>OY821750.1:10352994-11807965 GCA_963682055.1 Primula veris | reverse complement strand
AAAATACACCAAAATAATAACAGGGTGGGTGGTCAGGGTAGAGAGAGAGAGAGAGAGAGAGAGAGAGAGAGATGGTACTGGAGTCCGTCTTCGAAATTAGGGTTAGGAGGTTGTTGAGCGTTGAAATGAGCGATCAGAGTATCAAAACAATAAACCACCATCTCCTTGTTCGCCTTCACCATCTCTCTCTCTCTCTATATATATATATATATATATATCTTTCTCTTTCTCTTTCTCTCTTTCTCTTTCTCTTTCTCTTTCTCAGTTGTATGTATGTTATGAGTATGTATCTAATTGCGAATAATTTATGTTTATTGTGTACGGCATCTCATACCTTCCTAATCATTTAAACAAAGTGTTATCAATATTCTCATATCTATCTAAATTGTCAAAAAAAATTCTTTCAATTTTCAATCAAACTAAATGATGGAATTTTTTAATTTTATATTTCGGTAAAAATGGTTTGTTAAAGTTGTATCAAGTTAACACTTATTGAGAGACGGAGGAACTAACATAGTGAACGCAACAAATTTCTCAAATGGTTTCGTGGGTTTTGTTTTTTTTTCATACGTATTTATAAAAAAAATCTTTCTTTTTTTATAAATCTGCGTATTAATTTATTTTTAATGTGTTTGTTAAAAAAAACTATAAATTTTGATCTTTTATATATTTTTTATGTTTAATTGTTTGTTTAAGGTATTAATATTAATAAATACCAAAAAATATATAAAATATTAAATTTTACATAATTTTTTGAACAAATATTTTAAAAATAAAATATTACTTTGATTTATAAAAAAAATTATTTCTTTTTATGAATACGTATTAAAAAATCGATAACATGACGAATCCGGACAATTCGAACTTGAGAAAATTCGAACCCCCGTGACACCTTTGAGTTTTTTTATATATATAAATTAAGTATTATCATACTATTATAATAATCAATCCAATAAAATGAATTTTCCAAATTTTATCACTTTTTTTTCTTTCAAAAATACATTTATTATATTTTATTAATTACTCGTATACCCTAATACAATTCAAATAAATAAATAACTAAACAAATCATCATTTACTTTTATGAGAGGACATTTGGTCATATTCCTAATGTCAATTTTTTGTCATGTTAACATTTTTTCATACGTATTCGTAGTTTTTTTCGAAAAAAACTTCCTTAAATCAACGTATATTTTATTTCTAAATTATTTTTTCAAAAAAATTGGTAAAATCTGATTTTTTTTTTAATATTTTTTTAGGTATTTATTAATATTACTACATTATAAATAGCAAAAAAAAAAACAATAAGTACTAAAAAAAATATTTAAAAAATCAAATTTTATCGATTTTTTTGAACAAATACTTTAGAAACAAAATAAAACGTTGAGTAAAAAAAATCAAAAAAAAATTACGAATACGTATGAAAAAAAACGATAACATGACCAAATGTGCAGCCTATTTTTATACTCCTATAAAAATAAAACATTATATTTACGATTTTAATTTACTATATTTATTCTCATCATTTTTGTATTTTTTTTGAAAATCTTACCTTTATTTGTCCGAGATTATATATGTCATTACGTATCGCAAACGCAACAAGTGAGTTACGATTACTAGTAATATTATAAACGTTCTGGCTAACGAGTGTCTTGACAATTTAACGTCCATTTAATAACTTTTCAAATTAAGTTGCATTTAATAAAAAAATAGTTGATATTATAATAACTTTTAAATTCAGGTTGCATTACAGTGTTACCAAATGTATGAATGCAATTTACTTAAGTAAATAAAATGTCACAAACATAATTAACCAATGGTCAGGGGGCATTGGTTAGTTTTTTTGTTAGTGTACATACGTTGTATGTAATGGTATTTTACTTTTGAGAAATACAGTATGTTTTATATATCAGCTTGACTAAGTGTCCCGGTCATTATTTAAACGCTACAAAATAATATTTGATTTATTGAAAGTCAAAAGCTGTAACAAGTCTGTCACTAATTTAAAAAATTATTACAAATTAACTAAACCGTCGCTAATAAACTCATAACAAAAAATACCGTCACTAATCCCGTCATTATTTGAGTATTTTTTTGTAGTGAAACCTTATCCATAAGTTAAATCCATATATATAGTAATCTATGACTACTAAAAACACAATAAAACTCAAATAAAAACATAGACCCTGGTTGAACCCTATTTGAAAATATACTAAAATTAAATAATAATTAAATAAATAAATTAAAAATTACTTTTTCAACACAATAAAACTTGAATAAAAATATAGAACCTGGTTGAAACTAGGCTAAAAAAATACTCTTTGATAATATTTAGAATTGAAATATGAAAATAAATGAAATAAAATATTTATACTTAACAAATTATTCACTATGAATTTACATAGATTTACTCCAAATCTCCCATCAAAAAGTACTTTCATATATAATTACAAATATTAAATAATTATAATAGTTGTTAAATATGTTACATTTAATTAGGTTGCTTTACCCTTTATATATATATATATATATATATATATATATATATATATATATATATATATTTGTTATTTTAGGTTTTAGAAATCTATCAAAATACTATCAAATCCAAAAAAAATTATAAAAATGTAAAATTTCAAAAACTATAAATATGCGATACTTGCCTTCACAATCTCTCTCACCCAGTTGTAAGTATGTATGTATGTATATAGAATTATTGATGTTAGAGCATCTTAATACGTTCCTAATTTAAACAAACGGAATAACGTTCTTTGTTAGTAAAACCAGTAGGTCCAAATGCGAAAAGGGGGGTCAGGCTCCCCACATACGGGGAGTACTCAGACTCGTCTTTTACAAGCCATTGGATCCGAAATCCTATTATCTCACGACTGTTATTACTAGGTACATTAATTTATAAATACACTTATTCTTCTTTCACCATTTAATACTTAATTTATTCCACGACCCCTTTTCTCTGTCGTTTTTTTCAATACTAATATTGGTAGTGTACTCAACAGTGTCCTTAATTATCTCTCACATTTTTATTTTATGTGTCCAAAACACATGAGATGGTTCAATTTGTATAAAACTAGTTCACATTACAAAATAATGTTTGATTTAATGAGAGTCAAAACCTCTCACAAGTCTTTTACTAATTTAAAAAGTTGTCATAAATCTGTCACAAATTGACTAAACTGTCATAAAAACCGTCGTTAATAAGCTCGTAACAAAAAATACCGTCACTAATACCGTCGCTATTTAAGTATTTTTGTAGTATCAATAAATTAGCCAAGTAAACACAAAGAAAAGGATTTTGTAGGCCATACAAGGTAACAAACTTTTTAAGGGTTTTATAGTTGACATATTTTACTATGATGTATTTATTTTAATTTATGTGTAGGCTATATAAGGGTTCTTCAATCTTTTCTGGATTTTTATTTGTTGATATATTTTAAAATTCTATTTATATTTTAATTTAATTGTAGTAAACACAACGGTTCACCAATTTTTTTCTTTGGGTTTATTTTGAATATATATATATGGATGGTTAGAATTAAAATATAAACATAGTGTGTTTTTTTATGTGTCGATATATCATTCACATAAAAAAACACACTATTTTTATATTTTAATTCTAACCATTCATTACATTCACTTCGCAAGTATGCATTGCGATTTTTTTCTCATCAACAAATGTTGGGAGTTCTGAATTGATTAGTTATCATATAAAATGACTGATTTATATGTTTATGCTTTGCACAAGCACAAACTTTGTTTCGAAATGACAGGCTTGAAAACACTAGTTTTGCTTCTCATGTGAATAAGTTCTCATTGATCGAACGACATGTCGATACGGATACACCAATTCAGCAAAGCATACATCACTATATAAACACACCGGAAAAATTATTATTTAGTCAACCACTTTTAGTAGTTCTACTTGAACACAATCAGGTAAGACGATGAGTGTGGTGGGGCACGAATGTCACTTATACACCGACCTCATTAAGATAGCAAATATCCGCCTATATCTTTCCTCTATATCGTATCCAACTTAAATGTTAATAATTTTTCCAACTTAAATGCAAAAAAATATGATTTCATAAATTAACATATTGTACACATGACAGTGATCAGATATTATATACCAGTGAATAAATATGACATGATAATGATTAATTAATTATAGAATCCAATCATATAACAAACATATTCTAAATCACACATGCAATATCTTATTCAATATTTAATTATTATATGTCATGTGTATATTTTATTCATGGTAACTAAACACATGCAATGAAACAATAAATGGTAATTACAACATGTAGAGGATCAGTATATTTTAATTACTAATTTAGCATATCATGCCGGAAAGTCAAATTTTAATTAACATTATACAATATACATGCAAGTTTTATACATGTTAATTCTTAAATCCAATTTACCAATTACACTAGTAAGTTCTAAATAAATTATTTTACAAATCAATTGCTTTTATGTGTAAGTTTTAATCATGTTAATTCATAAAATACACTACAATAATCAGATTTAATTATGGTAATTACCCATTAGACTTGCAATATCTAATACATTGTTCAGTTTGATATAATAATGTTGTCGTGCATATAAATCTAGAGGGCTAACAAGGTAAGACATGCAAGTTGGCATGATTCTGTATATATACTACTTCTTTATTTTAATTTATAAAGATACTATATCTTGCAAATATATATCATAAGACTTGTACAAGTGCAAATATCACAATAATATGTTTTTACTATCAACGTTAACTATGAAGATATTTGACTAAATTACAACAACTTATTATATATATGCATGCATATGAATATAATACTCCATCTGTGTATACATTAACTTTCTTATATATCATGTAAACTATATTTAAGAGCATACACATTGGAATAGATAAGTAGTTCACTTGTTTTACTTGTTAGTTAGGGAAGATAAATTTGGTCACATTTGACTTATTAGTACAGTAGTTAAATCCCATTGTGGCAAATACTTCATAAGAATGATGTTAATTTTAGCAATGTAGTTAGATGGTGAGCGGTCAATAAAGTGGTTGGGTCCTTCATGGAAACATTACTAAAATATACAACTTTTGAAATCTAATTATCAAAAACTTTTGAAGTCTAATTGTATGTTTGTATGTTTTGGAAAAAAACTTTTAAGTGTTGTATATTTTGTTAATATGTTTTGCTTAATTGTATGTTTTGGGCATTGCCCCCAATTCATTGGGTTTCAAAATAATTATTCCTTAAATTAGTTATTATCTTAATTAATGTTAGTTAGCCAATTGAATTTTATTAAGTACTAAATAACATTACCAAAGTCTAAATATTTTTATTACCAAATATTGATTAATTTATTATTTTGTTTAGTTGATAACTTTTTTTAAAAATATTTCTTATACACCATCATCTTAAATGAGTAAAAAATATTTTTATTTATATTAATATTTTGTGATTTTTTTCATTTCTATTAAACTTTAACACATTATAAACCATTTAATTTTATATTGAACATTTATTTAATACATTTAATAGGAAATATTGACATCAAAAGTTAACATGTCTAATGTGAGTTTTATTCACTTGCTAACTTTAACAAGTATATGTGTCATTTAGTGAGTAACTTTTTACTTATATCGATGATTTTAGTTAGCAAAATTTAGGATTTGTTGTGATACATTATATGGTTGTTCATATTCATGTATAAGTTACATACATTATGTATAACCTTTAAGTTTAAGACTTATGACTTTATAGCTTCATGCATATACATGTATCTTGTTCCACCACTTCACTATATAAAGGGGTAGAAGCCTTTATAGTTTAACACATATTCATACTTGAATAAGACGACTTTACTCTCTCTCCATACATATCTTGCTATGTCGATACTTTGCTAATAGTTGCCACATAACACGTTATCGGCACTTTGCTTAACGATGAAATAAAGAAATAGCTAGATAGTTTAATTAGAAGTGAGTATACGGATCTATTTATTCCTCGACGAGTTAGGAAGAGGGTTTATTGGGTTGCTAGATCACATATCGATCATCCTTTTTTGCATTTCCGAATTAAGGTACACAATTTCTACTTGTAATAAAACGTAGAAATTGCATGATTAATCTATAATAAAACCGGAAATCTCTAGTTTAAGATTTATATCACATGATGGATGCTTTTTTTTTTATGAAAAATTGATATTGGAACCCATGTATGTCACTTATAAAATGACTTATAACTTGTAAAATTAGACATAATAAACTGTCGGACCTAAACTGTCATTTTTAGAACATTAGATGACTAATTTGTGACTTACCGAAACTTTAGAGTCTCTTTGTAAATCTTCTGAAACTATAGGACCAACACTGAAATTACCCCTAAAATGCATATAGTTTCCTTTATTTACACTCATAGTCCCTGTAGTTACTCCTTATACATAGAATAGTATATATGTACGACTTTACCCAATGTTTAGTCCGAAAATACTTATTTACATGCAAATGATCTAAGATTTCATTGCTACAACTTCTAAAAATTTGTAGAAATCTTATAGAAAATACCTCTTGCATAATAGTATTCATTGCTTGTGTGACATTAACTAAATTTAGCCTCTTAGCATGCCACCATTTATTGCCTATGAATTGATATAACCTATGCGATGTATTAATTACCCATAGAAAATGTCAAAAGTCACACTTTAGTGTTGGATTAAATAATAACTCATGTGTTTTAATATTACTACTCCATGTTAGGACTAGTTTACATGAGTATGGCATACATTTATATTACGATATTGTTGAATGCTATTTTATCTTGTCACATAAAAGCTCATAGACATTTATATGTTACGTGAGCTTATAAATTGCCTCGAATTTGAACATTTTACAATGTATCTTTTTTGAGTAGAAATTTTTCTCAAGTTTAAACATTTAGATGTAGCTTTTAAGTTGAAAATTTGCGAGATCCGGTATATGTATTCACATTTAAGTTGAAATAATTATGAATCTTTCCCAAATAGGCTCACCTATTTGGATACGATGTCTAGGAAAGATAAAGGCGGAAGTCGCTCTCCTAATGAGGTCGATTTTTAAGTGGCATTCGTGCCCACCCCCCTCACCGTCTTTCCTGGTCGTGTTCAAGTTGTTGGAAAAATAGGAAAACATGTAGTTTAAACATGTTTTTCCAAAGTGGTCAGGGACCAACTTTGAGTCAATTTTTAATGCGACTCCTCAATTTTTCTGAGGCCATACTCTATGCGTTTGAGTAGCTCGTGCGACGAGCTTCGCAACGGTATATCGCATGACCTATTCGGAGGAATGGTGTGAATGATAATTGGACTCGAATGTTGGTACTCGAAAGAGGGAAAAAAAACCGAAATCTGGAAAGTGGAGTAGAGAGTGGGAATAAACCATGAGGGTTATCCCACATTGGAAAAACAAGGTTATTTTTTACTCTATATATACAAGTCCATCCCATGTAGTTGGTAGGGACTCGGGACTCGGGCCTCGGGTCACGGGACGCGGGACGCGGGATTTGGGATTTGGGATTTGGGATTTGGGATTTGGGATTTGGGGAATGTCTCGGGTCTTGGGTCTTGGGTCTTGGGTCTTGGGTCTTGGGTCTTGGGTCTTGGGTCTTGTACTAAATCTGAAAAGCGACTTTTGCATATTTGCAAGAGCAGTCCCTAGAGTTCCAGAAGGTTTGAAACTCCAGCAGTAATTGGAGGCGGATTCTGGGGATGTAACTCCCAGAAGTAAATGACCACATTTAATTCTGCGGTTTCAGAATCCTCTATAAAGAGGCAGCCATCCCCTCACATTTTAACACACATTCAAATCAGTATCTTCTCTCTAACCAAAAGTTGCATATATTTTTTTTTCATAGCACTTAGAAACCAGAGAGAACCACCCACTAAAAGCTCGACTTAGACTCGTCGCCAGTTTCCGGCGAGTCTTCCGAGAGACGTTGTACCTTGGGATCGAAGCGCCAACGCAACCAGAAACCTTAAGGTGGTTGGGCAAATATCGGTTAAGGGCATACTGTTAACAGTAGCCTCGTCCGTTTAATTTTACATTCTGTCCGTTTTATTTTTTCGCATTTAAATTCAGTTTTTACATTCTGTCCTTTCAATTCAGTATTTTAATTCAGTATTTAAATATTCTGTCCTTAGCTGTAGCTTTTATATTCTGTATTTACTTTTCTGTAATTAGTTTAAAGTACTGTTTCTATTCTGTAATTTCATTTCTGTATTTTAATTCTGTAATTAGATTAGTTTCTATTCAGTCCTGTAATTTAAATTCATAACAGAACAGTCCGGCTGTTAAGTCTATACTTTCCAGTCCGGTAGTTTCTTTTAATTGCAAATCAGTACATCAGATTATTAATTAATAATAATCTGATTACGTTTGTTTCTATTTACAATTCAGTACCTACATGTTGTAATCAGTTTATTGTATTTCATTTGGAAATTAATAAAGATTACACTGGTTTTATTTAATTATTGTTTAGTCCTTTATTTATTATTAATTGTTATTTCGTACACGGAAATCAACACAAGTAGAGCTACCGAAAGGGGTTGAGTAAATAATAAGTTCCCCGAGTGTGTTTATATAGGTGTATTTTTTGCTGAATTGGTGTCTCAGTATCGACATGTCGTTCGATCAATGAGAACCTATTCACAAAAGCAAAACTTGTGTTTTTCGAACCTGCCGTTTCGAAACAAAGTTTCTGCTTATGAAAATCATAATAGACATATAAACCTGTCATTTTATATGATAATTAATCCAGAACTCCCAACACATGTTGGATGCCATCTATGATGAGAAAAATTGCAAAACATACTTGCGAAATGATTGTTTAGACGATGATGTTATTTCGTCAACACAGTTAGTCACCCTGATGTGTGCAAATGTGATGCCGTATTTTTTTTTGGGATACCATCTTTGATGAGTAAAATACAAGCTTGTTGTTACTCATAAGATGAAGGCTAAGGCGTCGATTTATTCCGCCGCCACATGTTAGACGCGATGACGTCTATGGTGAACTTTTTTGTCTGAAATTGACAATCAGAGCAAACTTTCACCAAAATACTAGCTTCGAAAACGTATTTCATAAGCAGTATTGTGAATTTATATTCACTATGTTCCTTTAGAACATCTCCCATCGGTTATTGAAAAATAAAATTGCCCCGATGAGTATTTTTTTAATCCTATTGGGTCAATGGCGAATTGTTTGCATGATACTAATGCTCTTCGTGGACATTTTCCCCCGAATCAAGAACCGAGACAAGGGTTATTTGTCTCGAACTGTCACGAGTCTAACGCTCGCCTAGTCAAGACAGTCCTTGAAAGGAATAATAAGGGCCCGTCGTCCCAAATAAAGAGACAATGCTCAAGCAGCCAATTCTCTGCTATAAATGACCAATGTCATTCCCGGCTACTCCTTAAATAGTTCAAAACTATCATGAGGGTAGAAAAGCCGAAGCTAATGTGATTAAAGCTAACTGAAAGAACACTCTTGAGACCCCGGTTTTGTGGCTCAAATGAGTTTGGTATCTTTCTTTATTAATTTTTGAGCCGATTTGTCGCTCATCTGGATTATATTTTTCCATTTGGATTATGATTATTCCATTTGGACCATACTTTTGGATTATGGTTTGCTTGTTTATGAAATTTCTTGAAATAATTTAAAGTGTTTTTGAGCAAAATTCCTTTATAAATGTGACCAAACTTTAAATTATAGAAATTTAGGCAATACTTGTGGGGTAGTTGGTTATATGGAAATAGTGGATAACGGTGTAACACATAATTTCACCAACTACTTGCCTATAGAATCCTAATTGACAACGATTTTGGACCTGTCGCTCCAAATCGGAATCTTTGATAAAACCAAATTGATTTGTCAAATATGAGGTCTTATACTCATGTAGGTCCTGCCGTACCTTGTTGAGTTATAAAATATTCGAGAAAACCAGTGTTATCTGGTAATAACTCATGAAAGAATTAAATTTTTTTTACATAGCCTCCATTCAAGATGACCAAAAGCGTATTTTAGAGGAGTTGAAATGTCTTTCAAGTGGTTGCTACCACATTCTTTAAAGCATTTAAAGTTACCTTATCATTTCGCCTGTCATCGAATGATAAATGATTTAGATGCTAAGACATGATTGTCTGTACTATCATTCGCCTGTCGTCGATTGATAAGAGCATTTTGATATTATGGCATTGACCGGATGAGATATTCCCAAGTCAACAGACGATGGTTGATTTATAATCGCATCGCATTTAGATTCTCTTTGAGGAAGTATTTCGTGATTAATCCGAAATTAATGCCACTAATGCTCACTTTGAAAGACTAGTATATGTAAAGATCACGAAATGAACTCGTATAATTCTTGTAAAGAATTGAACGAGTTATTGTGGACATATCCAACCATAAGACGGACCAAATATAAATGGTTATGATTGATGCATCGACAATATGGTCACATTTTACCGTTGTCCACATAAATGCAGCACTTTCCAAACTCTTAGCCTTATTATTAAGTTGATGGCTCATGATCCGTATTATCCTGAAAAGTCAGTCGACTTGATAATACCGAAGAGTAAGAATCAAAATTTCAATTTGAATTACTTGAGTTTGGAAATTGAAACTAAACATCCTGTCGATTATGTTCAGACCCAAATGGACTCACGGAAAGTTTGATGATGCGACTGCAAATGATTGCACGCACTTCTTGGTCTTGCACACCAAGATTTATATTTCCGTATGGGGTTATGCTATTTTGCTGCATTGGTCCGTTATGAGGCCCGTAGACACTCAAACACCATATGCGTACCAGCTGGTTACTAGTTATGAGCCAGAAGTCTCGTATTAACGCATGTTTGGAGTGCTTAATTAATATTTTGATTGAGCCGCTATAGCGTTTAAAATATGGACCTATGAAGGGGATATAAGTCGATTATGAATCCCATGCCTATCATTTGATAGAGTAACCTTGGCAAGCGATCTCTTTACCGCATGATATGCGAAAGTGACATCGCTAAGACTGTTCTCCCCGTCGTGAGGGGGAGATTTGCACGTTACCGTTGATAAGAAACGACGTGAAGTAATGTGGCATAACCCACTCAGTCTTAGCTTGATCCCCAAAATAAAATTGCACTTAGTGATAAGTAAGTGCATAGACTTCCTCAAGTCTACCTAAATGCCAAACGCATTTAGTGACTTTATGAGATGTCACGAGATCATTTATACCTGCTGCAAAATGCTTACAAAGATAGACGTTCTTGTCGGACGCCGTGTTCCAGTCATAACATGTTGATTTGGCTGAACACGCCAAGCAAAGGACGCTGCCGTCGGCCGTCAGTCTGTCGTCCTTCCCAAGATTCGAGAAAGTTGACCGGTTCTTAATTCGTTTAGCCCCAGAGGTGGTAAACTGAAACTTGTTTGTCGCACGAGATTATAAAGGATCAAGGAGATGTGTGATTTCTTCCCCATCCTAAAAATCTCAAAATATCTGTCGATCATGATATCTTAGACGATATTGAAGCGAAACGAGACTGTCATTGATTACTTGTTCATATATTCAGTGACGACTGATAATATGAACAAATTATGACAGAGAACCATGTACTGTTGCCTGAAGTCAACGTAGAATAGACTGACCTAATGGAAACTTACAATCCAAGTAGACTCCTTAGCGAAAGTGTGTTCGGACCTGTAGCTCCAACACCACCAATGTTAAACAAGTTCGTTTATTTGGTTATTCGTAAGGAAAAGTGATGAGAATAATGAGATTGTAGAATGCTTGCCTAGTAGCGCATGGCTTCTCTCACACCTTGGAATTGATTACGAGATGGTTGATTTCCTCGTAATGGACATTATAACAGTCCCCTACTTTACCAGTTTAGTAGTTTCCGAAAAACTGAGTATGCAGCCATGCGATTGTGGTCACTGTTTTATCTCTATGAGAATTTAGACAGAGATATAAATGAAGGTCCCTGTGTGACTTCATGTGCTTAAATCAAGTAGTTCATGACCACGGAACACAATATCAATTGACTGAGACGTTCACTGTATGTATTAATATAATCTGAGCGGATGTGGTATACCGCCTAAGTGAGTACTTGATAAGCTTGGGATACTTGAACAAGTATTATGCCCTTGCGTGTTTTATTATGCGATCCACTTTTGGATTTGCCTTCGAGATGAAGGATCTTGGAAAGAAATGGTAGTGACTCGGCCTGATGATCGAGTCCCATAAAGATTGAATCTAAGTCCATGATTCAGACTACACCCAGAAGGTGTTATGACGTTTTAGTCATGATGACGCTAAGTCATCAGATTCTCCCATGATCGTTCGATCACTAGACATTAATATAGACCCAGTCTGTCCCTGATGAGACGATGAAGAGATATTGAACCATCATGTTCATATATAAGTACAATAAGCGCATCATTGTACTTGGTCTAATGTGCTATGACGAACATCTCGTATGCTGTGAATGGTATAGCTCGACACAGCATCGCGCTAACACGCTGCCATCGAAATGGCACTAAAGACACATTCCCTTACCTTATGGTAATTTTGGAAGTGGGCTAGTTTATCCCATTTGTGTCATTGAGTGTACATACCCCCTTCGATACTCGAATTAACGCAACCCTTTTTCGGTTATACCGATGCCGGTTACTTATCAGACCCGCATAAGGGATATTCCTAACATGGTCTGTCTTTACCATTAGGAATAAGGCAATATCTTGGAGGTCTTGGAATGACTCCAAATGAATCACTCCGATCTACTGGTGCTCTATGAGACGACTAGAGAGTATATATGGCTTCGAGCTCGTATTAGCCATATTTGAATTACATATACTCTGTCTCACGATCCAGATAAAACACTTGTCTTATTTGAGGACAACTTGTTGTTATCGATCAAGAGAAACATGACTAGATTATGCTATTTAGCATTTCTTTCCGAAATGAATTTTCACCTATGGAGTTTAAGAGCATCTAGTCGAATGCTCGTACTCTTTCTTGAAATATGAAATTCTTGCACCCAGTCGTGTGCAAGTGAGGGGGGAGCATCCAGGTGAATGGTTATTGTACTAATTACTACTTAGTCGAAATCCTTGCACCATGTCGTGTGCAAGTGAGAGGGAGCATCCAGTCGCATGCTCGTGTACTCTTTTTGTCCTTAGACCAAGGTTTTTTCCCACTGGGTTTTCCTTGACAAGGTTTTTAGCGAGACACATTTCTAATCCCGTTCCCACTTATGATTGCCGAAATCAGGGGGAGTATCCAGTTGTATACTTCTAACCATCGTGCACTCTTTTGTCATTCGATTAGAGTTTTGTCCCACAGGGTTTTCTCTAACAAGGTTTTAATGAGCCACACTGTGTATGGTTATTTCTCCCGTTTTTACTGACAGTTATGCACTCTTTTGTCATTCGACCAAGTTTTTTTCCACTGGTTTTCTTGGCAAGGTTTTGATGAGGCACATATTTTCTAGACAGTTCATTCACGCACTCAATGATGTTTTCAGCCCACTCCATTCGGCAACACCTTTTTTGTCCTATGATCCGGTTTTTGTCCCACATCGGGTTTTTCAGGCTTGAGGTTTTATGTGTTGAAACTAGCGAATGCGACTCAACAACTCATCAGAGTTTATAAAGACGAGGAAGCTTGCAGCATGTTTGGACACCCAAGGGGGAGTGTTGTGATACATTATATGATTGTCCATATTCATGTATAGGTTACATACATTATGTATAAACTTTAAGTTTAAGACTTATGACTTTATAACTTCCCGCATATACATGTATCTTGTTCCACCCCTCCATTATATAAAGGGGTAGAAGTGTTCATAGTTTAACACATATTAATACTTGAATAAGACGATTTTACTCTCTCTCCATACATATCTTGCTATATCGATACTTTGCTAATAGTTGCCACACAACAGGATTAACCATGTGGATGCTCTAATAGTCAAACAATCAATAGCATAACATCTCACATTACTGGATTTTATATACCATCTCATAATAACAGTAGCAGAAACACACATAATTCCTTCATTAGTAAGATGCAATTTTTTTTTAATTACACATGCACGTGAATACAGTATTCATCAACATCAACCAGACAGTGTGAACATGTAGTACTATTGAATTGTAATTACACAACAATGAACACACGTATACATATATTCACTAGATTATCACACGTATATTACAAGATTTACATGCAATAATAGCATCATACGTCAGGTATGTATACTATGTAACATGTGATACTGTGTAGTGGTTTACGGAAATTAATAAAATTTGACAGTTTTGATAGATTGTATACCTTTCACATGGTATCTTGGTGAGGGTCGGTACCACAAAAAAAAAAACTTTAAAATTTAGCTGTATATTTATAACCCAACCCAATATTCAAACAAATAGCTCAATCTCCTAATTCTACTCCGATCTCCATTAGCAAAATATCAATAACGTGTTGTGTGACATATTAACTGTATATATATATATATACACACGTATAAAGACAAACAAATAGAGAGTTTTTATTCATGAATATGTATCATATATAATACCCCATAACGTTCTTTATATAATAGATGCTATGATTACGAGCCCAAATTAGATGACCAAGTAAAATCGTATAAAATAAGGCTCAAGACTTTTAGAATCTTATATATATAGAGAGAGAGAGAGAGGATTGAACATCAATTCCTATAAAATTCAAATGACCAGTTTGGTATAAGTTTTTCCTTTTTGTTTGTTTATGGTTTAGATTCTTTCTGTTTTTTAGTGAAAATATAAACCTTTATTTGGTTTAGTTTTTTGTTTGATCACGTAATTTAGACGTCACTTTTAGAAAACCGAAAAACCAAAAAACAAACCGAAAATTTAAATCGGTTTCGGCAATGACCGGACCTGATGACACTAAACGGAATTAAGCTGATTAAACGGTAATTAAGAAGGATAAAACAGGATTAAACAACATATTTTCAGGTAAAATTGCATTTAGCCTTTTAATATTCCGATAGGATAGGGCTATAAGCGTCATTTTCACTCCAAGGCGGTGAGGTTTAGTTTAAACATATGATTTTCATTTCATTCCAAAAAATATATATAATTTTTCGATTTAGAGAAACGAAACAAAGTTTGTATGAAAACGTATCCAGACACGACTTCTGAATACACTCGAAACGAGCTGGTGTAAACAAGATTTTAAGATGAAAAAAAAAATGTAAATGGCACTGCTCAACTATTTTATCCAGGCAAAAAATATGAATAAATTGTAATCGTAGCTAATCAATAGGTAAGGGGGGTTTATAACCGTATTTCTCACTTTAAGCTGAGGTTTAGTTTTAAACCTCTAATTCCATTTCATCACAATTATCCTTTTTTCTCTCCTAAACCCCCCCTTCTAACTCTCTCTCTCTCTCTCTCTCTCTCTCTATATATATATATATATATATATATATATATATATCAATGGCGATGCTGCAGCACGTGTGGACCGTACCTGTGGCACGTGCGGTGAGGTTTCGTACATTTAGTACAGCAGCTGCGATGACAACAAGCGTAGTAGCTGCTCCGAAAACTATGAAAAGAGCCGAAAAAGACGAAGCACGTGTTTTACTTTGTTTGTCTGAGATTGAACTTCAACAACTCGCCACTGACCTAGGACAGGTATTTTATATATATCCACTGTTTGTATTTCAATCTCCTACTTTTTTATAATTACGTTTCAGTACTATATTTTCTTATAGTTACAGTTCAGTCGAGTAATTTCATATATCCCTAAGGTATTTATAGCTTATCTATCTATATATGTGTGTGTGTGTGAGAGAAAGAGAGAGAAAGAGATAGACTGTTGAATGTTTCGGTCTAAGGGCTTGTTTGAGAATCCCGGAATGGATACAGCTTTTTTATGGGTGTTTTATTTGCTAGCTTTTTAGGGGGTTTTTGCTAGCGTTTTTTTTTTTTTTGGGTTTTTGCTAGCTTTTGTTTTTGGGTTTTTGCTAGTTTTTTTTGGGGGGGATTTTGCTTGCTTTTTTTGGGGTTTTGCTAGCTTTTGACAAGCGTAGTAACTGCTCTGAAAACGACAAAAAAAAAAGCCGAAAAAGATGCGGCACAGGTGTTACTTGGATTGTCTGAGCTTGAGCTTCAACAACTCGCCACTGACTTAGGACAGGTATTTATTTATACAAGTATTATTGTGCAATAATCTTTATCAAATAGACCGGAACTAGGGTTTAAAGGCGTGTTTGATTATTTATTTTTTTGTAATTATGACAGGTGCTGAAAGTATATAATCGTCAACTTTTAAGAAAAATACATGGAAAGTTTTCACATTTTTCTCCGTATGGCGTAGGCCCCTTTTAGCATTTTTACACCTAAGCTGAAAATTTTGTTGGGAAACTTTTTTTTTTACTTTGTCTGCAAAAATTTATACCATGCAACAAAAAATAGATTTCTTAAAGAAATTAGCGGCATCCCCTCCGTGTCAGAATAAAACAAAATATTGTACTAATAGAGAAATTAGCGACATCCCCTCCACGAATCGTAAGTTTTTCATCTATTGGAAGGCTTAAAAATCCATCTTTTTATGGGGTTTTCTAGCATGAACCCAAACTTTTATGTAGACTCAAGCTGCAGCTACCCATTAAATGGCTAAATTGCACTACTATAACGTCTCTACATACAAAATATTGTACTAGTATCACGCAACCACGATTCCAGGAATGAATTTGTATGATTTTTAATTACTTATGGGTGATTTACAGCGTTTAAGTTATACTTAAGTGGAGACACTGGGGGATGTAGCCATTTCCGTTTCATCATAAGTTGATAAAATACAAAATTTTACCATATAGCTAATATATTCATAATCATTTTAAAAAAAATCCAAATAGAATTATCTACTTCCGCCACGATCTATAAATATGAGAGTCGTGCCCTTAGTTGATCAGCTAGTAGAACCGCTGAATACAATCTATTTGGATTTTGTGCATTTATGTTTTTACAAGTGTCAGCCGTACAAAAAAATGAAAATGGGCCTTGCTTGGCTGTAGCTTTTACGTTAACGTTTTTTATTCGTTAATAAGTTTTGATTCATCTGTTTGGAAGGCTCAAAAATCCGTTATTCTGTGGGTTTTCTAGAATGAAACCCAACTTGTCTGTAGAATCAAGGTTCAGCTGAACGACCCTGTAAACTAGTTGAAAACTCACTTCCTCATTTAGAGCGAAAAGAGAAAACTAACCATGAAATGGTGAAATCGTTTTAACTTATACAAGGCACTCCAAATAAGGTACTTTCTGCAAATAAAATGGATAACAGCCACTGACAAACCGTTACCATTGTGTACAAGTACCATTTTCCTTGAGCTGTATGCGGTTTTAACTTTGAGGGGGATACTCTTTTGGTTTTTCAAAAGGACAAATTCATGTAGGCTCATTTTGCCTAATGGTATAGCCTAGAAAGCAGGTTTTTCATTGGAAGGAGAAAATGCTAGAATCAAGGCTGTGCCTTCAGGACCACTGTTCAAGAACTTGAAATCCAAAATGGTCCTCTTTCATAAATTTAAAAGTTGATGGGTAGTTGTGTTTTGATTATCTTCTTTTTTACTTGTATTGGGGCTAATAATGCTAAAACTTTTGAGAACTTGTTTATTTTTATTTTTATCTTATGCCAGTTTCCTAGAAAACTTGAATTTTTGGGTGAGAAAAAATGGTCTCTGAAATCATAGTGATTTAAGGACTCTGAAATTGTGACGTCGAAGGTGTATCTTGCAGAGTTTTGTTTCCAGAAGCAGAATATAATAAAATTCATAAGCATAGACAGCTAGATTGTTTAGGGTTGATGAGAGTTGCGACTCTAGTTTAGGAGGGTCCTTGGTGATGCTATTACATGAATACAACTAGGAGTATAAATTAGTTAGTATGCTGTTGAATGATGCAAAGCGTTCTCTTCGTCAGCTTCCTTGCATCTACCTAGCCTAGATGAAAAACATTACGCATACATTTTGATTAAAATTCAACAAATCAAGGGTCAAAAAATAAGATTTGATTCTAAGTATTGAGATGTTAATGTAGCCTTTGTGATCTGAAGTAAAATAAAATAAAAGTTTAACAATAATTATTCTTTTGAGTGCTTAATACTCACTTTTCATGTTTACGACCTTTTCTCTAGCTGATGTTTTCTTTTCGAATTCCCGTGTTTTCTTGCCAACCTAATTTGTCCTCCCTTCTCAGTTCAGATTTTTTAATCAATTGTAGGAAAAATATAGGGGGAAGCAGCTTTATCATCTACTGTACAAGAGGAAGGCAAAAGACATAGATGACTTCAGTAATTGTGAGTATACTTCAGCATTAACTTGCAGTTGATTTCTCTTTTAAGAAATTTTTAAATTTAAGTTTAACCTTCTATTCACCTTTTCAATTTACAGTACCACTGGCTTTCAGAAATGACCTCCAGAGTGCTGGATGGAAGGTTGGACGTTCACCAATACATCATTCAGTAACTGCAGCTGATGGCACCATAAAGGTAGTATCTTGGAAGAGAGTGTAGCTAACCAATAGGCTTCAAAAATTCTTATGCAAAAATATGAAAATACTTGCATGTTTCATCGAGTTTTTCATTAAGTTTGTTCCTTCCATGGTTTCTTTCACGTATATCAGGGTTCTTTAATGTAAATGTATTGAAGAGGATTTACACAGTGTAACCTCCCTGGCAGCCGGCATAACTTGATTTTCGGCTTGAATTGGTGTTTTGGGGTTTCGAGTAAGAAGGCATAGTTATGGCTTACCTTGTGATGAATGAGTTGGAATCCTCCTGATGTTTTTATCTTAAATCCCATATATTAAGTAAACTGACATAATATTTCTAAAACTGAAGTTCCAAAAGTTGGTATTTGGAGATAAAGATGCAGTTTGAATGTCTGCTTATTGAAGTTCAGTTTCATAGCCTTAGGATTTTAGAAATTGCTTTGTGAGAAACAATTCCTCTTGGAAATTGAAAGGTCTTTTTTTTCTTATGGGGAATGGGGTTGCCAATTTTGGATGATTGAATATCAAGACTGGTTTCGTTTTGATTTTGAGTCTATAAAAGCTTGATATGCCTTATTCCTAGAGAATCATTTTGGCTGATTTTCTCATGTTTTGTAGTAAAAAAAGGTTTTTGATGTTATGGTCTGCCTAATTGGGGTTTTAGACAATAGTCTAACCCTATTCCTGTTCTAGAAATTCTTTTGCGCTGTTGTTTTCCTCATAATAAGTGAAGAACAGTTTCTGTTATATAATACTTATGTCCATCACTAAATTTGCAGTTGTTAATAAAACTGGAGGACAACAGACTGGTTGAAACTGTAGGCATACCAGTTAAAGATGACAAAGGTTCAATTCGCCTCACTGCATGTGTATCATCGCAGGTTATCTTGTACTTCACATGATTTCTTTATCTTCTACCCTGTAGTTTCATTTGTGTGGCTTTTAATTTTACTTGAGATAGTTTATTTCGAGATGGTTATTTGAGAGATGTCTTCTTCCTTTTTCCACACTTTAATATCTAGGTAGGCTGTCCATTGCGCTGCTCATTCTGTGCTACCGGCAAAGGCGGATTTTCAAGAAACCTTCAGAGACATGAAATTGTTGAGCAGGTTTAAGTTTGATAATTTCTTGACTTCGTCTCTCTATAATCACATGCAGAAGACTTGGACATTTTTCTTTTTTATTCATAATAGATTTGAGATATCGGTGCATTGGGATTATTCAAGACCAAGTTGAGTTTGATGGTTCCAAAAAAAATTCTTCCATGCAAAATAAGACTGCTAGAGTAACGTATAGATTGTTGAATATTCAAAAGTTCCATTATATGAACTCCAAAACTTGTTGAAATGAGAGCAAGAGCTTAATTTTCACATTCAGATAACAAACCTGAACATGCCTAAAATGGTTCTTTACTAGACTATTTTGCCTTTTTAATGTCGTTAATTGATCTGGTCCAACCTTGTTGTTTGTGTATGTAGGTTTTGGCAATAGAGGATATATTCAAGAATAGGGTTACAAATGTGGTATTTATGGGGATGGGCGAGCCAATGTTGAACCTCAAAGCAGTTCTTGGAGCACACCAATGCTTGAATAAGGTACCTATCAACCATCATATGTACTTGACTTGAGAAGAAAAGATAAATGAACTATTGGTATGCCCTAAAACAGTCTAGTGAGGTCTATGACTCTATGTTACAACATTGACCAGAATGCATATTTTAATTTCATTACTGTGTTATTCTCAAACTTCTCATTTGTTTATAATAATAAAAAAAAAAATCTACCTCGCTGCTTGGGAATTGAAGATTAAGTTTTTGGTTTGAAGTTCCATAAATTTTTTACTGGTGGTGATCTTCATGAACTTTGGATGTGGCATACTCTTGTGTTTTATGATGCTTGCTGTCTATTTGAGTTATGTAGTGCAATTTAAAAAAAATAATCGTTAGAACCGTCTTTTGTTACTAGTTAAATCCTTGTACAGGTACCACAGTTTCTTCTGTTTCTGTATGATAAGAATTAGTGATCGTAAGATAATGTTTGCTTGATTTTATTAGTTGAAGAACTGTATCTTGGCTAGTTCCTGTGTTCTTTTCTTTGATCTTTTCCTCCTCTTGTTTCTTGCTGCTATTAAAAAGGATGTACAAATCGGGCAAAGAATGATAACAATTTCGACCGTTGGGGTTCCAAACACAATTAAGAAGTTGGCTTCGCACAAGCTTCAATCAACATTAGCTGTGAGGTATTTTTCAGACTAACCATTTTGTTTCAGAAGGTATCCATTTATGATCTCTTTTGTGTTTTAGAGAACTTGTAAGGCATTTTTTATTATGCTCCCTATGTATTTAGGCCCACTTAATAGTTGCTGAGTGAGTATTGAGATAGATATTGGGGGTGCACAGATAGTTGGGATTTAGGCATCCCAATTTATCCTCTGTGCTTAATAATAATTCTGTTTGGAGAATTTCTAAAAATAAATAGTTTGCCTTCTTGTCCACTGAGTCTAGAATTGAAAATAGGTACATACTGAAAGCTTTTGCCTTTTCTAAGTTGGGTTGAGTTTTAATTTGGTAAGAAAATTTGGGATGCATTGAACCTAGTTTTTTGCATGCTTTTGAGATATCTTTAGGAATCAAAAATATATTTTAAAAGCTGTTCTGAGCCAAACACGTTCTAATAGTATGTAAAATCATTATAAAGAATTTGAGCTTTCCCCACCACAACTATTTTTTTTGTAGATACTTGTCTTGAAAAAATGATCATTTACTACAAAGTTTGAGACTTAATTATAAAGACCCATAGTTAAAATCTCTTTCAAGATTAGGTACAAAAGTTCAATGATGATGCCTCTTTTTACTCTTTATGTTCAACTTTGATGCTACACTAATATGCTACAATTCTTAAACCAAAAGCACAAATTGGGGTCTTCGATAATTAAGTCTGAAAGTATGTATTAAACATCGACTTTCCCTTCTGTCTTATTATTTGTCTCCAACACCATATTCCCATTGAACAAATAGGAAGTGGCATTTTTGGATTGTTAATTCACTTGTTATACCTTCATACTATTCTCTACTTTTATTGATTAAATTTCTCTTTCTATCGCCTGTATTATACATCAGTTTACATGCTCCAAACCAGAAACTGAGGGAGACAATTGTGCCTAGTGCAAAATCCTACCCTCTGGATGCACTTATGAAGGACTGCAGAGATTACTTTAATGAGACAAATCGACGAGTTTCTTTTGAGTACACACTTTTAGGTATTGTTTTGGAACCTTGGTCCTTACTAATTATCATATATAAGTTATTTTGTTACTAAGTTTTATGTTTCTTTTTTAACAGCTGGAATAAATGATTCTGTAGACAATGCTAAAGAACTTGCAGAACTACTCCAGGAATGGGGTGGTAATTACCATGTAAACCTGATACCTTTCAATCCAATTGAAGGCTCGGAATATCGACGCCCTTATAGGAAAGCTGTATGTTCATTTTTCCTTTATTTATTTTGTGTACACCTTTTGCATTAAAGTTATATATGATAATTAGTAATACTGTTCTATATTTTGCATTAAAGTTATATATGATAATTAGTATTACCATGTAAACCTGATACCTTTCAATCCAATTAGTATATGTTCTATATTTTGCTGGTTTCTTTAGCATAGTCTTCTAGCATTTGCAACAGCTCAAACGATATAATCATTTATTTTATATTTCAGTCCAAATTCCCTATATCAATTTTACAGTTTCTCCACATAACATATTCATCCAGATTGTCTAAAATACACATATATCCAGTTTACTGATTTTCTCTCTAGCTGATTATCCAAGATACATACTACAGTATTACATATTTTTTTCTACATTTAATTCAGTGGTAAAATATATGATAATCTACAAAAAAAGAAGTCAATTCGCATATTGATACATTTATAACATAGAAACAATCAAAGAATTAGCCACAATTTATTTGATGTTGAAAGGTTTATGCTTTTCTTTTCCGTTGAATGGTTATTAAAGTTTTCTACGAAAGGTGAAAGGGAACTACAACAAAAGCGAAAGCCTTAGACCACAAAAGGAGAGGAAATATATCCATTGAACTTTCTAAAAATAATAATGAAAAAATCTCGAGAACACTTCAGTTGTACCTCATCACAATAGGAAAAGTAGGTAAAAAGTTGCTGACTGGTTAAACTTAAAGTTGACATCCGGATAAAGGAGCTGCTGCAACCTCGATTATATAACTGAATATGTAGATAACTGCAAGGCTCCCCTGTAGACACACTGCTGTGAACATTCCCAATTTGTTGCTTTTGACATGAAAGGTTCAAGAAAAAAAGGTTTTGAAAGAGTTTTTGGATTTTCCGTTTTCCTGATCGAGAAACGCTCCTTTTTTTCTTTTGGTTCTCAAGTTACTCGATTTAAAAATAATATCGGATATGTGGGGCGGTTTTTGGATTTCCCGTATACTATAAATCGAAGAAAACTTGGATTTTCTTTTAATTTTCAAGTTACTGGATTTTCGAAATCAAGTGTGGTATATTTCCAATTTTTAAAGTTAAACGTTATTGAATGCTACTACATCCTTTTACCTAAACATTCATTGAAGTGAAAAAAATTGCATATATTTGACATTCTTAAAGCTAGTGTGTTATCTAAAGTAAATGCAGCTTAGCCTGCTATTTTTTTATCGGTAAGTAACCTGTTAATGTTATACTAAACCTCGTTATCCTTTTAAAAGCATGTCACTTTTAAAGTTTAGATTCGGATGACTTTTACTACTGTCAAGTTTCGTGTTGTTCATCTCTACTTATGTTGTCACTAGAATACTGTTGGAGAAATGTAGTTTTTATTATCTTTGCTTGGATGTGGTTCATAGTTGAGAAACGCTATTTTTTATCGGTAAGTAACCTGTTAATGTTATACAAAACCTCGTTATCCTTTTAAAAGAATGTCACTTTTAAAGTTTAGATTCGGATGACTACTGTCAAGTTTCGTGTGTTTATCTCTACTTATGTTGTCACTAGAATACTATTGGAGAAATGTAGTTTTTATTATCTTTGCTTGGATGTCGTTCATAGTTGAGAAACAATACTCCAGTTCCATTCCTGTGCCTCTTAAATGTTTTATTTATTTTTTTGTAAACTGATCAATTATAGATTTTTTGACCTAATCATATTGTATTTTTGTAGGTGCTTGCTTTTGCAGCTGCCTTGGAATCTCGTAAGATAACCACGAGTACACGCCAGACTCGGGGTCTTGATGCAAGTGCTGCTTGTGGGCAGCTACGAAATGAATTCCAGAAAAGCCCCTTGCTTGTTGAATCCGATAATACTCTGCAGAGCCAGCCAGAAATCGAAGATAATCTTGAGACTCAGCCAGAAATAGCAGTGGCATGTTGAGGAAGTGAATTTATCCTTAAGAACATAACTTCTTAAGGTGTTTTCACTTTGTGTAACTTATATGGTTATTACCACATCTCCAATAAAAAGCGGAGCTGCACGGTGTTTCTTCTTGGAAATGTGACTCATGTAGCACCTGAGAAGAATGGACTTTGAACGGAAGGCGAGGATGATATCTAACCTAATATTGTGTTGATTAACAGGGTTTTCTTGTTTATACAATCATGAAGTCTTGTTTTATTTAAAGTAGTGTTAGCTTTCAGTATATCTAGCAAGAATCTGTAAAACAATTACTGTTGTATCTAGTTTTAATCGCATGTTCTTATATTCTAGCAAATGACGAGCCCGATGGTTTTAACTCTTCTTGCACGTGTACACAGAACGACTTTTTCTGTTACATTTTGGTATGGTAGCTTTTTGGGTTCATTTTTTCCTAGAACCACTGCTTGTTGGTTGCAAGAGAGTTAAGAATTTTACTTTGAAATTAAATTATGTCTTCAATATATTCCATGCTTACAAGGGTTTTTAGTCAGTACTAGAAAGGGGTCATAAATGTATTCTAGAAAGACAAGAAGATCTGTGTAAAAGACCAGTGAAGAACTAGAACGTATGAAGAATGAAAATAATATTTTCAGGTTTAAAAGAAGGAAATAATGAAAAGTAAGATGGTTCTTGCTCATTAATCCTTCTAACAATCAAAAGGTCGTAACACCAAAAAGGGGAGATGTAAATTTCAAACAAAAAAAAGTTGATGTAGTTTTTAAAAAAAATAAAATTGGATACATAGAAGATGTTATTTCATTTATAAAGGTCGAAGTATACTTTCTTACCCCAGAAAATTGAAATTAGTAAAAATTACTATAACCACGAGTCCACAGTTGAAATTTAACGTGACATAAGAGAGGTAGTTTTTCCAAAACATAATGGATACATAGAAGATGTGTTTTCATTTACAAAAGTCGAATGTATACTTTCTTACAACCCCCAAAAAAAGAGAGTAAAATTTACTGTAACCGCAGTTAAAATTTAGTGACATAAGAGAAGCAAAACAATAGGACGAAAATTTAGGGATTTGGATTTCAGACCAGAACGCGCTTTTCTTGATAAAATTGATTAATATATATTACTGGTTTCATATTTTGGATTAAATATTTAGTTGGCCTATATAACTCTCAAACACTTACATAAAGTAACGATTTGGTCCACATATTTTTAAATTTAAACAGTTAAAACAAATGATGGATTTGGTTCCTAAATATTTCTTTTTATAATTAGAAATTTGTTTTAGTGTTCATACTCTTAACACATGATACTAAAAATTTAATTAGAAGAAACCTAGTTTACCTTTGAAATCAAATAAAGACAACTAATTTGATATTTTTTTTAGGATGAATTTTTAGATCAAATTTTTGTACCGAATAAATGTACATTTTCTTTTTCCGTTCTTCTAGACCAGTCCTCTAATGTATTCCATTTTTTGGACTTTGAAATTCACTATAATGTTTCAAACAAGGATGGACAAATTTGTTACTAAATGACAAAAATATGTTATTAAAAGGGGAACTTGTCGCCATGGTGTCTGCAATTAAGGCTTCGTGAAACAAGATATGTCGCTATTTTCGCCTGCAATATGTTTTTTTTTTATTTCTAACTTTCATGTGCTTATTTTTCAATAAGTTCTACTTAATTTCCACCAAAAAAAAACCACAACGCTCCAAGTGCTCCAAAACCTTGAAAACTACTTCATGTATTACTATTTACTTGTCCATTATTCCATTTTGGATTGTTCCGATTTACTTGTCCAGTTTTTTAAAATAGTTGTTATACACTTTTACATATTTATCCTTGTCCTCGAAATTTTTCTATTACAAGAGTCAATTATACTGTAAATTTACTTAAAAAAGGTTAAATATCAAATTTCAGCCATCCATTTACTTTTACTATTCATGTTTTAAGGTTCTCAAATAAGTATTTTTCCTCATATTCTCGAACAACGGTGAGGGTAGATTTGGATATTTAAAGAGTTGGATTTTCGACAATGGACAAATAAATTAAAACGGATGGAGTATTAGTTGTTCATTTAAAATATAGGAGCAAACATGATTTATGTTGAAACTATGTGTGTATTTATGTAGTTTAACACAATTAAAAGCAACTCAGTGACTTAGTACTATTTGTACTTTCACAAGTAATCAACTCATTACATTAGATAGGACCAATCTATATATCTTACAAATATCCTAATATCTCTCCATATATATATATATATATATATATTGATATATATAGTCGGCTATTTCCCACTTCCTAAGCACTTTCCTAAGCTGTCATTCTGATCTCGTCTCTCAACTTATTATTTAAACCTTAAATGCAATAAAAAGATCCATTCTTTGACTTTCTTTCTTTTCCCTTTTTATCCAATTACTATTATTCATTTTTTCACAAAACCCAAATGAAAACTCCCTTACTTTATCCTTTTATTTATTGGGTTTGTTTCATCTTTTGAATTCCCTTTTTCTTATTTTTATTTTAGTCCATTTTTTATTTTATTTTCTTGCAATAAAAAGATCCAATCTTTGACTTTCTTTTCTTTTCTTTCCCCTTTTTATCTTAATATACATTTTTACATAAAACCCATATGAAAACTCTCTTACTTTATCCTTGTCTTTATTGGGTTTGTTTCATCTTTTGAGTTCCCTTTTCCTATTTTCATTTTAGTGTTTTTTTTTTTCTCTTGTTCATTGTTAGTTCCGCTTGCTTCAAGGAGATTACTCATTTAGTATGTTCTTGGGAAATTCTCTATAGTTCACTTATCAAGGTAAAATTCTAATCTTTATTTCGAAATTTTCGTCGAATTTTGACCTGCTGATGGTGTGTTTGACTTAGTCACTATATTGTGTATTAGTTAGATCGAGTTGATCAAAAACTTAGTTAGATCTTAAATGCAAGTAGAATAGAGTAATGGGTAATACTTGTGTGGGTCCGAGCATATCGAAAAATGGTTTCTTGCAATCGGTATCGGCTGCTGTGTGGGGGTCTCGGCTTCCGGATCCCGAAGGAAGTGTTTCAGAGAGGGAGAGAGAGATGGAAACGCCGTCCCCTATGAAAATGCCCGAAAGAGACTTGCCTGTTCAAGAGCCGCCTAAGCAAGTGATTATACCGAAAGATGATTCGCCAAAACCGGACCCATCACCATCGCCAACAACAACAACAACAACAACGACGACGACGACGACACCGAAGACCAAAAAGCCTTTGCATATGAAGAGGGTTGGTAGCGCAGGACTAAGGGCAGGATCGGTTTTACAAACAAAGACAGGGAACTTGAAGGACTTTTATGCAATGGGCAAGAAACTAGGACAAGGGCAGTTTGGTACGACGTTTTTGTGTATGGAAAAGTCGTCAGGGAAGCAATTCGCTTGCAAATCGATAGCAAAGAGGAAGTTGTTGACCGACGATGACGTCGAGGACGTGAGGAGGGAGATACAGATAATGCACCACTTGGCTGGACACGCAAACGTTATATCTATTAAAGCGGCTTATGAGGACGCTGTGGCTGTACATGTGGTTATGGAGCTTTGTGCTGGGGGAGAACTTTTTGATAGGATTATTAAGAGAGGGCATTACAGCGAGAGAAAGGCAGCCGAGCTGACTAGAACTATTGTTGGTGTGGTTGAGGCTTGTCATTCTTTGGGTGTTATGCATAGGGATTTGAAACCCGAGAATTTCTTGTTTGTTGATCAGAAGGAGGATTCGCTTCTTAAGACGATCGATTTTGGGTTGTCCGTATTCTTCAAGCCAGGTATTACGGATATATATTTACTTTTTGAAAGTCATGACTTCCGTTAAAAATTTGATTTCCTAAGCTTGTAGTCAGTTTAAAGATTTGTTAGTTACTTAGTTCCTAAGATCTCTGCATAATCTGACATTGTGAGATGTATTATCAAGGACTGTGTTTGAAAATGTTTGAGTAGATGAGATTGGAAAATAGAATGATATACAAGTAAATCTATATTACTTCAGTAGTCTGTAGTTGATCATGGGTAACTTCTGGGATTAGCTTTAGTTTATGTTTGTTGAAATTGCTTTTTATCGTGCTAAGCATGGGTAACCGGCATTTATTAGTTCTGAAGATAGAGATCTACTATTGATGATTTGAGATATATACTGAGAACCATAAGGTAAAATGTTCTAATGGATAGCATTGGAAGGTAATCACTGTTTTTAAATCTCAGTTCCAGTTGAGTTGCTCTTTTGATATGTTGTGAGCATGTAGTTAGTTTTAAGCATTTGTTAAATCTTAAGATGGAGAATCATATTGGAAATATATTTATCAGGGAATGGGAACCTAAAACTATTTACTCTAGTTGCAAGTTTTGTTGAACTTAATCTCTGCGATCTAAAATTCCTTGACCTTTTTGGTCCTAATTAGAATTTTCTATTTGGTCTAGTGAACCCTCCACCTACTCAAGATACATCCTCCATTTCAATAACCTTACCATACAATGCTTTTTTCTCATCTGCTAAATTGGAAATACTTTTCAATATCTTTTTGTGTGCGCAGGTGATAGATTTAATGATGTAGTGGGCAGTCCTTATTATGTTGCACCCGAAGTGCTACGAAAGCGTTATGGTCCGGAAGCGGATGTCTGGAGTGCCGGAGTTATTGTTTACATTCTTCTAAGTGGAGTTCCTCCTTTCTGGGCAGGTAAAGAAATTGTTGTGCTGTACATAATATTCCTTGTTCTCTTTTTATCTAGTGTTTATTGCTCTCATGTTTATAACTATAATCCCATTCAAGAACAAGACCAATGACTTATTCATGGACTCTAAACTGAAATTAAGACTTCTTACTTTGAAAATCTAAAAAAAAACTGCTTAATCATAAATAACCAACATGGGAAATCATAAATTCCTTGATTAAAAAATTCAAAATTTTCCTTATCAAGTATATCAAACGTTGCGTCTATGTTTGGATCTCTCTTTTTAAGTCAAGGCTGTCTTAATCCTTCATTGAAAATGTAGAGATGATATTGAAAATTCAGGGATGATCATGGGATTCAAAAGTGTAGTGAAGAGAAAGTTGGGCGGTTAAACTTTATCTTCTATAACTTTTTTTAAAAAAATTTGTTTATCATGACAACAGAAGCAGAGCAAGGTATATTTGAGCAGGTCCTTCATGGTGATCTTGATTTCACATCGGATCCATGGCCTGCTATTTCTGAAGGTGCAAAAGATCTAGTAAGAAAAATGCTTGTGAGAGACCCTAAAAGACGGCTGACCGCACATGAAGTATTATGTATGTCCTTTTTCCCAATTTAATTTTTATGTTTTAAGGTTTAGGGTCATTTTATTCGTAATATTTTGGGTGTATATTTTTCAAAGAGGTGCGTACTACTTAGTACTTAATAGTAGCTGTTTAGAACAAGAGTATGAATTGAACCTACTGTTTATTTTTAACTTTTGGCACGGTGGCGGATAAGTACCAGTTCCTTGGTTCTCATTTAAAAATAAAATAGGCCTCGTTTGGTACATGTGAAAAAAGGTAAGAGAAAATAAAATGATATTTTTGGGTCCAGGCTTTTATTTGTGAAGAGATTCTCTTTTCCATTATATGGTTTATTGGGAAACCGTTTCACTGGAGACTCGCTGCTTGTAGTGACAAGAGTTTTTTTTTTATGTATATAGGTATATATGTATGGTTATCTGTGATCTTTACCACTGGAAATTAAGCACATGTACTAATCTCTTGAGAAAGTCAGATGATTGATTCCAAAATGTGTATCTACGTGTCCCAAATAATTAGACCTTAAGATTTGGACCAATTGTATATTGGTAAAAGAATGAACACAATAAGTGGAAACAGTCATATGGAAGTCTTGACTTATGGATGTGCAAGTCAATGGAGCTCCAAACTTGTAAACTTAGAATGAATGAATTATTTGAGGTCTTATAAATTATAGGACTTATTAGTGCAACGGAATCTACACAGACATGAGTGAACAGACATTTATTACTAGGATTTTTCGAGTAATTAACTTTCTAGAAAATTGTTCTGACCGAGATATCTCTCTAGTAAGACAATTCTTCTTGGAGTTTATTTTTCGTTTGAGGTTTCACGGTCAAACTTGCAGTTTTATTGTGTTGGGAATTGCTATATTCTAATTAAATATTTATTTGTCAAATGTCGCTGAAAATAGTTGTATTAATTGTCTACAGGCCACCCGTGGGTTCAAGTTGATGGTGTTGCTCCAGATAAGCCTCTTGATTCTGCTGTTCTAAGTAGAATGAAACAATTCTCCGCCATGAACAAACTCAAGAAAATGGCTCTCAGGGTACGTGCTTTTTTCCTTTCCAACTTGTGTAAAAGCTATGAAAAGACACTTGTTTTGCTGCACAGCTATAATCCAGTATGTTTTGTATGAATTGAGACATTTGAACTTAAACGGAACTTGCACATTTGGTTGTGTTTGCAAAACTTGTGTTTTTGTAGGCTATTAGTACAAATAAACAGAGGAAACAATGGAATTTCACCTTTTCTAGTCTTACCGGGTGGAATGTAAAACAGAACACAAAGTTTTGAGAATATAACAGAAAATATCTGTAATATTTTGACAAATGTCGTATTTCCACACCTCTGAAGTTATGCCAGTGTTCTTTTCATGCGAAACTTTTTTGTTTTGCTTTTCACAAAATATCAAAGGTGTCAACGCTAAGTGGGCCATGCTGCTGGTACTAGCTACCAGATATACTCATGCCTCTCATGGAAACAAATTGTGTTGCAAATTTCTCCAAATGTCATTTACCCAACTCTGAGAAAGGGAATAAAGCTAGAAGAAAAGAGCAAGCTTTTATTCATATTTTATACATTAAAAAGTTCTCCAGACATGACAAGTTATGATGGTGATTCCCCATTATTGCTGAATAGAACGTTGTACGTTTAGATTGAATGTAAAAGAGAGGATGCCAATGAGATAGAATGCATTGTATTACTGAATTTGCTTAAAATTTATTTCTGATCAAGTTACATTGTTTTGCAGGTTATAGCCGAGAGCCTATCTGAAGAAGAGATTGCTGGTCTTAAGCAAATGTTTAAGATGATAGATACAGATAACAGTGGTCAAATCACATTCGACGAACTTAAGGCTGGACTTAAAAGAGTTGGAGCTAATCTTAAAGATTCTGAGATCTATGATATTATGCAAGCAGTAAGTAATAATATTTGGTCAATTCAATGAAATTTTGGAAAGCTTTACTACATCAATCAATTAAGTTATTAAACCTAAACAACTAAATGAAATTGATTAATACGTAAGTATGCTTGTTGGCTAAAAGAGAAAATATATGATTGGTTAATGGTTTGTAAAGATCTCAAGGCATGTTATGATTTTCCCCTTAATTGTCTTCAATGGGCAGATACTTGCACCAAACATAGCGGCTCATCTTATTGGCTACTCTAATGTGCTTACAGAATCTGTTATGTACATAGCCTTCTTTCATTTATAGAAATTTGGTAAAATTAACTTTAAGTGACATACCTCCAACCCGATTCCTGAGTTGCCATAATGAAGAACAAAATTCCATTTACTTCTACTTTTAATTTTCCATGAACTTATTTTCGATTGGTATGTTTGCAATTAGTTGATATCACTTATGATGAACATGCACTTGAATCAACTGACTTCGATTTCGGTTAACTTGCTATCCAATAAGCTGATATTTACTTTTGATGGGAATTTCCTTTAATTAATAAACTATGTATACGAACACAAAAGATTATGCAACAGAATTAAATGTAAATGAAAAGCTCCCACTAGCACAAAATCAAATTTACATTTTAAAAGAAAAGGTGAGAGATAAATCCAAATATCACTCATTTATGGGAATTTCCCCAGATTCCAGATTTTTCCATTTCAGTTACAAAATAAAATAAAATCTGCATGTTCAGCTTTAGCAATTTCTTTCGAGAAAACCAGAATTGTTTGTTTATATTTAAAGTATAAACTTGTGGTGAAGATGGTATGTGAATACAAATCTGTAGTTGAATATGTTGATTCATCTGTGACTATAGTACCTCTCTTTTAAAAGTGATTCTTTTAGCATATACATTCCAATTTGTTGTGAATAAATTGCAGGCAGATGTTGACAATAGTGGGACAATAGATTACGGGGAGTTTATAGCTGCGACATTGCATTTAAATAAAGTTCAAAAGGAAGATCATTTATATGCGGCGTTTCAATACTTTGATAAAGATGGTAGTGGATATATAACTCCGGAGGAGCTTCAAGAGGCTTGCGAGGAGTTTGGTATAGAAGGTGTTCACTTGGAAGAAATGATCCGAGAAGTTGATCAAGATAATGTGAGTTCTTCATTTATTTCTCTTTACCACCTGCTAAATATTAAATTACTTACATTTATCTTAATGGCGGAGATGGTGCTTTTTGTAAGACTGTTTGCACTAATGACAAAACTATACGTACATAATCGTTTTTAGAACTAATTTTCCCTTTTTTCCTTTTACTTCGAGCTCAAAGAAGTGCTTTTTTCTTCTTCGAATTCTTGCCAAAGGCACCTATACTCTTTCCTAAAGTACAAAATTCACTTGTTAAACCATAGTTACAAAATTCACTTATATTTGGTAAAAAGCAACTGAGAGTCTGATTTACATAACTTTGTTTCGAGTTGCACTCCCTCCATAATCAGCACTCAAAAAGTATCCTCCCTACTAGACGTAACCTCCCATAGATGGTCTTTGAAAGTTGCAGCTTGTCATCTTTGGATGAACACTGTAGTTTTGTTTACCTCTTTCGTGATAACCAAAATTTATATACTGAATTTTTCTCGTTACTGCGGGTCGAATCAGGTGATTAATGAAACAACTAAGGATCTGAATATATCTTGTGAATATTTTGGAAAAGGTGGTATAGGATCAAGTATGACTGGGAATTTTGCAGTAATACTGTCCAACTGATCTAGCAAGACAGGAACCACATTGCTAATAGTATAACTAGACTGCCAAAAAAAGCCTTCTCTTATGCACTTTCACTTGTATACTGCATTGGATATTTATGCAAAAAGATAAGGATATACACAGAGATACATAGATACTCGTAGGTCTATATTGAAAGGATGTGGTCACTAATAAGTCTAGAAGTCAATCAGCGCTTGTTTGGTTGTAGCTTTTAAACATTCTGGAGATCTTCAGGTTCATAAAATCGTTGGTTTCATGAGTTCATCCATCTTAAAATATCTTAGATTTTTCAGGGAAAAAACAGAAGATCTCAGCTTTTAAGCTGGTCAACTAATGGCGATAGACCTTTTTAAGTAAGAAGAAAAACAAAAACCTAAGCATGAAAGCTGCAACCATTGAGAAGGCCTAAATATATCTCTTCTTTCTTGGTCATAACGTGTGTGTATGTATATGAACTTATATACACACACAAACTGATAAAAGTATGGATAATATAGTGTGAAAAATCAGTGTGTGCTACTTTGGGAGAAGTCCTGATTTGCTACCCCTCGGGTCCCATGAATTTTTCTAAACTAGCAAGGGGACATCATGGGTGTGCTGAATTAGCATAAAATTTCTTTAAGGTACTGTTATTTTTTAATATGTTGCACGTGCATTTTCAGGATGGGCAAATCGATTACAACGAGTTTGTGGCGATGATGCAAAAGGGTAATCCAGTTTTGGGAGGAATAAAAGGACTTGAACATAGTTTCAGCATCGGCTTTAGAGACGTATTGAAGCTTTAGCATCGTATGCTTTGCCCAGGGTCTATTTTTTTGTCATAATTAATTGTATAATATGGATCGTGTTGCGTCGACTGTTTTAATGAACACTATGCGAGATCTACTTGAATTGTTTTTTGCCCTACCTTATACCTGTTCCATGACTGTTGTATACAATTGCCCAGAGAAATTACAATTTTGTTGTTTATTATTTATATTATATTTTGCTTCTTTCCTGGTTTATTCAAACTTTTTTGTATTTCAAAGTCATTTAGTGGTGTATTCCGCATTAGAGGGCCAAGGGTTACGAAGGGCTAGGGCTGGCAATTTTGACCACCCACCCAAGGCCAAAACTTTGGGTTTTCGGTCGGGTCGGTTTCGGTTATCTTTGGGTAAAATCTTCGGACGGGTTTTTTGAGAAAAAAACTAGGCAGAATAACCGTCCGGTATCCAGATAAGCGACTGGTCAAGCAGTTTTCGGTCTTCGGATATTTCGGTTTTAACCAACTTATTCTTTTTATGTTAGTAATTTTTTTTTTCTTCAAAATTATAATTGTTGTTTATTTGTTTTGTTTTTATAATTTCCTTTTTTTGTAATTTTTTGTTCAGAACTTATATAAAATATGTAAATAAAATTATTGAATTAAAAGAAATTTGGAATGTATTATATAATGTTGAACCAATTCTAGAACAATGTAACTTATAAGTTTCGTATAAAACTTACATATACATTATATGGACATCAACTTGGACGTTTTTTTTTTGCAAAAATGCTCCAAATCAAGATTTGATTAATGCAAGTCCCTACGGTTTCACAACGGGAACACAAGATATACGTCTTGTTTTTTTTCCGAGATGTATAATGACATGTTTTGAAAATTATGTTAAAATTTAAAAATTCAAAATATGTCATTATAAATCTCAAAAAAAAAAAAAACCAGATGCATACTTGTGTTCCCGTCGTGAAACCATGAAGATTTGCATTAATCAAATCTTGATTTGGAACGTTTTTGCAAAAAAAATGTCCAAGTTAATGTCTAAGTTTATATATATACTAGTAAATTTTACACACGCGTTGCGTGTGAGACGCGTAATGATATAAATCTCGTAATATATTTTATTTTGAACATAATATTCAGATTTGGTATCATTTATTGTAGTTATGCAGGTTAAAACGAATTGTTAATTAATTTAGGTTACATCCGTAATTAGGAAAATATAGGGAGAACAAATTGTTAGTTAATTAGATTATCTATATTGGTAATTATTAAAACATAGCGAGGGTATTTTTGAAAAAATTGGGCAAAATTAGACAGACTCATTTCTCTGGGTTGGCTTATTATAATAGAATGATACGCGAGATGTTACATGGACATCAACTTAAACACCAACTTGGACATTTTTTTTAGAAGCGCTCCAAATCAAGATTTGATTAATACAAATCTCCATAGTTTCACGACGGTAACACAAATATACTTCATGTTTTTTTTTCCGAAATGTATAATGATATGTTTTAAATTTTTATTTTTTACCGTAATTTCAAAACATGTCACTAAACCAGTGATGATATTAAGGTTCATGTTTTTATTGTTCTAAAATCGGATGAACTAGGTTTAATTAATATATGGCTTTTACCTTAAGTGTTCGATTGGATTATAATCCAATGATGATATTAGGGTTCATGTTTTTATTGTTCTAAAATCAGGATGATCTAGGTTTAATTAATATATGGTTTTTACTATGTTGCGTCAAAACTTTTCGGTTGTTACCTTTATATTAAACAATCAAATTTTCATTGTTAGTATGTTCTTTTGATAAAAAAAATTGGAGGACCTCACATTAAAAAAATTCATTTATGCTTTGGGAGATTTTTTTTTGTAATAAGATAGGTTTTGATTCTAACTATTGGATCCAGGTACCTATTGTCTTGTTGAAATAATGGATTCACAAGATGTTATCATGGAGTTTTAAACATTTGATTTTAGGAACATACTATGAAAGGACCAAACTAAACATTTGTCTTAAATTTGTGTATCAAGTCCTGAAGACTAATTTTGATCAAAAGTTAAAACTAAATGGCTCATTTGTTTATATGCCCCTCAGATCTAATGAAGTAAGAAATCACAGCAAGAACACTTATACAGATTTGAATTATTGCAGTAGTGGTTTTTGGATTTTATTTTTGCAAAGTTATTGGCGTGTTTCTTATGAAACATTGTTAATATATTTGAGTTTCCGATTTCAACTTATAGCAGTTCTGATGGCTCGTGTGTTGTAGGAATTATAATCAATTCATGCATACCCTCTTGCAATTATAGTTGGCGTTATTATTTATACGAATATGGTGATGCCAAGATGGATTACTTTGCTGCAAATTGAAGAAACAAGTATCAAGAAAAATGCTATATCAGGATATCTAACAAAACTCCTCGAGGAATGTTATGTTAGTAAAAAGTCGCCTTTGGACCCTACAAAAATTACACCAAGGTGGTTAAAGGATCAATCCGTTGTTGACGTTGAAGATCAAGTTGATAAAAGGGCAATTTGTTGCCGTTTGGTTCAATGATATTTCTGCAAAAAGTATTTTTTTTTTAATGTAAAGTTAAGCTTATTTATTTTTGAAGAATGTAGGTGTATGTATCTTTATAAACTTTATTACTATAATTTGAGATATATTTCGTGACAATAGAGATTGGATATTTCGTGCTCGTTATAAGATTTTGTACGCATCTTTATAAGATTGGATATTTTGTGCTGAATATTTCAAGATATGCTTCTACAATGACAATATGATTTTAATGTTTTATGTTATTGAAACTTTGACAAGTTTGAAGCAATTCGTGAGAAGAAAAAAATCGACACCGCTCTCAAACTCTAGCACAAGCTTTAAACTTCAAACGGAGCTTGCTAGCAGCAACAAGAAGAAGGGATTTTCCTTAAGAAAATGACTTGCAATCACGGGTTATAGGTAGAGCTAAACAACCACACTAAGAATCAAGAAAAACCACCTCATTGTTGCCAGAATCAGCTAACTAGAACTTTATAAAAGTACAAAAATAAATCGTCTTCACCAAATACCGTATTCAAGAATTTTTTTTACATCAAAAACATGTCTCATAACAATGCAAGTTCATATTTATAGAATTCCAAAAAACAAAAAAAAACTAGTGAATGATAAAACCATCTTGAACCAGCTTTTTCACGGACTCCTGCTTTCATCATCTTCTAAACGGAATAGCATTCTCATGTTCGGTTTTCTTCTTTATGATCCACTCCTGCAAATGATATAAAGACATAAACCAAGTGATATACGGAAAAAAATATGATGAAATAAATTAAATAAAAAATAAATTTTTTACTCGATCACCTGCGTAATTTTTACTCTTTGGATTTTGAGGACAAGTTCTCCCATCATGTCCAAACTCTTTACATTTTTGACACATTCTTTTCTTCTTTGTTGACAACTCAATACCACTTTTAATTCTTTCTGCGTTTGAACTATCATGTTTGGTCCCTTTTTCATTTTTGTCTTTCTTCCTTCCCTTAGTTTGAGAGACATTCGGATCCAAAAGCACACTTTGAGTTGGTGCATTTGAATGCAAAACATTGGTTTCATTGATAGAATGACGCATAGAATTACAGATTTTTAGGATATTATCAGAAAGAGATTTCATAGTCTCTATGTAAAATTTGTAAGCTTCTTCCGATTTTGAAGCCAAACAAGCAATTTTAGTTGATTCTTGACACATATGGCCAAGTCTCAAAACATCTGTCTATTCCTTTCCATCGTTTTGCACCAGATCTGATGAAAATCTAAATTTGTTGGCTTTTTGACGCCATCACGACAAAATGAAATGCTCAGGTATCACATCAATGTGTGACCAAACAAACACCTTTAGAATGTGCCTACACAATATTCCTACAAACTCAAAACTTTTGCATTCACATTTACCTGTAAAGATGACAACGAACAATAATAAATAAAAAGCGAGACCTATAGAATAAAATCTACAAGATATAAATTTAAACAAGTTTATAGTTAAAAACATACCTCCGTAGGTTTTTGAATCCAAAGTGACGATGAATTTTTGAGTTTCGTAATCCCTTGAGGTCAGTGTGTATGATTTTAATCCGCCTATGTTTTTATTTTCTTTGAGTATAAAACTAAAGGCTTCGTCCATCTCCAACTTGAATTTGTTGAAAAAATTTCTAGTATAAATACTTGCTGCATGTTTCAACAAATACTCGTTACCCTTAACAATCCGAGACTTGTGTTCGGATATGAAATCTTCATGATTTTCCCTTTCATTGATCCTCTTCAAAGCTTGGTCATACTTGACGACAAATTCACTAAGAGTTGTTTCCCACGTGACAAAGTCATTAAAAAATGAATTGATTCCCTTACTACGTCCGGTAGTATTCATACCGGCAAAAAAATTATCACGGTTATAAACAGGAACCCACGATTTACGAATAGTATACAATTGTTGTAACCAATCGTTAGTTTCTAGACCATAATCCGTTATCATTGTTGTCCATCTCTCTTCAAAATCCTCTACCTTATATGTGAACCAAAGACAACTTTTCATCTCTTTCTTGAACTTTGATTTCTTATAGTACACATGGGACAGTTTTTCTAGGAATTTTTTTTGAATATGCCAAATACATAGACAATGATATGCATTAGGAAAGACACATGCAATTGCTCCTTCATAGCCAAGTCTTGATCTGTGATTATTGCAAGTGGAGGACGTCCCCCCATTGCTTTAAGCCACGCCTCAAATAACCATGTAAATGTAACATCTGTCTCATCTTGTAAAAGTGCACATCCGAATTGTATTGTTTGTCAATGGTGATTCACTCCAGTGAACGGGGCAAAAGGCATTTCATACTTTTGTTCGATATGTTGTGTCAAAACAAATTACATCTCCAAAATATTAATACGCCATACGAGATTGAGCATTCACCCAAAAGAAATTTGTCGCCCTCATATTGTCATCCATTTGGATATCATAGAAAAATTATGGAATTTGTGCTTTTTTAGTGTGAAAATATAACATCATTGATTGTGCATCTCCCACATCTAAGTTCTTAAATTTCACATTACTCAATGCATTATAGACCCGTCTATTATCAAATCCCATATGCTCCCCACCAAAAACCGAATTAATTTTTGAAATTTTGATGTGTTACTTATGAAATGCTTCGGTCAATACCGTAACTGCTTTAGGCAAGTATTGATTTGATCCCATTTTCATTCTCTTTTTTGGAGAGATCATTGAATGGTTGTGACTCACTTCGAACACTGTTATTTTCCATTCATCATCCAATTATTTCTTAACTCGCATTTGAGCCTTACACTCAGTTTTAAGCGTTGAACATTTTCTATTTTTTCTTTTGTTTTTATTTTCAACATTCTCATTATCTACCTCACCGTCTTCGTCAGTTTTGGGAACATGTTTTCCTTCTCTAACACAAACAAATTGTTTAATAATCACTTCACATGTTCCTGGTCTTTTGCTAGTAGTTTTAACTCGAATCCAAAAACTATTTCGTCGACCATAATCCTCATAATATTTGTGTGCTTCCTCAAGTGTTTTGAAAGACATACCAACTGCTGGTACATTTGATACTTATGTATCATTTTTTGATATTTGAAAATCATTGATCTCCAAATCATGTACTTCTACATCATTTACTTCGTCATTGTCGAAACCCAAAGTTTCTTCTTCTGTATTAGAAGTTATATTTGCATTCACAGTGACCTAAATAACAATTAATAACAAAATCTTTTTTATCAAAAGAACATACTAACAATGAAGATTTGATTGTTTAATATAAAGGTAACAACCGAAATTTTTTGACGCAACACAGCAACCATAAAAGAGAAAAAATACTTGACAGAACTTTAAAAGGACAAGATGACACAACAACAATTAAAACTACTTTCAAAGAAAACCCCAATTCCTAAATTCGCAATGTATAATATATTAAGTGATCGAGTTTGGATAAAACCTAATTTACAAATATACAAAAAAAGACATATATTAATTAAACCTAGTTCATCCTGATTTTAGAACAATAAAAACATGAACCCTAATATCATCCTTGGTTTATATGGATATTAGTGTAAACATCAACATCGACATCAATTTAACAACATAACAAAAAGTTTGGGAGAGTGTAATAAAACCATAAGTAAAAATATGACAGAGAACAACCACAAGAAGACACAAAAACAATTAAAACTAATTCTAAAGAAAAACCCCAAAATCAATTAAATATATTTTAACATAATTCCCAAAAAAAAAATAAAAAAATTTGAGGGTGTGATAATACCGTAGAGAGAGAGGGCGGAACATCTAGACCATTATGTAAGAGGGAGAGCATCCGTCATGTTAAGAGATTTAGAAAGAGAGATAGAGGGAGAAGATGTGTGTTGTGTTGGAATAGATAAGGTTTGTAAAGAGGGAGAGAGAGAGTTTACCGTATGTTTTTTTTTTTTAGATTATTAGTTTTAATCCCGACCGTTGAAATGAATGGTTAGAATCTTGATGTTTAATTTGGTGTTTTTGTTAGTGTTCATATATCCTCCTCCTCATATATATATATATATACAAATAATGCCCATATGTACCACTTTTGAAATTATATTCCTCATAGTTACCTTCATAATTTCATATTCCCTATAGGTATCACTTTTTAATTATTTACTTTATTTATCAAAACGCCATACACATATTTCATAAATAATGAAAAAAAAAACACATAAAATTATATAAAATGCAAAAAATCTCAAAATAAATGAAAAAAAATCACAAAAAATTGTAAAAAAAAAAAAAAAAAAAATCACAAAAAAAAAATAATAAAAAAAAAATGAAAAAAATCACAAAATATTATAAAAAATTAAAAAAAATCACATAAAATTAAAAAAAATTAAAAAAAATCACAAAATATTATAAAAATATAAAAAAAACTAAAGAAAGTCGCAAAAAAAATTATAAAAATGAAAAAATCACAAAAAATCACAAAATTGAAAAAAAATTACAAAAAAAAAAATAAAAATAAATGAAAAAATTCACAAAATATTATAAAAAATACAAAAAATTATAAAAAATGAAAAAAATCACAAAATATTATAAAAAAATAAAAAAAATAAAAAAAATCACAAAATATTATAAAAAATGAAAAAATCACATAAAATGAAAAAAAATGAAAAAAAATCACAAAATATAAAAAAAAATATAAAAAAAATTAAATTTTTATAAAAAATGAAAAAAAATCACAAAAAAATATTGAAAAAATGAAAAAAATCACAAAATTATAAAAAAAATCACTTTTATCGAACTTTATGCACTTTCGACTGTACTAGATGCACTTTTAGCTGAACTATATGCACTTTCAGCCGAACCAGATGTACTTTTAGTTGAACCAGATTCAGGTTTTACAGAACGATATGCACTTTTATTGAATTAGATGCACTTTTGTCTGAACTATATACAATTTCAGCTGAACGAGATACACTTTTAGCTGAACCATATGCACTTTCAGCTGAACTAGATGCAAGTTTTACATAACGATATGCACTTTTATTGAACTAGATGCACTTTTGTCTGAACCATATGCACTTTCAGCTGAACCAGATACACTTTTAGCTGAACCATATGCACTTTCAGCTGAACCATATGCACTTTCAGTTATACCAAATGCATTTTTAGTTGAATCAGATGCATTTTTAACAGAACTATATGCACTTTCGACTGTACAATATTCATTTTCGACTACACTATATGCACTTTTGACTTAACTATATGTACTTTTCACTAAATTAGATGCACTTTAAGCTGAACCAGATATACTTTCAGCTGAACCAGATGCACTTTTAGCTGAACTATATGTATACTCACTTTTATTGAACTATATTTACTTTCGACTGAATTGTATGCACTTTCAATGGAACTACATGTACTTTCAGCTGAATTGAATGCAATTTCGACTCAAATTTATGCATTTTTAACTAACTATATACACTTTCGACTGAACTATATGCACTTTTATTGAACTATATATGCTTTTGACTGAATTATAGGTATTTTTGACTGAAGTAGATGCACTTTCAGCTCATTCAGATTAAAAAAAGGCACATTTATCATGGAAAAACCATTTTTTTGTATTAAAAAAATCACTTTTCGGTATAAAAAGTGTTATATTGACAAAAAAAATTATATATTTTTTGTAAATTTTTAAAAAGTTTATGATTTTTTCATTTTTTTTATAATTCTTTTTTTTTTGTGATTTTTATGATTTTTTTTTATTATTTTTATAACTTTTTTGTGATTTTTGTTATTTTTTATAATGTTTTGTGATTTTTTGTGATTTTTGTGATTTTTTGTGATTTTTATATAATTTTTTCGTTTTTTTCATTTTTTTCATTTTTTTATAATTTTTTATATTTTTTTTGTGATTTTTAATATTTTTTTTTATTTTTCGGTATAAAAAGTGTTATATTGACAAAAAAATTATATATTTTTTTTGTAATTTTTTAAAAAGTTTGTGATTTTTTTTTCATTTTTTGTAATTTTTTAAATTTTTTATAATTTTTTAAATTTTTTTGTGATTTTTGAATTTTTTGAATAATTTTTTATGATTTTTGGTGATTTTTTATAATTTTTTAAAATTTTTTGTGATTTTTTGTATTTTTTGTGATTTCTATAATTTTTTTGTTGTTGTGATTTTTATTACTTTTTTTTTGATTTTTTTTGATTTTTTATGTTTTTTTGTGATTTATTTCCTTTTTTTTATAATTTTTTGTTATTTTTTATATTTTTTTTGATTTTTTTGTTTTTTTTATTTTGTTGTAATTTAAAACTATTTTTTTGGGTTTGTAGAGAGATAAATATGTATATTATATTTTGGTTTGTATGGCAATTAAGTAAATAAACTAAATAATTAAAAAGTGGTAACTATGAGGAATGTGAAATTATCAAGATACCTAGGAGGAATATAATTTGCTATGAGGTACTTATAGGGAATTATCCACATATATATATATATATATATATATATATATATATATATATATATATAAGCTTATACATCAACTTGAACACATTTTTACAAAAACGCTTCAAATCAAGATGTGATTAATGCAAATCTCCATGGTTTTACAACAGCAACACAAATATGCGTCTTTTTTTTCCGACATTTATAATTAGGGGTGGGCACGGGGCGGATTGGGACGGATTGACCTCAATTCTAACCCAACCCGTAAAATAAGTGGCAAGAGGATTGATAAAATTTAAATATCAACTTAACCCAACTCGCAAAATAAATTGCGGGCTGGGGCGAGTTGGGTTTAGATTAATTTTTAAATTTTTATTTTGGTTATTTATTTTTCATAGTTTGCATAATCAACCTAAATTTTAAAATAAATCAAATATTTAAAAGAGAAATATAAATTAAAACCAATAAAAATACGTTTAGAACATTCGCGAACAAGTAATAAAACTAAAATATAACAAGAATGAAAGATGGTATCTTAAAATACACACAATATATATATAAGTATATATATATATATTGCGGGTTGAAACAGATTGACACGGATTAGCCCGCGGTTTGTGAACCTAACCCTAACCCAACCCGCAAAATATATAGCGGATTGGGGCGAGGCTAATTGATTTTTTTTTGACACTCAACCCACCCCAATCCGTCCCAATCCATGCGGGTTGGGTTACGGGACGTGTTTGCGGATTTTTTGCCCACCTCTATGCATAATGACATGTTTTGAATTTTTAAATTTTACCATAATTTTCAAAACATGTCATTATATATATATACATATATAGGGTATATATGTGTGTGTGTATTTTATAGCTAACATAGATATATAAATATACATATATTTATATATATGTTATTGATTAGGCCACGAAATAGTGGGTTTTATTGGTTAATATGCTATTAATTAGCGTAGTTTCATTGTTATTTGGGTCATATTTAGTTTTTTTTTCGCCTTTTCTCGGTTTATTTGTATATTTTTATAATTTTATAGGAAATCGCATGGAATTAACACAAAAATGAGACAAGTACGTAAGAACACCAATTGAAATATCAAAAGTGAACAGATCAGAAGTCAAATGACTCCCAAGAAGATAGCTAAGTTGAACAAAACGGATATCAAAGAAGATAGACATCAGAAACATTATGGAAGAAGACCTGACCGGTCACAGTTAACGGTCAGGTCAAGGCAGATTTATTAAATTAGGGTAAAATTCGAAGAACGTATAAATAGAAAATTTCACAATTGTAAACACATGTTTTTCATAAGTTTTACAACAACGTTTACAGTATTTTCGTCCGAGAGAAAAGAGAATTGAACACAAGTTTTGAGTGTTTTGTGCACGAATCTTTCGTAATTGACTTCATTTTGTGAGTTTATTCTAAGCTTTTCATTATGATCTTGTGTTTTTAGTATCTCTACTATTTTTTTTTGCATGTTTACTATTGTTTACATCATAATCAACATTAATCTTGTATCTCTAGCATGCAAACTAGTTAAATCACGTTAATAACGTACCAAAAATTAGTTATTTTTTGTTTTAACGCCGCATGCACATTAATTTAGGTTGTTAACAACTAAAAAATAGCATTTAATAATTTTAATTAAACTGATATTTAAGTGTTATTAGTTGAGGAATCGAGCCGTTGGATTGACATCTCCTCGTTAGTTTTTATGGTATTAGTAATAGTAAACGCTTAGGAAAAGAATAGATCTAGCAACCACATGGTTTCGTTTCTAGGACTATAACTTTAGCGTCTTACCCGAGAAATTCTACTTCTACCATCGTGCTCATGCGAGGCCCTCGAGTGTGTAAAAATAACACGTTCGAGGGGCAGTCAGTTATATATATTATTCGGGTTTAAAGATTGGGTTTTCGGTCACGGTTTTTCGGTCGGGTCGATAGTTATAGTTTCGAAAACAAAACTCAAACTCAAACCGTAACCATCAGTCTCGATTCGGCCAAAACTTCACTCAAATTTTTAGCAGTTATCGGTTTTTCGGTTTTGGGCAGATTTACGATGGGGTTTCAGGCCTCGGTCTATTTTGTCACCCCTACTAATGACCAAGTAATTCTGACATTTTATTTCCTTTTGACATTTTGACATTTAAACACAAGTTTAACTCCAATCTTTGTTTGTTTTGGAGTAAAATGAAAAAAAAACATATATTTAACGATGAAAATCAACTAATACAATTCTTTTACACCATAATTTTTTTATTTGTAGTTTTACTCCATAAATTATAGAATTATCTACAATATTTAATAAAAAACAATTAGATATCAGCTTGTCAACTTTTTTCTTAGTGTACAATTTCTAAAGTATATTTAATAAAATTTAGATTATAACTTGTTTAGTTAGCTATCTATATAATTTTTTGTTGGAATAAGTCATTGCAGGCATGTCGATATTGCAGCTACAACACTGTATAATTCTTAATTGCTTGTTAATTTGTAATTTTTTTCTTCTTCTAGTTAGTTTATAATTTTAGACAACTACTATAGCTGATAAAGTGAGTAAATTAATTATCTTGAAAAAGTATAAATGTCGGGATTTTATCTTAAGATTAAAGTTCTTTTGTTTGTTTCTTAGTTGATATAACAGAGTGAGTAAAATTATTTTTTGAGGACATAATTTTTGTAGTTTCACAAAGAGGTAAATGGGTTTTCTCTTGTTATTACAAAGTATACGTGCATGTTTTGACAACCACATAAAAGACTTGATCCATTGTTTTCAATTATCATCTATGTATCTATATATATTGTTTTGATATCAATTTTTACAAGAGAAGAGAGGAAATAAGAAAAGAAGAAAGAAAGAAAACAAACAACACAGAAAAGAAAGAGATTTTCTTGTAAAGTGGCATGTTAATTAAGTTCTAAAGATAAGTACATTTTATTACGGTTATATTTTTAAATGTACGTATAGTTTATATTTTGACGAAAAGACTCGGTTATTCGTAATCTGAATAACGAAATGCACGTATAGTTTATACATATAAAAAAAGGGATTGACGGTTAATACTTTCATACTTATGATGGGTACGTGGGTGTGGGGCGATTAACTTCTTGCTAATATAAAAACATTTAGAAATGGACGGGTATGCCAAATGAGTTTAATGAGTGTTAAGTTTTATGACTAGACATAACTTATAAGATTCTGTTCATACATTTCTGCTGCAATTATATATTGGTTTATATCGTAAGGATTGAAGTTTCATTACGAATCTTCGAGGTTTTATCATCAAAGTTTTGGATAGTTTAGCATATTTTTAGTGAATTATTGATTTTAAGGACTGTTTAATTTCGGTAAGACTTGGTATACCACGTGGCGCATTATATGTTATTCGTCATGTGAAGTTCATTGGGACTGTGGTGTTATATTATGTACAGAGCCTATCCATTTTATTTTTTTGATGGGTTAGTTATTTCGAAAAACATGATTTTTGCCTAAAATTAGAAATAAATAAATGAAAATGCATGGTATAAAAAAAATTGATTATATTTATTTTCGCTTGGGTGGATGTCAATCCGCTTGGACTTTCAGTATGCTCTTAAAGCCGGCTCTGACCAGTGACGAAACCATAATCTATAAACGGGAGAGGCCGGTTTTCATATTATTTTTTTCATATCCTATTTGTCTTTTTTCTTTTTTTTTTGTATGATGGGGGATGAATATTTTGATCCAAAAAAATCGAAATTTTTTACTTTTTAATCAGTTTTTTCTCAAATGTGAGGAGTCGCGGCCCGCAACTTCCCTAGGTCTGACTATGTACCCATAATTATTTTTTTTGCTCTACTTTTGTTGGATACATAGTTACCAAAAATTGTATGCATGATAGCTTATGAGCTGATAAGATGGTGCCCATGCTACTTATTTCAGAAAGTCTGACCATAAAATGGCAGATATCTTAATTACAACACATCACATATGTATGGCAACAGTTTTTGGCAGACTACTATTATGTCTATCCATTTTTGACTAATTGAAAGCAAATAGAAAAAAATGGTGTAAAAGATATAGGATAAGATTAGGCTAAAGCCAGCTAAACTGAAAACTCTCTTCCTTTCCCTTACAACCAACCAATCAAAGCATTACACTGCAAAGTCATGGACATCAACCACTTGCTGCAGTGATAGGTATAGTAGTAACTTCTTTTTGTTATGCTTGGTGAAAAGAGATAAGGTCATTCAACGTTTTGCGCAAATCTTAACTTCTAAATTTGTGCAGTGATTTTATTTAGAAAAAGCAAGTTAGGGTAGAGTGCTTATTGAGAGGATATGGTTGGTCCAATTGGATGTGAGATCCTACCATATCATGTATATTATCGAAATTTGATCCCGGACGCCTACAGAATTATTTCATTAATTTTTTTTTTTATAGATAAAATGGATTATTTTCAAACAGAGGATAATTAATTATAAAAAAGTATGAACTTATCGAAACAAGGTTTGAGGAATTTATAGATAAATTGAAAAGGCTACAAGCTCGATATAATATTTTGTAATGAATATTCATCCAATATTGCTAAAGATTGAATCGACTTTAAAATATTCAAGCACCCTCATAGAGTTATAATAATATTAGTCTCGTGAATGTGCAATAGGGACTAATTGGTCTCCATTTAAAAAATTAAAATTAAGACTCGGTTTTGGGCTAGGTGCCTTCCATGCTCTCGATTCATGTCGTTGGGCTCGATACAAACACTCTGTTGGAAAAAATCATGTTTCATGGTGTTTTTCGAATTGGTCACGAGTTTAAAAGTTTTGTCAAATTCCATGCGAATAATTTAAAGTTTAGACTCCGTACTCAAGTGGTTTGAGTAGCTTGTGTGACAAGCTTCGAAACGATAAATCGCATGACCTATTCGGTAAATGAGTGCGAATGGAAATTGGCTCCGAAATTAGACCATGAAGAGACGAAATCTGAAATTTGGGAGAGAAAGTTGGAAAACAAATGGATGGGGAAGTCATCCAAATGTTTATCCCACATCAAAGAGGAAAAACTATTTTGAATAGTTTATATAAATATTCATCACTAGAGAGTGGTAATAATGTGTAGCATCATAGGTGTGTGTAGACAAGTGCATCACACACGCGCTCGCTCAGTCTCGGGCTCGGGCACGGGTCTCGAGCACGGGTATCGGGAGCGGACTTGGGACTTGGGGAATGTTCCGGTTCCGGTTCTAAGAAAGTCTGAGAGTTTTGGATAATAACAAAACAGTCCCAAAAAAATTTCAGCAAGCTTGTAACTGATGCAATTAAATGAGAATAATTGCATTATTAATTGAGCAGTTTGGAATACTGAATTAAGTGACCATTATGGCTGATATTTCAGCTTAGCCTATAAGTAGCATGCTCTCTCCCACTATCTGAAAACAACATAATTTTTTCCATAGCATTTAGAAAGAGAGAGAGCCACTCACCAACAGCTCGATCTTGACTCGTCGCCAGTTTTCGTCGAGTCATCCGAGACGTTGTACCTTGGATTGAAGCGCCAACGTAACCAGAAATATTAAGGTGGTTGGGCGAATATCGGTTAAGGGCAAACTATCTAACAGTCATCTCGTCTTTCATTTTTCCTGTCTTTTCAATTCAGTATTTCAATACCACAATTTAAATTCTGTAATTTACATTTCTGTCTTTTTTATTCAGTATTTTAATTTGCTGTACTTAGCTGTAATATTTATATTCTGTCTTTACCTTTCTGTAATTTATTTAAAGTACTATTTCTGTTATGTAATTTCAATTCTGTAATTATAATAGTTTCATTTCAGTCATGTAATTTCTATTTCAATCAGAACAGTCCGGCTGTTAAGTTTATACTTTCCAGTCCGGCAGCTCTATTTATTGCAATTTAGTACATCAGATTATTAATTGATAATAATCTAAATAACGTTTTCTTTAATTTCTATTCAGTACATACATGTTGTAATATGTAATTTCAGTTTCAATTCTGAATAAATAAAGATTACACTGGTTTTGATTATTTCTTTTTAGTCCTTTATTATTGTTTAATTGTTATTTCGTACACGGAAACCAACAATCTTAACCGATATTCCTGTTGTTTCTTTTGTGTATTAATTAATACAATTATTTATTTTTATAAGGAATAATACTTTTTTATTTTCAATTCTAAATCATATTAGAATTTGATTTGCAAAGAAAAATTCCAAACAATTTGATTTTGTTTTAAGGATGAGGAAATTCTGTGGTGCGGTGTTGTGCGTCAGTCCCACATCGCCCAGATATGAGAGTACCCGTGTGGTATATGAGCTTAAAAGATTCATTTCTTATCAACAAGGCCTTTTAAAGCCGTGCGGCACAATGGCGAGGACGGAACTCCACAGTTAAGCGTGCTTAGCTTGGAGTAGTACCAAGATGGGTGACCCCCCTGGTAAGTTGTGCCAAAGCGGACAATATTGTTGATACGGGTGTGGCGGTTCGGTCTTTTAAGCTCATATACCACACGGGTACTCTCATATCTGGGTGATGTACGACTGACGCACAACACCGCACCATAAAATTTCCTTCCGGGAAATCTGGGTCGTCATAATCACCCTCCATTTAGGCACGACGTCCTCGTCGGGCACGTCGTCCTTCAGGGGTCCACACACACGTGCTAGCCCCCACATTTCCGGCCAGATAAAGGCTCTGATACCATCTGTAACAACCCGGCCACACGGACCGAACCGTTACGCCCGTATCAATAATATTGTCCGCTTTGGCACAACTACCCAGCCCATCCTCGCTATTGTGCCACACGGCTTTAAAAGGCCTTGTTAATAGGAAATGGATCTTTAAGCTCATATACCACACGAGTACTCTCATATCTGGACGATGTGGGACTGACGCACAACACCGCACCACATAAATTCCTTTTGGGAAATCTGGGTCGTCACAATCTTGTTGATACCAACCGTATTGGTATTCAAGAAGAATCGTTATTAAACCTTTTGATATCAACCGTATTGGTATTCAAAAGGAAACCTTTTAATTTTCTTTTGTCGTTTAATAAAATTCTTTTACAAACCCAAATTTCAGTTTTAGTGTTTTGTTTATAGAATTTATTGTACATGTATCTCATACGTTTTTGTGTCGTCGTTTCAGATGACAAACACTTCACCCATTGAGATGCCTGTCGGGAGTGAGTTTGACCCAGTGGTTGGTGGAAATGTCCATAACACTGGGGACGATGCGAATGTGGGAGCTAATACCGTGACGTAGCTGCAGCGCCTGAGGCCGCCGCGGCTGCGGCTATGGCGGATGCTACGGCCAAAGCCGAGGCTGCGGCCGAAGCAGCGGCTACGGCCAAGGCTGCGGCCAAGGGCAAGGCACCAATGTATTCGGCAATGCCTACTTTGTCGACTTCTCATCTGGAGAAACCAAAAAAATTTAGGGGGGACAACTTCAAACGTTAGCAACATAATATGCTGTTTTATCTCACCACCCTGAATCTGACCAGGTTTCTTAAGGAGACTGCTCCGGTCCTAAGCGAGGACGATCTGGACGAGCAGTCATTCTCTGCGGTTGAGGCATGGAGACATGGCGACTATCTATGCAAGAACTATATCTTGTGTGCTCTAGATGACCTGATGTTCAGTATTTTCGAGCCCAAAACTAATGCAAATGAGCTGTGGAAAACTCTCGAAAACAAGTACAAAGTGAATAACGCTGGCACAAAGAGATTTGTTGTCACGAACTTTCATGAGTATCGTATGACTAACAGTAGGGGTGTCATGGAGCAAGTTGAGGAGCTCCAACTCATTTACCATCGCCTTGAGGCTGAAGGGATAGTGATTAATGAGCCTTTCCAGGTGGCACTCATGATTGAGAAATTGCCACCGTTTTGGAAAGACTTTCAAAACTACCTGAAGCACAAGCAGAAGGAAATGAAGCTGGAGGGGCTCATTGAGAAGCTCAATATTGAGGTGAGCAACCGTCGCTATGTAAGGAGAGTCGGTGGTGCTAATATCTCGATGGGATAGGCCAATGTGGTCGAAAGCTCCAACGTCAAGCGGAAACGTTTTGACAACGGAGGCAGTGCTGTTGTCGCAAAGAAATTTGTAGGAACCTACTTTGTATGTGACAGGACCGTCCATCGTGCTGCATACTGTTATGATAATAAAATCACTGTTAAGCCTAAGCCCCCCCCCCCCCCCCCCCCGAAGAACTTCAAAGGCAAGGGGAAAAGGAAAGCTCCAACTCAGGCATATCTGGCCGAGGGAGGACGAGATGATGACCACTTCACTGCTATGGTCTCTGATGTGAATCTTGTGGGGAGTAACCACAAAGAGTGGTGGCTGGATACCGGCACCACAAGCCACATCTCATCTAACCGGTGGATGTTTAAGACCTACGAGGCGGTAGAGGGAGAAAGATGCTTCATGGGGAATTCTGTTACTTCCAAGGTGGAATGAAAATGAACGGTGGTGATGAACATGACCTCTGAAAAAGAGCTAAGGTTGACAGGGGTGTTCCATGTTCCGGATATCCGTAAGAATCTGGTATCCGGATCTGTGATGGTGAAGAACGTGTTCAAGCTTGTTTTTCAATCTGATAAAATTGTAATAACCAAAAATGGTGTCTATGTAGGCCGTGGCTATATGACCAACAACATGTTTAAGTTAAACGTATGGACACCTGCTCCCAATAAAGGTGCTAAAGCTGAGGCAAGCACAAGTAATGCAATGATTGTTCCCCAAGAGGCCAATAATAAGAATTCTGATTTTGCTTATTTCTTTGAGTCATTTCATTTGTGGCATGATAGATTAGGTCACGTGAATTATAATTCATTAAAGAAATTAATATCACTAAAACTAATACCAAATTTTGTCTTTAATAAGCAACACAAATGTGAGATATGTGTAGAGGCAAAATTAACGAAATCTTCGTTTCAACATGTTGAACGAGAAAGTGAACCTCTCGGTCTAATACACACAGATGTATGTGACTTAAAGTTTATACAAACACAAGGAGAAAAAAAGTACTTTATCATATTTATAGATGATTGTACTAGATACTGCTATGTTTACTTAATGAAAAGGAAAGACGAAGCAGTAGAGAAATTTGCTCTTTATAAGACTGAAGCTAAAAATCAACTCAATAGGAAAATTAAAACATTGATAAGTGATAAAGGTGGTGAATTTGAATCACCGTTTGAGTAAATATGCGCTGAAAGCGACATTATACATCAAACCACATCCCCATACACTCCCGAGCAAAATGGGGTTGCCGAGCGTAAAAATAGAGCACTAAAGGAAATGATGAATGCTATGCTAATCAGTTCTGGGTTACCTCAGAACATGTGGGGGGAAGCGATACTTTCAGCAAACTATGTTTTAAACAAGTTACCACATAAGAAGTGAGATAAGACTCCATATGAATTATGAAAGGTCATCAACCCAGTTATAAGAACCTATGGGTTTGGGGTTATCTCGTAAAGGTCCTTGTTTCAACTCATAAGAGGATGAGAATTGGTTCTAAAATGGTGGACTGTGTGTTCATCGGATATGCATATAATAGTAGTGCATATCGGTTTCTCGTACACAAGTCGGACAATCCCGATGTGCACGTAGATACGTATATGGAAAGCCGAGAGGCCTCTTTCTTTGAAGATATCTTACACCGTAAATTATCTACATATGTACCATCTCAAGAGTTGAACAGTGAAAGAAATGTGGGGGCAAGTGAACCGACAGAGGAAGAGGAAGAGCCTCGACCTAGCAAAATGGCAATGAAGGAAACTTCTTTTGGACCTGATTTCTTAACCTTCATGGTTGAAGGCGAACCAGTGACATATAAACAAGATATGTCAACACCGGATTCCCAATATTGGGAAGAAGCTATCAAAAATGAGATTGAGTCAATAATGCAAAACCACGCTTGGAAACTAGTGGATCTTCCGCCAGGATGTAAACCCCTAGGTCACATATGGTTCTTCAAGAGGAAGTTAAGGGTTGATGGCACGATTGAGAAATACAAGGTGAGCCTTGTAGTAAAAGTCTTCAGGCAAACTGAAGGTGTCGATTATTTTGACACGTATGCTCCTGTCCCTAGGAAAACGTCTATCCGAATCGTCATTGCTCTCGCAGCTTTGTTTGATATGGAAATACATCAATTGGATGTCAAGACGGCGTTTCTAAATGGAGAACTGGAAGAAAAACTTTACATGAAACAACCAGAAGGGTTTGTAGTTCCTGGTAAAGAGCACCAAGTGTGCAAACTTGCAAAGTCTCTATATGGACTCAAACAAGCACCAAAGCAATGACACGATAAATTTGATAGAATTATGCTATCAAACGGTTTTCGCATTAATGAGTGCGATAAATGAGTCTACAGTAAAGGAAGTGGAAGAGACTGTGTCGTAGTCAGTCTCTATGTGGATGACATGATTATAATTGGGAGTACTGATAGAATCAGCTCCACAAAGAAAATGTTGTCACAACACTTCGATATGAAGGATCTGGGTATAGCTGATGTAATACTTGGTATGAAGATTAACAAAATATCAGAGGGGCATGCCTTGTCACAAAGTCATTATGTTAAACAAGTACTAGACAAATTTGACAAGGGCAGTAAGGCGATGTCTAGAACCCCAATTGAGTTCAAATGTAACCTGAAAAGGAATTTCGGTAAGAGTGTGAATCAATTGGAGTTCTCTTGGGTCATAGGCAGTCTTATGTATATAATGAATTGCAGTAGACCAGACATAGCAAACTCAGTGAGTAGATTGAGCAGGTACACCAGAAATTCGAATGAGGAGCACTGGAAGGCCATCATGAAACTTCTCAGATATATGAGGTTTTCAGCCGACTGGAAGAGTACTCAGATGCCAACTGGATATCAGACTCCAATAGCACAAGGTTCACGAGTGGATATGTGTTTATAATGGGAGGAGCTGCTGTGTCTTGGAGATCCTCCAAACAGACATGTATCGCAAGGTCAACTATGGAATCTGAATTCATAGTTTTAGACTTAGCAACGGAGGAGGCAGACTGGCTGAGAAGTCTTTTGGAAGGAATTCCAATGTGGCCAAAACCTGTTCCCGCAATAAGCATGCATTGTGATAATCAATCAGTTATTGCGCGGGCTCAGGATCATATGTATAATGGAAAGTCTAGACATATACGTCGGAGACATAAATCCGTAAGAGAATTGTTATCCAACGGTGTGGTATCCTTAAATTTTGTGAGATCAAGGGAAAACATAGCGGATCCATTAACAAAAGGCTTGACTCAGTAGGAGTCGAGGCGTCATCGAACGGAATGGGATTAAAGCCCATTAAATTGGTGGTCCCCCAATAGGCAAACCAACCTAAACGGAATCTTTCCTGCTAGGTTCAAAGGAAAACTGAATTGTGAGGGCAACCGAACAAAGCACTCAGGAACCAGTAGTTCCCAGCCGATTTTTTGTGATGACAGGGTGATAGACCTGTACCATTGTAACTCAACGGTCGAGTAAGATGAGTCAGGGCACCATCGACTTGGAACCACCTATAACGAGTGTGTAAGGCCGGTGCCATGTGATGAGCTTGGGCTAAATCACTAGAGCACTCAGTTGAAATTGTCAAGGTAGTCCAGACCAAATATGGACAACAACTAAAGGGCCTAGTATGTGGGTAGAAAGGGCACTGTGCGGTATCATGCTGGGATACACAAAACTAAAGGGTTCAAAGCATCTATACTACATAATAGCAGTATTCCGGATGAAACTACGCTATGGCATGTTCAAGGCGTGCGCTATCTGACCTCAGGCAGTAAAATTTTGCGGTTCTCTTGATTTGCATTTAGGGCATGGGCTTTCGAGCCAATTGCATTCATGTGGGGGATTGTTGGAAAAACCATGTTTCATGGTGTTTTCCGAATTGGTCACGAGTCCAAAAGTTTGGTCAAATTCCATGCAAAGAATCTAAAGTTTAGACTCCGTACTCAAGTGGTTTGAGTAGCTTGTGTGACAAGTTTCGAAACGGTATATCGTATGACCTATTCGGTGAATGGGTGTGAATGGAAATTGGCTCCGAAATTGGACCATGGAGAGACGAAATATGGAATTTGGGAGAGGAAGTGGGAAAACAAATGAATGGGGAAGCCACTCAAATGTTTATCCCACATCAAAGAGGAAAAACTATTTTGAATTATTTATATACATATTCACCATTAGAGAGTGGTAATAATGTGTAGCCTCATAGGTGTGTGTGTAGGCAAGTGCACCACACACGCACGCACGCGGTCTCTGGCTCGGGTACGGACAAGGGTCTCGGGACTCGGGTCTCGGTTCACGGGTCACGGGTCGCCTGTCGCGGGCGCAGGCGTGGGACTTGGGGAATGTTCCGGTTCCGGTTCTTGTTCCGGTTCTGGTTCCAAGAAAGTCTGAGAGTTTTGGATAATAACAAAACAATCCCAAAAAAAAATCCAGCAAACTTGTAACTGATGCAATTAAATGAGAATAATTGCATCATTAATTCAGCAGTTTCGAATACTGAATTAAGTGACCATTATGGATGAGATTTCAGCTTGGTCTATAAGTAGGCTGCTCTCTCCCACTCTCTAAACACTGCATTTTTTACCTTCTGAAAATAGCATAATTTTTTCCATAGCATTTAGAAAGAGAGAGAACCACCAACCAACAGCTCGACATTGACTCGTCGCCAGTTTCGACGAGTCATCCGAGATGTTATACCTTGGGATCGAAGCGCCAATGCAACCAGAAACATTAAGGTGGTTGGGCGAATATCGGCTAATGGCATACTGTCTAATAGTTGCCTCATATTTTATTTTTCATGTCTTTTCAATTCAGTATTTCAATACCGCAATTTAAATTCTGCAATTTACATTTTTGTCTTTTCTATTCAGTATTTTAATTTGCTGTACTTAGCTGTAATATTTATATTCTGTCTTTACCTTTCTGTAATTTATTTAAAGTACTGTTTCTATTCTGTAATTTCAATTCTGTAATTTAATTCTGTAATTAGAATAGTTTCATTTCTGTCATGTAATTTCTATTTCAATCAGAACAGTCCGGCTGTTAAGTTTATACTTTCCAGTCCGGCAGTTTCTATTTATTGCAATTCAGTACATCATATTATTAATTGATAATAATCTGAATAACGTTTTCTTTAATTTCTATCCAGTACATACATGTTGTAATATGTAATTTCAGTTTCAATTCTGAATAAATAAAGATTACACTGGTTTTGATTATTTCTTTTTAGTCATTTATTATTGTTTAATTGTTATTTCGTAAACGGAAACCAACACACTTGTCATTTTAAAAAAAAAAACTGGTCTCAAGATTGGACTTCAAGATCGAGCCATATCTGATTATGTGATTTAAATAACCTAAATATGTATGTATTTTCGTTTCCAAGGACAGTTTTGTAGTCACGGTCAAATAGGAATACCTTGCCAAATGAGCGTGTTGCCTTCCTTGATCTACCAGCAGACCAAGTACACTCCTCCAACTCGTTCAAATAACCCGTCTTTCACGATCTGAGAGAAATCCAATTACTCTTCTCCAACTCCTCAAACCTCGACATTGAAGCATCTTATGAGTTCACCTAAAACATCGAGTCTAAATATTTATCAATGTGTTTTACAAACCAACAAACAAGATATTGTTCCTTGTTTGGTTAGACCCCTCAATAACTACCATCAAAAGTTAAAACAAGAGACGTGACCTCTAGAGTGGACCGAGTTCACATAAAATGTGTTTGAGTTCGTGAAGCCGCCGAGTGGTTACTGGTTAGAGCATCTACAATAGTGTTATTATCTCTATTGTTAACTAAAAAAAATAATTCTAAAGATATGGAAGTTTATAGGATACTGTTGTTTTATGCAAGTGTAAAAATGAAATGTAAAAATGAAAAAAAACTAGTTTTCTCTTAAATACAAAGAAACTTTTGGGATACCTGCTAGGGGTGTGAACGGTTCGGATTTGAACGGATTATCCTCAATCCTAAACCAAACCATTAAGAACGGATTGTGAATTTTTGGATTCAAACCAAACAATTTATTTTTTCAATCCAAACCAAACCAAACCAAACGGATCGGATTGATTTGGGGTGGTTTTATGCATTCAATGGTTCAGTGCGAATTTAGATCGGATTCGGTTTTTAATATACTGGTCATTCGTTATTTAATCTAAATTAATACATATTGTAATGGCAATTATTTACAAACAAAAATAATATGAAAAATAATTTCAAACTAAATATAACCAACACTAATAAATACAACCATTTTTCATATACTATTCTCAACCATACAAACAATGCATGATAACATATTAATTCGGTTAGAAAATAAAGAAATATGATTCATATAAGTAGTAGTGAGAGAATATAAATGTACAGACCTTTACAATCTTTTGCAGAATTATTATTGTTCATTAGATTAAATAGTATATATATGATCGTTTATTATAAGAAGTTTTAGTTTTTTTCATAAGTAAGGTAAAAAATAATGCTTATTTTTAAGGGGTATAATGGATTGGGTTTAATGGTTTGGATTGGATTCAATGGTTTGGATCGGATCGGATTGGTCTGGTTTGGACTAACAAAATTGAAATTTAAACCAAACCATTAAGAACGGATTTTAAATTTTTGAATCCAAAACCAAACCATTAGAATTCAAAACCTAAAACAAACCTAACCAAACCAACGGTTCAGATCGCATTCACAGATTCACGGATTTTACTTACAGCCCTAATATCTGCAGTGTTTGCTCTAAACTTGGATAATTTCATTGTTTAGATAAAAATGTTAATGAATACTTTAATACTAATACTAATTGGGTCATAGTTATTGGTAGGATACAATCGACTAAGTCGTTTGTCAGTGCCACACAATGATTATTAGTAATAGTAATGCGATAAAGTATAAAATTGGTTGGTTAAGTTGTTCTCCTCAACAACAATAACTTTAACGGATAACGATAATAAATAGACGAACATACACTCTTTATTGATTATTAAACAGTTACCGGTTACAGATCTCTTCGGTTATAATATAAGCCTAACTATCTAATACTCGTTGAGATGTCTTCGTCTTCTTCCACAGTCTTTCTCCTCGGGTGTACGGATTGACTTGATGCACTTGAGTGTATCTTCTAGAGAGATAAACTCTGAAAAGTAATTGCACTAGTAAGTTATTAGATAAATAAAATATGAGATGAGATTGTACTACTATTTGACTTTATTTATAGGTATATGTGCACCGTATGATATTGACATGTGATAAATTACGCGTACTGTTCATGAGCTTTTAGTTTAGTGGGCTCCTATTATCTAGGATTAGTCCAATGGCTTATTGTCTCTCTTGTTTATAGATGAAAATACCTTTATGTACTTATCATTTCATTGTTATAATTGTCTTTGATGAGTTGGATATCCACTTTTTTATATAGATCGGGTCTATACCAAATGCGTAGTATTTGATATATTTTTTATGTCATATCAAGTGCTTCATGACTTTCTCGTTGTGATCTCCATGACGAGAGAGACACTCTATTCGGTTCACATATGCTTTTCTTCGACATTGGACTTGCAAACTCTTTTCTTGACAGATAAGTTTTCTTTTGATTTTTGGCTAGTCTCGCTAGGCAAATTGCTTTGTTAATTGGAATGGTTTTTTCTTTCTTATTATTATTGATTGTCTTCGAAAATTCAATCCGTTTTTTACTAATTGAATTATTCTTAGAGTCCCCATCCACTTGATTATTATAAACTAAACTCCTTGTCATTTTTTTCGTCCTCCATCACTTTCTCTCTATATGATAAAAGCAATAACTTTGATCGGTGTGGTTATGCTTTTCATCGATATTATAATAGGTAAAAGACGATAAATATTGGACACTTCGTTGTTCTTTCTTATTGGCGGTGTTTAATCTTTCTCGGATTACAATTTCTTATTACACATGCTTGGTCTACACTTTAATCTTAACCTTGGTCTTTATCTTTATCTTCGGTGCTCGGTCTTCAATTGAGCTCGGTTTGCTTTCTAGTGAGATAAGCTCTGACAAGTTTATCTCTTTTATCTTCTTCTCTCTATATTTTTCAGACTGATTTCAGGTCTCTTTCCCAGTGGAGGTACTGGGCTATTTATAGGCATTTATGCGTCCTAGGATGTTGACAAATGTCTTCATCTCGTGCTTCATCTCATGGGCTTTTCCAATGTGTGGTCCTTGTTAAGTGGGCTTGGACATTTAATAGTATGATTGCCTTCATTTTTAAGGAAAGGCATGTCATAGCCCGATATCTATTATTTAAGCATTGGGTACCCATTAATAAAATTTGGGTTGAACTGTACCCGAATAGATAAATTCGGGTCTAACTTTTGTGTTCTATCACTATATTTCAAATATCTTTGTGATTCATATTTCCAACAATGTCCTTTACAATCTTTTGCAGAATTATTATTGTTTATTAGATTAAATAATATATACATGATCGTTTATTATAAAGAGTTTTAGTTTTTTTTTTCATAAATAGAGTAAATAATAATGCTTATTTTTAAGTGGTATATAACGAATTGTGTTTAATGGTTTGGATTCGATTCAACGGTTTGTATCGGATTGGTCTGATTCGGATTAACAAAATTGAAACCTAAACCAAACCATTAAGAACGGATTTTAAAATTTTGAATCCAAAACCAAACCATTAGAATTCAAAATGTAAAGCAAACCTAATCAAACCAACGTTTCGGATCTGATTCACGGATTTTACTTATAGCCCTAATACCTGCAGTGCTTGCTCTAAACTTGTATGGATAATTTCATTGTTTAGATAAAAATGTTAATGAATACTTTAATAATAATACTAATTGGGTCGTAGTTATTGGTTGGATACAATCGACTAAGTTGCTTGTCAGTGTCACACCATGATTATTAGGAGCTCTTAAGATGCTACAATTTGTTGGTTGTAAAGGGGTGTCTGGCCTTGTGTGAGACCGTGTAAGATAGAATGCTCGACTTACAAGCTCGGTATTCAAGATTTGACTACTCGACTGTGTATGATTTGTTAGTGTTCTTTTACCTCTTTATTGCTCTAGATAATTGTTAGGTTAAAGAATGAGATAGTATTAACCAACATATGAGGTGTTAGGTTAAAGAATGAGATAGTATTAACCAACATATGAGGTTGCACGAGATACGAATAGATCGTGAAATTCACCTGTCACATGGAACATGATCATTGCCGAACCTATCAAATCAAGATGGAACGTAATCCATTACCGAAGCCATCAAATCAAGTTGGTCGACATTCCCGACATTTCATAGATTTCAGGTATGCATACATATAGTTTTATGCCACCACGATCACCTTGGTATGGAAAAAATAGTTGCTTATTTCCATAGTCAATCCCTCCGCCTTATATCCGCTTATCCCCTCTTTTCCGTAGTCAATCCCTCCGTCTTATTAATTTCCACATATTATTTACTGAGTGTATCGATCAAATTTCTATGGTCGAAGACACTAAATTGATTTTTTCTCATATTTAGTACTATTTCTTCCAAATTATTTGTCCATCATGAAATTACGTGTAATTTTGTCTAAACAGAAATTTTCAAATTAATATGAATGTTAAACTATGTTATTAATTTTTTAAAAATTTTATTTTGACAATTTAGCGATGAGTTACACTTATTTTTGTGATTGCAGAGAAGGAATTAATTACAGGCTAAAACGACTACAACACCTTCATATTGATAAAATTCTAAATATAATCCCTGTATTTTGATGACGATTATATCCATAATAAATAATAATAAAAAATAAATATGCGATTCAAGCTTTATAACCTTCAAATTCTAGTTTCGCCCCTCCACTGTTGATAAACAATTTGAAAGGATGATGTAATACATTAACTTTATATGGTTGAAGATACTGAAATGATTTATTTTCATATTTTATGGTACGAATCTGGAATAACCTCGAAAGACAAATGTTTTTTGCATTGACATTCCTTTAGATAAAAGCCTACTATAAAGTCTATATAATAGTAATAGTAGTAGGGTATTGATATACGCAAAATATGAGAAAAGGAAACGCTAAAATCGGATAAAGATACCAAAAAGTCTACACTCCACCACGTAAAGTGGCAAATGCATTAAATTTTCCGTTGGATGATTTTAATGTAATCTTTTTTCTTTTCCACATAAATATAAACCCCTCTATACATCCAGCTACATTCTTACGTACAAAAAAACATATATATTTGGTGAGAGAGAAAAGAGAAAGAGAAAGAGAGAGTCCAATGGAGGACACCAACAAGGGCTCCTCTTTCTCCTCCTTCACTTCTTACCTTCATGCCTTATCCGATACCCCTCGCCGCCTTTCTCACCGTGCCGGTTCCGTTTCGACCTCCTCCGAAGAAATGATACGTGCCCGGACAGGTAAACTAATACTATACCTATGTGATTTCAATAAAATAACCCTAATATCTGTTCATCATGTTGTCCCCTATTACTGCGTTGAAAAACAATATCATTAAATCTGCATTATTTTCGTTCAAGATTTTTAAAAAACATAATGAAATAGTGTAGTGTTTTGTAACCCACCAATAAAATTAAAAGCTCAAATATCATGAAATGATGAAACTGGTAGACTCAAGACTCAAATAGGAAAGACTAATTATTTGAGATTTTTTAAACCTCTGCCCTTAGAGTTTTCGAGTTTTTATGAGTTTTTTTCACCCTCTCCCATATATAAGTTAGTTTGCTATTATGGGAGTGGAAGGGATAACATGTTCATTTTTTTAAAATATTAATTAAACACATAAAAATTAAATTTTGTCTTATAATTTTTTTTTTAATGAAATAGAGATGTTTAGACTATAGAGCAGGCTATTGTTTCCACCTAAGTGTATTTTGTTACGTTACGTTCTTTTTGTTATATACATCATGATAAAAAGAAATTAGTATCTGGCAACCCCATAATATTAATACTGGCTCGACTCATGTAGGTAACCTTCGTCGGACCCTGCGATGGCACGATCTTGTAGGGTTGGGAATCGGAGGAATGGTCGGGGCCGGAGTGTTTGTCACCACTGGCCGTGCTAGTCATCTATGTGCGGGACCTGCCGTGGTAGTGTCGTATGCCATTGCTGGAGTTTGTGCCCTTCTTTCGGCGTTTTGCTACACTGAGTTTGCTGTCGATATGCCTGTCGCTGGCGGGGCCTTCAGTTACATCCGCGTCACCTTCGGTATGTTTTTTTTTTTTTTGATAAAAAAAATTATATCTAAAAAAAAAAAGAGCTTGGATTAAAGTTATTTAAGTCGGGCCTTTAGTTTTAATGATAGCCAGTTTTTTGCTTCTACACTTTTAGTGGGACTTTTGTGGTCCCTTGAATTTTAACATATTCTTTTCATTTGTTATTTATTTATTTACTTATATCCCTTTTCTTTTAATGCCTCGATTGTCGTCACGATTTCTTTAGTAAGTTGATCGTCTTAAACAATAAACACTTAACGGAAGTCTTGAGTTAAAAAGTTGAGCATGTTTATTTTAAGGGCTGTTTTAAAAAGCACGCTTTGTAATGAAAATGTTTGATTCAAAGCTTAAAACGCTTGCTATTTAGGCCACTAAAATCTTACGTTTTTTACACTTTTAGCATAACACTTGCAAAAATGTTTTAGTCAAGATTTTGATTTTTAAAACACTGATTTGAAGTAGTGCTAAAAGTAAGTCCCAAAGATACTCGTCTGGTTTTTATTATAAATTATTTACGATACTGAGAACATTTTGTTTGGATGGAACTATGCAAACTAATACTGTAAAACTTTGGTGCAAACTATAAGAAAATGTGGTTATTCGTGCACTGAGTATTCGTTCTAGCTATTTGCTCTTTTTTGATATTCATAAAGTACAAATCAAGTTGTTATGGACTAAAGCAAAGATTTTCCCTTTTATCGGAATTCCAAGATTCCATTAACATTAAAAACAATTTGTTTTAATGAATTTACAAACTTAAAACTCTTTTCGTTTTTAATTCCTTCTGAAAACTAAGTTATTCTTCAATTAAAATCTTAGTATGTCATTTTCTTTCACATTTGATGCCATCAAAACTTTTATGAATAAAATTTAGTCTTCCTAAAAAAGTTTTTGCCAAAACAGAGTTCCGATGTAACTAAACCATATTACATTTTGTATTGCAGGCGAATTTGTAGCGTTTATAACAGGTGCAAATCTAATTATTGACTATGTGCTATCTAACGCTGCGGTAGCTCGGAGCTTCACGGCGTATTTTAGTACCGCCATTGGCTTATCAAGTGCTGCTAAGTGGCGTATCACCGTCTCCACACTTCCAAAAGGATTCAATGAGATCGACCTCATCGCGGTTGCTGTGGTTCTTATCATCACTTTTGTTATATGTTACAGGTCTGTTTAAATTGACTTAAACTTAAAACTATAACTAAGAAGTTTTTGTAGTTTAACTAAAGCTTCAATTTGGTTACCATTCAGGCTCAACCACAATGTTTACTAATTAATAAAATAAGTGCCTGAAACAAGTACACGTTTAATATCTTTGTTACTAGTGGATTTACTCTTTGGCAAATTTAGATTTAAATAACATTGGGTACTATTATTGGTAATAGTGACAAAATTGGGTAGTATAAAGTGTGGGGACATTATGGAATGTTACCATTCAATTTCAATCACATTGGTCTCTTAATTATAATAAAAATATAAAATAAGTGCCTGGGACAAGTACACGTTTGATTGATGTCTTTGTTATTAGTGGTACTTTTGTTGGACAAAATTCAATTTGTAACAGGTGATAACTTTATTCCATTTTGGTAATTATAAGCAAGTGGTCCATATTATCTGCCATACAAATCTACAAAAAAGATAATGTTACACTCCAGTAGTACCTGCTAAAAAGTTAAAGAAAATCTCTTGTAATTTTCAACAAGTAAATAAAATAATTTAGGTGTAATTATTTACTAACAAGTTTTAATGCTATAAAATATAACAGCACGAGGGAAAGTTCGATTCTAAATTTGGTCCTAACGTCGCTCCACTTGATATTCATCGTGTTTGTGATCGGAATCGGATTCTTCAAAGGACATAAAAAGAATTTCACCGAGCCTGCAGACCCAACCCATCCAGATGGATTTTTTCCTTTTGGGGCCTCTGGTGTTTTTAACGGGGCCGCAATGGTTTATCTCTCGTACATTGGGTACGATGCTGTTTCGACAATGGCTGAGGAGGTTCAAAATCCTGTGAAGGACATACCAATTGGGGTCTCGGGTTCGGTTATTATTGTTACGTCTCTTTATTGCTTGATGGCCGCTTCAATGTCCATGCTCTTGCCTTATGATTTGGTAATTACCATTTAGTTATTTTTTTTTTTAAATTTAGCAGTTTCGATTCGTTCATCGATTTCTTCAATTAAATTGGATTCAAATGTATGTTTACACTAGTTCTAATATGTGCCCTGCTTATCCAAAAATATATACATATAGCCACCTTTTAAATCGAAAAACTATTTTGAAAAAAAAAACTAGGAGTCTAGGACGGATGAAAAAAAGAAAGTTTGACTACCTTTGTGGGTAGGTAGAGGATAAAAATAAATAAGTCAAATAAGGTGTGATATGATAAATGACTGTTAAATTGAAAACTTTTGGTAATAGCACTAAATATTTATTAATGATTCAAAGACTGTTGGGGTTTGCTTGCTGGTTTTATGCCTTGAATGCGCATTAAATTACTCATTATACGTTACGTTTTATTTGGTGAACTAGAAAGTGACAGCACTGCCCTTTGGTTAGTATCAAAGTCCTTTTCATGTTTCTTAAATTAATTTTGACGTTAACTTAATACTATTTGTCATTTTAACTTACATACCAACTTTTAGTTTCTGGTAGGAGTCGCTTTCTTTTTCTATCTTCAATAATAAAATTAAATTTAATACTACTATAAGATATTGCCAAATTAACAATCTATGTCCTATGATGCAACCCTTACTAAAAATACGCAAGCCTACATAGTTGGTTAGTAACATTTTGGCACATGATCTATTTTGCTAAAAAACCATAGAATGGAACATGTACTAAAAACGTTACAATGCAAATTGTGTACATACATAATTAAAAATCAAATCGGGCTATATAACTTGTTTGTGTGTAAAGTGTATTTATATAGAAATTTATTTGTCAAATTACTGCGCAATGTTGATACGATTATATCTATAAAAATTAATCTGTAATTTTTCTTTCAAAAAACAAATTTAATCTGTAATTTTGGACATTCCAGATTGATGCGGAAGCACCATTCGCAACAGCGTTTAAGGGTAAATCCGACGGGTGGGGATGGGTGTCGAATGTGATAGGAGCAGGGGCTAGCTTCGGTATACTAACGTCCATGCTAGTAGCTATGTTGGGTCAGGCTCGGTACATGTGTGTGATCGGACGGTCAAGAGTGGTCCCAGCTTGGTTTTCCGAAGTTCATCGTACTAGATCAACGCCAGTCAACGCCTCTGTTTTCCTTGGTGCGCGTCCCTATCCTAATTATTTATGTATTTATTTTTAATTTAGTTCTAGCAAGAGTCGCCGTTTGTTTCGTGGTGCACTTTTTTTTAAGTGATTCCTCTAAAAACTACTCACGTCTATAGGAATAACTAAAACAAAATGTATATTATCTTATACGTATTTTTACAGAAATATTATTGATTTCAATCTTTTACCATCGGACTTAATAAAAAAACCATAACATAAAGTTAGTGACGGAAGGAATCTAAAATATAGTAGTAGTTTTTTTAATACAATTTTTTTCGTCATATACATGGGGAGGGGAGAAACTAGTTTTTAAAGATTTTTATTAAAATAAATATAAAAAATACTTATATCTATTCTTCAATTTTCATCCGGTTTTGATCCATATACATACAAAATATATTTTTTCGTCAAAGATAAGCGTACACATTTGGTCTTCTTTGTAAGATCATGTTTTGATCATGTTATCGTTTTTTTCATATATATTTGTAATTTTTTTTTCTTAAACTAACGTTTTATTTTATTTTTAAAGTGTTAGTTCAAAAAAGTTTGAACATACATTTCAAAAATAAAACAAAACCTTGAATTAAGAGGAAAAAATCAAAAATCAAAAATCAAATTACAAATACATGAAGAAAAGAAAATAAGATGATGAAATATTATCACCAAAGATACGGAGTCTTATCTTATATATTGATGTGTCATTTGTATGGAGAGAAGTGAAATAATGGGGTTATGTTGAAATTTGTGTGGATTAGTTAGTATGGATTGTGGTTTAAGGTTGGCCGTTTGTTTTTGGTGGGACCTAAGTTGTACCCATTTGGTTTACCTCTCCATTTGTCTTTCCGTGGGATCTTTTAATGTGATGTGTGTGCTTTCGAGTTATTTTTAGGGACCGCTGGTCAATTTCTGTAAGTCTAGTTTTTTGGACCACTTTTTTTTTTTATTAAATTTAGTTTCTAAATCTGACCCCCTTTTGTTTAAATAAAGTAAGAAAAGAGTTACGTAGGACGGTAGGAGTAACATATGTATGCAGACCAGGATTGATACATAGGGCTATATTAGTGTGGTGAAATATACAAGTCACGTTACGTAATAAAAACTAAATTTATTAAAAATATATTTTTTTTAATTAATATTTAAATTTAGGATAGACTTAACTAGGTTTCCAATATATTTATTTGAGTTTATAGTACGTTTAGTTTTTATTATATGACGTGATTTGTACCATTAATATTAATCATCAATGGTATGCATAAAGAATAAGCCCTTTTGTGTTTTTTTAGGGATCCACTAGATTGGGTACTTGGATAAAAAAAAACAATTCAATCCAATGCTCAATAAAAAGTATGAAAAAAAGTTACGAAATTGCATATCGGATATAAATTTGATTATTATTTTTTTACGTAACGTCTTTGAAATACATATCCGATACTTTTTCGGTACGATTAATAAATTTGTTTTTTTTTATACGGTGCACTGTAATTTTGGGTGTGCCAAACAATAAAATATTTTAGTTTTAATTTTAAATTAATTTTATAGTAAGTAGTTATTTTAGTTTCATTAAGATGTTTTAGTTTTCTGTGGGTAGGCTAGAAATGTACTGTACTTTATGCTGATGAGTATAACTTATTAACTATATAGGATAATTTACTAATTGATTGTTTTTTATGCTAATATGAGTATAACTAATACTAACTAATAAGTTGTAAGTAGTAATTAGTAAAGGGAGAAGTAGACAATAGTACGCAACAATAATGTTTTTAAAAATAAATAAATATACGAATGTTACATTTACTATTGTCTTCAAAATTACAAGTACAACAACCAACTGCCAAGAGGGCACTAATGAGGTTCAGATTTATTCCTAGAGTGTCTATATATGTTCAAAACCAGGAGTAGTACTATACTTTGTCCAATTTGTAATTCTTATTAAAATTTGCGTGCAACAAAAATTTAGGATACTCTTATCGTATCATATGCATTTCTTTTTTATTTTTCAATAATCTAACATGTTAATAAGAATAATCTTTTTTACAATTTGCTTACTTAAAAGAACTACATCTGCTGACATTTTACAAGAAATGCTTGAAATACTTGGTGAACATTTCACACGTATCAAGAAATTTTTATAGTCCCGAAGATAATCTGTTTTATTTTATTTTATTGATTTCATTAAATATTTAGCTTGTATGTTAAGCATGTTTTTTAATAAAAGCAGTCTGGCCGATACATAGAGACTTGAAAATTCGTATACGAATTTATCACTCCCAAGCAAATTGTATTTCCATTATGGAATAGAGCACGTTAAATGTCACATTTACGATTTTTTTTTTTTTTATGCGTATTGACCTTGAAAATATACTTTGTAATGCTTTTTACATGTCTCAGCACCTCATCTATATTTATACTCCTTATTCCTATAAGAAAAAATCCCAAAATTCCGACCCGATTCGTATCTCGACCCGAAAATGTCGGGTTTTGTCCCGACCCGATAAATTTCGGGATCGGCCGACAAATTTGATTTTGTCGGATGTCGTGACCCGACCCGATTTTTTAATTAATTTATATTTTATATTATATAAAATGATTTTTTTTTTATTTCAACACTAAAATACAAATTAATTTATTCCATATGATCTACAATCATTTTTGTTTCATATATTAGTTATAATTATATAAGTATAATATAGATTTGTAGTTTTGAATATATGAAACTATTAAAATAAAAAATATATTTAAATTAAAAAGTTATATTGTTACTTCAAAAAAATAAATGATCATTATTTTCCGACTATAAAAATTATAATGATAACGTATCTCATTTAGTATGATAATTGTTGCTTGTGTGAATAAAATTAAATAATAAAATAATCTGATAAAAAACGTATCAATTTTTTTATCTATTCCATTATTTGTAGTTTCATAATATATTTTCTACTACATGTTAATTTATTTTTTTTTGCTTATTAGGAATGTTATTTTTAAACTAGATTATGTTTCGTGTTAATATCATGTTTAACTTGTCAAATGAAAATTGTTAATAAAAAATGACATTGTCATAAAATAAAAAAATATGTCGGGAGATTCGGGATAAAACTATCCCGACCATACGGGATTCCGAAAAGTCGGGTCCCGACTTTTGTCGGGTTGGAGTCGGAATTTTTTTTTCACTTCCAAAAATAATCGAGTCGGGATACGGGTTGAATGTTTACGGATCGGATCCCGGGAATAACACACCCTAACTCCTTATATGCGCTAAATGTGGAATTAGATCGTACGTCAGTCATAGAATAGAGCACATAAAATGTCCAATTCACATAGTTTTTATGCGTATCGACCTTAAAAATAGACTTTGCAATGCTTTTGACATGTTCCGGAACCTCAGCTATATATTATACTCCTTATATGCGTTAAATGTGGAATTATATCAGTTAAGTGACTAATTTGAGGGGTAATGTTCACGCTTTAATCACATGTTTTGTGCTTTCATTCACTTTCTCTTGTAGTTGCTTACCACACGTTTCACCAACTAAGCATGACCTTGGTTCTTATTATAAACTGTTTAGCTTTTCGTTACTTGGGATTTTTTGGCATTAAAATGTCAATTTGATGATGCTAGGTGCATTTAGGTGTTCAATTTGTGATCAATTTTTTTTTTTTTTTTTTTTTTACTTTTGACAGCGAAGAAGAAAACTATGAATGTTAAGGCTGTCCACTTCAGCTTCTCTTTCTTAGCTTTAATTTTTTGCTTTACTGATTGTGCAACCAGGCCCAGGCCTAAGTCTGCTTGGGATTAGGACAAAAGCTGGGCTTTGACAAATTTTTTTTTTTTTTAATGGGTTTTGGGTAAAAAAAAAAACTAGACTGGATTTTGGACAATCAACAGTACTAGGCCGTCCCTGGGTGCAACTAATCTAAATTAAACAAGATGATTACTTTTTTCATAAACTCTGTATATTTACTGTTGGTGCAACTAATCTAAATTAAGCAAGATGATTACTTTTTTCATAAACTCTGTATATTTAGTAGTTCATGACCATTCAATTGTATTCTCAAAATTATAATTCCATTCTAAAGTGTTTAGCAAACTCTGTATATTTAGTAGTTCATGACCATTCAATTCTATACTCAAAACTATGATTCCATTTTAAAGTGCTTCCTTAAAAAAAATTCGAAGTCTCCATTGAGAAGAGAATTGGGGGTATATATTTTCGAAGCAAGATTCATTTTCCTTCTCTATCACATCAGATGTGACCAAGTCCTGTTTATCGACTGTTTATTGGACATAATTCTATTCAAATGTGACACTTTTTATGAAAAATTGCATATCCTTTCCATTGTAACCGTTAGATAAAAACTGCTAAAAGTACTAAAAGAGGGATTCTAGGTCCTTATTCGTTGAAATTTTAACCGGTATCTATCATTCCTTCATGGGGTTAGCACTAGTTTATGTCTTCAATTTTATACTCCATCCAATTCTCAATTAATTGTTTTTTACGAAATTACGTACAATTTTGATCGACTCATAACATGTATTAAAATTGTCGAAATGAAAAATTTCAAAACTAAATCATATAATTTAATGTTTGAACTATATGACTAACTTTTAAAAAATTTTATTATGACAATTTTGAGGAGTAAGATTTAAGATTATAGTTAGCCATACAGATTTTAGTTTGATACTTACGAATCTCTGAGTCTCAAACTGCAGCATTATACTTTTTTCCATGTGGAAATCCCGCTTTTTTAAGGGTCATATGCTGAAAGAGACCTAGTAACACGACCCTAGGAACTGCTTAAGGGTGTACATTTTTATTTAATCTTCAGTGGATAAGAAAGTATGCTATTAATATTTGAAAGGGATATAACTTTTTCACGCTTTTTTAGACATATACACACTTCCATTTTCATATGGAATTTAAGACCATGTCTGTGTCCCATATCTCGTCAACTCTTTTTCGTGGGAAAGGTATGAGCACATTATGAAGATGGAGAATAATTAGAAAAAATGAATTATAACAAACTGTAATATTTTTTTTGGTGAGGAAGTGAATGCATTGTTAAAAAACATACTACCTTGGTTGCTAGCTATAGTCTGCTTTTTATGAAAACATGAGCTGGATAGATACAACTTATATCTTGAAACTGAAATTTCTGTATCATTCTCACCGGCTTTCTTTATACTCCTTTGTAGAACAGGAATATTATTTTTTTCTTTGGAAAATTAAGCACTATATTGAAATACCGAAGAATTGCAAATTCTCAGGATGCTCCCTGGGGATACTATGAAGGTCAAAACGCGACCCACTCAATGAGGAGCTCAAGTCGAGCTAACTTAAACACGATATAGTTAGTCACGTATGACTGTACTCTTCTGCTAAAAAAACATCACATTGCCTCTTACAAAAACGATGCAGTAAGCACTTTATTAGCGTATTGGTCATCAAAACAGTGCTTCAAGATCTTTTCCTGTGAAAACAATATTTGATTTCTAGACAAAAAAATTCTTGAATACATGATCCAAATCCATAGGAACTGATACAAGTACTAAACAGTTAGGGAAAAGCCCAAGATTTCTATTTTATTTCCTTTCTATGTGCACTGTGTGAATCATTTTCTTCTTCATGACTAAAGTTTTTTCATATGCTCATTACTGTACTTATTTTATTTTCCAGGTATATGCACAGCTGTGATCGCATTATTCACCGAGCTAAACATCCTTCTAAACCTCGTTACCATTGGTACCCTCTTCGTATTCTACATGGTGGCAAATGCCGTAATTTACAGACGTTACGTCTCTGCGGGGACCACCAACCCATGGCCAACGCTATCCTTCCTCCTTTGCTTTTCACTCACCTCCGTCATCTTCACTCTCCTCTGGAAATTCGCACCTCTCGGTAAATCGAAAGACTTTCTCCTTGGCACATGTGCTGTCATAGCTCTCACCATCATATTACTGTTCCAATGTGCGGTCCCTCAGGCTCGGAAACCCAAGTTCTGGGGGGTACCGCTAATGCCGTATATACCATCTATATCTATATTTCTCAACATTTTTTTATTGGGTTCACTGGATGGGCCCTCATACGTGAGGTTTGGGTTCTTTACAGCTCTTGCAGTGCTCGTGTACGTATTCTACGGTGTACACGCCAGCTTTGATGCCGACAAAGATGGAAATCTTAGTCAAAAGAATGTTGAGATTATGATGAAAGAATCGAATGCAAGTGAGGACCATATTCTCAATGTGTAGAGATTTTATTTTGTTTGCTTTTGTTGACCATTTTAAGTGACTTGTCAACTTTTTGGTTGATGGATACTTTCTAAATAGGGTTGAAAAGAAGAAAAATTGGCAAGTTGTATAGATGTTTCTGACTAGGATAAGGGTGAAAGATCCTCTTTGTAAATTGGGTCCATTTGCTCACAACTTGAGAAATTTGAGTTGAAGTTCGACATTTTAGAATGATGGTACAAATGCTGAGGAATTCATGATTTTGCTTATAAAAGCCAATTATATATATAAAAAAAATCGCCTCGAGGTTTACTTTTGTAATAATATTCGCCTTGTTTAAATGCCAGAATTTTGCTCTCAGCTTTAAAGAAAACCGATGCTAAACTAAATATAATGTATATGGTGTCTGTTAGGTCATAGATACGAGATTATAGTAACATATTGTTTGTCATTATATTGGAAAATATAGTTTTATATATTCATAATAAACTCTCAATATACAGACATGTATTGTGTAGCGATTAAGTTCAAGTTGTGCATTCAGCTGAAACCTCAGTTGCAAGCGCAGTTAGAACTGACTATGCTAAACAGATTCTGTAATATTCGGTCAAATATATTCTAGAAGAATCAAAACGTGCTTAAAAAGTTTAGATGATTTGAAGGCATCTCTGAAATGATAGAAATAATATATTGAAGATATTTTCTTATTGGAATAGAAGACTTAAAAATGAACTCCTTATCAAGTAAGGAAACATGAAGGAAAGATCTTTTGAAGATATCTTGAAAACAATTAAATTAAAGATCTGTATAATTTCGAATTAAACAATATCTGATTTGTTAGAAGATAAAGACAAATCAACTATAAGATATATATTTGAAGATCTACAAGTTGAATAAGGAAAGAAAATGAAAGAAATATTTTCCTTAATGATCAAGTTAGGATCTTTATATATAAAGTCTATTAACCTTTAATATTTCGTGTGTTGAATACAATATAGATATACTGATATTATAGATCAACACCACCCGTTGTACATGAGAGAGAAACAAACTTAAAAAGATCGTGGCGGGATGCCATTAGAAATTGATAGTTGTGAGTTAGAGATGATAAGATAGGCGTGAGGGAGTCATGTTATTGCAAGTCTCGAGTCTTATCATTGTTCATTTCAATATCAATAAATACTGACTGAGGGCTCCAGAGATATAGACAAGGTGATCATGTCGAACTCCGTTTAAAAATATCTCGTGTTCAATTTTTTTATTAACTTCATTATATTCGTTAGTTGCAACCGTGGTTACAACTATAGTTGCAACTGAAAACGCGTAGCTGCATTCGGAACTTCGGACATATGTTTTTTCAGTGTCTCTGGCTGTAAATCTTTCCGGTTTAAGCGAAGAAAGCAATTCAATCAGTTTGGACAACAACCACGGTTGCTATCCAAAAGTATTAATGTGAGAAACACTTTTCTTTTTTTTAATGATAACAGAACTTTAATCTAAATTAATGAAAAAGGGAGTTGTAATAAAAGTTGGATACGAATAAACATACTTCATTCTTTTCGTAAATAACACAGTGAAATACATAACTTTATTTCAAACAAGAAAGTGGAAACTTTATTTGAAAATTATTTTACAAGTGTTTCTTACATAAACAAGTAAAAAAAAACTTAATGACTCCGCTCCTCGACCCCTGCTAGATTTGCTTCGTCACTACCGATATCTGAAACGAAATTATATAAGCAACGGGATGAGTATTTACTTGAAAATACTAAGTAGGACTACTAACTTAAAGTAACTATAATAAAATATAACATGAACTGTAAATGCATATAACTTCCTGCAAAAAAAAGATGGTTAGGCAAATAACGAGAAAAATATATAATCAATATGATGCATGTTCATAATTATTCTTTCAATAATGCATAAGTGTCATGTCCTTGAGCCCAAGTTGGTTGTATAAGGTCTATCCCATTACACGTGGTACCAAAAGTCACGCCCCACTAGGCGAACCAAACATCGCGAAAAAGGTCATACCTCACTCTAGGTAGACACGTCACACCCCACTCCAGGTGGACATAGTCGCAGAAAAGTCATACCCCACTCTAGGTAGACACGTCACACCCCATCCCGGGTGGACAAAGCTCTCCCAAACCGGGAGGATCAATGCAAATGTCATGCCATGATATATCAAATAAGCAAAACACATTCCACAAAGTTTCAGATATGAATCGTTATATGCATTTGTTTAATAATAAAACATACCTCAAGTTCGATAATGTAACGCAAAAGGATATTAAGGCAATATTATAATAACTTTAAGGTTTCGAACCCACCTCTAACCGCTAACTGGGCTTGGCTATGTCCTTCGTCACACCCCGACTTACGCTTTTATTACCCACTAAATATAGTATTCTTTCTCTTTCTCTTTCTATATATAGTGTTTATATCTTATGATTATAATACTTTAGCATAAAGAAACTTTGTAATCTCAATATAATATTATAATCTCTATATAAGGTTATAGGTTTTTGAAGTATGATGAAGTGTGAGGGGGTGTAGGGGTATATATAGTGTTGGAAAAGTGACTATGTGTCTTGTGCATTAAATGTGCTGAATTTTGTTTTTAGGACATCTGTCCACTAAAAGCTTCATAGAGAATTCGATATGTGTCCAAATGGAGCATGGGATATATTTCTGAACCGACAAGAGAAAGATCTACAAGTTTCATGTTTTGCACATTTCCTAATTCGTAAGATAAGTCGGTCTAAATTGTCCTACAAGGTGACACATATGCTGTTCTGGAAATTTCACGACACCTGTTCACTAAAATAGTCACATAGAATTAGATATGTGTCCAAATGGAGCATGGGATATATTTCTGAACCGACAAGAGAAATATCTACAAGTTTCATGTTTTGCACATTTCCTAATTCGTAAGATAAGTCGGTCTAAATTGTCCTACAAGGTGACACATATGCTGTTCTGGAAATTTCAGGACACCTGTTCACTTAAATAGTCACAGAGAATTAGATATGTGTCCAAATGGAGCATGGGATATATGTATGGACAAGAGAAAGATCTACAAGTTTCATGTTTTGCACATTTCCTAATTCGTAAGATAAGTCGGTCTAAATTATCCTACAATGTGACACATATGCTGTTCTGGAATGTTCTGATATCATGTTACTTAAATAGCCACAAATATTCTTATACAAGTCCAAATTACTCAAATTTTATATATTTGGAAAGATAAAATATAGGTCTAGACTTTTCATTTATATCATAAACTCAAATTTTGAGAAAATAGAATCCAAAATGGTAGATCAATCCCGCTTGTCTGATGTGTTCCTAACTATTTGAACTAAAGTACTTAAAAACTCATATTTACTATAATCGGAATCCAAATATAGTAAAATCTATATCTTATTTTAAGTATATATATATATAACACTTTGATGAAGATTCTAATATTAATTATAGAATTTTGAGTGTGTTACAATTCTCCCCCGCTTAGGAAATTTCGTCCCCGAAATTAGGTTACCTCAAGAGAGTAGGTGCGGGTATTCCTTGCGCATTGTATTCTCGCTTTCCCAAGTTGCTTGCTCAACTGTTTGACTATGCCATAAAACCTTCACAAGTGGGATACTCTTATTTCGTAGCTTCTGCTCACGCCTATCAAGTATTTTAACTGGCATTTCGATATATGATAAGTCTTCTCTAAGTTCGGGCGGCTTCTCCGTCAATACATGGGATGGGTCATGTATATATTTTCGAAGAATGGAAACATGAAAGACGTTATGAAGTTTGGATAATTCGGGTGGAAGGGCTAATCGATATGCACTTTTTCCGATTCGTTCTAAAATCTCATAAGGTCCTATATATCTTGGATTAAGTTTTCCACGCTTACCAAAACGTAAAATCCCTTTCCAAGGAGATACTTTTAAAAATACAAAATCTCCCATGGAAAATTCTAAGTCCCTTCGTCGTTTGTCAGCGTAACTCTTTTGCCTACTTTGGGCAGCTTGTAGGTGTTCTCGAATAACTTTCACTTTTTCTTCGGTATCGTGAACCATGTCCGGGCCAATTAGCTTACTTTCACCAACCTCGTCCCAACATAGGGGTGTTCGACATCGTCTACCATATAGAGCCTCGAACGGTGGCATACCAATGGAACTATGATAGCTATTATTGTAGGCAAACTCCATTAAGGGCAATAGCTTATCCCAACTTCCTTTGAAATTTGATGCAAGCGCGTAATATATCTTCAAGGGTTTGTATAGTACGTTCAGATTGGCCATCGGTCTGAGGATGAAAAGCAGTACTAAACTTGAGATTAGTACTGAGAGCATTTTGCAAACTTGGCCAAAACCGAGATGTGAACTTTGGGTCTCGATCAGATACAATGGATATAGGAGCTCCATGTAATCGAACAATTTCTTTGATGTATGAGGTGGCATACTGCTCTGTAGTGTAAGTAGACTTCACAGCAATAAAGTGTGCGCTCTTTGTCAGTCGATCCACTATAACCCAAATTGAATCGTATCCAGAAGATATACGAGGTAGTCCCAGCACAAAGTCCATCGTGATATGCTCCCATTTCCATTCAGGTATGAGTAACGGGTTTAACAAGCCGCCTGGCTTCTGTCGTTCTGCCTTTATCTGTTGACAGGAGAGACACTTGGTTGTATAGTTGGCTATATCGTTCTTCATTCCGGGCCACCAGTACAAAGCACGAAGGTCATGGTACATCTTTGTGCTCCCTAGATGCATGGTGTTAGGTGTATCGTGCGTTTCCTTTAGTAGTTATTGCTTTAGATTTTCGTTAGCAGATACACAAGCACGATTTCTGAAGCATATCAACCCATCATCTTGTATTCGGAAGTCAGTCTGGGAGTTGCTCTTAATTTGCTCAAGAATCTTTTGTAGTGAATTGTCTGTAGCTTGAGCTTTTCGTATATGGTCAATGAAGGTAGGCTGAACATGGAAATGCGCCATTAAAGATCCAGAGTTTGATATGTACATTTCAGCTCCACTTCTGGCAAGGTTGTAAAGTAGGTTTGCATGTACACATTGCATATGCCCTGTTGATTTGCGGCTTAAAGCATCGGCTACCACATTCGCCTTCCCTGGGTGATAATGGATTTTACAATCAAAGTCCTTGATAAGTTCCATCCATTGTCGTTGACGTAGGTTTAGTTGCTTTTGGGTGAACAAGTACTTCAGACTTTGATGGTCGGTGAAGATATCAACCGATTCTCCATAGAGGTAATGTTGCCATTGCTTGAGTGCGAATATCACTGCTGCCAATTCTAAGTCATGAGTTGGATAGTTTTGTTCGTGAATCTTCAATTGTCTCGACGCATAGGCAATAACTTTTCCATGTTGCATGAGAACACATCCCAATCCTTGATGGGATGCATCGCTGTATATTACATAGCCCCCAACCCCATACGGTAATGTTAATACTGGCACAGTTGTTAAGCGAGTCTTCAATTCTTGAAAGCTTCTTTCACAATTTTCACTCCACATAAATTTGACTCCTTTTCGGGTTAGCCGGGTCAAAGGCATAGCTATTATAGAGAAGTTTTTTTATAAACCTTCGATAGTAACCTGCTAATCCTAAGAAACTGCGAATCTCGGTAACATTTGTAGGCCTTTCCCAATTGAGTACTGCTTCTACCTTCTTGGGATCGACGCTAATTCCACCACCTGAAACTACGTGACCTAAAAACACCACCTCGGTTAACCAGAACTCACACTTGCTGAGTTTGGCATACAATTTGTGGTCTCGCAAGGTTTGTAGAGCAATTCGCAGGTGTTGTTCATGTGCTGCTTGATCCTTTGAGTAAATCAATATGTCGTCGATGAATACTATGATGAAAGAGTCAAGGTACGGACGAAACACTGTTCATCAAATCCATGAATATCGCTGGAGCATTTGCCAATCCGAATGGCATTACTAGAAATTCTTAATGACCATAACGAGTACGGAAGGCCGTCTTGGGAACATCCTTTTCCTTGACGCGGATTTGGTAGTACCCAGATCGAAGGTCAATCTTTGAGAAGACATGGGATCCTTGAAGTTGATCGAAAAGATCATCTACCCGAGGCAAAGGGTACTTATTCTTGATAGTGGCTTGATTCAGTTGTCTATAATCGATACACAAGCGTAGTGTACCGTCCTTCTTTTTGACAAACAATACAGGAGCTCCCCAAGGGGATACACTTGGGCGAATAAATCCTCGATCCAACAATTCTTGGAGTTGTGCTTTTAATTCCTTCAACTCAGTTGGTGCCATGCGGTATGGTGGTATGGAAATTGGGTTAGTTCCTGGTACTAGCTCAATAGAGAATTCAACATCATGTTGGGGAATCTCATTTGGTAATTCTTCTGGGAAGACATCTGGGAAGTCACGTACTACCGGAATCTGAGAAATTCCAGACCCTTCCCTTTCTGTATCGATGATATAAGCAATGTATCCTTCACATCCCTTATTGAGTTGTCGTGCCTTTACGGCGGATATTATAGATTTTGGAATATGTTGACGCTCACCTTGGAAAATGATTTCTGAGTGATCACTGAGGTGAAAGATAACTTCCTTTCGAAAGCAATCGAGAGTGGCATGATAAAGAGAGAGAAAATCCATTCCAAGAATTATATCAAAGTCGGACATGGATAGAGGAACAAGATCAATGATCATCTCATGATCAGAAACTTGTAAGATGCAATTTTTATATACTACATCTGTCAATACCAAAGCTCCTACTGGCGTAGTAACTGCCAACTCGTGTTTGACGGTATTTACGGGGAGGTGTATTGATGAAACTAGTGTAGTGGATATAAATGAATGGGTAGAACCAGGATCAATTAATGCATAAACATAATGATTATATAGGCTAATCATACCAGTGACAACATTGGAAGCAGCATGAACATCCGAGCGATTCATATTGTAGACTCTTGCAGGTGCGTGTGCTCCAACAACTGTGTTGGTTCCTCTTGCTTGTACATTTCCCCTATCAAGCGTCAAAGCATCTGGCATCATTGTACATTGATGAGCCACGTGACCATCCTTTCCACATCGATAACATTTTGTGGTTGAATGAGTGCATTCACTTGCATAATGACCCTTTCGGTTATAACGAAAACACGTCACATCCTCCCTTCTGGTGCGTTGGTCAATTTGGTTTTGACCGAATCTCTGCTTGTCATTACCTTGACGATGTGAGTTGTTATCTCCACCATTTCTCCGTTGGAATCTAGTACATTTCCATGAGAGGTACCATTGCCATGAGAGAAAGATCGGGGCCTTAAGTATACTTGTTGTCGCTTGTTTTGGATATTGGCAAGCTCCCCCTTCTCATCTTGTTCAACCATGTAAGCTTTATCGACTAGCTTGGGGTAAGTAATATTGTCAATTAGAGAGAGACGGGATCGGAGAGACAGATCCAATCCCCGCAAAAATCTTTGAGACTTAGCTTCATCTGTTTTCACCAAATCTGGGGCAAAACGAGATAAAGACGTGAACATCCTTTCATATTCTGCTACCGTTCTTCCATCTTGAGAAAAGTTAGTGAACTCTCTCTCCTTATGGAGACGATAAGAGATAGGGAGATAATGCTTATGGAAAGCATCGTAAAAGTGGGTCCATATAAAAGAAGTCAGGTTAGGATTTGCTTCAAAAATTAATCGTTTTGTGCTTGCCCACCAGCTACGTGCATTCTTTTTCAACATGAAGACACCTAGGTTAACCTTTTGATCTAGTGTCACGTCCATCACCTCGAAAATGGATTCTATATGGATCAACCATTCTTCCGCATCCTCCGGAGTTGTGTTTCCAAGAAAGGTTGGAGGGTTCAACCTCATGAAAGACTCATGCAACTTTGAATGGGTGCCACCCGCCGGAGTAGTATGCCTTGTGAAGAAACGCAACATGGCATTTTCCACCTCGCTTGCCACGTCAACTCGTGGCGAGTCTGGCCCTTGTTCTTCTCCCAGTGAGGATAGCCCATTGTGTTCCATAATACTATTAAAAATGTAAACAACAACTAAGTAATCTATCTGTAATTATACTTTATAGTGTACCAAGTATTATAAAATTTATAACAAACACGCATATAACTTTTTATAACGTAATATTCTAGTAAAATTCTGGTAACCTTAGCGAGTAAATCCAGAGTTCTAGCCAGGAGTAGAGACAGTCTACAAGACCTCTAACCTAGGCTCTGATACCAAATTGTGAGAAACACTTTTTTTTTTTTAATGATAACAGAACTTTAATCTAAATTAATGAAAAAGAGAGTTGTAATAAAAGTTGGATACGAATAAACATACTTCATTCTTTTCGTAAATAACACAGTGAAATACATAACTTTATTTCAAACAAGAAAGTGAAAACTTTATTTGAAAATTATTTTACAAGTGTTTCTTACATAAACAAGTAAAAAAAAACTTAATGACTCCGCTCCTCGACCCCTGCTAGATTTGCTTCGTCACTACCGATATCTGAAACGAAATTATATAAGCAACGGGATGAGTATTTACTTGAAAATACTAAGTAGGACTACTAACTTAAAGTAACTATAATAAAATATAACATGAACTGTAACTGCATATAGCTTCCTGCAAAAAAAAGATGGTTAGGCAAATAACGAGAAAAATATATAATCAATATGATGCATGTTCATAATTATTCTTTCAATAATGCATAAGTGTCATGTCCTTGAGCCCAAGTTGGTTGTGTAAGGTCTATCCCATTACACGTGGTACCAAAAGTCACGCCCCACTAGGCGAACCAAACATCGCGAAAAAGGTCATACCTCACTCTAGGTAGACACGTCACACCCCACTCCAGGTGGACATAGTCGCAGAAAAGTCATACCCCACTCTAGGTAGACACGTCACACCCCATCCCGGGTGGACAAAGCTCTCCCAAACCGGGAGGATCAATGCAAATGTCATGCCATGATATATCAAATAAGCAAAACACATTCCACAAAGTTTCAGATATGAATCGTTATATGCATTTGTTTAATAATAAAACATACCTCAAGTTCGATAATGTAACGCAAAAGGATATTAAGGCAATATTATAATAACTTTTAAGGTTTCGAACCCACCTCTAACCGCTAACTGGGCTTGGCTATGTCCTTCGTCACACCCCGACTTACGCTTTTATTACCCACTAAATATAGTATTCTTTCTCTTTCTCTTTCTATATATAGTGTTTATATCTTATGATTATAATACTTTAGCATAAAGAAACTTTGTAATCTCAATATAATATTATAATCTCTATATAAGGTTATAGGTTTTTGAAGTATGATGAAGTGTGAGGGGGTGTAGGGGTATATATAGTGTTGGAAAAGTGACTATGTGTCTTGTGCATTAAATGTGCTGAATTTTGTTTTTAGGACATCTGTCCACTAAAAGCTTCATAGAGAATTCGATATGTGTCCAAATGGAGTATGGGATATATTTCTGAACCGACAAAAGAAAGATCTACAAGTTTCATGTTTTGCACATTTCCTAATTCGTAAGATAAGTCGGTCTAAATTGTCCTACAACGTGCACATATGCTGTTCTGGAAATTTCAGGATACCTGTTCACTAAAATAGTCACAGAGAATTCGATATGTGTCCAAATGGAGCATGGGATATATGTCTGAACCTACAAGAGAAATATCTACAAGTTTCTTGTTTTGCACATTTCCTAATTCGTAAGATAAGTTGGTCTAAATTGTCCTACAAGGTGACACATATGCTGTTCTGGAAATTTCAGGACACCTGTTCACTAAAATAGTCACAGAGAATTAGATATGTGTCCAAATGGAGCATGGGATATATTTATGAACCGACAAGAGAAAGATCTACAAGTTTCATGTTTTGAACATTTCCTAATTCGTAAGATAAGTCGGTCTAAATTGTCCTATAAGGTGACACATATGCTGTTCTGGAAATTTCAGGACACCTGTTCACTAAAATAGTCACAGAGAATTAGATATGTGTCCAAATGGAGCATGGGATATATGTCTGAACCGAAAAGAGAAAGATCTACAAGTTTCATGTTTTGCACATTTCCTAATTCGTAAGATAAGTCGGTCTAAATTATCCTACAATGTGACACATATGCTGTTCTGGAATGTTCTGATATCATGTTACTTAAATAGCCACAAATATTCTTATACAAGTCCAAATTACTCAAATTTTATATATTTGGAAAGATAAAATATAGGTCTAGAATTTTCATTTATATCATAAGCTCAAATTTTGAGAAAATAGAATCCAAAATGGTAGATCAATCCCGCTTGTCTGCTGTGTTCCTAACTATTTGAACTAAAGTACTTAAAAACTCATATTTACTATAATCGGAATCCAAATATAGTAAAATCTATATCTTATTTTAAGTATATATATATATATATATATATATATATATAACACTTTGATGAATATTCTAATATTAATTATAGAATTTTGAGTGTGTTACAATTAAAGTAGTACCATGTAGTGAAATATAATTTATTATAACGAAAAAAAAGGCGCATCTAATTAGGTTGGTCACGATTCTTACATTTATATCTAAAAGGAATTTGATGCGCATAACAGTTTATTGAGACTGTTGGATGGTAAATAAATTTAGAAACCATGACACTGTGAATTTGTTTGGTTGTACATTTAAGCATAAAACTATGTTCTTTTCATCTTTTGAACGAAGAGAAGAAAGCATCACTAGATGAATTAGTTTGAACTTTGAAGTTCTCGGGTTTCTAAATATAAGATGGCAATTAGTATATATTTTGAGAACTGGACAGACACTCAATTTTAATACCCAAAAATCAAATAAAATACGCCTAATGTTATAAGCTTTACTCAAACAAAATTGTAAAGCTAATAGTGATACTAATGGTGGGGACAGAGATATTTTGGAATTTATGCCGCGATCATCTTTTTTAACCCTTTTTAGGTATATTTTTTTATTTTTTATCTTCACCAGATGGAAGCTAATGGTAAACTAAAGCAGTTTTTGATAGTTCTATACGATAGAAACTGAATATCTAGTAATTTTATTATAGGATTCCAGAAGGTAATTCACACCAACGGATTCTTCCAAATAGGGTCGAAAATGAATTGAATATAGAGCTGATTTGGCCAGTTGAATAGACGTTTCTAAGTAAGAGTAAGATGAAGATCCTCTTTGGCTCTTTGTACTTGGTTATTATTGAGTTCTCGACAATTTTGACATTTGTAAAAGGATCATCTTGGTTATTATGCTAGCAAATTTACAAAAAATAAATATTGTTTGAGGATTTTTTTTTTTTACATCTGGTTAGTACTTTGGATTATCTAGTACAATATGCAGGGTAATTTACTGGTTGTTCGATTACCTATATGGTTTTCATTTGGTTATGATTTATGCCTGTTTTGAATAAAGCCTGATACCACACCGAAAATCCGTCATTTTCTTTAGAAAGTTTTACATTTATAAACCACTAGAAAAACCACGGTTTGATAAGATAACAAACTGAAAATACATATGGGTAGTAACTTAGGAAAATATTACATACTGCAACTATTGTATTGTCATTCCGAGTGTCTTTAACTTGTTCCTTGTGGACGGAAGAACGTTCGTATTATCAAATTGAAAAACTACCTGATGTGTTGTGTGCACAATCTTTTTCCAGCGTATGGAGACCGTCTAATGGAATCCGCTTTTGATTTATGGTAAAACTGAATAAGCAGGAAATTTTGTAAAGGAAATTCCGTAAATAGTGAGGATAGTAATATCTTGTAACTTTATGTTGTAGATAACTAACATTTTGTACTCCCCGTCTTTGACCTTATTCTATATTTTAGAAAGAAACTAGACTTGAAGGATTTTCAAAAAGTTTTTTTATTTACTTATTAATAATCATTTTTATAAATCTATTCATGTTACAGTTGGATGTTGGAAAATAAAAAAAAAGGAAATTAATTTCCACTGTGTAGCAACGAAGTTTTACATAAATTTTTAATGGAAGCTCTGAGAATTTACACTGATATTAATATTATCATAATGTTTTTTTATATATATATATTGTTAAATAATATATGTATTTATTTAGACTAATAGCATGTAGAATCTTTTAGTAGATAGTAGTGTAGAAGCGAAATAGTAGATGATAGTTGGTAGTTGAATATTTATTGTATAGTTTTCCCCTATAAATAGATATGACCACAACCCTTATGGGTGTGATCTAATTTACAACGAAATACATGTTTACATGGTATCAGAGCCTCTATCCTATCTAAACTCAATTCCTAATAACAGAAAAATACAGTAAAACCAAATCCTTAAACCCCAGCCATGATCTTTTAAATCAGTTTGAATCTGTTACTGTTTTCAGTTAATTGGTTATAGTTGTTCAGATTTCAGTCAATTTATTGACAAGTCCGTTGTCCGTGAACGCTCCACTATCTTCGTTCCGGCCACTTCCAGATGTGAGTTCATTTGGTTGTTGCTGATTAACTTTTCCTCCAGTTAGTATTGTTTAGTTTAATTATTCATCTATAATAGAGTGAGTTAATGTTCATTGGTTATGTTTATTGGGCTAAATTCGTCTACATTACAAGTTCGTTGACAAGTCTGTCTCATTGAAGTTACCGAACAAACATTTGTTTTGTTTCAATAATATTTTTATTTAAAATTGAAAGAAAGGGAAATAAGTTCAGGTTACTGAGTTATTATATTTGATTTAAACATAGAAATTATCATGGTTGTGCATTAAATTACTATATCAAGGGATGAGTATACTAAAATTTTAAATTATCAGAATGGTTAGAAATTTTCTTCCATTGCTCTACTCTCTCAAACGGAAAAAGAAGTGACATACTTTTCTTCTAGTTGTTCTCGTTCATCTCCTTGGATCCTTAACTCCGATGCATCCTGTGACAACCCAGATTTCCAGGAAGGAAATTCTGTGGTGCGGTATTGTGCGTCAGTCCCACATTGTCCAGATATAAGAGTAGTCGTGTGGTATATGAGCTTAAAGATCCATTTTCTATCAACAAGGCATTTTAAAGCCGTGCGGCACAATAGCGAGGATGGAACTCCATAGTTAAGCGTGCTTACCTTGGAGTAGTACCAGGATGGGTGACCCCCCTGAGAAGTTGGGCCAAAGCGGACAATATTGTTGATACGGGCATGACGGTTCGGTCCGTGGGGCCGGGTCGTTCGTTACACATCCAATCATATGCGAGGTAAGCCAAATTTGTTTAATAAAAATTCATCATTCCAAAAACCTTTTTAATGTCACATTGGCTAACGCTACTACAATTGTTAAGGGTATTGACACTGCCAGCCCTAGTTCATATGTTCCTTTGTCATCTATGTTATATATACCGTCTTTTCCTTTTAATCTCATGTCTGTTAGTAAACTAACAAAAGATCTAAATTGTTCATTAACTTTCTCTCCTTATTCGGTCATTATACAACACCTGAAAACTAAAGCGACGATTGGTGTGGGACGCGAGGAAGGAGGTATTTATTTGTTCGACGAGTTTTCTATAGTAGAATGTCAGGTTACTATGTCCTCGCTAGATATTCATTACAGAGTAGATCATCCTTCATTAGAAAAATAAAAAAAAATGGATCCTAGTTTCTGTCTTGTCCAAAATTTAGAGTAGGAGTCATGCCAATTAGGTAAGCACCATCATGTTTCTTTCCCTCTCCGACAAAATAAAAGAGTAGCAATTCCATTTCAATTAGTCCATTCTGATGTATGGGGTCCAAGTCGGGCCACTTCAAAGTTAGGGTTTCGCTATTTTGTTACTTTTGTAGATGATTACTCTAGAACTACTTGGCTTTACTTGATGAAAAATCGTTCGGAGTTATTTTCTCTTTTTACTTCATTTTGCACTGAAATAAAAACTCAATATAATTTATCGGTTCAAATTTTACGAAGTGATAATGCCAAAGAATATTTTACTAATGAATTTAAAGAGTTTATGACATCTTCCGACGTAATTCACCAATCTTCTTGTTCTCATACTTCTCAACAAAATGGAGTTGCTAAAAGAAAAAATCAACATTTAGTAGGAACGGCTCGATGTTTATTGTTTCAAATGAATGTGCAAAAATATTTTTGAAGCGCGCCATACTCACTGCATATTTTTTGATTAATCATATGCCATCGTCCATTCTTAAAGGTCAAATACCACACTCTATTTTGTTCCCACAGATTCCTCATTTTATTCTGCCACCTAGAACTTTTGAAAGTACATGATTCGTTCATCAACTTTCTCCTGGTACAGATAAGTTAGATCCTCGTGCAATCAAATGTATTTTTTTTGTTACTCTCGTACCCAAAAAGGATATCGATGTTACAGTCATGTGTTACATAAGTTCTTCACTTGTGCCGATGTCACTTTTTTCGAGTTTACACCTTACTTTAGCGATACTCATACCTCTTTAGGTCCTCCCTTTTCATGATAATTAATGATACTTGGATGCTTGTTCCACTTCCTAGTGGAAAATCTACCGTTGGTTCTCGATGGGTATTCAATATGAAATTCCATTATGACGAGACAATTGACCGACTTAAAGCTCGATTGGTCGCTAAAGGATATAGCCAGATTTTTGTTTTAGACTATATGGAAACATTCTCACCAGTTGCAAAACTTACCTCCGTTCGTCTCATAATCTCTTTTGGCTGCTTCTTGTTCTTGGTCGTTACACCAACTTGATATTAAAAATGCTTTTTTTCATGGAGATTTGCAAGAAAATTTTTATATGGAGCAACCTCCGAGGTTTGTTGCTAGGGGGAGAACGGTCTCGTATGTCGCCTAAAAAAAGTCTTTGTATGGTCTCAAACAATCTCCGCGTACATCGTTTGAGAGGTTTAGTGAAGCAGTTATTCGTTTTTGTATGCAAAGTTGTGGAGTTGACCAGTCTATTTTCTATCAACATACTTCAGCTGGAAGGGTTATATTGCTTGTATATGTGGATGATCTAATTGTTACAGGCGATAACAGTGATGGTATTACAAAATTGAAATCATTCTTACATCATCAATTTCATACCAAAGATCTTGATCCGCTAACATATTTTCTTGGTACTGAAGTTACAAGGTCTCGTTAAGGAATTTCATTATCTTAGAGAAAATATGTACTAGATTTATTGTCTAAGACATGGCTATTAGTAACCAAACCAATTGATTCTCCTATGGACCCTAACGTTAAGCTTTCCCCATACCAAGGAGACCTATTAAAAGATCCAAAGAAATATCGGATATTGTTTGGTAAGTTAAATTATTTAACAGTTACATGACCAGATATCTCTTTTGCTACTAGTGTTGTCAGCTAATTTATGTCCTCACCTAGGACAAGTCACTGGGATGCAGTCATCCATATATTGCTTTATCTGAAAGGAGCTCCAGGAAAAGAACTACTATATAAAAATAATGGAAATACTCATGTTCATGGATATACAGATGTAGATTGGGCTGGATGTCCGTATGATAGAATGTTGACCACATGGTATTTCGTATTTGTTGGTGGAAACCTCGTATCATGGAAAAGTAAGAAGCAACATGTTGTGTCTAGGTCAAGTGCGGAATCTGAATATAGAGCTATGTCTCAAACTTCTTGCGAATTGGTCTGGTTAAAGTACATTTTGGAAGAGTTGGGGCTTACACATGTAGACCCATGGATATAATATGTGATAATCAAGATTCACATCGTTAATAACCAAGTATTTCATGAAAGGACTAAACATATCGAGGTTGATCGTCACTTTGTACATGAAAAGATAATGGATGGCTCGATAAAAACCATTCATGTGAAGACAGAATACCAACTTTCCGACTTATTCACAAAGTCATTAGGAGGATCATGGGTAAAATATATCTGTAACAAGCTCGGAACATATGATATATATGCTCCGTCTTGAGGGGGAGTGTTAAATAATATATGTATCTATTCAGACTAATAATACGTAGAAGCTTGTAGTAGATAGTAGTGTGTAGAAGCTTCTAGGAGAGAGTAGATGGTAATTGTTAGTTGAATATTTATTGTACTGTTAACTGTATGCACTTTTGGTACGTAGTTTTTCCCTACGCACTAAAAGGTCTCACAGGAGAATGAGGATAAAAGAAGTATTATCCTTGGAAAGCTAACAAGGTTATCGTCTGTGGAACCGTTTGGTTGTTGGCATAGATAGTTTTATGGGGGTTTACTAATTAGGTGTCAATTAGTTGGTAACGAGGAGAGCGTTAGCGGTTGGGTTGTCAATCCAACGGCTCGTTCCTTGGTGGTTTAAAACAACTTAAAATCAAATTATTAAGGATTATTTATAGGCCTTTTCAGTTTATTACAACGATCCGTTCTTTAACTTGCGGCATTAATTAATCAATAACTAGCTTACATGACATTACTGATTTGTTTTAACTAATTTTCATATGAGAGATACGACTAATGTTTAAACCTATGTAAACTTAAGTAAACATGTCGTAAAAACAAAGGAAATACTAGAAAACATGACAAATTAATGAAAGAATATGAATAAACTCACAAAACAGAGTCGGCAACCAAAGATTCGTGCACAAAACCTTGAATTTATGTTTCTTTTCTTTCATCTCCTCTCTCTCTAGAGCGAATTTGAGAAGTAAAGTTACTGAAAAATAATATGAATGTGTCTATTTTTGGAATAGGAGAGTCCTATATAAACTTATCAAACCATAACAAACTTTATCTTATCTAAAATTTAAAATATAACGACACCTGACCGGTCAACCTGACGGGTCAGGTCATGCTTCTAGAAGCTTTTTTGCTCTATCTTGATTTGATTATGTTTTGCAACTTTCTTGAGGTTCTTTTGGGGTCCTTTGTCTTCTGAAATCTTCTGTTTTAGACATTCCGTTGGTCTTCTTGCATTCTTGTCTTGTTTTTGTGCTAAATCCAAGCTTTTTCCTACATAAATGCAAACAATCGCGAGTAAACCGGGAAAACACATAAAAACACCGAAAAACACAAAACATGGCTTAAACAAGCCTAAATGTCAACAAAACTATGCTAATTCATATCATATTGACACCCAAAAATGACCATTTCGTGGTCTAATTATACCCCCCAACTAGCTTAATGCTCCTCTCGAGCATTGAAAGCGATAACAAAGAAGTAATGTTTGTTGGTGGTCGTTTAAAAATTCCTTTCCCTTTAGAGTTTGGTTTACTAACTAGCATTCGATAAAAGTAAAGACAAACCACTGTCGTAGAAAACACGATTGTATTTAGCGTATGTAACAAACCGTTAAACATTTAAAGAGTAAAAGGACGAGTTTATGTCTCATGAGGGTTTACTTAAACACACCCACAAACGGTCATGTCTTAATTCCCATCGTTCAAGTTCCCTCGTTCTTACGAGACCCCACGGGTGCAAATTTATGGAAACAATTTGTAGTCCTATTAAAACATGGCAAGACCTCTAGAGATATTTAATGTTTCCTCTCCCAAAATAGCTTGGTTTAATATTGTACATGCATTATGATCTAGGAATTTTCAAGTGTATACCCGTTAGCTCGAAGTTCGACAGTTTATAAGGGAAAAGCCTTGCAATCCATCATTTTTATTAATTTTAACTACAAAATAAAAGTTTATACAATAAAAAAATATATATACTATTGCATATTCTCCATGCTATTTTACTCACAACATCTCTCATTTTTTCATTATAAGGAGCTCACTTTTTTTTTATTTCCAGTTGATTTTTTTTCTTTTTGCACTTTTGAGCCTTTGGTTTATTTTCCTATTTTTTCAAACTATACCACTCCTCCTTATATCATCAGATCTTTTTACCCATCTATTTTTCCAAACTTTTTCCATCGGTTCTAACATGGATATGATGATATTTATATGCCCTTCTCGTTTACCTATCTTTTGACATCGCTGGGAATGTATTCAACCATCTCACACGTACGAACAAGTGACAATATTAAGTCTAGAAAAATATTCCCTCGATCTCTGCTCACATTTGTATATGCCGTAAGGCTAGACAGGTTCTCTTAGAGAATGATGATTTTACGATCCTGTCGATCCGTCCCTAAGCTTATGATGGGGCTAAAAGGTACTGGCAGAGGTACATAGATCAATGACACTATCTACTTAAAATAAATCTTTTATACCAGAAGAATTTTCATAAAAAACGGTTTTTTCCAAGTTTTTGGGACTGTCGTGGGAAAATAAGTAATCATTAATACACTTTTTAACAATTAATATCGCATGCAACTTGTACAATATTATTCCTTCCTAAATTGGTTTGCATGAAATATTTAATAATAAAATAGACGTATATAAATATTTTATACCATAAAGTAATAGGAGTATTTTATTGGTTTCCAAGGTATTGCAACTTGTTCACGTACCAGAATGGGTTCCTTATACAATAAACCAAGAAAATCTAAGAGTTTTTTTTTTCCTGTTTTTCTCATACAATTCTAACACAATATATATATACAATGCAACACTCTCTTTTAAATACGAAATATGTTTACAAAATTAACAAAAGACGGAGTTATAGAGTAGATATATCTTTTGTGCGGTATTGAGGCGGAATGAACGGCTGAATTTGAGAAAATCAGCTCCGGTCAAAAAATCTACAGTGCTTGACAAGTCAAAATTACCGGTCAGGTCCGAGAAATCTCAATTCTGATTAATTCTTCTAAAAATCATTGCGTCTGCCTAACAAAAATACTAACGACCAAATAAAACACAAGGGTGGCAGAAAATCTCTATAAAATTCTAAAACTAATAAAAATTCTCCAAAATAAGAGATAACAAGAAAGACTCAAAATATTTTTGTACTTTTGGTTTTTCTATTTTTTTGGATTTTTTTTCCGTATATATATAAAAAACAAATGTGAGTTTTAAATAACTAAGAAAAAACAAATATATACACAATTTTTTAAAAATTGTCCCCATTTCCGTGAGCAACCAACGAAGATGTATTCACTCCCCCCAACTAAAACTAACTATTTGGAGAAGTAAACCATATCGGAGTTGGTCAACCTAAAAATACACCATGTGGACTAAATGCAAGACAATATATATACAAAAATAAATGACAGATATATATACATATGGAAGTGATAGCAGAATGGTGGTAGAATTAGATGGAAGCAGGAGGACCTTCGTTCTATCATAGCTCGTCACTCTTCGTGACTAATGTAAGATTAGAGGTCAACATGCTTTTTAGAGAAGAGGTGGGGATGTATTTTGGTGGAGGTGGAATTGGTTTTGAGACCTTTGGTAAACCCATGACCTCTCGCACTCGCTCACTTATCTTAGGCTAAGAATCATTTAGCTTAAGAGAAAGGTTACCCTTTGAATCCTTCCTTGTTCTGGTATATCTCCTTTCCGTATTCAACATGTGACGACCTTGTGAGATGGGTTATGGATACCAAGTCCTTCATATGTCGATGTCAACTCTCATATCCTCGTAATGTAATGTAACCTTGTTCATTCCAAAGTTCAAGATGGCTTTCGACGAGGTAAGGAACTAGACTCCTAGAAGTACGACATTAATATGACTAGAAGATGGTTCGAGCGGAATGTCATAGACTAGAAAATCCAAACATAGATGAAATCAACTATGCGACACCTTATTCCCATAGCTTTTCCTAGAGGCTTGACTAATATCTAACCATCAGCTAGACTCATCGGGGCATCATAGGGGATGAGTTTAGATAATCCTAATCCAAAGAATATGCTAGCAGGCATGATATTGCTAGACGCCTCAGAATCAATTAGGAATCTATCCAAAATGCAATCACTAATGACCATATTGACTATCGCGAATTCTCCTTGTTTTACCTCCAGTGCTTGCTTCATCTTGGCCAATTTTTGCATGTAATATGGGAGATGGATTGAAAGACCGTATTCAATAAGATCGAAAGAGAATGACTGGTAAGGCCCTAGAGATGTGTCTTTTAGAGGTTTTCTGCTTTCCACACTTTTGCATAGCTCGTCCTCACTCAACTTCTTAGGATAGGGGTACAATTGGTCAACCTCAGTTGTCAGGTCTATTATGGTGATTGGATGAAATAAACCTAGGGGAAACGAGGTGTCTTAACCGGTTGGGAATTCCTATCGCTAGCATGAACAACTACGGTTTCCTTGGTTCTAGCTAAAATTTCCTTTATAAGTTGTAGCCTACGTGCTTCCCACACTCTCGCTCTTTCCTCTATCTCCTCATCCATGTACTGTGGTAGGTAAGGTATACTTCTCCACTCTTCCCCATCGTCTCCTAATCCTATGGATATAAACCCTGGCTCTTATGACTATCGGAGTCATTAGAATAGTAACCTTGCTCTAACTGTCTTCCTAAGGAAAAATGGTCATCTCTACCCCTATACCTTAAAATTGCGGTCATGGTGTTATAATCCAATGTTGCTTTTGCAGTACTAAGCAAAGGCTGTCCTATGATGATGGGAGTGCTAAATGACGAAGTCTAAAACCACGAAATCTACCAAATAACGAAAGTCCCCCATGCTCACCACTACATTCCTAACCATTCTTATAACATTCTTATATGACTCATCACCGAAGTACAGCTATGCGGAAGAGACTTCCATTGAGCCATACTCACTATATACTTAGAACTAGGCATTAGATTAGCGTCCCCACATAATCAAGGATCCCCTAATGGGTAGCAAACTCTACAGGGTTTTCCTTATATTGGATTATGAAGTTTAGGATAGGTTTTCCGGGACCGGGGGCTTGAGCAATAGGAGTGAAATCATCCACAACGTCAATGGTGAAGTCAAAATCAGAGTAAGAAATGTGTTCTCCTCATCTTTTTCTTTCACCGCTTCCTCAACTGTTTTGGTCTTAGAAAACATAGTCCTAAGTCCTATGGTCATGAACGAAAATTCATGAGTCGTAGTCAAGTTGGACGACTCTCGGAGAGAGTCATCGCATGAAACGTCGTTAGAAGAGGTGTGGTGCAATGTCATCACAAGGTGAAAGACATTGAAACCACTATCAAGAGAAGGATGGCGGGGAACATTCAGAGTGGTAAATATCGACTTGTTCCTCAATTGAAACCACTGTCGAATTGCTCCTCAATTCGAACACCCCACTCCATTTCGGCTAGGTACATGTTGTTAATGAGGGCAAATATCTCTTCCGGAGTAGAATCACGAAAGGTGGTAGGCCATATTTAGTCTACGAGGTTCTTAAGTGGTTGTGGCGCTGAGGAGTAAAAGATGATAATATTGCTTCTATGGTAGTTTTCTAGGCCATGGAAGTAGGTGTTGGTACGATAAGAGTTGAAGCTAATTTTAATTAGGCGGAACTGGTTCTCTATGCATCGGCGTTCAGCATAAAGATTAGAAAGGTTGGTGGCAGAATCGTTTGGGATTTCGGGACTCAAAAGTTGGATTTCAGAATTTTTGAGATCTCTCAGGTCTGACCGGTCAACCTGACCGGTCAGGATCTGCTTTTCAGAAAAGTTGGATTTTGGCATTTAAAGAAATAGGGTTTTTGAGCGAATTTTTTTCAAGATTTGGTCGAATAAGACTAAATAAACTGGTTTGAATTAATTAAAAACAATTAAAAACACTAAAATTAATATAAGTAATATAAGTAAATTAAAAAAAAAAACTATCAGTTTTAACAACCGTGGATCCCTGACAGTGGCTCCAAAATGACTGTATGCCCTTTCAGTGCGTAGTTTTTCCTTACGCAATAAAAAGCCTTGCAGAGCATGAATATAGCAGTAGTATTTCTCTTGGGAAACTACCAAGGTTATCGTCTGTGGAACCGTTTGGTTGTTAGCGTATAGATAGTTTTACGGGAGTTTACTAATTAGTTGTCAATTAATTCGTAACGAGAAGAGCGTTAACGGTTGAGTTGTCAATCCAACGACTCGTTACTCGGGGGTTTAAAACAACTTAAAATCATATTATTAAGGGTTGTTAAAGGATTTTTCAGTTTATTACAACAATCTGTTCTTTAACATGCGGCGTTAATTAATCAATAACTAGATTATACGATGTTACCGATTTGTTTTAACTAATTTCTATGCGAGAGATAAGACTAATGTTTAAACCTATGTAAACTTACGCAAAAATGCAGTAAAAACAAAGTAAATACTAGAAAACACGACAAATTAATGAAAGAATACGAATAAACTCACAAAATAGAGTCGGCAACAAATGATTCGTGCATAAAACCTTGAATTTATGTCTCTTTTCTCTCATCTCTCTCTAGAACGAATTTGAGAAGTAAAGTTACTAAAAAATAATATGAATGTGTCTATTTTCGGAATAGGAGAGTCCTATATAAACTTATCAAATCATAACAAACTCTATCTTATCCAAAACTAAAAATATAACGGCACCTGATCGGTCATGGTCAGGCTTCTAAAAGCTTATTTGCTCTACTTGATTTGATTCCGTTTTGTAACTTTTTTGGGATCATTTGTTTTATGAAATCTTCTCCTTTAGTCCTTCATTTGGTCTTCTTGCATCCTTGTCTTGTTTTTGTGTTAAATCTATGCTTTTTCCTAAAAAAATGGAAACAATTGCGAGTAAACCGGAAAAACGCAAAAAAACACAAAATAGGGCTTAAACAAGCCTAAATGTCAACAAAACTACGCTAATTCATATCATATTGACACCCAAAAATTACCATTTCGTGGTCTAATTAACTTTGTAAGAATATTGAAAATCAGAAGGGTCAAACTCTGAAATATCGACAAACCTATACCTCAAATATACAAGAGAGATGACACATAAAGGCACAAAGGGTGTAACGAAATTATACTAGCAGTTTTAACAAGATGAGAGACACACAAAATCAAAACACTATATAGGAAATAAGTTTTATAACAAATCCATTGTCAATGTGCTAGGTTTTCTTACAACTAGCTAGCTGCTAAATCGGACTTTGACACCCTGCATCTTATGAAACTGTTCCATCAAGCTGATAAACTCACTCACTACAATAACTCATATCTAGTTCCTATATTTTCATCTCATTATATTCATGATCTTATTCTCAAGTATGTTTTCTAATTTCCTACTCTTCAAAAAAGTTAAATAAATAACTTTAATGTGGAATGAAAACTCCGGTAACTTTCAGTTTTCAAACTTTTGATTTTTTGACTTTAGTCGCATGTTGTCACGTTACATCATCATCTTGGTTGAATGATCTACGTGTGATCAAATTAAGCAGACTAGAGTCCTCAATGTCATGCACCACTCTGCAACTGCTATTGGCTTTCGTCTTCCATGAATAACAACATCAAAAGCAACGGTTTTTGGTGTTGTAGCTACCCTGCCATGTCTCTAGTAGTACTAAGATATCTCTTTCTGGAAACGGTTCTTCTTCTAAAAACAATTTTGGTAAATTTTCAGGGAATTTATCTTGAGAAGTTGATGGAAATTATAACTATAAAAAGCAAATATGTTTTTTACAATAACACCAGCACACCATTTTATGTCTTGAACCGAGTCTAGCGCACGAGTATATTGAGTTGCTCATGCTTCTTTCATATATTCCACGACTCCCAACTTTGTTTTCTTTACTCAGTAGCATAACTTGTCTGAATGTCAATTTCAATGTACTCGTCATTTCAGGACTCCCTTTTAACTCCCTTACATGTACCAATGTCTTTTCTTTATACATACTCCAATTTACCATGAATATTCATTGAGGTGCTACCAACTTCCATCAAACACGACTTTCAACAAACTCCTACATCTTTCGGATGTTGGAACTCTGATAAATATCTATATCTTTCATTTTATTTCTAGATCGTATATTTTACATCAGTACTACTGGGACTTTTGATTTCAGTATTGGTGTAATGAGAGGTTCTCCGAAATCGCCATTAGTTTAACTCAAACTCAATATTCTATAAAAGTCGAGATTACAATTGTGAAGGGCAATCGCGCTGTAATGTTAGCATAAAAAAATGGTTGTGAATGGTACAGAATTAGCTTTCAAACAAATAGGAGAATGATAGTTTAAGAAGAACACGAGCATCGCTTAATTAGGTAGTCAACTGAAATACTTGATCTCAAGTTGCATAACCAAACATAGATTCCATTCATTATAAAGAACATATCACAAACTTTCAAAGCAAGTTGTTTTCTTTAATACAAGTAAACCACTAAGTAATACAATTTTGAGATTTTACTTGGATCCAACCTGCAAGTGTGAGTTTAATACTGAAGTTAAAAGATACATTTAAGAATGAACACACTTGCCAGATAAAATATGATTAATATTAACCAGATTTACTTTTCAAATTTCTAAGTAAATCAAACTTAGAAAAGTTTGTGAGAGTTGATACTTTTCTGAATTGCAATTCAGTGGGAGACATAGATTGTCGGGTTTTAATTTTATTTTTTTTATCGCTATTAAAGTTATTGAACTCACCATTTTAAGTCAATTAAATTCTTCTCATTTATCATTTTCCTGGATGTACCTTTCCTGGGTTCCACTAGCTATTTGTTTTGTAAAAAATATGTCTTTTGGGGGATGAATTTTGTGAATTTGTATGAGACTCCACCGTTTCACCTTAGTCAAATCCACATTTATTTGTTTTTTCGAGGCGTTTTTCTATGGTCGTCTGATTTGCCCGTTCGAAGAGTATGATGAACCCATCCGCGTGTGGCTTAGGTGCGCTGGGAGGCGCAGGGGGCATTCAACTCTTTTGAACGCAATTAGTCTGATTAGTCTAATTCAATTTATTTATTCAATTATGAACACATAGTTATTCGTCGTAAGTCTACGACCAGTAACATCTTTTGGGCAATGCCCAAGAGGCCCTATAACCCCTAAAAACATATATTTGAGACCCATTTGATCAAGAATTATAATACTCTTGTATAATTTATTTCTTAATTTTACCAATAGTTTAGTTGCTCAACTCAAAATGCACATGTCAATCAATTCACGCAGATTCGAATCCCCGCAAGTGTAGGTTTTTTATGCAAAAATCGTAATAATTTTGGAAAGAATCTTTCTTGGTACTATTGTATTTTTGTTAAATATACTAAATTTATCTAATGTGATAAGTTTTAGCTTGGATATTTTGTTGTTTATTTATCGTAACTATTAAGTTTTAGTTAAATGTTTTTTGCTATTTTTATGAAGAAAAAAAAAATCAATTGTTAAGGTGGACTGCAGCCCCAAAAACTATGGCACCGGTCCTGACTACGACTATATTCACTATATAAGCATATCATTCCCTGAAAATTAGGAGGCTCTAAAAAATACTTAGAGACGAGACCTTTTTTATTTAATTTTTCTTGTTATATGAAGTGAATGTAATTGAAATTATTAAATATACTTTAAACTATTAAAATTTCCTTTTATTATAGAACAAAAATCTTAGATACGACAGGTTTATTTATTTAGTTTTAAAGTTAGATCTGATTTTGCTATATTTTTAGAACTTAACAACTATATGTCACATCGTAAATTAACTAATCAAACTAATTAGAAATTTTTAAAAAATACTATGACAACTTATTGTCAAGTTAGAGATGTCATGCATACAAGTAACTGCTCTAAGGATTCTCAAGTAGACACATTGATTATGTAGTTATAAGGAGACTAAAATACAGACATCCCTCGAACGTGATTCGATGTCTTTTTATAAAAAAGAGTTGCTATTTTCTTGTCCCTCTCCATATTATTTTTCTATTGGTTGTTTTCGTTGTATGTTTTTCATTTAAAAATAAAATAAAATCATTTATGACATTGTGATGGCTACCGTGAGCAATCAAGCTCTTGAGACATATATAAAAGAAAACAACAATAAACAAGAATACCCAATGTACTCAAAAGGTGCATCAAATAGATATGACTATTTCACAATGATCTGGCCACAACTTATTACGAGCGTTAACAAAAGATTCCAATAAATGAACATGTTCTCTTAGTTCTTATAAAAATATAGCCATCGTGTTAAAAGAAAGATATACTCTCTTTCCCTATAAATATAGTAGTCGTGATTAAGTACAATATCATCACATGAAAATTCATGAAATATGATGACTTATTACCACGCATAAATTACGAGGGTTAATGCCACCAATCTTCCACCCTATTTTCTCATGTCATAACCATTCGCTGAACTCTAAATGTCGATCATAGTGGTATTAAATAAAGTTCATAACTGTGAGAATCTTACGTCTCATATATCAATCAAACTTTGACGGTCTGCAATAGCTCGACGGCAAATCCAGTACAAGCCAAAATAAAATTGGACTATATCAAGTCAACCGGTAAACAGAATGTTACTAAATGGTAGGAGTAATTTAGTGAGTGTTAGAAAGTATAGAATGATTTTTTTTTTTTGATTTTTAACATGTATTTTAGAATTTAGTTAATATTTATTAACAATTTCATATTAGCTCATCCTTTAACACAAGGTTAATAAAAGATAAAATTCAACTCAATTCCTTGAGGGAAATCATGGTTATGACTTACGATGACTACAAGAAAATAACTGTATAGCAACAATTGATATATTATTATACGGCTTATTGCAGAAAATTCAGCAACAGTATAGTAACATTTATCAGCACTTAGCAACAGAAATTGTTGCTAAATTTTAGCAACAACCTGTATAGTATCAGACAAATTGTAACTAAACTGTTGCTATATGACTATTTTTTTTTGTAGTGGATACTGAGCAAAATTTACAATAAATTAATTTAAGTCCATTTTATAACTTATCTTAATGCCAAACTTATATTAGTACCAAACTTAAATTAGTACCAAATTGAGAAGAAAAAAAATCCTTATATTTGTGTACAAACTTCTTTTTAAAAATTATCTTCTTATAATACCAAAAAAATAAAAAAAATCACCCAACTCTAAATTTCCAAAAAAAAAAATACCCATTTTGCACCGTCCAATCTTTGGAGAAAATTTTTGATAACAATGGATACATCATCTCTTTTAACGAGGCAATAATCAAACCCATAACTTGGCTAATTATACTCGAATTACAATAAAAATATATCTGGTGTACTAAGTATATAGTCGTATTTTATAACCATCCAAACATAAATAAGTACTAAAATGAGAAAAAAGAAATCCTTATATTTTTGTACAAACTTATTTTCAAAAATTCATCCTCTTTAGGAGTATTTGTTACAAAAACAAAACAAAAACCATCCTCATATATTTAGTCATTTATTAGACACTAAATTCCCAAAAAAAACTCACCATTTTGCTCCACTCCTTTTGGAGCTAAAAAAGATGATAACAATGGATACAACACCTTCTCTCTCCTCCCCTCTCTCTCTCTCCTCAAACAACCACCCTCGCCGCCCCAATATTCATAACCCCATTATTCCCTCAAAAAACCCATCAAAAAACCCATTAAAAACCCCACTAAAAAACCCATTAAAAAACCCACTAAAAAACCCACTTATAAACCAAAACACTATCCCAACACCTAACCCACAAACCTTAACAACCAAGCTTTGGCTAACTAGCTATATCTCTCCTCCACCACCTCAACAACAAACCCTTTTGCCACCTCATCAAAAGGTTGTTGAGAAAACCCGCGACTTGAAAGTCTCCGAAAATATCGATTTTCGACAAAAAGGTAGCTTCTTTGTGTTTTCCTAGAGTGTACTTAATTTTTAGGTGATTTACATGTAATGGTAGTTAGTTCTTGATGTAACTATTGGTTTATTTAACTCTACTAATGGTATAAATAATTTAAAGTCAACAGTGTATTGTTTAATTTGCATGATACTGTATTTTTTGTTTAAACTCTAGTATGGGTTGTTGAGAAAACCCGCGATTCAAAAATCTCCGAAAATATCGATTTTCGAAAAAAAGTAGCTTGTTTGTGTTTTCCTTGAATGTACTGTATTTTTATGTGATATAAACCTCTACTGTTAGTTAGTTTTGATGTAACTGTTGGTTAATTTAACTCTACTAATGGTATTAGTAATTTAAAGTCACAGTGTATTGGTTGGTTTGCATGATACTGCATTTTTGTTTAAACTCTAGTAAGGGTTGTTGAGAAAACCCGCGATTCGAATGTCTCCGAAAATATCGATTTTTGACAAAATGGTAGCTTCTTTGTGTTTTCCTCATAGGTACTTAATTTTATGTGATTTAAACCTCTAATGTTAGTTAGTTTTGGTGTAACTGTTGGTTAATTTAATTCTAGTAAGGGTTGTTGAGGAAACCCGCGATTCTAAAGTCTCCGAAAATATCAATTTTCGACAAAAAGGTAGCTTTTTTGTGTTTGCCTAGAGTTTACCTAGTTTTTTTATGTGATCTAAATGTAATGGTAGTTAGTTCCTTATGAAACTATAGGTTTATTTTAACTCTTACTAATGGTATTAATAATCTGAAGTTATATTGTATTGGTAAGTTCTTGATGAAAACCCAGGACTCGAAAGTCTCCGAAAATATCGTTTTTTTGACAAAAAGGTAGCTTCTTTGTGTTTTTCTGGAGTGTACTTTGTTTTTTATGTGATTTAAATGTAATGGTAGTTAGTTCTTGATGAAACTGTTGGTTTATTTAACTCTTACTAATGGTATATATAATTTGAAGTCACATTGTATTGGTTAGTTCTTGATGAAAACCCGTGATTCGAGAGTCTCCGAAAATTTTGATTTTCGACAAAAAGGTAGTTACTTAGTGTTTTCCTAGAGTATACTTAATTTTTGTGTGATTTAAATGTAATGGTAGTTAGTTCTTGATGAAACTATTGGTTTATTTTAACTCTACTAATGTTAATTTAAAGTCACATTGTATTGCTTAGTTACTGATGAAAACCCAGGATTCAAAAGTCTCCGCAAATATCGATTTTTCTTTGTGTTTTCCTAGAATATAGTACCTGTCTTTTATGTGGATTTAAATCTACTTGTAGTTAGTTCTTGATGAAACTATTGGTTAATTTTATTATGTGGATTTAAATCTACTTGTAGTTAGTTCTTGATGAAACTATTGGTTAATTTTAACTCTACTATTGGTATAAATAATTTAAAGTCACATTGTATTGGTTAGTTCTTGATGGAAACCCGCGATTCGAAAATATCGATTTCCGACAAAAAGGTAGCTTCTTTGTGTTTTCCTAGAGTGTACTTAATTTTTTTATATGATTTAAATGTAATGGTAGTTAGTTCTTGATGAAACTATTGGTTTTTCTTACTCTATTAATGGTATAAATAATTTAGGTCACAATGTATTGGTTAGTTTTCGATGAAAACCCGCGATTGAAAAGTCTCCAAAAATATCGATTTTTCGACAAAAGGTAGCTTATTTGTGTTTTCCTGGAGTATACTTATTTTTATGTGATTTAAATGTAATGGTAGTTAGTTCTTGATGAAACTATTGGTCTATTTTTAACTCTACTAATGGTAAAAATAATTTGAAGTCGCATTGTATTGGTTAGTTCTTGATGAAAACCCGATATTCGAAAGTCTCCGAAAATATCGATTTTTCGACAAAACGGTACCTTCTTTGTGTTTTACTGGAGTGTACTTTGCTTTTTATGTGATTTAAATGTAATGGTAGTTAGTTCTTGATGAAACTATTGGATTATTTAAACTCCACTAAGGGTATTAGTAATTTAATGTCACAATGTGTTGGTTGGTTTGCAACTTTGTACTATGATACAGCAATTTTGTTTTACCATATGTTAATTTTCTGTTATTCTGCAAACAATTTTTTAGGCTAATGATATTTTTAGCTCTTTTACTTACAGTGCCTTCTGTACTTGTTATCTTTGCCTTGAAAACTGTACATTGTGGCTCTTTGTAGTTGAATTATCTAAGAAAGTAATCTTTAATTTAAATGATGGTCGTAGTTTACATTTTAGTTTGTCTTTAATATCTCAGTTCATAGTTTAAGACGGTATTGTGAATTTTTTTTACTTGCTTTTTTATCATAAAGGTAAGATCTTTGTGGGAAATTTACCCTCTTGGGTGAAAAAACACGAGCTCAAGGAGTTTTTCCGACAGTTTGGGCCGATAGAGAACGCGATTTTGGTTAAAGGGTACGATGATGTGGAGAGAAACATGGGGTTCGGGTTCGTTATCTACAGCGGTGAAAATGCTGAGAAGGCGGCAGAAAAGGCGGTGGAGTTCGATGGGGTCGAGTTTCATGGGAGGGTTTTGAGTGTGCGGCTCGATGACGGGAGGAGAGATAAGAAAAAGGCGGCGGAAAGAGAGAGGTGGGTCGGTGGGGAGGAGGGGGAAGAGTTTCGGACGAGGTGGCACGAGGAAAGAGAAGGGTCAAGGAAGGAGCTTCAGAGGGTTTTGGACACTCAACCGGAGAATTGGCAAGCTGTTGTCTCTGCTTTCGAGAGGGTTAAGAAGGTAATTTATTTCTGTTTATGCACACCATTATTGTAATTATACATTGATGACTTTTCTAATTTAGTGATCTTAATTTATTTTAGATTAGTGTTAGGTGTAATCATTTATGCACCAGGGTTAAGAAGGCAAGCATTTTGTACACTCATTTTGGAAAGAAGAATACTCCTGGAATGCAAATTTATCCTTAATTAATGATTTGCCAATTGCCATCAATTATTTCTGGAAGGCCAAAGAACATGTATTGATGATTTTTTAGTTTTGAATGACCTTAATTTAGGTCAGATATTGTTCGGTGTACAATCGTTGGCAAGCATGGTACAATCGTTTAAAAAGACAAGAAAGAAGAATACCCCTGAAAAGCAATTCAAATTAGAATTTCCATAACTACATAAAGATTAGTTTGTATGCCTACAAGTTACCTTATTGTTATTTGGTAAAAATGTTGTGACAGTTCTTGAATATACTGTTATAAACAAGTTTATATGGACTTACAACTCATTGGTATACTTGTTCATTGTGATGTGTTTGAATTAAAGTGTTTGTTAGTTTTGCATCATAGAATTCCGTCCTAGTGAAAATGTCCTTACACGAACAGTTAATTTTTAGCATATGTAGAAATAGCTAAGAGTTTTATTTCTCTTCTAAAATATTATATGATTTTGCACCTGATTGAAATTTTACTAACAACTCAACTGTGTACTAATTTATTTTTAGGTGTTTAGATAAAGTGTTTGTTAGTTTAAACTTATCGCAAATGTTCCTTACGCGAACAGTTATTCATAACAGATCTAGAAATAATGAGAGTTTTATATCACTTTTACAATATTTGTTTTCTAGCCTTCTAGAAAAGAGTTCGGGTTGATGGTAAAGTACTATGCTAAGAGAGGAGATATGCATCGTGCACGCCAAACATTTGAGAGTATGCGAGCCAGGGGAATAGAGCCATCTTCACATGTCTATACAAGGTATTGTATATAGTGTGAGTAGTATTCTAGTTGTAAAATTGTTTCTGTATGTTTCTGGTTAAGTGTCTACAAACTACATTTGTTGAAGCTTTGAAGATCCTATTCGTAGTCGAGTATAGTTAGTTTTCAATTATTTAAGGTTTACATAATTTCATGGTTAATGTATTTATCTTAATGGGGTACAAGAAGCTAATAATTTGTTCCTGTCAGTTGGTGATAAATTCATTCTTTTTATGCAGTCTAATACACGCTTATTCAGTAGGTAGAGACATGGAAGAAGCATTAGCTTGTGTACAGAAAATGAAAAGAGAGGGAATTGAGATGAGTTTGGTGACTTACAGTGTAGTTGTTCGAGGATTTGCGGAAGTCGGCAATGCTGAGTAAGTGATGACATATATTTTGTATACCTCTACTTATGGTATTGAAGTCCCAGTGTGTTGGTTCATGATATTACAATTTTGTTTACCTGTTACCATGTTTATTTTCTTTTATTCTGCAAACAACCTTTTAGGCTACCGATTCTTGAACTCTTCTACTTACAGTGCCCTTGTATATATGGTATCTTTGCCTTGAGAACTGTTATTATGGCTCCTTGCAGTTGAAGTTTCCAAAAAGTGATCTTTAAACAATTGTCAGTAATTTACAATTTAGTTTGTCTGAAATATCACACTTCATAGTTTAATAGAGTAAACTGAGTTTTTATTTTCTTTTCATCTATTTAATTGCCTACATTTTAGCTTTCATATATTTGGATCAAGTGGATTTTGTTTCATGTAAAATTGCAATAGTTGCATAATTGTGTTTAGTAAGTACTGTTCTCAGTTTTGCACAACTCCACTTCTGTGAAGCAGTGTTTTTTTCCCCTTCTAGAAGTTTAGGAATCTGTCACGTTGGACAAAAAGTATATAGTTATGGTATTTGACACTTTATTCTTGTTATTGTGGAAGTGCTGCAGATCGATGGTTTAAAGAGGCAAAACAGAGACATCCGACCTTGAATTCTATCATATATGGCAACATAATTTATGCCCATTGGTATGTTCTCCATTTGACAGTTTCCTATTTTGTTACTTTCTCTGCTGTCTTATTGTTATATATAGGAAGAACTCCGGATAGTTTCATTCTCTGTACTTTAATCGATACATTAGTCTTGTAGTGTGTCACTGTGTCTTAGTCTTGTCTTTTCTTGTCCTGTCTTTTGTTTCAATGGATAGCCAAACTTGTAACATGGATCGGGCGGAAGTTTTAGTGAGGGAAATGGAGGAAGGAGGTATTGATGCTCCTATCGACATTTATCACACTATGATGAAAGGTTATACAATGAGTGGAGATGAAGAAAAATGTCTGACCGTTTTTAGAAGACTTAAGGTATATTAAGATTCACTGCGTGGTCGCTTATATATGACTTTCCATATTGTTTTATTCTGAGATGTTAGGATGGTTTTTGAGTACCTTAATTGCTTGTTGACTTTCTATTTTCTTATTTGTTATATGCTTGACACCATTGAGATTCTTTTGGTAATCACTAATTTTTATTTAGGTTAATATTCGAGCTCTAGAAAGGGTCTGATTACAAGGTTTCTTTCCAACTCAACAAATTTAAGTAAAAAACTAAGTAAAAATAGAATAATTTTGAACTGTAGATGATATAGTGATTAGGATATACTCACATCTGTGTTGTTCGGGGAAACTGAAACAACATACAGAGGAACAAAGATGTAGTTATCTCTAAATATAAAAATGGCTCACACGACTTGCAAATGTTCAGCATCTGTTTTGGTTTCGACTTTCTTGAAATGTCTCAAAGTCCTTAACTTGCAGTTTGATAGCTTCATGTATGTGAATATTTGCTAGAATTGGTTTTCTAGGTTGTGCGGAAATTTTATTCTTTTTTTATTGGATCAGAAAATCATAATGATAGTCTAAGCCACTTGTGAGATTTAATGATTTCAATTGGATTTTAGTATTTATTTTACAAGTGTTTTTAGGTACAATTTGTTTGCTTTTCGTTCTTGTCTATCAGCTGGAGTTAGTTGTACCCTTGTCAGATTACGAATTTGAGTAAAGTTTCTATGCGTTTCTACAATCTTATTGCATGCGTTGCTTTAACATGCTCCTCTTCTTCTTTGTTTGTAGGAATGCGGGTTTGTGCCTTCTGTAATTAGTTTTGGATGTCTCATTAATCTTTATACCAAGGTAAGCTTTCTACTACTATAATTTAATACAAATCTTTTTTTATCTGGTTATTTTTGTACTTAATCTAAACTCCTTTTGTTGACATTTCCCAAACTTATCTCCTCTGGTCTTCATGCTAGTAAACCTATATTGCATTATCTTAAGCGTTATTCGGCCAAGCATATAAGTGCAGCTTATTTTTTTGCTTTTAAGAAAAATTTAATTTCGTAAGATTTAGATTATAGGTTGGTTATATGCATCTTTTGCCCAAATAAGCTCAATATTATTTTTTGCACTTTTTTTGCCCAAATAAGCTGAATATTTATTTTTGCTATTGTGCTTAATAGCTGAATTTTCCATCTTTTTACCTGAGAAAGCTCGAAGCTTTAAGCTGGAGGGTGAACCATACTTTTTTTGCAACCTCAAGAAATCCAGCTTACTTACTTGAATCCTGCAAGCAACAAGCCCTCGTTAGAAAACGAAATTGAACATGATTTTTTTCCCCCAGACTGGTAAAGTTTTGAAAGCCTTGGAGGTGAGCAAAACTATGAAATCTGCAGGCATAAAACACAACATGAAGACCTACTCCATGCTGATAACTGGATTCATAAATTTAAAAGATTGGGCAAATGCATTTGCAATTTTCGAAGATATCGTAAGAGACGGTTTAAAACCAGATGTCATCCTCTACAATAACATAATCACCGCATTTTGTGGCATGGGCAACATGGATAGAGCACTTCGTACTGTTGAGCAAATGCAAAAAGAAAGGCATAGTCCTACAACACGAACATTTATGCCCATTATAGATGGTTTTGCAAATGCTGGAGATATGAAAAGAGCCCTTGAGGTTTTTGATTTAATGAGGATGAGTGGATGTATTCCAACTGTTCATACTTTCAACGCCCTTATTGGCGGACTTGTAGGAAAGCGGAGGGTAAAATATTATTTTGATTTAAATTGTTATCTGGGGCATTTTTAAACTGTAGAGTTAAATATATTTGTCGCGTCTTACTGGAAAGCTAAAAACTTACGCTTTTGAGGTGCAGATCTTACGGCTTGAAGACAGAAAAATTTAAGCCTGGCTTTGTTTTCATATGTAATAAGCATAGATCTACTTTTTTTTTGTTACAAGTGACCAAACCATGAAAATGTGAAACTCTTTTACACATTAGCAACTGTGTTTTCCGTTTAGAGTAATCATAGAGATTTGGTTTCACTCCATATTTGCATAATTCAATTGATTAACGTGTCTTATTGTCTTTAAGTTTTCAAATTAGTATGCACTATGCAGAGTCGTGTAAGCTGTATCTTTTTTTATTGCATTTAAATAAAAGTTTTTATACAAAGCACACACTTTATGGGTTGATGCTTATACTTTATTGGAACTCTTGCGGAAACGCTTTGCTACGCTTTCAGATTTAAAACATTGTAATTTCACATCTCTATTTTTATTAAGGTAACAACTCTGACCTTTTATTGCAGATGGAAAATGCTCTTGAAATATTGGATGTGATGGCGTTGGCAGGAATTTCACCGGACAAACATACATATACGAAAATCATGCATGGATATGCATCATTGGGTGATACTGGGAGCGCTTTTGAATATTTTATGAGGATGAAAGACGAGGCCATGGAGCTCGATGTATATTCTTACGAGGCATTGCTAAAAGCTTGTTGTAAGGCCGGGAGAATGCAAAGTGCGTTGGCTGTTACCAAAGAAATGAGTGCTCAAATGATTCCTAGAAACACTTTTGTTTACAACATATTGATTGACGGGTATTAATCTACAGCTATATATCTATCTCTTTACAGTAGCAGAAGCAACGTATCGAGCGATCCTCGCTTGGTTTTAAAGTTTGTACACTAGTTTATCACCAGATCTCGGTTTTGTACAGCAACCTAGAAAACCTAGCAACTAACCTTACATTTCTCAACAAATTTTGTACACTGTAGGTAAACTACCATAAACCGAGAACTAAAATTGAAAAAACTCTTAAGTTTGAGACTAAAATTGGAAAAGCTTGATAGATGGTGTACAAAATAATAGAAAAGAATGGAATAGCGTATGCATTAAGTTGTTTGTTTCTTTTTACTGTGTTTAGTACCCCAACCTTTGATTTTTTTTTTTTCCGGTTTTGTATACGAAGTGTACTGAAATCGTTCCAAAATGTAATACTACCTACTAATTGGTAGCAGGTTGATGCACAAAATCGGAATTTGGTAATAATTCCGTGTACAAAACTATATTTGACCCGCCTAATTGTGGTGTAAGCTTTGATTCTAACAAAAACAAGACTGATTTGAGCCTTGAATGCAGCTCATTTGATTCTCTTTGCGAATTCAATATGTGAGATTCTGGCTAGGGTTGCTATTGGGTTTAAAAACATAAAGAGTTTTAATATCAAATCAATCGGCGTAAAACCATGTTGTATTGCCTCAAACATAATTCTGCACTTATCCACCGTTTTTCTTCATTTTGTAATTAAGTTATGTCCCTTTTTGACCTTCTGCCGCTTTTTGTCCATGGATGTGTGTACATGACTATAGTCCTTTTGGATAACTTTTTTATTTTTACTATAGATGGGCTCGGAGAGGTGATGTTTGGGAGGCTGCTGATTTGATGCAACAAATGAAACAAGAAGGTGTTCTACCAGACATACATACATACACGTCTTTCGTAAATGCTTGTTGCGAAGCTGGAGATATGCTGGTATGTCCTCGACTATTACCAAGAATTCTTGATTGTTCTGCATGTCAACTCTTCACTCCCTTTTTATGAATTTCATTTTATATATCCTTTATCACCAATACAAAAAAAAAAGGGAAGAAATAAATGAAATAGAAAGTAGTATGGATGGATGAAATGAATAACTGTATGTTTACGAGGTATGATGATTGTGAGTGCCCATTAGTTTAAGATTCAAAAATAAATGTTTCTGAATTGTTTTTCCTATGAAAATTTCCAATTTGGTTCTCTAAGATAACTTCTATAAGGTAAAGTCATTTTGTTTACTTGAATTAATAAACTCATCTTGAACTCTTTTGTCATGGTTTGTGGAATATTGTACTTATCAGCCAAGTAAATGTTTTTAACATACACTTGTTTCTTTAAAAAATAACTTTTTCTTGTGTTTGTTTGTAATTTCCTTATGTAAGTTTTTACTGTGGTATAGAGAGCAACAAGAACAATCGGAGAAATGCGAGCAGCTGGAGTGAACCCTAACGTGAAAACCTACACCACTCTTATAAAAGGGTGGGCACGCGCATCTCTCCCGGAAAAAGCTCTTAAAAGCTACGAAGAGATGAAAAAGTCAGGTTTGAAACCAGACAAAGCCGTATACCACTGTTTAATGACATCTTTACTCTCAAGGGCAACAATAGCCGAAGAATACCTATATTCAGGTATATTGTCCCTTTGTGGAGAAATGGTTAAATCCGAGTTAACAGTTGATATGGGTACCGCGGTTCACTGGTCTAAATGCTTGAGGAAGATAGAGAGGACGGGTGGCAAAATCACAGAGGCTCTGCAGAAGACGTTCCCACCCGATTGGAATTCGTGTAATTTATTGGAATCAAAATTCGGAACGAACTTGGATACTGCAGAAGTTAGTGAAGATGACGAGGGTGACGATGGTGAGTTATGTTATGATACTGAGAACGATGTTGAAGACGATGCATTGAATTGAAAATAATAATAACTAAATTTATTGCTGGAAAAACTAATGTCGACGACTTCTAATGGTAAGAAATATGTCAACTTGGTTATACTTGAGCTACATAAATGGTGTATACTATTGTAATTTTAATGTATGCTAATTGTATCTGTAACTTTATCGATAAGGAACTTGTAGATTGTAGTGTTTTTTTTCAACCTTCATTAGTGTTCTTTTCTTTCGAAACCTTGGTGTTTTAGCTATTAGGATGTTGGTGATTGTTCCGAGAGCTGACTGCGGAAAATGTGCGAAGAGTTAAGAATGGAAAATTAGGCATCCTTGGGCTCAACAATGGCTTACTAATTAGTATATATGTATGTTACTTTGTTGACTTCTGGTTGTGAAAAAACAAAGAAATCCATTAATTTCTTTAAAAAGCAAAGTGAAAAATGATAAAAATTAGAAAACCTACTATTAAGACTACACAATTGTTATTCTCACTATATACTGTGAAAGGCCAAATTAAACCTAGAATATAACGTCTTCTAACAGGTAAACTCGTTTTTAGAACACTGTTAAGAAAATAACTACTCCAATGACCTTTTGCTGACTTCTTTACTGCGCGATGGGTTGTCTTTTTTTATATATATATACATCGCGAAATTTTAAGTTCCTATGTGACCTCTAAAATGTTGGCATTTAAGATATTATAATTTCTCCGTCTAATTTTCATTGTTGCACTTAGCTTGGCTGAACTTCTTTGGGCATGGTTTGCAGTGCTTAGTAGACTGCTTCGTAATTAAGGGTCAAACTTCATACCAAATTTAAGCTGTAAGCATATGAAGTTAGAAAAAATGCCGACAGTAACTAATAAATCAGGTGATTTTAGTTGTGTCTTCGGAGGAACATAGAATGTGTTTTAAATTATTTTCTAAACTCTAGCTCTAGAGTAATTCTTTCGGCAAGGGTCAATGCCCATTGCTTTTATCATAGGCTAGCCTTGATTTTGATTTGCTCTAAATCATGAATAAAAAGTCGAAAAAAGGTTCTTATCTTGCGATCTCCAGAGGCAAACCCGGCCCTCAGCCTAATCACATGCTTAACAGTTTTGTATTCACGACTTTATTTCATCAAATAATTTGAAACTTTGGATTGAAAAGTTTCTTTTACCGTAAAGTGTCCCAACATTTTTATAATTAAGCTCTTATGCCTCCCTAATCTTCATAATTTTGTTCTTCTTTCATAAATGGGTTCTTAATTAACCTATCAGCAACTGTACATGATTCCTAAGTTTATATTAGAAGTAGCCAAGTAGGCAAGTAACACATCATGCAAGATTTACCAAGTACACTGAATGTTAATTATTGAAATTATATGGTAATTTAATTTTGATACAATACGTTAAAAACCACAGGGAGATAAAAAAAAATAGTTATTCATATTTATCATTTTCTTATGCTATAACATAGATATACAATACTTCATTTGTTCCCAAATAATTGTACACCACGAAAATACGTGCAATTTTGACCAGCCAATAACTTATATCAAAATTGTCGGAATGAAAATTTTCAAAACTTAATCATATAGTTCAAATATTAAATTATATGATTTATTTTTAAAAATTTTTATTTTGACAATTTTGATACATGTTATAAGCCGGTCAAAATTGAACGTAATTTCATAGAATACAATTAATTGGAAACGAAAGTGAGTATAAGAAAATGTATAACCTCGAACTATATACTACAAAACTCAAATTAACTCTATCAAAGATATACATTGAACCCAATTAATTACTTCCTAACAAAGTTTCATTCAAACTTGTATTTAGATGCAATATCGGCCACAACTAAAAACTTCCGACACCTGTTTTTCTTTAAGTCATGCGACTACACACGTTGGATGTAACATTTCTCTCTTTCCACGAGTCACGAAAATGATCAAATACAATTCTTGGTCTTTTCGCCATGCCTAATTTTCCTCCAAACTTGGAAGACGGTGAATAATAGCTTCTTTCTGATATTTACGAATAAATCATCTCTCTCGACTTTAAGCCCAAAGGAAATGCAACATGAATAAACAAAGTGGGATTAAGATAGAAAAAAAAAAGAGGCAAACAATTCATTTCTTCTTCTTTTTTCTTTTTTTTTGGCATCCTGCCATTGTACAAATGATTCAGTTTAGTTCAGACAATTTTAATAAAGTGATTTTTACACAATCTGCCTAATATTTGTGGATAATTATGGGTATCATTGCATTTTCGGACATGCAAATCTGTTTTGAATCTCATTTATTTTTCATTGTTCGTGATATCCATAACCCCAACAAAAATAACACTAAAAAAAAATATCCAAATAGCGACGGGATTAGTGACGATATTTTTTGTTACGAGCTTATTAGCGACGGTTTTTGTGACGGCTTTGTGACAGTTTAGTCAAATTGTGACAGCTTTTTAAATTAGCGATAGGCTTGTGACAGCTTTTGACTCTCACTAAATCAAACATTATTTTATAGTGTAAGAATATAGTAATATTAGAAGAATATATACAATTTCATAGTAATAAATGCCAGATTTTTCCACTTCAAAATTTCTGAAAAAAACGCACAAACCATAGGTCAAAGTTATTGACCGTAACTTTGACGTACGGTTTGACCAGGGTTGACTTTTTTTTTAATGTTTTTTTTTTGAAAACAATCAAAACAAAAATCAAAAAAAATCGTAAATGTTTAAAAATTGGTTACACTTATCAGAATCCGAGTTTATAAATTTATAAATTAATTTTTGTAAATGTTTATTGATATTTTTATTATTTTTTGCTCTTGTTTTGGAAAAAAAATATACAAAAAATGTAAAATTAGTACAAAATGGTTAGAGAAGTTAGAAAATGAGTTTTAAAATCAACATAATCATATTTTGATTTTTTAATAATTTTTTATTGAATTTTTTAAACTTTTTGGTATTTTTTTAAAAAACCTCAAAAAAAATCAAAGAATGTTTATTATTATTATTATTATTATTATTATTTGTAACTTTAAAAGCTCAATCATATTTTTATTCTTTTTTTAATTTTTTTAATTTTTTGTAAATAAAAGACAAAAAATTAATAAAATGACTTTGTAAATTTGTAAGGTCATATTCTAACGGATATAACCAAGTTTTATACATTTACGATTTTTTTGGAATTTTTTGATTTTATTTTTATACTTGTTTATGAAGTAGCATGACCTTTGTCATATTGTTTTGCAAGGCTATGCATTGTCGGAGTTTACCGATCATGATTTATTTAATAAATACGACAAATTTATTACCCCAATTGGTTATATTTGGTGCAGATGATAGGATTCTTTTTTGGTGCATTAATAATTGTACAAACTAAAAATATTCGGAGGACTGTTGGTTTGAGTATTCAAGATAATTTTAGCAAGACGTTTGAAAAAGCGTTTATCGTTGACAGTGTTGAATAAAACTTATGAAGTAATATCATATGATAGATTGATAGGTGCTCAAAACAAGTTTCTTTACAACACGACAACTTCAGATCAATAGGGCCTTAAATTGTGAAATAGCATAGAACAAATCGACCTGCAATATTTCTAGTTTGTACTAAAAATATTTTGTGGACATCCATATCCATGTAAATTTGGTTAAGTCGGGATAAGATGTTGATGCCTACATTGTTGGAAAATGTACCAGCAACTTGTTTATGAAGTAGTGTGACCTTTGTCACATTGTTTTGTAAGGCTATGCATTGCTCGAGTTTACCGATCATGTTTTATTTAATAAATACACAAGCTAGCAAATAGAGGAAACTCAATCACCACACAAGTGATAATGTTTTTACTTTTTTTTTTTTTTTTCCAAGATCACGGATTAGTAAATTAACATATTTTAAATATTGAACCTAATATGGCAGGTAGTGTTGGAAAACATGTATATTAAACATGGTTGTTCCGAGTGGTCAGGAACCATCTTTGAGTCAATATTCAATGCGACTACTCAGATTTTCTGAAGCCGTACTCAAAGCGTTTGAGTAGCTTGTGCGACGAGTTTCGCAACGGTATATCGCATGACCTATTCGGAGGACTCGAAGGTTGATACTCAAAAGAGGAAGATAAATCAAATCTGAAAAATGGAAAAGAAAGTGGGATTAAACCATGAGGGTTATCCCACATTGTAAAATCAAGAGTGGTTTTTACACTATAAATACAAGTCCATCACATGTAGTTGTTAAACTAATCAAGTCCACATACCCACGAGTGGGTTAGTGTGCACCACACACGCGCTCGCTCGGATCTCGGGATTTGGGGAATGTATTGGGTCTTGGCTCCTTGTACTAAATTGAAAAAGAGATTTTTGTATATTTACAAAAGAAATCACTAGAGTTCCAGTAAATTTGAAACTCCAGCAGTTTTCAGAATCCTTTATAAGAGGCAGCCATTCGCTCACCGAAAATAATCTCTCTTCTCTCTAAACAGCATTATTTTTTCATAACATTTAGAAACAGAGAGAACCACCCATCAACAGTTCGACCTTGACTCGCCGTCATTTTTCGGCGAGTCATCCGAGACGTTGTATCTTGTTATCGAAGCGCCAACGCAACCAGAAACATCAAGGTGGTTGGGCGAATATCGGTTAAGGGCATACTGTTAAACAGTAACCTCGTCTTTTAATTCTGTCCATTTCAATTACGTTTTCAATTCTGTTATTTAAAATTCTGCAATTTACTTTTCTGTCTTTTTAATTCAGTATTTTAATTTATTTTACTTAGCTGTAGCTTTTCAATTCTGTTTGTACCTTTCTGTAATTTCTTTAAAATTCCGTTTTTTGCTGTAATTTTAATTCTGTAATTTAATTCAGTAATTAGAATAGTTTTAATTCAGTCTTGTTATTTCCATTTCAATCAGAACAGTCCGGCTGTTAAGTTTATACTTTCCAGTCCGGCAGTTTCTATTTATTGCAATTCAGTACATCAAATTATTAATTAATAATAATCTGAATAACGTTTGCTTGAATTACTTTTCAGTATCTACATGTTGTAATCAGTAATTTTCGTTCCAATTCGAAATTAATAAAGATTACACCGGTTTTGTTTATTTCTTGCTTAGTTCTTTAATTATTGTTTAATTGTTATTTCGTACACCGAAACAACAGACAGTGCTAATGATATCAAAGTATATGATCCAACGACTAATCTTGAAATAATATTGGCCCCTGCTTATAAGGATGGGAATTGGGAGGGTTTTGTCTGACGGTAGATTTTCAGAAATTTACTCTGCCCCTTGAAACTACAATATTTTGGAAATATTTTAATCTGATTTTTTGCTTTGCCGGAGTCAGGAAAAAGGAAGTGGAGACTTGAAGTCTTGAACTTTCAACTTCAAGATTGTTGTTCATATGTGAAAGCCAGGCCATGTTTGGTTGCTGATTGTTAGCTTTACTTATTTGTTCTTTTTTATGAGTTGCAATTATTTGCATGAGCAGCTCTTTTTAATATTTTTTGAATGTCTGGAAAGAGAAATTTTTTAGGTGAATTTACATTGTTTTTTCTGCTACAAAATAATACCTCTTAGTAAGAGGTGCTATTCCTTGTTGAGAAAGTAAAACTAAGACCTTCTCTCATTTTTTAGTAAAAACTTAAAGATAATTTACTCAACGCCTTAGAAGAAATATAATTATATATGTATACGATTTAGACAAAGGCAAATTGATAAGGTTGTTTTGAATTTTAATTTATAAACCATTGTCCTATTTCTTTTATAATTGGTTATGTGGAGACTTAATATTATTACAATAACAGAAAAGAAAAGAGTTATCATTACATTAGGTTTGCTTAGCTTTCTGTTCTTCTAAAATACTGTTCTGTTTACACAGAAGTTGAGAGCTACAATTTAATTTATAATAGATTCACTTTTGATTACATAATATGGCAAAAGTCGAATTGCCACCGGGGTATGAGTTTCTTCCAACAGACAACGAACTTGTTCTTTTTTACCTTCTTCCGAGAGTGACTAAGAATCTATTACCTGTTAAAGGGTTGATTCAAGATTATGATTTATACGGAAATAAACACCCATGGGAGATATTCGAAGAAAAAAAAAGCGAGGTAAAGGCGTATTTCTTCACTATGCTGAAAAAAAAAGCCCCAAGGCTAAGGTTGTTATTCGAACAATAGGAGATAAGAAGAAAGGTGGTGGAAAGTGGAAACTGCAAGCGAAAGGTACTGATTTGAAGGACGACAAAGGCAGAACTATCGGCAAAAAGAGTTGCCTTTCTTACGTGTGCGAAGGAAAGTGTGGCTACGGAACGGAGACGGGTAGATGGACTATGAAGGAGTACGCTCTCAATGGTTTTCTTTCTGGCTTCGCTTTGCCAGAGTTTAGGGATATCGTTTTGTGTCAAATAACGAATCATCAAGATAATCAAAGGAATGGAGATGACGAGACCGAGTTTGGAGCTACTAGTGATACTGTTTATGATCAAGAACCGCCAAATATTCAACCTATAGCTATGGATAGGCCGATGGATGGTGATGTATATGCGCCAACTATTGACTCTGGAATCACACAGAACAGCAACAAGACGATCTATTTTGGCAGGGTACTAATAACGGGTTTGCAAGAGATGGTGGGTATGATAGGTCTCGAGAACCAAACATGGATGGAGGGTTGTGGTGCTTTTTGTAACGAAAACCCATTTAATGTTTATCCATTCTTCATTGATGATGGTTTTGGTGTAGAAGATTTTCAAGTAGAGACGCAACAAGAACAAGCCCATGAGGATGATAGCCTGGAAGTTTTCTCGCAATTGTTGTTTGATGAAATTGAAAAAGAAGATGCTCCAGAACCTGACAGTGTAAATCACATGATGCCACTATATGTTGAAAATCAAGTGTTGATGCAACCAGAACAACCACCATATGAAATCACAAATCAGATGAGGCTTCTACCTGTTCAAAATCAAGGATCGATACAACCAGAAATAGCGCATACCGGTGATATTGCTCAAGAATCTGACATTGAACATCAAGTGCCTACACAACAGGAACAAGCTTATGATTTGGATTATTTTCTGGGAATTTCATTGGATGATCTTGAAGACTCTTAATGGATGAATGGACTAGTAGATCCTGGGGGACCTCTTTATGTAGATGGGTTCGAGTCGATATATATGCTTGATGTTCATGAGATTACAGACGACAAGAAAGACCAGTCAAGGAAGCGATCTTTGGTCTTTGATCAAGAAGACGACGAAGTACAGGTGAACAACAAGAAGATACGGCAAGAAGAAGAAGACGAAGAAGCAGAAGATGGTTAATTTCTTTTGTAAAAAATAGCAGTATGATTCGTAAAGTAGATCAGCTTTTAGATGCTAGATAAATTTGTACAGCTATGCACTCTTTTTCCTCTTTTGAGCTTTTTCCATTATGGTTTTGCTCACTAGAGGTTTTAACGAAGCATAGCTTTAGGATACTGATGTATAACGTATCCGTACCCGTTGTCCTTTTGATTAGTATTCTGTACTTGGCTCGGATGAATGCTTCTGGTTTAGGGTGCCAACCTAGTTGAGATGCTTTTCCATAAGCTTGACGTAGCGTTTCTCTTATTTGTAAGAATTACTAACAATGAAAAAATTGTTCGTTGTTTAAATTTGTTGGGTAACATATGAAATACTGATAATTATTTAAGTCTGATCTCTTCAATAAGTTTTTCCGTTTTCTGAAAACAACGATTTTTCGAAAAAAAGTAGCTTCTTTGTGTTTTCCTAGAGTGTGTATACTTTTTATGTGATTTAAATGTAAAAGTAGTTAGCTCTTGACGTAACTATTGCTTATTTTAAACGGTGTGTTAAATAGCGTTATCGTAACGTAACGTTTTTTCAAAAGTTATGCTAAAAACGTAAATAGCGTAGCAACGAAGCGTTTTGCGGTGTATTTTTTTTCCTATTAATATTAGGTAATCATATCATTTATGTTAATTATATTGACAGTTAAATAGATAAATACAATACAATGTGTATGCCGTTATAATTAATTAAGTAAATATATAATCCAATACAACTAATTTGATCACAAGTCATTCTTTAATCATAAAATTTGCAAAGAAAATATTAGCAATCCTCTACTTGCGGTATCTTAACAGCCCAGTTACAAGAAAAATCACTAATTTTATCTATCATGTTCTCTATAAAAGAAGATAAAATCTCATGATATACATTAAGTTTAAGTATAATTTAGTTGTAAACAAACATGTGTGAACAAATTTATTCATTTTTTTTCCTAAATAAGATAAAAGCTCATAATCCAAAATCGAAACATATAATATAGTATGTTTCTAGATAAAAATAAACATTAATTAGCAAATATTTAGACTTGAATCTATGCCTCAATTATCTGATTTTAATTAATAAGGAAAATGACCGACTCTTCCATGATTGACCTCCATTCGGAGGCTGTGAACATTGGGGTTGGGTGTACGTCGGGGTTGAGTGGCGATGGATTAGAAAGAGAGAGAAAGTGAAAATATTCGTGTGTTTGTTTTAGAATTAATACCTCTTAGGTATCATTTTTGAACTTTAATTTCCACTAGATACCTATTATAATTTGCATTCCACTTAGGTACCTCTTTTCATACTATATAAATTAAAAAAAATATAATTTCATAAAAAAAACATAAAATATATCTCTCTCTCCCTCATAAATGAAAAAAATCATAAAAAATAAAAAAAAAGTATAAAAATCAAAAAAATAAAAAAAAAATAAATAAAAAAAATAAAAAAATAAAAAAAAATAAAAATAAAAAAAAATATTAAAAAATCACAAAAAATCACAAAAAATTATAAAAATCACAAAAAAATTATAAAAAATTATCAATATACAACTTTTTACACCGAAAAGGCATTTTTTCATAAAAAAACACTTTTTCATAAAAAAACACTTTTTCATTTTTTGTGATTTTTTGTAATTTTTTATGATTTTTTCCATTTTTTATATTTTTTTTTATGATTTTTTATATTTTTTATATTTTTTGTAATTTTTTTTGTGTTTTATTTTATTTTATTGTAATTTAAAACTATTTTTTTGGGTTTGTTGAAAGATAAAAATATGTCTATTATATTTTAGTTTGCAATACCCTCTAGTAAATAAACTAAATAATTAAAAAGTGGTATTTATGAGAAATGTGAACTTATCAAAATATTTAGAAGTAATATAAGTTGCTATGGAGTATTTATAGGGAATTCCCCATTTGTCTTATAATATTAGGGAATTGATTTTAGTCTTTACAATTGAAAAATATATCACAAACCAAAACGACTAGTGCAATACTGGTTTTTTGTTTGTTTTTTAAATACTCGGTGGTTTGGATTTCGGTCCAAAATATCGTGTTTTTTTACGTTTTTAGACCCAATAACATTATTTTTTCGCTTTACCACTAAAATAGCGTTTTAGCATTACGTTTTTATTTCAAAATACAGTATATCACGTTGTGAGCTTTTTAAAATATTGATTTAACTCTGGTGGCAATTTTGTTTTACCTTGTTATTTTCTTTTATTTTGCAAACAGTCTCTTAGGCTACTGATTTTTTTAGCTTTTCTACTTGCACTATTGGTCTTTTGTACTACTGAGTTTTTAAGTTAAAAGCAATTTTTTAGCTATGTCTATATCTCTCCACCACCACCTCAACATCAAACCTTTTTGCCACCTCATCCACTACAACAAATGTGACTTTTGAAGACGAACAATAATTGTCTCCAAATGTATATCAGTGGGTTGTCGAAAAAACCCGCAATTCGAAAGTATCCGAAAATATCAATTTCCGACAAAAAGGTAGCTTCTTTGTGTTTTCCTAATTTATTATGTGATTTAAATCTACTGTTAGTTAGTTCTTGATGTAACTATTGGTTTGTTTAACTCTACTAATTGCTATATGTGATTTAAATCTACTGTTAGTTAGTTCTTGATATAACTATGTGTACAAAATCGGAATTTGGTAAGTGCCAAATGGGTGTAAATCATGAATAAAAAGTCGAGAAAGGGTTCTTTATCTTGAGATCTCCATGTCGAGAAAGGGTCCCTGAGCCTAAACACAATGCAAAACAGTTTTGTATTCACCAACCTATTTAATCAAATAGTTTGAAACTATTGATTGAAAAGTTATTTTACTGTAAAGTGTCCCCACATTTATATAATTAAGCTTTTATGACTTATATTCATAATCTTATTCTTCTTTCATAAATTAGTGTCTTCTGTACCTTTTAGCAACTGTACAATATGTTAAGAACCACTAAAGAGTTAATAAAAACAAGAGTCATTGGCATTCAAATTGTAAAAATTGTCCCAAACGATTTCTAACTATTTGGCTCTCTTAAAACATAAAAATATACTACTATATATAAAGAACTAAAATGAAAACCAAATGTATAACCTCCTATTTATACTACAAGACTCAAATTAACTCTATCAATGAAATACATTGAACCCAATTAATTACTTACTAACAAAATTTCATTCAAACTTGTATTTAGACGTAATATCGGTCTAAACTAAAAACACCCGACACCTATTTTTCTTTAAGTCCTGCAAACACACACGTTGAATGTAACATTTCTCTCTTTCCACGAGTCACGAAAATGGTCCAATACAGTTTCTTATATAAGGGTGCATATTCAGGAACAAAATATGTACTTGTATTTCTACATGCTTAAATTTCTCTTAATTCTTGGTCTCTTCGCCATGACTGATTTTCCTCCAAATTTGGAAGATGGTGAAAAATGGCTTCCTTCTGATATTTACGAAGAAATCATGTCTTTCGACTTCAAGCCAAAAGCCAATGATGGCAACATGAATAAACAAAGTGGGATTAAGGTAGAAAAAAAAGAGGAAAAAAATTGTTTTTTCATATTTTCTCATTCTGCCATTGAATAAATTATTCAGTTTACTTCAGAGAATTTTAATAAAGTGATTTTTACACAATCTTCCTAATATTTGTGGATAATTATGGGTATCATTGCATATTCGGACATGCAAATCTGTTTTGAAGCTCAGTTATTTTTCATTGTTAGTGATATCCGGAACCCGAACACAAAATAAGACTATAGTAATTATTAGAAGAATATATACAAGATCATAGTAATGAAATAGAAGAATACAACTTCAACATCAGAGAGAAATAATACAACTACAGGATCAAGGATTTGACGATATATGTTTCTGTAACATTTACTTATTTGTTACTACTTTGGTTGTAGATTATAAACAATAAAGAGGTCTTATGCCATCATGCGAAACCAAAAGGTACCGGTGCTTATATCCCTCAGATGAGACAATCTCAATACGAAGTTGGAAGAGGGACCAGTTTTTATCTTCCATCCGTGGTCACGGATGAACTGATCGACATACTCACAGATGAAACGAGTAAGACATCAATAATTTAAACCAGAAAATATATTCCTATTCATTTTTTTCTAAGTCTTGTGTACCGACTACATAGTAACCTCGCATCTATCGAAATATGTTTTTCCTATATTATCATCCAAAACCAAAATTAGGACTCTAAATCAGAGCCATTAAGATTCAACTGTCTACTTGACTACTTTTATTTTCCATGTAAACTATTTCTTAAAAGGGCAAATCTGCTTGAATCATAGTTCTGATGTTTGTTGTTAGTATTAATTGTGCATTTACGCTAAAGTGATCAGCTCTATAATAACTACATCAACTTTATTTCGCTATTTTTGTCGCATTCTTGTATATTTTCCTTCAAAACCAGAATTTGGTTGAAATCTTTTGGATTTTATGGAGTCGTCAACGTTCTACCGTCTACTTGCCAAACCATTACTTGAAATCTAAAATATTCTTAGGACTAATCTGTTTTATCATAGTTCTAGTCTTTGTTGCAAGTATTAATTGTGATTTACACTAAATAGATCAGATTTATTATAAATACATGAGTTTCTGATATTTTTATTTGTAAGGAAAATTTAATTAGTATACAGTAACCTAATACTTGAAAGTAATGTTTGAGTGTATAGTCAACAAATGTTCCTTGTAATTTTTTTTTTGTATCACAAGGTTAATGAGGAATATATGACTCAAATAACAACTTAGGAACAAGTCCAAAAAGCTAACAATAAACTAGATATTAAAGATAATGGTTAGTTGTGTAAAAAGTACCATGACATAATTAACAAATTCACCAAGTAGTCTGCATTATTGAAAAATAAACAAATAACTCAGTGGCTGTCACTTATAAATATATTTTTTTTATACTATTGTGCCAATAATAATTTGTACTCTTTTTTGCAGGTGAAAAAGAAGAGCAAGTGTACAAGGAAGTTCCTAGAATGGAACAAAACGACCCTCCCAAGAAAGAGTCGTTTCCGCCTTTATCGTCATAGACATGGTTTCCCCGCTGAAATGAATCGATCTGTAGTTCTAAATAATTTAGCTTCGATTCATTTGGAGAATAGAGATCGCAATAAAACATAAATAAATGACGATGATTTGAAAATTCGTTTCACTTTCACCGATTAATTTTCTGGCTTAAAGTACAGTCTGTTTGATTTTCATTTCTCTTCGCCTTCCGCTTATTTCAGAAGTGAAAATATGTGACAAGATATGAACTTCATTTTTTTTTTATCTATTTCAGTATCCATATTTAGGAAAACAAGAATACGTGAAAACACCGTCTTAGCTTTACAGAAACCAGGTCGTTTCATGAAAAGAAAATTCGCAAAACTTTTTCCGGAAACAGCCTACCACCGTTGTAAAATCCCATATATATTTTTTTCAGCCATTAGTAATCTTATTGTTTTTCTTAAATCTTACAGTGATTTTGATAGGTTGGTGGTTTGTTTTACTAATATTCATAGATTACCATAAAAACATTTCTTATTTACTTGAATGCCAGATTGATTTATATGGAGTTACGGGTACGTCTATTTCTTCACTCATGTTTGATGTATTTGCCTAATAATTATGATTATTTCTGAATAAATAGGTTACGAGTATTGAATGTGTCGGTTTTAGAAATTCAATATTAATTGTACTAGTTTTAAAGATATAGGTTTTGGAATCTTGATAGACCAGTAATTAGATGGTTATAATTGACTTCACGTTAGTAAATTAAACATAGAATACAAATGGTCGGAAGTTTTATACCAATATTGTTAAACGTATGTATGTGCATAATGTGTATATATAGTTATTAATGTCATTATGACCGGTTCCTTTTCCTTTGACATGTTATTATGCCGTTTCTTATACTTGCTTGCCTATGGAGTTTTAAATGCATTAAAATGCGTACCTTTATTAGTAGAAAATGTGTAACGATTCGGTCATCCGATCATACCGTCACCATCTGCTTCAAATCACTAATACCGTCCGTTTTGGCCCAATTTCGTCATTGCTTTATAGGCCACACGACTTTAAAAGGTCTTGGCGATAAGAAGGAGGATACTGCTACCTTATATACCATATATGTACTACATATCTAGGCGATGTGGGATAACTCACTTCTCTTTACCACGGTATTTTTCTACGAAAATCCGGGTTTTTACTCTTTCCTCCTTCAGGCACGACGTCATCGTCGGACACGCCGTCCTCCGGGGTTGCCAGTGCCCACATTGGCTAGATAGCGGCTCTGATACCAATTGTAATGACCCGGTCCTCCGACCAGACCGCCACCATCTTTTCTTCCTACCACTAATACTGTCCGCTTTGGCCCAATTTCGTTCTCGGTTCTTGGGCCACACGGTTTTAAAAGGCCTTGGTGATAAGAAGGATGATACTTTTAACTTATATACCATATAGATACTACATATTTAGGCGATGTGGAATAACTCACTTCTTTTTACCACAATATTTTTCTACGAAAATCCGGATTTTTACAAAACGTATACACATGCAGTAATGCTATGAATCATTCATGAAAGACTTATGATTCTTTGACTTTTAATTTCCCATTCCTCATGCATATATATATATATATATATATACACGGATGGATGGGGATAAGTATCATTTAGATATTATCAAATACATTTTGTATACCTTTCATATTACTACTAGAAATATAGAGATGGTGAAATCAGTAGCAAAAAGAGAATGTACATCCCTTAATTTTGTAATACTATCCGGTGTATTAAGTGATTCTGGTCCATGGGGCAGTGAGAGTAGTAAATGTTACAACACTCGTTCCTTGCATATTAAAAGATTTATGCGGTAAATGTGAATGCTTTTTCTTACTTGATATTATAAAATCTCATTGTATTTTTAACAATTAATTATTTACATGTTGAAATTATATTTTGAGAGTATCAAAAATATATACGTATATATCATTGCAAAGTTGCTGGTTCTAAAAAGGGAAAGTTATATGATATACGTTAATTAATTTTATTTTTTTAAAAAGAAAGTCTATTGTTTTTATTTGTCCTTTTATGATATTCGGGAATCCGAAAAAAATAAATATATTTCGGGAAGTCCGAAAAGAGAAAGAATGTTACTTCGGGAAGTCTGAAAAGAGAGAAATGTTATTTCGGGAAGTCCGAAAGAGAGATAATGTTATTTCGGAAAGTCCGAAAGAGAGAGAATGTTATTTCGGGAAGTCCGAAAGAGAGAGAATGTTATTTCGGAAAGTCCGAAATAGAGAGAATGTTATTTCGGAAAGTCCAAAAGAGAGAGAAATTTATTCGGGAAGTCCGAAAAAAAAGTAAGAGATTTGAGAAGTTCAAATATCAATAATTAAAAGAGATTCAGGAAATCTGAATCCGCCAAAAAGATTGGGTAGTCCAATCAATTATTTTGAAAACTATTTACTTAATGATTGTTACATTATTCTTTTCAAGAAATTGTTCTACTATCATGCATACATTTGAGAATTTTTCAAGTTGATTAGTTTTTTTTAAACAAAAGAAATGATTAAAACCTATTTTAGACCCTTATATTATGTTGTAAGATTTATCACTCACTAAGCTCTTTTAGCTTACCCCTCGTTTTTAAATGTTTTCAGCTTTATAACGTTGATACCAAGTTAGTCGGGACCAGACAGACCTCTTAAAATTTAGTTTTATTCCGCTGCGATTATGGTTTTCTAGCTAATAATTTTTTAAGTGTATTGAATTTTATGAGAATATTGTAAAGTGTATTTTAAAGGATTCTATTAAATGTTTTTAGTGTTTAATTTTTTTAAATGTGTTTATTTTAAATTAGGTTTTGTCTAGCACATGCCGCCACACGTACTATTTGGCCGTGCGACATCTCAAATTGGGTCAGGGATGTTACAACCGTGCCACTGAGTTGCTTGCTGTATTTCCAATAAGAATAAAAGTTACCACTTGATTTTAATCATTATATGATAAGCCAGCCTAAATTGCTAAGAATAAGCACAAAGACAAACTAAAAGCGAACAAAAGACCCGACTTAGAGAAGAGGAATCAAACAAAGCCCTAGAGAGGGAATCGCACCGCAACATGCTTCAAAATTTAAGAAATGTTGCTTAATTTTTAAGTACTAGTACAGTCCACTCAAGGGTAGCTATTTTCCTAAAACCTCAAACACCATGGCCGAAAGGCTTAGCCGACAAATGCCTTCCAAATTAGCCCTTTCACTAAAGCAATCCACCTCTAAAGATGTTATTTTTCTCAATTACAAACTCTGTGTCCTGTTCAATTTGACATGAAAGCGGACAAAACGTGTATCCTTTTTTGTTGTTTTCATGTATACATCATTAATCATTAAAGAAAATACATGCAAAATTTCGATCTTATTTTAATATGATTAGGGCGTTACGCGTGATTGTTTTTTCATAAAAGTTTATTTGAACTAATCTCCCATCACCTTGATGTCCTATTTGAAAAGGACATAGTCTTATTCTATCTACTGGTAAACTACTACTAACTAAACAAAGAAAACAGTTCATAAAAGAATATACTCGCAAAACACAAGTCAACATATTCTAGTCGCCGACCTTCTATTCCGTAACATAAACGCATCTAACATCTTTAGTTTCAGAAAAAAAACCTGAGGAATAAATCTACTGCAACAGATAAGAAGCTGGCCTTCTAAGGTGTTCTGAATTGGAACTTTCAACGAATTAAACTCTGTAGGCGTGTTACCAAAGTCCCGATTGGAGTGATAGCATATAGATACCAGCTCGTCCTTCCCACATTAAACAAGTTCTCACTACTCGAATAATTTTCTAATTTGAACACAAAGCTAAAGTCACTACAAGAAATATAAGAGATAGCAACACAAAAAAATAAGCAGCCAAATTATGTTGCTGATTAGCAACAGAACACAAACAAAACAGCAACATAAATTGTCACAATTATTCAGCAACACAATTACCAACTGTTTAGCAACTTAAATTTAGCAACACCGTAATCTCTTGCTAACATAGTGTACATAGTTTGTAGTTTGATTATCTGGGTTAATAAATAGTTTAGAATAATTGAATGGATGTTGTATTAGTGGTGAGAGCTTTTAACTTTTTAAGTTCAGCATCTTCTATTTTTTCTTAAAATTGGCCAACATTTGGATAATTAAGTTTTAGGTTGAGCATTCTGGAAACAAGTTGGCTTGTTTGAAGGTGCCAAAGAAGCCAAATTTGTTTGATTTAGAATATTACACAAAATGGAAGTTTATGAAGATTTAGTGGTTAGTAACTTAGTACACTTGACTATTATGCTTTTAAGCTTAGTGTTTGTTAATTATTTTGTTGGAATTTGGCATGCATGTGGCTACTCAAGTTTTGAGTTGAGCTTTTCTGGACACAACTTGGCTTGTTTATGGGTGAGAAATAAATAGAATACACTCGATTTAAATATTATAGGACCAATCAAGCATAACAGAAAGAACCTAAATAAACTTGCAAGCACAATCGTTATAGTTTAAACTTCAAAGATTTTTAGTGTATTTCCATAATAAGTATGTTTCTATTATAAATGGGTGTTCATATTTTAGTCTTAATTAGTTGTTGAAGTGTTTAATTTAAATAACTAGTCTGCTTTGTTTAGATATCACATGAGAATTGTAACATATTTTTTTTATTATAGGCCACATTGAGGACGAAAAGCTAGAGATTTAACATATGTCGGATGAATCCGTTTATCCTGATGATAATGCTATCTTTTTGGAGCTAGTTGGTGATATAAAAACGGAAGGCACCATCCATGACTTACGATTACAGTGGTGGTGGTGTCAGTGACGGTGGCGACCATTGTAATTTCTTATTTTGTTTAGGTATGGAGTCCTAATACTTGGTATTGTTGTAATTTTGTGGTTGTAGAGCCTAACGAGTAGTTGTATATGAGCACTGACATCATGTATTAGGATGACGAAAATTATTCTACAAGGTGTTTTGGTTTGTAATATGGTATTTTTGGATAATGAATTCATGATATTTGTGTTTTGGATCAATTTTTGTTTGAATATTAGATATGTAAATATTATGATTATTTATATTTATTATATTATATTATAATTATTTATATCTATGACTATATTATATCAAAATGATTGTACCGTATATCAAATAAATTATAACAGATTTGCAACAATATTTTTGTGCTACAGATGTGTTGCAAAAATGTGTTGCATTATTCATCCGAGTAGCAACAGAATAACCTTGTTGCAATTGTGTTGCTAACGGATATAAGTGTTGCTGAGTTTGTTACAAAAACTCAGCAACAAGTCAAACCGTATCATAGTAGTTTATGTTGCTAATATGTTGTCGATCAAAGATTAGCAACAGAATTACTCAATACAAATAAAAAAATTCTGTTATTTATGATCCATAAGCACCTACAAGTTGAACAATTTTCGAAACTCTGGGTGTATTATGACCACAATTCACAAACGTAAATATATTATTAGCAATGATTAGCAACAAATGAAACATGTGGTGGCATATAAATAATAATTATCAATTCATTATTAAAGATGAGGTTTTATCAGCAACTGTTGCTAGTAAAGAAGCTAACAATTTTTTTTTTAATTAAACGTGGGGTTGCCTACTATTTTATTTATATTGAGTTTAAATTTGTTCCACAACCTTATTACAACAAAACCATCAACTAGTGGATTAAACAGACAGAAATCAAACTTGGAGGGTCCAAAAGATAAAACCCAAAAATTACAAACCCCCTCCTATGTAGTTGACTTTTAATATTATTACTATTATCTTCTCCGCATATGCTCTATTGCTACAGAAACTCGATATTGTGAGCTCTGATCTTCTTCAATTTAATCTATTTAATGGATGATCTCCATGCATCTGTCGCAAAATAAATTATTATCTTAGATATGTAGTTACCTTCAATATCTTCATATATTTAGTCAGTTCTCAAAGGTATTGATTTTCTAAGCATAGATCTCACCATCTCTTATAATTATCTTCTTTTTGATATAATTTTAAATTACTTTTTAGCACTTAAGTACTAACAGCTACCATAATCTTCATAATTATATGGATCATAATAAATTTTGGTTAATCTTGCCTTACTTCTAGTGTTATACTTGTGCGTTTTAATTTTTCTTTTCTTCTTTGGGTAATTTCATTCCCTTCCATTTAATAATTCTCCTCTTTTTTCCCTCCTTTTCATCTACCTCGGTTTCCCAATTAGATGAATATATGTTCACCGTTAGTTCACCTTCTTTTAAATTAATGTGTTCATATTGCTCATTGTGGTCCCTTTGTACCTGTTTTCTTGTATTTGGATTGTTATTTTCCCCATCATTGTTTCTATTTACCCCTTATTGGTCACATAGTAGAGGGGTTGTAGAGTTTGTAACCTGTTTTTCTAAATGGATGATCTGGAGAGTGTTAGGGTCTTTTATGCTGATTGGCTTATGATATCCTTCACTGTTTATTTCAATTAGGAATTTGAATATGTTTTGGTCTAATATTGCTATGTCTATTTCTTGACTAGGCGGCGCTTGTGATTCAAAAAATTCTTCTTGATCTTTGAGGAACTCTAAATCCTCAACGGATATTCAATACCAACAGGGGAGTGGCACGGATCACCAATATATATAGCTAAGTTCTCATTTCTTTTCCTTTCTTGTAAAACTGTATTACCTTGAACGTCAATTGGAATCATAACTTTTTCACACTCTAAAAGACCACTACAGTGGTCCACATTTAGGCTAAATTGCTCATTAGTTGATACCAACAACTCTTTAATAACATTAGTTTGATCACTAACAGTTTTATTTGTAGCCATACCGGTAATATTTTTTACTTCTTTTCTTACCCACTTCCGGATGATATGACCTGCCTCTCTTTTATATCTTCAGTTTAGCGTAACTTTTTCCTGCGAAACAATTCTTTTATTTCTTTTAGTGAGTGTAGCATTTTCTTGCGAAACATTTTTATGAGGAAGTGAACCGAAAGAGCCAAAAACTTTCTCAGGCTTTTCATCGGGCAGTTTGCACTCACTCTTTATATGAATCACTTTTTTACAGTGTTTGCAGAAATCAAGTAGTTGTTCGAAGTTGCACACTTGCCAAAAGCCGTCTCCTTGGTCCTCATCACCATCACCATAGCTAATCCATACCCTATGAGTAAGTTTCTTACTCAAAGTCACTTGAATGCAGACTCTTGCAACTTGTGGTCTTGTGCGATTTGCTGTTTCTAAATCTAACTTAAGTGGTGTCCCAAAAACACGAGCAATAGAGTAAAGACTAGATTTATTATGCAGGTGCATTGGTAACATAGGAAAATTTATCCAAATAGGTGTAATCGGTGGTTCAAAACCAGGTTTAAAATCAAAGGTTTACCTAAATATTCTTATTGCACACTTTGAAACCATTCACTTTTTCCTTAACCAAACCCTCAAAAAGTCGTCTTCATGATAAAAACTTAATAACACATGTTTATGGTCAATTACTCCCACTGTAAAGTCGGAGATGAGATCCAAACTCTTCAACAATGTAATGACTTTCTTTACGTTTATCTTTTCATGAGTAAACTTCCCGATTAAAGTGAATTTATATGGGTCAGATAACAAACTTACTTATTTGAAGAAGAACCTAATAACTGCTTCTCCTTTGTGCTTTGTGGCTTCTTTCAGGGGGATTAAAGGTTTTTTTTTTTGCCCAGAATTTCGGTAAAAGACGTGTTTACTGTAGAGCGTTTTTCATTGATTTGGTAGTCGAAAGGCTGGATCTTTGTATCCATTATAATAAGTAGTTTAATAGGTTGTCTTTTCTATTTATCTTATTTGTACAGATTAGATAGAATGAGTTTTGAGTGTGAATCTTATGAGATTGTATGTTAGGGATTTTAAGTTTATGTAAGATATTGGATAAACATACGAATCAGAGAGATGTTTGAGATCTCCTCTAATGTTTCCATTTGGGAGCTTCTCTCTCTACAGTCTAAGAAGCTAACAATGTAATCACACATAAATGTCATTAGTGATGGATGTTAAAATTTAGGGTTAGAACCTCACAGCGAATGTAACAGGCGCGGTATGAAATCTAGCAATAAAGACAGAGTTAATGAGCATTTGATGGCCCCATCGAGGGGAGCAGATAGGGTTCTAGACCCGCTTCACTCGCCGAGGAGCTTATCAGCGAGATAACCTCTGAAAGATACTCATATATCCAAGATAATCAATCAGATATTTCACGAAGGAAAAAAGACACCAAATCTATACAGACATATCTCATAAAGATAGGTCCAAAACCTTAAAGATACGTTATTTGAGCATAAAGGAAAGAATATCCGACAGGAAGAATAAAAGATAGGCGAGGAGCCCACGCCAGGGCCTCATCGCCGAGTGATATTCAACTATCCGAAGGGATGAAGCTATAAGATCAATGCCTCGGAAGGCTAACGAAAGAGACATGGTCTCTCGGAAGAGCTCCCCTCACCTGCGAGGAGAAGGGGCGTCGCTCGTTCGGGCTAGCCAAGTCGGTGGAAATATATAGGAGATGTACAAGAATATATCTCAGCATGACATTATGGAAACGAAAGATATGAAAAGATGTGACTGATAAATCATAAAAGATACACCCTACATCGCCTCCACCACCTATATAAGGGGCTCACAATCCAAGAAGCAGATCATCTGAACTCATACGAACTTAGACATAAACTTTTACATTCAATACATATTTAAATTCACTGTCAAAAACTTAAGACGTTTAACCTTCTCACTGCTTCGTTAGGCGGAGGAGGTTAAACTGTGGTCAAACCACGAAACTGCCTTGATCTTGGCTATTTATGCGCAGGTCATAAAGAACTACCTAAAAGTCTGGGCCAAGCTATAGAATAGGGTTTTCTCATTGGCTCACAGCCCGTGAGTAGAGCCCACGCACTACAGCTAAGATTCAATTTCTATCAATTAGCTCAAATCCTTCTCTTTACTCCAAAACCATTAAATTTACAAACAAATAATAACCGAATCATCATAAAAGAGAAAGTTTTATCAGCAACTGTCCCCCTCCATCAACTTAGCCTATCTACAATGAAACCAGGAAGTTTTATATTTAGTAACATTGCAAAAAAAAAAAAAAACTCATTTAAAAGTAGAAAGAATTATCACTGCAAAAATAAAATATATTAGCTCACCTGGAGTTATACGACTTCCAGTAGGTGAGACAGTTTCTTCCTTATGACATAGTAGATGGTGTACAGTTTGTCCACTGGGTTCCACTGCATTACAAACACAGAGATAACCAAAGAAATAAAAATACAAGATTAAGAACCTACTTATGCAAATAGAAGAAAAAAAAAAAAACATAAGACAAAAAGAGGGAACAAGATTGTTCAAACCATGACATACACTGCGACAAGAATAGCAACGAGTCCAAATCAGATTTCAATAAGGTAAGCGTGTGGAAAATAAGAGCAGTCTCGAGCACCAAGAGCCAGAAAAACAACCTCGAACACGAATGCATTAGCCATGATCCACTTTGCCATAATTGAAGAATATTGGTGAGACGGTGAGAAAATCTTTAAAGTACAAGCGATAAACATGGACATGCTCGAAACTGCCATGCCACCAATTATTCTGTCTTCTTTTCCCTCAAGTTCTAACCCTGCTAAGTTGCTAATCAAATAATCCCTTAATTATTACTTCTCAACCTTCAAAGATCTTCAAGATTATACTCGATGAGCAATCGCGTCGAATACATATATTATTAAATAACTATGAATGGTTCAACATATCTATATATTTGTGTAAGAGTCATATATAGAGGTCATGTTTATTTGCAGTATAGGATAGGATTGGATAAACGGGTATAGTTAGTAACGGGGTATAAACAGTCCAGAGCATAATTACAACTTGTACATATTATAATTTTCATAATCCTATCATATCCCATGGTTGTGTACAATTACAAACAAAATGATACAATAATTTTGAAAATCCATAATTTTACGTCTGCCTTGCTAACACTACCAAATAGAAATATAATTTCCATAAATAACATAAATTAAATTAAATTAAATTCTACAAATAATTCAATAACAAGAAAAATAATTAGCATTACAAATAAAAGAAGACCCATCACTAAGCATGTAAGGTAGATAGATACATTTTGATTTTCTAGGTTTTCCACTCTTTGCCGATTAGGGGTGATTAGAAACCTATATATATATAATATATTTTGCAATATTTGTGGAGCAGCATGTTATCTTTTTGGAGGCTAAATCATTTTTGAAGACAAAATGTTATTTTTTGGAGCCAAAGTAAGTCTTCCCGTGTAATAAGTAGTGAAATATATATATCTGGGATTATTAATACCACTTAAGAGATGGTATGACTAATACCCCCTATTATAATTAGAATATTACTATACCTATTTTAATATCAAATGACAAATGGTTTACCAAACAAATTATTAAGTGGGTCCAATGCGATTATTAATCCTATACCCTCCATAATAATGTAAACAAACATGAGAAGAGGAAACTAGTAATTTAGAGATTAAAGCACAATAGGAAATACAATTTACTAATAAAGTATTATAATTTCCATAATATATAATAGGATATATCTATATCTTTTGTTGAGATAATCTTACCACAAATTTGGAATATCTAGTCGTTTTGCAGGGTATTTTTAAATTTATGCATGTATGATTCCCTTTTCTATAAGAAAGAATTGTTGGGGCATCATTATACGGTACAACTTAAGCTCACCGAAATTAAATTTCCCCCTTTAATGTTATTACGACCTTAAATAGTAGAACCACGAATCTTGAAGTTGTAAATATATCATTATATACCCTGTTGTTTCTTTTAACTATTTTCAATTAATAAGTTTTACAACTTGAATCACATATTTACAAACTTTTGGAATATTAATTGGACATAATATTGGTTTAAAAATACATTGTAGATTTATTCTTTATTACACTAGTTTTTATATTTATTATAAAAGACTTCTGCATGACCCTTTTTTAGTAATAATTGAAGCCACCAATTTCTGCCTAAAAACTGACTTGCTCGTTTTAGAGTATTTTGCTTCTCTATACCCCAATTAATGATAAGTTATTATTTTCTCAAGATTTTAAGCTCCATTTCTTTTCCTTAAAATTGCTCTCGGACATTTCTATAGGTGGTATGTATTCAATCATTAATCATTAATCATAAACGAAAATACAGGCAAAACTTCTATCTTATTTTACTATGATTAGGGCGTTTCGTGTGATTTTTTTAATTTGTTTATTTTAAGTAATCTCCCATGCCTTGATCTCTGTATTTCGTATTTGTAAAGGAGATAATTAAGTCTTATTTTATCTACTGTTAAACACTACTAACTAAACTAATTAGCAAACAATTCATATAAAAGACTTAAGAATATACTGGCAAAGTACAAGCCAACATGTTATAGTCACCGAGCTTCTATTTCATAACACAAACGCATCAAACCTCCTCTTTAGTTTCAGTGAAACAACCTGAGGAATAAATTTATTGCCAATGAGAAGCTGGTCGTCTAAGGTTTTATTAATTGGTACTTTCAACGAATTAAACCCTATATAGGCGTGTAACCAAAGTCCCGATTGAAGTGAGATACATGTCTGATATCATATAGATATCCACTTGTCCCACAGCGGAGAATTAATTAAAATACCCACCAAAAGCACACCTACTCTTGGCTCTTGCCTTTATTCCCGCATGAAATTGCACAAGAATAGAAACAAGTTCTCACTGATCGAATATTTTCATCATTTGAACACAAAGCTAGAGTGATTCTTTATTCACGATCTATTTCGCAACTTTGGATGAACTATACCCACATTGGACAAACGGAGATACATGATTATGATCAGTGGGAAGCAACAAATGAAATATGTTGTGACAAAAGAAGGCGATACGATAAAAATCTCTATCTTTGTCATCTATTTTGGTACAAAAAATCATATTTATGGCATTCACACTCCCCCCATAAATAACACAAGCTTCATATATTAACTTTTACCACTCTACGGAGCGAATCCTGGTTCCGCCACTAGTAGAAATCCAAACGAACTTCATTTATTACCTCTCTGTTTAATATCTACATGTTTTATATTAAACCTCTCTGATTAAAAACATGTTTGATTCTCATCTCAAGCTCGGGTTAAAGTAATAAAAGAAAACACTTGTATCAGGACAACTTTAATTAGATTTATTTTTGTTTTTAGTATAAAGTAAGATCACTCCATTGATTTATCTGACTTTGCACCCATAATAATAGGGGTAAATTTCGGATTGGGTATCTATCTACAACTTAATTAATGATTGATTCACTAAATTGAAAATAATTAAGTATTGGTCCAAGCCCATTCACAGAGTACCAGGCGTCCAGTACCTGTTGCGCGCGATGCACTGGATCACGCCCTCATGTTTCTTGAAATTACAGCGACGCCCAGTAGTTTTAAGTATTATCATTTAAGTCCTTCTAGTTCAAATCTAATTATAAAAGACATAATTCACAATTTTGATACATTAAATTCCAAAAATTAACCATATCTATAACTTTTTACTCCCTATAAAATTTTGGGTAAATTCATATAGGTATTACTATTAGAAAGTAATTAAAAATTGGTACAGTTTCAGCTAATTAACCAATAAAATAAAATAAAAATAGGAAATGTTCATAAAATAAAAATACATAATTAAAAAAATAAAAAAAGAAAGCACAAAAAAAAATTCAAAAGTCAAAAAAACACAGTTTGAGTAATTTAAAAAATAGTCTGAGTAAATTTAAAAACAGACTAAATAATTTTAGAAACAGTCTGAGTAATTTTAAAAACAGTCTGAGCCGTTTTAATTCATTTTAAAAACAGTATTAGTCGTTTTAAATCATTTTAAAAGATAGTATGAGTCGTTGGAAGTTATTTTAAAAACAGTCTGAGTCGTTTGAAATTTTTTTAAAAACAGTTTTAGTCATTTTAAGTCATTTTGAAAAATAGTCTGAGTCGTTTCAAGTCATTTTAAAAACAGTCTGAGTCGTTTTAAGTCATTTTAAAAACAGTGTAAGTCGTTTGAAGTTATTTTAAAAATAGTATGAGTCATTTTAAAAATAGCCTCAGTCGTTTTAAAAACAGTTTGAGTAATTTTAAAAACAATTTGAGTCGTTTTAAGTCAATTTAAAAACTGAGTCGTTGTATGTTATTTTAAAAACAATTTTAGTTTAAGTCATTTGTAAAACAGACTGAGTAATTTTAAAAATTGTTTTAGTCTTTTTAACTCATTTTAAAACCAGTTATAGTCGTTTCAAGTGATTTTAAAAATAGTCTGAGTAATTTTAAAAACAGTCTGAGCGATTTAAAAACAGTCTGAGACTTTTAAATGAAACTATAGTCATTTTAATAACATGAGTCATTTTAATAACATAAGTCATTTTAAAATAGTCTAATCATTTTATAAACAATGTGCGCAGAACTAGAAGTTTTAATTTTTAAACATTTTTTAGTAACTAGTTTCAAGTGCAAAACTAGAAGTTTTAATTTTTAAACCTAGAAGACTAGATGTGTAATTCGACTAAATTGTTGGAAATTACAATTTGGTCCCTGTATTTCTCACCCTTCACAGATCTGAAAAATGAGAGAGAGAGAGGGGAGCTATGCCGCAGCATCTCCGCGGGTCCGAAGCTCCGTCGATGACCGTCTTCCTCACCCTTCACGATATATACAGTTGTATATATATAGATACGTAGATATGACATATATATATAGATATAGAAATATAGAAATATGTTAGATAATTTGCCCGCATCTTATTTAATCAATTGCATTTGATTATGTTCCTCTTGTTTGTTACTCATTACGTTTTGTTATATTTTGATTAACAATTGCTCGTGTTTTATGTTTTACTTTCGGATTTAATAGTAAGAAAATTTTCGTACATTTGAAGCACATTGCGTTCGCTATTGAAATTGATAAATACGTACAAATTATTGAAACTGACACTAGATATGGAGAATATGTCGAGGTTGATAATCTTGTTGTCATTGACAGTGATGACGAACTTGATGATAATGTCAGCCTAGAAGCCAATTGTGGTTTTACACAATGATACGAAGGATAAAATGAACCCTACAACTTGAGGTGGAGTTGGAAGATAAAGAGTTGGAGCTCCCTGAAGCAATTACGTAAATCAAGTTTCTACAATGCAAAAATAATGAACTCGAAACATGTACTTGTCATAATCGTTTATGCGTATAAGAAGACTTGAAACCATTTGTACGTAATACATTTTTTGTATCTTGGTAAAGCATCCCGTGTTTACCATATTGTTCTCTAAGTGTTTAAGCAGTTAAAAGGTTTTCGCTATGGGTTTAACTTATTAAACCTATACTATATAGTAGTTAAGCCCAAACCTAAAAACTTTTTCATTGCTAAAACACTTAGAGAACGGTGTGATAAACACGTGATGCTTTATCAAGATATAAAAAGGGTATTACGTATTTACGTACAACTATTTTCAATTCTTCTTAATTGCGCATAAATGATTATAACAAGTACATGCTTTGAGTTGCATTATAGAAACTTGATTTCCGTAATTGTTTCATGAAACTCCAACTCCACCTCAAGTTGTTGAATTCTTTTGTCCTTTGTATCATTGTTTAAAAGCACAACTGGCTGCAGAGCAACATTATCATCAAGTTCGTCATCACTATCAATGACAACAAGTTTATCAACCTCGACATCTTCTTCATTTTTGGAGTCACTTTCAATAATTTGGCGGAACTGGGATGGTGTTAGCGTGTAAATTATTACCTAAAATGTGATAAGTCATAAGTGTATCTATGTTAGTTGGCGGAATTAGGGTGGTTCCAGAGGCTGCTGTCGCCAACCCATTTTTTTTTAAAACTTTTTTTATACATATATATAATTTTTTAATTTCTAGATAAATACATCGTACTACCACTTCATTAACAGAAGTTAGTTCACTGATACAGTCACTGTTTGAATCCCCTCCCCTACTTTTTTTTGTTTTAATTATCTTCGTTAACGATCGCCTCTCAACAATCCAGTTCTGGTTAGTCCACTGGTTAGTAGTATTTACTAGTAGTATCCATTGATACTATGTAGAAACTCATCAATTCTCCACTAAAAGATCTATTAGTAAGGAAGGAGATAGACATATATTAATTATTGGCTTTATAAATGACCCAACGATGTGGGACTATTCCAACACTTTTTTTTGGTAAAACTCTTGAACCTTTTACCAACACTTGCACATTTTAAAACACTGATGAGGATTACAAATATCATGCTGCATTTTCTTCCCCGAAAAAGATTGAACATGTTTTTTTTAAATAACCGCAGATGCTGTAATTTAGCAATTCAGAGAACATATTGGTCATCGGTTTGTTGGCTCTGAACAGCCAAATGTTCCATAGTGTCATATACGGTTGTAGTAATGTAAAACTTCAAGCATTGAAGGTCTCAACCCGCAAATGATTAACTGGGTTATGCAATAAGTTATTTTTGCCTAATTTGTTCTCATTGATAAAATGTTATCAATGCATTGACACTAAGTGGGGAGGTAAAGGTAAAGATCACTATAAAAAAAAGTTGACATATGCATACTCGACACGTATTTAGAGAGGCGAATCAGGCAGCTGACTTTATGGTCAATTGGGCGTGCGCTCAACGGGCTTGACATAATTTCTCTCACAGACGGTATTTACCAGATGGCATTGATGGTATATTGACATTAGATACATTGAGTACTCCCCATATTAGTACCTGATGTATAGTTTCGTCTTATTTACTCTTTATTTCTCTTGCCATGTATTTTTCTTTGTCGTAGACTTGATGTTTGCCCTTATTTCTCTTTGTTCGGAGGGCTTGGTTGATTACCCCCACCCAGTACTGTACTTGCGTGTTCATATATATACATGTAGATCTATACCTCAACCCCCTCTTTGAAGGTTTGTTCATAAAAAAAAACTAAAAAATATTTATTGGGCTTAAACTATTTGTCAGCTTCTTTAAACTAGGCTACGATTTCCCTACATGTTTCAAATATTCTCATCCTTTGTATAGGAGACGAATTTAGTTTCTCGGAGAGTGGTAAGCTTGTCTTTGTACTTGAACGAGTATTCTGAGTTTTCGCTTGTGATTTTGGTCTAGGAGAACATTCAGGCGAGCTCTCTGTAAACGAAATAGAAATATCTCACTTCTATTACAGAATCTGAAGCTTGTTGGGCCATCATAATTTATACCTTGGTTAGCTATTTGTTCTGTACTACAACATGTGGCGTAGCCAATTTTATGATTTTCTTCAAATGTGGTGGTATCTTTTTCCGGGTCGAATCTTCTCATCATTTGTATAGGAGATGAATTTAGTTTCTCGGCGGGTGGTAAGCTTGTCTTTGTACTTGAACGAGAATTTTCAGTGTTTGCTTGTGATTTTAGTCGAGGAGAATATTCGGGCGAGCTCACTGCAACATTAAAGTGAAATCGGGGATTAAATTTGATGATTACTATCATAGCATTTGGAAAATCAAAATGAAAATTTCTCACTTCTATTACAGAATCTGAAGTTTGTTGGGCCATCATATGCCATACCTCGGCTAGCAATTTGTTATTTATCTCGACATGAGTCGTAACCAATTTCATGGCAGTGTTCTCCTGAGAAAATGTAGGATGAGAAAATTAAGAAATGAATGATATCAGAAATTATCTCTGTTTTGAAAAGCGTGTTTCTTAGTGAAAAACCTTGATTTAAAACTCTATAAAAGATCTATTTGTATACTATGTGTATAGGTATATATATAACACTTCAAACAAGTAATTTTTTTAATTAAATTATGTACTTAGCAATAAAAAAACAGATTATTATCAAGTACCAATTTTTGTACCATGAAGTGGTACTCTTAAATAATGTACAAATTAGATATTCGATTATATGTAATACTATATTAAGATAAGTCATAGCTTACAATTAATTGCCTATTTTTTCTCATCAAATATCCAACTTGTCTATTAAAGAAGTGGGTCCCTCTATCACTATCAATTGCTCCTGGACAACCAGAATTGCTGAAAATGTTGCTCTTTAGGAAATCGACAACCACGATGTGATCATTTCTTCGTGCTTCTATAGCTTCTACAATTTCGATACATAATCAAACTTACCAAACCCTTGTTTCAAACTTACCAAATTTACTCATTTCGATACAAATTCACTACAAATTTGTTTCACCCGTGGCTCTTATAGCACTTGATTATGCCTAAGAGCTTTGCTTGTTAGGTTAGATAACAGACGATCAAAACATAAGATTATAAGGAGAAAATAATTGACGAAATTGCAATTTTGATTAATAATCAAACAACCGTTATAATATCTAACTGCTAAACTTTTTCTTGGATATCTACCTTAGGGAAAGCCTAAGCTATATATAGGCTACTAGTAATCCTATTTTTAAAAGGAATATGACAACAACACTCAAAGTTCAACAATGAGTCTTGTTTTAACACATCCTAATCCGAGTAGTCTTGGTTTTATAACAGTCATCACTACCAAAAAACGCAGCATTACCGACCAACTTCAACGACTGAATAGCGGTTGGTCGCCAATATAACGACTGAAATATGTCCAGTCGGCAAAAATTCTTAGTGCCCAGAATTGGTGACTATTAATTGTCGGTAAAACAACAACTAGTTTAAACAGTCACTAATTACAGGCTATGAAGACTCGCTTTCGCTACGGCTCCGGTGGGTTCCCTTAACCAAGCCACTGCCTATGAGTCGCCGGCTCATTCTTCAACAGGCACGTGGTCAGAGCCCAGGGCTTCTACCTCGCGGGTCATGAACTTCTTTTCCCGGAGAAGAAGCAATGACGGTATCTGGGGAATAAGCATCGACTAACTCTGTGCCAGCAGCCGTGGTAATACAGAGGATGCAAGCGTTATCCGGAATGATTGGGCGTAAAGCGTCTGTAGGTGGCTTTTTAAGTCCGCCGTCAAATCTCAGGGCTCAACCCTGAACAGGCGATGGAAACTACCAGGCTGGAGTACGGTAGGGGTAGAGGGAATTTCCGGTGGAGCGGTGAAATGCGTAGAGATCGGAAAGAACACCAACGGCGAATCTACTATACGACCATTAAAGACAATATGTCGATGGTTAACTAATTGGCGAGCTCCGGGAATAGTTGAAGCCATACCCGGTCAAAATCTACAGGATCAAACCTATGAGACTTAAGGAATGATATAAAAAAAAAGGGAAAAATATGAAATATGAAATAAAAAAGTATAAGTAAATAAAAATGAAGTAGCAGAACCCATATTCCAAATGAACAAATTCAAACTTGATCAACAGATTGACCCCAAAGTAACATAACCAAATTATAAGAAAGCCAACAGAAGGCACAATCGCAGAATTTACCGGGGGTTTTATCAATTTGCAAATTCTTCCTCAATTAGTTAAAAGTATGAAATTGGCTGATGTTATGACGATACTATGTAGCATAGAGAATCCCATTCTAACTAAGGATTTTTATGGTTCTGGAGGATCCAACTACAGGAGAACCAGGAACGGGAGCTTTCCCCCCTTTTCCGCCCGACTATTTAGTCTTAAGAACGCGGGTTTTAAGAATGAGTGATTGCCCTTCTCCGACTGCGCTCTCCAAGTGTGCTTGTTCCCCCCTACACGACAAGTCTATGTGAAATAACTCCCATGAGAAGAAAAAAGAAGGCCTTAGGATGTCCTAACCATCCAACCGCTATTCCATCCCCGTTATCCATTGAACCCGCCCTGAATAATCCGCCCTTTGCTGGATTATTACCTATATAATCATAAAAAGCTAATTTTTCAGGAATTTTAGACCAAGCTTCTGAGAAACTTTGATTTTCGGCTAGTCCAGCACCAACTCTTCGATATATTTCTTGCTGGAAGTACCCCTGATTCCATTGATAACGAGTGGGCCCAAATAACGAATGTAGCGACTGAAAAATATTCAGTCGGCAAAATATATTGCGACTGGAATTTTCGATTAATAGTTGTCGGTGAAACAACGACTAACTCAAACCGTCTCTAATCACAAGATTTAGTTGTAAAAAACAATCCCAAATTATCTTAAGTAAAAGTACGAAGAAAACAACAATAGAAATATTTTACTGATCATAATAATAGTATGTAAATTGTAATTTTCTCTTAATTTTAATGAAGTATTAAAAAAGGTGATATATAAAATGAATATTAATTCAATCATTAAAACTATACACAATTGGTCAAAATTTTCATATAGATAGTATTTTGATAAACACATTTACATCGGTATAAGTGGTACATTATCATTGGTAATTGTGCTATTCCTACCGTATCACACAAGTATAATATTAGAAAGTTCATAATATTACGGAACCTGCACACCCTTGTGGTATACCGAAAGCGTGGTTTGTAATTGTATGGTGTGATACATTACCAACATCGATAGCGCACAAAAAAATCAAAAGTATTTCACACATCGACATAACAAACCGTAAAAGACTAATTCACATTGAAAATATTTGAACGAAAATCCAAAGTGGCATGCATAGACATTACAGTTTACAAAAACAAATGCTGGTAGTCAATAGCACTTTTGAAGCATCAAATGAAATCTAAAACTAAATGACGATTTGTTTAAACATTCGGTGTATAAATTCTACAAAATCTAGAAAGAGGTTATTCAATTGTATTACTTGAAAGTCTTGTGTTATTAAATAAAGTATTCGTTTAAGTAAACAAGTATACTGGTTTTATTAGCTCACGGTTACTAACATTAACGTGTAAATTGTAAAAGGAATAAGAGAGAAAATCTTATAATTTGTTTTGGTGAGTTAAGAATCAAAGTAAATAAGATAGATATGTATAATGTATGATGAACTATATTCAAATATAAATAAAAATGTAGTATTGAAAATGAGCGGTACAAACGATTTAAAATGCTAAATATCGTGATACCTTCAAATCAATACCACTACGTACTGTGACTATGAACGGTACGGTAACAGCGTAGGAGTTACCATGGTGCAATACTACCACTGAATGTTGTACAAAGGGTTGATAGATACAATGGTAAAAAAAATTAAAACCTACATTTACACATGTTTTGTTTTCATTGATCAACAAATCTAGTTTGAATATTGTTAGGATCAGATTTCTGATCTAAATTCTATTTGTTGTCTAATGGTTTTCACTAAATAATCCTATCTGTTTATTATGAACTAAGACAGAGTTGTTAGGTTTCAAGCAATGTTGCAACCTCAGTTACAACCTACTGAGACAACTGTTGTTAGGTTACAAGCAATGTTACAACCTCAGTTACAACCTATGTTGATAGGTTTCTACAACCTGCTGAGACAGCGTTGGTGGTTTCAAGTACCAGTTGCAACCTCAGTTGCAACCACAGTTCCAACCTGCTGTTCTGCAGAATTCTGTCTTGTTCTGTAAATCTGCATAACTGTTCTTTATTGATTATTATTTGTTCTACAGTATGTAGGATATATTCTCATATGATCTTAAAGGTTTAATATGCGTTTATTGAGAATATCAAAGTGGTAAGGAAAGATTTCCTAAAAGATATAAAGAGATTAGTTTATAAGGTTATGTTTCCTTTTAATATGTATCTCTATTCTTATGCTTGTCCTTATCACTTGTTTCAATCTTTTGTTCCTTATCATATTCAGTAAAGATAAGTTTAAAGATTGAATGTAATATGGGGTTAGGTGTTTCATATATATATGGAAATATATTATCTCTAAAAGATATTATCTTTATATGTTTCCTAGTTATAGGAAAAGACTAATTGTTACTTTCAAGCTAGTTATTTTAACAGGTATTAACTTATGAAGATTGATGTCAATCCTACAAAAGGCAGACGTGCAATATGGAGAGATTGAAGCCAATCAAAAGAAGTCAAAAGCAATCATAAAAAGTCTTGAAGCAAGAAGATTGTTTTTACTTATAAATAGTTAATAACTTAGCTTGTAAAAAGGTGTGTGTTCTAAATTATAAAGAACTTATTTTCTAGAGAGAATACACGTGAGCTTTAAAAAGAAAACAATGGTGGGATGCCATTGATTTATAAGTGATAGTTATAGAGTAGGAGCAATATAGAGATAGGCAGAAAAACCTAGAGGGAGTCTAAGTGTTTTTCGTTAAGACTTGAGTCCTATATTGTAAGCTTTTTATAATATCATAATCTGGGTAAGTGCCTCGGAGACGTAGCCTAGTTAGGTGAACTCTGTTGTTAAATGTGCGTGTGATTTAATTTACGTACATTTAACTTTTTACAGTTCTGTCCATTTATACACTGGGTTCCAACTGTGGTTGCAACCTCACTTGGAACCTGACTGCAAAACTGCAACTAGAACAGCGGATAGGAATTTCAATTGGTATCAGAGCTTCACACTAGATCTTACTTAGTGTGGATCCTGTGTTCTAGTAACAATGGACTTAATAAGGGAAGGAAACGCCTTCAACAAACCTCCTTTGCTTGAAGGAGGAGTAAACTATGGAGTATGGAAAATTAGAATGAGGTCTTTCATCAAACAGCAGAATGAACATGCATGGAAGACTGTTATGTATGGATGGGAGGCTCCAACTACCATGGATAATGAAGGAGAACTGATTCTCTTACCTGAAGACAGATGGTCTGCTGAAGAAGACAAAAAATCAAGTGCCAACTCAACAGCCATAAACTTGATTTTTGCTGGTGTAACTCTCAGCGTATTCAGGTATATCTCTCATTGTGAAACAGCTAAAGAAGCATGGGATATTTTGCAAGTTACTTTTGAAGGAACCACTAAAGTAAAAGCTTTCAAACTTCAACAGTTAACTACCCAATTTGAGAACTTAAGAATGGAGGAAGATGAAAACATTGAACAATTTAATGGTAGAATCTGCCACATTGCTCATCAAGCTGGAAGCTTAGGTGAAAAATACAGTGATGCTAAACTTGTTAAGAAAACTCTTAGGTCACTCCCAGAAAGGTTTGAAATTAAGGTCACAGCTATTGAAGAATCAACTGACTTAGATAATCTTAAACTTGAAGAACTCATAGGAAATCTAAGTACTCATGAACTGAAATTCTTCAAACATAAAAGACCAGAAAAGGGAATAACATTTCAAGCTAAGAAATCTGAATCTAATGCCTGTGATAAAATGAGTGATGAAGAACAACTAGCTTTCTTTGCAAAAAAGGTGTACAAGAAGTTTTATAAGAAAAAGGAGGATGATACTGGTTCATCTAAAAACTTTCAGAAAAAGGATAACCAGTTTAAAACAGAGTCTAGGTTCAATAATAACTCTACAGGAAAGTGGAATTCCAAAGAAAAGGATAACAAAGAATACAAACCTAAAGAGATTCAGTGTAGAGAATGTAGAGGTTTTGGTCATATTCAGGCTGAGTGTGCAAACACTTTAAAAAGAAACAAAATGCTTATATAACCACTCATAGTGATAGTGATTCTGAGAGTAACAGTGATGAAGAGGATGGTTCCAATTTTGTTAATTTCATGGGAATAATCACTGAAAAAGAACCTACTTATGAAAGTGACTGTGAGCAGGTTTCAACCCCAGTTACAACTGCCTTTGAAACATATAGCAGTGATGAGGAAGAGTCTTCTGATGAAAACATTACTAAGCAATACCTTGTTCTGTATGAAAAGTATAAATGTCTGAGTAAACAATCCTTGATCATAAGCAAACTGAATGTTGATCTAAAGGATGAGGTTAAAAGTCTTACTGAGAAGCTTAAATTACAACTGGCTGAACTTACTGAAACTAAAAAGATAATAAAATTGCTGAATGTTTCTGCTTCAGATAAATTAGATGACATGCTGTCATATTCTAGAGGCTCCAAAGATATCAGTGGTCTAGGTTACTATGGTGGTAAGAGTACAGGAAAAACTACTTTTATTGAAGCTGTTGCTAAAGCTAAAACTCATGATTTTGACCACAAGGTTAGAAGCTCAGTTGCAACCAGAGTTGCAACCAGGAATAAAACTCAAGTTTATGTAAAGAAGGTTGGAAGCTCAGTTACAACCAAAGTTGCAACCATGAATAAACTGAATAGCTTTAGGGATAAAAATAACTTTAGGTTGAAGTTGTGTAATTTCTGTAAAAAACCTGGTCATTCTGAAATCCAGTGTTATTTAAAAAGAAACAGAAAATATATTTCCCAGAAAACCTGGTTGGCTTCTGTCAATAAAAATTTGAAATGGGTCTGGAAAGTTAAAGAAAAAGCAACTTTAATTGCTAACAACAAAGCTGTTATTAACTCTTTGAATGCTGTTACTTCTAATGATTGATATTTTGACAGTGGATGCTCTAAGCATATGACAGGTACTGCAAGTCTCCTAAAAAATGTCACCATTCTTACAGGTAACACTGTTGTGTTTGGAGGTGGAGATACAGGTAAAATTGTTGGTAAATGTACATTAAGCAAACCTGGAATGCCTAATATTGATGATGTTTTTCTTGTAGATGGACTAAAAGCTAATCTTATTAGTATTAGTCAACTATGTGACAACAAGATGATTGTTAAATTCAACAAAAATAGGTGTCTAATTACTGATCTTAACAATGATTTGGTCATGACTGGAGTCAGATCAACAAACAGCTGCTATGTGTTTGAAAAAGCTGAAAAAGAATTGCCTCAGAATAGTAGAGCTTTTAGAGTCTTTAATCAAAGAACAAACTGTGTTATGGAATCTTATAATGTGTTATTTGATGACCTAAAAACTGTTGATGAGAATACAGGTGATGATGAACAATCTGAGATTGCAGAAAAAGAGAAAGCAGAAGTTCAGCAAACAAGCAGTCCCATAGAGGTTGGAAGTCCAGTTGAAACTGAAGTTACAACCGAGATTGTTACAGAGGTTGGAACTGAGGTTGAAACCGAGGTTCAAACCCAGAATTCAATAGAATCTGAAGAAGAAGGATCTGCTATGCCAACTACAAGCAAGCCACGCTATGTAAGGACTCAGAAAAATCACTCTCTTGACAATGTCAAAGGAGAAGTTACTTCAGGTATGAAAACCAGAGGTAAAAGAAAGAATGTTGTTCACTTTGCTTGTTATATTTCTCATTTAGAACCTAAGAATATAAAAGAAGCTTTAGAAGACAGTGAATGGATTTTAGCTATGCAAGATGAGTTGCATCAATTTAAGAGAACCCCTATGAGTACCACCCTTAAACTGTCCAAAAATGATAAAGGTAAAAGTGTCTGTCCCAGTCTATACAGGTCCATGATTGGAAGCTTGCTTTATTTGACTGCTAGTAGACCAGACCTGTGCTTAAGTGTAGGTGGTTGTGCCAGGTATCAGGGAAATCCTTTAGAACCTCACCTTCTAGCTGTTAAAAGAATTTTAAGGTATGTAAAAGGAACAATTCACCTAGGCCTATGGTATTCTAAAGATACAAACCATTTTCTTAGTGGCTACTGTGATGCAGATTGGGCAGGAAACATAGATGATAGAAAGAGTACTTCTGGTGGTTGTTTTTATTTTGGAAACAACCTTGTTTCATGGTTTAGTAAAAAGCAAAATTGCATTTCTTTATCTACTGCTGAGGCAGAATATATTGCAGCTGGAAGTGGATGTACTCAACTGATTTGGATGAAACAGATGCTAAATGATTATAATGTTAAGCAAGAAATATTAACTCTGTTTTGTGATAATAAAAGTGCTATAGATTTAGCAAAGAATCCAGTTCAACATTCCAGAACTAAACACATTGATCTAAGGCATCATTTTATCAGAGAACTAGTTGAAGGAAAAAGCTTAATTTTAGAACATGTCTCAACTGAAAAACAATTAGCTGATATTTTCACAAAGCCCCTTGATACTAATAAATTTGAATATTTAAGAAGTGATATAGGGGTATGTCACTATGAATCTAATTGAATACTCTTGCTATATATGTATATTTTGAGTACCTTAAATAGTTTTTATTTCTAGAGGTTAGTCTTTATTGAGCTTTGAAGTTTTTTTTCTTGAAAAAGCCGCTATTTGGTATCTCAAAAATAGATGTGAGGTAACTTGTCCTAAAACCTCTCTGGTAATAGAGTTGCAAGCACAAAGTGCACTTTTTACACAGTGGTTGCAAGTTCAGTTGCAACCCCAGTTGAAACCACTTGCTAATAATACTGGTTGCAAGATCAGTTGCAACATCAGTTGAAACCTCATACTCATAATACTGAAAAATTCAGTGATTGTCCGAACACTCTAGAATGAAAAAGCCAAGACAAAGTCTTGTTATTTTTGACATCACTTATACTCTTTCCTTGCTGAGATCGTCAAACTAGTTTTTGTGTAGAGATGAAAATGGATTTGCTCAATTTAAGCTCTTAAAATTTAATTTCTATTAAAGTTATCCAATGATAAACATATCTTCTTGAGTAAATTGCTAGATTCCTGTTTTTAAATAGTTTAAATATCTTCCTGATTTGCTATCTTCTCTTGAAACGAGTCAAAATTTCTTTAAAATCTTCAACTACTTAGAATTCAAATTTTTGGGTAAATGTGTTTACAAGGAATGTTTATCTTTATTAATTGCTGAATTTATCTTTCTGAAAAAAACTGTTTCCTTCGTTATTTTATTGTGTTTCTATTTGATAAGAGATTTCCTTATTTTTAGCAAAATTATGTTTCTAATTTGATTTGAGTATATCTATTTCTATTTATAAAAAGATTTGGTCTTTATTTGCAATTTATACAAATCTCCTTTTATTTTTCAAATCAATCACGATTATCAGATTTATTCTCTCTCTCTTTCTACTTATCAAAGAAACCCTAAGCTTTCTGGAAACCCACACAGCGAAGTTCTAAGTGCAGTTCCAACCGTAGTTGAAACCATGTTTTCAGACATAACTCGTGACTAGTTTGTCTGGCTTATGACAAATAGGGGGAGATGAGTTTATGGTTCATTTTAAACTTCAGTTACAATTGCTGTATTAAGACTATTCTGTGCCAGCATTGTTTGGCCTTACAATTTCTGCAATTTGTCTTTTGAAGTATGACTATTTTTTTTTAAATTGAATCTGTTCTGAAACTCTGTGAATGGATACATTCTGTGCTTATATGATACCTGCTATTCTAACTTGCAGGGGGAGCTAAATAGGTGTTACAAAAGCACTGATAAATGAAATACAGTAAAAGACTGTACTGCTAACTAATTGCAGGTGGATTAGTGTTTATATAAACTTAGATGATTTGTCAAAACCAATGACAAAGGGGGAGATTGTTAGGACCAGATTTCTGGTCTAAATTCTATTTGTTGTCTAATGGTTTTCACTAAATAATCCTATCTGTTTATTATGAACTAAGACAGAGTTGTTAGGTTTCAAGCAATGTTGCAACCTCAGTTACAACCTACTGAGACAACTGTTGTTAGGTTACAAGCAATGTTACAACCTCAGTTACAACCTATGTTGATAGGTTTCTACAACCTGCTAAGACAGCGTTGGTGGTTTCAAGTACCAGTTGCAACCTCAGTTGCAACCACAGTTCCAACCTGCTGTTCTGCAGAATTCTGTCTTGTTCTGTAAATCTGCATAACTTTTCTTTATTGATTATTATTTGTTCTACAGTATGCAGTATATATTCTCATATGATCTTAAAGGTTTAATATGCGTTTATTGAGAATATCAAAGTGGTAAGGAAAGATTTCCTAAAAGATATAAAGAGATTAGTTTATAAGGTTATGTTTCCTTTTAATATGTATCTCTATTCTTATGCTTGTCCTTATCACTTGTTTCAATCTTTTGTTCCTTATCATATTCAGTAAAGATAAGTTTAAAGATTGAATGTAATATGGGGTTAGGTGTTTCATATATATATGGAAATATATTATCTCTAAAAGATATTATCTTTATATGTTTCCTAATTATAGGAAAAGACTAATTGTTACTTTCAAGCTAGTTATTTTAACAGGTATTAACTTATGAAGATTGATGTCAATCCTACAAAAGGCAGACGTGCAATATGGAGAGATTGAAGCCAATCAAAAGAAGTCAAAAGCAATCATAAAAAGTCTTGAAGCAAGAAGATTGTTTTTACTTATAAATAGTTAATAATTTAGCTTGTAAAAAGGTGTGTGTTCTAAATTATAAAGAACTTATTTTTTAGAGAGAATACACGTGAGCTTTAAAAAGAAAATAATGGTAGGATGCCATTGATTTATAAGTGATAGTTATAGAGTAGGAGCAATATAGAGATAGGCAGAAAAACCTAGAAGGAGTCTAAGTGTTTTTCGTTAAGACTTGAGTCCTATATTGTAAGCTTTTTATAATATCATAATCTGGGTAAGTGCCCCGGAGACGTAGCCTAGTTAGGTGAACTCCGTTGTTAAATGTGCGTGTGATTTAATTTACGTACATTTAACTTTTTACAGTTCTGTCCATTTATACACTGGGTTCCAACTGTGGTTGCAACCTCACTTGAAACCTGACTGCAAAACTGCAACTAGAACAGCGGATAGTAATTTCAAATATAGTAACAGTTTATTGTATAATTGAAACGTCTTTCTTTAACTTGTATTTTAGCTACTTTCATCATAATAAACATATTTCTATTATATATATATTCTTTTTCTTTTTTAATCAATAAAAGGTGGAAAAGCTTGAGCGGGAATGGTGATTTTTGGTGGTTGAAGTGAAAAATTCTAATTATTTTTTTTTGGGGGGGACAAAACTATATCACGTACTATTATTTTCTCAAGTCAAAACTATATCACGTACTATTATTTTCTCAAGTCACTATTTCTATCTCTCTGCATGTCTCTCCGTCTCTCTCTCTCTCTCTCTCACATACCATCCACTCCGTCTGTATTCAAGTTCTATGACTTCTATCCACCTCTAGATTCTCTCTCTCGATTTCCTACCCATGTGAAGCAATTATCACCCGAAATTAGGGTTCTAAATTTGGAGTTTTTATGTTTTTTCTATCTATCTATACAACGTTCCATCTGTTTTTGGAAATTTATTTTCCCCACAATTTTGTTAGGTTTTATTAGGTCAAATTAAGGAAAAAAGAGGGATTTGTCTATGTCGTTTCTAATTTTCTCATTATCATAAGTTTAATCATATTAGTAGAACTACTACTTTTAAGTTAACTTATCAATGAAATTATATGTAGTGAAATTTTTAGGTATAAAACAGATAAAAACTTTTAATGTATGTCTTCAAAATTAGAGCTGGACTTGCTTAGAGATTATGAACTTTCCCTCGAAAAAGTAACTCGTAGAAAGTTCCATTTTGGATGAATTTATTTCAAAATTGACATCTAAATAGCTTGTTGGCCCTGTAAAGTGTTGATTTAAAATATGTTTATTTCTTCGTCATTTGACCTTGTTTATTGCTTCGAAATGTATTTGTACACTTTATTTACGTAATTGAAAGTGGGGGTGAACCCACTGATAAAATTTATAAGAAACTTTGGGACAAATACAATCTAATTTATCTCTCGAAACTGTTAAAAATTCTAAACTTACCATGATCGGCTTAAAGTAATCTTCTTTGTCAAAAACCTCTTTTAGTTGTGGACCATAACAGTCATAACTGAATCTTTGTTTTGAAAAACCACACTATTAGTACACTTTCACCGATTTAGGCTAAGGGCTTTTGAAAAACCAATAAACATAGAATTGAAAATGGTTAATTGGAACCGTTTGGAGATTGTTCCCTGAGAATTTTATATTTTTTCTGGAAGAAGAATTGCGAAGAGGATATGAATTGGAAAATGGTTACAGATAAAGTGAGGGATTTCTATTGGGGAGTATATGGTGTGATGGATTTTTATTATGTTTAACATTTGATTTTATGTCAAAATAGATGTACACTACACATGTCGGGTTTGACAAAAAAACGATCTATAAAGCCTGGAACCAGAATGCAGCAAAAAGATATAGTGATTGGATGAGTATGTTATCCAAACTACCTGCTAAGACGCCAAATGTGGGCATCTCCGACTCTAATTGGGCAGCATGGACAAGACATTGAAAAACTGATGGGTTCAAAATCAAAAGTGATAGGGGTTCTAGCAATTAGGACCGGCATGGCAAAAAGAAGAACATTCACACAGGTGGATCCACAACTTTTTCGAGTAAACTAAAGAGAATGGTTATTTTCTTATTAAATATTTATAACTTTATTTGGATAGAAGTCTAACAGCCTAGTTGGTAAAAAAAATGAAGTAGTAGTACTGAGTAAAAATAAGTCATTTAATTGTAAACTAAAACTTCAACGTTAAGTTTGTTTAACATGCTTTTCTATTTGTTTTTATATTTATAGTGGGAGAAACCAACCAGAGATATTTTGCAACGAATATGCTCGCAACGTTAATTGTAAGCCTTTACACTCGCAACGAGTTCTCAATTTCCTCTGCTTTTTGGCTACATTTGGCTATTTTTAGAACTTGTTCAGTTTGTTTGGGTGAATATTTTGAGAACTCGTTAGATTTGTTTGACTGAATATTTTGTGAACTCGTTGGGTTTATTTTTCTGAATTTTTTGAGAACTTGTTAGGTTTGTTGGACTTAGTATTTTGAGAACTTGTAAGGTTTGTTTGGCTGAATATTTTGAAAACTTGTTGGGTTTGTTTTGCAGAATATTTTGAGAATTTGTTAGGTTTGTTTGGCTTAGTATTTTGAAAACTTGTCGGGTTTGTTTGGCTAAATATTTTGAGAACTTGTTGGGTTTTTGAGAACTTGTTCGGACTATTTAGGTTAATATTTTTCAGCAAATAAGCAGAGTTATTCGAGACTATGGTCCATTCATCTGAAATAATTGAGTATAGGGTTCTCTTATAAGTATACACCACACTTGGCAATTTTCTCTTCCATAATTTATATCCTTCAAAAGAAGTTAAGAAAAAGAGAACATTTTTCATCAAAAAAAGCAATTTCAGTGAATGTTAATTTCTTTTTTCTCATGATCAGTTTAACTATCCACATAAAAGCATCATTTAATTGTAATATGGAATTGTGTACAAAATAATATACGTTAAAATATTCTAACTTTCTTTATCAGGCTGAGCATGTCTCGAAAGTGAGATAAAATTTATCGCAGATGCAAATGCAAGCCGAAGCTAGTGGCGAGAGCCGAATTATTTAGAGAAGTGGCAGGAGGAGAAAAGAAAGGTGGGGACGTGTATGGTTCGAGATCGGCGGTATATTAATTTTATTACCGAGAGCATAGAGCTCCGTTGACATCACTACCCGAGTCGTCAAGTGCACAAGTGGTTGCTCGAGCTATGACAAAAGGATAAATATTTAGAAGAGGTTGTGGTTGGCGGGAACGAGAAACGTGACCTAGCCATCACGAAAGTTGTTGATGATGCGATCCGTCATACAGTCCTTATGTAGAACATTGCGTATTCAAGAAGGTGAATAAAATGATGAAAAATAACCTTATTGACCATACGATTCTAGTGAATCTGAAATAAGCACAAGTGAGCATGATGATTGATGTATGTTGTTTTTCCATTCTTTTTTATTCATAAGCGGTTCTATCTATTGATGTACAAGTTGTACTATGTACAATTAGTATTTTGGAATACTAATTAGTATTTGTGTAGAAGTGAACATTTTAGCTTTTGGAATACTAATTAGCACAAGTGAACATTTTATTTGTGTAGAAGTTGTACTATGTACAATTAGTATTTTGTAATACTCGATGTGTTTAACTTTTTATTATTTCGATGATATGAATATATTATATTCGTTCTAATCTTTTTTACTGTAAATTGATGTGGATAATATAGATGCAAAAATAGAATAATATTATATGTTAACATTTATTCATTAATATACTGACTGTTACAAATGTTCGTCAAATAAATTAAGCATTTTTTTTGAAAAATTACCGAGTATTCTCTGTAGTCGTTGAATAGAAAAAAAAAATCATTATTAGGAAACTGCAGTTGTCGACTGATTTTCAGTCGTTAATTTGTACCGACAACTAAATTTAATCGTTAATTTGTACCGACAACTATGTTCAATCGTTATTAATTAACAACTATTAAATTCAGTCGTTATATTTACCGACAGCCAATTTACCGAATGTTTTTGGCTACCAGATAGGTTCAGTCGTCATTAATTTTTGCCGACTGTTTTTACATATTGGTGACTGTTTCTGACAGTCGTGAATGCTGCATTATGCATACTCATACTAATTTACTTGAGAGTCTTATTCCTAGTAGGAGCATTCAAAGTTCAACAAGTTGTCTTATTCTGACAAATCCTAGTCCAACCAGACTTGTTTCCATAATAGTCATACTCATACTAATTTACTCGAAACATATCTTCTTAGATCACAGCTCCCTCCTTAAGAGTGATGAGCACCTACTCAAACTAGAAGAAAATATTAGGAAATGTCGTAAAAGTCATTTCTTATTTACCACTTTGCCTTTCTAGGAAACCGACCATGTCCCTCTACTCGATACATAACAATATCCCTTTCTTGTAGTTTTAGTCCCCATATCGAGGATGCAATCTGATATGAATGGATCTTCTCTCTCCATCTCTTCCACGGACTGAACCATTAACATCATATATCTAACTCTATTGTTGACCATCCGTTTTACTTGAGTAAATGTAACTAATGAATCATGGATATTTGGTTCTTTACATACATAAATCTTAAAGCATTTCCCATCTTTCCGTACCCAGTAATACCACATCTTAAGAATGAAAACTGCATCCTGATCACACAAATAGGGCACTTCGGCAGTAAGATGACAAGTAGCCAACAGAACTACCTCACACAATATTGTATCAACAAATTTCTTTGTAATAGCAAACTTGAAGTAGACTATTAGATAATATGTAACCTCAGAAATCCAAATCGTTTAACCTTTGTCTTAGCCAGGTTCAACGAATTTGTAATGTATACACTTCCAGTTGTAAATGAAGATATTCTAATAGCATGGATGTGACACATTAGTTAGGAATCATAAAAAAGAGATGAATTCTTTTCCGACTAATAAAACTTGGGATCTGGTAGAGCTCCCTAATGGTAAGAATGCAGACGATTGTAAATGAGTATTTGCAAAAAAAAGGGCATGTTAAGTAAACACAAATTTCGTTACAATGGAAGGTTAGTGGCGAAGGGATTTTCACAACGTAAAAGAATTTATTTTAATGGGGTATTTTATCTGATTGTGAAATATTATTCTATTCGTATTTTATCTGCCTTGGTAGCATATTGGGACCTCGAGTTAGCTTAACTCGATGTCAAAACATATTTCTTACATGGTAATTTGACATAAGAGATTAAGATGACACAACGCGAGGGGTTTTAACTGATAGAAAAGAAAATTGAGTTTGTAAATTGTGGAACTATTTGTACATATTGAAGCAATCACTGAGACAATGATACAAGAGATTCAATTAATTTATGATGGAGAAAGGTTTCGACATGAGCCCATATAGTCATTGCGTGTATTTTCACAAATTTCGTGGAAATGTTAACATTTATCTACTATTGTATATTGATGATTTGTTAATAGCATGTTCTAATAGTATGCAGACGCAAAAGATGAAAGATCAATTGAGTAAACCTTTCGATATGAAAGATATTGGTGAAACTCGAAAAATAGTTAGCCAGTGTGAGACACATGTCATTTATCTATCGCTGCTTAGTGTCCGTTTTCAGTTATATCTTTGTATGAACATCACCAAAAATATCAAATTGGACATCAAAATCTTTACCATCCATTTCAAGGGTTTAGATTAAAAGTTATCTTATAAAAATACATTTATAGAGATAGAAAGAAAAAGAGACGAATAAATTAGACAAGTGAGATGAATTTACAAAAAGAGCTAAACAGAAATTATACTTTTTAATCATTATATCAATTTCAAAATAACCCAAAACACATCTTGAAGGTTTATTAACATATATAGTCATTTTTTGTGAGTATGTGTTATTTTTAGAATTCTTTTTTATCTACTCATATTACATGAAAAAGTATGCGTATCTTTAAAATTAAAATCCGCAAATTCTATTTTTTTGTTAAACACCTCTATATTTGGAATTTTCCAAATTTAATTACCTATTGAAAAATTATGGTTAAATTATATGTTAAATTGTACTTCCAATATATTTATCCAAAAATTTATTTGTGAATTTTGGTGGTTTTAACTGGGATTTATGTGTTTCTAAACCAAAACACAAAATTAGTATGCTTTTCTTGGAAAAATTCATGTGAAAAAACTCTTCAAAACTACCATCTTAAATTTATTTATGGTAAATTGTTTTTACATAGTAAACTTAATTCAATTATCTTGGTGAATACCAAACTGAAAAATAATTTTGTGTCGGTTTTTCATGAATTTCTTAATATCATTGCATAATTTATAATTTTAAAAAATAGAAAAATATGTGACATGTAAAAAATAATACTTAGGAGTAAATTCTGGAAAAAAAAAAGAGAACACGTTATAGAAATTCCTTAATAGTCATAATTAAATTGAAATTGTGTTATTTGGAATATATAAAGCAAGATGCTAATACTTTATGTGAAAAATCTAGAAAATAGGAAAGTACACATATTACCCTTCTAATTAATAATATAAACTATTTTAATCATCCATTAGGAAGACAATTTAAAGACAATGGTTTGGATTAGCGCATTTTGGGAACCGGGTAAAAACTCAATCTCACGCCAATTGAAAATAGATAACTTGAAAGATTTATAAACCGTGTTCAAAGTCAAGGGGTTGGGTTGGCGCATTGAGGCTCCGAGTTTCGCACGTGATTAGGATGCTTCTTGGAGAATATTTTCTTTAATGATAAGAAGGATGTTAGATATTCGCCAAACTCTTTCGATGGTAATTTCATAACCAAAAGTGCATTTGATTATTTAGAGTTAAAAAATCTCTTTTTCTCATGGCTAAATTTATTTGAAACTTTGTTTTACCTGTTAAAATAAGTGTTTTTTGCTGGAAACTTTGATTTGCTGCAATTAAATTAGATGATGATATTAATTTTTTTTGCATTAATATGGTTTCAAAGTGCGCATATTGCAGCTTACATTCTAATGATTCTATTGAGCACCTCATGGGCTCTAGTGATATTATTGTTGAGGTATGGAATCATTTTGCATTTTTTTTTTATCCCATATTTTTAAATGGTAACTAGAATAGATATATTATGAATTGGTGTAACCCTTGTGATCAAACTCAAATTGGTCTTTTAGCTGCTATTCTCCCTTTTCTTATTTGTTGGAAAATTTGGTTAAGCAAGAACAATTATAGGTTTGAGAATGTTAATATGAGTGTAGGAGATATCATTTCTAAGGTTAATAAGTGTCTTAGAAAACTTAATGGTTTTTTTAAGCCTAAATTATATTTAAAGAATTTTCAAAGTCTTACACTTAATTCTCTTATTGTTAAATCTATTGGTTGTAAAGTGAAAAGACCTAAACTTGTCTATTGGGTTTGCCCACCTTCGGGTAGGCTTAAAATAAATTGTGATGGTTCAGGTTATGCTAACTTATGTACTAGTGGTTGTGAAGGAGTTATGAGAAATGATAAGGGCATTTTTGTCTATGCTTTCTCTTTTTATCTAGGTAATCGCACTAACACATTTGTTGAACTTATGGCCATTCAGAATGGTTTAATGATTTGCCAGAGTTAGGACATCATTGATATATATATTGAAAGTGACTCTGAATTACTTGTTAATTTGTGGCATAAGAAAATATCATCTGGTTGTTAACAAAAAATCCTCCCCTAGAATTTTCCTTTAGGAGGTAACAACCTTCTCTCTAAAACTTCCGCCTTTTATTCAATATCTAGCCGCCACCCCTTATCTCCCCCTCTCCACTCCCTATTTTCACCTAGATCTACACCTTAAATCCTATTCTTCTCTTAAATCTACCAAACCAAAAGCTAGCCATGGGGTGGGGGAGGGGCTCTCCGCCTTCCTCCGCCCCTAAGCTCTATCGGTACTCGGTTTCTACCTAGTTTTTTTTTTCTCTTTCGCAGTTGGCTCTCACCGGTAAGTCTCACCTTCTATGGGTTACACCTTTTAATCAAATCTATTGACCATATTCGTTAATTCTTTGGTGGATTTTGATTTGGTCAACCCCATTTTCTCTTGAGTTCTTGAGTTTTTTTGCCTTTTCTATTTATATGGACCTTTTCCTAAAAGGATTGAGAGATCCAATAGCTTTTGGTGGAGGATGTAGATTCGACATAATGGCTTCACTAGAATGGTTTTGCTTATCCCAAGATACTAACCATTTTTAGTGTTATAAAATATATTCGGAAGGTATGGATTTTTCGAGTTAGCTCTTATTTTTCTTGTGCCGATGTATATTTGGGGTTTTTGTTTGGTTTAAATATTGTCTCGAATGGCGATTATAATTTAGTATATTTATTTTTGACCCCTTTGGATTTTCTCTCGTTTTTTGGAGTTCCTATTTTTTAAAGTCGATGTAACATGTTTTGGATGTTGAAGTTTGGTTTGAACTTTGAAAATTTTGCTCTTGGGCGAAGTTTTATTAGGAGAATGAGTATAAGTCTGATAGAATTCATGGCTAGCTTGTGTTTTAGGAGCACGGGTATAAGTCCGATGAGTTTATGGCTAACTTGTGTTTAGGGGTACAAGTATAAGTCTGGTGGGATTTATGCAGACTTGTGTTTTAGAAGCATGAGTATAAGTTTAATGGGATTTATGGCTGGCTTGTGTTAGCGGCAGGAATGGAGTTCGATCGGTTTTGAAGTCTTGACGTGATGGAGTTCCTTCACGTACTCTAACTCAGGATGTTCCGTTTTTAATTTCGTTTGAGGAAATAGTTGAGTCTAATGAACTTATTGAACTTTTTGAGTTAGCAATGGTTACATCTTGTCCCCAAGGCCGACTTATTAGCTGTGACTGTTTTCTCACATATTCATTGATGTTGGATGGGTTGATTATGATGAGTTTTCTATAATTATGACGAGTTAGATGTAGCTGGGTCCTTACCTAAAGTTTATATCTTGTAACTAACTGTTATTGGGGTCATATTATTAGGGGTTGACTTGTATTGTCGAATTACATTAGCTTGCTATGTAATTTTTACGTGTACTACAACTTGGTCTCCTAGTTGCTAGTTTATGTATTTGAGAGGTAGGTGTTCCGGCCATTTGTCTCTTTTAATATCTGTATAGTTTGCATCCTTTTTTAAGGGATTTAGTACTCTCGGCTACCTTTTTTGGTAGTTGATTCTGCTTTGGTTTGCTCAGCATGTGAGCCTCGTTTGCTTGTTTTGGTTATATGTTATCTCACGCTTAATTTCCAAAAAAAAATCATCTTGTCCTAAATTTTCTTTGGACTGATATTTGTTTACTAATGTCTTTGATTAGCTGTAATTTAAAGCATGTTTACAGGAAACAAAATCAGGTGGCCGATGGGCTTGCCAAACAAGGAGCAAAAAGCTTGAATGCTACTTATCTCAACCAAATGGAGCTTATTAAAGGCGTACATGCAGCTTATTGGTTGGACCAAATAGGCACTCCATGTCTTAGAGTGAGTTATTTTAATCTCTAATATTCTTTCTACTGGCTAATGATGATCGTTGAAGCCTTATCTATTTCCTTTGGCTAAAAGGTTAAAAGTTGGATATTTTTAAGATTTATGGCACTAATGATGTTTAAGCTGAAGTTTGGTGGTTATTATATGATTATGAGATTATGTCATGAGAATATAAGAGGTACATTGAGCTAATGAGGATTCTTTCTGAGGCAATATATAATTATATTTGAGGATGACTCTGTTTATAACTAATGAAGAGATTTTTCTGAAGCTCTTTATACTTTCAATTTGCTAGTTTCATGTACTAATTAAAAGATTTCAGATTCAATGTAGTTACTTAGTGTTACTTAGTGCAATGAGCAATAAATAGATGATAATTAGAGTAGTTAAACAAAAGAAGAAATTTGAACCTTTTTGAAGTTTTACATGCATTTCATTTTGGAATGACAAGCTCTAGAGTTGTATAGATTATATTGCTGGGTTTTTGTGTTTTTTAAGTGATCTTATTTTTGAATTTAGTGGAATAATCCCATTGCGTTTTCATTGTTTGGTAAATATGCAAACCAACGTTTGTTGGTGATTTGCAAAGTGTCTCAAGACAACTCTGCTTTGGCAAGTATAAAATCTTGAGAATTTTTCTTATCCGCATTCGCTTTGTTTACTGAATATGATAAGAGCACTGTTAAGCCCCCCCCCCCCCCCCCCCCAAAGAACTTCAAAGGCAATGGGAAAAGGAAAGCTCCATCTCAGGCACATCTGGCCGAGGAAGGACGAGATGATGACCACTACACTGATGTGGTCTATTAGGTGAATCTCGTGGGGAGAAACCTCAAAGAGTGGAGCTGGATACCGGCGCCACAAGCCACATATGCTCTAACCGGTGGATGTTTAAGACCTACGAGGCGATAGAGGGATAAAGCTGCTTCATGGGGAATTCTGCTACATCCAAGGTGGAAGTAAAAAGAATGGTCGTGATGAACATGACCTCTGGAAAAGAGATGAGGTTGACAGGGGTGCTCCATGTTCCGCATATCCATAAGAATCTGGTATCCGGATCTGTGATGGTGAAGAACGGGTTCAAGCTTGTTTTTCAATCTGAAAAAATTATAATCACAAAAAATGGTGTCTATGTAGGACGTGGCTATATGACCAATGACATATTTAAGTTAAACGTATGGACACCTGCTCCCAATAAAGGTGCTAAAGCTGAGGCTAGCACAAGCAATGTAATGACTGTTGTCCAAGAAGCCAATAATAAGAATTTTGATTTTGCTTATTTGTTTGAGTCATTTTATTTGTGGCATGGTAGATTAGGTCACGTGAATTATAATTCGTTAAAGAAATTAATATCAGTAAAACTAATACCAAATTTTGTCTTTAATAAGCAACACAAATGTGAGATATGTGTAGAGGCAAAATTAACGAAATCTTCGTTTCAACATGTTGAACGAGAAAGTGAACATCTCGATCTAATACACACGGATGTATGTGACTTAAAGTTTATACAAACACGAGGAGCGAAAAAATACGTTATCCCATTTATAGATGATTGTACTAGATACTGCTATATTTATTTAATGAAAAGTAAAGACGGGGCAGTAGAGAAATTCGCTCTTTATAAGACCGAAGTTGAAAATCAACTCAATAAAAGAATTAAAACATTGAGAAGTGATAGAGGCAGTGAATTTGAATCACCATTTGAGCAAATATGTGCTAAAAGCGGCATTATACATCAGACCACAGCCCCATACACTCCCGAGCAAAATGGGATTGCCGAGCGTAAAAATAGAACACTAAAGGAAATGATGAATGCTATGCTAATAAGTTCTGGGTAACCCCAGAACATGTGGGGGGAAGCGATACTTTCCGTAAAATATGTTTTAAACAAGTTACCACATAAGAAGTGAGATAGGACTCCATATGAATTAAGGAAATGTCATCAACCCAGTTATAAGAACTTACGGATTTGGGGTTGCCTCGCAAAGGTCCTAGTTCCCATTTCTAAGAGGACGAGAATTGGTCCTAAAACGGTGGACTGTGTGTTCATCGGATATGCACATAATAGTAGTGCATATCGGTTTCTCGTACACAAGTCGAACAATCCCGATGTGCACGTAGATGCGTATATGGAAAGCCGAGAGACCTCTTTCTTTGAAAATATATTTTCCCGTAAATTACCTATATCTGCACCAACTCAAGAGTTGAACAGTGAAGGAAATGTGGGGGCAAGTGAACCGACAGAGGAAGAGGAAGAGCCTCGGCGTAGCAAAAGGGCAAGGAAGAAAACTTTTTTTGGACGTAATTTCTTAACCTTCATTGCTGAAGGCGAACCGGTGACATATAAACAAGCTATGTCAACACCGGATTCCCAATATTGATAAGAAACTATCCAAAATGAGATTGAGTCAATCATGCAAAACCACACTTGGGAACTAGTGGATCTTCCGCAAGGACGTAAGCCCCTAGGTCACAAATGGATCTTCAAGAGGAAGTTAAGGGTTGATGGCACGATTGAAAAATACAAGGCGAGACTTGTAGTCAAGGGCTTCAGGCAAGGTGTCGATTATTTTGACACGTATGCTCATGTCTCCATGAAAACGTCTATCTGAATCGTCATTGCTCTCGCAGCTTTGTTTGATATGGAAATACATCAAATGGATGTCAAGACGGCGTTTCTAAATGGAAAACTGGAAGAAGAAATTTACATGGAACAACCAAAAGGGTTTGTAGTTCCTAGTAAAGAGCACCAAGTGTGCAAACTTGTAAAGTCTCTATATGGACTCAAACAAGCACCAAAGCAATGGCACGAGAAGTTTGATAGAATTATGCTATCAAACGGTTTTCACATTAATGAGTTTGATAAATGTGTCTACACTAAAGGAAGTGGAAAAGACTGTGTGGTAGTCTGTCTCTATGTGGATGACATGATTATAATTGGGAGTACTGATAGAATCAGCTCCACAAAGAAAATGTTATCACAACACTTCAATACGAAGGATCTGGGTATAGCTGATGTAATACTTGGTATGAAGATTACCAAAACATCAGAGGGGTATGCCTTGTCACAAAGTCATTATGTTAAACAAGTACTAGACAAGTTTGACAAGGGCAGTAAGGCGATGTCCAGAACCCCAATTGAGTTTAACTGTAACCTGAAAAATAATTTCGGTAAGAGTGTGAATCAATTGGAGTTCTCTCGTATCATAGGCAGTCTCATGTATATAATGAATTACACTAGACCAGACATAGCAAACTCAGTGAGTAGACTGAGCAGGTACACCAGCAATCCGAATTAGTAACACTGGAAGGCCATCATGAAACTTCTCAAATACATGAGGTTTTCAGCCGATTACGGGCTGCACTATACCAGATATCCAGCGGTACTGGAATGGTACTCAGATGCCAACTGGATATCAGACTCCAATAGCACAAGGTCCACGAGTGGATATGTGTTTATAATGGGAGGAGCTGCCATCTCTTGGAAATTCTCTAAACAGACATGTATCGCAAGGTCAACTATGGAATCTTAATTCACAGTGTTAGACCTAGCAACCGAGGAGGCAGATTGGCTGAGAAGTCTCTTGAAAGGAATTCCAATGTGGCCAAAACTTTACCGCAATAATCATGCATTGCGATAGTCAATCAGCTATTGCGCAGGCTCAGGATCATATGTATAATGGAAAGTCTCAACATATACGTCGGAGACATAAATCTGTAAGAGAATTGTTATCCAACGATGTGGTATCCTTAGATTTTGTGAGATCAAAGGAAAACATAGCGGATCCATTAACAAAAGGCTTCACTCAAGTAGGAGTCGAAGCGTCATCAAACGGAATGGGATTAAAGCCCCTTAAATTGGTGGCCCCCACATAGGCTACCCAACCTAAACAGAATCTTTCCTGCTAGGTTCAAAGGAAAACTGAACTGTGAAGGCAACCGAACAAAGCACTCGGGAACCAGTAGTTCCTAGCCCATTTTCCGCCATGACAGAGTGATAAGCATGTACCATTATAAGGGTGAGCTTGAGGCTCTTAATGATCCAAGTAACTCGACGGTCGAGTAAGGTGAGTCAGGATACCTTCGACTTGGAACCACCTATAACGAGTGTGTAAGGCCGGTACCATATGATGAGCTTGGGCTAAATCACTAAAGCACTCAGTTGAAGTTGCCAAGGCAATCTGGGCCAAATATGGACAACAACTAAAAGGCCTAGTACGTGGGTAGAAAGGGCACTGTGCAGGTATCATACTGGGATACACAAAGCTAAAAGGTTCAAAGCATCTATGCTACCTAATAGCAGTATTCTGGATGAAATTATGCTACGGCAGGTTCAAGGCGCGCGCTACCTGACCTTAAGCAGTGAAATTTTGCGGTTCTCTTGATTTGCATTTAGGGCATGGGCTTTCGAGCCAATTGCATTCATGTGGGGGATTGTTGGAAAAATGATGTTTCATGGTGTTTTTCAAATTGGTCACGAGTCCAAAAGTTTGGTCAAATTCCATGCGAAGAATCTAAATTTTAGACTCCGTACTCAAATGGTTTGAGTAGCTTGTGTGACAAGATTCGAAACGGTATATCGCATGACCTATTCGGTGAATGGGTGTAAATGAAAATTGACTTTAAAGTTGGACCATGGAGAGACGAAATCTGGAATTGAGAAGAGGAGGTGGGAAAATAAAGGGATGGGGAAGCACTATTTTGAATAGTTTATATACATATTCACCACTAGAGAGTGGTAATAATATGTAATCTCATAGGTGTGTGTGTAGGCAAGTGCACCACACATGTGCACGCTCGCTCGGTCTCGGTCTCGGGCACGGGTCTCGGGACTCGGGTCGTGGGTCGCGGGCGTGGGACTTGGGACTTGGGGAATGTTCCGGTTCTGGTTCCAAGAAAGTCTGAGAGTTTCGAATAATAACAAAACAGTCCCAAAAATTCCAGCAAGCTTGTAACTGATGCAATTAAATGAGAATAATTGCATCATTAATTCAGCTGTTTCGATTACTGAATTAAGTGACCATAATGGCTGAGATTTCAGCTCAGCCTATAAGTAGGCTGCTCTCTCCAACTCTCTAAAGATAATTTTTTTACATTCTGAAAACAACATTCATTTTTTCTCATAGCATATTAGAAAAAGAGATAACCATCCACCAACGGCTCAACCTTGACTCGTCGCCAGTTTTCCGGCGAGTCATCCGAGACGTTGTACCTTGGGATCGAAGCGCCAACGCAACCAGAAACATTAAGGTGGTTGGGCGAATATCGGTTAAGGACGGACTGTTTACAGTCGCCTCGTCTTTTTATTTCTGTCTTTTAAATACCGCAATTTAAATTCTGCAATTTATATTTTTGTCTTTTCAATTCTGCAATTTTATGTCAGTATTTTAATTTGCTCTATTTAGCTGTAATATTTATATTCTGTCTTCACCTTTCTGTAATTTCTTTAAAGTACTGTTTCTATTCTGTAATTTCAATTCTGTAATTTAATTCTGTAATTAGAATAGTTTTATTTCAGTCCTGTAATTTCAATTTCAATCAGAACAGTCCGGCTGTTAAGTTTATAATTTCCAGTCCGGCATTTTCTATTTATTGCAATTCAGTATATCAGATTATTAATTGATAATAATCTGAATAACGTTTGCTTTAATTTCTATTCAGTCCATATATGTTGTAATATGTAATTGCAGTTTCAATTATGAATTAATAAAGATTACACTGGTTTTAATTATTTCTTTTTAGTCCTTAATTATTGTTTAATTGTTATTTCGTACACGGAAACCAACAATCTTAAGAATTTAGGTAAGAAATTATCTTGTCGGAAAAAATTAAATAATATATGCTATTTGAAATGTTGCATGAAATGTTGCATAAAATGATAAGACTTAATAATCGGAACTTTTCATGTAGTAAATATAATTTTGCAGCATGATTTATAATTGTAAAAATTAAACTTTGTTAAATTATAAATCCCACTGATTAAAAGCTGGGGAGTGAAACATTTCAACTACAGGAGTCAAGGAGACAAAGGACTGTAGTTTAATGGATTAATTTCAAATATATATATAAATATAAATATGTGCGTGCGTGCGTGCGCGCAAGCTCGGAGAAGGTTGTATAGGAGGATAAGTTAAAAAAGTAAAATAATATAATACTTAATAAAATAAGTTAATCTATAAGTATAAAAATGATGACTATACTAAAGTGAATATTTAAGGAATACGATTTAAAGTTTAAATCATATTACTTAAATATTATGTATGGTAAATTACTCATTGAAACCCACTCAATTGTATAGAGGACTTCCTTTCTAAATTTTGGAGGCCAAAGTTTATTTTGAAACTGATTTGTAAAGTCGAGAACCATAAGTTTTCAAACTCTTAAAAAAATCGCAAACATTTTTTAGATAATAATGTTAAAAGTTATTTTTTAATGGCCAAAATATTTCTAATTTCCTCGAGAATAAAGCTTTTGTGTTCCAGTGACCAAAGTACACAAACTAAAAAAGTTTAACATTTAAGGTATAATTTCCTTTTGGTCTTACACAATTTTATTTAACTTTTGTTCAACATCAACTGCTATTGCCAGTTACACAAAAGATCATGGCTAGTAGAACAGCGAAAGATGCAGGAACTTCAAGTGGAGACAAGCGAAATAAAATATCAAGGGCTCGCTTAATCCCGACAAGCTCGTTTGTAAATTCATATAGCAAAAATATGTCGAGTTAAGGACAGAAAAGTTATAAAGTATACATCAATACTTATATGAAATTTCTCGAACTTCCTACAGGATAGTTATGGAAACTTAATAGCTAATAAAACTAGCAGACATTAATCTACAATTCAATTGATACATATCCAATTATCCATAAGTCACTGGCTAAAAAGCCACTTCACTGGTTGATATCAAGTTTTCCAATGTTTAGCATTCGCCACACAGCGTCGCAATCAACTTCATCTGAGACTGAGCTTGGTCTACAATCAACTCCGTTAATTCCCATAGGTAATTGATTTTTCAATTTCTCCAATTCGTTTTGCAGCGACCTGTATTGACCTGCGTTAAAACACGGCAAAAAGTTCTGAAATAATAAATGGTATGTCAAATGTGAGAAACAAAAAGGTCTATGTAAGTCAAAACAATGAAAGGAAATGCAGAATTATAGCGCAAAGTCAACACACTCCCTTGTTTGAGCTAGACTAGTTCAACACATTAGGCTTGTTTAGTTGCTACAAATAAAGCCAACTAATATGTTTTTATTTATTCGCTGCAGCATATTTCGCTCATCAACATAAAACTTGTCATTATTTATGTTCCAGCCTGAAATTGCTAAAAATTCTTTTCTGGCTGAACCCAGCCAAGCGATCCATAACTGAATTGGTTACCGAATAAAAGAGAATCGAAATGCTAACGTGCACATTGGAAAGTGGGGTGAACGAAGTGTGGTTATTAATAACTCTAGAACTTTAACCACTTCAATTTGGTCTGAAACAAGAGTGACTGGAATAGTCAATTTTTCTTGGGATGAAAAGAAAAAGTATTTCCCCTTAAGAATCTTATTGAATTTAGTAATTCGTTCATTTCGCCCGCACACTCCCAAAGAAAAAACATAGCAAGTCAATATCCTACGCTTTGCACCGTCGATCTACAGATCATAACATAAACAACGGTTATGCGTTGATGAGCAGTAAACCATGCCCACAGATGCACTTTCAGCAAATGAAAGAGAATTTTATTTAACAAAATGTGTCTGAGACTAGAGTAACTCCTTATTTTCCTTGATTCAAGCCCATGGTCAACGATTCTGCGCACATACGTAAGTTCTCTGGGATTTCTTTTAATATGCATTTAAGGAACATTATTTCCAAGAAAATCGCAGTGCGGGCATGTGTTCCTGCATAGACAACTGTTTGTGGCAGGAACTGGGAGACTTAATCCCAACACTGCCGTCTTATATTGTTTTAGACTTTCATTAAGTTCACAATTCTTGACATTAACAATAAAATTCAGCTTACGTCACACCCTATACTCAAAATAAAAGAATAGGAATACTTGTTGGGAAAAAGACATTGTTTCTTTTAAAGAAGTTACAGAAATCAAGTCATATCTAGTTACGGCCTAGCTGAGGTATGAACCAAAACTATAAGATAACTAATTTACCTGTCAACAAAAGAAGCAGTAGATCAATCAATTCATCACTCTCCTAAGATATTAAACTACATCACTAGATTAAATGCATGCATATTTAAGATTTTCTTTTATGTGTTGGGGTGTGTATGTGTGTGTGTAGTGTGTGTTAAGCTTATCATTAAAGATTTTCAGTAACACAAACTGAAGTTTTAAATGATATTGCCATACAAAGGGACAGTGCACCTGCTAAAGTGGTTAATCATTCAAGATACAGTATTCATCACTCCTGCCTCATTCTATTGGCTTTCCTGATGGAAAACTTTAGTTCATCGATTACACTTTCTTACGCAATTATATGTGAAATACTCGACTAACAACTCAATGCTTTTCTCTCAAATTAAGCTAACTCTTCAAGGAAAAACTCCGAAGCAAATGAATTTGGATAACTATTGGCCTTGATGCTTTTGAGCAACATATTCTAAAAATCGGCATCAATACTTTATTTGAATATGTTTATACGTATCAGGTTGTAGAAAAATTAGAGGGGGTAAAACAGAAATTTTACCGTCAACCAACATTTTTTTTTGCTCAAGCATCATAAGCTGTTGCTTCAGAGTGTTGTTTTCCATTGATAAAGCAACACGATGCTGAAGCAATGAAGCGACTTTGAAGGCTAAGTCAGATTCCAAACTCTGCAAAAGAAAACATCAAATTTGTGTTTGTTAGAAAAACTGAGCCAGGTTTTATTGTTTTCACTTTACAGCTTGTTTCACCTCAGCTCGTTACAATAATAGATACATCAAATTCAATCCTTCATACAAGGGGAAATAAGATGATATTGCTGAGAAAGGAGTTAATGTTTTTCCTTTTGGAATGATGTTTCAATTATTTAAACTTTAAAGATAGGTATACATTTTGTCAGAAACTTTCAAGTAACAGAAGAACATTTTGGACATAGTAAAGTCTATGGGGAATGTGCATTCTAGAGTTTGAACAATGGTATGCAAAGATTTAATTCGTGGATCACGGAAAAGTTATCAATTATCATATTGGTGTAACAGAAAACAAAAGTAATTGATAGACTATATTGCACTTATCAGTACCTTTAAAGTATCAACAGTTCTTTCTAGTTCAGCAATATATTGGAGCTTACGAACCCTTGAGCGTTGCCCAGACTGCCTGCAGCGAATACAAATACACAACATCACAAGTGTGTCAGATAAATAATAATAGATAGTAAATCAAAACTAACAATTTAGAGCATAACTGACTACACGAGTCATGACAGCATAAGTATAAGTGTATAACTATAGAAGTTTCATGTGAGATTCGGGCTCTTGAACAAAATGAATAGGACAGGGACTCAAGGAAAACTCTTTATAAAGACGAAAATAACCATCCTTCCATATTGGAAAAAATGAATAAATAAAATCAGGAACATGTACAAAAGATTCAAGGAAATGTCACAACAACAATGGACTGTTTAAATGAACAAGGTCTCTCTGCCAATGGAAAAGCACTTCTTCAAGTTAAAAAAAGCTGTAAAGAGTATGTATCCCAACCGTTTAGCAGCATTTGTCTCAAAATTTGCCACCTCAGCTGAACCACCTGCACCTTGGATTATCCTGGTCTCATTAACACCACTTTCCAGATAATACGCTGGATTTCGAGAAAAATAATCATTTAATTTTGAAACCACAACATTTTCGGATAAATCTGCATTCCCTCTACTCCGAGGAGAATTAGGACCATAAACACACGATGACTCTAAACCGCTAACACTTTCTTTCAAACCCAAAGATTCATCTAAAACAAGGTCTCCCAAAAGGGCCACTGGGTCGCTAACTGATCGGCGAAGTGGGGTTATTTTAGGAAACTCGTTATTCTTACTCAGTCTGTCTTCGAACCATGGTGGCTGTTGCTCTAGAATAAAGCTTTGTGAGGCAGATTTTTCATGTTTAGGGGTACAATGGTCGTTCGACAAGCGAGCTTTGCTTTTCGTTTGAAATGGGCAGCGTGGTGGAAGGTGAGACTGTCTCGACATTGCAAAAACAATGCAATTTATTCCCTCATTTCCTTCTGCAATTTTAAAAACTATATAACACATTTACAGTTTAAAAAGTTGAATAGCACGGAATGGAGATAAAACTAAGAAAATCTAAAGTCGGATATTTTTTAATTTTTTTGATAATTAATAACACCCTCTCTTTATAGTTCAATAACTATGCTTTTCTTTATAGTTTGGTTGCTTCTCTAAGAAATGAGATGATATAAAGAACATTGTCGTGCGTTGCAAAGCAAAAGCAAATCTGGAAACTTTATCTAATTTTCTAAATGTTCCATGTCATGGCTAAAAAATGAAATAAACTTTCACCAGAAGGGAGTTTTTGATTCGTTAATTGCTCAAATTGAAATTAACTGATTACACCATGAAACAAAATGCAAATCTTTTAGGCAGTGAACTAAGACCGAAATTGGTGAAAAAATGGAAGACCTTTTTTAGAATGCCCTTTAGAAATATTTAGATGAGATAGTTACAGAAAGACCTATGGATATGTATAAGCTTATAACCTCTGTTTGATGAACTTGTTTGGCAAACATAAAAAGAAAACGCCACTTGAACATTTACTTTTATGTGTAAAAACTTAATTTACGCATCATCTTCATCAACTATGCCTTTATCCCAAGAATTTTGGGTCGGCAAGTAACTTGTTTTACGCAAAGCTACAAATTTATTTATACTTTCAAGACAAAACATACTTTCTGTAACTGTTCCTTCATATAATTTTATCAAAAAAAGAAATCAGTTTTTCACTAAAGTATGTTTTTCACTTTTTACAAACATAAGATAACTTAAACATACAAGTGTAACTATTCTATAGGAGTATATCTCTTCTACTCCATCAAACAGTACAATGTGTTGTTGAATTTATTAAATATAACATCAAAAAGAACATAAAACCCTCCAATTAGCTGCAAAGCAAAGCACATGAAAATAATAAATACAGCATCTGAAAATCATAAAAATTAAGCTTGTAAACTTAATTATAAAGATTCCAACTTCCAAATCAATAAATAGAAAAAACATGACCCTGATTACGTTTTGTTCTGTTTAAGATAAAGTACGTATCAACTACAGTTATTAGCTTACATTAATTAAAATCCTCTAACCATGAATTTTGGAAAGATTCGAGAAAGTTAGCGTTTACGACGTATTTATCGACTTGAATATTTAAAAAAAAAAACATATTTGTGTTTTATTGTTTGAGATTAATTACAGTTGCTAACCCCTGATAATTGAAATTGACAAATCATAAGTTTCAGGCCTGCTTAAAAACAGTCAATATTCTGGTGTCCTGCCCAAAAAAATTTAAACTATATTCTGGTTAAGTAAATAAAACTAACATGATTAATGGTTTTGCAGAAAAATTTAAACTTTATTCTGGTCAAGTAAGTAAAGAAAATATAACTTACATAACTATTGCATGAGTAATAGTTATGCAGAAAAAATTAAACTTTATTCAGGTAAAGTAAGTAAAGAAAATAAAACTTACAGTACATGATTAATGGTTATGCAGAAAAATTAAACTATATTCTGGATAAGTAAATATATAAAATATAACTTACAGTACATGATTAATGGTTATGCAGGAAAATAAATTTTATTCTGGGTAAGTAAATAAAGAAAATAAAACTTACATGATAAATGGTTTTGCAGGAAAATTTATATATATATATATATTCAGTCTTTCTGCAAGAGAGAGAGAGAGAGAGAGAGAGAGAGAGAGAGAAAAGGCCGCTCAAATCAATGCTGCCTATGGTTTTAAAACAATTTAGTACTATAAATAAATTCATTGAATTTATACGATTGGTTTGTATAATTTTGGTCAACATACTATGTAGTACCTTAGTTTATATATATTTATACATATACACATACATATATGTACTATATAGTATTTCAGTATATACATTTGATAATATTAGTCATTTAATGTATAGATGATTCTTATTCAGTAACATATCTTGAAGTTAATGTTATTTCATTGCCCCTTAGTTTCATATTAGTTGTCCGTTCTCAAAATGCATGCATTTTGGAATGTAAATCTCGTTCAATATTGGTTTAATACTATTGAAATATCAAATATCAATCTCGTGTATGTATGTACGAAATGACAATCTCGTGTATGTATGTATGATTTACATTGGTACTTAGTGTTGAAATGACAATCTCGTGTATTTGTGCATGATTCTCAAAATTTGCCATCAACATATACTCACATTTTTGTAGATATATCTATTTTTGTAGATAAAATCAAAAAAATTTAAGAGTCATATGCATGTATGATTCTCACAACGAAGAGTATGTAAATTCGGCCTATTGAATAGCATGGCATGTAAACAAAGAATTAGTATATGAAGGTCAGGGGTGCCAAAATATATGTACAATTAACATATTTTTATTGGGGGTGCCAAATCTACACCTAAAAAGAAATTGTACTAAAAAAAAATTACGTCACTTGGGATTTTTAAAATTATGGGGGGTACCGTGGCACCCGATCGTCCCCACTTAGCTTCCCCCTGATGAAGGTTATGAGGTGTATGTTCTATTTTAAGTAAACAATAAACTAATAAAAACAGTCTATTAAAGTCTAGGATTGTCAAAAATATCATTATAATAAGAATAAATTTATTATAAATGTGAGAAAATAAAGAGTATTTTACATTAGAATTTAACGTATTTGTCTATTAATTGGAAATTTAAAACCTCACATTTTAAGTAAAAAATAGTTTTTGTTTGAAAATTTTAATTTTTTAATGTTTTTTTGGGTAGTTTTAATCGAAATTGTTTCAAATACTTAAATAACGGTTTCTGAAACAGGACATTTATTTTGAGAAGAATGAAGTATGCTAATAAAAACAGCCTACTAAAGTCTATGATTGTCAATATCATTAAATAATAAGAATAAAATTATTATGAGTGTGAGAAAATAAATAGTATTTTACATTAGACATTTAACGTATCTGTCTTTTAATTGTTTTTGCAGAAAGACACGATAGTTTCAAGTAAATGTTATGTTCTCCGATTATTATTATTTTACATAAAGAATTGAGATATGGATTTCCCTCTCCACCATTTGTTGTAGTATGGGAAAAAAGAAAAATACAATAACTTGGATTTGACTGAAATTTTAATTATGGTAATGAGACCAATAATTGTTTAAATTTAAACTACAGTACCATTTATATAAATAATAATTTCCATAAATTTGAAGGCCTAGGGGAGAGAGAGAAAAAAGCAGAGTACGGACCACACCAACATCTGAGTTGTGCACAGCTCAGTTTTATTTCTACTTTTGCACTTTTATTCTTATGCTACAAAATCCCAATACTTCTTTTATAAACTTCACCATTAATACTATTATAACTAAATATTTCAACAAAGAAAACAAAATCACCACTAATAACTCATCAAGATTCCGTGATGTATAGTAATGTTCAAAAGAATAAAATATTTTATTACTTATCAACTTAATCTATTGAAATTATAATATTAGTATATTACCAATTGCACAGTATTTTTTTTAAAGAATTGAGCTTCTTTATTGTTTTAGTAAAGCTAAAGTCACCAAAAAAACAGTTAATAAAACTTTTTTGATCTTTAATTCATTTACCTCATAAGTAAATTCCCAAAATAATGTTATTGTATTAATAAATAAATAAATAAATTTAAACAAAAAATAGTTCGACTTAGGATTTTTGTCAGGATTCATCCCTACACCCGATCTTTATCCTGAAAGTACTCGGATCGGGACAAATTGCAAAATAATTTAGACATGACAACATTGGGTCGGGAAAATATTGATGTTCATGACTGACTCAAAATATTACAAGGATTACCATCTTTCAACTATTAGAGATGGAATTAATTCACAGTATTTTCCCAAGTATGGTATAAGATTCATTATTTGAGCTATAAGATCCAACCAGATTCTAGGACAAGATTTGATAAGTAATAGTCAACAAATTGTTATTCATTGCTCTGGGAGCAATGGTTAAAAAACAATTAATACATTTTTTTTTTATATTAGTTTTGGAAGGGGTGCTTGTCTTTAACACATTAACTTAGAATTCATCCTGAAACCTTAACTCCACCCCGAAAGTTTCGAGTTGGGACAAATCTAGTTAACCCCTTCCATTTTATTTATGTTAACAACCCCTTCCAAAATTTAAATTTGTTTACCAAAAATCTGAAAAATAAAAAGAAAATAAATTTGAAAAGTGATTATATTGACTTTAAGTACAATAACAATTAACTATGAATGTTTTATTGACTACTATTAGCACATTATAAACTAAATTTAATACGATTTCCAATGATTATATATTTTATATTGTATCATATTCGAAGCATAGATATGTAATTAATCAAATTTTTATTACAAAAATTACAAACATAACTCTCAAAATTAAGTTTAATATTTTTCGATTTATTACAAAAAACATTTATATAAATCATGCATATTTAAATTTAAAGAAACAATAAAGTTATAAATCTAAAAATTCTATATTTTAATCAATATATTGTCCATAAATTATGAAAGTGCTCAATAATAAATTATAAATTTCATAAATATTTCTTTAAAATTTTAGAAAGAAAATAAAAACAATGTTATAAATTTATTTACTCGATATTTCAAAAACTTGAATATAAAAAAAATCGTTTGTTCTCTACTAAATTGTCGTTTTAGCTGTTTTTTTTGTATTTGTTATAGCATATTAGTGACCATTTTGGGTCTTACTCGGCCTTTACTTGGTCATATGTTGGGCTTTCCTACCATATGTATATTACCATCTATTATATAAAGAGAGTTAGGGGTCTCCTGATATAATCTCCAGACACTCATATTAATGAATAAACACTTCGTATGTTCTCTCTCTATATCTATATACATATATATGTGAGCTAATATGTCACACAACACGTTATCGGCACTTTGCTCGCGGAGACTAGAGTATACGCTCGGAGATTGGATTAAAAGCTATGAATCTAGTATATACAATATAAAACTTGAGGTTTATCCGGATTTTATTATATTATTGCTATATCGACTTTCACCAAACAAAAATCGGGAGTAAGGTACACAAATATTATAACCTTGATAAACTCCACCATATTGTAACTGTACGGATTAAAATATGTTAATGTTGCATGATATTTACACGCCTAATTTAGTAATACTACATGTGGCGTGAATAGGGTTTCTTATGAAACGATATTTATTTATGTTATATTTATATCTTGTACCGTAAAGCATGCTTGCAATTGTTCTTTTGTATAGTTGATAATCTAAATGGATTAGAATAAAAGAAAACCTAGCAAACATGTGTTATACTAATACGTACAGATATGTATAGTATAAATCCTAAATCATGTAATTATGAACATATATAAGTCAGAATGTATATGTCAAGAATTGAAACCAGCAATACTATTTTGTAATTCACTAAAACTATAGGCTGAGCTGTTAATTACTTAAGAACCAAGATGTAAGTTTCCAGAATTTATGGATTGTGTATGTAATAGCACTAAAACTGAAAATAGCTTATAGTAAATACACTCAGGATCCCTGTAGTTAAACCTTGTATAGATAATAGTATGTACGTGAGTACAAATTCGCCTAGTATATGGCCTCAGCAAATAAACGTAGATATTGTTAATCTGTACTTCGGAAATTTCCATATATCCAATCATATCATTACCATGAATAGTACTTACACATATAGTAATAAAATAATAAAAATATTGAGTTATATCTTGCTAGTGTAAAATAGATAAATAATAATCTAGATTGATAGCGTTAATTTGATTTCCTTATAAAAAAATATGTACTGCCATGTTATTTAATCATGAAACAGGTACAATCTAGATAATTAATCATCGTATTATTTATTTACTGACATGTACACATGTGTACAATATGTTAGTTTGTGAAATCATATATTTTCACATTTAAGTTGAAAAAATTATAAACCTTCCCCAACTATGCTCATCTATTTGGATATGATGTCTAGGAAAGATATAGGTGGAATTCGATATCCTAATGAAGTCGGGTTTTAAGTGGCATTCGTGCCCTCCACTCTCACCGTCTTTCGTGGTCATTTTCATGTAGAGCTACCGAAAGGGGTTGACTAAATAATAATTTTCCCGAGTGTGTTTATATAGTGATGTATGTTTCGCTGAATTGGTGTCTCATTATCGACATGTCGTTCGATCAAGGAGAACATATTCACATTAAAAGCAAAACTATTTTCGAACCTGTCGTTTCGAAACAAAGTTTGTGCTTGTGCAAAGCATAAACATATAAACCAGTCGTTTTATATGATAACTAATCCAGAACTCCCAACACATGATGGATGGCATCTATGATGAAGAAAATCGCAAATCATACTTGCGAAATGACTGTTTACACGTGATGTTATTCCGTTACCACATGTTAGTCACCCTGATGTGTGAAAATGTGATGCCCAAATTTTTTGGATGACATCTTTGATGAGTAAAACACGAGTTTATGGTTACTCACGAGATGAAAGTTAAGGCGTTAATGTTATTCCGCCATCACATTTGAGACGTGATGACATCTATAGTGAACAAATTTCTGAAATTGGCATATTGGAGCGATCATTCACCAAAATAGTAGCTTGGAAAAAGTATTGCATAAGCAGTATCGTGAATTTATATTCACAATGTCCCTTATCACATCACCCATATGTTATTGGATGAGAGTGTACTCGTCCTATTGGGTTTATAGCAATTTTTATGCCCAATGCTAATGCTCTTTGTGGACATTGTACTCGAACAGAGAACCGATACAAGAATTATTTGTCTCAAAATATCGCGAGCATGACGCTCTCCTAGCCAAGTAAGGTTTAGACAATTGTAGAAATCGAAGACATGCAGCTCCAAGACAGTCCTTAAAGGAACAATAAGGCCCGTTGTCACAAAGCAAGAGAGAATGCTCATTGAGCCAATTATCTGCTATATAAATGACAAACGTCATGCCCGACTAATCCTTTCATAGTTCACAACTATTATAAGGGTGTAAAAGTCGTAGCTAATGTGGTTAAAGCTAACTGAAAGGGAACTCTAGAGACCCCCGGTTTTGTGGCTCAAATGAGTTTGATACGTTTATTTATTTATTTTGAGCCGATTTGTTGCTCATCTTGATTATGTTTTTTTCCATTTGGATTATTATTTTTCCATTTGTACCATAATTTTGGATTATGGTTTGCTTGTTTGTTGAAATTTTCTCGGATTAATTTAAGGTATTGTTTGAGCAAATTCCTTTGACAAATGTGACCAAAATTTAAATAATGAAACTTTAGGCAATACTTGTGGGTAGTTTATTTTATGGAAATAGTGGGTAACAGTGTACCACATAATTTCACCAACTACTTGCCTAAAAGGATACTCAGTGATAATGATTCTGGACCTGTCATTTCACTTTGGTAAAACCAAATTGATTTGTCAAATATGAGGTCTTAATACTCTTATTGGTCCTGTCGTACCTTGTTGAGTAACAAGATATTCGAGAAAACCAGTGTTATATAGTAATAGCTCATAAAAAAATTGAAATTCTTTACACAATCTCCACTCAATACGAAAAAAAGCGTAGTCATGAGGAGTTGAGATGTCTTTCCGTGGTTGTTACCACGTTTTTATAGCATTTGAAAGTTACCTTATCATTCGCCTGCCGTTGATTGATAAGAGGTTTTAGATGTTGAGACATGATTTTCTATATTGTCATTTGCCTTTCGGCGATTGATAAGAGCAGTTTGAAACTGTGGCATTGGCCAGATGAGATGTTCCCGGGTCAAAAGACGATGATTGATTTATAATCGCGTCGCATTTGAATTTTTTTTGAGAATATATTTCGTGATTGATCCGAAATATATGCCACTAATGCTCTCTTTGAGAGACTAGTATGTGTAAAGATCACGAAATGCACTCGTAGAATTCTTGTAAAGAATTGAAAGAGTTATTGTGGACTTATCCAACCATAAGATGGACCATAAATATAAATGGTTATGGTTGATGCATCGACAATAAGGTCATATTTTATTGTTGTCCATAGAAATGCAGCACTTTCCAAATTTTTAGCCCTATCATTAAATTGATAGCTCCTGCTCCGGATTATCCTGAAAAGTCTAGTCGACTTGATAATGCCGAAGAGTAAGAATCAAAATTTTGATTTGAATTACTTGAGTTTGGGAATTGAAATTGAGCATCATGTTGATTATGTTCAGACCCAAATGGACTCACGGAAATTTTGATGATGCGACTGCAAATGATTGTACACACTTCTTGGTCTTGCGCACCAAGATTTATATTTCTGTGTGGGGTCATGCTATTTTGCTGCATTGGTCCGTTATGAGGCCCATAGACACTCAGACTGGTTATGAGCCCGAAGTTTCATATTAACGTGTGTTTGGAGTGCTTAATTAATATTTTGATTGAGCCGTTATAGCATTCAAAATATGGACCTCTAAAGGGGACATAAGTCGATTATGAATCAAGTGCCTATCGTTTGATAGAGTAACCTTGGCAAGCGATCTCTTTACCCGCATGATATGCGAAAGTGACATCCATAAGATTGTTCTCCCTGTCGTTATGGGGAGATTTGCATGTTACCGTTGATAAGGAACGACATGAAATAACGTGACATAACTCACTCAGTCTTAGCTTGACCCCAAAACTTCACTTAGTGATAATTAAGTGCATAGATTTTCTTAAGTCTAACTAAATGCCAGACGCATTTAATGATTTTATGAGATGTCATGAGATCATTTATACCTGCTGTAAAATGCTTGCAAGGATAGACGTCTCAGTCGGACGACATGTTCCTATCGTAACACATTGCTTTGGCCGAACCAGCCAAGAAAAGTACGTTGCCGTCGACCATCAGTCTGTCATCCTTCCCAATATACGAGGAAGTTGACCGGTTCTTCATTCGTTCAACCCCTGGAGAGGTGCACTGAAACTCGTTTTTTGCACGATATTATAAATGATCAAGGAGATGTGTGATTCCTCCTCATCATGAGAATCTTGAAATATATGTCGATTGTGATATCTTAGACGATATTGAAGCGAAATGAGACTGTATTGATTAATTGTTCATATATTTGGTGTGACCGATAATATGAGCAAATGATGACAGGAAACCACGTACCGTTGCTGAATTCAACGTAGAACAGACTGGCCTAATAGAAACTTACGATCCAAGTAGACTCCTTAGAAAAAGTGTGTTCGGACCTGTAGTTCCAACACCACCAATGTTAAGTGAGTTCGTTTATTTGGTTATTCGTAAGAAAGAGTGATGATAATAATGAGACTGTATCAGTGCTCGCCTAGTAGCGTAAGGCTTCTCTCACACCTTGGAATTGATTATGAGATGTTTTATTTCCTCGTAATAGGCGTTATAACGGTCCCCTACTTTATCAGTTTATTAGTTTTCGGAAAACTGAGTATGCAGCATGTGATTATGGTCACGGTTTTATCTCTATGGGGATTTAAACAAAGAGATGTACATGAAGGTCCATGTGTGACTTCATGTGCTTGAATCAAGTAGTTCCTGACCACGAAACTCGTTCTCAATTGACTGAGACATTCACTTTATGGATTGAAATAATCCGAGCGGATGTGGTATACCTGCCTAAGTGAGTACTTGATCAGCTTGGGATAATTGGATAAGTATTATGCCCTTGCGTGTTTATTACGTAATCCACTTTTGGATTTTCCTTCGAGATGAAGGATCTTTGGAAGACACGGTAGTGGCTCGACCTGATGATCGAGTCCCGTAAAGATTGAATCTAAGTCCATAATTCAGACTACACCCAGAAGGTGTTATGACGCTTTAGTCACCAGATTCTCCCATGATCGTTCAATCACTAGACATTGATATACACCCGGTCCGTCCCTGATGAGACGATGAAGATATATTGAACCATGATGTTCATATCTAAGTACAATAAGCGCATCATTGTACTTGGCCTAATGTGCTAGGAAGAACATCTCGTCTGCTGTGAATGGTATAGCTCGACACAGCATCGCGCTAACACGCTGCCACTGAAATAGCATTAAAGATATTTTTCCGTTACCATAAATATACTATGGAAAGGGGCTTCTTTATCCCATTTGTTTCATCAAGTGTACCTACCCCATTCGGTACTCGAATTTTGCCGGTTCCTTATCAGACCCGCATAATGGATATTTCTAGTATGATTATGTCTTACTATTGGGAATAGGCGATATCTTGGAGGTCTTGTTAAGACTCCAAATGAATCATTATGATCTATTCGTGCTCTATGAGACGATTAGAGAGTGTATATGACTTCGACCTAGTATTAGCCATATTTGAATTACATGTTCCGTCTCATGATCCAGATGAAGCACTTGTCATATTTGAGGACAATTTGCTGTTATCGATCAATAGAGACATGACTAGATTATGCTATTTAGCATTTCTCGCCGAAATAAATATTCGCATATGAAGTTTAAGAACATCTTGTTGAATGCTCGTTCTATTCCACGTTAGATTTTCTTGCATCCAATCGTGTGCAAGTAAATGAAGAATCCAGTCGAATGCTCGTACTCTTTCTTGGAATATGAAATTCTTGAACTCAGTTGTGTTTAAGTGAGGGGGAGCATACATGAGAATGCTTATTGCACTAATTACTAATTAGTCGAAATCCTCACACACTGTCGTCTGCAAGTGAGGGGGGGCATCCAGTTGCATGCTCGTGTACTCTTTTTGTCCTTCGACCAAGGTTTTTTCCCACTGGGTTTTCCTTGGCAAGGTTTTTAGTGAGACACGTTCTCATTATCTCACTTAAGATTGTCGAAATCCGGGGGGAGTATCATGTCATATACTTTTTACCACTATGTACTCTTTTATCCTTCGACGAGAGTTTTTTCGCACTGGGTTTACTCTAACAAGGTTTCGATGATGCATCTGTTTTGTGGTTGAACCTCTGCTATGACCACCGTTGCACTCTTTTTCCTTCAATTAGAGATTTTCCCATTGGGTTTGCTCTGACAAAGTTTTGATGAGCCACACTGTTTTGTAGTTGGTTACTTACATAGTATTTCGTCCTATATCATTCGGCTATACAGTTTCTCATAGGTACCGGTTTTGTCCCACACTGGGTTTTCCGGACCTAAAGTTTTATGTGTTTAGCATTGCGAATGAACTCAACTCTGATCGACTGCATGAATACGAAGAAATCAAGACGTTCAGAGGGGGAGTGTTGTACTATATTATTGACCATCTTTGGTCTTACTCTATGAGCCTTTACTTGGACCTATATTGGACTTTCCTACCATATGTAGCCATACACTCTATTATATAAAGAGGGTTATGGGGTCTCTTGATATAATCTCCACACAGTCATATTAATGAATAAACACTTCGTATGTTGTCTCTCTATATTCTCTCGCTATATCTATATAAATATATATGTGAGCTAATATGTCATACAACACTATTTAATTTATGAAAAAAAATCAAGTCAGATGTATTTAACTAGCTAAAACAACCGGATGATCGAGTGACGCTATAAAAAATTTATGCCCACACTAAAATGAAGAAATTTAGTTTCAATATTTTTTTCGGCAACCCCAAAATTAATGTTCTGGCTCCGCCCCTGTATATATATATAAGTTTACATTTATAACATAATAAAAAGCCAAATAAAAAATAAAGAACCCTAGTTGTTACTACCATAAATTTTAAATATCAATTAAAATAAAATAGTAATTATTAGTAATAGTTTTGTAATCAAACTTATTAATTAATAAATCATTGTGTTGTGTAGTATATCAACGCCAAAGTAGGGAAAAAAAAGACAAATAGTAAAAAAGATTGAGGGAAATATCTTATGCTTTATTCCCATATTAGAATCTTTGCACTTTACCCATGTGATCAAAACCAATCAAATCCAATGGCTGAACTAAGAAGAATCTGATGACTTTTTTTAAGGGGGAGTGTGGCGGATTCATTTTGGATGCCTTAATTTTTTTTAGAATAGTCTGCCTTAACAAATCACCACAAATCTCAACCACTCATTTAATCCAATGGGTCAATGAAAAGAACACACAGGTGCAACCAAAACATCAACTTTCTCATTTTTCTCAATTTACACATGTTAATTTCTCAATTTGGACGACTTACGAATGGGGTTTCTTTTGATTTTGTTTTCATTCGATGGGTGTTCAAGGTTAAGGCGAATCGACTAAGATATGTACTACAGATGACCGTCTGTGATGGGATTAGATCACCAATGTTTTCGGTTTTACTTTTTGAAAAACCCTAAATCTAAATACATGCGAAATTCAGGCAAGTATGAAAGAAATGGGTGAACAATATAGTGTTTTGGCTCACCTATTAGTTTTTTTTTTACCATTGGATTAAATGGGCATTGCTAAAAGAAAAATGGACGGTTGAGATTTGTTAAGGTAGACTACCCTAAAAAAAAAATACAGGAAAAATGGATCCGAATCTGGCTCCCCTTTTTGCTCACCAACACTATTAAGTTAGTTCACAAAATTGGTTGAATAATAGTATCATAAATTGGTATGCATTTAACACTTTCGTCCTACCATATTTAATTAATTAAATTAGTTGTATAATAGAATCATTAAATCGAGAGATTTTGGTCTTTGCTATATTGCTAGATTCTTAGTGCGTAAATTTTGCATGTCAACCGAGAGTACAATTAACTTTTAAATAAATTATATGATTTTGGTCTTTGCTATATTGCTAGATTCATTATGGTACATCTCTATAGAAATTGACCATCAGCTAAATCGAGAGAAATAAAATTTTGCGAGAAATTTCTGGAAAGTTTGTTGGAGTAGCACTCATGAGTAAATCAAATCTTACAAATAATTATTGGACGTAATGCATCCATGCTTATTAACTCTTACTGTCTCTTATACAGATAATCAAAATTAAAAAAACTTGAAACAAAGTCAATAAAATCGAAATGGGGGCAAGAAGAACAATGATGAGGGGACTTAGGTAGGGAGACAGATTGGTAAAGTTGTTTTTCCCAATTTCGATAATAGTTATGAAGCCGAGATAGTTTATATTTCAAAAGTTGATTAAACCTATTACTTTCATCATGTAAGGAAGGATGCATGAAACATTAGGAAATCTCTCTTTAAAATGTATTTTCTACTATAATAATGGAAGTCCTTCCTTCTCAAGAGCTTATGAAGAAGGCAAATTACAATTTAGTGCACCAACCTTTACATTTATTTTACACAAATGTTTTAAAATTTTGATTTATTACTCCAACGTCAAGTGATACATGACACATGATGAAACAGGATTAGAAAGGATGATGCGACATGATTAGGGGACATATGACATCCACGATCACCAATAAAAATTCTATATAAGTCTGAAAAATATAAACTGATTCTACAAAAATGAAAAAACTCCTAAAATAATTTTAAAAATCCGAAAAAACATAGAAAAATTACGGAAAATTAATTAATAATCAAAAAAATATACTAAAATAAAAAATTGGGCATAAAAGATGACAAAGTATCAAAGGATAGATGGTCTGACAAGACCATACAATATTGGGAAAAACATATGATTGCATACACTTTAACATTGTTAGAGTGTACAATTTAATAATGCTTTACAAATTGCATACACTATAACATTGTTAGAGTGTACAATGTTTCACTTTGTAGAATGTATTCTTAGGTAATGTATTAAATTTTGAAACTTTCTATGTAAAACTATAAAAAATTTAAGAATGTGGTCATATTTGTTTACAAAACCATACATAATTTACATAACACGTGGTTTAAGGGTTTAAAGCAACGCCTCGTTCAAGCACAAAGGAAGCCCAAAAAATCGATTTTAAAATATTAATCTTTAAGTAAATGTTTTTAGAAAACTAATGTTATACTAAAATGTTAAAATAAAAAAAAAAAAAAAAACACGATGGCTCAATTGTATTGTCATTATAAAGTTTTTGGTAAAAAATATTCACTTTTGGAGTTATTAATTGGTTCATCAGAGGCTAACTCTAAAATATCAAATAGTATTATATCAAATTCACAAACTAAGTCCAGAAGAAATTTTGAAACAATTAGGGTTTCAACTTCTTTACATCACAATCATAAAAACCATCGCTACATTAGTAGCGACGAAACAACAAAACCTAGAAAGATAGAAAGACATAGGTGTAGTGACTCGACGGATTTGACCGTCAAAGATCTCACGAGTCACAACAAACGGATGTATGTGGACTTATATCCCCACTGCATGGAGAGATGAAAGTGAGGGAGATGAGAGATGAAAGACTGTGAGAGAATAACATATAGCACAGGGTTGTCGTCACCGGAGAAGGAGCGACAGGGGTGGAGGTGAGGGGATCATGATATTTATTTTAGGGTGATAAGCTGATCGGGCCAAATAATCTCACACGCGAACTACAAAAGAATAAAAGACTTTTGTAAATAGCCATTGTTCATGGATTTGTTTGTATTTTCCCTTCACTAAACAAAAAACCCAACCCATAAAATAAGAAAATGTAAAATCCAATAAATAAAAAACAAGAATAAATTAATTAGAGGTCATTTGCTAATAGGCATTGTCCATGGGGTTTGTTTGCAATTTACCCTTACCAAACATAAAATCCCAAAATATCAATAAAAAAAACGAAAACAATTAAACTTTGTATAAGAGTAAAGAAAATTAGAAGTACTTTACAAATAACACATTGTTCATGGGTGTGTTTGCAAGTTTACCCTCACAACAAAAACATAAAATTCCAAAATATTAAAAGTCCAATAATAAAAAAATCTAAAACCCAAATAAAACAAAACAATCTCTCCTTTTTCTTCACTCCATATTTCTCTCTCTCTCTCTCTATACTAGTTATATCTATATGGGAGTATCAAGTACTAAAATGAACCCTAACGAGACTGTAATGAACTCCTACTACAATAAAAAAAAACAAAACCAACAACAACAACAAGAACACTCATCTCAACACGAGACCATTCTTTTGTCTCCCCCGAATGGTTTTCTCTTGGTAAAGAATAGAGGGGGCCAAGAAAGTACAACACCCCCGAAGAGGCAAGTGATACTCGCCGCACCCAACTAACTCTTCCAAAAAACCAAAATCAAACATAAAATTATAAATTATCAACCCAGTTAATAATAAAAGCAAAAACAAAAAAACAATAAGACTTAGTGTAAGAATAAAGCAAATTAGAAGTATTTTGCAAATAACCCATAACTCATGGGGTTTGTTTGCATTTTACACCATATCCAAATATAAAATCCTAAAATATCAACCCAAATATTAAAAAAAAAAAAAACCTAAAAACCAAAAAACCAAAACAATCTATCCACCCCTTCCCTCTCCCTCTCTCTATGTATCTATTTATCCTAGTCATTAAATGGAGTTTAACGAGACTGTAATGAACTACTACTACGATCAACACCAAAACAAAAACCAAAACCAATACTAATATCAACAACAAAAAACACTGATATTCACAGACTCAACAACAACAAGAGATCCCACTCTCGTTTCCTTCGAACAGTTCTCTGTCAGTGAAGAACAGGGAGAGAGGCCCAGAAAGTACAACACCACCGAGGAAGCAGGCGCTGCCCAGCTAGATCTTTCTAAGAAACCCTCACAAAACATAAAATCCCAAACTATACACCCAAATAATAATAATAATTAAAAAAATTATTATAATAAGGCTTACTATAAGACTAAGTCAAATTAGAAGTCATTTTGCAAATAACTTATTAACCAATGGGGTTGTTTGCATAATTTTACCCTTACCAAACATAAAATTCCAAAATATTAACTGAAATAATAAGAAAACCAAAAAGACAAAAACAAACAATATAGAAGTCATTTGCAAATAACCTATTGTTTATGAGTTTGCTTTGCATATTTACATTCACCCAACATAAGAATCCAATAAAATCTTCAAAAAAAATTTAATCTTAAAAAAAAACATAAAAATCCCCAAATATCAACCCAATAATAAAAAAAAACCCTATAAAAACAAAAAAACCAAAACAATCCCCCCCCCCCCCTCTCTCTCTCCACACACACAGACACACCACCACCATGTGTATCTAACTATCTATACCCCCTATCTATATATATCCTAATTCTAAAATGGAGGCGAACGAGACAGTAATGAACTCCTATTAGAATCAACAAAACCAACAACAAGAACAATCATCTCCTCAGGTTCAAAAAAACCCTCTTTCTACTCCTCCGAACGGTTCTCTCTCGGTGAAGAAGAGAGGGCATCCGAGAAAATACAACACCCCCGAAGAAGATGTCTCATCCCGCCGCACGCAGTTCGCTCTTTTCATGAAACCAAAAGCAAACATAAAATCCAAAAGTATCAACACAAATAATAAAAAACACAAAAACAATAAGGGTTGATATAAGCGTAAAGAAATTAGAGGTCCTTTGTAAATAACTCATAGTTGATGGGCTTTGTTTGCATTTTTTTTACTCTAACCAAACATAAATTAAATCCCGAATATTAACCCAAAACAATAAAAAAAACTTAAAACCAAAAATAAAACAACACAGTCTCTCTTTTTCCCTTTCTCTCTCTGTATCTATATCTATTTTTATATCTAAACTTACTAGTACTAAAATGGAGCCTAACGAGATTGTAATGAACTAATACTACAATCAAACACCAAAACCAACAAAAAGAACACTCATCTCAACAAGAGAACAACTCTCTTTCTACTCATCTAAATGGTTAATTGTCTTTGAAGAAGAAGGCTAGCAAAGTATAGCACCCCCGAATAAGTCGTCGATGCATGACGTGCCCAGTTATCTCTTTCCAAGACCCAACCCAAACATAAAATCCTAAACTATCAACCCAAATAATAAAAAAACCAAAAATAAGAAAACTTAGTATAAGAATAGAGAAAATTAGATGCAAATAACACATTGTTCATGGGTTTGTTTGCATATTTTTATTCTCACCAAACATAATATTCCAAATATAAACCCAAAACTAAAAAAAAAAAAAAAAACCTAAAACCCAAAAAAAAAAAAAAAAAAAAAAAAACAATCCCCTATTCTCTTTGTATCTATCTATATCTATGTTTTGTGATAAAATAGAGCCTAATGAGACGGTAATGAACTCATATTACAATAAACACCACCACAAAACAAATAAATAATTTTTGTTTCAAAAAACCTAAACCCAGACCCAAACTCAAAACAATAAGACTTGATATAAAACTAGCAAATTAGAAGTACTTTACAAATAAACATTGTTCATGGGTATGCTTGCATTTTTTTTAGAGGTGCACTTATTACACTACATAATTTCTGAAAAAACGCTGAAACCGTAGATTTAATCTACGGTCTCTGTGTTTTCACAGATTTTTTGAAATTAAAAATTAAAATTAAAATTCTAATAATTAAAATTAAAATACTGAATATTTTTTTCAAATTAAACATGATTTTTTTTTACATAAAAATGCCTTATGTTTAAAATTTGATATTTTTTTCAAGTGTATAATTTGATATTTTTTTCAAGTGTATAAGTTGATTTTTTTCAAGTGTATAAGTTGATATTTTTTTCAAATAAGACATTTTGTTTTTTTCAAATTTAAAAACAAAATGACTTATTTTTAAAATTTTACATAAAATAAATTACGAATATTCTAACAATCTGTAAAAATAAACACAAAATTTACACAAATTTACACAAAAAAGGTTGATTTGATAAATTTTATGTTTTTGGTTCATGTTATATTTTTGTTAAGTGTATAAGTTGATATTTATTGAATCATTAACTAAATCGTCAATTTTTGTGAAGTTTTTTTGGTTTGTATTTAACACTTGTATAACGCAATATGCAAACATGAATATCAACTTATAAATTTCATAAAACAAATTTATTAAACAAAATTTACAACAAAATTTACAACAAAATTAAACAAAATTTACAACAAAATTTCATAGAACTAAATTTCATAAAACAAATTTATTAAACATTTGTTTACATCATATAAATTTACAACAAATTGGAAAAAATAGTAATTTACATAAAATTAAAAATAAAAAACCGATTATGGACTTAGGTCTATAGGTTCTTCATTTGCTTTTTTCTTTCCCGATTGCTTTTCCAGCGCCATATATAATTTGAAATTTGGTCGAAAAAGTTCCTTTCATGGGGCAGCTGCCTCAGTGCGTGTTTGTTCCCACCGTGCTATAATTCCTGGCATTGGGAAGATCCCTTCTTTAGGAATAACCTGAGCATAGTGACAACTGTTGACGAACACCATTACAGTCGGGATGTAATATGTCGTTCCCTGTGGCGGACCAGTATAAAGAGGTAAAAAAGTAGAGTTCCACACGTTTACCTCTCCATTTTGATTTTCCCATAAGGACAACAATACAATTGGCATATTGTAATGAGAAGCAATTAAAAAACCATACGACGGAAATCTCATCCATTTCTCAGAAGGTGCGGGATTTGTAGCATGATAAAAATTTAAACTTGATAAAATGTAATCATACCGGTAAGCTTCAAAGTCAAGATTCTCAAACAGCTCATAATAAACACCTTTCATTTGCTGCATCTCTTGAAACAACTCACATCTTATCGCGTACCAATCATCTTCCCCATTCTGTTTACCCGTCGCATTTGCAAGTACCCGGAACCCACAGTTACCATCCCCACGCACATCATAAACCGTTTCGATGTAACTATATAACATGAACCATATTTGGTCACTGTACAGGAAGGTTGGCCTATTGGGGGTGGGTTTAGGGTTCTGGTTTCGCGGCCTCCTAGTTGGGTTTACCCTTACCTCCGGTGTTTCATCGGCCTTGCCTTTGCCCTTGTCCCTACTAGCACCAGCACTCTGTTCCTCCACATACTCCCATCCCGACTTATCCCTCTTACTAGATTTCGCCTTTTCTAGGTCTCCCCCTATTTGCTCTCACTTCGGGGTCACTGACGGATGTTCTGGCTGGTACGGTTATCTCTCGGAGTTGTGTTTTCATACGCCGTTTTTCAACATTCGTTTTGCTAGCATAAACACTTTTAAACTCTTCTAGATCACCCTCTACCCCATAATCATCGGTGTTCCCATTATCATCAATTACGTCTAATTTTTTCCAGAATGGATGAATATATTCTAGAGGAAGAGGCTTCCCGAATAAAATATGTTCACTCATAATATGATGACAAGGTAAACCGTGAGACAATTTAAAACCGCAAGAACAATTCTCATCAGCCTGGCCACTACATTTTTTGTGTTCTTGGAATAATAAATCAAAGGCATAGTGTGTGATATACGACCTAAGATTTATAAATAGAGGCATTTTTTCAGAATGTGGAAAATAAGACTTGCATTTATCCAACTTCGTCTTAATATCCTCAAACTGTTTTTCTAGAATTCTATTCACCTCTACCCAAACAGTTTCAAGCGTGCCAGTATTTGTGGAAAGGGATCTTTTCAGCTTAGCATGTTGTTGTTCGGCTCGATTGCTAGTTCTGTTACCTAGATGTGTTGTGTGGTTGGTATAGCATGCAACAAACTTTTCAGCATAATCATTTAAAAGCTTGTCTACATACTTAATCACAGCAGGGTACGATTTGTAAGAGGAATTGAAATTAGTTCGGTTATAATTGTACTCCTCTATCGACTCAGAATCAACCAATAAACCCCAATCATCTAGAAACGTTTGCCAGTCCTCGTCAGGGATCTTTTTACGGCAGTTTTTCAAAACATTTTTTGCAATATGAAAAGTGCACAAAATATGATGAGAATCGGGAAAAACAACGGATAAAGCATTTGATAAGGCCATTTCCCTGTCGGTTACAAACACCCTAGGTAGTATACACCCCTCCAATGTAACTTTAAATTTTTCCAATGCCCATATATAACTTTCTTGTGTCTCGTCACTCATGAAAACAAAACCTAAACAATATGTTTGGTTCGTTGATGTCATTCCTACGACTTCTAGAAATGACATATTAAAACGGTTTGTCCTATATGTACAATCCATTAACAAGACATCAGGAAAAGTTTTGAACATCCTTATAGAATCGGGGTGTGCAAAAAACAAGTTCTCAAGGCAATGGGTTGATGGGTTCATATTATAGTAGAATGTGTAGCGATGTCTATCCAACAAATTAAAAAGTTCCTGTGTCGGGTTTCTACCATCTCGTTCTTTAAATTTCAGTCCGGCCAAAAAATTATGTATCGTTTTAGTGTTTGATACATTGTCAGGATTTCGATTTTTAATGGCCTCTAATATTGCACCAACTTTAAAACTACTTTGCCTTAAAGTTTTAACAATTTCTTTTTCATCTTGGGTTAAACGAGCACGTCGTGCTTGCCCTTGGAGGTAAGTTGGAGGTGGGCGGTTATGTTGTCCATTTTCTACGTGACACATCCATTCACCATTAACTACGTAACCTTTAATGAAAAATGGACAGTCTTTTTTCTTTGTACCTGATTTTACGGAAGATGGTTTCTTTTTTTCGTAAACCCCCGATTTATCACACACAATATCAACATACGGTGTTCTGCTCCCATCACCCCCTCCAGACCTACGAATCGTAAGAATGAAACCCCAATTTCCAGCCACATCAGCAAGATCAGCAAGCATTTCATCACTTGTTTCCCAAGTCAATTCATCAACTTCAAAGTGCTCCGAATAATCAGTTAGCTCATCGTTTGAGCCACTGGATGAATTCGCATTGTTGTTGTTATTCCATTGGTTGTTGTCATAACCATAGTTGTAATTCATTTTCGAAAAGTGTTTGTTTGTATATTTTATTGGGGAGAAATGAGGATTTTTTTAGAGATTTCCGAAATGTGTTTGTGTTTGATTTTATGGTTTGTTAGAATTGGCAAAATTGAGTCATATTTATAGGGTAAGTTTACACTACAAACCGTAGATTACTTTTACGGTTTGTAGTGAATTTTTGGTGTAGTCATTTCGAAACTTTAATAATGCATTGAGTAGTCATTTTCGGATAGGGTTGTCAAATCATAATAATTCAAAAGTGATAATGTGTTGTCGGAATTATTTTGATAGATATGGTATCCAATGTAATTTACACTACAAACCGTATATTACTTTTACGGGTTGTAGTGTTTTTTTTGGAGTAGTCATTTCGAAACTTTAATAATGCATTGAGTAGTCATTTTCGGATAGGGTTGTCAAGTCATAATAATTCAAAAGTGATAATGTGTTGTCGGAATTATTTTGATAGATATGGTATCCAATGTAATTTACACTACAAACCGTATATTACTTTTACGGTTTGTAGTTTATTTTTTTTTTACGTTATTAACGGTGATTCCGTGTAAAAAGTTCATTCGTAAAACGTCGCTGCTCAAATCAGGGGTGCAAACCGTACATTACTTTTACGGTTTGCACATAAAACATGCAAACCGTACATTTAATGTACGGTTTGTATGAAATCTGTACAAACCGTACATTAAATGTACGATTTGTATGTATATTTCAGAATATTTAGTTTTTAGGGGTTTAGGGTTTAGGGTTTAGGGTTTAGGGTTTGTAATTTAGGGTTTAGGGGTCAGGGTTTGTAATTTAGGGTTTAGGGTTTAGATTTTAGGGTTTAGGGTTTAGGGTTTATGGTTTGTAATTTAGGGTTTAGGGTTTAGGGGTTAGGGTTTGTAAATTAGGGTTTAGGGTTTAGAATTTAGGTTTTAGGGTTTAGGGTTTACGGTTTGTAATTTAGGGTTTAGGGTTTAGGGTTTGTAATTTAGGGTTTAGGGTTTAGGGTTTGTAAAAACTCAATATTGGTCATATCAATTAAAATACAGAATATTTTTTACCCTAAAACATACAAATCAAACATACGAATCAAATTAAACTTACGAAATTATAACGTACAAATCAAACATAGAAATCAAATTAAACCTACGAATTTATAATATTCCAACCCTAGCTAAGAATAAAACTGACAAATCAAACATAGAAATCAAATACAAAAACAGTGCATTTTTTTTTTTTTGTAACGACTAAATGTTTTAAAGTTGGACATAGGGAGCATCTTTCCCGCCGATGTTAATCTATCGGATGACGGCTCAGCAGACTCTTCGATTTCGTTTAGCTCCGTACGCCGTCTTTGTCGCTGCTGCGATTCTGGATGCGGCGCACGCTCGTGGGATGTAACTGTCAACCCTCGACTCCAACTGTCGGTTGACTGATGACTAGGATGATGCTCGTACGACCCAAATGATTGTCTATGATGATCGAACGGGACATCATCCTGAACGTAGCCCGACCCAGCAAAAGAAGCACGACGACCATGACCGCTTGAACTCGGACCCGGACCCTGATCTGTAGTCGGGGGTCGACCTCCACTGGTTCTTCTACCGCCGCTACTAGATTCGCCTTCCCCTCTGCCTCTTTCATCGGGACGCCGACAACTTGCCGACCTAGTGTAATTTCTTGGGTCGTAACGTAGGTCGTCATCACCATCGTCGTCGTCGTCGTCGTCATCGTCATCCTCCCCATCCGACTGTTCATCAGCTGACCCGTACGGATTCAATCCCATTTCAGCGAAGTCCTTTCGTAGTAAGTCCACTTCCGTTTTCAATTTATGCTGTTTGAATGATTTGAAATTTCAGCGCAATACCGCTTTCTGAAAAAAAAACCCAATCAAAAACGATTTTATAAGTATTGAAATATACAAACAGAAAAATAACAATCAAATATTAATGAACTTTAATTAGTTGTTACCATTTTACTGAACAACCCTGTATGCTCCCGGAAACCGTGAGATGGCGGGGCAAGTTCAGGTGGGTTTATGAAGATGCGGGTCCGCTCTCTATACCATTTCATGTAATCCGGTGACGTCCCCGTGCCATATTCGCCGTTAATAAGACGGGTGTGGCGGTCATTCCACACGGCTATAAATTCTCCGGTTAGTAAAGGCCAGTCGTGTTTTTGCCCAATCCCATATCTTCTATCCTTGCCGTGACCATGTCTGGGTTTCCAAATATATGTAGGGACCCGCTGCACAAAACCGAACTGTCTCATGAACCTGTCCGCGGGGTGGTACTCAATCTTCTCATTACAAATGAGAGGCACAGAACAATGCCACATATAACGGCCCCGCGTGCAGTATTCCGGATACTGATTGAGATCCCCGTAAGGTTGCCACACTATCTGTAATCATCAAGTTAGAATATATAAACAATGGTGTAAAAATAGACGAGTAATAAATTCTGCGCACATAAGACAAATGCAAACATATACAACATATAATACGTAAGTTACATATAATACGAAAATTAAAATTTACCTGTTCAGGCGACATATTGTCAAACTGGTCACGTATGTGGACCACATTATGTCCGTAGACATATGGCGTAAGGTTAGTTTGCCTCCACATCTTCCATCTGTAATATACAAACAAAAACCGATAAACAATAAATATAACCGGCAGCTAAGTAAATGATAGATGACACAATAATATAAAAAAGCAAATCCAATTCAAAAACTAATTAAATATCATACATGTAACCGAGGGGGAACCTAGGCAAGCCCTCCGGTGGCTCGACATCTTCCGGCAGCTCTTCACACGGTCTAACCGGCAGTAGTCTGGTAATCGCCCACATATCCAGAAACATCACCGCCCCGCTTACTCCGGTTGTCTTACAACGTACCACCCTGCATAGATTAGCCTCTAACCAGGCCAGAAGAGCTGATCCCCAACTATACTCAGCACATGTGTCAAAATCCTCCAGAAATGGCAGAGGCCAGAGTGGAATCTGATCACTGCTCTTATCCGAAAACACATGTGCAGCCAGTAATAATAGCATGGCAGCCCTAGACTGATATAGTAAACGCTCCTCACTAGGGTTGGGGGGTAATTCACCGAAGGTCTGTAACATCCAATCAAGTCTAACTGTCAGACAGTTTTGATCGACTTGATTGTCAGCCGGCCTAACACCCAACAAACTCTCCATCATAGCCAACCTGCTCGCCTTCGTGTCATTCCGCTCCGACCGGGTCACAGCAAGACCATCCACCCTCATACCAAGCATAATCTCTACATCCTGTAAAGATATCCCCAACTCTCCCCCGACAAAATGGAACGTGTGCGACTCATCACGCCACCTATCAACTAAGGCTGTAATCAACCCTCGGTCTACGGTATAATTACCTATACTATAAATACCGTAAAAACCAGCCCTAATGATATTTTGAACTACCCTTTCAGGCGTCGGTATCTGCCAACTATAATTATAAACCCTAATCTTATTGGCATCTCCTCTACCCGCTTCTCTGCCAGCATCCCAAGTCTGATTAGAAATGTGACCAGTCTGTCGTAAAATACCCAACCTCCCTTTAATATGTGGACCTGGGTCTGCCATCCTAACTATGATAACCAAATATAACTCAATTAATGATAACCAAAAAATGATAACATAACCAATTAATGATAACCAAACAATGATAACTCAATGATAACCAATTAATGATAACCAAACAATGATAACTCAATTATAACCAATTAATGATAACAAAACAATGATAACCAAACAATCATTTTTTCATAAACCAAACAATAATAATTCAATTTTTTAATCATAACCAAACACACATTTTTTCATAAACCAAACAATAATAATTCAATTTTTTAATCATAACCAAACACACATTTTTTCATAAACCAAACAATAATAATTCAATTTTTTAATCATAACCAAACACACATTTTTTCATAAACCAAACAATAATAATTCAATTTTTTAATCATAACCAAACACACATTTTTTCATAAACCAAACAATAATAATTCAATTTTTTAATCATAACCAAACACACATTTTTTCATAAACCAAACAATAATAATTCAATTTTTTAATCATAACCAAACATACATTTTTTCATAAACCAAACAATAATAATTCAATTTTTTAATCATAACCAAACACACATTTAATCATAAACCAAACAATAATAATTCAATTTTTTAATCATAACCAAACACACATTTTTTCATAAACCAAACAATAATAATTCAATTTTTTAATCATAACCAAACACACATTTTTTCATAAACCAAACAATAATAATTCAATTTTTTAATCATAACCAAACACACATTTAATCATAAACCAAACAATAATAATTCAATTTTTTAATCATAACCAAACACATTTAATCATAACCAAACACATTTAATCATAAACCAAACAATAATAACTCAATTTTTTAATCATAACCAAACACATTATCAACAATTCAAATTAACCAAACAAAATAAAAAAACATGCAAAAATGGGATAAATATCAACAATTATTAAAATTTCTATAATTAATATAAACAAACAACAAACAATTATATATAGCTAAGTGAATTATGGATTTGCATATTTTATATATTTTTTCCTATTTTACAAATTTAAATTACACAAAATACATAATAAATTAGAGAATAAAAGATATACCTTCAATTATGGATAAGTTTGATTGATGATTTGGGGTTTTTTGTTAATAAATTTGATAGTTAATGTGGTTGATTGATTTGGGTGATTTTTTGGGTTGAAAATCGGGGGTTTTTGAGAGAAAGAGAGAGAATGTAGTATAAAAAATGTTTTTTTTTTAAAAAAAAACGTAAGTTTCTGTTTTTCAGGGACCTGCTGTGTAATTTTGGCGCAAGGACTGACTGTGTAATTCTGAAAAACAGGGACTGACTGTGTAATTTCTGCAGAAATTACACAGACCGTAGATTAAATCTACGGTTTACAGTGATCCACTGTAAACCGTAGATTTAATCTACGGTTTGCATTAAATGAATACAAACCGTAGATTAAATCTACGGTTTACAGTAGATCACTGTAAACCGTAGATTTAATCTACGGTTCACGCGTTTTAAAAGAAAAAATGTAGTGTATTGAGAGCACCTTTTTTTTTATTCTCACCAAACACATAAAATCCCAAAATATCAGCCCAAACAATTAAAAAAACCTAAAAACCAAAAACCAAAAAACAAAACAATCTCCCCTTCCCTTCTCTCTCTCTCTCTCTGTATCTATATCTTTCTCTCTCTCTATATATCTAACTATTCTAGTCCTAAAATGGAGCCCAATGAGACAGTAATGAACTCTTACTACAACCAAAATCAAAATCAAAATCAAAACCAAAACCAACAACAAGAACACTCATCTCCACCAGGGCAACAACAACAAGAAACCCCACTTTCGTCTCCTCCCAACGGTTCTTTGTCGGTGAAGAAGAGAGGGAGGCCCAGAAAGTACAACACCCCCGAGGAAGCAGCCGCTGCGCGACGCGCGCAGCTTGCGCTTCCCAAGAAGCCAAAGCCTGTCTCCACGGCGGCTCCCGTACCGGCTGGGATTTCGTTCTCTACACCGCCTCCACCGACGCAGCAGGGGGCGGTTGGGAATGCGGGGAATAAAGTTGCTCACGTGGCTGCTTGTGGTTAGTACACTTCTTTTTATTTTTAATTTAAAATTCTTATTAGTCTCTCTACTTGCCCAATTCAGTTGATCTAATTCGGATTATTTGTGATTAGGAATTTTGGGGTAAATTGTGATTGTTTAGTTCACTTTTTTTTTATCACAATTAAAATTATTAGCCCTTTTTTTTTAGTTTTTTTTTTTTTGGGGTCAATTCAGTTGATCTAGAGGTTCTCTGTACTGTTTTATAAATACCCTTTAAAAGTTAGAACATTTACTTTCCCCCAAGGTGTAATCTTTGGCTGTTTTGGGATTGCATGTACTAGCTTGGAAATTTAGGGCTTGTTTTAAAGGCAGCTTAGTTTTTTGTACAGTTCCACAATTATTGTTTACCTTTTTTTTGTTCAATTGAGTTAATCTAGAGGTTTTCTGTACTGTATTATAAATACCCTTTTCATTTGGTCTTCTGGGTATTGACCCTTTTTGTAAGTCAGATTTTTAGTGATTTTGTGATTGCATGTAGTACTATATTTGAAATTTAGGGTTGTTTTGAAAGACAGCTTTTTTATAGCTTAATTGGCTGCTTGTGGTTAGTTCACCTTTTTAAATTTTCTTCTCACACTTATTATTAGCCTCTTTTGTTTTGGGTTTATATTCTTTAGTTGATCTAGAGGTTCTTTGTAGTGTATTATAAATACCCTTTTAATTTGGTCTTCTGGGTGTTAACACTTTTGTGATTGCATGTACTAATTTAGAAATTTACAGTTTTTTTTATAGATTAATGGGCTGCTTGGATATAGCTTAATTGGCTGCTTGGTTTATCCACTTTTCCACTTATTATACACTTTTGAGTTTAATTTGTTTTTTTTTGGCCAATTTTAGCTGATCTAGAGGTTCTCTGTACTGTTTGATAAATACCCTTTTAATTTGGTCTTCTGGATATTAACCCTTTTTAAACTAATTTTGTGATTGCATGTAGTACTATATTTGAAATTTAGGGCTGGTTTTGAAAGGAAGCTTTTTTACAGCTTATTTGGCTCACATGGCTGCTTGTGGTTAGTACACTTTTGTTGTATTATTATTATTATCCTTTTTTCAAAAAAAAAATTGGGCCAATTCAGTTGATTTAGAGGTTCTTTGTTCTGTATTATAAATTATAGCTTAATTGGCTGCTTGGTGTATCCACTTTTCCACTTATTATACACTTGATTTTAATTTGTATTTTTTCGGCCAATTCAGTTGATCTAGAGGTTCTCTGTACTGTTTTGTGAATACCCTTTTAATTTGGTTTTCTGGGTATTAAGACTTTTATCGAAAATTAGGGGAAACATATTAATTTTGTGATTGCATGTACTAATTTGGAAATTTAGGGCCTGTCTGAAAGGCAGCTTTTTTTTATAGCTTAATTGGCTCACTTGGCTGCTTATGGTTAGTACACTTTTTATTGTCACAATTATTATTATTAGCCTTTTTTTTGGCCAATTGAGTTGATCTAGAGGTTCTCTCTACTGTTTTACAAATACTCTTTTAAATTTAGAGCTTTTATTTTACCCCAAAGGTGTTATCTTTGGCTGTTTTGGGATTGCATGTACCGATTTGCAAATTTAGGGCTTGTTTTAAAAGACAGCTTTTTTATAGCTTGATTGGCTCATTTGGCTGCTTGTGGTTAGTACACTTCTTTTTTTTTTGTTAGCCTTTTTTTTATAGCTTTTTTTTGGCCAATTCAGTTGATCTAAAGGTTCTCTGCACTGTTTTATAACTACCCTTTTAATTTGGCCTTCTGAGTATTAACCCTTTTAATTTGGTCTTCTGGTATTAACCCTTCTACACTGATTTTGTAATTGCATGTTGTTCTATATAAAAAATTTAGGGCTTGTTTTGAAAGACAGCTTTTTTATGGCTTATTTGCCTCACTTGGCTGCTTCTTATTTATTACTTTTAAAGTTATTAGCCTTTTTTTTGAGTTTTTTTTTCTCTGGCCAATTCAGTTGATCTAGAGGTTCTTTGTACTGTATTATAAATACCCTTTAAATTTGGACGTCTGGGTGTTAACACTTTTGTGACTGCATGTACTAATTTGGAAATTTAGAGCTTGTTTTGAAAGACATCTTTTTTACAGCTTAATTGGCTCACTTGGCTGCTTGGTAAATCCACTTTGCACTTATTTTATACTTTTGAGTTTAATTTGGCTTTTTTTTGCCAATTCAGTTGATCTAGAGGTTCTCTCTACTGTTCTATAAAGATCCTGTTGAATTTAGAGCTATTACTTTCCCCCAAGGTATAATATTTGGCAATTTTGGGATTACATGTACTAATTTGAAAATTTAGGGCTTGTTTTGAAACGAAGATTTTTTTTAAGCTTAATTTGCTCACTTGTTTAGAATTTAGAGCTTCTACTTCCCTTAAGGTGTAATCTTTTACTGTTTTGGGATTGCATGTAGCCATGTACTGAATTTGGAAATTTAGGGCTTGTTTTGAAAGACAGATTCTTGTATAGCTTAATTGGCTCACTTAACTGCTTGGTTTATCCACTTTGCACTTATTATATACTTTGGAGTTTAATTTAATTTTTTTTTTTTTGGCCAATTCAGTTGATCTAGAGGTTCTATGTACTATTTTATAAATAAACCTTGAATTTAGAGCATTTACTTTCCCCGAAGGTAATATCTTTGGCTGTTTTGGGATTGCATGTTCTGATTTGGAAATTTAGGACTTGTTTTAAATGCAGATCTTGTAATCTTAGTTGTTAGTACACTTCTACCATTATTATTAACCTTTTTTTTTGGTTTTTTGTCCAATTGAGTTGATCTTTAGCTTGCCTTTACTGTTTTTTGTAAACACCCTTTTATGTTTTTGCTGTATTATTTGTTATGGAATCCCCAGTTTATGGATTTTACTGAATTATATTTGATGTACTACTACAGTTAAACCTCGATAAATGAATGCTCTTGGGACCAGCAAAAAATATTCGTTTAGTGAGTTTATTTACTTATCGATAAATGAATATATTATTCATTTATCGATAAATGAATTTTTATTCATTTAGATAGTATTTTTACATTTTTATTTTTTCGTATGATTATTTATTTTACATCTAATGTACAAATACGTATATAGACTATGTACATGCATCATGTACTTATAAGATTCTATGTATGGAATACTTAGAGTCTAAATACATGCAACATGTACTAATAATAATATTCTATGTATGGAATACTTAGAGACTAAGACAATGTACCTAACCTACCTACAAATTATCGACTTCGTACTAAATGATGAGAATGATCCAGAACCAGATGATAGTGGCGTCACACCAAATGTGTCATCAAAAGAAGCCTTTCAAGCAGTAATCACCCTACGAAACTATTTGCTACAGCATGAGCAGAATATTCCAGAAGTTGTGTTTGCACTAGAAAAAGTCGCAGATGTGATGCATTTTGGTGGAAGGAAAAAACAAACAACTTTAGACGCTTTTTTTTGTGAAGAAATGACTTCTTGTATGAACATTGTTGATTGGAAGAAATATTTTTGTTTTTAGGATAAATATATATATATATATATATATATATATATATCTTATGAATTTTAATGATTATTCATTTATATTTACATGGGGTCTTTAAGGATTCAAAAAAAATTATTCGTTAATGCATTTAGCGAGGTTATTCATTTAGCCCATTTGCCCAAGTCGGGATCGGAGAAAATTATTCATTTGGCGAGGTTATTCGTTTATCGGACATTCATTTATCGAGGTTTAACTGTAATTGGGAATTTTGGGGTAAAATGTGATTGTTTAAAAAGTTACTCACTTTGCTTCTTGTGGTTAGTACACTTTTTTTTACTACTACTATTAGTAATTAGTTGATCTAGAGGTTCCCTGTACTGTTTTATAAATACCCTTTTAACCTGGTCTTCTGGGTGTTCAAGCATACTGAATTTATGATTGCATGTCGTACTAAATTTGAAATTTAGGGCTTGTTTTGGAAGACAACTTTTTTATAGCTTAATTGGCTCACTTTGCTGCTTGTGGTTAGTGCACTTATTTAGTTTTTTTTCTCACACTTATTATTATAATGCTTCTCTTTTTTTGGGTTTGTAGTTTTTTTTGTCCAATTCAGCTGATCTAGAGGTTTTCTCTGTTTTTTATAAATACCCTTTTAATTTGGTCTTCCGGGTAACCCTTTTATAACCTATTGAAATATTGAATACTAGGGGAAGCATATTAATTTTGTGATTGCAGGTACTGATTTGGGTATTTAGGGGTTGTTTTGAAAGGCAGCTTTTGTTAAGCTTAATTTGCTTGGAACTTATTATACCCTTTTGAATTTAATTTGGGTTTTTTCCCCTTCCAGTTTAATTGATCTTTAGCTTGTTTTTACTGTTTACACTACTGTTATGGGAATGTACATGCGGTAGAAAATTTACATCAATCCATTGAGATATGATATGCTACAAGTGAATATTTGCGACAAGAAATGAATCCGAATTTTAGAATGACTGACCCTTTTAATCCAGTTCATATAATGTCTTTTCCGGGAGCTAGAGGAAATGCATCTCAGGTACATCAATTAGTAGGTATGAGAGGATTAATGTCAGACCCCCAAGGACAAATGGTTTATTTGCCCGTTCAAAGCAATTTACGCGAAGGACGCTCTTTAACAGAATATATTATTTCTTGCTATGGAGCTCGCAAAAGGGTTGTAGACACTGCTGTCCAAACTTCAGATGCTGGACTTGTAAACAATCTTTTGAAATTGTTGATGTATTGATTTTTTATGGAATCCCCAGTTTATGGATTTTATTGAATTTAATTATTTGTGATGTACTGGTAATTTGGAACTTTAAAGGTTACTGCTTGTGGTCAGTTCACTTTACACATGTATACCCAATTGTGTTTTATGAATTTATTTTTTGACTTAAGTTGATCTATGGATTTTCTGTATTGGTTTCTAAATACCCTTTTAAATTTAGTTCTTTTACTTTCCCCCAAGGAGTAATCGTTTGCTGTTTTGGGCTTGCATGTACTGATTTGGAAATTTAGGGTTTGTTTTAAAGGCAGCTGTTTTTAAGTCTAATTTACTCACTTGGCTGCTTAGTTTCTAGTACAGTTTTACAATTATGATAACCTTTTTTCAGTTTATTTTCAATATATTTTTATTCCAATTCAGTTGATCTATAGCTTTTCTGTACGCCCTATAAATACTCTTTTCATGAAGGTTGGTTGTGGTTAGTACACCTTTTTATTTTTATTTTTAATTTGTTATTAGTTTCTCTGCCTGGCCAATTCATTTGATATAATTTGGATTATTTGTGATTAGGAATTTTGGGGTAAATTGTGATTGTTTAGTTCCCCTTCTTTTTTATCACAATTAAAATTATTAGCCCTTTTTTTGAGTTTTTTTTGGGTCAATTGAGTTGATCTAGAGGTTTTCTCTACTGTTTTATAAATACCCTTTTAAATTTAGAGCTTTTACTTTCCGCCAAGGTGTAATCTTTGGCTGTTTTGAAATTGCATGTACTGATTTAAAAATTTAGGGCTTGTTTGTTTACAAGACAGCTTTTAAGCTTACTTTACTCACCTTGCTGTTTATTATGGTTAGTTCACTATATAGTAGTACTTATTTACATCCACTAGAGATTTTGGAATTTGTTTTTTTCTTAATTAAGTTGATCTAATAGCTTCTCTGTACTGTATCGTAACTACCCTTTTGATTTTGGTCTTCTGGGTATTTATCCTTTTTATAATTAAAACCCATTTGAGTCTTTCAAATTGAGGGCACTGGACTGGGATTGTTTGAAATTCGAAATTTTGTTTTCCAAATTGGGTAATCAAATAGTTTTTATTTACTGTTTTCTAATATCTTTTTAGTTTGGTCTTCTAGGTACTTATCCTTTTATAAGTTAGAACCATTGAAATTATAGTAATTTTGTGATTGCATGTATTGATTTGGAAATTTAGGGCTGGTTTAAAAGGCAGCTTTTTTATAGCTTAATTTGCTCACTTGGCTGCTTGGTTTATCCACTTTTGCACTTATTATACCCTTTTAAATTTTATTTGGATTTTCTTTCTAATTTAGTTGATCTATAGCGTCTTTACTGTTTTGTAAACACTTTTGAACTTTTGATGTATTGATTGTTATGGAATCCCCAGTTGATGAATCTTACTGAATTATTTGTGATTGCATGTACTAAATTTGGAATTTTGAGTTAAATCGTGATTAATGAATTTATCTTGCTAACTCAGTTGATCTATAACTTTTCTGTACTGTTTTAATTTTAAATTTAGAGCATTTACTTTTCCTCAAGGTATAATTTTTGGCTGTTTTGGGATTGCATGTGTACTGATTTGGAAATTTAGAGCTTGTTTTATAGGCAGCTTTTTCTAAAAGCTTAGTTTACTCACTTGGCTGCTTAGTTTTTAGTACAGTTCTAGAATTATTATTAACCTTTTTTTTTGGGTCCAATTCAGTTGATCTAGAGGTTCTCTGTACTGTTTTGTAAGCACCCTTTTGTGTTTTTTCTGTATCAATTGTTATCGAATCCCCAGTTTATTGAATTATTTGTGATGTACTTCTAATTGGGAACTTTGGGGTAATTTGTGATTGTTTAAAATATTACTCACTTGGCTGCTTTTGGTTAATACACTTATTTTTATTACTGTTACTGGTAGCCTTTTTTTGGGTTATTTTTTTAGCTCATCTATAGGTTCTCTGTACAGTTTTATAAATACCCTTTTAATTTGCTTTTCTGGGTGTTGAAGCATCCTAATTTTGTGACTGCATGTAGCTAGAACTATATTTGAAATTAAGGGCTTGTTTTGAAAGACAGCTTTTTTATTGGCCTAATTGACTCACTTGGCTGCTTGTGGTTAGTGCATTTTTTTTATTTATATTTTTTATTTGCCAGTTCAGTTGATCTAGAAGTTCTCTGTACTGTTTAGAAATGCCAAGGTTTCAAAAGTCGCTAGGTGGACTGTAGGCGGGAGGTGGGGCCTGGGGGCCTAGGTGAATAAGCGGGGACTAATCGGGGCCTAGATGGAAAAACCATATTCTAACATTTTTAGGGGGCGTTTTGGATTTTCATATACTAGTATATATGTTGGAAATTTGATTAACAACCTAAATTAATCATTTATACATTATTATTTTATAAATATACTATAAAGAATTCAATAGAAAGTATGCAAATAGTAAATGTAGAGTCAAACGGAAACCAAAATAAATATAAAGATGAATTGCAAAACAAATTTAAGTGCAAATCTTGATTTATTATCAACATATTTTTTGTACGCATTTATAAGTTTTTTTTAAAAAAAAATTAACAATTCCGACCGGATTGGCCTGTTTGACCCGGGTTTGACCATATCAAAGTGTCTGTATTAATCGGGGCGGCAGACTGGGCCTGGCGCCTAGGTGGGGATTAAGCGGAGCAAGGCAGGGACTTTTGAAACAAAGATAAATACCCTTTTGAATTTTGAGCTTTTACTTTCCCCACAAGGTGTAATATTTAGCTGTTTTGGGATTGCATGTACTGATTTGGAGCTTTTTTTAAATCTTAATTTACTCACTTGGCTGCTTAGTTTTTTCTGCAGTTTTACAATTATTATTTGCCTCTTTTTTGGGTTTTTTTTGTTCAGACTGGAGGTTCTATGTACTGTTTTATAAATACCCTTTTGAATTTAGAGCTTTTACTTTCTCCCAAGGTGTTATGTTTGGCTGTTTTGGGATTGCATGTAATGATTTGGAAATTTAGGGCTTGTTTAAAAGGCAGTTTTTTTTAGCTTAATTTGCTCACTTGGCTGCTTGGTTAGTCCACTGTTGCACTGATTATACCCTTTTTTTAAGTATGTTTTTCTTCTAATTGAGTTGATCTAGAGGTTCTCTGTAGTGTTTTATAAATACCCTTTTAATTTGGTCTTCTGGGTGTTAAAGCATGGTACTTTTGTGATTGCATGTAGTAATATATTTGAAATTTAGGGCTTGTTTAGAAAGATTTTTATAGCTTATTTTGGCTCACTTGGCTGCTTGTGGTAGTACACTTTTATATTACTATTGTTATTGTTTTCTATTTATTAGGCCTATTCAGTTGATCTATAGCGTTTCTGTACTGTTTTATAAATGCCCTTTTAAATTTAGAGCTTTTACTCTCCCCCAAGGTGTAATCTTTGGCTGTTCTGGGATTGCATGTACTGATTTGGAAATTTAGAGCTTGTTTTGTAAGGCAGCCTTTTTTTTTAAGCTTAGTTTTAAGGTACAGTTCTACAATTATTATTAGCCTTTTTTTTTGTTTTTTTTTTGTCCAATAGAGTTAATCTAGAGGTTCTCTGTGCTGTTTGATAAATAACCTTTTGTGTTTTTGCTGAATAATTGTTATCGAATCCCCGGTTTATTGAATTATTTGTGATGTCCTACTAATTGGGAATTTTGGGGTAAATTGTGATTAGTTATAAAGTGACTCACCTGGCTGCTTATGGTTAGTAAAATTTTGTTATTATTGTTATTATTACCCGTTTTTGGGTTTTTTTCCAGTTCAGTTGATGTAATAACTTCGTTGTACTGTTTTGTATATAGCCTTTCAATTTGGTCTTCTGGGTATTAACCCTTTCTTAAGTTAGACCTGTTGAAAATATTAAACTAGGGGAGGCATATTAATTTATGTGATTGCATTATTAACCTTTTTATGAGTTTATTTTTAACAACTCATTGACCTAATAGCTTTTCTGTATTGGTTTATAAATACCCTTTTAATTTTGTGTTCTGGGTATCAATTCTTTATAACTTAAGACCCATTGAAAATTTAAAAATTAGGGAAAGCATATTAAATCTGTGATTGCATGTAATGAACTGAAAATTTAGGGCTTGTTTTGAAAGGCAGCTTTTTTTAAGCTTAATGGGCCCACTTGGCTGCTTGGTTTATCCACTTCTTGACTTATTATACCCTTTTGAATTTAATTTGTTTTTGTTTTTTGGCCAATTCAGTTGATCTGAGGTTCTCTGTACTGTTTTAGTGAAAACTCTCTTATAAGTTAGACGCGTTGAAATTTTTATAATATTGTGATTTCATGTAATGATTGGAAATTTAGGGCTTGTTTCAAAGGAAGTTTTTTATTGCTTAGTTTGCTCACTTGGCCGCTTAGTTAATCCACTTTACACTTATTATACCCTTTTGTATTTAATTTGGATTTTTTCTTCCAATTTACTTGCTGCATTGATTGTTATGGATTCCCCAGTTTATGGATTTTATTGAATTATTTGTGATGTACTAAGTTGGAATTTTAAAGGTTGCTTGTGGTTAATTCACTTTACACCTGAATACCCCAACTGTGATTTATGGTTTTGTTCTTCGAATCAAGTTGATCTGTAGCTTTTTTGTATTGTTTTATAATTACCCTTTTAAATTTAGCTCTTTTACTTTCCCCCCAAGATGTAATCTTTGGCTATTTTGGGATTGCATGTACTAATTTGGAAATATAGAGCTTGTTTAAAGGTAGCTTTTTGTTAAGCTTAGTTTACTTGCTTGGTTGCTTAGCTTGTAGTACAGTTTTACAATTATGATAACCTTGTTTACCCACCAACTTATATAAAAAAATATAAAAAAAAAGCTAGCCAAACGGTACTGTTTCCTTTTTTAATCTTTGTGAAAGCTATAAATATCTATTTGATGCCATGCAAGGTTTTCAACATTTTACTTAATTAATTAGTCCCTAATAGAGTTGGTCCCTATTATTATGGGTGCAAAGTCAGATAGATCAATGGACCGACCTTACTTTATACTAAAAACAAAACTAAATTTAATTCAAGTTGTCTTCATAGAAGTGTCTTCTTTTCTCACTTTCACCCGACCTTGAGATAAGAATCATGTTAGAAATATACTAAAAGACATGCTTATTTGTTTATTTATATTTGACAATGTTTTGAATTGATCTATTTAATGAGAATAATATGAGCAATTGTTATTTATCATTATTGTTTAAATGACTAAATAAGTGTCTGTTATTCTATTTAGTAGATGATCTAGTGTGTAGAGTACAGCTTACACATGGAAGATTAGACTGTCGGTTTTAATAGAAAATAAGTTATATGTTTACAAGTTTAGATGGAAATGGACACATCATCAGTAGAGTTGTAGTACGTGGTTTTAGTAGGTCTGTCTTGACTACAGAGAACATATAAATTCCAACTCCATTTACTAGTGCACTTTGTCTGTATTAAACAGGACTGTTACAAAATAATCATTTGGTGACTGACTAGACAAAATGATTTATAACTCGTGGTTATAGTTATTGTTTATGCTCTGAATTCCTATATTTCTATTTAGACATGTATAGATGTGTTTGTCAATAAACTTAATGAGTTGGATGGCAGCATTATTCGTATCAGTGTTTATTAGTAATAAAAGAAATCTTAGGGCTTGTTTGTTTACAAGACAGCTTTTAAGCTCACTTTACAAGACAGTTGTACTTATTTACACCCACTAGAAGCCTTGGTATTTGTTTTTTTCCTTAATTAAGTTGATATAATAGCTTTTATATACTGTATTGTGAATACCGTTTTGATTTGGTCTTCTGTGTATTTACCCTTTTATAATTAAAACCCTTCAGAGTCTTCTTAATTGAGGGCACTGGGATTTCTTGAAGTTTGGAATTTAGTTTTCCAATTCGGTGGATCTAATATCTTTTCTTTACTCTGTTTTAAATACCTTTTTTTAATTTGGTCTTCTGGTACTAACCCTTAAGTTAGACCCGTTGATTTTTTTTAGTAATTTTGTGATTACATGTAATGATTTGGAAATTTAGGGCTTGTTTCAAGGGCATCTTTTTTATTGCTTACTTTTTCCTTTGCCGGCTGCTTGGTTATTCCACTGTTACACTTATTGTACCCTTTTGAATTGAATCTTGATTTATTTTTTTCAATTTAGTTGATCTATGGTTTGTTTTTCCTGTTTTGTATACATCCTTTTTATTTTTCCTGTATTGATTGTTACAGAATCCCCAGTTTATGAATTTTATTAAATTATTTGTGATTGCATACAAAACTATGCGAACTTGTAATTTTGAATATATTTTTCCCAGTTCAGTTGATCTTTATCTTCTCTGTACTATTTATTTTGGTGATAACCCTTTAAAATATAGACCATATAAGCCTTTTAATTACCAAGGCGTCACTTTTCGCTGTATTGATTGTTTTAAACTGGGATTGTATTGAATTTGGAGTTGCATGTATTGATTTGGAAATTTAGGGCTTGTTTAAAAGGAAGCTTCTAAGCTTAGTTTACTCACTTGGCTGCTTGTGGTCTGTTCACTTTACCCTTAACCCACTAAAGATTTTAAATTTATTTTTCCCAATTAATAGAGCTTTTCTGTACTGTTCTGTAAATACCCACTTTATATTTGATCGTTTTAAACTGTGATTTTTTTTTAATTTATGATTGCAATTACTAATTTGGAGAGTTGAGCTAAATTGTTATTGTTTAAACTCAGGTGTTTAAAATCTTAATGTTGGGATGAAAATTCTTGATTATTCTGCTTTTAGTGAAACTGTAAGAACCCTGTTAAACTGAAAAAGTATACCCTATAATTTTTTAATTTTCCCCATTCATTTATTTTGGAGGTGTTCAGTTTTCATTGTTGGGATTATCTTTTGCTGTAATGTTTGTTTAAGAATCTGGAATATCCTAGATTTAATCTGCATGTCTTTAGAGAACGCATTTCTTAATTTTTGTGGGGTCTCATTGCTAATATTTGGCGAGGACCCTTTAAACTGATTCCCTATCAATTTTAATCCTATCCCCATCACATGCCTAAGAAGTAAGAGCTGCTTAAAGTTACCGTTCTGATTATTTGTTATTTGTATTTGTTATTTATTGAGAATCGTATAGAATATTTTGTTGAATTCAACTATTTTGAAATGCATCCTGTTTTCTTTATCTAGGTGTTATTTGACTGCTTTTATTGAGAACCCTTTTTCTTATGACAATCCTAAAATTAACCCCGGATGAAGTTTCATTTTGGGAGCACTTTATGCTGTATTTGGAGATGCATTCCGTTTGACGGGTTTGTTTGCAGTACTTGATCATATGTATACCTAAGTTAAGTACTTAATGGTGTTCCAAGAATAGTTTTTCCAAAAGAATGAAATTAGTACAGGGATTATATATTAAGTATGAATATTATAATTTGGATGATTTTCCTGTAGGGGGTTGTCACGATTTGAAAGTAAACTTTGTTCGAAGATTTAATTTTGGGAGACTTACAAATAGGTACATACCAATCAACTTAATTACAAAAAACCCACCTATGTGTACTTCTTTACAATTAGATACATATACTTATTTACAATTAGGTACATATGTCATAAAAAATAACAAAATATACACAAAAAAAAATTGAAAAAATTGAAAAAAAATATTTAAAAAAATCAAAAAAATTGTACATAGTATCAAACAGGATTAAACATGATTGGACATGATTAGATAGGATTAAACAGGATTAGACATACAAGATTGGACATGATTGAACATGATTGGACATGATTAGACATACAGGATCACACATGTTCTTTGTATAAAAATGTATTTTTTAAAATTTTGGTTTTTTTAATTTTGGTTTTTAATTTTTAAATATTTTTTTTGATTTTTTAATGACATATGTACCTATTTGTAAATAAGTTCACAAAATATGTACTTTTTTTGTAAAAGAGTCGTCAAGTTCAAAACAACTGAGTTTTTTGTAAATAAGATTCTAAATATGTACTAAATTGTCATTTTCCCTTTAATTTTCAAATTTGGTTAGATTAATAAATCTTTTACTAAGTACTAAATTTTCGGCTGATCCTTCCTTCTACACTTAAAACCTAATTATTTCTGATTTTCCTCATTCACTAAATTTTAACTTGTAAATGGTTAATTATTTCGGTCAGGCCTGTTACACTCAAAACCCCAGAAATAGTAAATTCCCACCCAATTTCCTTTATTGAGAGTTGTTTAGAGTTCATTGTTGTAGCTGGTAATGGAAGAAGAGGTGGATGGTGAGCTTAAGTTGTGTCCCGAAGTTGGAAATTCGTATTTTTTCCCCTTTCAATAATCACTATTTGCTTTTGATATTTGTTTAATCTTCCACAGTTTCTCTAAATTTTAAGCTTTAGCTTTTTTCTCAGCTCATTTGATTGCTGGATTTTTCAGTTGCTTCATTTTACCTTTTGACTGCTTTTGCTGATTCCATTCTCAAGTAATTTGTAGGAACTACAGATTCCCACTTTTACTTAATTTACATTTGTTTAGAAGAGTTCATTTATTTGGAATTACTAACTACTTTTTTGCTTCGTTTCCCTACTTGCATAGCTACTACCAAAGTGAATCTCGTTACAAATTTTATACCAAATAGGTGAAAATAGTAACGCATTGCCTAGCCTATTTTTAACGGTTTCCTTTGAATGGAGGGGAAAGAAAAAAACTAAAATCTGTTTGTACAATAATTACTGTAGTATTTTTCCAATAAAACACGTAAATGAATGAAGGACATCAAATTTCCTTTCTGGTAGCAATCCCCTTAACCAGGCCTAGAATATTAACTAGGATTGACCCGACCTGCAAACCAGGTCCCAATTAAATAGGTTCTTTACACTTATGTTGCCCCTTGGTTTGTAAAAGTATCTGTCTCAGCCTCATGTTTTACGGTCCTGAAGTGCTAAAAATAAGAAATCAGCCTTTCCTGGGTCAGTATGTAGTTGGTGTTACCAAATTTTAGTTATCATTTAAAATTCTGCTGCCTTTGGTGAAGTTGCAAATCTTCCAGATGTTTGTTGGCAGGGTTTCTATTTCAGACTTTCATTGGTATAAAAATTAAATTAGAGATTGGTAGGCGTTTTTGTTGCATTTGCAATTGCATGTTTTATCTGGAGATAAATTGTGCTCGTGTTGCTATTTTTTTTGGTTAAATTTTAGTAGACCATCTTATCCATCTCCCCGAAGGTAGTTAGTGGAAGGAGTCTAGTACCAGAGGGAATCCTGTTTCGTATATTATGTTTGGTGCTCTTGTTATATTATCTTTTGAAGTCTCATTTAGTTGAACTGTTTCTGAGGAGATAATTCTTTTGGTTTTGGCAAGGAGGGCTGGTCAATCCCCTTTCTAATATTCTGATGAAAAAGTACTATCTAGCTACAGAGGCTATATATTTTACCTTATACTATGAAAATACGATTTGGCTGTGTCCACTCTATGAACGTTTTGAATGCTTATATACCATTTGCGAATTTAAATTAAATCATGACAAAGTCAAACTGTACAACTTCCTCACCTGACATTTTATATTATTTTGCTTTTATCCTTAAAAAAATGAATTATCAATTAGCTGAAGCGATATAAAGTATTAATCCGAATAACTTATTGATTTTATGCAATCTATTATCTCCATATCAGTACCTCATTTGCAACCTTGTCGTACTCTAGACTAAAATCAAAATTGTAAATCCCTCTCAGCTTTTCCAACTATTTGAAGATGTGATGTTAAGATTAGTACTAGGATTATTTAGTTGCTTGCAATGAATATAAACAAATTGATTAATATTGTGGGTAATATTGTTCAAATCTGCTATCTTTTGGCTGTCTGCGACTATGTACATGCAGGGACGTGTTCGAGTCCCGGAAATGTTTTTAAGTTAGTCGTATTTTATGTTACTAATAGCTTAAATAAGTTTGTAAAGTTTTCTAACTCCCGTAGGGATAGATTCATATTTAGTAATTGGCGATTGAGCCCCAAATTTGTGGGTGACTAGTCGCGTTTTCTTTAGCTCGCTTGTAGTTGGATGGTTTTCGCCCTTTTGAACAGAGGCATGTCCTCTTATTAATATATTGGTCCGTTTAATCTTTAAAAAAAAAACTATGCACATGAACTTTCTTCTTCAGCTTAAACTGTCCAGTGTACATTTTATAATCTATTTTAATGTAATTTACCTTGTATATGCAGGAAATGTTGGCCAAGGTTTTATACCACACATAATTTCTGTAGCTGCTGGAGAAGTAAGCTTTTTCTCTCTGTATTTATCTTTTATAGGAGTATAAATGTCATCAATGACAGTGTTCAATTATTGGTTCACATGTTGTCTTTTTATTCCTTGTGCCGATGGCTTCGTGCTTGTTCATTATAGCGATTGTGTACTTATTGAATGATCGTTATGTTTTGTATGGAATTGGGTCACCTTCGTCGCTTATTTATAAATTTTCTTACCAAGTAAGCAGCCAAAACATGGACTGTATCTAAGTTTTTCCACATAAGACTCCAGTTAAATGATGAACTATCCACTCCATTCAGCAACCTGCCTTGAATATGCTTCTATATAGCATCAGCTGTGAATTTAAAATGAAACCTTTTCTGTAGCTGGCAACGTTACTTCTAGAAAATTTCTCTTACATCTTCATTACTTAATATTTAATTTAATTGCGAAGGTGTGCCTCAATTCATATCAGAACTGATCTGGGCAATTCCTTGAACTGTGTGATTATGTTAGATAATCTGATAGTTAAGGAATTATCCTTTTTTATTTTTCTTACCTTTTATGTCTATTCATAAAGTTAAGGATACGTTCCTAAATATTAATTAAGATTATATCCCAAGACTTGCTTGTTTTTGAACTTTACTTCTATACCTCTACATTTAGCTTCAACGTCACCACATGAAAGCATATTAAGGTAAAATAGTAGGAGATGTGATTTTTTCAGTAAAGTGATCAATCAGTTTTTTTTATATTTTTTATGAAGTTTTTTTGGTACTAATTCACATGCAGGTCATCTCATTGTAGTTCTTATATCTATGATTTTCTGCTTTGGCCACATAAACCTTTGATTTCTTGTTACCTTTTGGCGCACTGGTTGTATAGTCTCTAGAGTTTGTTGATGGTTTAATGTAAATAAAACTGATGTAGAAATGCTGGTTGTAAGCTACTAGTGGGCTTGCTTCTTCCACATACTCGGTGCAGATTGTGAGAGTAGTATTTAGTATGCCTTCATTTGTCTTATTTGGATGTAACCTTCTGGTTTGAGCTGTAGCTTTAACAGTAAATTCCATCTTCAGCCTTTGAGACAGTCTTAAGTTTATTATGTACCTCCTACTTTCCATGTAAGATGATTTGTGTGTCTGGATATCTGCTGTGATTTGTTTTATATTTGGATGCCTTTTCTCTAGTTAGAACTGTTTTATTATGGTATTTTCTAATCACATTATTTATATTATAGGATGTGTACCAGAAGATAATGCTGTTCATGCAACAAAGCAAGCGTGAAATTTGTATTCTTTCCGCATCTGGTGCTATATCGAATCCATTTTTACGTCAGCCAGCTACATCTGGAGGCAATGTAACTTATGAGGTAATAACTAATTCTTCCTTTTATTGCAATATGTTTTTTGTTTTCCTCTCCTCATTAAACCACTGGCTTGAAGAATCATTTACACTGCAAGTTCTTATTTTGGTATGTGTTCCTATTTTCCATCTGTAGTCTGTACCCTGAGAGTAAGTTGTGTGAATGTTCTCAGTTTTTGGGAAACTTGAAACTTAGGACTTTCTGAAACGAATGCGTTTTCTGGCTTCCATATTTTTGATCTTAGTGCGCTAGGTGCTGTAGTACATGATCAAATTCGTGAGAATATATTGGAATATTTGCTGTTCAATAATTGTACCAGTTAGACTTTACGGCAAGTTTCTTTTGTAAGATGTCAGTATAACCAACTGCCTGCCATTTCTAAATGTGTATTTACGAATTGAAATTTTCATTTGTTATTAAATCTTCGTTTCCATGTCAACTTGATCATAGATGATCTCTTGCAAGAAGTTCCTACCATTGACATGACCTTAGCTGTAGAATTATGTTCCTAAATTGGCTGCAGTAAAATAAGATTTGCAGTTTGACATTATGCGTCCTATTTACAAACACACACACACACACCATAATAAATCATGTGTAAATTTCACATTAAGAGTAGAAGTTTTTGTCTGATTGAAAATCCAAAACTGCTAATTTGTGCTTTTTTTTGTTTGAAAATCCAAAACTGCTAATTTGTGCTTTTTTTGTTGTTTACAAGATTAAGACACCCAATTGCAGGTTTATTATTTTTCATTTTGCACGGGAGATGTTTCAAAAAGAAAACAAGTTTAATTCCCTTTTTTGTTTTACTTCCTTGATGATGATGAGATTCTTTGATTGCATGTCACTGTTAAATCTATTATTTGATTGCATATCAACGTGAATCTTCATAGGTTATGAAAGATTGAAGATTTATTTCCTTCTTAGTATTTTTATGTCAAGAGAGGCTCTTCTGTTGTGTTATGTAGCGAGTGTTGTTTGGCTTTGACATAAGTAACTGTGTGTCAGTTTATTGGGATAAATCAAGCTTGCTTATCAAAATCAACTGTCATGTTGATTCATACTCAGTAACTGTTTGTTGCTCCATTTCTGTTTGACAGAAATCAGACAATTAATAAGACCATTCCTGGTCATATCCGTCGAGTGTCGTTGCTAAATTTCACATTGAGTTATATGCCCAGACTGGTAAATCAAAGTAAAAAGGTTATTTTAAATAAAGGTAATAGCAATGTCTGAAGACAGTCACTTTATTGAAAAATCCATGCTCATCTTGCAGGGGAGTAATGAAGATATTATTTAATTTCTTATGTTATGAAAACTGATGAAGATAATGATTGAAGATGTTTTATTATTTCATAAAGATGTTATTGAAGATTTCTGTTTCATCCATCTTTGTAATGCTAAGAAAATTGAGCATTTTTCAATCCGCCTCCATAAACAGAGGCCCTTTTAATGTATTATCCATATTGGGTGAATAAGAAAAAAATCCCCAATTATTTTCCTTCTAATTCATTTCCGCCAAAACCCTTTTTGAACTGTTGTAATTTTCAAGGATGCACCTGGATGTCCTTTATTTTGATTGTCATTGATGTTACTATTATGTCTTTTAATCTATGATAGTCAAAGAGTAGCATGAGAAGAGGTTAGTTTGTTTTGGTGGTTATGGTAACCCTCAAGCATAAAGGTTGGTTAGGAATTCTGATTGTTAGTCAAAATGATGATAATGAATGTTCACTTACATAGCTGTGACCATGTCAATAAATAAATAAATAAAATGTGACAATGTCAACATTTTAAATTTGTATTTTAGTTATTTCTGGTTTCACGTTTTCCGAATTTTAAGCCATTTCATTCTTTCTGTGAGACAAATTTATGATTGCAGTTATTTCTCGAATCTATTTCCATTTGCTTTTGTTTGATCTGTTACCAACATCTAATGCTTGATATTTTCAGGGACGCTTTGATATTCTATCACTGTGTGGATCATATGTCCGCACGGATCTTGGTGGTAGAACAGGTGGGCTCAGTGTATGCCTCTCAAGTACTGATGGCCAAATCATTGGAGGTGGAGTTGGCGGGCCCTTGAGAGCAGCTGGCCCTGTTGAGGTAATCTTTTTTAGTTTCTTTGTTGAAAAGAACTAATCCAACAAGAGTCCTTAAGTGTGTGCTTGTTAGGGGTGAGACTGAGAGGGGATAATGAGGAATAACGAGTAATTGTATATGTAGCAGGTTTAGTTTGATTCATACTAACGAGTACTGGATACCAGTTTTAGTCTAGCTTGTAAGCCGAGAAAATCAAAACATCTGAGCTTAAAAGCAGCTGCCAAACAAAGCCTTATTGAAAAGGTACCGTCAAGGCTTAGTAAATCTCTTATGGGGACTTTTCATAGAGAGCATAATTTTGTCTGTAATCTTCAAGTATGTTTCCATAAGAAAGCTATGGACAGTGTTTGTTTACAGTGTCGGCTGAAACCATATAACCTGATGATTTTTTATTTAAATATTTATCACTCTTTTGCTTATGAATTGATGATAAGCTTGTCATCCCAAAAAAAGTTGTGTAATCTTTATTGATGCATCAAGATAAAAGTCACGGTATTCAGTTTACGTCTAGGAAGCTTATACACTCCATTAGGCAATCGTTTTACAAATGAAAAAAAAAAAGTTTTGGTGGTGCATGGGTCTTACATTTCCTTTTATGTAATTGGACTGCTATCTTTAGTTCTAACTTTATGCAAAGGAGTGGGTTATTAATCAATATCCATATACCATGCTGTTTGCCAAAGAACAAATGTTTTCCCGTTTAGTTGTTTATGTTTGCTTACCAGTTCTGCTGTGTGAACAGGTAATCATTGGCACTTTCTTGATCGATATAAACAAGGATCTGCTTTCTGCTGCCAAAGGGATGGAGCAGATGGTATAAGAAGTTTCCCTTATGTTTTATAGGTATGTTTTACTCAGTACCATATAACTGAGCAGTGGCGGAGCCAGAATTTTGGTTCAGCGGGGGCACAATTACAATAACTGAACAATTTTCTTTAATATTTTAGAAGAATGATCGTAAGAACGTATTTTTTTTTGGTGTAATTCTTTTGGCATGTAACCAAAAAAATAAATGTTTTTTTTTAAACACATTTTCAATAACTAAAATATGTTTTAAGACCTGAACAATTATTTCATTAATGGTTCATAATTAATCGATTGAAGAAGAGAAATCACTAATCAGTAATTGAGCAAACATGTAATACCAATGCCAAAAAATTAAATAAAAATTATATATAAAAAGAAAAAACAAGCTATTTACTGATCAATCAAACAAGTTTAAATAAAACCTCATTCCAAAAAAAATGATCAAATTTTGATTTAACAAAAGGAAATATATTTATAATTTGATCCTTAGTTGCAGGAAACTCCTATACCGTAGCGTTACATAGCCCGGAACGCGTTCCGGCATTTACAAAAGGAAATATATTTATCATTTAATCCTTAGTTGCAGGAAACTCCTATACCGTAGGCGTTACCTAGCCGGGAACACGTTCCGGCATTTACTAAAGGAAATATATTTATCATTTGATCCTTAGTTACAGGAAACTCCTATACCGTAGGGGTTACATAGCCGGGTACGCCTTCCAGCATTTCTGTTGTCCGGAAAGCGTTCCCATCGTCGGGAACCCGTTCCCATCAAAATAGTAGCCTATTAGGTTTAGAAAGTCATACAATTACCAAAGCAATCCAACCTTTAAATAAACCAAATAAACCTCCCTAATAAAACACGTTTATGGCATTATATACTAAAGAATTATGGAATACTAAATGTTGGCCTACGTACTGTTTGTTATGGAAACTTAGCATTAGCCTATTAATATCGTTTAGATTTAACAATATAACTCAATACATTACAAGTTTATTTTTTAAATATCACTTATTAATAGAAATAGCCTACAATGTTAACTTGACGTTCCCGATTACGCTCCCATAGATTTATTATTAGCCGTTCCCGTGCTCCCGCTCCCGTTTGCACTCCCGTTTCGTGCTACTAAGATTTTATCATTAAAAAAATAGCCATATTGGTTATAGATCATTTTAGAATTTGATGAAAGAAAACCAAACTAAACTTATTATATGCAAACAGTAGCTTATTCTATTAATAGAAATAGCTTAAAATGTTAACCAGACGTTCCCAATAGCGCTCCCATAGATTTATTATTAGCCGTTCCCATGCTCCCGCTCCCGTTTGTGCTCTGGCTTCGTGCTAGTAAGATTTGATCATTAAAAAAATAGCCATATTAGTTATAGATCATTTTAGAATTTGATGAAAGAAAACCAAACTAAACTTATTATATGCAAACAGTAGCTTATTCTATTAATAGAAATAACTTAAAATGTTGACCAGACGTTCCCGATAGCCCTCCCATAGATTTATTATTAGCCGTTCCCGTGCTCCCGCTCAGGGGAGGATTCTCAAAGTTAAACAGGGGGGGGGGGGGGGGGGGGGGGGGGGGGGGGGGAAAGCTAAATAAATGTTAAAAAAATTAGCTAACGGGATTCGAACCTGAGACCTTCTATTCTAAACAACACCTTACCATTGGGCTAAGACAACTTTTATGTAGATACTAACACTAAATTTTATACTACATATAACAGAAGTTTAGCCACTAAGATTTGATCATTAAAAAAATATCCGAAAAAAATTTATTTTTCTCTTTTTGTCTGGAAACAGGCCGGGGGGGGGGGGGGGGGGGGGGGGGGGTGTAATCGACTCCCCTTGCACCTTAAAGAATCTGTCCCTGCTCCCGCTCCCGTTTGCGCTCCGGTTTCGTGCTACTAAGATTTGATCATTAAAAAAATAGCAATATTGGTTATTGATCATTTTAGAAGTTGATAAAAGAAAACCCAACTAAACTTATTATATGCAAACATTAGCTTATTCTATTAATAGAAATAGCCTAAATTGTTAACCAGACGTTCCTGATAGCACTCCCATAGATTTATTATTAGCCGTTCCCATGCTCCCTGCTCCCGTTTGCGCTCCCCTTTCGTGCTACTAAGATTTGATTATTAAAAAAATAGCCATATTGGTTATTGATCATTTTAGAAGTTGATGAAAGAAAACCAAACTAAACTTATTATATGCAAACAGTAGCTTATTCTATTAATAGAAATAGCCTACAATGTTAACCAGACGTTCCCGATAGCGCTCCCATAGATTTATTATTAGCCGTTCTCCCGCTCCCGTTTGCGCTCCCCTTCTGTGCTACTAAGATTTGATCATTAAAAAAATAGCCATATTGGTTATTGATCATTTTAGAAGTTGATGAAAGAAAACCAAACTAAACTTATTATATGCAAACAGTAGCTTATTCTAACAAAAAAGGAAAAAGATCAAAAAGTTCACTTGGAGCGAGCAGCGAGCGTTGAGTCCAAGACCTCAAGATTTCTTAACTTAATACTTACCAACTAGGCTACAGATTTGTGTAGTAGAAATCACAAATATAGTAAGTGAACTAAAGCAAGCGGGAGCACGTGACCCCCCCTGGCCCCCATGTGGCTCCGTTACTGTGCCTGAGTATGGGGGTTTATCAAGGAAAAATATAATTAGTGGTAGGAATGTGTAGAGTTTAATAATACTCGAGACTTCGTTTTTCACCTTGTTTTTAGGTGAATGAAGTTCACCCTGACCTTTCTTTCTGCAAATAATTTTTTTTTATGAAGAACGAACATGTATTACTCAAGGCTAGACTTACTAACTTGAGGAGGTAGGTGCATCTTGTGACTGCTAAACTTTGGGGTTTCAATAAGAATCTAATATCCTAATACATGCACAACTTAGTGCCGAATCCAAGTTTAGGGGGACACTAGCATTAGCTTCGCGGGTGCAAAGAGAACCTTAGTACATTATCAAATCTTATTGTTAACCCGAGGCTAAATAATACTTGGTACACTGGATAATCTTAATACATTGTTTATCCTCGTATATAACAAACGGGTAGATATAAAATATCTTAGGGATAATGAACCTCTGCCATCTCGTTCTCGAGCTTGGTAAAGAAATGGTAGCTTGAGTATGGTATATACTTTTGGAATGTTCAAACTTCAAAGTGATTGGATATAGCTTTTAAGTTGTTGGTATTGCTTAAATAATATACTTGGTTTCCCTGCTCAAAACTTCCTAGTTTTTTATGCCCAAAATGTATATAGGTCCTAGAGTGAATGCCGATTATCCAAATGAACTGCAACTTACATGTGAAGCATATTCTCTGAGCAGTTTATAATATGCATTTGCCTGTTTATAATTTTGTTATGTTCCACTTCTCAGGAATTGTTCGTGAGCTTGCCCATCCCTTGAAAATGGTATCAGTGAGCAGACTCAATTTTAGGGCCTTGGAAATGCTGTTCAGCGGTAGAGTTCTTCGAGTGCTGGTCACATCAATTAGGCTGGTAGATGTAAAATTATGCAATATATCTATAATGTTCAGATATATGTATAGTTTGTTTAGCTGATTCTCTTTCTGCCTGTTGATTCTGTTTATGTAGTCACCATGTATTAGTAACTACTGTCAAAACCCCGATTTGAAGAACAAAGGCAATATTGAGACTCATTATCGCGTGGCATGGCATATCACAAGGAGTAGATCTTTTCTCTTATATATGTATGTGTGAAACACTTTTAGAATTCTTGTGAATTTTTGCTTTCACGTTAATGGATTTACATAATTTTTTTTTTATGTATCCGGTGACTACTTAATATAATACATTTACAAGCAATGGTTGTAAATTTATTACTCCTATGGTAGTCTAGTGGTAAAGTTATTACTCCTTACAGAACACAGCCAATAAATGGAAAATTAGAAAAAAGTTTAAAGCTATATTTCCAATTCCAGTGGGGATGAAACTCAATACCTTCAGTTAGCAAGGAAGCAGATTTCCACCTGAGCTATAAACTTGAGTTATAAATAAACTTATAATTAGGGGGGGCCATTAAGGTACGCATAATAATCATTTTATATTTATATCTAGACAAATTTAGTTCTGAAATCTTAGGGTGGCCGAGGCCACCTCCTTCCCCACCTGGAACTGGAACCGTCCCTGGTGTATAGCCCTCTTTATGATTGGTGAAATACACGTTAGACTCCTAAGATCAACCGTATCAGCTACCTTAACCATTTTCTAAAACCTAACATATAAACCATATTTTATAACTTTTAAGGAACTGTTTATATTTATATAAAATTTCAACTTTCTTATTAATTTTCTTATAATAACACTACATTATTTCTTTTTATTTGTTTATTATCATAATAATATTTCAACCATAAAAATATGGATCTATAATTTCTTACTATTATATTCACCAAGAGAATCGTATACATTCATCGTATATAAGTTGAATGTTGTGTTTCTTGAAATTTAGAAAATTTATAGGGTTTCTGATGCATAATACATTTTACAGCATAATTATCAAATTTTAAAAAAAAAAATATGTTTTGAGTGAAGAGATGTTGTATTGTGTTTGCCGATTAATTATATATTTTGCATAGTTTCAAGGGCTGCTTTCATTTTTTTAGTCTCTAAACTTTGGTCTGTCCCATGTTTCTCCATTTACTTTTATATTAAGCAGTTTTAGTTCCTCAACTAAAGAAATTGTCCATTTTTCGTTCTTAAACCTAACACTATTAGTTTTTCCATTAGTATAAAATACTTTAAAATCATTTATATCTAGGTAATCATGTATTCTTTCTCCACTCCTGGTTAGTTTTGATAAAATAGAAGTAACAGTATTGTTAAGTATAGGTTCCTCTTTTTTATGTTCCTCTTTGTTTAAGGATAGAAAATGTTTGGAGTCCATTTGATTCCAGTCCTTTTTGGAGTTATCAAACGGAAAAATAAAACAGAAAAAAAATTCCGACCCATTTATTTACAACTCAAGAATTAAATCACATCTAAAATCATGTTTGCTATCAACAACCCGACTTTTCAAACCCTAGACATGAGACTTTGCATAAGTTCACACTAAGAAATATCAGAGAGAGAGGGATAGAAGAAATATTATGTGTTGTGTGTTGTTGTAGCAGGTTTTTTTTAATTGTTTAACTTCGATTATTTTCAACCTTTGGATCATATTATTACATCAATCAAATGGCCACGATGAAAACAGTCATCCTATCTGGTCTTTAGCAGACGTCTTTCTTCCGAGTTAATGACTCATTACTCGAACACAAGGAAAAAAGAATCTGACAATGCAAACATATTAACCAACTCCCGGAACCACTGAATGTTTTAGAAAAGAAGAAAACCGCCAATTTTAACACACGCGCTCTATATAGTTACTTGGCAACTTAAAATTTACTCCAATTTTTAATGTATTTTGTATATGAACAATATGTAAGCTGCAACCTTAACTATAACAGAGCTCAAGCGTATTCCTTCAAAATAATTCAAAATTAGTCTACAGGCTTGAAGTTTAGAGCATATATAACAGTCTTTATATAGAACTGTCCTGCAATCAAATGTCTTAGCTTCAAGTGAAATTTGAAAATAGAGAAGAGGCAAATTTAGAAAGCAAAAATTGCAAGATCAGCATAGCAACTATTACAAACACTCGAGTGATGGATAATGGATGTCTTATCCCATTAAAATTGATGTCAGTATGTAGATCAGTCATTTAACACTGGAAAATGAAATACACTATTTACAATGAGTCAGTAAATACAGGATATCACAAAAACCTGTTAAGAGTTCATTTTCCGAAATCCCCATGACATGATACAAGTGAAGGGATGTGTTATCCAAGCCACTGTGTACAACGACGTTCCCCGCTGCCTCCGACAGCATGGCGAATACTAATTTTCTCATTCGAATATTTCTCTTGAAGCCATTCAAAGCCATTAACATCGAGCTTTCCTGATATAGACTTCCCTTGTTTTCGGCGAGTTTGTTGTTCCCTGATAGAAGCCCAAAGTTTGTCGATAGCCTCTCTTTGTTTAGATGTAAACTTTGAAATATTATCAAACGCGTGCTTTACTAGGATGTCTATCGAAGTTTGACACCTGAAAAATAAAGTGACCACCATCGTTAAAACATAAAGTTATTCACTCAGGCACTTGCTATCCATAATGAAACTTTAAAAAGAAAATCATGCATAATGATAAGGACACATGTTTATCCACATGCAAAAAAAGGCAAAAATAAAAAGATTCAATCGATTTAAGACAAGCATTTCCTCTGCATAGAAACTTTGGTGTGTTCAATGTCAGACAGTTCAAGCAAGGACTACTCAGTACTTTAAAATTGTAATGTTTTCACTGTTTTAGAAAGCTTGTTTCGAAGCGAAAAAGCTCGATAAGCAGCTTAAAAAAAACAGAGAAAACTGGCTTTCCTGCTTTTCCACTCTGATAAAAGCCAACACTTTTCACACTTCTAGCATAGCTCCTGCAAAAACGCTTTAGCTAAATTATCGCCTTTTTAAATCACTGAATTTTTCCAGATACACAAAGGAAATAATCATAAATGATTATAATGCGTAGTGCTCTCACCGAATATTAGATTAAGGGGGAAGGATATATAAACATTATAAAAAACATCAAGTTTGACATCGTGATCTCAGCCCTTTATTTCAACGGTCCTGATCAAGAGTTAAAAGTTAAAGTAGAAATTAATTAATGTCATCTAATTATGGTTAGCTACAACTTCTATTCTCTCAATATACAAAGACGTTTTCCCATCCCCCACTTTTTTCCATCTGCTATAACTCAAATGTTGAACGTATATAATCATATTTATCCAAGTCTTTCTCTGTGAAATTAGGCATATCTCAACTTTTTCATTCAATTTGTAAATATTGATTTTCTATGGAATTTAATTGTTTTCAAATTCTGGTTTTCTTATACTAGCTTTGGCTGAAATCGCCTCACAAAGTTAAGTCTGAATCTTCCAAAATAATACTATTAATCCAAAACGAACATATAACCTGTGGCTCATAAAGATCCAAACTAAATTAAAAGAAAAACCCAGATTTAGGATTTGTTCTTCAACACCCAACAAACAAATCAATGGGTCCTTTAAATACTCAATTTACAATTTTACCAATAAAGAGAGTTGTAATTACTGTAAGTTTCTTTTGAGAGATGAAAGGAGATATAAAAAATGGTGAGAGAAACTATCCCTCATATTTTATGCGTTAACTCTGGTTAATGATGGGTGTTAGTTTACGGTTTACATTCTAACTTTTAATCATGACCATTCAAATAGATGGTTAGGATCGCAATGTCAAACTTGGTGTTTTTCATAATGTCTATATATCCCCCCCTAGATTAAGACTCAGAATTCTTGCAACAAATTTATGATATTTTTTTCATAATCAAAAGTGTAATAGGTGATCATACTTACTACTGACGAAATCATAAAGATTAGACGATAGAACATAATTCCGCCAGGTTTGTATTTCTGCGTCTTTCAAGTGTGATATATCTATACAATCTAAGGTTTCAAAAGACTATTAAGACCAGTAAATTGGGGTTACCATGGGGTTCTATAGCGCCGAGAAGCAATCTCCAAACAAGCAATCAAGGCTTCTCGTTGTGTTTTGATATATCTCTTGGTCTCTCTCTCCTCCGCTTTGATCTTCTCATTTGCCTCTTTCTTTCTCTTTGTTTTTTCCTCTTTTTTAGATGTGCTGGAAACCAGTGCATCGAGCCCAAACGGATCCAAATCAGCATTTGTGTCTGCTTGTGATATAGTGACCAAAGAGCTATCTTCTTTTATCTCATTGTTCGTCTCTGTTACTACCGGGAGGTCTTCTAGAGCAGCTGCTTCTTCTAAATCTTCGTCTTTGGTGGCAACCAGTAGGTTTGTAATTGCCTCTTTAATTTGACCAGTAGCTTTTGAGAACTAAATGTTACAACACGAAAGTAAATAATCAGAGAGAGAGAACACTTCAGCTTCATAAGAACCCTAAAGTAAATAAATATGATCTGATGGAAACAAGAGCAAATTAAGTCGGAGAGGATTTGGATATTTCATGTATATTATGACTGTTAGCATATGAGTTCCAACTCAACATGGTTGTTGCATTTGGTAGTTACAAACAGGGGTTTAGAAGAACAACGATTGGAAACGTTTCCACAGTAACTCGAGATCATCATGGCATGTATATCTCCATCCGTTCCAGCGATTTATCATTAGATACTATTTATCCATTCAATTGTTCATATAAAATTACGTCCTTGAGAATACAAAATCACTATTAAAGTAAAATTGATTTCCTATGTACCTAACTGCAGCATAAATGCAAGTGTATCATTATCTAGAAGAAACTATTATTAGTTTCTTAGAGGATACATGAAAACTAGAAGTTTGCTGCTGAAGTGTTCTCCAAAATTTTATTATACCACACGCGAACCGTGGTTCATAATTTAATGAGATTAAAAGATCTTTTAAAGTCATATAACATTATTACGAAGAGAATTTATCTTATTCCTGTAATTAAACACATGCATAATGTTTGTTCTTCTTAGAACAATTTCCGAAAGTTTCGTCATTTTTACTAGGTGTTGCAATAAATGGAAGAGCAAGTCCACAAGACCACATGCCGATGCTGAAATCTAAAACCTATTGAATTCACCATCAACAATAACTAAATTGACAATTATGCATAAAAAGGCGAAAAAAGATGAAAATCTTATAAATTAAGACTTACAAAAGTATCCAATCGCATAGCTGTACAACCGAAAAAACTACAACTTCAAACTTCATTAACTTATTGCAAGTGAAAACTTACCACAAAGCTATCATCGGTGAATAGATCATTCGCCAGAACAGCCCTAATTACCCACGTCTTTAACTGATTCTTCTTCTTCCTATCAAAGAACTAAACCGCAGATGAAATAACAAGTTAGCCACATCCAACGACATTACTTGGAAACATTATTAAAAAAAACATTTAAATTTATAAATAAGTTTTAGTTCCTACTTCAGCTGCATCTTGTGCCGCTGAGAACAATGCATGATAATCGGCCCTTGTTGATGAATCATTACAAGCCGTGGGTGATGACATGGCAGATTCGAGCACGGAAAAGAAAAAATCACTTGTTCCGGCTTTTACACTACCGGCTTCAATCAACTGTACAGCAAGCTTCGATGCTTTACTAAATTTGATAGGGTTTTTAATATGTGATGAAATTTTCCGCATGGCTTCTATAACTTGTGTTTCTGAGGCATCTGTTGTGGTTTTGAATCTTGCACGCTTTTTTTCCGGAGCAGAAACCGGAAGAACTGCAATGGTAGAGTCACATAATCACGTAAGGTTTATCGTTTTGAGTGTTTGAATATGGTGTTTAGATGCATTCTTGATTTCATTGTTTCCCCTTAAGGGAAATGTTAGCCAGGTTATAAGTTTGGGACTAATCTATTATTATTCATCGCCCCTAATGCCAATATATTCCGTTCCATAACTTCACAGGCTTGTTTCAGTTGCAGATTTATAAGCTCATTTTAACTGTTTTCGCTTAGAAGTTGCATAAAAACGGAATCTTTCTCTTTAATTCTGGGTAGAAAACTAATACTAATAACCCTGCCTCCAAACAAAGCTCTAAGTAATGCATACACTTGAATCGAAACTTCACCACATAGTACAATAGTAACATGATAGAAACCTTTTTAATGTAAAAACTACCTCCAAGGGCTTGTTTGGTTGCAGATTTTAAGCATATAAGCTGAACTTTGTTTTTAGGTTGTGAAAATAGTTTGGTTCATCATACTTGTACCTTTCATATAAAAAAAACCCAAAAAAAGCTTCAATTTTTTTTTATAAATAAAATCAGGAAAGCATCAGTTTTAATAAAACAAAAAGAACCCAGAAAATCTCATATTTTTTAGATGATAAACCAAATACAATGGGTTCATCCAACTTCTAGCTTTCATGCAAAAAAAAAACAGATGATATATTAAATAAATATAAATAAAACTCCATAAAAGCTTCAGTTTCAAAAACAAAAATCCATCAAAAAGCTTCAGTTTTAATAATAATAAAAAAAAAAACTCAGAAAAGCTCAAACTAATTAAAGATGATAGACCAAATAGAGTCCATTCTTTTAAAAGAAATAAAAAAAGGAGCTTGGAATCTGAAAAAAAAATAGAAATCAGTAGTATGTAATGATGAAATAAAACCAAAAAAATCAAATAAAAAAGCATCAGTTATAATAAAATAAAAAGAAGCTAGAAAAGTGATGACGAACCAATTATAGTCCAATAGTTCATCCTTGTAAAAGAATTACAGTATCATAAAAAAAGTGGTTGGAAAAATATAATTAATGATGAAAATTAGTTGAATGAGGAGGTTTATTGTTATTACATATCGTATCTATAACTAAATATACATTGAGTCGGAGGAGGTTGGGAAGTGGGTAGAGATCGTTTGAGAGGGCTTTTAAGCGGCGCAATCGGAATCGGAGTTTCATCGTGTTCGGTAATCGAGATGGGTTGAGGAGGAGCTGAAGGTGGTGGTAGCTCTTGGAATAGGGGATCTAATTGAGAGATGTACCTAACTCTAAGGACTGATAGTGATAATATGAACCAAATACAATGGGTTCATCCAACTTTGTAGCTTTCATGTTATAGAACCCAAAAAGATGATGAATTAAACTAAAACTAAATAAAACCCATAAAAGCTTCAGCTTCAAAATAAATAAATAAAAATAACTAAATTTAAAAAAAAAAACAGAAAAGCTCATACAGTACTATTAAATTAAAGATGATAAACCAAATACAGTCCACCTATTTAAAAGAAACAATAATAATAAAAAAAGAGGTTGGAAAATTGGAAAGCAGTATATAATGATGAAATTAGTTTTAATAAGGAAGTTTAATGTTATTACATAAATAATATAAATATACATTGAGTAGGAGGAGGTTGGGAAGTGGGTAGAGAACGTTTGAGAGCGGTTTTAAGCGGCGTAATCGGAATTGGAATTGGAATTGGAATTGGAATAGGAGTATCATGGTGTGTGGTGATTGGGATGAGTTGAGGAGGAGCTGAAGGTGGTGGTAAGCCTTCAAATAGGTTACTACTACTTTTTTCATCCATTCTCTTTCTCTCTCTCTCTCTCTCTCCTTCCTAAGATTGTTGTAGAGAGAGATGACAAAGGTTTCCACTTTCCATTTAATTTCACACTACCAAACTACCCTCACAATTTTCAAAAGAGGTGCACTTATTACACTACATAATTTCTGAAAAAATGTGTGAACCGTAGATTAAATCTACGGTTTACAGTGATCCACTGTAAACCGTAGATTTAATCTACGGTTTGTATTGATTTAATGCAAACCGTAGATTAAATCTACGGTTTACAGTGGATCACTGTAAACCGTAGATTTAATCTACGGTCTGTGTAATTTCACAGATTTTTTGAAAATAAAAATAAAAATAAAAATTCTAATAAATAAAATTAAAATACTGAATATTTTTTTCAAATTAAACATGATTTTTTTTTTACATAAAAATGCCTTATATTTAAAATTTGATATTTTTTTCAAGTGTATAATTTGATATTTTTTTCAAGTGTATAAGTTGATTTTTTTCAAGTGTATAAGTTGATATTTTTTTCAAATAAGACATTTTGTTTTTTTCAAATTTAAAAACAAAATGACTTATTTTTTAAATTTTACATAAAATAAATTACGAATATTCTAACAATCTGTAAAAATAAACACAAAATTTATACAAATTTACACAAAAAAAGTTGATTTGATAAATTTTATGTTTTTGGTTCATGTTATATTTTTGTCAAGTGTATAAGTTGATATTTATTGAATCATTAACTAAATCGTCAATTTTTGTGAAGTTTTTTTGGTTTGTATTTAACACTTGTATAACGCAATATGCAAACATGAATATAAACTTATAAATTTCATAAAACAAATTTATTAAACAAAATTTACAACAAAATTTACAACAAAATTAAACAAAATTTACAACAAAATTTCATAGAACTAAATTTCATAAAACAAATTTATTAAACATTTGTTTACATCATATAAATTTACAACAAATTGGAAAAAATAGTAATTTACATAAAATTAAAAATAAAAAACCGATTATGGACTTAGGTCTATAGGTTCTTCATTTGCTTTTTTCTTCCCCGATTGCTTTTCCAGCGCCATATATAATTTGAAATTTGGTCGAAAAAGTTCCTTCCATGGCGCAGCTGCCTCAGTGCGTGTTTGTTCCCACCGTGCTATAATTCCTGGCATTGGGAAGATCCCTTCTTTAGGAATAACCTGAGCATAGTGACAACTGTTGACGAACACCATTACAGTCGGGATCCAATATGTCGTTCCCTGAGGCGGACCAGTATAAAGAGGTAAAAAAGTAGAGTTCCACACGTTTACCTCTCCATTTTGATTTTCCCATAAGGACAACAATACAATTGGCATATTGTAATGAGAAGCAATTAAAAAACCATACGACGGAAATCTCATCCATTTCTCAGAAGGTGCGGGATTTGTAGCATGATAAAAATTTAAACTTGATAAAATGTAATCATACCGGTAAGCTTCAAAGTCAAGATTCTCAAACAGCTCATAATAAACACCTTTCATTTGCTGCAGCTCTTGAAACAATTCACATCTTACCGCGTACCAATCATCTTCCCCATGCTGTTTACCCGTCGCATTTGCAACTACCCGGAACCCACAGTTACCATCCCCACGCACATCATAAACCGTTTCGATGTAACTATGTAACATGAACCATATTTGGTCACTGTACAGGAAGGTTGGCCTATTGGGGGTGGGTTTAGGGTTCTGGTTTCGCGGCCTCCTAGTTGGGTTTACCCTTACCTCCGGTGTTTCATCCGCCTTGCCTTTACCCTTGTCCCTACTAGCACCAGCACTCTGTTCCTCCACATACTCCCATCCCGACTTATCCCTCTTACTAGATTTGTCGCCTTTTCTAGGTCTCCCCCTATTTGCTCTCACTTCGGGGTCACTGACGGATGTTCTGGCTGGTACGGTTATCTCTCGGAGTTGTGTTTTCATACGCCGTTTTTCAACATTCGTTTTTCTAGCATAAACACTTTTAAACTCTTCTAGATCACCCTCTACCCCATAATCATCGGTGTTCCCATTATCATCAATTACGTCTAATTTTTTCCAGAATGGATGAATATATTCTAGAGGAAGAGGCTTCCCGAATAAAATATGTTCACTCATAATATGATGACAAGGTAAACCGTGAGACAATTTAAAACCGCAAGAACAATTCTCATCAGCCTGGCCACTACATTTTCTGTGTTCTTGGAATAATAAATCAAAGGCATAGTGTGTGATATACGACCTAAGATTTATAAATAGAGGCGTTTTTTCAGAATGTGGAAAATAAGACTTGCATTTATCCAACTTCGTCTTAATATCCTCAAACTGTTTTTCTAGAATTCTATTCACCTCTACCCAAACAGTTTCAAGCGTGCCAGTATTAGTGGAAAGGGATCTTTTCAGCTTAGCATGTTGTTGTTCGGCTCGATTGCTAGTTCTGTTACCTAGATGTGTTGTGTGGTTGGTATAGCATGCAACAAACTTTTCAGCATAATCATTTAAAAGCTTGTCTACATACTTAATCACAGCAGGGTACGATTTGTAAGAGGTATTGAAATTAGTTCGGTTATAATTGTACTCCTCTATCGACTCAGAATCAACCAATAAACCCCAATCATCTAAAAACGTTTGCCACTCCTCGTCAGGGATCTTTTTACGGCAGTTTTTCAAAACATTTTTTGCAATATGAAAAGTGCACAAAATATGATGAGAATCGGGAAAAACAACGGATAAAGCATTTGATAAGGCCATTTCCCTGTCGGTTACAAACACCCTAGGTAGTATACACCCCTCCAATGTAACTTTAAATTTTTCCAATGCCCATATATAACTTTCTTGTGTCTCGTCACTCATGAAAACAAAACCTAAACCATATGTTTGGTTCGTTGATGTCATTCCTACGACTTCTAGAAATGACATATTAAAACGGTTTGTCCTATATGTACAATCCATTAACAAGACATCAGGAAAAGCTTTGAACATCCTTATAGAATCGGGGTGTGCAAAAAACAAGTTCTCAAGGGAATGGGTTGATGGGTTCATATTATAGTAGAACGTGTAGCGATGGCTATCCAACAAATTAAACAGTTCCTGTATCGGGTTTCTACCATCTCGTTCTTTAAATTTCAGTCCGGCCAAAAAATTATGTATCGTTTTAGTGTTTGATACATTGTCAGGATTTCTATTTTTAATGGCCTCTAATATTGCACCAACTTTAAAACTACTTTGCCTTAAAGTTTTAACAATTTCTTTTTCATCTTGGGTTAAACGAGCACGTCGTGCTTGCCCTTGGAGGTAAGTTGGAGGTGGGTGGTTATGTTGTCCATTTTCTACGTGACACATCCATTCACCATTAACTACGTAACCTTTAATGAAAAATGGGCAATCTTTTTTCTTTGTACCTGATTTTACGGAAGATGGTTTCTTTTTTTCGTAAACCCCCGATTTATCACACACAATATCAACATACGGTGTTCTGCTCCCATCACCCCCTCCAGACCTACGAATCGTAAGGATGAAACCCCAATTTCCAGCCACATCAGCAAGATCAGCAAGCATTTCATCCCTTGTTTCCCAAGTCAATTCATCAACTTCAAAGTGCTCCGAATAATCAGTTAGCTCATCGTTTGAGCCACTGGATGAATTCGCATTGTTGTTGTTATTCCATTGGTTGTTGTCATAACCATAGTTGTAATTCATTTTCGAAAAAGTGTTTGTTTGTATATTTTATTGGGGAGAAATGAGGATTTTTTTAGAGATTTCCGAAATGTGTTTGTGTTTGATTTTATGGTTTGTTAGAATTGGCAAAATTGAGTCATATTTATAGGGTAAGTTTACACTACAAACCGTAGATTACTTTTACGGTTTGTAGTGAATTTTTGGTGTAGTCATTTCGAAACTTTAATAATGCATTGAGTAGTCATTTTCGGATAGGGTTGTCAAATCATAATAATTCAAAAGTGATAAGGTGTTGTCGGAATTATTTTGATAGATATGGTATCCAATGTAGTTTACACTACAAACCGTAGATTACTTTTACGGTTTGTAGTGTTTTTTTTGGAGTAGTCATTTCGAAACTTTAATAATGCATTGAGTAGTCATTTTCGGATAGGGTTGTCAAGTCATAATAATTCAAAAGTGATAATGTGTTGTCGGAATTATTTTGATAGATATGGTATCCAATGTAATTTACACTACAAACCGTATATTACTTTTACGGTTTGTAGTTTTTTTTTTTTTTACGTTGTTTACGGTGATTCAGTGCAAAAAGTACATTCGTAAAACGTCGCTGCTCAAATCAGAGGTACAAACCGTACATTACTTTTACGGTTTGCACAAAATACATGCAAACCGTACATTTAATGTACGGTTTGTATGAAATCTGTACAAACCGTACATTAAATGTACGGTTTGTATGTATTTCAGAATATTTAGGGTTTTTTAGGGTTTAGGGTTTAGGGTTTAGGTTTTAGGGTTTGTAATTTAGGGTTTAGGGTTTAGGGTTTTTAATATAGGGTTTAGGGTTTAGGGTTTGTAATTTAGGGTTTAGGGTTTATGGTTTGTAATTTAGGGTTTAGGGTTTAGGGGTTAGGGTTTGTAAATTAGGGTTTAGGGTTTACGGTTTAGCTTTTAGGGTTTAGGGTAAGTGGTTTGTAATTTAGGGTTTAGGGTTTAGGGTTAGGGTTTGTAATTTAGGGTTTAGGTTTTAGGGTTTGTAATTTAGGGTTTAGGGTTTAGGGTTTGTAATTTAGGGTTTAGGGTTCGGGGTTTAGGGTTTAGGGTTTAGGGTTTGTAAAAACTCAATATTGGTCCTATCAATTAAAATACAGAATATTTTTTACCCTAAAACATACAAATCAAACATACGAATCAAATTAAACTTACGAATTTATAACGTACAAATCAAACATAGAAATCAAATTAAACCTACGAATTTATAATATTCCAACCCTAGCTAATAATAAAACTGACAAATCAAACATAGAAATCAAATACAAAAACAGTGCATTTATTTTTTTTTGTAACGACTAAATGTTTTAAAGTTGGACATAGGGAGCATCTTTCCCGCCGATGTTAATCTATCGGATGACGGCTCAGCAGACTCTTCGATTTCGTTTAGCTCCGTACGCCGTCTTTGTCGCTGCTGCGATTCTGGATGCGGCGCACGCTCGTGGGATGTAACTGTCAACCCTCGACTCCAACTGTCGGTTGACTGATGACTAGGATGATGCTCGAACGGGACATCATCCTGAACGTAGCCCGACCCAGCAAAAGAAGCACGACGACCATGACCGCTTGAACTCGGACCCGGACCCTGATCTGTAGTCGGGGGTCGACCTCCACTGGTTCTTCTACCGCCGCTACTAGATTCGCCTTCCCCTCTGCCTCTTTCGTCGGGACGCCGACAACTTGCCGACCTAGTGTAATTTCTTGGGTCGTAACGTAGGTCGTCATCACCATCGTCGTCGTCGTCGTCGTCATCGTCATCCTCCCCCTCCGACTGTTCATCAGCTGACCCATACGGATTCATACCCATTTCAACGAACTCCTTACGTAGTAAGTCCACGTCCGTTTTCATTTTCGCCCGTTTGAACGATTTGAAACTGCGGCGCAACATCGCTTTCTGTAAAAAAAAAACAATAAAAAACGATTTATTAGTATTGAAATATACATAAAAAGAAGTAACGATTTATTAGTAAAAAACGATTTAGTAGTTACCATTTTATTGAAGACACCCGTATTCTCCCGGAAACCGTGAGGGGGCGGGGCAAGTTCAGGTGGGTTTATGAAGATGCGGGTCCGCTCTCTATACCATTTCATGTAACCCGGTGACGTCCTCGTGCCATATTCGCCGTTAATAAGACGGGTGTGGCGGTCATTCCACACGACTATAAATTCTCCGGTTAGTAAAGGCCAGTCGTGTTTTTGCCCAATCCCATATCTTCTATCCTTGCCGTGACCCTGTCTTGGTTTCCAGATATACGTAGGGACCCGCTGCACAAAACCGAACTGCCTCATGAACCTGTCCGCGGGGTGGTACTCAATCTTCTCATTACAAATGAGAGGCACAGAACAATGCCACATATACCGGCCCCGCGTGCAGTATTCCGGATACTGATTAAGATCCCCGTAAGGTTGCCACACTATCTGTAATCATCAAATTAGAATATATAAACAATGGTTTAAAAATAGACGAGTAATAAATTCTGCGAAGATAAGACCAATGCAAACATATACAACATATAATACGTAAGTTACATATAATACGAAAATTATAATTTACCTGTTCAGGCGACATATTGTCAAACTGGTCACGTATGTGGACCACATTATGTCCGTAGACATATGGCGTAAGGTTAGTTTGCCGCCACATCTTCCATCTGTAATATACAAATAAAAACCGATAAACAATAAATATAACCGGCAGCTAAGTAAATGATAGATGACACAATAATATAAAAAAGCAAATCCAATTCAAAAACTAAATAAATATCATACCTGTAACCGAGGGGGAACCTAGGCAAGCCCTCCGGTGGCTCGACATCTTCCGGCAGCTCTTCACACGGTCTAACCGGCAGTAGTCTGGTAATCGCCCACATATCCAGAAACATAACCGCCCCGCTTACTCCGGTTGTCTTACAACGTACCACCCTGCATAGATTAGCCTCTAACCAGGCCAGAAGAGCTGATCCCCAACTATACTCAGCACATGTGTCAAAATCCTCTAGAAATGGCAGAGGCCAGAGTGGAATCTGATCACTGCTCTTATCCGAAAACACATGTGCAGCCAGTAATAATAGCATGGCAGCCCTAGACTGATATAGTAAACGCTCCTCACTAGGGTTGGGGGGTAATTCACCGAAGGTCTGTAACATCCAATCAAGTCTAACTGTCAGACAGTTTTGATCGACTTGATTGTCAGCCGGCCTAACACCCAACAAACTCTCCATCATAGCCAACCTGCTCGCCTTCGTGTCATTCCGCTCCGACCGGGTCACAGCAAGACCATCCACCCTCAGACCGAGCATAATCTCTACATCCTGTAAAGATATCCCCAACTCTCCCCCGACAAAATGGAACGTGTGCGACTCATCACGCCACCTATCAACTAAGGCTGTAATCAACCCTCGGTCTACGGTATAATTACCTATACTGTAAATACCGTAAAAACCAGCCCTAATGATATTATGAACTACCCTTTCAGGCGTCGGTATCTGCCAACTATAATTATAAACCCTAATCTTATTGGCATCTCCTCTACCCGCTTCTCTGCTAGCATCCCAAGTCTGATTAGAAATGTGACCGGTCTGTCGTAAAATACCCAACCTCCCTTTAATCTGTGGACCTGGGTCTGTCATCCTAACTATGATAACCAAATATAACTCAATTAATGATAACCAAAAAAATGATAACATAACCAATTAATGATAACCAAACAATGATAATTCAATGATAACCAAACAATGATAACTCAATTATAACCAATTAATGATAACCAAACACACATTTTTTCATAAACCAAACAATAATAATTAAATTTTTTAATCATAACCAAACACACATTTTTTCATAAACCAAACAATAATAATTCAATTTTTTAATCATAACCAAACACACATTTTTTCATAAACCAAACAATAATAATTCAATTTTTTAATCATAACCAAACACACATTTTTTCATAAACCAAACAATAATAATTCAATTTTTTAATCATAACCAAACACACATTTTTTCATAAACCAAACAATAATAATTCAATTTTTTAATCATAACCAAACACATTCTCAACAATTCAAATTAACCAAACAAAATAAAAAAACATGCAAAAATGGGACAAATATCAACAATTATTAAAATTTCTATAATTAATATAAACAAACAACAAACAATTATATATAGCTAAGTGAATTATGGTTTTGCATATTTTATATATTTTTTCCTATTTTACAAATTAAAATTACAAAAATAAAAAAACATGCAAAAATGGGACAAATATCAACAATTATTAAAATTTCTATAATTAATATAAACAAACAACAAACAATGATATATAGCTAAGTGAATTATGGATTTGCATATTTTATATATTTTTTCCTTTTTTACAAATTTAAATTACACAAAAAACATAATAAATTAGAGAATAAAAGATATACCCTTGAATTATGGATAAGTTTGATTGATGATTTGGGGTTTTTTGTTAATAAAGTTGATAGTTAATGTGGTTGATTGATTTGGGTGATTTTTTGGGTTGAAAATTGGGGGTTTTTGAGAGAAAGAGAGAGAGTGTAGAATAAAATTTAATTTTTTTTAAAAAATTCGTAACTTTCTGTTTTTTCCAGGGACTGTCTGTGTAATTTTTGCAGGGACTGACTGTGTAATTTTGAAAAGCAGGGACTGACTGTGTAATTTTCAAAAAAATTACACAGACCGTAGATATAATCTACGGTCTGGATCATTTAATCCAAACCGTAGATTTAATCTACGGTTTGGATTAAATGATCCAGACCGTAGATTATATCTACGGTCTGTGCGTTGATACAGAATTTTTGTAGTGCTTTAAGAGCACCTCTTTTCAAAATTGCATATAAAAGAGAGTGGACAATTAAATAAAAACCAAGGGAATACAAAAATTCTTATGAGAAACTGTTGATCTGATCTACGGTTTCGTTTTTAATGATATGTTTGTGTTATAATAATATTAATGATATGTTTGTGTTATTTAAAACTTATAAAGGTAATTTATACCGTCATAATATAAATACAATCATCGATTTTATTGTAAAGTGTTCGATTCATTAAAATAATCAATCATACGTATGTAAATTATACATTAATAGAATATATACACATAAAACTAAGATAAATTTATACTATAATGTCAATAAATTAATTAACTAACGTTTTATTTATATGTACACAATTTTATCCTACTAAATAATATAATAATAAATGATAAAATTTTAATATATTCTAAAAAAATAAATTATTATTTAAAATTATTGAATGTTTTGAATAACGTTCACGAGTAGTTCATGTTCAGCTCATTGAACGTTCAGTTCATATTTGTCAAATGTGCATTCGTTTTTACATGAACAAGTGTTTCAATTAATGAAAATGAATAGGAACATAGCCCGTTCGGCTCGTTTCGCTTCAATGCTTCAATTACAGCACTAAATGTGACCAAAAACTTTTACTCTAACTAATACGTGACATTAGCAAGTTACTTGCCTTGTCCAATGCAGATGCTCTTAGCTTGTATCTGTAATTAACACTTTTACTAAGTTACTTCTTTTTTCATACTTGCACTACGGTGCTACTCAATTCGCCCCAATTTATTTGGCCCAATTCCTTACTTGGATGCCCAAAATATTAGGGTAATTTCCTACAATAGTATGTCACTCCTCAAAATTTACTATCTTACCCTTTCTTCAAAACACAACCTTTGAACCAATCATTACAAATAAGGGCAAATGTGTAAAGTAAACCCAAAAGGTAAAGCCATAATTGTGTCGCTTTTTTTTTTTCCCGTACATCCTCGTTGGGAAGGAGGGAGAATTTAACATTTAACGATACGTTGGGGGAAATCCTGATACCCGACTGGATCGCGACATTTGACCCGATGAATTGGGGTCGGATGTAATGTATGCGACTTGACTGAGTGGATGAACCTGAAAGATCTGACTAACTTTTGAGTATCAGTTTTTATAATATTTTACATGCACAATTGATTTGAATTCTACATAATAAATCAAAGGGGACTTTTATTTGCTTAGTACACACAAATTTTTGTTTTCTGCCGTAATAATTTAGATATCACTGTTAACGTGCTAAAAAACAAATCCCGTATATTAATTAAAATTTGTGGTCGATTCGGGAACAAGTAGTTCAACAAGAAGAACGTTTGTCGTAAATACTCCTATACTTGGACATTATTCATTTCTCGGCTCAACTTCAACCACAACAATTATAATGGATAAATAGAAAATGAATAGAATTGAGTCTAAGCGAGAAAGAAAATATTGAAATACTAAAATGTGTATGCCATTCGTATTCACATACAAATTACTAGTTGAACACAAGTTTTTGAAATCATTATCTTCCGATATTGAAAAATTAACTTTAGCTGACAAAGTGATATATCAAGCCAAACTTTCTTATTTAATTGCATCCTCTATAAACCATACTTTACCGATGAAACTAGTTCAAATGAAAAAAAAAATGTATTAAAATCTTTACTTAAATATCTTGCTCATCCAAATTAATGCGTCTAACATTTTTCAGCGTCTAACATTTTTCAGTTGGGTAATTGGCCAAACTTATGCAACACTAGTTTTTATTTTAGCATAAAAATTGCAATGCTAACCCTTAAATTACAACTTTGTGTGGGTGTGGGTGCATATGTGTCCTTAAAACTCCTAAGACAATACTTTTACGATAATATTTTTTATATTCCAATCCTTAGTTTATATACTTACCGGCAAAATAATTTTCGATCCAAACACCAAAAATCACAACTTTCATACTAGAAAAAACATCTTATTTTCATGTGTCCAATATAGAAACCTTAAACTTTAATCAAACCAATACTAGTAAACTCGTAAATTCTACACGTGAATCAAAGTTCGACCCAAAATTCAAATAAAACCTCCCATAGATTGAAAAATACAAATGAAACCACAACTATAATTAACTATTCCAAATATCCATCTAATCAATTAGTAACATCTAATTCATATATTCTAATTTTTGTAAAGGGAAAGTTACATTCAGATACATAGCTTGGTTCTTCATACCTAAATATATTTGTTTCCAGTGAGATACATATGATAATTTCTAACCCAATTGTAAACTAATTTTTTTTTTTTCCACCCGTTACTCTATCCTCACCTAGTTTAATTAGTTTCTATCTCTCCGCATTTATTTGTCTTTATGTCTTCACTTCTGGGATTAATCTATATTTTATTATTAAAAAAAATCTCAAACAAATCAATATAATATTTAAAATAATATTCCATCCGTTCCAAAATGTTAGTCCATCTTTCTATTTTAGGAATTTCCATATTTTTTGTTCATTTTGTAAAAATCAGTTAAAAAGTTAACAAATATTCTCATTTTACCTTTGTTTTGCTTTCAATATAAACTTTAATAAAATGCATAAAAGGTATACATGGAATATGAGCTAGTAGACAAAAAAATATAATTGCATGTCAATAAAAATTTACATTACCGATGATGGACAAACAATTCGGAACGAATGTAGTATGAATTTAGAAATTTTATACTTTAAAAAATAACAATAAAAGACAACAAGTAATTTTAAAAATCCGAAAAAAAAAACCACAAAAAAGTTGAAAATTTGATTCTCCCAAAACAATATATATGTACAACAAGTCAAATCCAAACTTTCTAGTTAGAACTAAAGTGTCCAATATAGAGTGTAAACACATATTAATTTTAACATTTATTTTTGGAGTTTATAGGATCACTTTATCGTACCATCCTAGAATCCGCAAGCAGCTAATTGGTATCATTAATCGAAATCAACATCGTCCGTGGGATATTAGAGGAATCATCTTAGAAATTAAGAGTCTAGTAAAATATAGGGTCAATGCCTAAAACATACAATTTGTTATGAAATATTATCAAAACATACAAACCAAACAAATTATTCCCAAAATATACAATTGACCCAAATAGAAAAAAAATAATATATATTTCTCCTCATCTACCAAAAAAATTCTCTTTCTCCTATCTCTCCCCTCTCTTTCTAAATCATCATTTTTTTCCCACAAACTACTATCTTATTTAATGTTAAAAATGACTTTTAAACCGATAAAAATAAAATTACAACAAAAAATAAAAAAAGTTCAAAAAAGTCGAAAACCCGAAAAAACCCAAAAAATGCTGGAAAAACCTTTAAAAAAGTCGGGAACCCGAAAAAATCCAAAAAAATGTTAAAAAATAAAAAAACTAATAAAAATCCAAATTCAAAAAAAAAAATGAAAAAAGTTCAAAAAAGTCGAGAATCCGAAAAAAACCAAAAAAGGCTGGAAAAACCTTTTAAAAAGTCGGGAACCCGAAAAAGCCTAAAAAATGGTTAAAAAAAGTAAAAAAAACAAACAAAAATCCAAAATAACAAAAAGAATGAAAAAAGTTCACAAAAAACGAGAAACCGAAAAAACTAAAAAAGTGCTGAAAAAACCTTTAAAAAGTCGGGAACTCGAAAAAACTCCAAAAAAGTGGCAAAAAATAAAAAAAAAACCAAGAAAAAACCAAATTCACAAAAATAAATAAAAATAAAGTTCAGAAAAGTCGAGAACCCGAAAAAAGCACAAAAATATGGTAAAAAACAAAAAAAAACAAAAAAGTTCCAAAATTACAAAAAAAAAATGAAAAAAGTTCAAAAAAGTCGAGAATTCAAAAAAACCCAAAATATGCTGAAAAAACTTTTAAAAAAGTCGGTAACCGAAAAAACCCAAAAAATTGGTAAAAAAATCCAAAAAAAATCCAAAATCATAAAAAAGTAAAAAAAGTTCAAAAAAGTCGAGAACCCGAAAAAACCCAAAAAAGGCTGGAAAAACCTTTTAAAAAGTCTGAAACCCGAAAAAGCCCAAAGAATGGTTAAAAAAAGTATTGTGTATGTATGTATTGCGTATTTCCGTATTAAAAAACATGTATAAATTGTGTGTTGTGTATGCATGTATTAAATAACATGTATAAATAATGTATTGTGCATGCCCGTATTAAAAAACATGTATAAATTATGTATTGTGTATGCCTGTATTAAAGAGCATGTATAAAAAGTGTATTGTGTATGAATAATAAGAAAAAAACAAAAAAATGGACAGTGTCAATGGATACAGAATGTATTGTATATGACAGTATTAAAGAGCGTGTATAAACAATGTATTGTGTATGCCTGTATTAAAAAGCATATATAAAATATGTATTGTGTATGCCTGTATTAAATAGCATGTATAAATAGTATATTGTGTATGCCCGTATTAAAAAAACATGTATAAACTATGTATTGTGTATATTTGTATTAAATAACATGTATAAATAATGTTTTGTGCATGCATGTATTAAAAAATATGTATAAACTGTGTATTGTGTATGCCTGTATTAAAGAGAATGTATAAAATATGTATTATGTATGCTGTATTAAAGAGCATGTATAAATAGTGTGTTGTGTATGCATGTATTAAAAAACATGTATAAATTGTGTATTGTGTATGTCTGTATTAAAGAGCATGTACAAAAAGTGTATTGTGTATGCCTGTATTAAAGAGCATGTATAAAAAGTGTATTGTTTATGCCTGTATTAAACAACATGTATAAAAGTGTATTGTGTATGAATAATAACAAAGACATAAAAAATGGATAATGTCAATGGATAAATAATGTATTATGTATATCTGTATTAAAAAGTGTGTATAAATAATGTATTGTGTATGGCTGTATTAAAAAGCATGTTTAAGAAATTGCAGCCCTATTGCTTAAATGAAACATGCATGCCAACAAACAGTGAAATACATGCAACAATTATATTATTATTAATTATAAAACACTAATGTGTGTGAACTTGAGACCATATCGTGTATGAAGTCACCATATTGTGTATGTCTGTATTAAGTTATCATAAAAAATACTACCCATCGCACTACAAAACAATATAAACAAAACACACAAAAAGTGTCAATGGATAAACAATGTATTGTGTATGGCTGTATTAAAAAACATATATAAAAGATGTATTGTGTATGCCTGTATTAAATAACATGTATAAAAAATATATTGTCTATGGATAACAAGCAAAACACAAAAAAGACAATTTCAATGGATACACAATGTACTACGTATGGTTGTATAAAAGAGCGTGTATAACAATGTATTGTGTATGCCTGTATTAAAGAGCATGTATAAATAATATATTATGTATGCCTGTATTTAATAGCATGTATAAACTGTGTATTGTGTATGACTGCATTAAAAAACATGTATAAACAATGTATTGTGTATGGATAATAACCAAAACACAATACACAGTTATTAAAAAAAAAAAAAAAAAAAACACAAAACACAAAACACACAATGTATTGTGTATGACTGTATAAAAAAGCGTGTATAACAATGTATTGTATATGCCTGTATTAAAAATAATGTATAAACAATATATTGTGTATGCCTGTATTTAACAGCATGTATAATTGTGTATTGTGTATGCCTGTATTAAAGAGCATGTATAAACGATATATTGTGTATGAACAACAAAAACACAAAGAAGAGCAAGTGTCAATGAATACAAAATATATTGTGTATGGATAGGGTGGAAAAGTAAAACGATAAATTCATAATTATTTAATTACTTACCAATTATGCCCTAAAAATGAGCATCGTTCCGATCGAAGAAAAACAAAATTCTAATTCATATAGAAAAAATGAAAATGAAGTTGTTGAGTAAATCAATTTCAACAATAAAATCCCTGAAGAGTAAAACGATAAATCCCCGATTATTTAATAACTTATCAATTATGCCACAAAAATGAGAATCACTCCAATCGAAGATAAACAAAAGCCAATTTCATATAAAAAAAATGAAAATGAGGCTTCTAAGTAAATTAATTCCAACAAGTAGAAAACACAATCAGATTAAAAACAAAACAAAAATCCAAATAAATGTAATTCTCTACATACCTGATATCTAGAGCACAAAAAAAATACTGTATAAGAAATTCTAAAGATTTAACCTAGTTATAATCGAGTTTTACGATAAAAACAAAACAAAAAAAGTGAAAATGGAAAAGGGGTTCAGAAACCACTGGTTTTGCTATAACTGGTACGGAGATGGGTTTAGATGAGGATTTTATTGGGGGAAGGAGTTTTGATCGGACGGTGGAAATTGAGGTTAAAGTAGGAGTGTGGGTGAGGGTGGGAAGATGGAGGCTTGGGATTTGAGGAGGTGGTGACGGGATCGGAGATGGAGGGAGGTGCGGCGGAAGGTGGTGGAGATAGGTGGTGGAGAGAGTATGACGAATGTTGTAGTTGACATTTTTATATGTGTGTGTATATATATATATATGTATATATATCATACTATTATTTATGTGAATAGGGCTTATGAAGGATTGAAACAATTATTTATAAATAAACTTTGATAGTATGAAAAATTACTGACACACATGTACTATTATTTACAAATAAAACAGTTTTAAATTCAAAAAAAAAAACTGAAAATAAACCGTTCCTCCCAAAAAACAGTACGTCAGCTTCTTCAATTATACTGCACACATTTTTTCTCCACCCACTCTCTCTCCCTCTCTAAAGTATATTTTATGATTTTAAAGTCAATATCACAAAGCAATATGTATCAATTTCTTTATTAAGAATCACAGGTATGACAACATTTGTTTTGCAATAATATTATTACTTATTTATACAATTATTATTTTCTTTCAATTTTGGTTTTACGGTTTCCAATTTAATTTTCATTCAATTTCTTTGACATAGTCATCCAATAAACTAATGGAAAGAAATTAAAAGAGACGAAGGAACAGAGACCGTATACGAATTACACCACGCATCGCGTGGGCACACCCGCTATATAATGTCAACAGCCCCGCCCTTATATATATATATATATATAGAAAACTGTTAAAAAAATATAAATTATTTAGTATTTGTTGTAATACAACTATTAGCTAGGTATTTAGGGAGACAGAAGAGAGGGGAGAACAGTATCGTCTTTATTAATGAATGAATATGAATGAATATGAATGAATATGAATGAATATGAATGAATGATCAAATACAAGACCCCTAGCCCTCTTTATATAGATAGAGGGGTAGGGTTATAAGCCCACATGGGCCCAATAAGTAAAAGCCCAAGAGTCCAATAATCTTACAACACTCCCCCTTTGGACGTCTTGAATTCTTCGTCTTCATGCAGTCGATCTGAGTCGAGTTCATTCGCAGTGCTAAACACATAAAAACCTTAGGGCCGGAAAACCCAGTGTGGGACAAAACCGGTACCTAGGAGAAACTGTGTACCGAATGATATAGGCCGAAATATCATGTAAGTAGCTAACCACAAAACAGTGTGCCTCATCAAAACCTTGCCAGAGCAAACCCAATGGGAAAATCTCTGATCGAAGGAAAAAGAGTGCAACAGTGGTAGTAGTAGGGGATCAACCACAAAACAGGTGCCTCATCAAAACCTTGCCAGAGTAAACCCAGTGGGAAAAAACCTCTAATCGAAGGACAAAAGAGTACACAGTGGTAAGAAGTATACAACAGGATACTCCCCCTAATTCGGCAATCTTAAGTGAGATAAGATGGGAACGTGTCTCGCTAAAAACCTTGCCAAGGAAAACCCAGTGGGAAAAAACCTTGGTCTAAGGACAAAAAGAGTACACGAGCATGCGACTGGATGCTCCCCCTCACTTGCACACGACAGGATGCGAGGATTTCGACTAAGTAGTAATTAGTGCAATAAGCATTCACCTGGATGCTCCCCCTCACTTGCACACGACTGGGTGCAAAGATTTCATATTCCAAGAAAGAGTACGAGTATTCGACTGGATGCCTCATTTACTTTCACATGACTGTATGCAAGAAAATATAATGTGGAATAAAACGAGCATTCGACAGGATGCTCTTAAACTTCATATGTGAAGATTTATTTCGGCAAGAAATGCTAAATAGCATAATCTAGTCATGTCTCTCTTGATTCGATAACAACAAGTTGTCCTCAAATAAGACAGGTGTTTTATCTGTATCGTGAGACAGAGTATATGTAATTCAAATATGGCTAATACGAGCTCGAACCCATATACACTCTCTAGTCGTCTCATAGAGCACGAGTAGATCAGAGTGATTCGTTTGGAGTCATTCCAAGACCTCCAAGAAATTGCCTTATTTCTAATGGTAAAGACAGACCATGTTAGGAATATCCCTTATGCGGGTCTGATAAGTAACCGGCATCGGTATAACCGAAAAAGGGTTGCGTTAATTCGAGTACCGAAGGGGGTAGGTACACTCGATGACGCAAATGGGATAAGACAAGCCCTCATCCGCTGCTACCTTAACGTAATGGGAAAATGTCTTTTATGCCATTTCGATGGCAGCGTGTTAGCGCGATGCTGTGTCGAGCTATACCATTCACAGCAGACAAGATGTTCGTCCTAGTACATTAGACCAAGTACAATGATGCGCTTATTGTACTTAGATATGAACATCATGGTTCAATATCTCTTCATCGTCTCATCAGGGACGGACTGGGTCTATATCAATGTCTAATGATCGAACGATCATGGGAGAATCTGATGACTTAGCGTCATGATGACTAAAACGTCATAACACCTTCTTGGTGTAGTCTGAATCATGAACTTAGATTCAATCTTTACGGGACTCGATCATTAGGCCGAGTCACTACCGTTTCTTCCCAAGATCCTTCATCTCGAAGGCAAATCCAAAAATGGATCGCATAATAAAACACGCAAGGGCATAATACTTGTTCAAGTATCCCAAGATGATCAAGTACTCACTTAGGCGGTATACCACATCCGCTCGGATTATATTAATCCATATAGTGAACGTCTCAGTCAATTGAGATCGTGTTCCGTGGTCAGGAACTACTTGATTTAAGCATTATGAAGTCACACAGGGACCTTCATCTATATCTCTTTGTCTAAATCCCCATAGAGATAAAACAGTGACCACAATCACATGCTGCATAATCAGTTTTTGGGAAACTACTAAACTGATAAAGTAGGGGACCGTTATAACGTCCATTACGAGGAAATCAACCATCTCGTAATCAATTCCAAGATGTGAGAGAAGCCTTGCGCTACTAGGCGAGCATTCTACAATCTCATTATTCTCATCACTTTTCCTTACGAATAACCAAATAAACGAACTCGTTTAACATTGGTGGTGTTGGAGCTACAGGTCCGAACACACTTTCGCTAAGGAGTCTACTTGGATTGCAAGTTTCCATTAGTCCAGTCTATTCTACGTTGACTTCAGGCAACAGTACATGGTTCTCTGTCATAATTTGCTCATATTATCAGTCGTCACTGAATATATGAACAGATAATCAATGACAGTCTCGTTTCGCTCAATATCGTCTAAGATATCATGATCGACAGATATTTCGAGATTCTTAGGATGAGGAGGAAATCACACATCTCCTTGATCCTTTATAATCTCATGCGACAAACGAATTTCAGTTCACCACCTCTGGGGCTGAACGAATTAAGAACCGGTCAACTTCCTCGTATCTTGGGAAGGACGACAGACTGACGGCCGATGGCAGCGTCCTTTGCTAGGTGGGTTCGGCCAAAGCAACGTGTTACGACAGGAACACGGCGTCCGACAGGGACGTCTATCCTTGCAAGCATTTTGCAGCAGGTATAAATGATCTCGTGACATCTCATAAAGTCATTAAATGCGTCTGGCATTTAGTTAGACTTGAGGGATTCTATGCACTTACTTATCACTAAGTGCAGTTTTGGGGATAAAGCTAAGACTGAGTGGGTTATGCCACGTTACTTCACGTCGTTCCTTATCAACAGTAACGTGCAAATCTCCCCCTAACGACGGGGAGAACAGTCTTAGCGATGTCACTTTCGCATATCATGCGGTAAAGAGATCGCTTGCCAAGGTTACTCTATCAAATGATAGGCATGGGATTCATAATCGACTTATGTCCCTTTAGAGGTCCATATTTTGAACGCTATAGCGGCTCAATCAAAATATTAATTAAGCACTCTGAACACGCGTTAATATGAGATTTCTGGCTCATAACCAGTAACCAGCTGTTACGCATATGGTGTATGAGTGTCTATGGGCCTCATAACGGACCAATGCAGCAAAATAGCATAACCCCACACTGAAATATAAATCTTGGTGCGCAAGACCAAGATGTGCGTGCAACCATTTGCAGTCGCATCATCAAACTTTCCGTGAGTCCATTTGGGTCTGAACATAATCGACAGGATGTTCAATTTCAATTTCCAAACTCAAGTAATTCAAATCGAAATTTCGATTATTACTCTTCGGAATTATCAAGTCGACTAGACTTTTCAGGATAATCCAGATCACGAGCCATCAACTTAATGATAGGGCTAAAAGTTTGGAAAGTGCTGCATTTATGTGGACAACATTAAAATGTGACCATATTGTCGATGCATCAACCATAACCATTTATATTTATGGTCCGTCTTATGGTTGGATAAGTCCACAATAACTCCTTCAATTCTTTACAAGAATTCTACGAGTTCATTTCGTGATCTTTACACATACTAGTCTTTCAAAGTGAGCATTAATGGCATGAATTTCGAATTAATCGCGAAATATATTCTCAGAGAGAATCCAAATGCGATGCGATTATAAATCAAGCATCGTCTTTTGACCCGGGAATATCTCATCCGGTCAATGCCACAATATCAAAATGCTCTTATCAATCGACGATAGGCGAATGATAGTACATACAATCATGTCTTAGCATCTAAATCATTTATCATTTCGACGACAGGCGAAATGATAAGTTAACTTTAAATGCTTTAAATAATGTGGTAGCAACCACTTGAAAAGACATTTCAACTCCTCTAAAATACGCTTTTGGTCGTATTGAATGGAGGTTATGTAAAGAAATTTTAATTCTTTCATGAGCTATTACCAGATAACACTGGTTTTCTCGAATATTTTTATAACTCAACAAGGTTCGGCAGGACCTTGTTGAGTATATTTTAGGCAAATAGTTGGTGAAATTATGTGGTACACTGTTACCCACTATTTCCAAAAAAATCAACTACACCACAAGTATTGCCTAAATTTTCATAATTTAAAGTTTGGTCACATTTGTCAAAGAAATTTGCTCAAAACACTTTAAATTATTTCGAGAAATTTTGTAAACAGGTAAACCATAATCCAAAAGTATGGTCCAAATGGAAAATTAATAATCCAAATGGAAAACATAATCCAGATGAGCAAAAAATTGGCTCAATGATTTATCAAAATCAATAAAGAAAGGTCCCAAACTCATTTGAGCCACAAAACCGGGGGTCTCAAGAGTTTCCTTTCAGTTAGCTTTAACCACATTAGCATCGGTTTTTTTTTTTTTTTTTTTTTTTTTTTTTTTTTTTTTTCACCTTTGTAATAGTTTTGAACTATTTAAAGATTAACCGTGCATGACCTTTGTCTTTATAGCATAGAGTTGCATCCTTGAGCATTATCTCTTGCTTTGTGACAACGGGCCATATTGTTCCTTTCAATTACTGTCTTGGAGCCACAGGTTTTCGATTTTGACGATTGTCTAAAATCTCGCTTGGCTAGGCGATTCATTGGGATCGCGACAGTTCGAGACAAATAACACTTGTCTCGGTTCTCGATTCGTGGAAAAAAAAATACACGAAGAGCATTAATATCAGGCAAACAATTCGCCATTGACCCAATAGGATTAAAACTACTCACCGGGGTAATTTTCTTATCCAATAACAGATGGGCGATAAAGGAACATGGTGAATATAAATTCACGATACTTCTTATGGGATACAATTTCCAAGCTAGTATTTTGGTTAAGGATTACTCCAATATGTCAATTTCAGACATTTGTTCACCATAGACGTCATCACGTCTCAAATATGGCGGCGGAATAAAATCAACGCCTTAGCATTCATCCTGAGGGTAACAACAAACTCGTGTTTTACTCATCAAAGATGGCATAAAAAAAAAATTGGGCATCACATTTTCACACATCAGGGTGACTAACATGTGGTGACGGAATAACATCAACGTCTAAATAGTCATTTTGCAACTATGTTTTGGGATTTTTCTCATCATAGATGGCATCCAACATGTGTTGGGAGTTCTGGATTATTTATCATATAAAATAACTGGTTTATATGTTTATGGTTTGCACAAGCATAAACTTTTTTTTCGAAACGACAGGTTCGAAAACATTAGTTTTGCTTCTCATGTGAATCGGTTCTCATTGATCGAACGACGGGTCGATACTGAAACACCAATTCGGCGAAACATACATCACTATATAAACACACTCGGGGAAATTATTATTTAGTCAACCCCTTTCGGTAGCTCTACTTGAAAAACGATCAGGAAAGACGGTGAGGGTGGAGGGCACGAATGCCACTTAAAACCCGACCTCATTAGGATATCGACTTCCGCCTATATCTTTCCTAGACATCGTATCCAAATAGGTGAGCCTAGTTGGGGAAGGTTCATAATTTTTCCAACTTAAATATGAAAATATATGATTTCGCAAATTACCATATTATACATATGTGTACATGACAATAAATAAATACATAGATCGTACATGCTTGCATGATTAAATAATATAGCAGTAGCATGGTAGTACATATTAGCACAATCTAAATTTATCAATTTAGACTAAGCAAGATATTATTCAATATTTAATTTAGTTCACTGCTAAACGTGTAACTTCTTATCATGGTAATTCAAAAGATACGTAATAATCATGCAATGATTCAATTTATGGTAATTTCAACATGCAAAAATCAATATATTTCCTTATAATTAGCATGTAGACATAACTTTCCATGGCAGTTACATTAGGGGGATTAGTTTATCATGGTAAAAGTCTATGTTAAAATACATTAGTGCAAGTTAACATATCTCTTGTCAAGTTACACGACCAAATTAAGCATTCATAGCATAATGGAATAAAAATATCATCACAGTTGGCATATGATATTAATCTAAGTCGATAAGTTATGACATAATACCCTATGTGTAATTAAAATAAACTAAATTCAGTTTCAACTTAATTACAGACTCAGTCCATTATCTCTTGGTTAGTTCCGGTTCAAACCCTGTTACTATAATTTACGTATCTTATACGTTATTATATACGCAGTGAGATATTTATTCAACCAAGTTTGATAATAGAATATTACTATTAGATTACAATCCATGTTTTTTTTCATACCCAGGTCATTAGTATACTTATGATCTAAAGTATTTTATATATATAAACTCAAAACATGCGGTTTCTTGTACTGAATGATTTACACGTATCATATGGCTTACGCATGAACAATACTAATTCCTATTCCTCATAGCATATGAAACATTCGAGATAGTATTTAATACAGAGGGGGATTTACTTATTGTACCCGGATTCCTAGTGCTCCATGGTTGATAAAAAAATACGGATTCCATTCATATTTTTATAATCCAGTATTTGAAATTAAAACCCTGATCTTTCAACAAAATAGCTTAATTTCTTATCTTTTACTCCAATCTCCGCGTGCAAAGTGCTGATAACGTGTTGTAATACAACTATTAGCTAGGTATTTAGAGAGACAGAAGAACAGTATCGTCTTTATTAATGAATGAATATGAATGAATATGAATGAATATGAATGAATGATCAAATACAAGACCCCTAGCACTCTTTATATAGATAGAGGGATAGGGTTATAAGCCCACCTGAGCCCAATAAGTAAAAGCCCAAGAGTCCAATAATCTTACAACAGTATTTATAATTTTAATTAATTGTATATTTTGGGAATAAAGTGTTGAGATGTAATTTTTTGATAATTAGTTTAAAATAGTTGTATTTTTTAGTAATTTTTCCTAAAATATAATATGTTAAGTATCAATCATATCTACAACGGAGAAAATTCAGCATATTTCTAGCCAAACTTGGTACTACCGGATTTAAACAAGAGTTTAAAAGTAAAGAAAAATTACCTGGAGAATTAAGAAGCATCATCGAAGGTGAGAGGATGGGCATCCAAATACAGTATTATCCAGCGGTGGGGGTGGTACATCATATACCCAGATTCATTGAGTAATTTCTTCTAATGTTGAGATCAAACTGCTTAATTTTGTGAAAATTAGAGAAGATAACAGAGCAATCTCTTATTTCCCCTGGAATTACTGGACTTAAAACTCTCAATAGTTGATCAGATTAAATATAAGGAAAATTTTAGTAGTGGGATGGTTGTCTGATCTTAGAGCATGTTTAATGTGTTGGGAAAAACAATGAACATGATGTTTTCCGAATTAGTCACGAGTTCAAAAGTTTGGTCAAATTCCATGTGAATAATCTAAAGTTTAGACTCCGTACTCAAATGGTTTGAGTAGCTTGTGTGACAAGTTTCGAAACGGTGTATCGCATGACCTATTCGGTGAATTGGTGTGAATGGAAATTGCCTCCGAAGTTGGAGCATGGAGAGACGAAATCTGAAATTTTGGGAGAGGAAGTGGAAATCAAATGGATGGGAAAACCAGCTAAATGATTATCCCACATCAAAGACCAAAAACTATTTTGAATAGTTTATATATATATTAACCACTGGAGAGTGGTAATCGTGTGTAGCCTCATAGGTGTGTGTAGGCAAGTGTACCACACACGCTCGGGCTCGGCCTCGGGCCGCGAGACTTGGGGAATGGGACTTGGGGAATGTTCTGGTTCTGGTTCCAAGAAAGTCTGAGAATTAAGTGACCATTATAGCTGAGATTTCAGGTTAGCCTATAAGTAGACAGCTCTCCCCCACTCTCTAAACATACTTTTACATTCTGAAAACAGCATACACTTTTCTCATAGCATATTAGAAAGAGAGAGAACAACCCATCAACAGCTCGAACTTGACTCGTCCCCAGTTTTCGGCGAGTCATCCGAGACGTTATACCTTGGGATCAAAGCGCCAACGCAACCAGAAACTTTAAGGTGGTTGGGCGAATATCGGTTAAGGACAGACTGTTTACAGTCGCCTCGTCTTTTCAATTCTGTCTTTTAATTTCCGCAATTTAAATTCTGTAATTTATATTTTTTGTCTTTTCAATTCTGTAATTTTATTTCAGTATTTTAATTTGCTGTACTTAGCTGTAGTTTTCAATTCTGTTTTTACCTTTCTGTAATTTATTTAAAGTACTGTTTTATTCTGTAATTAGAATAGTTTCAATTCAGTCATGTAATTTATATTTCAATCAGAACAGTCCGGCTGTTAAGTTTATATTTTCCAGTTCGGCAGTTTTTATTTATTGCAATTCAGTACATCAAATTATTAATTGATAATAATCTGAATAAAGTTTGCTTTAATTTCCTTTCAGTACATACATGTTGTAATCTGTAATTTCAGTTTCAATTCTGAATTAATAAAGATTACACTGGTTTTTGATTATTTCTTTTTTAGTTCTTTATTATTGTTTAATTGTTATTTCGTACATGAAAACCAATTTTATCGGACAGATTCTGGGTGTTGGCTGATGTCTCCTTTCTCTTCCTCTTTTCTCCTTTGTCTGTTCTCTTCTCCAAATTCTGGATATTGCTTCCGTATTAATAATTACAGGGACTGGTCCCTTTATTATTAACAAACCAGTCCCTGTAGTTTCAAATATAAAAAATATGACCGTTAATAATTACAAAATGCTCGTTATACTTTCGAAATAATTACAAAACAGTCCCTATAACGGTAATAAACGGCTAGTTTGACTTTTTTTGGTCCCCGAATTTTTTTAACTTGTAAAATATTCCTAGTTTTTGTTCCTTAAAAAATTTTAAATTACAAAATAGTACAATTTAATTCCTATATAAAACCGCACTTTACTATCATTCAAACCACATCATTTCAAAAATACTCTCTCTGTCTCAAATATATTATTCTATATATCATATAATTCAAACACTTTCTATCCGAAATACAAATGGATCCAATCCGATTCTCCTCATCTTCATCTGATTCCTCATCCGATTCCGATGATACCAATTTCTCAATGATGAATGAAAATTTTCTCGTCGACGATCCTATGTTTTTACCTATTTTTGTTTCTTTCAAACATGAAGGAACTTCACAACAACTTCCGCGAAAACAACGAGTTGAGAGGCCTCGATTAATTTTGGAAGGGGACGCTAAACTACGGAAAGACCATTTTTTTGGAGAGCACATGTATTCGGATGAAGTATTTCGACGGAGGTTTCGTATGGACAGGGAATTATTCGTCAGAATGGACGATGAGCTTATCGAGAAAAATCATTATTTCCAATAAAAATATGATGCTGCGGGCCGTATGGGTGCCACCCCTTATTAAAAAATTACTGCTACTCTCCGTATGTTAGCTTATGATTTCTTTGCAGACTTAGTCAATAAAAATCTTCGTATATCCGCAAATTCGACCCTTAATGGTATGAAAGAGTTTTCTTGTGCTATCGTGAGAACATTTGGCGAGCATTATCTTAGAGAGCCAAATAAGGACGATATTCATCGATTGAACATTATCAACACTCGTAGGGGATTTCCCGGTATGCTCGGAAGCATTGACTGCATGCACTGGAGATGGAAAAATTGTCCCACCGCTTGGGCTGGCCAATATCAAAGTGGTCACAAAAAAAGCCATCCATAGTCCTTCAAGCGGTTGCTTCTAAGGATTTATGGATATGGCATGCTTATTTCGGGGCATCCGGTTGTAATAATGACATCAATGTATTGGAAGAGTCTAATTTATTTGATAGACTTATGGAAGACGATGCCCCACCTTACAGTTATAAGATAAATGAAACCCAATACAATATGGGATACTAACTTGCTGATGACATTTATCCTCCATGGGCTTATTTCGTGAAAAGCGTTCCGTCTCCTTTGTCACAAAAAGATTGTACTTTTTATCAATACCAAGAAGGGGTTCAAAACGACGTCGAGCGTGCATTTGGTATGTTGTAATCTCATTGGCACATTTTAAGAGGTTCGGCACGCTTGTGGGATCAAGAAGATTTAAAATACATCATGTCAGTGTGCATAATATTGCATAATATGATTGTTGAACACGAGCCTCCGGAACAATTAGAGTCAAGAGATTTTCCAATGGCATGTTCTGACGATCCTCCTCCGCCTATTCCGGTCATTGAAAATTCTCTTCCAACAACATTTAGAAAAAGACGTGTATCACTTAAGGAAAAAAAAACACACGAAAACCTTCAAAATGATCTAATCGAGCACATTTGGCAATTTCATGGTTCGAGAGTTTGAGTCTGACGATGTTCAAAGTCATGTTTTTTAATATGTAGTATTGATGTAATTTTATTTTTTATTTGATGTAATTTTAATGAAATGAATATTTAATTTAATTTATTTAAATTTATAATTTTTAGTTGTCAATTATTTAGTTTTGATTACAATTATAACTGTTAAGACCTATTTACAATTAAATTTAAAACTGTTAGGACCTTTTTAGTAATTTCAATAATATTCAAAAGTTAAACCAACACCTTAAAACAACACACCAATAAACTTGACCCGTCGCTCCACACAAACCAACACCCAAAATTTAAGTTAAAGCAACACCATGAACCAACAGACCGTTAAACATGCTCTTACCGGTGTTGAGTTAAAAGAAGAATGAAGAAGAAGAGAATATGCGATTAAAATAATCAATAGTTAACTAATTTTGTAGGACTTGTAATTTCTCTTAATATTTTTTGGACCCTTCAAGTTTGTATCTTTACTGCTTTTCCTTTTGTTTTTCAATCTGTTGTAATAAGGTCGGAGAACCATTTTAAACTTTATATAAATGAAAACAGTGGGAAGCCCCCACATTTAATAAATAAAAAAATAGGGTCACTTTATGCCCATGTGGCAAGTTAAAAATATCAATATTTAAAAGCATGTACATCTCTCGAATTAGTTTAATTGTTAGTGTCAATGTTTCATTAAAGTGTATTTTTATGTGCACAATGGTTATGCTAGTATATCAACTAATTTAGCAAGTTAGTGCTAGTCTAACAAACATTGCTAACTGTAAAAAGAGAGTTAGCAAGTGAGGTGTCTTTTGTTGGCTTATTACATAGTGGTCTCTTATGTTTTGCCTTTAATATGACTTTATTATTAGCCTCTAGTATCGTGGATTTGCTGGTTTTAATATATGATATTGGTTTTTTGGCCAAAACTAAAATGTTCAATGTGAAGGGTGAATACATGTGTAGTTGTAAGTTAACATGTTACTTTATGTTAGATTATATTATCACACATCCACTAAATAATGATCGAGTCTGTGGTTTATAAAGAGTTTCTCATTCTTACCATTACGAGGTCTTTTAATGGTAATGTATATGGGGTTTAACATGGTATCAGAGTGGGTCTAGCGATGTTGGGCTCACATTCACCCATTCAATATGTCCGCTCGTAGCACCCTTGAAATGTCGGGTCACGAGCGATGGGAGTGTTAGAGTAATTATCCCACATCGACTAGAATATGATATAGCATGTGGTTTATAATGAGTTACTCATCCTTACCATTACGAGGCCTTTTAATGGTAATGTATATGAGATTTAACATGCTATCAGAGCGGGCCCAGCGATGTTGGGCTCACTTCCACCTATTTAATATGTCCGCTCGTAGGACCGTTGAAATGTCAGGCCATGAGCGAGCGGGAATGTTAGAGTATATTATCACATATCGACTAGATAATGATCGAACATGTGGTTTATAAAGAGTTAACCATTCTTACAATTACGAGTCTTTTTAATGGTAAGTTATACGGGGTTTAACACTTTATGCCAACATTTCGTTAAAAACATCAAAAGTTAAACACAGTAGGAGTAGCCTAGTGGGCTAGAACCCGCTAGAATTAGCTTAACTAAATGGTTCAAGTCTTTTTAAAGGGAGTATGTGTGAAATCATTTGATACTCTTTAATAAAATTTTAAAAATTTAAAAAAAATTATTTAAAAAAAAATCAAAAGTTGCTCTAACATCTCCAATAAATATGACTTTTTTGATTATGTGACAACACTTAACAAACAAAAGTTAGCAATACCATCGGAGATGATCTAACATGTGTTAGAAATAACTAGTATCATAAGTTAACAAAAATTAACTTTTACCTTTACATTGATTAGATTAGGCATGATGAGATGTCAACTTTTTAGTCTCTCTCTATAAAAGCATCTACATTGCTAGTTTATCTTTTTCTAACTTTAAGTTGGCACTTAGATATAAAGCCATTATATATCTTTCATCTAGAAATGTCAATTTAATGTTATTTTATTTCAAAACTTTTATTGTTATATGTTGTGTCTCATAAATAATTCTTTTGTTTAAAATATACATGTAATATTGGAAAATTGATTGTGAATGCATACACTTACAAAAAGACATTAATGTTTTTAACTATAAAAAATAAACCGCATATCATTTGAACTTAAATACTCCATATGTCCCAAATTAATTGATACTTATTCCTTTTTGGGAAGGCACAAATTAAGCAGTGACGCTCTAAAGATAGACTGACTCAACCAGACTAATTGCCAGACAGTCTTTCATGTAATTTTTAGAATTCTTTTTACACCCCAACCAAAATAAAAATAAAACTCCAAATATAATACTTATGAAACCCTATTTGAGACTACCCTAAAATTTAATATTAATTAAAAATATTTTAAAAAATTAATAATTTTAATATATTTTATTTGACGATTCAACAAAATAAAAACTCAAATATAATATTATAGAACCCTATTTTAGACTAACATAAAGTTAAATATTAATTAAAAATATTAAATATATGGCCGAATAGCAGACTCTTAAATTTCGGGGTGAAAATAAAATTCTAAATTTACATTGATGACTAGTGTATTGAGAATTTGGCTGAGCTCATTAGTATTATTGCAAATTAAATGGAAAGTTTCCAAAATAGAAATAAAAAAGTTACAAAATTACATTTCTACACCCAATTAAATCAATAATTAATGCAAAGATAAAAAAACATACGTACATTAATAGGCCCACTTTTAAACCACATAACAAAACAAAAGCTTTCATTCACAAAATACAAAACAAAGTTGTTGGAGTACACTTATAACGTCATGACCTATTTTACCAAATTAAAGGTATCAGACCACAAAATCAAGATTTCAAATTACACAAAAGCATGTAATTCCCCCAACATTGAACTTGCAAGAAAACAAAACGCATAGTCAAAATACAAAACTTAAAAATTACAGAAAAAACTTAATAATCATGAGTTGAATAAATTAACATTAGTTACCTTGACATTGTAAACTTAAATCTACTCTTCCAGACATCGGATTGCGTTGTTAACAATGTCACGTCCCACTTGAAGTGTAGATGGTAAGTTATCTGTTCTCAAAAGTTGGCCTTTTCCAATGTGTGGCATCTTTTAGTTGTGTTTTCCATTCACCTTTATCACCTCAATCATACACGCTTGTAGTGATAAGAAATTTCGATTGAGATTATCGGTCGAAAGATTTTCAAAGGAATTTTCGACGGCTTAAATAAGTTCATCGATATTAGTCAGTGCCTCTTGTTCTTGAAGAAATTGTATCGAGTTAAAAAACCTGAGATCTAATACGTTTAAATCCGGAATATTCGGTGGTTGATTCATCATGCGAATATCAAATCCGACCTTTGTTGCGGCTTCAGCAAATTCAACATCTAGTGAATGAATGTGTGGTTTTGCGTTATCTTGTTGGATATATATAGGTCTTGCCACATCAAAACACGGCCACTTCGAACGAATAGCCGGTAGACTTTTTTTAATAAAAACTAATCTTGTAACTTCTTTTTTAACGATACCGGCCTCTCGATTTTTTATTTTCCGTTTGGCCGGTTATTTTTTTATAATTGAAAAAAATCTTATAAAAATACCTATTTCCCCCCAAAACTCTTCATTTCCATTAGCATCAGATCGAGGTCGAGGTACCACTGTCAAAAACATTACTTTTGGGATAAAGTTTTTACTTCGATAAGCGGGGTTTGGATTATTTTTTCCGGGAAGTAAATAATACCTTTCCGACTTCTTTTCATGTTAAACCATTTCGCATCAATATGCATTGGCGAGCCTATTTTTCTTCTTAGGCTCGGCTTAATCAACTCGCGTCGGCTCCGATCTTCCGAAGTGCCTGTTGTGGATTGTGTCTGCTTCGGTGACGGGGTACTCTTCGTACCTGCACAAGAAACGAACAGGGGCCCGGGGTTGGTACCAGGTTTTCCCTCTCCAACGATCAAGTCAGTATTAGTGGGGACTGAAAGTAAGTATATAATGAAGGGTGAGGGATCGGGCCGGTTACGAGTCGTTCTGTTAGGTGCTACGGGTCGTGTTTAGGAAGTCCGGGTTATTTTAGCTTTATCTCTCCTCTCTATATTTTGTGTCCCCTTCTAAGTGGTATTAGTGGGGGTATTTATAGTATGATCCAGAGCCGTATTAGCCCTTGGATCACTGTACTATCAAGTACTAATCTAACGGCGTCAGGTCATTTATGACTCTGACAAGGGTACTGTCCTTTTCCAGGGCCCACATGGGTTGGCCTGTGATTGGGCCACGTCGATGAAACATTTAAAGGGTCCCCCAAAGGAGCAGAAGCATTAATTGGGGAAGCGTATTTGACACGCTTCTTTAGGCCGGCCTAGGCACAGCTCGGCCTCTCCAGATCCGGGGTGATGTGTCATCCATGGTTGCCAAGGCCCGGAAAGACTGCTGAGGTGGCGGTATTGGCCCGGAGGAGGGGATGCTGACATTCCCTCGCCAACAGCTCCCTGTCTGGAGTCGTCGTTAAGGACGAGGTCGATAAGGATCTCCGGTTGTTACGGGGGCTCCGGTCATTCTATTCTCATGTATGGAGGTGTGGAGGTGCCTCAGCATGGCCTGTCTTGTGACACGTGTTCAGATACTTATGGTCTTCTGACACATGGAGCACGCCTAGCACATATTTATGGGGCGCCGCCTCCGTCTCTTCGATTTCAACAATGTCATTAATGTCAGATGGCTGCTGAGTGACACTTGGTAGACTGCCTCTGTTTGCTGTACACGTGGAGTGCTTCAATTGTGCAGTGGCGGTTATGTGTGGGAGTTTATGCAATGGGCCGTTGCTGTATTTTCACCTTCTGGTAAACGTCTTTTCACCTTCCAGTGGGGGTCTATAAATACCCTCAGTGAAAACCCATTTTCACTTTCTCATTCTCTCTCTAAAATTTCATAGCATACCACATTTCTCTCTCTTCCTTTCCACACTTAGCAAATACAGCCCTTAGCCAAAAATGGTTATTACCCACGAAGCTGGGAAAGGCCCGATGGTTGCTCCTCAACCACGGCGCCTGGCCGTGATGGCCAATACCCTTCCGTTCCGGGCCATGGTTCTTGATCCGGCCCTGAGCGTGGCTGTTAACGATAACAGCATTATGGTGAGGCAGCATGGGTCCGATCTGGACGAGTTCCGTCAACTCTGTGGGATTGACGAGGAGTTCCGACTTCAGACATGCCTGTCCTCGGATGAGGTGAACGGGATCGTAGCTGATCCCAAGAGTATGGTAACTCTCTCCCTCTCTACTCTCTTATATGGGGGCACCGACCTCCCCATCCCGGAGCTGCTGGCGGAGCTCTGCGCCTGGATGCAGACTCTCCCCTGCCAGTGGCTGTTGTAGGCGCACCGTGTCTGTGCCGGGATAGAGGCCCTCAATGTTCTGCTGGGCCCAACCCTGCCAGAACCGTTGGGCCTAAAGGAACTCTTGGCTTGCTATGAGTTTCTTCAGAGCGAGCCAAGCTCCGCAGGCAACCCTATCTGCGGTGCCGGGCTTACAACCAACTGATCACGGGTAACTCCGATTCGAATCGGGGTTACACTCAAGACATGATCGTGGTGGAGGGCAACTGGCTCCGCCTTGATGACCTGGTTCTTCCCACCAGGCCGGGAAGGGTGCTTAGCACCAAGGAAAATAAGGCCACGGTGGCTATGAAGCTGAGGGGCCTTGGCGAGGCCAACGTCCAATCGCTGGAGGTGGCCCTGAACTGGTGGGGCCCGGATGGGGATGATGCCGGTGCACGTGACGTGGAGCGTATTCTGACGTGCGGTTCCCCCACTTCTTGCAAGGGGAACGATTTCAAATAACCCCATAGGACCTTCTGTCCTGTGGGATACTCCCGGGATAGATGGGAGAAGGAGAAAGGGTTGGAGTCCACCCTCCCCCTTAAGACTCTCAAAGAAGCCGAGGTCGTTGAAGGCACCGTGGCTAAGGTGGTGAAAGCGGCGAAGCCGAAGCTGAGCGGCAGGGCCAAGGCCGAGCCAAGGACGAGTTTCGTCACTGCCGCGACGTCCGGGATCTTCTTCGAGACCCGGCTGGATGGTACCGTCCTCAATTATAGAAAGGGACCGGATGGTACCCGTGCTTATATAGATCAGTGGGGGAAGCCTCTACCAGTGGTTCTCCCACTGAGCTCTAGGGAGCCCGTGGTGAGGAGTCCTCTTCACCTGGAAGATAGCTCCTCAGAGGCCAACCCCGCTGGGCCTGGCTTGGGCACCTCGCGGACCAGGGTAAGTTGTCTTTCGTTTTCCTTTGATTCCAATTTCACACTTGGCTAAATTTTGTGAATTTTTCTAACTTCTTTTTTATGGATTTTGGCTATGTAGGTGGTCCGTTCTGATGATGATGATGAGGAGGAGGTAGAAGATGTTGCTGACGGGGCGGGTAACGCCGATGAAGAGGAGACCGTGGTCGAGGCGGGTGAGGAGGAGGAGGCGGAGGCTGTTGAGGGCGAGGAGGTTGTCGAGAGGGAGGAGGTCGTTGTGGCCGATGAGGTGGCCAGCACTGATGCCGACGCTGAGGCAAAGGCTCTGGATGATTTGGCGGAGCAGGCCAGGCGGGACCGGGCTGCTCGTAAGGCTAAGGCCGAGGAGGGGAAGAAGAGAAGGATGGAGGAGGTGAAAGCCCTACGAGAGGCGAAAAAGGCCAGGACCGGGGGTGACGAGCCAAGGGAGGTCATCGAGGAGCGGGTGGTGGTCATTGAGGAACGAGAAGAAGACCCGATCCCACACGTCTCAAACCAAGGCTCGACCTCGAGCTCTGCTCCCCCTACCCCTAGTATGCACCGGATGCCCTTTCATACCCCGGAGGAGGTAAAGGGAGCTACCGGGATCATGAGCATTATGGAGGCTCATCCCTCCGCCGGGATGCTGGCCCTTGCTGCGCTTTAACAGCAGAGCCTCGAGGCAGACCACCGCGGTCGTGACCTCGCGTCCACTATGGCGATGGCCATGGCAATGATTCCTCAGGTATGTTTTCTTTTTTCCTTGTGAATTTTGTGCTTCGATTCAATTCACACAATTCTCGCTAAGTGTTGGTTTTGTTGTCCTTTTTTTATTTTTTTTTGTAGGGCTACCTGATGATGAACCAGTGTGTCTATTATCAGGCCCAACTGATGAGGTCATGGGCTCTGAAGGCAGAGGCCATCGCCAAGCAGGCGGCTGAGGCCCAGGCGGGGATGGAAGGCGCTCGAGTGAGGGCGGAGAAGGCCGAGGGTCTCAACGCCACCGTGGAAGCCAAAAGGGTCGAAGCTACTCAGGCGAAGGCCGAAACTGAAGAACGGGCCCAGGCTGCAATCGAGGCCATGAGGGAGGCTGAGGCCGGCATGGCTGAGAGGGTGAGGACCGCGGTCCAGTCCGCCAAGGCTGAGATGAGCGCTGCTCTGGCCCTCAAGACCCAGAAGGATTTTAATGCCTTCTACGTCGACGGCTGGTCCGAAGCGGCTGCGTTCATGAGGGCCGGGCCTGATCACCAGGTGTGGAATATGGAGAACATATTTGTTCCCGTTCCTGATGCTCCGATCCCACCGGTGGTTCCTTTAGCTCCTCGGGCCCCTTCGGATGACGAGGCTGATGATGATGAGGAGGCTACCTAGGGCTTTTAGTAGTTTTGGTTTTTGTTTTTGATGTAATCTCGTTTTTCTGCTTAGTCTGTAATAGCTTTTTATGGAATGAAATGAAAAAAGTAATTTTGGCCTTTGGACTTGTGTTTATTTTTCTGTTTTTACTTCCATTGTGTGTTTCTTATGTATATGTGCTCCCAATGAGTGGGCCCTTCTGCTTCGGCATGGGGACACTCATTCTACATAACTCACAACTTGAACTAACTCTTAGAAAATGTAGACAAATATAAGCCGAGGTGCCGTATAGGCTCGGGTGTTCTTAAACACTTGGAGAATTTAAATAAATTTAAATTGACACAAATATAAGCCGGGGTGCCGTATAGGCTCGGGTGTTCTGAAACACTTGGAGAATTTAAACAAATTTAAATTGACACAAATATAAGCCGGGGTGCTGTATAGGCTCGGGTGTTCTGAAACACTTGGAGAATTTAAACAAATTTAAATTGACACAAATATAAGAGGGGGTGCCGTATAGGCTCGGGTGTTCAGAAACACTTGGAAAATTTAAATAAATTTAAATTGACACAAATATAAGCCGGGGTAATTCTGAAAGAACAACGGTTTCATTCATAAAGCCCTCAGGCATGTGTACATCATGATTACATCAAAACACAGAGGTCGAATCCTACTGATAGTACTTTCTTAGGTTGTTGACATTCCAAGGTCGGTCCATCGGGATGTCGTCGGGGAGGCGACCCAACAGGTAGGCACCGTTCCCGACTGCTCCGAGGATTCTATAAGGGCCTTCCCAGTTGGGGCCCAGTTTCCCGTCGGACTGTACTCTCGAGTTGTTGTTCACTTTCCGTAGCACTAGGTCTTTGTCTTGGAAACGTCTGGCGTTCACTCTTTTGTTATAGGAACGTCCCAGCTCGTTCTTGTACTCTGCGTTACGGATGGCCGCAACCTCTCTTCTTTCTTCGGCATAGTATAGCTCGAGCCCCATCATCTTCTCGTTCAGTCCGTTTTCCACCATGTCGGTCCTCAGAGATGGGAGCCCGATTTCTAACGGGATGATAGCTTCCATTCCGTAGGTGAGGCTATAGGGCGTCTGTTGGGTGCCCCGTCTTCTAGTTGTTCGGTATGCCCATAGGACGTGCTAGAGTTTTTCGGCCCATCGTCCTTTGGACTCGTCTAATCTTTTCTTGATTCCGTCGAGCACGGTCTTATTTGAGACCTCGGCCTGTCCGTTGCATTGGGGGTACGACGGGGTTGAATAGTAATTCTTGATGTGATATTTAGCATACATCGCTTTCAACTTAGCCCCGGTAAACTGGCCTCCATTATCCGCGATGATCGAATAAGGGACCCCAAACCTTGTGATCACGTCTCTCCATAGGAACCTGATCACCTCGGCCTCAGTGATTTTTGCTAAGGCCACGGCCTCTACCCACTTCGAGAAGTAATCAGTGACCATGAGGAGGAACTTTTTCACCCCCGAGGCCCTAGGGAATGGTCCGACGATATCCATGCCCCATTGTGCGAAGGGCCAAGGCGAGGTCACGCTGCTCATTTTTTGCGCCGGGGCTCGGGATATGGGTGCGTATTTCTGGCACTTTTCACACTTGAGTACAAACACTTTGGAGTCTTTTTGCATAAGGGGCCACCAATACCCGTGGGTCAGAGCCCGGTTTGCCAGCGATCTGTCCCCGGTGTGGCTCCCACATGTTCCCTCGTGTATTTCTTCCATGACTCTCACCACCATGTTGGGATGGACACAGAGCAGGTAGGGCCCGGAGAACGACCTCTCATAGAGCTTCTCGCTGGGAGCCAGCCAGAATCCTAGGGCCTTCCTTTTTATTTTCTCAGCTTCTTTCTTATCGTCGGGCAGGTCACCGGAGCGGTGGTATTCGATTATGGGCTCCATCCAACTCGGAACCGGCGGGAGGTCGGTCACCACATTGATTTTTGCCTTAGCCTCAATGCTAGGAGAAGGGACGTACTCTACGGTGACGACTCTCTCCCTTTTATCGCCTATGGCCGAGGCCAAGGTTGCTAATGCATCGGCCTGAGAGTTCTCATTCCTATTGACGTTTATAACTTCCTGGTAGTCAAAGGTGTGGAGTATGCCGGAAGCGATGGCTACGTAGCTTGCCATTCTTTCATCCTTCGTTTGGAACTCCCCACTAATTTGGCTGCTGACTAGCTGGGAGTCGGTATGCACCAATATTTTCTTGACCCTAAGGCTCTGTGCCATTCTTAAGCCGGCGATCACGGCCTCGTACTCGGCTTCGTTATTGGTGGCTCGGAAGCCAAGTTGGATTGATTTCTCGATCACGTCTCCTTGGGGAGACCGGAGCATGATGCCAAGGCCGGATCCCTTTTTATTGGCGGCTCCATCCGCGTGCAAGGTCCAGGTCTATGGGGCACGACCTGTGGTGTCGGGACATTGTGTCATTTCGGTGAATTCTGCCACGAAGTCGGCCAGGGCCTGTCCCTTGACGGATGTTCGTGGCGAATAGCGGATGTCGTAGGCGTTCAAATGACAGGACCACTTCATCATTCGTCGAGAGAGATCCCCCTTTTGGAGTATTTCTCGAACGGGCTGATCGGTATAGACCACGATGGTGTGTGCCGAGAAGTAGTGAGCAAGTTTTCACGAGGCCATAACGAGGGCTAGGACGAGCTTTTCTAAAGGCATATACCTAGCCTCGGCGTCGAGGAGGGTCTTGCTTATGTAATAGATAGGCCTTTGCTTCCTGCCGAGCTCTTTAATAAGGACGGCACTAACGGCTATCTCAGACACGGCCAGGTATAGGGTAAGGACATCGCCCGGGTCCGGCTTGGTCAAAAGAGGTGTGGTTCCGAGGTAGTCCACAAGCTCCGTGAACGCATTTCGGCATTCATCGTTCTATTCGAATTTCTTCTGAGCCTTCAGAGCCATAAAGAACGGCTTGCAACGGTCCCCGAACCGGGCAATAAACCGGTTGAGGGCGGCGGCCATCCCGGCTAGCTTTTGTATGTCCTTTCTCCTTTCCGGTGTTTTCAAGTTCTTCAAGGCGGAGATCTGGGTCGGGTTCGCCTCTATGCCGCGGTGGGTTACCATGAACCCCAAGAACTTGTCGGCACCTACCCCGAAGGCGCACTTAGAGGCGTTCAGCTTCAGGTCATGCCTTCGGATTGTTTCGAACACCTCTCTTAGGTCGGACAGGTGGTCCTTCTCCTGGGCGCTTTTTACCACCATGTCGTCAATATAAACCTCCATGGTTCGGCCTATGTTTTTAGAAAATATCTTGGTGACCATTCTCTGATATGTCGCCCCGGCGTTCTTGAGCCCGAAGGGCATTACTTTGTAACAGTAATTTCCCCTTGGGGTTATAAAGGCAGTTTTTTCTTGGTTGGCCTCCGACATGGGTATTTGATGATAGCCAGAGCAGGCATCCAGGAAGCTCATTCTGGCGGCCCCGGCCGTAGAGTCCACTATTTGATCAATTTTGGGCAGGGGAAAGGATCTTTGGGACAGGCCCGGTTAAGGCTCGTGTAATCGATGCACACGCGCAACTTTCCGTTCTTTTTGGGGACCACTACGGGGTTGGCGAGCCACCTAGGGTAATAGATTTCCCTGATGGCTCCGGCTAGCAGAAGCTTCTGTACTTCCTCATTTATGGCATCGGCATGCTCAGGACTGACACGGCGTCCTTTTTACATCACGGGCTTTGCACCTGGGTTGACGTTTAATTGGTGGCAGGCAAGGTCGGGACTGATAACCGGCATTTCGCTCGGGCCCCATGCAAAATTGTCGAGGTATTGGAGCAGGAGCTCGACGAGATCGGTAATCTCGGGCTTGCTTAGCTTCCCCCCCACCATAAAAAAGTGATCTTCGTCGTACCCCGGGATTTGGATCTTCAGCAATCCTCCATCTACCTTGTCTTCGGCCTCTGGCCCCATCTTTTTGTTTAGTTCCCTTAGCAGCTTAGGATCCTCTACCTCAATATTCATGGCACTCTGTGTCGGAACCGTTTTGTCGCCGGAGTACACGGCCATGACGTAGCTTCTTGAGACTTTTTGGTTTCCTGAGATGGTCTCTACTCCAGAAACAGTGGGGTACTTGACCTTTTGGTGGAGAGTGGAGGAGACACCTTCTATCTCATGAAGCCATGCACGCCCTAATATGATATTGTAGACGGAGGGGACGTCCACTACCGTGAACTCCACGCTCATAACCTTGGTTCCCGTTTTAACAGGCAAGGTTATGTTCCCTCTGGGCGGCACAGCCTCAGAGTTGAATCCGTACAGGGGAGGGACGTTGGTTTCTAGGTGCTCTTCTTTTAGCCCCATTTTGTGGAAGAGGCCTCCAAATAGTATGTTTACCGATGCCCCTTAATCGACCAGGATCCGTCCCACGGCACAGTGGCCAACTTGGGTGAAGATGACAAGGGCGTCGCAGTGGGGCAGGTCTACCCCCACTAGGTCAAAGTCGGTGAAGGTCAGGTTCGGCTTAGAAGCGCGCTTGCACTTCTTCAAGGGGATCGGACTTTCGGTGGGGTAGACATGCTGCTTAATCGCCGCCTCGTGGGCTTCAGTTCTGTCCGCTCCACTTGGACTAGGCCTCTTTGGTCCGGAATGGATGACATGACAAGTCATCTCTGGTGGGGGTAGGTCCCGCTGCCTCTCGTCGACCCCTTCTCCGTCTCGATCATGGTCCCTTCATGACTTGACATATTTATCTATCAGACCATCTCGGACCCATCTTTCGAGTCTGGCCTTCAGGCCGTGACATTCGTTGGTGTGATGACCGCGACCTATGTGATATTCACAGATCTTGTCATTAGGCCCGTGAGCCGGTTCATTCCGAAGAGGAAGAGGCCAAGAGAAAAACGGTTCGTTCTCTATTTTGCCAAGAAGGTCGACGAGTGGGAGGCGAAAGGTCATGGAGTAGGCGATGTCGCGGTTAGGAGGGGCTTGGCGTCTCGACCGGGGGTCTTCTTTTATTCTTTTAGGGGCCGGTTGCAGATTTCTTCCCGTACATGGCCGCTCTATCCTTTCCGCTATGGGCCGGTTTCTTCGGGGGCTTATCGTGATGGACCTATCTCTTGGTTGGTCGATGATGGCTACAGAACGCGTTGCCCCGACAGACCTCATGTCCTTCTCTATGTCAATATGCTGCTTTATGAGGGACCTGAGCTGAGGGACAGAGTTAGGGGGGGTCGCTATCATCTCGTTACAGATTCTGCTGCCCACGACCATGTTTTGTCGGAAAACAGCTATGGCGGTGGAGTCGGGGCAGTCCGTACACTCTGCATGTTTCAGCCAGAACAGATTATCGTAATTTTCGAGGGTCTCTTTGGATTGGACCCTCACTTGATAGAGCTGCTCCGGTTGGGCAACTCTTTCTTTCAAGTTTATGAACTGATGAGCAAAGTCATAGGCCAGGTCGTCCCAGCACTGGATGGAGTCAGCGGGCAGGGACTGGAACCATTTGCTAGCCAGTCTTCCCAGGCTGGCGGGAAAACACCTGCACATTAATTGGTCAAGGTGGGACCAATGGTTCATCTGATATCGATAATGTCGGAGATGAGCCTCTGGGTCGGAGTCTGCGTTAAAGGTCTGGAGGGCATGGGCGCTGAAGTTTCTGGGGGGGAGTACCGTACTCGATTTCGTCCGAGAACGGAGTGCTGCGGGTCGAGGCCACGATTTTCATTGCTGCCTCATCGGCTGCATCGTGTCGGCCATGGCGGCCTCGCCTTCGCGTCCGAGGAGGCTTGTCGGTTCGAGCACGGCTCGATCCCGGTTGTGAATCTCGATCGTCATCCGGCCAGTGGAGCCGTGAGTATATGCTTCGCTCATCGCTTCGGCGAGAGTTTCCCTCATGGGAGTGCCTCGACTCCTCGCCCCCAGCTAGCCCCTCAGGAGCATCTAGGGGGGGTCGTCGTAGGGGTCCCAACAGGAACATCACACTCTTCACAAGAGCGGGACCTGGTTCGTCTTGGGTAGGGCCGCGCGTGACACGCTCGGGCTCCGGTGTCATCAACACGGTTATCAACGCCCTTTGGGCAGCAATGGCGATGAGCTCTTTTTCGTAGATCTCGAGCATCATCTGTGCCAGCTCAGTATTTGACCGGGACGTCCCAGCCGCCGCTGATAAGGGAACGGGTTCCCTTGTAGAAGTGGTCCTCGGGGTCTCCTCAAAAGAAAGGGTCATTGGCATGCCGAGAACGGGGGTGGGTCGAGATGAAGGGGTGTCGAACCGGTTATTACCAGACATGTTCTTCCGAGGGCAGATCGTCAGAGCAAACGAGCTCTCTACACGTTTCCCACAGACGGCGCCAATTGGCGAGCCTATTTTTCTTCTTAGGCTCGGCTTAATCAACTCGTGTCGGCTCCGATCTTCCGAAGTGCCTGTTGTGGATTGTGTCTGCTTCGGTGACGGGGTACTCTCGTACCTGCACAAGAAACGAACAGGGGCCCGGGGTTGGTACCAGGTTTTCCCTCTCCAACGATCAAGTCAGTATTAGTGGGGACTGAAAGTAAGTATATAATGAAGGGTGAGGGATCGGGCCGGTTACGAGTCGTTCTGTTAGGTGCCACGGGTCGTGTTTAGGAAGTCCGGGTTATTTTAGCTTTATCTCTCCTCTCTATCTTTTGTGTCCCCTTCTAAGTGGTATTAGTATGGGTATTTATAGTATGATCCAGAGCCGTATTAGCCCTTGGATCACTGTACTGTCAAGTACTAATCTAACGGCGTCAGGTCATTTATGACTCTGACAAGGGTACTGTTCTTTTCCGAGGCCCACAGGGGCTGGCCTGCGATTGGGCCACGTCGATGAAACACTTAAAGGGTCCCCCAATGGAGCAGCAACATTAATTGGGGAAGCGTATTCGACACGCTTCTTTAAGCCGGCCTAGGCACAGCTCGTCCTCTCCAGATCCGGGGTGATGTGTCATCCATGGTTGCCAAGGCCCGGAAAGACTGCTGAGGTGGCGGTATTGGTCCGGACGAGGGGATGCTGACATTCCCTTGCCATGCATCATATCATACATTTTATTAAGTGTTGGTTGATTTTCAAGACTAGTCCTCTCAACCATTGATATACAAAAACGGAGTCTTGATATTTTACCTCATTCGGAATGAGTGGCTTTAAAGCACTTGTATGTACCCTCACTAAAACTTATTTTATCCTCCTATGCATTGTAGATTTTTGCAATACCCAAAGCATGTGACATTGTGCGTATACTAGTTCGTTTACCAAGAGCAGGCGTTTTAAATTTGCAATTGTCAATTTGGACTCGATTGCGGCCAACTACGTTTGTCTATTTGATACGTTGGCGGGTATGCCTACAAGTGTACATTCTTTTTCCCTTTGCCAAATTCGACTTGTTGCTTGACGGCTAACCGAGAACATCCGAGCTACATGGGTTAGAGCGCCTTTTTTTAGTATTCCGTCATCATTTTGTTTTAACAAAGCCTCATAAATAGAATGGCGGTTTTCATTGTCTACGCTATTTCTCGAAACATGCTTTATGGTGGGATTAGGAGACGGAGATTCCATAATTTAAAATTTTGAAGTTAAAATCTTCATTAAATTTTTTGAAAGAGATGAAGAGGATACTTTATGTTCTGTAAATGGTAAAAGCACAATGTAATAAAGAGGGAAATGAAGAGTTCACTTTAATAGGAGTAAAGAAGTAACATTAGTAATTGGGGAAAAGTTAAAATGAAAAGTAAGAGTTAAATTAGGCCGCCAAAAATTTCAAGCTCGGTCAACCAAACTTTTAGTTTCCCACCTAATCTAAGTAGTATAAAGTCTGATGAGTAAAGCGCAAAATTTTAAAGGGTATACTTCTAACTTTTAGTTTCCCACCTAATCTAAGTAGTATAAAGTCTGATGAGTAAAGCGCAAAATTTTAAAGGGTATACTTCTTATTTCAACGACAAAAAATGGTAAATTTTTAAAAATTGATTTTTCGATGCGTGATTATAATATAGGACGGATGGAGTAATAAAAGTAGTAAATTACACACTACATACATACTAAGATGATAAAAGTAAAATAGGGTTTTTTTTAAAATATTATTTGTGATGAATTCGTTTAATTTAATATTTTTTTATTTATGACAAAAGTATTATAGCAGACTTTAAAAAAAAAACTATTTTTGTTCAAAAGAAAAACTATTTTTGTTCAAAAGAAAAACTCTATATCATGAACTTGTTTGAACTATAAATACGAAACGGTTAATTGAGTAAAAGGTACTTGACATTCAATATTCAATGTACAATCAACCATACAACACAAATAGCTTATTACTCCCTCCATCCCACTTTATAATATTATATTTGGCATCTATTATAATTTTTGGTATATATTATAAATAATTCATGTATTCATTTTATTTTTAAAAGTAATATTATGTAAACAATTAAAGAAAAAGATAAAAGTAGAATATTAATAAAATAAAGTTCTAATAACAAAAGTTAGCGAGTCCAATGAGATTATTGAAAACTTGCTAATTCTAATACATATGTTTCATTTAAAGGGTTGATTTATATACATGTGATAAGTTATAAATGCTAAAAGTTACCATATCCATTGAACATGAACTAATAGCAACAGAAAAGAACTCACTAAACCACCCTCTTATGTTAGTCGTTACACTAGAAGACAATTTGTTGTTACATTGGACTTGATAGTGTGTCGTTTAAATGTTTTGCTGGCAACCACTTATTAAATTTTCTGTTCACTGTAACGAGTATTTTAGAATATCAAAAATAAGAAAACATCATATACAGTTGTATAGAAAGGGTTAACATAGAGAAAGATCACCTTCTCCCAAACTCATAGATGAAATTATATCATATACGTGCTAGCACATCAATTTTTCTTATCTCCTACTTTCCTTCTCTCATCTGCAACCTGCAGGTAAGAATCTGAATCTATGTTTTTTTTGCTTTTATTCCAATTTATATAATTTAGGTTTTCTAAATTGTTTGTGTATTTGAATTGGTTTTTTTTATTTGGATGTTAACTTATTTGCTCAAAAGTGCAACAAAACAAGCCATTAATTAGATTACTATTTGGTTTTAATGAATGATTTGAATTACGAGGCAAGATAGACCATTACGGGGTATAGGTTTATAGTGTCTATAGATTCCAGTTTTTTTATTTTTAATTTTGCTATATGTTGTTGTTTGGTCTGTCCAACTTTTGAGTTTTACGAGGTCGTCGTCGTCCCTGTTTTTGAGTTTTCTGAGCTCGTTGTTGCGCATGTTTTTACTATCTACGCTTAACAAATTGATTTTGTTTCACTCAACTGTTGGTTTTGGTACTATATCAAAAAGCAATAAAGTAAATAACAAAGAACTGCAATGGAAATAAACAATTTTATTTCTCACAAATGGAATATAAATTACAATTCTTGACTCAACAGAATTAAAATTACACTAATTTAAATTTCAGACAGATTTAATACAAACTATTAAACTGCTGGACTGTTTTGACAATTAAACAAATTGCCAGACAGAATAGTATAATTACTAACTGCTGGACTGTTTTGACAATTAAACAAACTGCCAGACAGAATAGTATAATTACTAAACTGCTGAACTGTTTTGACAATTACACAAACTGCCAGACAGAATAGTATAATTACTAAACTGCTGGACTGGTTTGACAATTAAACAAACTGCCGGACTGTTTTGACAATTAAACAAACTGCCGGACTGTTTTGACAAATAAACAAACTGCCGGACTGTTTTGTAATTAAACAAACTGCCGGACTGTTTTGACAAATAAACAAACTGTCGGACTGTTTTGACAAATAAAACAAACTGCCGGACTGTTTTGTAAATACTGGAAATTACAGAACTGAAAAGTAAATTACAGAATAGAAAGACTAAAAATAAACAGTACTGAAATGTAAATACAAAAAGGAAACAGTACTGAAATAAAATGGACAGAATAATAAAAAACGGAAATTAAAAGAAGAGGCAACTGTGGGCAGTTTCCTTTAAACAATATTTCCCGAACCACCTTTAAAGGTTTCTGGTTTCGGGACTTTGTTCCCAAAGTACAACTTCTGTCTCAGAGTGGCTCGTATGGAAACCGGCACCGAACCACAGGTCGAGTTGTTGGTGGTGCGGTCTCTCTCTCTAAATGTTATGCTATGCTGTGAGTTGTGTGTAATGTTGTATCAGAATGAGAGGGGGAGGGCTGCCTCTTATAGCTTCTAATGAAACCGCAGCCATTAATGGTCAATCAATTCTGGGAGTTACACCCCCAGAATCCGCTGCAATTAATCTCATTTATTGCTGGCGTTTCAGTTGCTGGAAACTTTAGGGACTGCTTTTGTATTTTATACAAAACTCCTTTTTCAGATTTGACCGAAGACCCAAGACCCACCCAAGACCCAAGACCCGAGACATTCCTCAAATCCCAAATCCCAAGCCCGAGCCCGAGCTCGAGCCCAAGACCCGAGACACGAGACACGAGCGAGCGCACGTGTGTGGTACACACTAATACTCTTAGGTGTATGTGGACATGTTAGTTTAACAACTACATGGGTTGGTATTGTATATATATTGTGAAATTGACTCTCAATCTTCCAATATGGGATTAATCTAAATGGTTTTTCCATTTACCATTTCGTTTTCCAGATTTGAGCTTTCGAGAGCCCAACTTTGAAGCCACATAGTATTCACACCCATTCTCCGAATAGGTCATGCGATATACCGTTACGAAACTCGTCACACGGGCTACTCAAATACTTTGAGTACGGTATAAACAACTCAGCGTTGTCACATGTAATATTGACTCGAAGTTGGTCCAGCGACCATTCGGAAACACCCATGTTTATACATGGTTTCCAACAATCCCCCACATGAATGCAATTGGCTGAAAATAAAAATGCCCCTAAATGCATACGAGAGAACCGCAAGAGTTCACTGCATAAGGACAAGTAGCGCGCGCCTTGAACCTGCCGTAGTGACGTAAAATCTGATATGCTATTATTGGGTAGCCTTTAAGCCTTGAACCCTTTAGCGTTTGTGCATACCAGGGTAATACGCACACAGTGTCCTTTCTACACCACTTACTAAGCCCTTTGGTTGTTGTCCATATTTGGCCGTGGACTGCCTTGGCAAAATTCAACCGAGTGCTCTAGTGATTTAGCCCATGGCTCATCACATAGTATCGGCCATACACACTCGTCATAGGTGATTTCAAGTCAAGGGTGCCATGACTCACCCCTCTCGACCTTCGAGATACTTGTTTTCATTCTTTCATCCTTAAGATGGTCTAGGTCTATCACTCTTTCATCCTAGAAATGGGTTGGGAACTTAAGTTCCCGAGTGATTTGTTCGGTCACCCTCACAGTTCGGTTTTCCCGTTGAACCCGACGCTGGAGAATCCAGTTCGGGTTGGGTTGCCTCTGAGGAGGTTTCCAGTTTGATGGGCTTCAACCCCATTCCCCTCGATGAAACTTCAACTCCTACCTGAGTCAAACCTTTTGTAAATGGATCCGCTATATTGTCCTTAGATCTCACAAAATCTAATGACACCACATCGTTAGCTAACAATTCTCTTACGGATTTATGTCTCCGACGAATATGTCGGGACTTTCCATTATACATATGATCCTGCGCCCGACCAATAGCTGACTGACTATCGCAGTGCATGCTTATTACTGGGACAGGTTTCGGCCACATTGGAATTCCTTCCAGTAAGCTTCTCAGCCAGTCAGCCTCTTCTGTTGCTAGATCCAACGCTATGAACTCGGATTCCATAGTTGATCTAGCTATGCAGGTCTGCTTGGATGATCTCCACAAGACAACTGGTCCTCCCAACACGAACACATATCCGGTAGTGGATCGTGTACTGTTGGAATTCGAGATCCAGTTTGCATCAGAATACCCTTCCAGTACAGCTGGATATCTGGTATAATGCAATCCTCGGTCGGCAGTGTATCTCATATATCTGAGAAGTCTCATGATGGCCTTCCAGTGTTCCTCATTTGGATTACTGGTGTACCTACTCAGTCTACTAACTGAGTTGGCTATGTCTGGTCTAGTACAGTTCATAACGTACATCAGACTGCCTATTATTTGAGAATATTCCAATTGTCTCACACTCTCCCCAAAATATTTTTTCAGGGTGGTTGAGATCTCTATCGGAGTTCTGGATGTAGCTCTACTATCTTTATCAAATTTGTCAAGCATCTGCTTGACATAGTGATTTTGAGATAGCGCATATCCGTCTGATGTCTTGGTAATTTTCATACAAAGTATTACATCAGCGACACCCAAGTCTTTCATCTCGAATTTTTGTGACAACATTCTCTTAGTGGAGTTGATGTTATCAATACTTCCTATTATGATCATGTCATCTACGTAGAGGCAGACTACCACGTAGTCCTTTTCATTTCCTTTTACGTAGACGCATTTGTCACATTCGTTTATCCGAAAACCGTTTGATAGCATCACTCTATAAATTTTTCGTGCCACTGTTTAGGTGCTTGTTTAAGTCCATATAAGGATTTCACAAGTTTGCACACCTTGTGCGCTTTACCTGGAACTACAAACCCTTCAGGTTGTTCCATGTAAATTTCCTCTTCCAGTACACCATTCAAGAACGCTGTTTTTACATCCATTTGATGTATTTCCAGATCGAACAGTGCCGCGAGGGCAATGACTATCCGGATTGACGTCTTCCTGGAGACAGGGGCATAGGTGTCAAAATAGTCGACACATTCGGTTTGTCTAAAATCTTTTACTACAAGCCTCGCCTTGTATTTCTCGATTGTTCCATCGAGCTTTCTCTTCCTTTTGAAGATCCACTTGTGTCCTAGTGGCTTACACCCGGGTGGTAGATCCACTAGTTCCCAAGTGTGATTTTGTAATATCGATTCAACCTCATTGTTGATCGCTTCCTCCCAATATTGGGCTTCCGGGGATGACATTGCTTCTTTGAATGTCGCCGGTTCGCCTTCTATCATGAAGGTTACAAAATCTGGACCGAAAGACGTTTCCTTTCTAGCCCTTTTACTTCGTCGAGGCTCTTCTTCTTCTTCCTCCAACGGTTCACTTGCCCCCACATTTTCCTCACTGTTTGACTCCTCAGTCTCTATAGTTATGAAAGACTTGTGGGGAAAGATCTCCTCGAAGAAAGAAGCTTCTCGAGCTTCGATGATAGTATCTACATGCACATCGGGATTATCCGACTTGTGCACGAGAAAACGATAAGCACTACTGTTTTGTTCATATCCTATGAACACACAGTCTACCGTCTTTGGTCCTATTCTCGTTTTTTTCGGAAGTGAGATAAGGACCTTCGCGAGAAAACCCCAAACCCTTAAGAATTTATAGCTCGGCCTATGACCTTTCCATAATTCATAAGGTGGTTTATCACGCTTCTTATGCGGTAGCTTGTTCAATACATAGTTGGCGGAAAGTAGCGCTTCCCCCCACATATTCTGGGATAACCCAGAACTTATTAACATAGCATTCATCATTTCCTTCAGCGTCCTATTCTTATGCTCGACAACCCCATTCTTCTTCGGAGAGTATGGGGCTGTGGTTTGATGTATAATGCCATTTTCTGCGCATATCTACGCAAACGGTGCATCGTATTCACCGCCTCTATCACTCCTCAATATTTTAATCTTTTTATTGAGTTGATTTTCTACTTCGGTCTTATAAAGAGCGAATTTCTCTACCTCTTCGTCTTTACTTCTCATTAAGTAGACATAGCAGTATCTAGTACAGTCATCTATAAACGTGATGAAATACTTTTTCCCTCCTCGCATTTGTATAAACTTTAAGTCGCATATATCCGTGTGTATTAGACCGAGAGGTTCAGTACTTCGTTCAATATGTTGATACGAAGACTTGGTTAATTTTGCCTCAACACAAATCTCACATTTATGTTGTTTATTAAAGACAAAACTTGGTAGTAGATTTAGTGATATTAATTTCTTCATTGAACTAGTATTCACATGACCTAATCTAACATGCCATAAATTAAATGAATCACAAGAATAAGCAATAGAAGTTTTATTGGCCACTTGGGCAACATTAACGATTACATTATTCTTGGTACTGGCCTCAGCCTTAGTACCCTCAATAGCTAACTCGGCTTTAGGAGCCGGAGTACCAACATTTAATTTAAACATGCCGTTGGTCATATAGCCACGGCCTACGTACATTCCATTTAAGGTGATTACAATTTTAGCAGATTCAAATACAAGTTTAAATCCTTTGTTCACCATCATGGACCCGGAAACCAGATTCTTGCGAATTTTCGGCACATGGAACATGCCATTCAGTGTTAGCTTCTTTCCCGATGTCATCTTCAGCAGCACGGTTTCTTTTCCTTCCACCCTGGAAGTACCCGAGTTTCCCATGAAGCAGCTCTCATTGTCTACGGCCATATAGGTCTTGAACATCCATTTGCTGGCACAGATGTGACTAGTGGCGCCTGTGTCCAGCCACCATTCCTTTGGGTTGCTCCCCACCAGGTTCACTTCCGAGACCACAGCACTCAGGTGCATATAGTTCGGTCCAGCATCATCTCCTCCCTCAGCCACATTTGCCTGAGCAGGTGCCCTCTTCCTCCCTTTCCCTTGGAACTTCCTCTTTGGGGGGGGGGAGGGGCTTGTCGTTGCGCATCTTACAATCCGCGGCACGATGGCCCGGTTTGTTGCACACAAAGCAATCTCCCAAGAATTTCTTCTTGAGAGAAGCACCGACTGTGCTGTCAAAGCGTTTCCGCTTAGATACAACGTCCTCAACCACGTGGGTCTTGGCAACCGCGTTGCCTGCTCCGCCACCGCCTTTCCTTCCGGATCGTCGGTTGCTTTGCTCAACATTGAGCCTCTCAATGAGTCCTTCCAAGGTCATAGCCTTTCGCTTGTGTTTCAGGTAGTTTTGAAACTCCTTCCAAGAAGGTGGCAGTTTCTCAATCATTAATGCCACTTGCAAAGGTTCGTTGATAACTAGCCCCTCAACCTCAAGCCTATGGTATATGAGTTGGAGTTCCTCAACCTGCTCGATGACACTCTTCCCATCAGTCATCATGTACTCATGAAAGTCCGTGACGATAAATTTCTTTGCGCCAGCGTTATTCACTTTGTACTTTCTTTCGAGAGACTCCCAAAGCTCCTTTGCAGAAGCCTTGGGCTCGAATACACTGAAAAGAGTGTCATCCAGAGCACACAGGATGTAGTTCCGGCATAGGTAGTCGTGTTTCCATGCTTCCACCGCCAAAACCGTCTGCACGTCCTCATCATCCTCGCTAAGGACGGGTGCAGACTCCTTGAGAAACCGGGTCAGGTTAAGGGCAGTTAAATTAAACGGCATCTTTTGTTGCCAACGTTTGAAGTTGTTGCCCCTAAACTTTTCCGGATTCTCTAAACGAGAGGTTGACAACATTGGCATAGACGGCGTTGCCGGAGCCTTGCCCTTTTCCCTGGCCGCTGCCACAAGCGCTGCCTTGGCCGCAGCCTTAGCAGCAGCTTGTGCTGCGGCCGCAGCCGCAGCTATAACATCGGCCTCAGCCGCAGCGGCGTCGGCCGCAGCCTTTGCCGCAGCAGCTTCGGCCTCAGCCTCAGCCTGAGCCCCCCCACTTGCAGCACTCGCAATGTTATGGCTACTGCCAATCACAACTGCGCCCTGCACGTCTCCCGAAGGAACGGTGGGTGTTTGATCCTCATTAGTCATCTGAAATGACAATATTAACCCGTTTAGTTTCTCGCAAGAAAACTAATATTCGTAATTGCAAATACTAATTATAACTTAATTAGTTTGCTTTAAAAGAATAAAACAATAAAAAGATATTCTAGCGTGAAAATCAAATCACTTTTGATTTTACTAAGAATTCTTTATAGTATTCTAGAATTAAAAGATTAAAACCAATTCGGATTTATTCTATTTGCAAATTTCAATTTCTAGTAAACTAGCAATGATTTTGTGAGATTAAAAACCGAGACCTCAACAAAATAAAATAAAAAGAAAAGTCATTTTCTTTTCGAAATTAGTAAAACCAAAAAATGATATTGTTTAAGATTGTTGGTTTTGGTACTAAATCGAAAAGCAATAAAGTTAAGAACAAAGGACTGCAATGTAAATAAACAATTTTATTTCTCACAATTGGAATATAAATTACAATTCCTGACTCAACAGAATTAAAATTACACTAATTTAAATTCCAGACAGATTTAATACAAACTATTAAACTGCTGGACTGTTTTGACAATTAAACAAACTGCCAGATAGAATAGTATAATTACTAAACTGCTGAACTGTTTTGACAATTAAACAAACTGCCAGACAGAATAGTATAATTATTAAACTGCTGGACTGTTTTGACAATTAAACAAACTGCCAGACAGAATAGTATAATTACTAAACTGCTGGACTGGTTTGATAATTAAACAAACTGTCGGACTGGTTTGACAATTAAACAAACTGCCGGACTGTTTTGACAATTAAACAAACTGCCGGACTGTTTTGACAAATAAACAAACTGCCGGACTGTTTTGTAATTAAACAAACTGCCGGACTGTTTTGACAAATAAACAAACTGCCGGACTGTTTTGACAAATAAAACAAACTGCCGGACTGTTTTGTAAATACTGGAAATTACCGAACTGAAAAGTAAATTACAGAATAGAAATACTGAAAATAAACAGTACTGAAATGTAAATACAAAAAGGAAACAGTACTGAAATGAAATGGACAGAATAATAAAAAACGGAAATTAAAAGAAGAGGCAACTGCTGGGCAATATTTCCCGAACCACCTTTAAAGGTTTCTGGTTTCGGGACTTTGTTCCCAATGTACAATTTCTGTCTCAGAGTGGCTCGTGTGGAAACCGGCACCGAACCACAGGTCGAGCTGTTGGTGGTGCGGTTCTCTCTCTCTAAATGCTATGCTATGCTGTGAGTTGTGTGTAATGTTGTATCAGAATGAGGGGGGAGGGCTGCCTCTTATAGCTTCTAATGAAACCGCAGCCATTAATGGTCAATCAATTCTGGGAGTTACACCCCCAGAATCCGCTGTAATTAATCTCATTTATTGCTGGCGTTTCAGTTGCTGGAAACTTTAGGGACTGCTTTTGTATTTTATACAAAACTCCTTTTTCAGATTTGACCCAAGACCCAAGACCCAAGACCCACGACCCGAGACATTCCCCAAATCCCAAATCCCAAATCCCGAGCCCGAGCCCGAGACCCGAGACACGAGCGAGCGCGTGTGTGTGGTACATACTAATATTCTTAGGTGTGTGTGGACATGTTAGTTTAACAACTACATGGGTTGGTATTGTATATATATTGTGAAATTGACTCTCAATCTTCCAATATGGGATTAATCTAAATGGTTTTTCCATTTACCATTACGTTTTCCAGATTTGAGCTTTCGATAACCCAACTTTGAAGCCACATAGTATTCACACCCATTCTCTGAATAGGTCATGCGATATACCGTTACGAAGCTCGTCACACGGGCTACTCAAATACGTTGAGTACGGTATAAACAACTCAGCGTTGTCACATGTAATATTGACTCGAAGTTGGTCTAGCGACCATTCGGAAACACCCATGTTTATATATGGTTTTCCAACAAACTATGTACCTTGATTATTTTGTAACAATGTTGAAAAACCACTCGAATGTGCAATCACTCTCAAATTACCCCTCCTTGTTTATCAACCCCTTTGAGTTAAGTAGTGAAGGTATATATGAGTTTGAAATAATTATCTCATTGTTGTTGTGATAGTAGACAATAAATTTACTATTGGAACTGAGTTTAATATCTCTTCTTACGGAGGGATTAGGCATGGTAAAAAAAGAGAAATTAAGAAATCAATTTATAAATCAGGAAAAAATGAAAAAACAAAAGTACGAAAAGTGAATAAACCCGTATCATTATGCTTACTAAACACGTCATTGACTCATTGGTATTTACTTCCCAAGGGGGGGATAATTTTGTGGATGGAAATAAAATTTAAGGAAATGATTCATTTTATAACTTATGTTGATGTATCATCATGCACACCAAGAAATATTGTAATTTTTTTTATTATTCACAATACTAACAACTATTGGTTTTCATTAGTATATTTGCATATTGTGCATTTGTTGCACCCAAAATAATGATCTTATTTTAGTCAAAATCTCGTATGGAAGTATGCCCTATTTATTTTTGAATTTGTATTATCATAAATGAGTCTCCATTTATGATAACACAAATTCGAAAATAAATAGGGCCCACATCCATACGAGAATAAGTAACCATTTGGAAACAACATACCTGCTAGTCAATTAATAATACATATTTAGTTGTGTTAAGATACAACTTCTGTTTGCTTTAGACCCATTTACCGCCACTAATCCAGAACCATACATATACACACACCACTATCAAGAAAATATGAAATCAGTGTTCAACCTGATTCATAAATATCCATTGTTAAATTAAATGTTACTATTATATACATACTTGTTATCATATTATTTGTATCTTAACACATGTTAGCAGAATCTATATATATATATATATATATATATATATATTGTGAAACTAAATATTGTAGTTAATTGAATTATGTTGACTTGATGTATCACTCATTATTAGGGCTGTAAATGAGATAAGTCGTTCGTTTTCTACTCGGATAAGTTTCGATTCATGTTCGTTCATTTATAAACAAACATGATAACGAACAATAATAGAGCGTTCGTCTATTAATTGAACTGAACATGAACACGACTCTGTTTGTTTCGTCTAAACTCGTGTTCGTGAAATTATATATAAAATTTGATAAAATCAAAAAAGTAAATTATTTAACAAAAACTAGCTAGTAGCTAATACTACAAATTAATAAACTTATTTACACCACAATAATATTAATAATATGTTTGTATTATTTCAAACTTATTAAGTTAATTTATATCATCATACTATAAATGCATTAACCGGTTGATAAAGCCATAATTTTGGTCGGTGGCGTTAGGCTTTTCAACGATACTAGAATATATAAAATAGAATCAATACTGAACACTTCTTTAATTTTTATTATGCTCGGTGATATGATTGCTCGGATTACAATTTTCTATTTGCACTTATGCTCAGTATTACAACTTGCTCTTTTAATCTTGATCTTTCTTTGATCTCGGTGTTCGGTCTTTATGTCTTGCTCGGTCTGCTTTCTGACATAGTGAGTTCGGACAAGTTTTTCTCCTTTCTCTCCTTCTCTCTATATTTTTTGGATAGATTTTCTGGTCCTGGTCTAAGGGGGGTAGTTGGCTATTTATAGTCAATTATGTTTTTTAGGATGTTGACAAATGTCTTCATTTCCTGGGATTTTCCAGACCTGTGTCCCTTGTTAAATGGGCTTGGGCTTTTAGCAATATCCACCCTTATCTTTGTAGAGTAAGCATGTTGTAACCCATTTAAGCGTTGGATACCCCTGTACAATGTGTGGGCTGATCCATACCCGAATAGAACATTTGGGTCCAATTTTTATGTTCTATCAATATTGCAAAAAGAAAGGAAAAAAGTACTATTTTTAAATTATTAAATATTTTGAATGAAAAGATATGTTCACGAAGAACTCGTGTTCGCCTCATCAAATTTTCGGTTCATGTTCGTTAAATATTTATTCGTATTTAAATGAACATGAACTGAAAATAAATAAATGTTTCAGTTGATGTACATGAACATATATAAACAGAACATTGTTCGCCTTGATTCGCTTTATATTTACGGCCCTACTCATTATTCACTGATATATAAATGTTGATTTTATTACGGACATTTCATACAATTGTATTTCTATCTTTATTCAACAAACATTCATGTAAGTAAATCGTAAATATCTAATGTGTACCAACAAGTGAGTTTTTACTTATAGTGAAAACTAAAAACCATTTTTAGGAGACCTGAAGATTAACATGATTTTTAAGTTCAATACAAGTTGTGTTCCAAAAAAAAGTTTACACAATGAATTTTTCCTTTGGAAAAAAAAAAGTTGTGTTCCAAAAGGTTGAACTTTTAATTAGGAAAATTAGAAGCTAGGATAGGAGTGGGCCGGGATCTTTTATATTCTCCGGTGAAAAGTCAATATTTTGAAATAAGTAAACTCACAAATAATTTCTCCTCATATGGTCATATTTCACGTGTTCAAATCATTTATCTATTTTCTACCATTAAGTCTTTCTTATGACTCATTTTTTTTTTCTTAAATATAAATGCTTGTCGAAATTAATTTATCTCTAAGGTTACATGATGTTCCTCATCCTTCTCCAACTCACTAGCTAATTCATTTTATTGACATGAAAATTTGTTCCAAAAAGCTCTTTCTTCTTCTAGTTCTCATTTTCACACAACTTATTTGTCTCATCCTTTCACAACCAGATATCCAATACAACAATTGTTCATCACAAGCAGGCAACTTCACAAATAATACAACTTATCAAACAAACCTCAACACCCTCCTTTCTTCTATCCCTTCCAAGATAGATGCCTACGGCTTCGGAAACCACTCTTTTGGTCAGAATCCAGACACAGCCTACGGACTTGCTCTTTGTCGAGGAGACCTCAAAGCTGGTGACTGTCACACTTGCATACGTGACGTTACGTTAAATCTAACGAATTCTTGCAAAAACTACAAAGAAGCGGTTGGATGGAACGGAAATTGTACCTTGAAATACTCTAGTGATCCATTATATCACAAGTTGTCTTATGAACCACACTATTGTTTATACCATTATCAAAACGCGACGGATCAAGGCCAGTTCAGCAAGGACTTGAAGTCCTTGCTGAACGGTCTACATGCCAAGGCAGCGGTAGGCGTACGTAGGAAGTTTGCCACTGGTAACATAACGGGACCGGATCTTGTCACTATCTTTGGGCTTGTGCAGTGTACCCCAGATTTATCCGAGAAGGAGTGTATGGATTGTCTTGTGTTGATGGGGCAGATATCGAGTTGCTCTAAGGGAAAGGTAGGGGGAATATGGTTTTGGCCGAGTTGTACCGTGAGGTACGGGACTTATCCTTTCTTCAGCGACACTGCAGGGCCTGCGGATGAAAAGCCCGTGGTTAAGCCGCTAGCGCCTCCACCAACGTCAACAAGAGGAAAAGGGACAGGCATGAGTATATCTTTACTATAGCTTTGAATGATCTTAGGTGTTAGCACTTGTTTAAATTGCATACACTCCAAGAAATTAATAACAAGATAGCAATAATTGTTGTGTTACTGTATTGTTATTATATGATTTGTTGCTAAAATTATTAAACACTTACTAATAGTTTATGTTGTTCATTAATAATCTGTATAGTGTCATACAAACTTTTACTTTCCTATACTTTTTAGTGATAATTATCTTTTTTTAATTTATGTTCATAATTTGTTGTGTTAATTTGATCATGATCTTCTTAATAACTGAAGGTTGTAAGCTGGACTTCTTGATTTGGAAAGGGTAGTATTTTTTTTAACGCTACAACCAAAATGAAATCTTAATTTGTTTAGCTTTCAATAGAATTAATAAGAACTGAAAATTTAAAATTCATCAAGTTTTTAATTGGAAAAGTCAATTGATATTTTGAAAGAAATGAAAAATGAAACATCATGTTCAAAAATCCTATGTCCTTTAAAAGCACACTGGCAAGTGGCAACCACAACCGTCAGCATCAAAGTTTGTGAAGAAAATTGGACAATATAAGTATTGGATAACTTTTTTTTATATAATTTTATCCCCAAGGTTTCGTAATAAAAGCAAGATTGGTTTCAACTGTATAATGTTCTTTTATTAGTATGCATACGTAGTGTAAACTTAGTATACTTCAGTCCCATGTCACCATTGAGGCTATAGTTATAGTTCTCTTTTTTTTTTTAGTACATTATAGTTTTCTCACATAGAGTTGGGCACTTTTTGGCCGTCACTTGTACCATCAATTATTAATTTTTTTTTTCTTCGTATAATAAAAGTCTTCTAAAGATTAAATATTTTTGTTGCCTAAATAATGTGTGTCGGTTTATTATTTCACCTGGAAAAAGCAACAGCAATAGTATTAAAACAATAATTTCAGTGGTCGTTTCAACTATTGCAACCATAGTGCTTCTATTATGCATATGCATATTCTTGAAAAAGAGAAAGGCGAAGAAATCTGGGCGAAAAAATGCAAGTAAGTTCAAGAATTTTCAAGTTTTGGTTACTAATTTTATTTTGCAAAATTTATGTAACTATTCCTGTAGTTTCTGGCCAATAAACTCATTCCTTGTTGCATATTTTCAACCGTTTAGTAACAATTTAACCTCTACTTACTTAATGGTATATATGTTTTGTTGGTTTTACAGTATCGAAAAGCAATAATATTAATGAAAAGTATTGAAACGGAAATAAACAATTTTATGTCACTTGAAAATGAATATTACTCAATTACAAAATTCCTGACCCGTACATAATTTAAATTGCAATAAATAAAATGCAGACAGATTTAATATAAATTATTAAACTGGTGGACTGAATTGTAATTGTACGAAACTGTCTGACAGAATAGTATAAAGACTATACTTCTGGACTGTTTGTCAATTAAAAAAAACTGCGAGACAGAATAGTATGATTACTAAGCTGCTGAACTGTTTCTGTAAGTAAATGGAATTACAGAACTGAAATGTAAATTACTGAAATTAAATTACAGAACAGAAAGGACTCGAAAGTAAATAAATAAAAGTAAACAGTACTGGAAAATTAAATTACAGAATGTAAAGGACTGGAAAGTAAATGCAGAAAAATAAATTACAGAATATAAACAGTACTGAAATGAAATAAACAGAATGTAAACAATACTGAAATGAAATAAAAAAAAGAAGAGGCAACTGCAAGCAGTTTCGCTTAAACAATATTTCTCGAACCACCTTAGTGTTTCTAGTTCTCGGGACTTTGTTCTCAAGGTACAACTTCTGTCATTGAGTGGCTCACATGAAAACGACACCGAACCACAGGTCGAGCTGTCGCTAGATCCAAAGCTATGAACTTGGATTCCATAGTTGATATAGCTATGCAGGTCTGTTTGGATGATCTCCATAAAACAGCCGCTCCACCCAGTACGAACGCATATCCACTAATGGAGCTTGTAATGTTGGAATCCAAGATCCAGTTGGCATTAGAATACCCTCCTAGCACAGCTGGATATCTGGTATAATGCAACCATCGGTCGGCCGTAAATCTCATGTATCTGAGAAGTCTCATGATTGCCTTCTAGTGCTCCCCATTGGGATTACTGGTATACCTACTCAGCCTAGTTACTGAGTTGGCTATGTCCGGTCTAGTACAGTTCATGACGTACATAAGACTACCTATTATCCGAGAATATTCCAATTGTCTCACACTCTCCCCAAAGTTCTTCTTTAGGTTGGTTGAGATCTCTATTGGAGTCCTGGATGTAACACTACTATCTTTGTCAAATTTATCAAGCATCTGCTTGACATAATGAGTTTGCAATAGCGCATATCCGTCTGATGTCTTGATAATTTCATACCAAGTATTACATCAGCGACACCCAAATCTTTCATCTCGAACTTTTGTGATAACATTTTCTTAGTAGAGTTGATGTTATCATTACTCTCTATTATAATCATGTCATCTACGTAAAGGCATACTACCACGTAATCCTTTTCATTCCCTTTTACATAGACACATTTGTCACACTCGTTGATACGGAAACCGTTGGATAACATTACTCTATCAAATTTCTCGTGCCATTGTTTAGGTGCTTGTTTTAGTCCATATAAAGACTTTACAAGTTTACATACCTTATGATCTTTACCTGAAACCACAAACCCTTCGGGTTGTTCCATGTAAATTTCCTCTTCCAATTCCCCATTCAAGAACGCCGTTTTCACATCCATCTGATGTATTTCCAGATTGAACAGTGCCGCGAGTTCAATGACAATCTGGATTGACGTTTTCCTGGAGACAGGAGCATACGTGTCGAAATAGTCGACACCTTCGGTTTGTCTAAAACCTTTCACTACAAGTCTAGCCTTGTATTTTTCGATTGTTCCATCGACCTTTCTCTTCCTCTTGAAGATCCACTCGTGGCCTAGTGGCTTACATCCGGGTGGAAGATCCACTAGTTTCCAAGTGTGATTTTGTAATATCGATTCAACCTCAATGTTGATCGCTTCCTCCCATTATTGGGCTTCCCGGGATGACATTGCTTGTTTGAATGTTGCCGGTTCGCCTTCTATCATGAAGGTTACAAAATTTGGACTGAAAAAAGTTTCCTTCCTCGCCCTTTTACTTCGTCGAGGCTCTTCTTCTTCTTCTTCCATCAGTTCACTTGCCCCCACATTTTCCCCACTGTTTTACTCCTCAGTCTCTATAGTTCTGGAAGACTTACGGGGAAAGATATCCTCGAAGAAGGAAGCTTCTCGAGTTTCGATAATCGTATCTACATGCACCTCGGGATTATCCGACTTGTGCACGAGAAAACAATAAGCACTACTGTTGTGTGCATATCCTATGAACACATAGTCTACCGTCTTTGGCCCAATTCTCATTATTTTCGAACGCGAGACTAGGACCTTCGCAAGACAACCCCAAACCCTTAAAATTTTATAGGTCGACCGATGGCCTTTCCATAATTCATAAGGTGGTTTATCACGCTTCTTATGCGGTAGCTTGTTCAATACGTAATTGGCGGAAAAAAGCGCTTCCCCCCACATGTTCTGGGGTAACCCAGAACTTACTAACATAACATTCATCATTTACTTGAGCGTTCTATTCTTACGCTCGGCAACCCCATACAGCTCCGGAGAGTATGGGGTTGTTGTTTGATGTATAATGCCACTTTCTTTACATATATATGCAAACGATGCCTCGTATTCACTGCCTCTATCACTTCTCAATATTTTAATCTGTTTATTGAGTTGATTTTCTACTTCGGTCTTATAAAGAGCGAATTTCTCTACCGCTTCGTCCTTACTTCTCATTAAGTAAACATAGCAGTATCTAGTACAGTCATTTAAGGTGATTACAATTTTAGCAGATTCAAATACAAGTTTAAACCCTTTGTTCACCATCACTGAGCCGGAGACCAGATTCTTGCGAATTTGCGGCACATTGAGCATGCCTGTCAGTGTCAGCTCCTTTTTCGACGTCATCCTTAGCATCACGATTCCTTTTCCTTCTTAAAATCTGCAGCATTATGGCCCGGTTTGTTGCACACAAAGTAGTCTCCCATGAATTTCTTCTTGGGAGCAGCACCGAATGCGCTGTCAAAGATGTAGCGTCCTCAACCACATTGGCTTTAGCAACCACGTTGCTTGCCCCGTCACCGTATTTCCTTCCGGATCGGCGGTTGCTTTGCTCAACATTAAGCCTCTCAATGAGACCCTCCAGAGTCATAGCCTTTCGCCTATGTTTCAGGTAGTTCTGAAACTCTTTCCAAGAGGGTGGCAGTTTCTCAATCATTAATGCCACCTGGAAAGGTTCATTTATCACTAACCCTTCGGCATCAAGCATATGGTATATGAGCTGGAGTTCCTCAGCCTACTCGATAACACTGTTTACGTCAACCATCATGTACTCATGAAAATCCGTGACGATAAATTTCTTTGCACCAACGTTATTCACCTTGTACTTCTTTTCGAGGGTTTCCCAAATCTCCTTTGCAGAAGCATTGGGCTCGAATACACTGAAAAGAGTGTCATCAAGCGTCGTGTTTTCGGCATAGGTAGTAGCCGTGTTTTCACAAAGGATGTAGTTTTGACAAAGGTAGTCGCCGTGTTTTCACGCTTCCACCGCCGAAACCGTCTACACGTCCTCATCGTCCTCGCTTAAGACGGGTGCAGACTCTTTTAGAAACCGGGTCAGGTTAAGGGCAGTTAAATAAAACAGCATTTTTTGCTGCCAACATTTGAAGTAATTGCCCCTAAACTTTTTCGTCTTCTCTAAATGAGAGGTTGGCAAAACGGGCATAGACGAAGTAGCTGGAGCCTTGCCCTTGGCTTTGGTCGCAGCCCCTACTTTGGCCACAGCCTTTGCAGCGGCCTGAGCTGTGGCCGTAACCGCAGCCATAGCATCAGCCTCTACAACAGCGGCGTTGGCCGCAGTCTTTGCCACCATAGCTTCGGCCTCAGCCTGAGCCTGAGCCCTCCCACTCACAGTGCTCGCAGTGTTTTGGCTACTGCCAATTACAACTGCGCTCTGCACAATTTCCGAAGAAACGATGGGTGATTGATCCTCATTAGTCATCTAAAATGACAAGACAGAATATGATTACTTTCTCGCAAGAAAACTAATATTCTTAATCGCAAACACTAATTATAACTTAATTAGTTTGCTCAAAAGAATAGTGTCCAATAAACAATTAAATGAGATTCTAGCGTGAAAACCAAATCACTTTTGATTTCACTAAGAACTCTTTTAATTTTTAGAATTAAATGATTAAACTCAAATCGGAGTTATTCTATTTGCAAACTTCAATTTCTAGTAAACTAGCAATGATTTTGCAAGAATAAAATCCGAGACGTTAACAAAACAAAATAAAAAGAAAAGTTATTTCTTTCCGAAATTAGTAAAACCAAAAAAAATGGTATTGTTTAAGATTGTTGGTTTTACAGTATCGAAAAGCAATAATATAAATGAAAAGGACTGAAACAGAAATAAACAATTTTATTTCACTTGAAAAGGAATATTACTCTATTACAAAATTCCTGACCGGTAAATAATTTAAATTGCAATAAATAAATTCCAGAAAAATTTAATATAAATTATTAAACTGCTGGACTGAATTGTAATTGTACGAAACTGTTTGACAGAATAGTATAAAGACTATACTCTTGGACTGCTTGTCAATTAAAAGAAACTACGAGACAGAATAGTATGATTACTAAGCTGCTGGACTGTTTCTGTAAGTAAATGGAATTACAAAACTGAAATGTAAATTACTGAAATTAAATTACATAACAGAAAGGACTGGAAAGTAAATACAGAAAAGTAAACAGTACTGGAAAATTAAATTACAGAATGTAAATGACTGGAAAGTAAATACAGAAAAATAAAAAGAGGCAACTGAAAGCAGTTTCGCTTAAACAATATTTCTCGAACCACCTTAGTGTTTCTGGTTCTCGGGACTTTGTTCCCAAGGTACAACTTCTGTCACTGAGTGGCTCGAGTGGTAACGGCACCGAACCACAGGTCGAGCTGTTGGTGGTGCGATTCTCTCCAATATGATGCTTTATGCTGTGTATGTGTGATAGATGTTGTGTCTGAATGAGAGGGGAAAGACTGTCTTTTATCGGTTTTTTCAGAAACCGCAGCCATAATGATCCATTTAATTATGGGAGTTACACCTCCAGAATCCGCCCATTCAATTTCTGAAACTGCAGCATTCAATCTGCAATTTATTCTCATTGAATGCTGGCATTTCAATTTGCTGGAAACTCTAGGGACTTCTTTTGTATTTTATACAAAACTCATTTTTCAGATTTGACCCGAGACCCGAGACAAATCCCAAATCCCAAATTCCAAGCCCGCACCCGCGATCCGAGACCCGAGCGAGTGCGTGTGGAACACACTCATACACATATGTGTACGTGGACATAATAGTTTAACAACTACATGGGTTGGAATTGTATATATATATTGAAAAATTAACTCTTAATTCTTGAATATAGGATAACCCTCAATGGTTTTCCCTTTATTCGTTCTATTTTCCAGCATTAAGGTTTCTCTTCTTTCGAGAACCCAATTTGAAACCGATTAATATTCACACCCATTCTCCGAATAGGTCATGCGATATACCGTTACGAAGCTCGTAACACGAGCTACTCAAACGCTTTGAGTACAGCATTAACAACTCAGAGTTGTCACATGTAATATTGACTCAAAGTTGGTCATGTGACCATTCGGAACACCCATGTTTAATACATGTTTTCCAACATGTTTTTTGTTTGTCATTGTAGCCGAGGATCAAAATGAAAGTCACAATGTGGACGATATCAAGATGGTGGAATCCTTGCAGTTCGACTTTAGCATTGTTAGTGCTGCCACGAATAATTTCTCAAACGGTAATAAGCTTGGTTTTGGTGGATTCGGCATTGTTTATAAGGTAATTCAGGTCTCGCAACTGTGTAAATCATTTTATTTAATTTTAATTTCTTGATAAATTGTCATTTTCAGGAAACCAAAACTAAGCAAAATGGCATAATCGTAGGCGAAAAAGCTACACCAATAATTAAATAAGCTTGCGGAAAGAATTGAAAATCATTGTAGCTTTAGTTCTGAGAAATAAAATTCGTCACTTGAATTATATATTTAACTTTCAAGACAGTTAGCTAATAGTCATTTCTTAAGTTGACCATGGTAAATTCATATATCATATATCAGGGTATACTTTCTGATGGACGAGAAATAGCCGTGAAGAGGTTATCAAAAAACTCTCATCAAGGTGAAACTGAATTCAAGAACGAAGTTATGTTAGTCGCCAAGCTACAACATAGAAACCTGGTTAGGCTGTTAGGCTTTTGTTACAAACAAAACGAAAGGCTTTTGATGTACGAATTCATGACCAATTCAAGCCTTGATCACTTTATATTCGGTATGTTCTATCATTTTCATTTCTGTGAATTCACTTAATCGTATGTTCTATCATGTTCTACAAGTACTAATTATAATTAAATTTCTAGATTCTGTAAAGCAACATATTTTAGACTGGGATAAGCGTTATAAGATCATAGGAGGCATTGCTCGGGGACTTCTCTATCTTCACGAGGATTCAAGGCTAAGGATTATTCATCGAGATCTTAAGGCCAGTAATGTTTTGTTAGATGATGAAATGAACCCCAAAATATCGGATTTTGGCATGGCGAGATTATTTGTAATGGATGAAACTCATGGGAGTACGAGTAGAATCGTGGGAACTTAGTGAGTACTTCTACCTCTAGTTCCTTGTGTATCCGCTTAAGGGCCTTGTTTGATGTTGATTGCAACTTTTAAGTACTTACTTTTCCGTAGTCATAATCTATTGATTAACCAACATAAATCGTTTGCTTTTAACTGTTATATTGTTTCCTTTATATCAAGACTTTTACCAGAAAAAACTCTAAACTTGACGAATGACATTTCATTTTGTGCTTAACGGCATTCTATATCTTGAGAGTGTTTTTTTTTTGAAACTGGTAGTGGTTACATGGCTCCGGAATACGCAATGCATGGCCATTTCTCGGTGAAATCCGACGTCTTCAGCTTCGGTGTCTTGATTTTGGAAATTGTTAGTGGACAGAAGAATAGTTATTTCTGCAGAGGGGAAATGGGGGAGGACCTTCTAACCTTTGTAAGTATTAACAAATTTTACCATTATCAGCTTCTAATTTTTGGAGTCGTAAATAGCAACAGTTACTTTTGAGAAACAAGAATTACCAAAATGCTGGTGATACTAGAGTTGACTAGTACGTACTGTAATCGATTGAAGAACTTAAACACTAAACCAGCTATTTCTTCTACAAACTTAATTATTAAATATTGCAGCCAGATTCTACACTAATATTAAATTCTCATACTTTGGATTTTATTTAGACATGGAATAGTTGGCGCCAAGGAAGATCAATGGAACTTGTAGACCCTTCGCTAGTGTCTTCAACGTGTTCAACAAGTGAAATAATGCGATGCATCCATATAGGGTTGTTGTGCGTTCAAGAAAATCCAATCGATAGGCCAACTGTGGTTCAAGTTGTGATGATGTTTACACGTTCATCTCTCACTCTCCCGATACCATCTCAACCAGCATTTTTTCTACAAAGCAATGCAAGTCAGGAGTCCAGTGACTCTAGATATAATTAGTGTCTACATTCGTCGGATAATGAAGCCTTAATTACTGAGGTGTATCCGCGGTAGATCTTTGACGTTCTTGCTGAATGTACTAGAAACTTATACTAATGAAAATTAGTTATTAGTAGCAGAGCAAAATAGTACCATGACTTGAAGAAAAACATACTCCCTCCGTTCCTATTTAACTGTCAATTACGAAATTACGTGCAATTTAGACCGGCCAAGAACTTATATCAAAATTATCGGAATGAAATTTTTTAAAAGTTGATCATATATATAGTTCAAATGTTAAATTTTATGATTGAATTTAAAAAAAATCATTTCGACAATTTTTATACAAGTTATAAGCCGATCAAAATTCTACGTAGTTTCTGGAAAAAGAATATGAAGTTTGTTTATAAAATATATTTTTCTTTTAGTTTCTGACCAACTTGTAAAATTTCAATTCTCTTGCAAGCACTTTGTACATTTCTTTTGATAGGCATGGAACCGTGGTACACAGGACTTTGTAAAAGAAATAAGTAATCTCTCTTATCATTTTATGCTACAAATCAGCTCAAAAGCTTTAAAACAATGAAGCTACAAAAAGAAAGAAAAAAAACTAAAAATATACTCGTAGTTTGAAGCTTCATTTGTAGACAAATTTATCATAGTAAAACAAGTAAACAATATAATAATAAAGATAAAATTATAATATATTCCAAAAAGAAAGGAAAAAAGTACTATTTTTAAGTTATTAAATATTTTGAATGAAAAGATATGTTCACGAAGAACTCATGTTTGCCTCATCAAATTTTCGGTTCATGTTCGTCAAATGTTTGTTCGTATTTAAATGAACATGAACTGAAAATAAACAAGTGTTTCAGTTGATGAACAGGAACATAAACAGACCATTGTTCGACTTGTTTCGTTTTATATTTACAGCCCTACTCATTATTCACTGATATATAAATGTTGATTTTATTACGGACATTTCGTACAATTGTATTTCTATCTTTCTCCAACAAACGTTCATGTAAGTAAATCGTAAATATCTAATGTGTACCAACTAGTGAGTTTTTACTTATGGTGAAAACTAAAAACCATTTTTAGGAAACCTCACTACAAGAAAAAATCCATATAAGAACAAAAAAATTTGTTGCTATTTAAGCTATTTCTGTTACAAATCAACATTAGCAACAATAGCAACAAAAACCGGTATATTATTGTTTGGCTTGTTGTAGATTCTAGCAACTGAATTAGCAACACACAATTTTCATCAGTAACAGAATAGTAACATACTTTTTTACGTTGCTATATTAGTAACATAATTGTATCATATTTTATATGTTGTTACTTGATGGATTTTGGCAACACTTCTGCAACATAAATGCTTTTTGTCGGAAATTTGTTACAAATTGTTCATCAACACCTTTTAATATTTGAACAATTGTAGCTATTATTGATTGTATCATGTTACTATTTATATTATTTATTTATTAAAAAGTTGGTAATGTGTTGCTATTTTGTTACCAAAATCTATTGCTGTTCTTTGTTCAGTGAGTAAAAAAAATATAAATTGATATTACAATTCAATTGCTAGTAATTTGCATTTACACACACACACACAACAAAATTCGCATAAGCTAATATATCACATAACCAACTTATTACAAACTTGCAATCTTTTGATCTACTATCCGAGAACAATTCAACTTTTTAGCCAATAAAATACAAAAAAAATATGCCAAAGGTTTTGTACCTAAGGCGCTATAGTCACAAAAGATAGACAAGAAGTCTTAAAAAGTTACATTTACGTGTCGCATGGGGTGTTTTATTCCGCCTTCTGCTCGTTCCACAAACCGCTTCCGAGATATATAGTCCTGTATTGACTCAATTATTTTGATCATTTATAAAATCTCAATAGCATCTCCCAACAGTTTTCTTCCAACACTTCTTACCATCCTTTTCTGCCCCTCTAGCACAAATGAAGTACTTCTACAAAATAGAAGTCAAATAAAATAACATAAATTTAATTGTAAACAAACAACTAAATGCAATTCCAAAAAATGATAACAATATGCTAAAGATGTACTACCGAAATTGTGAGAATAAATATGGCAAAGGACTCAACTAAAATAAGGTTTTTCATTAGCAACCAACAAGGAAACAACTGTATGCTAAGATAGTAAGTCGTTATTGTTAGTTTAAACTAACATAAAAAAGAAACTTAAAAGGTTTTTGAAGTACAGCCCACCCCCCGAAATCAGTATCTAATATTGAAGTTTCATAGCCAACCCCAAGTTAATGTTGTTGCAAGTTTTATACTTGTCGTTGAGTTCTGTAAGACCACATGAGGAGAAGGGACGTATCGAAGATAACGAGACTTAAGCTTATAGATACACACAGGTTTGAATGGAAATACGAAAGTGTTACCATTATTTTCTGTTAAAATTATAAATGTCATCTCATCAATAAGCAGTTGTTAGCTATTGGTTTTAACCTCGAAGATAACTACTGTATAACTCTACAGTCTACACAAAATGTAACATCTAAATTTCATTCCTGGGTATTCAGTACCCATTTAAGAGTTGAGAATATAGTTGAACTTTTACACATTAACAAATCTTCATATTAAAATATGTTTAGCATGTCTATGGTCTCTGTTTAGATACAGATTTGATTGTGCTTTTAGCTAATATATACTCTAGTTCATCCCCAAACATCAACCTATGGTTGGAAAAGGGACTAATCAGACCAAAGTTCAATTTTTCCTTTCACGTGCATGCACGAAATTGTTTAGAGTCCCGCTTTATATAATTGAATTTCATACATTTACTCCCAACCTTCATTTGATTGACCATGTCTTAAATTAAAAAGAAAATACATAAAAAAACACTTGAGATATAAGACTATGATTTTAGTAACGTTCTCCAATTAAACATTTGATTGACCATGTGGTTAAAATGTTTCATAAAGCTTGTCCAAAATACTTAAACACGCAATAAAGCTAGGTTTGCAACATATTTCTCACACCACATACTAAAATCATAAAGTCAAACTACACCACAAAAACAACTATAAATATTAACATGTAATGTATGACTAAGTATATGATACACCTAAATCCTAATTGCACAACACTAGTTATGTATCATGTAGTTGATAAGCATGAAGAATTGTTATGGGTGTACCTTTAATGGGTGAAGGGTGAGGTTGCCAAATCTACGACGTGTTAGACTGACTCCCACCAGAACTACGACCATGAGATCCAACACCACGAGATCCAGTACCAAGAACATGCATTTTAGTCAGCTACAAAGAAAAGAAAAATTAAATAAACAACACCAATGTGAGAAGGTTACCCACATGTATCTTGGAAGTTAAAATCAATTGCAAAGGTTTAAATCTTAGATCTTTTTAAAAAGCAAGTAAAACATTAGCTATTAACCAAACCTTAGAGTAAGTAGGCATGCATATATCCGCAAACAGACTACAACCTTTTTTAATTCCTGTTAAGTGGGAGAAAAATAAAAATTTCAGATATAACGAATAAAATTCACACATGAATAAGATTGAAGATACTAAACAATAATTGGTACTAAATATCAACACATTTTCGTTTTTGATATATCTTGTTTTAGCATTGAAAAGTCCCTGCTACAAATTCAGTTCTTAATATTCAACTCACCGTTGATTCATACATTTCTAACCGAGTTATTTAATTATTTTGGTGATACACACCTTTCAGTTACACTTAAATAAAAGATAAACTCTTTATGCAAAATAAGTAGTTACTTTTTCACCCAAATTCTTTAAACCCAATTGGCAATTAGCCAAACTAAATTATACCTATATCATGATATCAGATCTCCTAAAAATCTAAAAGTGATACATAATTAAAAAAATCACTTAGATTTTTTATAACCCGTCGATAATTAGCTAAACTAAGTGATACCCATATCATCAATTATAATTTATTAAAAACCAAAAGGCAAGAAAGATACATACATGATTAAGAGTGAATCACTTAAATTCTTTATACCCAGTTGATAATTAGCAAAAAGAAGTGATAAATATATCATCAACAAATTCAAACAATTGACACCCATATGTGGATACAGATAGATATTTAAATAGAAAGAGATTCGAGAGATGTTATATACATCAACATATAAACTCATACATGAAAAATCCTATTTCACTGTCTAGAACAAAACATACAAAGGGAGAGAAAAGAGATATCTAACCTGAGGAGAAAACACAGAGAGGCGAGTTTATAGAGAGAGATGGAGAGTAAGATCTAGGGTTTGTTTTGTTGGCGGCGGCGGCGGCGGCGGCGGCGGCATGTGTGAGAATATGTTTATACTTTTCATGTTGTGTGGTGAAAAAAATATCGTAAGTGTTTTTTTTTAAGTCAGTCATGTGTAAAAAATGAAGAGGGAAAACAAGGAGGGAAACAAAAATGATTTGCTAATTATGGAAAAAAAAAACATGGGAAAACTATCATTAATATGATTTTGAATATATAAAAATTATTAACATGCAACACAATATTTTTTGACACAAAATCTAGCATGCTTAAAATTTTGAAACAAACCATATGCATTTCAAGTTTATTCCTCGTCTTCATGGCTCGAATTGCCTCGAATATGATAAGCTATCTAATAAAATTATTTCTTCTACACTTTTGGCTATATGGATTTTATAACCTGGTTCGGTATCAATAACGACATTCAATGCCCTCGATATTCTATTATTTCATCATCTTGAAATGTCATTGTGTCTACCAATTCATCATTCGAAGGTTGAACAAGTACTGGTGTAGGTTTTACTTTACATATACAACACTAGTCCTTCCTTGTTTTCTTTTTCCTCATTCCCATTTCATATTTTTTTTATTATCGACAGTCTCGGATTAGGGATGTAACACACTTGCATAGCCAAAATAAATGGATCATTTCGGGAAATTTGATTTTATGTCAAAATCGACAAGATTGTATCATGTATGAACTTTCTTCCTTTTTCGACTAGGAACAAGCCACTGACATTTAAACAAAACAATCATTCTAATGAGTCATCTTGGTTACTTCAGTTCAAATATGATGTCAATTAGAATATTGTTGTAGTCATTTGATAATAACTTTCAGGAGAGTCAGTGAAACTCTCAATGCAAACACCGCTATTTGATGTTACTTTACGAAGTCTATGCTTTAAAGTGTAGCAAATTGTACCCATTGACAAAGTAAACCGCATATGATTTGACCCCTAAATCTTTGACATTGTAAATTAAATATTGACATTGTTAGTATTCTTTATATTGTACAAAGGAAACTATGAGTACTATAAGTTCATTAGTTTGAACTGCCCTTACATTTTAGTTTAAACTATCCCTAAAACTTTAGTAAATTATACATTTCTTTGAATGGACTACTAAAGTGAATATTGACGTTGTTATATTTTCTCTATTAAAATTGTAAGTCAACAACACTTAAGCTTTGTTATCTTTTCTCTATTAAAATTGTAAGTCAACAACACTTGAACTTCAATAAACTTACATTATTAGTCTAATACAATTTCTTTGTTATTTGCAATTAAAGATAAATATTTGATTATATCAACATGTTTAGCCTGTTGCAAAATTGATGATAATTATGTTTTTTTTTTAAATTTGGTAACTTTTTTGGTAACAAATTATGATGTTGCTAATTTTAAGTTGCTAAATTGATGGTAATTTTGTTGCTGATTTCTTTCGAAAAACTTGGCAACTTCTTTGGCAACAAATTACGATGTTGCTAATTTTAAGTTGCTAAATAGTTGGTACTTTTGTTGCTAAATAATTATAATAATTTATGTTGTTGTTTTGTTTGTTTCTGTTGTTAATTAGCAACATAATTTGGCTCCTCCTTTTTTTCTGCTGATATCCGAACTATTTCTTGTAGTGCCTGACGATTAACATGATTTTTAAGTTTAATACAAGTTGTGTTCCAAAAAAAAGTTTACACAATGAATTTTTCCTTTGGAAAAAAAAAAGTTGTGTTCCAAAAGGTTGAACTTTTAATTAGGAAAATTAGAAGCTAGGATAGGAGTGGGCCGGGAGCTTTTATATTCTCTGGTGAAAAGTCAATATTTTGAAATAAGTAGCTCACAAATAATTTCTCCTCATTTGGTCATATTTCACGTGTTCAAATCATTTATCTATTTTCTACCATCAAGTCTTTCTTATGACTCATTTTTTTCTTCTTAAATATAAATGCTTGTCGAAATTAATTTATCTCTAAGGTTACATGAAGTTCCTCATCTTTCTCCAACTCACTAGCTAATTCATTTTATTGGCAATAGACATGAAAATTTGTTCCCAAAAGCTCTTTCTTCTTCTAGTTCTTATTTTCACCCAACTTATTTGTCTCATCCTTTCACAACCAGATATCCAATACTACACTTGTTCATCACAAGCAGGCAACTTCACAAATAATACAACTTATCAAACAAACCTCAACACCCTCCTTTCTTCTATCCCTTCCAAGATAGATGCGTACGGCTTCGGAAACCACTCTTTTGGTCAGAATCCCGACACAGCCTACGGACTTGCTCTTTGTCGAGGAGACCTCAAAGCTGGTGACTGTCGCACTTGCATACGTGACGTTACGTTAAATCTAACGAATTCTTGCAAAAACTACAAAGAAGCGGTTGGATGGAATGGATATTGTACCTTGAAATACTCTAGTGATCCATTATATCACAAGTTGTCTTATGAACCATACTATTGTTTATACAATTATCAAAACGCGACGGATCAAGGCCAGTTCAGTAGGGACTTGAAGTCCTTGCTGAACGGTCTACATGCCAAGGCAGCGGTAGGCGTACATAGGAAGTTTGCCACTTGTAACATAACGGGACCGGATCTTGTCACTATCTTGGGGCTTGTGCAGTGTACCCCAGATTTATCCGAGAAGGAATGTATGGATTGTCTTGTGTTGTTGATGGGGCAGATATCGAGTTGCTCTAAGGGAAAGGTAGGGGGAATAGGGTTTTGGCCGAGTTGTACCGTGAGGTACGAGACTTATCCTTTCTTCAGAGACACTGCAGGGCCTGCGGATGAAAAGCCCGTGGTTAAGCCGCTAGCGCCTCCACCAACGTCAACAAGAGGAAAAGGGACAGGCATGAGTATATCTTTACTATAGCTTTGAATGATCTTAGGTGTTAGCACTTGTTTAAATTGCATACACTTCAAGAAATTAACAACAAGATAGTAATAATTGTTCACTCCAAGAAATTAATAACAAGATAGCAATAATTGTTCTGTTACTGTATTGTTACTACAGTAGAAACTCGATAAATTAATACTCGATTATTTAATTAACTCTCTAAGATAATATTTTTGGCCGGTCCCGACTCGGGAATAGGGTGCTAAATTAATAATTCGCTAAAATTATAAGATAATACATTTTTGATAATTTCTTTAGACCCCATATAAAATATAAATTAATAATTCCTTATATATAGCATATTACATGAATGATTTACGAAAGTTTCTTGAAAAATGACTCAATTGTCTTTTGTTTTTTGTTGAAATCAATTTCCCCTTGAACCCATTCTTGCAATTGATTTTGAGTGAGACTTGGATTATCCTTGTTGTGCTTGCATAATGCTCTTCGAATCTCGTCTGTCATTATTGTTTTTTTCACACCTTTAAGATGGGAAGCGATGTTGTGTGTATGATTTGTTTGTGTTAATCTATTTTGATATTGTATTTATATAGAAAATATTTTTAATGTCCATAAAGTGATACATTGAACACAAGAAGCATAATAAGGTCGGAGATTGAAGGTTTCTTTCAAATTGGGCCCTTCATTTGATATACATGCATTGTATACAATAATTAAGTGGAAGCTTGAAAGGTGTTTGTAAACTAAGTATTTTACTATAAATTAATAAAATATTAATTAATATATAAATTAATAATTATTAATTTATCGATTAATTAATAACTCTTTTAATTAATAAATTTTGGTGGTCCCAAGTGTATTATTTTATAGAGTTTCTACTGTATATGACTTGTTGCTAAAAATTTATCGAACACTTACTGACAGTTTATGTTGTTCATTAACAATCTGTATAGTGTCATACAAACTTTTACTTTCCTATACTTTTTAGTGATAATTATCTTTTTTAATTTATGTTCATAATTTGTTGTGTTAATTTGATCATGATCTTCTTAATAACTGAAGGTTGTAAGCTGGACTTCTTGATTTGGAAAGGGTAGTATTTTTTTTTAACGCTACAACCAAAATGAAATCTTAATTTGTTTAGCTTTCAATAGAATTAATAAGAACTGAAAATTTAAAATTCATCAAGTTTTTATTTGGAAAAGTCAATTGATATTTTGAAAGAAATGAAAAATGAAACATCATGTTCAAAAATCTTATGTCCTTTAAAAGCACGCTGGCAAGTGGCAACCACAGCCGTCAGCATCAAAGTTTGTGAAGAAAATTGGACAATATAAGCACTGGATAACTTTTTTATATATAATTTTATCCTCGAGGTTTCGTAATAAAAGCAAGATTGGTTCCAACTGTATAATGTTCTTTTATTAGTATGCATACCTAGTGTAAACTTAGTATACTTCAGTCCCATTGTCACCATTGAGGCTATAGTTATAGTTCTCTTTTTTTTTTGGTGCATTATAGTTATCTCACATAGAGTTGGGCACTTTTTGGCCGTCACTTGTACCATCAATTATTAATTGTTTTTTTTTCTTCGTATAATAAAAGTCTTCAAAAGATTAAATATTTTTGTTGCCTAAATCATGTGTGTCGGTTTATTATTTCAGCTGGAAAAAGCAACAGCAATAGTACTAATACAATAATTTCAGTGGTCGTTTCAACTATTGCAACTATAGTGCCTCTATTATGCATATGCACATTCTTGAAAAAGAGAAAGGCGAAGAATTCTGGGCGAAAAAATGCAAGTAAGTTCAAGAATTTTCAAGTTTTGGTTACTAATTTTATTTTGCAAAATTTATGGAACTATTCCTGTAGTTTCTGGCCAATAAACTCATTCCTTGTTGCATATTTTCGACCGTTTAGTAACAATTTAGCCTCTAGTTACTTAATGATATATATGTTTTTTGTTTGTCTTTGTAGCCGAGGATCAAAATGAAAGTCACAATATGGACGATATCAAGATGGTGGAATCCTTGCAGTTCGACTTTAGCATTGTTAGTGCTGCCACGAATAATTTCTCAAACAGTAATAAGCTTGGTTTTGGTGGATTCGGCATTGTTTATAAGGTAATTCAGGTCTCGCAACTGTGTAAATCATTTTATTTAATTTTATTTTCTTGATAAACTGTCATTTTAAGGAAACTAAAATTGGGCAAAATTGCATAATCGTAGGCGAAAAAGCTACACCAATAATTAAATAAGCTTGCGGAAAGAATTGAAAATCTATGAATTTTTAAGAGGCAAATTCATTGTAGCCTTAGTTCTGAGAAATAAAATTCGCCACTTGAATTATATATTTATTTTTCAAGAGACTTAGCTAATAGTCATTTCTTAAGTGGGGCAATTAATATAAACATACCATATAGCTATTATATTAAAAAAGACATACTCTTAAAAGTTAAATTATTAAAAACATATATTTAATTAATAATTAATAAAAAAATAAAAAACTCATTCATCCCTCTCAATCTCTTTTCTCTCTCTCTCATCTTTTCACTTTCTCCTCCTCTCACCCTCTATCCAATCTCTCTCTCCTTCTTCTCTCTCACTCCAATATCTCTCCTCCTTCTTCTCACTCTCTCCGATTTCTCATTCTTACTATCTCTTTCCGATCTCTCTCTCCATCATATCTCTATTTTTTCGATCTTTTTATTCTCCTCTATATCTCTCTTTCGTGAAAATTGAGACGGACACATCTATAGCAATGGACGGCGAGGGTATAAAACGAGATCGAAAACTCGAGATTGATGCCGACGGAGATACGATCGTCGAATGAGAGGCCCACGACGATGACGTGGTAGTTCGAGATCGGAGAACGTGTAAGAGTTGTATTTGTTAATTAGTGTATAGTGTTGAAAAATAAGTGTATGAATTACGTGAATTAAGGGTATGAATTGAAAAATTATGTATATGAATTATGTAAGTGAGGATATTTGAAAATATGGGTGAACTCTACAAATCAGGATATGAACTTTTGAAATACAATAAGGGTATGACCTTTTGTAATAAGGGTATGAAAAATACAAATTAGGGGATCAACTTTTGGAATAATGGTATGAAATATACAAATTATGGTATGAACTTCTTAAATAAGGGTATCAATTTTTGGAATAATGATATGAAATATACAAATTAGGGTATGAACTTTTAAAATAAGGGTATGAACTTTTGGAATAAGGGTATGAAATATAAAAATTAGGATATGAACTTTTGAAATAAGGGTATGAACTTTTGGAATAAGGGTATGAAATATACAAATTATGGTATGAAATTTTGGGTATATTTTTGTTAATTAGAAATTTTTGGGTATGTTTTTATTAATTTAATTTTAAAAATAGTAGTTCTGAGAAATAAAATTCACCACTTGAATTATATATTTATTTTTCAAGACACTTAGCTAATAGTCATTTCTTAAGTTGACCATGGAAAATTCATTTATCATATATTAGGGTATACTTTCTGATGGAGAAATAGCCGTGAAGAGGTTATCAAAAAACTCTCATCAAGGTGAAACTGAATTCAAGAACGAAGTTATGTTAGTCGCCAAGCTACAACATAGAAACCTGGTTAGGCTGTTAGGCTTTTGTTACAAATAAAACGAAAAACTTTTGATGTACGAATTCATGACCAATTCAAGCCTTGATCACTTTATATTCGGTATGTTCTATCATTTTCATTTCTGTGAATTCACTTAATCGTATGTTCTATCATGTTCTACAAGTACTAATTATAATTAAATTTCTAGATTCTGTAAAGCAATACATTTTAGACTGGGATAAGCGTTATAAGATCATAGGAGGCATTGCTCGGGGACTTCTGTATCTTCACGAGGATTCAAGGCTAAGGATTATTCATCGAGATCTTAAGGCCAGTAATGTTTTGTTAGATGATGAAATGAACCCCAAAATATCGGATTTTGGCATGGCGAGATTGTTTGTAATGGATGAAACTCATGGGAGTACGAGTAGAATCGTGGGAACTTAGTGAGTAGTACTTCTACCTCTACTTCCTTGTGTATCCGCTTAAGGGCCTTGCTTGATGTTGATTGCAACTTTTAAGTACTTACTTTTCCGTAGTAATAATCTATTGATTAACCAACATAAATCGTTTGCTTTTAACTGTTATATTGTTTCCTTTATATCAAGACTTTAACCAAAAAAAACTCTAAACTTGACGAATGACATTTCATTTTGTGCTTAACGACATTCTATATCTTGAGAGTGTTTTTTTTTTTTGAAACTGGTAGTGGTTACATGGCTCCGGAATACGCAATGCATGGCCATTTCTCGGTGAAATCCGACGTCTTCAGCTTCGGTGTCTTGATTTTGGATATTGTTAGTGGACAGAAGAATAGTTATTTCTGCAGAGGGGAAATGGGGGAGGACCTTCTAACCTTTGTAAGTATTAACAAATTTTACCATTATCATGTTCTAATTTTTGGAGTCGTAAATAGCAACAGTTACTTTTGAGAAACAAGAATTACCAAAATGCTGGTGATACTAGAGTTGACTAGTACGTACTGTAATCGATTGAAGAACTCAAACACTAAACCAGCTATTTCTTCTACAAACTTGATTATTAAATATTGCAGCCAGATTCTACATTAATATTAAACTTTCTCATACTTTGGATTTATTTAGACATGGAATAGTTGGTGCCAAGGAAGATCAATGGAACTTGTAGACCCTTCGCTAGTGTCTTCAACGTGTTCAACACATGAAATAATTCGATGCATCCATATAGGGTTGTTGTGCGTTCAAGAAAATCCAATCGATAGGCCAACTATGGCTCAAGTTGTGATGATGTTTACAAGTTCATCTCTCACTCTCCCGATACCATCTCAACCAGCATTTTTCCTACAAAGCAATGCAAGTCAGGAGTCCAGTGACTCTAGATATAATTAGTGTCTACATTCGTCGGATAATGAAGCCTTAATTACTGAGGTGTATCCGCGGTAGATCTTTGATGTTATTGTTGAATATACTAGAAACTTATACTAATGAAAATTAGTTAGTAGCAGAGCAAAATAATACCATGACTTGAAGAAAAACAATATATAAATTTTCTGGAAAAAGAATATGAAGTTTGTTTATAAAATATATTTTTCTTTTAGTTTCTGACCAACTTGTAAAATTTCAATTCTCTTGCAAGCACTTTGTACATTTCTTTTGATAGGCATGGAACCGTCCTACACAGGACTTCATAAAAGAAATAAGTAATCGCTTTTATCATTTTATGCTACAAATCAGCCCAAAAGCTTTATCATTTAAGAAAACCATTTTCTTTTCATTTGTCGATTTCTTTTCCGTAAAAATTATTGTGTTTATCTAAACATACCCAATAATCTTAAACGATATTTTTTTATATTTCGTACGTTAATACAATAATTTTGGTACCAGAAAATTATTTTCGTGACTAAGACACTTCTTTGGAAATTTTTTTTCTAACAAACATTAGTGTTAAGAAATTGGTGTTTCCGATTGAATTGTCGAAAGCATTTTGTGTTTGCTTTACCTTGTTTGGTATTTTTGTGAAATTCCAATTTTTCGGTTTTTAACCGTATCGTATGTATGTTTATGATATATATTATTGTTCGCATACGAGCATATTGATTGCGTTTTGATAATATGTTTTATCATCGTTTGGACTTTGAGAAAATATATATTTTGCCTGGTGATGATCTAGGTGGTATAAATGGTTAATCATGGATGTTGTTCTTAGCACGGTGGAGTTAGAATAATTTTTCCTCATGTCTTGAGTGGCTAATTTATTTCAGTGAGGTAATTGGATTATAAATTAGATCCAATTTATAATCCTCAATTTGATACACTGCTAGAATATTTTAATTATAATCCCCAAATACGTAATTGGTTCAGTGAGCTAAAATATTTTATATATTTTGAGAATATATTGTTGATGCACTGCATGATTGGATCTAATTTATTTCATATATTGGAATTCATTTTCTCATGTTAGGGTGTGTCCAAGGTAGTACGGTTCTTGATATATTATATGATTAAAAGGTTAATACTTGCTTGTTAATAAATAATCATATGATTAAAATTTTATTAATTTATTAATCATATAAATTAATAAACTTTTTTATACCACAATAATATTAATAATATGTTTGTATTATTTCAAACTTATTAAGTTAATTTATATCATCATACTATAAATGCATTAACCGGCTTTATTGTTAAGTGCTCGACTCATTAAAGTAATTAATTATACATATGTAAAAAAAAATTTATACATTAATAGAATATATAAACTTAAAGCTAAGAAAAAATTATGTTATAATGTCAAATAGATTAATTAACTAACGTTTTATTTATTTGTAGACAAATTTATCATAGTAAAACAAGTAAACAATATAATAATAAAGATAAAATTATAATATATTCCAAAAAGAAAGGAAAAAAGTAATATTTTTAAATTATTAAATATTTTGAATGAAAAGATATGTTAGGAAGAACTCGTGTTCGCCTCATCAAATTTTCGGTTCATGTTCGTCAAATATTTATTCGTATTTAAATGAACATGAACTGAAAATAAACAAGTGTTTCAGTTGATGAACATGAACATAAACAGACCATTGTTCGGTTTGTTTCGCTTTATATTTACAGCCCTACTCATTATTCACTGATATATAAATGTTGATTTTATTACGGATATTTCGTACAATTGTATTTCTATCTTTCTCCAACAAATGTAAGTAAATCGTAAATATCTAATGTGTACCAACAAATGAGTTTTTACTTATGGTGATAACTAAAAACCATTTTTAGGAGACCTGAAGATTAACATAATTTTTAAGTTCAATACAAGTTGTGTTCCAATAAAAAGTTTACACAATGAATTTTTCTTTTGAAAAAAAAAAGTTGTGTTCCAAAAGGTTGAATTTTTAATTAGGAAAATTAGAAGCTAGGATAGGAGTGGGCCGGGAGCATTTATATTCTCTGGTGAAAAGTCAATATTTTGAAATAAGTAACTCACAAATAATTTCTCCTCATTTGGTCATATATGATGTTCGGGGGATTCTTTATTCCATAGGCAAATTACTTCTGACTACAAGGGACGTGGGATTGCAGCAATCCCACGTCTACGTGTCCCTGGAATATTTTTTTTTTTTTTTTTTTTTTTTTGATTTCGTTTTGGTATATCAAAAATTTCCTCAATTTTACCTAAAAACTTTTCCAATTTTATTCAAAAACTTCTCCAATTTTATATAAAAAAAAAACTATAACCATCAACCATCAAACTACTTCATATATCAAGTTAATATATTTTTTTATCAAATCAACGTCAATTTACCATTACAATTATCCTCAATTTTACCAAAAAAAAAAAAACTCTCAACCGAAAAAAAAAAAACAAACTTCTTCAATTTTATCCAAAAAAAACCCTAACCATCGACCATCAACCATCAAACTCGTTCGTATATCAAATTAATAAATATTTTTCTCAAATCAACATCACTCTAGCACTACATTTATCCTCAGTTTTACCCTAAAAAAACAAAATTGGGATATGTTTTTTTTTAGGGTAAAATTGAGGATAAATGTAGTGGTAGAGTGATGTTGATTTGAGAAAAATATATATTAATTTGATATACGAACGAGTTTGATGGTTGATGGTCGATGGTTAGGGTTTTTTTTGGATAAAATTGAAGAAGTTTGTTTTTTTTTTTTCGGTTGAGAGTTTTTTTTTTTTGGTAAAATTGAGGATAATTGTAGTGGTAAATTGACGTTGATTTGATAAAAAAATATATTAACTTGATATATGAAGTAGTTTGATGGTTGATGGTTATAGTTTTTTTTTTATATAAAATTGGAGAAGTTTTTGAATAAAATTGGAAAAGTTTTTAGGTAAAATTGAGGAAATTTTTGATATACCAAAACGAAATCAAAAAAAAAAAAAAAAAAAAAAAAAAAAAAAATAAAATAAAAATATTCCAGGGACACGTAGACGTGGGATTGCTGCAATCCCACGTCCCTTATAGTCAGAAGTAATTTGCCTATGGAATAAAGAATCCCCCATGATGTTCCTCATCCTTCTCCAACTCACTAGCTAATTCATTTTATTGGCAATAGACATGAAAATTTGTTCCCAAAAGCTCTTTCTTCTTCTAGTTCTCATTTTCACACAACTTATTTGTCTCATCCTTTCACAACCAGATATCCAATACTACACTTGTTCATCACAAGCAGGCAACTTCACAAATAATACAACTTATCAAAAAAACCTCAACACCCTCCTTTCTTCTATCCCTTCCAAGATAGATGCCTACGGCTTCGGAAACCACTCTTTTGGTCAGAATCCAGACACAGCCTACGGACTTGCTCTTTGTCGAGGAGACCTCAAAGCTGGTGACTGTCGCACTTGCATACGTGACGTTACGTTAAATCTAACGAATTCTTGCAAAAACTACAAAGAAGCGGTTGGATGGAACGGATATTGTACCTTGAAATACTCTAGTGATCCATTATATCACAAGTTGTCTTATGAACCATACCATTGTTTATACAATTATCAAAACGCGACGGATCAAGGCCAGTTCAGCAAGGACTTGAAGTCCTTGCTGAACGGTCTACATGCCAAGGCAGCGGTAGGCGTACGTAGGAAGTTTGCCACTGGTAACATAACGGGACCGGATCTTGTCACTATCTTGGGGCTTGTGCAGTGTACCCCAGATTTATCCGAGAAGGAATGTATGGATTGTCTTGTGTTGTTGATGGGGCAGATATCGAGTTGCTCTAAGGGAAAGGTAGGGGGAATAGGGTTTTGGCCGAGTTGTACCGTGAGGTACGAAACTTATCCTTTCTTCAGCGACACTGCAGGGCCTGCGGATGAAAAGCCCGTGGTTAAGCCGCTAGCGCCTCCACCAACGTCAACAAGAGGAAAAGGGACAGGCATGAGTATATCTTTACTATAGCTTTGAATGATCTTAGGTGTTACCACTTGTTTAAATTTTATACACAACAAGAAATTAATAACAAGATAGCAATAATTGTTGTGTTACTGTATCGTTACTATATGACTTGTTGCTAAAACTTTATCTAACACTTACTAACAGTTTATGTTGTTCATTAATAATATGTATAGTGTCATACAAACTTTTACTTTCATGATACTTTTTAGTGATAATTATCTTTTTTAATTTATGTTCTTAATTTTTTGTGTTAATTTGATCATGATCTTCTTAATAACTGAAGGTTGTAAGCTGGACTTCTTGATTTGGAAAGGGTAGTATTTTTTTTTAAACGCTACAACCAAAATGAAATCTTAATTTGTTTAGCTTTCAATAGAATGAATAAGAACTGAAAATTTAAAATTCATCAAGTTTTTAATTGGAAAAGTCAATTGATATTTTGAAAGAAATGAAAAATGAAACATCATGTTCAAAAATCCTATGTCCTTTAAAAGCACACTGGCAAGTGGCAAACACAACCGTCAGCATCAAAGTTTGTGAAGAAAATTGGACAATGCAAGCACTGGATAACTTTTTTTTTATATAATTTTATCCCCAAGGTTTCGTAATAAAAGCAAGATTGGTTCCAACTGTATAATGTTCTTTTATTAGTATGCATACCTAGTGTAAACTTAGTATACTTCAGTCCCATGTCACCATTGAGGCTATAGTTATAGTTCTCTTTTTTTTTTGGTACATTATAGTTATCTCACATAGAGTTGGGCACTTTTTGGCCGTCACTTGTACTATCAATTATTAATTGTTTTTTTTTCTTCGTATAATAAAAGTCTTCTAAAGATTAAATATTTTTGTTGCCTAAATAATGTGTGTCGGTTTATTATTTCAGCTGGAAAAAGCAACAGCAATAGTATTAAAACAATAATTTCAGTGGTCGTTTCAACTATTGCAACCCTAGTGCTTCTATTATGCATATGCATATTCTTGAAAAAGAGAAAGGCGAAGAAATCTGGGCGAAAAAATTCAAGTAAGTTCAAGAATTTTCAAGTTTTGGTTACTAATTTTATTTTGCAAAATTTATGGAACTATTCCTGTAGTTCCTGGCCAATAAACTCATTCCTTGTTGCATATTTTCGACCGTTTAGTAACAATTTAGCCTCTACTTACTTAATGGTATATATGTTTAGTTGGTTTTACAGTATCGAAAAGTAATAATATAAATAAAAAGTACTGAAACAGAAATAAACAATTTTATATCACTTGAAAAGAAATATTACTCTATTACAAAATCCCTGACCCGTACAGAATGTAAACAATACTGAAATGAAAAAAAAAGAAGAGGCAACTGCAAGCAGTTTCCCTTAAACAATATTTCTCGAACCACTTTAGTGTTTCTAGTTCTTGGGACTTTGTTCCCAATGTACGACTTCTGTCACTGAGTGGCTCGCATGAAAACGGCACCGAACCATAGGTCGAGTTGTTGGTGGTGCGATTCTCTCTCTAATATGATGGTTTATGATGTGTGTGTGTAATAGATGTTGCGTCTGAATGAGAGGGGGAAGACTGCCTTTTATAGGTTTTTTCAGAAACCGCAGCCATAATGGTCCATTTAATTCTGTGAGTTACACCCCCAAAATCCGGCCATTCAATTTCTGAAACTGCAGCACTCAATCTGCAATTTATTCTCATTGAATGCTGGCGTTTCAATTACTGGAAATTTTAGGGACTTCTTTTGTATTTTATACAAAACTCCCTTTTCAGATTTGTCCCAAAATCCAAGACCCAAGACCCAAGATCCGAGCGAGCATGCGCGTGTGTGGAACACACTCATACACATATGTGTATGTAGACATAATAATTTAACAACTATATGGGTTGGACTTGTATATATATTGAAAAATTAACTCTTAATTCTCTAATATGGGATAACTCTCAATGGTTTTCCCTTTATTCCTTCTATTTTCCAGCATTAATGTTTTCCCCTCTTTCGAGAACCCAACTTTAAAGCCGATTAGTATTCACAGATATTCTCCGAATAGGTCATGCGATATACCGTTATGAAACTCGTCACACGAGCTACTCAAACGCTTTGAGTACGAAATTAACAACTCAGAGTTGTCATATGTAATATTGACTCGAAGTTGGTCCTGTGACCATTCGGAACACCCATGTTTAATACATGTTTTAGAACAATCCTTCACATGAATACAATTGGCTGAACTGTTTCTGTAAGTAAATGGAATTACAGAACTGAAATGTAAATTAGTGAAATGAAATTACAGAACAGAAAAGACTGGAAAGTAAATACATAAAAGTAAACAGTACTGGAAAATTAAATTACAGAATGTAAAAAACTGGAAAGTAAATATAGAAAAATAAATTACAGAATGTAAATAGTACTGAAATGAAATAAACAGAATGTAAAAAATACTGAAAAAAAAAAAAAAAAGAGAGACAACTGCAAGCAGTTTCTCTTAAATAATATTTCTCGAACCACCTTAGTGTTTCTAGTTCTCGGGACTTTGTTCCCAAGGTACAACTCCTGTCACTGAGTGACTCGCATGAAAACGGCACCGAACCACAGGTCGAGCTGTTTGTGGTGCGATTCTCTCTCTAATATGATAGTTTATGCTGTGTGTGTGTGATAGATGTTATGTCTGAATGAGAGGGGGAAGAGTGCCTTTTATAGGTTTTTTCAGAAATCGCAGCCATAATGATCCATTTAATTCTGGGAGTTACACCCCCACAATCCGCCCATTCAATTTCTGAAATTGCAGCACTCAATCTGCAATTTATTCTCATTGAATGCTGGCGTTTCAATTACTGGAAATTCTAGGAATTTCTTTTGTATTTTATACAAAACTCCCTTTTTGAGATTTGTCCCAAAATCCAAGACCCAAGACCCGAGCGAGCGTGCGCGTGTGGAACACACTCATACACATATCCCAAATCCCAAGAACCAAGGCCCGCCCCCGCGTCCGTGCCCATGCTCGCGCCTGTGCCCGTGCCCATGCCCGTTATCCGAGTCCCGAGTCCTGAGAACCGAGACCCGAGCGAGCGCGCGCGTGTGTGGAACACACTCATACACATATGTGTATGTAGACATAATAATTTAACAACTATATGGGTTGGACTTGTATATATATTGAAAAATTAACTCTTAATTCTCCAATATGGAATAACTCTCAATGGTTTTCCCTTTATTTCTTCTATTTTCCACCATTAAGGTTTTCTCCTTTTTCGAGAACCCAACTTTGAAGCCGATTAGTATTCACACCCATTCTCCGAATAGGTCATGCGATATACCGTTATGAAGCTCGTCACACGAGCTACTCAAACGTTTTGAGTACGACATTAACAACTCAGAGTTGTCACATGTAATATTGACTCGAAGTTGGTCATGTGACCATTCGGAACACCCATGTTTAATACACGTTTTAGAACAATCCTTCACATGAATGCAATTAGCTGAAAATAAAAATGCCCCTTATTGTATACGAGAGAACCGCAAGAGTTCACTTCATAAGGACAGGTAACGCGTGCCTTGAAACTGCCATAATGACCTAAAATCTGATATGCTACTATTGGGTAGCCTTGAATTCTTTAGCGTTTTTGCATACCAGGGTAATACTCACACGGTTCCCTCTCTACACCACTTACTAATCTCTTTGGTTGTTGTCCATATTTGGCCCTGGACTGCCTTGGCAAAAATTCAACCGAGTGCTCTAGTGATTTAGCCCATGGCTCATCACATAGTGTCGGCCATACACACTCGTCATAGGTGATTTCAAGTTAAGGGTGTCCTGACTCACCCCTCTCGACCTTCGAGATCCTTGTTTTCATTAAGAGCCACATGCTCACCCTTTAAATGGTCTAGGTCTATCACTTTTTCATCATAGAAATGGATTGGGAACCTAGGTTACCGAGTGCATTGTTCGGTCTCCCCCACAGTTCGGTTTTCCCATTGATCCTGATGTTGGAGAATCCAGTTCGGGTTGGGTAGCCTCTGAGGGGGTGTCCAATTTGATTGGCTTCAACCCCATTCCCCTTGATGAGACTTCAACTCCTACCTGAGTCAAGCCTTTTGTTAATGGATCAACAATATTATCCTTAGATCTCACAAAATCTTGGGATACCACACCGTTAGCTAACAATTCTCTTACGGATTTATGTCTCCGATGAATATGTCGGGACTTTCCATTATACATGTTCCCGTCCAATAGCTGACTGACTATCGCAGTGCATGCTTATTGCCGGAACAGGTTTCGGCCACATTGAAATTTCTTCCAGAAAGCTTCTCAACCAGTCAGCCTCTTCTGTCGCTAGATCCAAAGCTATGAACTCGGATTTCATAGTTGATCTAGCTATGCAGGTCTATTTGGATGATCTTCATGAAACAGCCGCTCCACCCAGTACGAACGCATATCTACTTGTGGACCTTATACTGTTGGAATCCGAGATCCAGTTGGCATCAGAATACCCTTCCAGTATAGCTGGATATCTGGTATAATGCAACTCTCGGTCGGCCGTAAATCTCATGTATCTGAGAAGTCTCATGATTGCCTTCCAGTGCTCCCCATTGGTATTACTGGTATACCTACTTAACCTACTTACTGAGTTGGCTATGTCCGGTCTAGTGCAGTTCATGACGTACATAAGACATTCTATTATCCGAGAATATTCCAATTGTCTCACACTCTCCCCAAAGTTCTTCTTTAGGTTGGTTGAGATCTCTATTGGAGTCCTAGATATAGCACTACTATCTTTGTCAAATTTATCAAGCATCTGCTTGACATAATGAGTTTGAGATAGCACATATCCGTCTGATGTCTTGATAATTTTCATACCAAATATTACATCAGCGACACCCAAATCTTTCATCTTGAACTTTTGTGACAACATTTTCTTAGTAGAGTTGATGTTATCAATAGTCCCTATTATAATCATGTCATCTACGTAAAGGCAGACTACCACGTAATCCTTTTCATTCCCTTTCACATAGACACATTTGTCACACTCGTTGATACGGAAACCGTTGGATAGCATTACTCTATCAAATTTCTCGTGCCATTGTTTAGGTGCTTGTTTAAGTCCATATAAAGACTTTACAAGTTTACACACCTTATGATCTTTACCTGGAACCACAAACCCTTCGGGTTGTTCCATGTAAATTTCCTCTTCCAATTCCCCATTCAAGAACGCCGTTTTCACATCCATCTGATGTATTTTCAGATTGAACAGTGCCGCGAGTTCAATGACAATCCGAATTGATGTTTTCCTGGAGACAGGAGCATACGTGTCGAAATAGTCGACACCTTCGGTTTGTCTAAAACCTTTCACTACAAGTCTCGCCTTATATTTTTCGATTGTTCCATCTACCTTTCTCTTCCTCTTGAAGATCCACTTGTGGCCTAGTGGCTTACACCCGGGTGGAAGATCTACTAGTTTTCAAGTGAGATTTTATAATATCAATTCAACCTCATTGTTGATCGCTTCCTCCCAATATTGGGCTTCCGAGGATGACATTGCTTGTTTGAATGTTGCCGGTTCGCCTTCTATCATGAAGGTTACAAAATCTGGACCGAAAGAAGTTTCCTTCCTCGCCCTTTTACTTCGTCGAGGCTCTTCTTCTTCTTCCTCCATCAGTTCACTTGCCCCCACATTTTCCTCACTGTTTTACTCCTCAGTCTCTATAGTTCTGGAAGACTTGCGGGGAAAGATATCCTCGAAGAAGGAAGCTTCTCGTGCTTCAATGATCGTATCTATATACACCTCGGGATTATCCGAATTATGCACGAGAAAACGATAAACACTACTGTTATGTGCATATCCTATGAACACACAGTCTACCGTCTTTGGCCCAATTCTCAATCTTTTCGGAAGCGAGACTAGGACCTTCGCAAGACAACCCCAAATCCTTAAAATTTTATAGCTCGACCGATGGCCTTTCCATAATTCATAAGGTGGTTTATCACACTTCTTATGCAGTAGCTTGTTCAATACGTAGTTGGCGGAAAACAGCGCTTCCCCCCACATGTTCTGGGGTAACCCAGAACTTATTAACATAACATTCATCATTTACTTGAGCATTCTATTCTTACGCTCGGCAACCCCATTCTGCTCCGGAGAGTATGGGGTTGTGGTTTGATGTATAATGCCACTTTCTATACATATCTGTGCAAACGGTGCCTCGTATTCACCGCCTCTATCACTTCTCAATATTTTAATCTGTTTATTGAGTTGATTTTCTACTTCGGACTTATAAAGAGCAAATTTCTCTACCGCTTCGTCTTTACTTCTCATTAAGTAAATATATCAGTATCTAGTACAGTCATTTAAGGTGATTACAATTTTAGCGGATTCAAATACAAGTGTACACCCTTTGTTCACCATCACTGAGCCGGAGATCAGATTCTTGCGAATTTGTGGCACATTGAGCACGCCTGTCAGTGTCAGCTCCTTTCCTGACGTCATCCTTAGCATCACGGTTCCTTTTCCTTCCAACTTGGAAGTAGCCGACTTCCCCATGAAGCAGCTCTCATTGTCCACGGCCGTATAGGTCTTGAACATCCATTTGCTGGCGCATATGTGACTTGTAGCGCCGGTATCCAGCCACCACTCCTTTGGGTTGCTCCCCACAAGGTTCACCTGAGAGACCACAGCACTCAGGTGCATTTAGTCTTATCCAACATCATCTCCTCCCTCAGCCACATTTGCCTGAGCAGGTACCCTCTTCCTCCCTTTCCCTTGGAACTTCCTCTTTTTTTTTTTTTTTTTTTTTTTTGGGGGGGGGGGGGTTGGGCTTGTCGATGCGCATCTTATAATCCGCGGCACAATGGCCCAGTTTGTTGCACACAAAGCAGTCTCCCATGAATTTCTTCTTGGGAGCAGCACCGACTCCGCTGTCAAAGATGCAGCGTCCTCAACCACATTGGCTTTAGCAACCGCGTTGCTTGCCCCGCCACCGCATTTCCTTCCGGATCGGCGGTTGCTTTGCTCAACATTGAGCCTCTCAATGAAACCCTCCAGAGTCGTAGCCTTTCGCCTATGTTTCAGGTAATTCTGAAACTCTTTCCAAGAGGGTGGCAGTTTCTCAATCATTAATGCCACCTAGAAAGGTTCATTTATCACTAACTCTTCGACATCAAGCCTATGATATATGAGCTGGAGTTTCTCATCCTGCTCGATAACACTCTTTCCATCAACCATCATGTACTCGTGAAAATTTGTGACGACAAATTTCTTTGCGTCAACGTTATTCACCTTGTACTTCTTTTCGAGGGTTTCCCAAAGCTCCTTTACAGAAGCCTTGGGCTCGAATACATTGAAAAGAGTGTCATCAAGCGTCGTGTTTTCGGCATAGGTAGTCGCCGTGTTTTCACAAAGGATGTAGTTTCGGCATAGGTAGTCGCCGTGTTTTCACGCTTCCACCGCCGAAACCGTCTACCCGTCCTCATCGTCCTCGCTTAGGATGGGTGTAGACTCCTTTAGAAACCGGGTCAGGTTAAGGGCAGTTAAATAAAACAACATTTTTTGCTGCCAACGTTTGAAGTAATTGCCCCTAAACTTTTTTGGCTTCTCTATATGAGAGGTTGACAAAATAGGCATAGCCGAAGTAGTCGAAGCCTTGCCCTTGGCTTTGGCCGCAACCCCTACTTTGATCACAGCCTTTGCAGCGGCCTGAGCTGCGGCCGTAGCCACAGCCGTAGCATCAACCTCTGTCGCAGCGGCATTGGCCGCAGCCTTTGCCACCATAGCTTCGGCCTCAGCCTCAGCCTGAGCCATCCCACTCGCAGCGCTCACAGTGTTTTGGCTACTGCCAATTACAACTGCGCCCTGCACAATTTCCGAAGAAACGATGGGTGATTGATCCTTATTAGTCATCTAAAATGACACGACAGAATATGATTAGTTTATCGCAAGAAAACTAATATTTTTAATCGCAAACACTAATTATAACTTAATTAGTTTGCTCAAAAGAATAGCGTCCAATAAACAATTAAACGAGATTCTAGCATGAAAACCAAATCACTTTTGATTTCACTAAGAACTCTTTTAATTTCTAGAATTAAATGATTAAACTCAGATCGGAGTTATTCTATTTGTAAACTTCAATTTCTAGTAAACTAGCAATGATTTTGCATGAATAAAATCTGAGACGGCAACAAAACAAAATAAAAAGAAAAGTCCTTTATTTCCTAAATTAGTAAAACCAAAAAAAAATGGTATTGCTTAAGATTGTTGGTTTTACAGTATCGAAAAGCAATAATATAAATAAAAAGGACTGAAACGGAAATAAACAATTTTATTTCACTTGAAAAGGAATATTACTCTATTACAAAATTCCTGACCCGTAAAGAATTTAAATTGCAATAAATAAATTCTAGACAGATTTAATATAAATTATTAAACTGCTGGACTGAATTGTAATTGTACGAAACTGTTTGACAGAATAGTATAAAGACTGTTTGTCAATTAAAAGAAACTGCGAGACAGAATAGTATGATTACTAAGCTGCTGAACTGTTTCTCTAAGTAAATGGAATTACATAACTGAAATGTAAATTACTGAAATTAAATTATAGAACAGAAAGGACTGGAAAATTAAATTACATAATGTAAAGGACTGGAAAGTAAATACAGAAAAATAAATTACATAATGTAAACAGTACTGAAATGAAAAAAAAAAAGAGGCAACTGCAAGCAGTTTCCCTTAAACAATATTTCTCGAACCACCTTAGTGTTTCTGGTTCTCGGGACTTTGTTCCCAAGGTACAACTTCTGTCACTGAGTGGCTCGCGTGGAAACGGCACCGAAACACATGTCGAGCTGTTGGTGGTGCGATTCTCTCTCCAATATGATGCTTTATGCTGTGTGTGTGTGATAGATGTTGTGTCTGAATGAGAGGGGGAAGGCTGCCTTTTATAGATTTTTTCAAAAACCGCAGCCATAATGGTCCATTTAATTTTAGGAGTTACACCCCCGTAATCCGTCCATTCAATTTCTGAAACTGCAGCACTCAATCTGCAATTTATTCTCATTGAATGCTGGCGTTTCAATTTGCTGGAAACTCTAGGGACTTCTTTTGTATTTTATACAAAACTCACTTTTCAGATTTGACCCGAGACCCGAGACAAATCCCAAATCCCAAATCCCAAATCCCAAGCCCGCGCCCGCGAACCGAGCGAGCGCGTGTGGAACACACTCATACACATGTGTATGTGGACATAATAGTTTAACAACTACATGGGTTGGACTTGTATATATATATTGAAAAATTAACTCTTAATTCTCCAATATAGGATAACCCTCAATGATTTTCCTTTTATTCCTTCTATTTTCCAGCATTAAGGTTTTTTCTTCTTTCGAGAACCCAACTTTGAAGCCGATTAGTATTCACACCCATTCTCCGAATAGGTCATACGATATACCGCTACGAAGCTCGTAACACGAGCTACTCAAACACTTTGAGTACGGCATTAACAACTCAAAGTTGTCACATGTAATATTGACTCGAAGTTGGTCATGTGACCATTCGGAACACCCATGTTTAATACATGTTTTTCAACATGTTTTTTGTTTGTCATTGTAGCCGATGATCAAAATGAAAGTCACAATGTGGACGATATCAAGATGGTGGAATCCTTGCAGTTCGACTTTAACATTGTTAGTGCTGCCACGAATAATTTCTCAAACGGTAATAAGCTTGGTTTTGGTGGATTCGGCATTGTTTATAAGGTAATTCAGGTCTCGCAACTGTGTAAATCATTTTATTTAATTTTAATTTCTTGATAAACTGTCATTTTCAGGAAACCAAAATTGGGCAAAATGGCATAATCGTAGGCGAAAAAGCTACACCAATAATTAAATAAGCTTGCGGAAAGAATTAAAAATCTATGAATTTTTAAGAGACAAATTCATTGTAGCTTTAGTTCTGAGAAATAAAATTCGTCACTTGAATTATATATTTATTTTTGAAGACACTTAGCTAATAGTCATTTCTTAAGTTGACCATGGTAAATTCATATATCATATATCAGGGTATACTTTCTGATGGACGAGAAATAGCCGTGAAGAGGTTATCAAAAAACTCTCATCAAGGTGAAACTGAATTCAAGAACGAAGTTATGTTAGTCGCCAAGCTACAACATAGAAACCTGGTTAGGCTGTTAGGCTTTTGTTACAAACAAAACGAAAGGCTTTTGATGTACGAATTCATGACCAATTCAAGCCTTGATCACTTTATATTCGGTATGTTCTATCATTTTCATTTCTGTGAATTCACTTAATCGTATGTTCTATCATGTTCTACAAGTACTAATTATAATTAAATTTCTAGATTCTGTAAAGCAACACATTTTAGACTGGGATAAGCGTTATAAGATCATAGGAGGCATTGCTCGGGGACTTCTGTATCTTCACGAGGATTCAAGGCTAAGGATTATTCATCGAGATCTTAAGGCCAGTAATGTTTTGTTAGATGATGAAATGAACCCCAAAATATCGGATTTTGGCATGGCGAGATTGTTTGTAATGGATGAAACTCATGGAAGTACGAGTAGAATCGTGGGAACTTAGTGAGTACTTCTACCTCTACTTCTTTGTGTATCCTCTTAAGGGCCTTGTTTGATGTTGATTGCAACTTTTAAGTACTTACTTTTCCGTAGTCATAATCTATTGATTAACCAACCTAAATCGTTTGCTTTTAACTGTTATATTGTTTCCTTTATATCAAGACTTTTACCAGAAAAAACTCTAAACTTGACGAATGACATTTCATTTTGTCCTTAATGACATTCTATATCTTGAGAGTGTTTTTTTTTTTTTTTGAAACTGGTAGTGGTTACATGGCTCCGGAATACGCAATGCATGGACATTTCTCGGTGAAATCCGACGTCTTCAGCTTTGGTGTCTTGATTTTGGAAATTGTTAGTGGACAGAAGAATAGTTATTTCTGCAGAGGGGAAATAGGGGAGGACCTTCTAACCTTTGTAAGTATTAACAAATTTTACCATTATCAGGTTCTAATTTTTGGAGTCGTAAATAGTAACAGTTACTTTTGAGAAACAAGAATTACCAAAATGCTGGTGATACTAGAGTTGACTAGTACGTACTGTAATCGATTGAAGAACTCAAACACTAAACCAGCTATTTCTTCTACAAACTTGATTATTAAATATTGCAGCCAGATTCTACACTAATATTAAACTTTCTCATACTTTGGATTTTATGTAGACATGGAATAGTTGGTGCCAAGGAAGATCAATGGAACTTGTAGACCCTTCGCTAGTGTCTTCAACGTGTTCAACACGTGAAATAATGCGATGCATCCATATAGGGTTGTTGTGCGTTCAAGAAAATCCAATCGATAGGCCAACTATGGCTCAAGTTGTAATGATGTTTACAAGTTCATCTCTCACTCTCCCGATACCATCTCAACCAGCATTTTTCCTACAAAGCAATGCAAGTCAGGAGTCCAGTGACTCTAGATATAATAAGTGTTTACATTCGTCAGATAATGAAGCCTTAATTACTGAGGTGTATCCGCGGTAGATCTTTGATGTTCTTGTTGAATATACTAGAAACTTATACTAATGAAAATTAGTTAGTAGCAGAGCAAAATAGTATCATGACTTGAAGAAAAACAATATATAAATTTTCTGGAAAAAGAATATGAAGTTTGTTTATAAAATATATTTTTCTTTTAGTTTCTGACCAACTTGTAAAATTTCAATTCTCTTGCAAGCACTTTGTACATTTCTTTTGATAGGCATGGAACCGTCCTATACAGGACTTTGTAAAAGAAATAAGTAATCGCTTTTTTATGCTACAAATCAGCTCAAAAGCTTTAAAACAATGAAGCTACAAAAAGAAAGAAAAAAAAACTAAAAATATACTCGTAGTTTGAAGCTTCATTTGAAGACAATATTTAGAGCTTTGGCCTTTGAGTCTTTAACGGATCTAATTTTTTTTATAAAACTGAACAACAAACTAAAGAGATTATAGTGTGACAAGAGCATCAAATATTTGAAAATCCTCATTTGATATATGTGACCAACAACAAAACCAGAGAGACATTATAAGAGGGTAATATAGGCGCAGTAGATGGGATCTATATTTCAAGAAGAAACATAATTTAAGCTTCAAGCCTAGAAATTCAAGATATCAGGTTTCTTCTAAATCCATTAAAACCTGAAACTAGGTCACCAAAAAAGATCTTCAGTGTTAATAGTATGCATGAGCTGATTTATAAAGCTTTTCTGCAGAAACTTTAATCTTTAGCATGTTGCCTTGAGCTCAAATAAGCTAAATAGTAAACCAAAGTGCTTCATTTCAAATTCAACATAGTCTATCAAAGTGCATACATCTTTCAACTTGTTTGAAAAATGGATAACAGGTTCAGACAATTTCTATAAAAATACTACAATGCCCAATTTAATATTATAATTACCATGTACTTATGTCTAGAAGTGTTACAAGATTTTGCTAAGACAAATTTTAGATTAATGTACATCATCTATGCAAGCCAGAGAGAGAATGTACATAATACAAAGAATTTGCTACAAATATTCCGCAATGGTGTAGATATCCAAATCATTATGCCAAATAAGATTAGCCTGATCCATTATGTCAAGCAAATGGTCCACGTGTCAAACAGCAACTGGCTAAAGTAATATACAAATTATCCAAGGAGGAAAAATCAAGATAAGGTGTCCGTCACCCTACAATTACATCACACAAAATTCAGATAAAAATTTGCCACATAGACCCTTTATTTGCTTCAAGACATTAAACCAAATTTAATACTAATAAAAAATAAAAATAATGGCTCATGCTATGGCATCAATGACTGGCTTACGTGGCTCATCTCAAGGTGTCGCTTGGCTGGAGCAAGGTTCACTAGGGTCGGTGTGGCTTGAGCCAATGCCACAGTTAGAGCCCAACAGAGTGGCTCGGCTGAGACTAAGACGAGTCGCAGAGCTGTTTTGGGGTTTGTTGCAGCTGGGATTGGTTCCGGAGCCTTTGTTCAAGCTGTGTTCGCCGAAGCCAATCCCATCAAGATCGGTCCGCCTCCACTACCTTCCGGAGGATTGCGTTAGTTTTAATAATCTCTTTTATATAATACGTAGATTAATGTTACGAGTCCTGTTGTGTCCTAATTACATAAACGTTTTAAATAGCGTTATCGCTAGCATAACGTTTTTTCGAGAGTTACGCTAAAAACGCAAATAGCGTAGCAAGATAACGCTTTGCGTTGTAATTTTTTGTTTACCTATAAATATAACAATATAGCATTAAATAATCATAGAATTTATGTTAATTATGTTAACACACTTCATAAGTTAAAAACAACACAATAATAACGCGTTCTACTAATCATTTTTGTATCATAAACGAAAAAATATTTCTATTAACCATTTTTGTATCATAAACGAAAAAATAATTCATTATGATTTTTTTTTTCATTTATTACGTTCTAAAAACTCCAAAATATGCATAAAGATCTTCGTAAATATTTCGGTCTAAACCAAAAATCGTTAGTGAATAATGAAATAATATAAGAAATTATTAATTGATTCATCATTACATATATTAATGAAAGAAACAAACTGAGATTTTTATCGACACATTAGTAGTAAATTTGATTTAAAAAAAAAACACAATTTTAGAATACATAACAAAAAAAGATAAAATGTATAGTTATGTTGGTGATTGATCGTACATTATTTTGTATGATTGAATAAATAATACAAATAATTTTAAAAAATTGAAAATGTGATTCTCGAACATGAGTCTCATGGGAGAGAATGCAGTGTTACAACCAACCGGACTAAACATTATATTGTGAAAATTACACAACATATATTAATTATTTGTATATGTTTTTTTTTCTTTTAAATAACTCGTTATTTACGTTTTTGGTCCAAAATTTTACGCTTTTTGCGCTTTTGGTCCCAATAACGCGAATTTAGCGCTTTTCCATCCAAATAGCGTTTTAGCGTAGGCAATTTTTTTTCGAAAACCGTTATATCGCGAAATGTTTCGCAACGCTTTTTAAAACAGTGGAAATTACAACTCTAATAAAATAAATATGCAGTTTCTTGAGCCTCTGTTGAGTTAGATTGGATTTTCTAGTTTATGTAACTTAAAGAAAGGACAACCATGAATATATATACTTTATAAATGGTAAAACATAATTAATCAAGCTAAATAATCGCAATAACACTCCTTTTTCTTCCATTCTAGAATGAAAAACAGACTAACATAACAATCTTGATGACAACAATATCAACAAATACGTACTTTATAAATGCTAAAAACTGTAAAACATAGACAGCCAAGTTAAACAATACTAAACTTATACTATGGTCCATGGAGTGTTGTTCAATTAACAGTTTTGTCTCTTTTCTTCCATTCTAGAACGGAAATTACGCTAAATATAACAATGTTGATGACAACAAATACTATCTCTATGTGTAGCCGGAACATTGAACTCGGACGAGGCGAGGGACCTTGACCTACCACTTAAGAACCGGTTCTTCTTGCAGACTCTTTCTCCGACAGCTGCTGCGGTGAGGGCAAAAGAGTCTGCACAGGACATCGTCGTCGTGAAGGAATTGATTGACAAGAAGGCTTGGCCCTATGTCCAAAACGACCTCCGTTCTAAGGCAGGGTATTTGAGGTTCGATTTGAGCACCGTCATTTCCTCTAAGCCTGAGGACGAGAAGGTCGCCTTGAAGGCCCTCACCGGAAAGCTCTTTCAAGATCTCGACAATGTGAGTAAAGTTAGTTATCCATACATTTTGAAAGATCATTTTCTCATAGCAAACGTACACATTATCAAAAATGCATACTCTTTTTCTAGACTAATGTTAGTCGCTATATTCTTTCTTTCTGAGTGATTTTGTCATTGATATTTTTGGTGTGATTAAAAATTTAAAATCCTTAAAAGAGTACAATGTAATCAAGTAATAAACTACCTGGATTGATACCTAGCATCTGATCGTAAAAGACGTGATGCTTTTCTTTTGGAGCCTTTTTACAACAAAAGAATAGAAAACGCATAACCGTTACTCCATCATTTAACGTGTCGCAGTTGAAGTTATAATAGTTAGTTAGATAAGCAAGTACTTAATTAACATGTGTTTTGCCGTGTTAATCTTTTATTTTGTTATTCAGTTGGACCACGCAGCCAAGATTAAAAGCAGCACTGATGCAGAGAAGTTTTACGCTATCGCAGTGACGAGTCTAAAAGATATTCTCGCCAATGTTTAATTTATATTTAATGGAAATGTATTATGATTTAAGTTGTAATATGAATCATTGGTTCTAAAGCGGAAACTGTAACCGATTGTGTGATCAATGAAGGTGTCTGGAATTCATGGGTTATTCCATGGCAAAAGTATTGCAAATCATGTAAATTTATATAATTTTTTACACACTTCTGTTTTAAAACAACGTTTATTATTAAATAATGGAAATATTTTAAGAAATAACTAGAAAACAATCAATTGTCGCCGTTTCCATGTCCATCCAGATCATTCTCGTTCAATCAAACAAGTTGCTAAATAAATATCTACGAACCTCAGTGTGATTGTTTGATCGCATTAAGTGAATTTTTGTTGCTTTTTTGCATTCTGCTAACACATGAAGAATCGTTATTCGTTTTTTAACAAGAAAACGCCAGCAGTTTTAAGTTGAATAAGCTAAGAAACATCAGAAAAATCTACAAATTTGCTTCAAGGCTTCAACTAACAAGTATCTCAATTATGTGAATAAAAACACTCAAAAGAAGGCAATTAATTACAAATCAGCAATTAGGACATCGAGATTCGAGGCTCAATGAGTAACAACTAGCATTTGACAGTACGCGAAATAGAAATCCAGATACTGAAAGTCTAGGCTGTTAAAAAGGATTTCTATCCATCAGAGCTTTTCGAACTTAAGTTAAACGGGCTCTACTTTTGGCAGTTGATTTAATTTCTCTTGCTCTCGCACAATGGCAGTGCTGAAATATAATAGGAAACCGCAAAGAGAGCGTGAAAGAAGCACAGAATCCCTCCTATGGATAAGAAGCATTGGTGTGATATCCCACACGATTTTCTTGATTTTTTGTTGTCCAATGTCCCTATTACGAGCATAGCGAAGCCCACAATTAACATGATCATACATGAACAAGAGTCAGTTTCAAATTATCAAATGACATGTTAGTCTTCCTGAATATTAGAGCTAAAAGATTCCTGGCAGTGAAACACGTTTTGGCGCAAAAGCTTATGAATATTGTCAGAAACACCTTTGATTTCTTTTTTTTAAAAAGCTCGATCAACAAAACTTTTAGTTTCCCACCTAATCTAAGTAGTATAAAATCTGATGAGTAAAGTGCAAAAGATTTGGTAATAGATTTACCAAAAGCTCCCTATAAAAGGTACAAACTTTGTCACGCTTGCCAATTAGGCAAACAAACGAAAATTTCTTTTAAGTCTAAAAATATTATTTCTACTACTCGTTGTTTGGAGCTCATTCATATGGACTTAGTTGGTCCCTCCCGGACACTTAGTCTTGGAGGGCGTGCATATGCATTCGTCATGGTTGACGACTTTAGTCATTTTACTTGGATTTTGTTTTTAACTCATAAGCATGAAGCATTTAGAGAATTCTCTATTATTTGCAAATAATTTGAAAATAACTCATAAGTATCCGAACCGATCATGGTAAGAAATTTGAAAATACATCATTTCAAACTTATTGTGATGAAAATGGTATTAATCATAATTTTTCGGCCCTCGTACGCCTCAACAAAATGGGATAGTAGAGAGGAAGAATAGAACACTAGAGAAAATGGCACGGACCATGCTTTGTGAAAATAATTTTCCAAACTATTTTTGGGCCGAAGCCGTAAATTCCGCTTCTTACATTTTAAATAGAGCCTTAATTAGACCCATATTGAAAAAGACACCTTACAAAATATGGAATGAGCGAAAGCCCAATATTTCTCATTTACGTGTATTAGGAAAATTCGATGCTAAGTCTGATGAAGGAATTTTCATCGGATATGCTCTATCGAGTAAAGCGTTAGAGTTTTTAATAAAAGAACTTTATTGGTGGAAGAATTGGTACATGTCTCTTTTGATGAGAATTTACCGACGATTGATAAGCCATCAATTGTTCATAATATTGATGATGATATTTTTCATAATACATCTTCTTCTAATCATGTTACATCTAGATTAGAGATCACGCCTAGTATAGAGGTTGAACCCGTTGTTGAAAAAGTCACTATAGAGAGACTTCAAACGGACCTAGAATCTAGTGTACATATTCATGACGATTTGCCTCAAGAATGGAGGTTTGCCAATCACCATCCGCAAGAATTAATCTTGGGTTACCCGGGAGAAAGAGTGCATACACATTCTTCTTTGAGAAATTTAGTTAATCATCTTGCATTCTTGTCTCAATTAGAGCCTAAGAACATTCATGAAGCGGAACTCGATGAGAGTTGGGTATTAGCTATGCATGACGAATTAAATCAATTCGAGCGTAGTAACGTATGGACTTTAGTTCCTAGACCGCGTGAGAAAAACATCATAGGTACAAAATGGATATTTCGTAATAAGATGGATGAATCCGGAGTAGTTATTAGGAACAAAGCTAGACTAGTCGCTCAAGGGTATAACCAAGAAGAAGGCATCGATTTCGATGAAACTTACGCACCCGTAGCTAGACTAGAAGTCATTCGTATGTTACTTGCCTATGCTTCTTTTAAACGCTTTAAATTATTTCAAATGGATGTTAAAAGCACGTTTCTAAATGGTTTTATAAACGAGGAAGTTTATGTAAAGCAACCACCCGGTTTTGAAAATCACGCTTTTCCCAATCATGTTTACAAACTCCAAAAAGCACTTTATGGTTTAAAACAAGCACCCCGGGCTTGGTATGAAAGATTTAGCAAGTTTTTGGTCGAAAATGGTTTTTGTCGTGGTACCTTGGACATCACCCTTTTTATCAAAAAGGATGGAAAAGACATGTTTTTAATCCAAATTTATGTTGATGATATCATTTTCGGTGCTACTAATGCTCGCATGTGCGAGGAGTTTTCTAAATGTATGCAAGGCGAATTCGAGATGAGCATGATGGGTGAACTTACTTACTTTCTTGGATTGCAAATCAAACAAACTAAGGACGGAATTTTCGTAAATCAAGCCAAATACACAAGGGACTTGCTCAAACGGTTCAACATGAGCGATGCAAAGTCGCTAGGAACTACAATGAGTCCGGCTACAAAACTAGACAAGGATGAATCGGGTAAAAGCGTGGACCAAAAGCTATATAGAGATATGATTGGATCTCTCTTATATTTAACCATAAATAGACCCGATATCATGTTTAGTGTTTGCTTGTGTGCTAGGTATCAATCTTGTCATAAGGAATCGCATGTGATAGCCGTTAAGAGCATATTTAGATATCTTGTAGGTATATGTAATTTATGATTGTTTTATCCACATGATACTACTTTTGATTTTCTTGGCTATTCCGACGCCGACTTTGCCGGTTGTCGTTTAGATAGAAAAAGTACTAGTGGCACTTGCCATTTTTTAGGAAATGCTTTAGTCTCTTGGCATAGCAAGAAACAAAATTCGGTTGCACTTTCTACGGCGGAGGCGGAATACATTGCCGCGGGTAGTTGCTGTGCACAAATCCTTTGGATGCGTCAACAATTGAATGACTTTGAATTATCATTTGATAGTGTGCCTATTTTGTATGATAATACTAGTGCAATAAATCTTTCGAAAAATTCGATCCAACACTCTCGTACTAAACATATAAATTTGCGACATCACTTTCTAAGGGATCATGTTCAAAAAGGGGATATTATACTTGAATATATAAGTACCGATAGGCAATTAGCCGATATTTTTACAAAACCCCTTAACGAGGAACAATTTTGTTTTATTCGACGAGAGTTATGTATGTTTGATGTGTGATTTGTGCATATATATATATATTTGATTGACTTTATATGACTATCTGGTAAAAAATTTCTTTATTATTTTTTTTGTGCCAAATCGGTGTCGAAAAGTGTAAAAATTCTTGTTCTGTATCAGTTTACAGTCGACCGGTCGACTGTAGAAAAACGACCGATCGATCTTCCTAACGACCGATCGTTTTTTTAATGTGGTCTCGGGTAATTTTTTTACCCAAAACGACCGGTCGAAATGCCTATAACGACCGGTCGAAATGCCTATAACGACCGATCGTTTTTCTGATTTACTATATTTAAAAATTTTCAGCCCTAAAATCCTTCATTCTATCAATCCCCTCTCTCTCTCTCTCCCAAAAATTTTGCCCACTTCTTTTTAAGTCTTCCAAAAATCCCAATAATCTCTATAATATATTCCCTAATTCCCTTAGTATCCATATAATCACAAATCCATTGAATTTTTTTTAAGAACCCTACTTTTTTCCAAAAACCAAAATTCTTCAAAAAACCTATTTTTTTTTTTCAAACCCTAATTGATCATCAAATGGGTCGTTCTAAGAAAGCTCAACCCACCCTTGTCGATGAGAGCGAAGATGAGTACGTGCCTCAATCCTCTCACCGTCCGCGTGTTTCCGGTGCTCCTCTAGTCGCCGTCTCGAACACCGCTCCTCCAACCGACGCCGCTCCTCGTTCGGGCTCCGGTGCCGCTTCGGCCTTGGTTCCTCCCTCCGGCTCAATCCCTCCTTCTTATCCCTCGTCCATCACCAAAAGAGCTATTTTGTCCAATTTCACTATCGACATGGCTCTCTTTCTTGAGCGTTTTCCATTCCTTATGAATCGTCTTCAATTCTAAAAATTAGACACCATTCTTACTTTGAAAGAGCCTTTTTTTCACGAAAATATTTACGAATTTTATGCAAATTTGGCAGTTGATAAGGGTAGAGGTAACGCACTTCGTCTACGCTCCTCTATGTATGGCCAACCTTTTATTTACGGTATAGACCGTTTACAAAATCTCTTAAACCTAGATGACGACGGTGTATGAGCAAAGTGACGAACTTTGTCAAATGCTCGAGATTGATAGTTTTAATGATCTCAAAGATGAGCTTTTTCATCCAAATCACAACAATCGCTCAAATAAGGCTCACGGCCTATTTTTTAACAATAAAATGTCCTATCATATTCTCTCACATATCGTGCTCCCTCATTCCTCAAATTTTACCGATGTCACAAATGAGTACATTTTTCTCCGAGGTTACATCTATCGTCAAGTCAAACTCGACTTGGCCACGCTTATCTTTTTCAAAATGGATTCTCTTAAAAACAAATCCAAAAATGGGCTACCTTACGGTGCTCTAATTTCTGCCATCTTAAAGGACCTCCACATTGCTCCCGGTGGAACTCCTTTTAAAAACAAAGATAAACACATTTGGGACGTCGCCTATCTAGCTCAAATGTATATCAAATTTGATACTACCAAAAGGACCATAACTTGGTCGGGTAGGAAAGTGTCCGGCCCCGACTACGCCCCTCTTCTCCTTGAGGAGAAAGAGTATTTCGGTCCAAAGGCCGCACCGAGAGTTGCCCCTCGTGAGGACTTACCTATTTCCTCCCAGTCCATTCCCCCAACCGACATCCCTACCTCTTCTCGTCCCTCTTGAGGTAGAGGCAAAGCTAAAGTAGGCTCTTCCACCCCGCTCCCGTGCTCAGACCAATTCTACAGTGATCTCTACATCGACACCTATCGAAATGCACAAGTGACCCGAAGCATGTTTCTCTTCTTGAATCCGGGTCAAGAAAAACTTGACGAACTTGATCGCTTAAGCACCGAGCAAAGGGCGAAGTTCTTCGCTTACTTTCCCGAGCTTGCCAGTCCAAATACCGATGATGACGATTTTTCGCTTGCATTTGTCCTTTCAATTATCCTTCAAAGCTTTTAGCGTTGAAAAACTTCGTTTATCGGATGTTGTGACATTTACTCGTTTTTCACCAAAACCTTTTACCCTACCAAACGTCTCATACACATCTCGTTTATATTTTTGTTTTAGCAAAAAAAGCTTATAATATGTTTAATGTCAATATTTTGTCATCATAAAAAAAGGAGAGATTGTTGAACGATGTTCTTCTAATCAATTGTTTTAATGATAACAAAATATGTAAAACATGATAAAAGCTCGTTTTGCGTACTAATCATTTTATCTAGCTTGTTAAAGGTTCAAAATGATAGAATACTTAAATACGAAGCCAAAGGTTCAAGCGGAACCATAATCGGAGTTAAAACGAAGAAGTTACGAGTATTCGAAGTATAGCGGGAAAACCGAAAAATTACCAGAAAATGACCGATCGTTTTGGTCCTAAATTGACCAGAGAGGTCGTTATTTAACGACCGGTCAAAATGGAGAAAACGACTGATCGTTTTGTGCATAATTCAAAAATAGCTTTTTGACTTATTTTGGATAAATAGGAAATTGGTAAAAACCAATGGTTAAAGAGATAAACCTTCATACAACGGTAACAAAGACCAACTAGCCTTCAAATACCCCCAAAATCCTTAGTGAAATCATCCCAATTCACACCCACAATAAGCTATTCTTTTAAGATCAATAATCAAGCTTATACTTCATTTTTCTCACTTATATTCATAAATTTTCTTGTGTGGAATCATATTGTAATCATATAAACACCAAGATAGTATTTGTTAGTGAGTGATATATTTCGATTCAAATTATAGAGTGAATTATAAACTCATTTGTGAGCGAGTGATCGGGTAGAGGCTTTATAAGCGAGTATTGCTTAAAAATTTTAGGTCTTTTCATTCGGGATACTTATAGAGTAAGGGAGAGCTTAATCCACAGATTAGCTCGTTAGGTTGTAAACTTGGGAAGAAGATTCTAGTGAAATACTCGGTAGTGTGAATACCGAGGAGAGGACTAGACGGGTTTGCCGAACCTCTATACATCTTGTGTTATTTCTTTTCCCTTAACTCTTATTTTCCGCACTTATATTATTGCTTGTTTGATTGCTTGCGTAGCTTGAACTAGCTTTATAGTGTTAACAAAATTTGTTTGGTTATAAATTCTACTATTTGCGTTGTTAATTGTTCAAATCTTTTATTCCGCAAAAATCGTACGTAAAGCTTATTCACCCCCCTCTAAGGTTTAGACACTTACGGGCCAACAAGCTCGATAAACCAAACTTTTAGTTTCCCATCTAATCTAAGTAGTATAAAGTCTGATGAGTAAAGTGCAAAAGTTTAAAGGGTATACATGGTATTTCAACGACCAAAATTGGAAAATTTTAAAAAATTGATTTCTCAAAATTGATTTCTCGATGCGTCCTTATAATATGGGACGTATGGAGTAATAAAAGTAGTAAATTATGCAGTACATACATACTAAAATGATAAAAGTAAAATAGGTTTTTTTAAAAATATTATTTGTGACGAATTCGTTTAATTTGATATTTTTTTATTTATGACAAAAGTATTGTAACAGACTTGAAGAAAAAACTATTTCTGTTAAAAAGAAAAACTCTCTATCATGAACTTGTTCGAGCTATAAATACGAAACGGTTAATTGGGTAAAAGGTACTTCGTATTCAATATTCAATGTACAAGCAACCATATAACACAAATAGCTTATTACTGCTTCCGTCCCACTTTATAAATATTATATTTGGCATCTATTATAATTTTTTGGTATATATTATAAATAATTCATGTATTCATTTTATTTTTAAAAGTAATATTATGTAAACAATCAAAGAAAAAGGTAATGAGTTCTAATAACAAAAGTTAATGAGTCCAATGAGATGATTGAAAACTTGCTAACTCTAACATGTATATATTTCATTTAAAGGGATGCTTTATATACATATGGCAAGTTATAAATGCTAAAATTTAGCATATCCATTGAAGATGCACTAAAAGCAGCAACAATGAACTCACTAAACCACCTTCTTATGTTAGTCGTTACACTAGAAGACAATATTGATGTTACATTGGACTTGATAGTGTGTCTTTTAATTGTTTTCATGGCAACCACTTATTAAGTTTTCCGTTCACTGTAACGAGAATTTTAGCCAGCAAAGCTGGCAATTGCTGCATTTTTAAATTCTCAAAAATAAGAAAACATCATATACCGTTGTATAGAAAGGGTTGACATAGAGAGAGATCACCTTCTCCCAAACCCATAGATGAAATCATATAATATACGTACTAGCAGATCAATTTTTCTTGTGTCATACTTTCCTTCTCTCATCTGCAACCTGCAGGTAAGAACCTGAATCTATGTTTTTTTGCTTTTATTCCAATTTATGTAATTAGGGTTTTCTGAATTGTTTGTGTATTTGGATTCGTTTTTTAATTTAGATCTTAACTTATTTGCTCAAAAGTGCAACAAAACAAGCCATTAATTAGATTACTATTTGGTTTTAATGAATGATTTGAATTACGAGCTGGCTAGATAGACCATTACGGGGTATAGGTTTATAGAGCCTATAGATTCCAAATTTTTGATTTTTTGCTATATATTGTTGTTTGGTTTGTCCAACTTTTGGGTTTTCCAAGGTCGTCATCGTCCCCGTTTTTGAGTTTTCTGAGCTCGTTGTTGTGCATGTTTTTACTATCTATGCTTAACAAATAGATTTTGTTTCACTCAACTATGGACCTTGATTATTTGGTAACAATGTTGAAAAACCACTCAAATGTGCAATCACTCTCAAATTACCCCTCCTTGTTTATCAACCCCTTTGAGTTAAGTAGTCAAGGTATATATGAGTTTGAAATAATTATCTCATTGTTGTTGTGATAATAGACACTAAATTTACTATTGAAACTGAGTTTATCAATTAGTCAACAAATTTATTGATAAATATGTTTTTAAATTTGTACTAAATTACCGGAATAATAGGATTATTACAATTATAGTTTGCTCAATCTTGCAATTTTTTTAGTTTAATAGCCCAAACAATCCTGCTAATATATTGGTCCCAAATCTCTAATCTAGTTCGAAAATTAATGTAGTTTGGAACAGTATTTTGAAACACAAAATTATATCAGAAGGTACTGTTTGTGCAATAGCTCCACTGAAAGTGAATAGCGTAAGCCAACTTTTTGTCCAAATCGTTTTTAAGCCTTTTCACCTCTAAACCAATCTTCTAGAGCTTGAAAGCGAACTATTTTTTTTATAAGAACTTTTGATAAAGTGATAGAATAATGTCAACAACTCAGTGGTATGAGTTTATGACTTCTTATAAGTTGTAGTTTATTTTATTAGCTATCTTAAAAATATAAGTTTTGGAGTTTCTGACCTTAATTACACAAATTTTGCACACGATATTATATCTAATAGTCGAATCAACCTTGATTATGAATTCCTAACGATACATTTTGTAAAATTATTCTCAGTGGCATATTATTCTCAGTGATGAAAGAAGAGATACAAGACATCATCAAATCCAAAATATATTTATTGTTTTGAATTCTGTGTTGCCTATAATTTGTACATGGCTTATTATGATGTTTATTATTCAAAGTTTGTTTATAGACTTTGGAAAAGTTTTATAATTGCATATGTTTTTTGGTATATTCATTTCCAAAATGAGGATAGGCAATTATGTTTCTAGAGAAGGTTGGCTTTTCGCATTGTTTGAATATTCTAATATATTAACCAGCATGGACTGATTTGGTTGTAGGGGTGATTTGAAGGTTGACTTGTTAATGTGTTGGTCGAATACATAATAAAAATACTGAAGAAGGCATAACCGATGATCGGATACTTCATGTCATAATCCTATTGACTCGTTTAAAGAATTTGTAGTCGAAGATATTGTGTAATTGAATAAAGTGTGTGTTTTTGTATTATGTTGTTGGAGACAAAATTGGCCTATAATAAATGAAGTTTCATTCGATTGATATGTTTTCCTGCATTTCATTTGTGGTGTACAAAAAATTATGTGCAATGTGAAATTTGTCTTGAAATCAAGTTATTTTCATGTTAAGTATAGCTAACATTATAATTGTTGTAGTTGCTCTAATGTGGAATTTAAATTGTAGCTAGAATTAACTTGTACCCATGTAATATAAATTTCAATTTTTTTCTTATGTGGCATTGTTTAGCCATTCAATTCTATATTGTCCAATGCAGTTGATTTAAGAGCATCCACATTGCTTGGGTTAGATTTGCCTAGCATAAATTGATACATAAGCAATTAAAGTGACCTATAACTTACACAATTAAAATTTAAGTTTAACTTGTGTTTTTATTCTATATTAGAATAGATATTTTTGACTTGCAAACCTAATTTTTGATTTTTTATATTGTTGTACTTATTATTTACTATATTAGTTAGTTACTGAAAGCTACATTTTTTTTGTTTCATATATCACCTACAAAAAAAATCACTTAAAAAATATTACTTTTTCAAGAACAATTGTATAGCAACAATTTTTGCACAATTTTATTTTTTCTTAAAGGAAATATTATTGGTAGTTTTGTTGTTAATTTAACAAGAAAAGAAAGAAAAAATACTGAATAAAAACATATAATTTATTTATCTGACATTAACATAAAAAGAAACCATATGGCCGAAAGTTCGAAAGAAAAAATTTAATTAACTAGTGTTTGCTACCTCTCGGCAAAAGTTTGGGCGAATGTGTTTTATTTTTTACTAGAAAAATGCATAGTTGCCACCTCTGCTCAATAAATACATTGTTACAGTTACAAAAATCTTTATTAAGTGTTTGTCCCCTGACAATTAACTAGTGTACTAGCTAGTACAATTTGACAAAAAAATTCCCCCCTAACTAACATGTGATATAAGGAGTGTAGCCATCTACACCAATGTGGTTGATCTAAGAGCATCTCCAATGTATACTTTTAACTTTCCACTTACACTTGTTAAAGTTAACATGGATTAACTCTTCACGTTTAGCTTTATGAATTTATCTAATTAACTATTGTATTTTCAAGTTAAATATTACTATAAAATCTTACATTAATATACGGTGGATGTCATATGATCCATCACTCACTACCTAACTCTTTTCCTAATTGTAACATTTATTCCATATTATGACACAAAAAGTGTCAAATCACCCTTGCTAACATGTGGTTATAGTCTATATTGGAGATGATCTAACTTGTTTGTTATGTGTAGCAATAATTCCTAACAAGCATATATGGCAATATTTGCTCTAAAAAATGTTATACGTAGAATGTATCCTAACTTTTATATTTATTTAACATATTTACTTTCACTTACCAATTATATCAATATAATCTCTCTCTCCTCTTCACTTATCGGGTTACTTTTACATGATTTTAAAGAGGTCAATGTAGCCTTAAAAATAAAGTTAATTATAACATATAATTGTGCAAGTAAAATGTTACTTTATAACTTGTGTGAAATCAAAGAAATTACAAAAAGTAAAACTACCAACGTAGATGCTCTTACACATTTTAAAAAAATTAATCATTAAATTTTAATGCTAAAAAATCAACTGTTGGTAGAGATTATGTTTTAAGGATACTAGGAAGTCATGTAACTTATAAATGATTCTCTAAATGACAAAAATTACAATTTTTACCCTTTATTTTAGAAGAATTATGATGAGATTGATATGAATGCTCTGATATCATATAATATAATATATATATATATATATATATATATATGTTGTATGACATATTAGCTCGTTATATATATATATAGAGATATGTATAGATATAAAGAGAGATATGAGAGACAATAATAAAAAAGACTTTATTAATCAGAATGTATCAATACAAGTGACCCTAACCTTCTTTATATACTAGAGGTTATGGTTATACAAGCTAGAAAGCCCAACTTAGGCCCACTATGAGTAAGGCCCAATAGTCCAATAATAACCTACAACACTCCCCCTTTGGACGTCTTGAATTCTTCATCTTCATGCAGTCGATCTGAGTCCAGTTCATTCGCAGTGCTAAACACATAAAAACCTTAGGGACGGAAAACCCAGTGTGGGACAAAACCGGTACCTAGGAGAAACTGTGTAGCCGAATGATATAGGCCGAAATTCTATGTAATTAACTAACCACAAAACAGTGTGCCTCATCAAAACCTTGCCGGAGCAAACCCAATGGGAAAATCTCTGATCGAAGGAAAAAGAGTGCAACAGTGGTAGTAGTAGGAGATCAACCACAAAACAGGTGCCTCATCAAAACCTTGCTAGAGTAAACCCAGTGGGAAAAACCTCTAGTCGAAGGACAAAAGAGTACACAGTGGTAAGAAGTCTACAACAGGATACTCCCCCTAATATCGGCAATCTTAAGTGAGGTATGATGGGAACGTGTCTCGCTAAAAACCTTGCCAAAGAAAACCCAGTGGGAAAAAACCTTGGTCTAAGGACAAAAAGAGTACACGAGCATGCGACTGGATGCTCCCCCTCACTTGCACACGACAGGGTGCGAGGATTTCAACTAAGTAGTAATTAGTGCAATAAGCATTCACCTGGATGCTCCCCCTCACTTGCACACAACTGGGTGCAAAGATTTCATATTCCAAGAAAGAGTACGAGCATTCGACTGGATGCTTCATTTACTTGCACACAACTAGATGCAAGAAAATCTAACGTGGAATAGAACGAGCATTCAACTGGATGCTCTTAAACTTCATATGTGAAGATTTATTTCGGCGAAAAATGCTAAATAGCATAATGTAGTCATGTCTCTCTTGATCGATAACAACAAGTTGTCTTCTATGACAAGTGTTTTATCTGGATCGTGAGACAGAGCATATGTAATTCAAATATGGCTAATACTAGCTCGAAGCCATATATACTCTCTAGTCGTCTCATAGAGCACGAGATCGGAGTGATTCGTTTGGAGTCATTCCAAGACCTCCAAGATATCGCCTTATTCCTAATGGCAAAGACATACCATGTTAGGAATATCGCTTATGCGGGTCTGATAAGTAACCAGCATCGGTATAACCGAAAAAGGGTTGCGTTAATTCGAGTACCGAAGGGGGTAGGTACACTCGATGACGCAAAATGGGATAAGACAAGCCCTCATCCACAGTTACCTTAAGGTAATGGGAAAATGTCTTTTATGCCATTTCGATGGCAGCGTGTTAGCGCGATGCTGTGTCGAGCTATACCATTCACAGCAAACAAGATGTTTGTCCTAGTACATTAGACCAAGTACAATGATGCGCTTATTGTACTTAGATATGAACATCATGGTTCAATATCTCTTTGTCATCTCATCAGGGACGGACCAGGTCTATATCAATGTCTAGTGATCGAACGATCATGGGAGAATCTGACGACTTAGCGTCATAATGACTAAAACGTCATAACACCTTCTGGGTGTAGTCTGAATCATGGACTTAGATTCAATCTTTACGGGACTCGATCATCAGGCCGAGTCACTACTGTGTCTTCCCAAGATCCTTCATCTCGAAGGCAAATCCAAAAAAAATGGATCGCGTAATAAAACACGCAAGGGCATAATACTTGTTCAAGTATCCCAAGATAATCAAGTACTCACTTAGGAGGTATACCACATCCGCTCGGATTATATTAATCCATATAGTGAACGTCTCATTTAATTGAGATCGTGTTCCGTGGTCAGGAACTACTTGATTAAAGCGTATGAAGCCACACAGGGACCTTCATCTATATCTCTTTGTCTAAATTCCCATAGAGATAAAACCGTGACCCCAATCACATGCTGCATTATCAGTTTTTGGGAAACTACTAAACTGATAAAGTAGGAGACCGTTATAATGTCCATTACGAGGAAATCAACCATCTCATAATCAATTCCAAGATGTGAGAGAAGCCTTGCGCTACTAGGCGAGCATTCTACAATCTCATTATTCTCATCACTTTTCCTTACGAATAACCAAATAAACGAACTCGTTTAACATTGGTGGTGTTGGAGCTACAGGTCCGAACACACTTTCGCTAAGGAGTCTACTTGGATTGCAAGTTTCCATTAGTCCAGTCTATTCTATGCTGACTTCAGGCAACGATACATGGTTCCCTGTCATAATTTGCTCATATTATCAGTTGTCACCGAATATATGAACAAGTAATCAATGACAGTCTCGTTTCACTTCGATATCGTCTAAGATCTCATGATCGACAGATATTTCGAGATTCTAGGATGAGGAGGAAATCATACATCTCCTTACTCCTTTATAATCTCGTGCGACAAACGAGTTTCAGTTCACCACCTCTGGGGCTGAACGAATTAAGAACCGGTCAACTTCCTCATATCTTAGGAAGGATGACAGACTAACGGCCGATGGCAGCGTCCTTTGCTTGGCGGGTTCGGCCAAAGCAACGTGTTACGACAGGAATACGGCGTCTGACAGGGACGTCTATCCTTGTAAGCATTTTGCAGCAGGTATAAATGATCTCGTGACATCTCATAAAGTCATTAAATGCGTCTGACATTTAGTTAGACTTGAGGGAGTCTATGCACTTACTTATCACTAAGTGCAGTTTTGGAGATCAAGCTAAGACTGAGTGGGTTATGCCACGTTATTTCACGTCGTTCCTTATCAACGGTAACGTATAAATCTCCCCCTAACGACGGGAAGAACAGTCTTAGCGATGTCACTTTCGCATATCATGCGGTAAAGAGATCGCTTGCCAAGGTTACTCTATCAAATGATAGGCAGGGATTCATAATCGACTTATGTCCCCTTCAGAGGTCCATATTTTGAACGCTATAGGGGCTCAATCAAAATATTAATTAAGCACTCTAAAAACGCGTTAATATGAGACTTCTGGCTCATAACCAGTAACCAGCTGGTACACATATGGTGTTTGAGTGTATATGGGCCTCATGACGGACCAATGCAGCAAAATAGCATGACCCCACACGGAAATATAAATCTTGGTGCGCAAGACCAAGAAATGCGTGCAATCATTTGCAGTCGCATCATCAAACTTTCCGCGCGTCCATTTGGGTCTGAACATAATCGACATGATGTTCAATTTCAATTTCCAAACTCAAGTAATTCAAATCAAAATTTCGATTTTAACTCTTCGGAATTATCAAGTCGACTAGACTTTTCAGGATAATCCGAATCATGAGCCATCAACTTAATGATATGGCTAAAAGTTTGGAAAGTGCTGCATTTATGTGGACAACATTAAAATGTGACCATATTGTCGATGCATCAACCATAACCATTTATATTTATGGCCCGTCTTATGGTTGGATAAGTCCACAATAACTCCTTCAATTCTTTACAAGAATTCTACGAGTTCATTTCGTGATCTTTACACATACTGATCTTTCAAAGTGAGCAATAGTGACATGAATTTCGGATTAATCACGAAATATATTCTCAAAGAGAATCCAAATGCGATGCGATTATAAATCAAGCATCGTCTTTTGACCCGGGAATATCTCATCCGGTCAATGCCACAATATCAAAATGCTCTTATCAATCGACGACAGGCGAATGATAGTACAGACAATCATGTCTTAGCATCTAAATCATTTATCATTTCGACGACAGGCGAAATGATAAAGATAACTTTAAATGATTTAAAGAATGTGGTAGCAACCACTTGAAAGACATTTCAACTCCTCTAAAATACGCTTTTGGTCGTATTGAATGGAGGCTATGTAAAGAAATTTTAATTATTTCATGAGCTATTACCAGATAACACTGGTTTTCTCGAATATTTTATAAATCAACAAGGTACGGCAGGACCTACATGAGTATAAGACTTCATATTTGACAAATCAATTTGGTTTTACCAAAGATTTCGATTTTGGAACGACAGGTCCAGAATCATTGTCACTGAGTACTCTTTTAGGCAAATAATTGATGAAATTATGTGGTACACTGTTACCCACTATTTCCAAAAAAATCAACTACCCCACAAGTATTGCCTAAAATTTCATAATTTAAAGTTTGGTCACATTTGTCAAAAAAATTTGCTCAAAACACTTTAAATTATTTTAAGAAATTTCGTAAACAGGCAAACCATAATCCAAAAGTATGTCCAGATGGAAAAATCATAATCCAAATGGAAAAATATAATCCAGATGAGCGAAAAAATGGCTCAATGATTTATCAAAATCAGTAAAGAAAGGTATCAAACTCATTTGAGCCACAAAATCGGGGGTCTCAAGAGTTTCCTTTCAATTAACTTTAACCACATTAGCATCGGTTTTTCCACCTTTATAATAGTTGTGAACTATTTAAGGAGTAACCGTGCATGACATTTGTCTTTATAGCATAGAGTTGCCTCCTTGAGCATTATCTCTTGCTTTGTGACAATGGGCCATATTGTTCCTTTCAATTACTGTCTTGTAGCCACAGGTTTTCGATTTTGACGATTGTCTAAAATCTTGCTTGGCTAGGCGATTCATCGGGATCGCGACAGTTCAAGACAAATAACACTTGTCTCGGTTCTCGATTCGTGGAAAAAAAATATACACGAAGAGCATTAATATCAGGCAAACAATTCGCCATTGACCCAATAGGATTAAAACTACTCATCGGGATAATTTTCTTATCCAATAACATATGGGTGATAAAGGAACATGGTGAATATAAATTCACGATACTGCTTATGGAATACAATTTCCAAGCTAGTATTTTGGTGAAGGATAGCTCCAATATGTCAATTTCAGACATTTGTTCACCATAGACGTCATCACGTCTCAAATGTGGCGGCGGAATAAAATCAACTCCTTAGCATTCATCCTGAGGGTAACAACAAACTCGTGTTTTACTCATCAAAGATGGCATCAAAAAAAAATTTTGGGCATCACATTTTCACACATCAGGGTGACTAACATGTGGTGACAAATTAAAATCAACGTTTAAACAGTCATTTCGCAAGTATGTTTTACGATTTTTCTCATCATATATGGCATCCAACATGTGTTGGGAGTTCTGTATTATTTATCATATAAAACGACTGGTTTATATGTTTATGGTTTGCACAAGCATAAACTTTATTTCGAAACGACAGGTTCGAAAAATAGTTTTGCTTTTAATGTGAATAGGTTCTCATTGATCGAACGACAGGTCGATACAGAGACACCAATTCGGCGAAACATACATCACTATATAAACACACTCGGGGAAATTATTATTTAGTCAACCCCTTTCGGTAGCTCTACTTGAAAAACGACCAGGAAAGACGGTGAGGGTGGAGGGCACGAATGCCACTTAAAACCCGACCTCATTAGGATATCGACTTCCGCCTATATCTTTCCTAGACATCGTATCCAAATAGGTGAGCCTATTTAGGGAAGATTCATAATTTTTCCAACTTAAATGTGTATATATACGATTTTCGCTTTTTATATATGGCAATAATATTAACAATATAGACAATATCTATCTAGATTAACCACATATATATAAACAGGCAGTAAATATATTTTAGGATCTATCTAATCATGCAGTAGATTTTGTGTTATAAACAAATCAATTTAAGATTATCAATCAATCCATAAAGATTCTAACATATCAAATCAAATCAATTTAAGATTATCAATCAATCCATAAAGATTCTAACATATCAAATTAAATCAATTTAAGATTATCAATTAGATCTAATCCAATAATTTACTGGTATATGTGATATTTATATATATGATAATATCAAAAATATATGAATATGCTAACAAGATATCAATCAATTATCTATGTTTATCGCCATATTAATAATTCTATACATGGTAGTTTTAACATGCAAGCAAACAATATATTTTTAATTACCAATCAATTCTATATATGGTAAAAAAATATTTTAACATGCAATGGGGTTAAATTTACATGGAAACATATCAATTAAGCATGTGATATGCAATACTAATCATGCTATATTCAAGGCCGTACACTGTAAAAACGAATACTATATGTATAGTCAGCCTATATAAGGTACACTGTAAAAACTTAGGCATAATAGTATTTAGGCTGGTTATATAGGTTACGTACACTGCATAGTCAACGAATACTATATGTAAATAGTACGTAAGGTACACTGTAAATACTATTCGCTAGTGCATAATTTTATAATATAACATGCAATTTTCAACATTGACCTCATGCAATATATACATATATGGAACGTCTGTTACGGTAAAATCGATACCTTTCACACCGTATGTTGAAAAAGGTCGATATAGCAAAAATCCAATTAAACCCGCATAAACCTTAAGGTTTAAAAATACCCAATATCTGTGCGTTTACGCAAAAATCTCCAATCTCCGCGAGCGTATATCCTATTCTCCGCGAGCATCGTGCTGATAACGTGTTGTGTGACATATTAGCTCGTTATAGATATATATAGAGATATGTATAGATATAAAGAGAGATATGAGAGACAACAATAAGAAAGACTTTATTAATCAGAATTTATCAATAAAAGGGACCCTAACCTTCTTTATATACTAGATGTTAGGGTTATACAAGCTAGAAAGCCCAACTTAGACCCACTGTGAGTAAGGCCCAATAGTCCAATAATAAACTATAACAATATATATATATATATATATATATCTTTTCATTTTTCCAGCGTGATACCATATCTCACTCCCCCCGTTTGCCATCATATATATCGATCATAAAATTTTAGATTCGATTTTATTGCAAAACACTCTTATATTATTATAATCATAAGTTTATATGTAATAATTTATGAATGACTACAAATGAAATAAATAGTGATAAGCAAAATTGGTTGTAAGGTAATATGTTAAAGTTTTAAATATTTACATTTTTACAAATTAAAATAAAAAATTTATTCATAATAAAAAAATTATAACATGATTTAATTACAAAATTAAAAATAATACTCATTTCGTTCCCAATTATTAGATATGTTTGGGGAATGGTGAAATTTAAGATAACTTTAATATTCTTGCATGAAGTTACGATAATACTCACAAAAAAAAAACAAAAAAAAAAACACGGAGTGAGTATGATTTAATATAAAATGGTCAATTATGTAGGGACATCACAAAGAATAATAATTAACTATTTAGGAAACAAAATATTTAAACAAAAATTATAATTGTTAGATGTTAAACTATTTATATTTAAAGAAATATTTATACCATTTTGTGATAATAATAAAAAGTTAAAAAAATATACAACTATTAGATGTTAAAATGTTTATAAAAATATTTATGTTGTGATTCTTATTAGCTCAGTATATATATTATATAGGAGATATAGAGAGAACATAGAGAGAGGGAACAGTAGGTCTTTATTAATCAGAATATATATGAATGAATATGAATGGAATGTCAAATACAAGACCCCTAGCCCTCTTTATATAGATAGAGGGTTAGGGTTACAAGCCCATCTGGGCTCATTAAGTAAAAGCCCAAGAGTCCAATAATCTTACAACACTCCCCCTTTGGACGTCTTGAATTCTTCGTCTTCATGCAGTCGATCTGAGTCGAGTTCATTCGCAGTGCTAAACACATAAAAACCTTAAGGCCGGAAAACCCAGTGTGGGACAAAACCGGTACCTAGGAGAAACTGTGTAGCCGAATGATATAGGCCGAAATATCATGTAAGTAACTAACCACAAAACAGTGTGCCTCATCAAAACCTTGTCAGAGCAAACCCAATGGGAAAATCTCTGATCGAAGGAAAAAGAGTGCAACAATGGTAGTAGTAGGGATCAACCACAAAACAGGTGCCTCATCAAAACCTTGCTAGAGTAAACCCAGTGGGAAAAAATCTCTAGTCGAAGGACAAAAGAGTACACAGTGGTAAGAAGTATACAACAGGATACTCCCCCTAATTTCGGCAATCTTAAGTGAGATATAATGGGAACGTGTCTCGCTAAAAACCTTGCCAAGGAAAACCCAGTGGGAAAAAACCTTGGTCTAAGGACAAAAAGAGTACACGAGCATGCGACTGGATGCTCCCCCTCACTTGCACACGATAGGGTGCGAGGATTTCGACTAAGTAGTAATTAGTGCAATAAGCATTCACCTGGATGCTCCCCCTCACTTGCACACGACTGGGTGCAATGATTTCATATTCGAATAAATAGTATGAGCATTCGACTGGATGCTTCATTTACTTGCACACGACTGGATGCAAGAAAATCTAACGTGGAATAGAACGAGCATTCAACTGGATGCTCTTAAACTTCATATGTGAAGATTTATTTCGGCGAAAAATGCTAAATAGCACAATCTAGTCATGTCTCTCTTGATCGATAACAACAAGTTGTCCTCAAATAAGACAGGTGTTTTATCTGGATCGTGAGATAGAGTATATGTAATTCAAATATGGCTAATACGAGCTCGAAGCCATATACACTCTCTAGTCGTCTCATAGAGCACGAGTAGATCAGAGTGATTCGTTTGGAGTCGTTCCAAGACCTCCAAGATATCGCCTTATTCCTAATGGCAAAGACATACCATGTTAGGAATATCCCTTATGCGGGTCTGATAAGTAACCAGCATCGGTATAACCGAAAAAGGGTTGCGTTAATTCGAGTACCAAAGGGGGTAGGTACACTCGATGACGCAAATGGGATAAACTAGCCCACTTCCAAAATTACCATAAGGTAAGGGAATGTGTCTTTAGTGCCATTTCGATGGCAGCGTGTTAGCGCGATGTTGTGTCGAGCTATACCATTCACAACAGACAAGATGTTCGTCCTAGTACATTAGACCAAGTACAATGATGCGCTTATTGTACTTAGATATGAACATCATGGTTCAATATCTCTTTGTCGTCTCATCAGGGACGGACCGGGTCTATATCAATGTCTAGTGATCGAACGATCATGGGAGAATCTGACAACTTAGCGTCATGATGACTACAACGTCATAACACCTTCTGGGTGTAGTCTGAATCATGGACTTAGATTCAATCTTTACGGGACTCGATCATCAGGTCGAGTCACTACCGTGTCTTCCCAAGATCATTCATCTCGAAGGCAAATCCAAAAATGGATCGCGTAATAAAACACGCAAGGGCATAATACTTGTTCAAGTATCCCAAGCTAATCAAGTACTCACTTAGACGGGTATACCACATCCGCTCGGATTATATTAATCCATATAGTGAACGTCTCAGTCAATTGAGATCGTGTTCCGTGGTCAGAAACTACTTGATTTAAGCACATGAAGTCACACAGGGACCTTCATCTATATCTCTTTGTCTAAATCCCCATAGAGATAAAACCGTGACCACATTCATGGCTGCATACTCAGTTTTTCGGAAACTACTAAACTGGTAAAGTAGGGGACTGTTATAATGTCCATTACGAGGAAATCAACCATCTCGTAATCAATTCCAAGGTGTGAGAGAAGCCTTGCGCTACTAGGCGAGCATTCTACAATCTCATTATTCTCATCACTTTTCCTTACGAATAACCAAATAAACGAACTCGTTTAACATTGGTGGTGTTGGAACTACAGGTCCGAACACACTTTCGCTAAGGAGTCTACTTGGATTGCAAGTTTCCATTAGTACAGTCTATTCTACGTTGACTTCAGGCAACAGTACATGGTTCTCTGTCATAATTTGTTCATATTATCAGTCGTCACTGAATATATGAACAAGTAATCAATGACAGTCTCGTTTCGCTTCAATATCGTCTAAGATATCATAATCGACAGATATTTCGAGATTCTTAGGATGAGGAGGAAATCACACATCTCCTTGATCCTTTATAATCTCGTGCAACAAACGAGTTTCAGTTCACCACCTCTGGGGCTGAACGAATTAAGAACCGGTCAACTTCCTCATATCTTGGGAAGGACGACAGACTGACGGCCGACGACAGCGTCCTTTGCTTGGCGGGTTCGGCCAAAGCAATATGTTACGACAGGAACACGGCGTCCGACAGGGACGTCTATCCTTGCAAGCATTTTGCAGTAGGTATAAATGATCTCGTGACATCTCATAAAATCATTAAATGCGTCTGACATTTAGTTAGACTTGAGGGAGTCTATGCACTTACTTATCACTAAGTGCAGTTTTGGGATCAAGCTAAGACTGAGTGGGTTATGCCACGTTACTTCACGTCGTTCCTTATCAACGGTAACGTGCAAATCTCCCCCTAACGACGGGGAGAGCAGTCTTAGCGATGTCACTTTCGCATATCATGCGGTAAAGAGATCGCTTGCCAAGGTTACTCTATCAAATAATAGGCAGGAGATTCATAATCGACTTATGTCCCCTTCAGAGGTCCATATTTTGAACGCTATAGCGGCTCAATCAAAATATTAATTAAGCACTCCAAACACGCGTTAATATGAGACTTCTGGCTCATAACCAGTAACCAGCTGGTACGCATATGGTGTTTGAGTGTCTATGGGCCTCATAACGGACCAATGCAGCAAAATAGCATAACCCCACACGGAAATATAAATCTTGGTGCGCAAGACCAAGAAATGCGTGCAATTATTTACAGTCGCATCATCAAACTTTCCGTGAGTCCATTTGGGTCTGAACATAATCTGAACATAATCGACAGGATGTTCAATTTCAATTTCCAAACTCAGGTAATTCAAATCGAAATTTCGATTATTACTCTTCGGAATTATCAAGTCGACTAGAATTTTCAGGATAATCCGGATCATGAGCCATCAACTTAATGATAGGGCTAAAAGTTTGGAAAGTGCTGCATTTATGTGGACAACATTAAAATGTGACCATATTGTCGATGCATCAACCATAACCATTTATATTTATAGTCCGTCTTATGGTTGGATAAGTCCACAATAACTCCTTCAATTCTTTACAAGAATTCTACGAGTTCATTTCGTGATCTTTACACATACTAGTCTTTCAAAGTGAGCATTAATGGCATGAATTTCGGATTAATCACGAAATATATTCTCAGAGAGAATCCAAATGCGATGCGATTATAAATCAAGCATCGTCTTTTGACCCGGGAATATCTCATCCGGTCAATGCCACAATATCAAAATGCTCTTATCAATCGACGACAGGCGAATGATAGTACATACAATCATGTCTTAGCATCTAAATCATTTATCATTTCGACGACAGGCGAAATGATAAGGTAACTTTAAATGCTTTAAAGATGTGGTAGCAACCACTTGAAAGACATTTCAACTCCTCTAAAATACGTTTTTTGATCGTATTGAATGGAGGCTATGTAAAGAAATTTAATTATTTCATGAGCTATTACCAGGTAACACTGGTTTTCTCGAACATTTTATAACTCAACAAGGTACGGCAGGACCTACATGAGTATAAGACCTCATACTTGACGAATCAATTTGGTTTTACCAAAGATTTCGATTTGGAACGACAGGTCCAGAATCGTTGTCACTGAGTACTCTTTTAGGCAAATAGTTGGTGAAATTATGTGGTACACTGTTACCCACTATTTCTAAAAAACCAACTACACCACAAGTATTGCCTAAAATTTCATAATTTAAAGTTTGGTCACATTTGTCAAAGGAATTTGCTCAAAACACTTTAAATTATTTCGAGAAATTTCATAAACAGGCAAACCATAATCCAAAAGTATGTCCAAATGGAAAAAATCATAATCCAAATGGAAAAACATAATCCAGATGAGCGAAAAAATGGCTCAATGATTTATCAAAATCAATAAAGAAATGTACCAAACTTATTTGAGCCACAAAAACCGGGGGTCTCAAATGTTTACTTTCAGTTATCTTTAACCACATTAGCATCGGTTTTTCAACTTTTATAATAGTTTTGAACTATTTAAGGAGTAACCGTGCATGACCTTTGTCTTTATAGCATAGAGTTGACTCTTTGAGCATTATCTCTTGCTTTGTGACAATGGGTCATATTGTTCCTTTCAATTACTGTCTTGGAGCCACAGGTTCTCGATTTTGACGATTGTCTAAAATCTCGCTTGGCTAGGTGATTCATCGGGATCGCGACAGTTCAAGACATATAACACTTGTCTCGGTTCTCGATTCGTGAAAAAAAATGTACACGAAGAGCATTAATATCAGGCAAACAATTCGCCATTGACCCAATAGGATTAAAACTACTCACCGGGGTAATTTTCTTATCCAATAACAGATGGGCGATAAAGGAACATGGTGAATATAAATTCACGATACTGCTTATGGAATACAATTTCCAAGCTAGTATTTTGGTGAAGGATTGCTCCCATATGTCAATTTCAGACATTTGTTCACCATAGACGTCATCACGTCTCAAATGTGGCGGCGGAATAAAATCAACGCCTTAGCATTCATCTCGAGGGTGAGTAACAACAAACTCGTGTTTTACTCATCAAAGATGGCATCCAAAAAAAAATTTGGGCATCACATTTTCACACATCAGGGTGAGTAACATGTGGTGACGGATTAAAATCAACGTTTAAACAGTCATTTCGCAAGTATGTTTTTACGATTTTTCTCATCATAGATGGCATCCAACATGTGTTGGGAGTTCTGGATTATTTATCATATAAAACGACTGGTTTATATGTTTATGGTTTGCACAATCATAAACTTTATTTCGAAACGACAGGTTCGAAAAATAGTTTTGCTTGTAATGTGAATAGGTTCTCATTGATCGAACGACAGGTCGATACAGAGACACCAATTCGGCGAAACATACATCACTATATAAACACACTCGGGGAAATTATTATTTAGTCAACCCCTTTCGGTAGCTCTACTTGAAAAACGACCAGGAAAGACGGTGAGGGTGGAGGGCACGAATGCCACTTAAAACCCGACCTCATTAGGATATCGACTTCCGCCTATATCTTTCCTAGACATCGTATCCAAATAGGTGAGCCTATTTGGGGAAGGTTCATAATTTTTCCAACTTAAATGTGAATATATATGATTTCGCAATTCTACCATTCATGGCAATAAAGAACAGGTATATCTTTTCTAGATAACCACATATATACAAGGCAGTATAAAATATATTCATGATATATATCTAATCATGCAGTAGATTTGGTGATAAACTAAATCAATTCAGGATTATCAATCACACAAATTATATCATACCAAATCAAATCAAATCAATTAACTGCCATATGGTATATTTATATCTATGGTAATATCAAAAGATATGTTGATTATACTAATAAGATATCAATCAATTATCTACGGTTTATTGCCATATAAGTAATTCTATACATGATAGTTTTAACATATCTTATACATAACAGCAGTAATAATATTACATGGCAGTAATTATTAACATGGCAATTCATAAATTAATTCAATTAACATGCAATGTTATTTACTAGCCAATTAATCAATTATCATGTACGTATTTATGTTAGATATGGACCGAATTTTATACATATATGAACATATATACTGTTTTAAGTGTAACATATATACTACAAGGATCACTACTGTAATTACAGTAAACTATATTCAACTTACAGAGGTTATTACATATACAGTCCAGGAGTTTCTGTCAAATTACAGTTTAGTCCTTAAGTGTTTTACAATGTAGTCAATAGTTTTAGGGCGTTTCAAACTAGTCCTACTATGTTTAGTATGTAACATATTCAGTCAGGAAGATTTAATTTAACAATTCTACATGTATTAATTACAGTGTAATTAATTGTTTTATAAACTAACATACATATATGATACGTCTTTATTAACTTTTACACAAGTTTCATTACCTTAAACTAAAAATTAAGTTTGACTTCCATTAATAAGGTACAAATTTCGTTCAACAACTGTGCATGCACGTACAGTATTCAACCGGGTTTGTTAACATGTAGCTAGTAGGTTTTAATCTATACTGAACATGCATACAATTATTTAACAAGTTGGGTATTTGTACACAGCTAATATACATGCCGAATTTATCATATAACTACATAAGTTATATCCATGGTATAATCTCTAACAATTAGTAGCAACATATCAAGCAATATATTAATACCCTGCAGTGGTTTTATAGTAGCAACATATCAAACAATATATTAATACCCTGCAGTGGTTTTATAGGTAACATACTGGATTATATTTAGCTTTTGACAGTAAAACTAATATTTATAGTTTCGATTAATTGTGTACCTTTTACAAGATATGTTGATAAAGGTCGATATAACAAAAACCTAAAACCCCGGATAAACCTCAAGGTTTATAAATACCCAATATCCGTGCGTTTACCCAAAATCTTCAATATCCGCGAGCGTATATCCTATTCTCCGCGAGCAAAGTGCCGATAACGTATTGTGATACACTATTAGCTATGTATTTAGGGAGACAGAAGTAGAGAGAGAACAGTAGGTCTTTATTAATCAGAATATATATGAATGAATATGAATGGAATGTCAAATACAAGACCCCTAGCCCTCTTTATATAGATAGAGGGTTAGGGTTACAAGCCCATCTGGGCTCATTAAGTAAAAGCCCAAGAGTCCAATAATCTTACAACAATTTATACCATTTTGTTATAATAATAAAATAGTAAAATATTTCTCAAACTACGAATCAGTTTGATGCCCATTAAATTTCTATACCAACAATAAATTTTTATATCACATGCATAGTTCAAGTTATTTTCATTTCCATAACAAATGATAAGAAATTAACACTCCACTTGCCACCTCACCATTTAGAAATATTCTCTAACAGTAGCAAGTTTTCTCGCCACTAACATTGTATCTTTTGCTACATAGGCATTCTAACACTTTCAATGTGTACCACCTAAATTGCTTGTTGGGTTTAGAACTCACACTAATATGCATCGTAACATCTTCATTGAACGATTCTCTCACACGTTATAGTTAACTTGTTTTTTGATACCAAATATTGATATTGTATTTGAAATAATTAACTGTATAACATGTTAGATTCATCATTCTATATATGTAATTGTATGAATTAATATAAATAATATTCATTAACTATAGAGATTATTGCATCCCAAACTAATTATGTTCGTCAACCAATTCAAGATAAATAAAAAACTTATCTAAAAAACGGTCTATCAGAAATACGATATTTTTCTAAATAAAGTAAACTAATAAATTAAATCAATTTTAAGTTATGAGAAATCACCATAGTCAATACAGTAGTATAAAATGATGTACAATGAAAAAAGACTTAAAAGAAATATATTCAAACTTTATTGAAAAAAAAATGTATTACGTATTTTCAAGAAATGGCGTAATACATTCCTTACTCCTCGCTAACTTTGATTGTAACTGTAACAACTTTATAGTTATTTTGCAACATCATAAAGTTAACAATACTCTTACACACCCAATGTGCATGTAAAAAAACCTTTTAGTAAAGAAATTGAAACTAACAAACAAAAATACCTTTTAATAAAGAAATTGAAACTAACAAACAAGTTGAAGTGTCTACAATAAATACTTAGTTGTTATGTAACATATTAGCTCATATATATATGTATATAGATATAGAGAGAGAATATAGAGAGAGACACAACATGGTATTTATTAATCATAATGTATGAATTAATGTGAAATACAAGACCGCTAACCCTCTTTATATAGATAGAGGGGTAGGGTTATAAGCCCACTTGGGCCCATAAAATACAAGCCCAATAGTCCAATAATATCCTACAACACTCCCCCTTTGGACGTCTTGAATTCTTCATCTTCATGCAGTCGAGTTCATTCGCAGTGCTAAACACATAAAAACCTTAGGGACGGAAAACCCAGTGTGGGACAAAACCGTTAACTAGGAGAAACTGTGTAGCCGAATGATATAGGCCGAAATATCATGTAAGTAACTAACCACAAAACAGTGTGGCTCATCAAAACCTTGTCAGAGCAAACCCAATGGGAAAATCTCTGATCGAAGGAAAAAAAAAGTGCAACAATGGTAGTAGTAGGGATCAACCACAAAACAGGTGCCTCATCAAAATCTTGCTAGAATAAACCCAGTGGGAAAAAATCTCTAGTCGAAAGACAAAAGAGTACACAGTGGTAAGAAGTATACAATAGGATACTCTCCCTAATTTTGGCAATCTTAAGTGAGATATGATGGGAACGTGTCTCGCTAAAAACCTTGCCAAGGAAAACCCAGTGGGAAAAAACCTTGGTCTAAGGACAAAAAGAGTACACGAGCATGCAACTGGATGCTCCCCCTCACTTGCACACGACAGGGTGCGAGGATTTCGACTAAGTAGTAATTAGTGCAATAAGCATTCATCTGGATGCTCCCCCTCACTTGCACACGACGGGGTGCAATGATTTCATATTTCAAGAAAGAATACGAGCATTCGACTGGATGCTTCATTTACTTGCACACGACTGTATGCAAGAAAATATAACGTGGAATAAACCGAGCATTCGACAGGATGCTCTTAAACTTCACATGTGAAGATTTATTTCGGCAAGATATGCTAAATAGCATAATCTAGTCATGTCTCTCTTGATCGATAACAACAAATGGTCCTCAAATAAGACAAGTGTTTTATCTGGATCGTGAGACATATCATATGTAATTCAAATATGGCTAATACGAGCTCGAAGCCATATACACTCTCTAGTCGTCTCATAGAGCACGAGTAGATCAAAGTGATTCATTTGGAGTCATTCCAAAACCTCCAAGATATTGCCTTAATCCTAATGGTAAAGACAGACCATGTTAGGAATATCTCTTATGCGGGTCTGATAAGTAACCGGTATTGGTATAACCGAAAAAGGGTTGCGTTAATTCGAGTACCAAAGGGGGTAGGTACACTCGATGACGCAAATGGGATAAACTAGCCCACTTCCAAAATTACCATAAGGTAAGGTAATGTGTCTTTAGTGCCATTTCGATGGCAGCGTGTTAGCGCGATGCTGTGTCGAGCTATACCATTCACAACATACGAGATGTTCATCCTAGCGCATTAGACCAAGTACAATGATGCGCTTATTGTACTTAGATATGAACATGATGGTCTCATCAGGGACGGACTGGGTCTATATCAATGTCTAGTGATCGAACGATCATGGGAGAATCTGACGACTTAGCGTCATGATGACTAAAAACGTCATAACACCTTCTGGGTGTAGTCTGAATCATGGACTTAGATTCAATCTTTACGGGACTCGATCATCAGGCCGAGTCACTACCGTTTCTTCCCAAGTTCTTTCATCTCGAAGGCAAATCCAAAAGTGGATCGCATAATAAAACACGCAAGGGCATAACACTTGTTCAAGTATCCCAAGCTGATCAAGTAGTCACTTAGGCGGTATACCACATCCGCTCGGATTATATTAATCCATATAGTGAACGTCTCAGTCAATTGAGATCGTGTTCCGTGGTTAGGAACTACTTAATTTAAGCACATGAAGTCACACAGGGACCTTCATTTATATCTATTTCTTTAAATTCTCATAGAGATAAAACAGTGACCACAATCACATGGCTGCATACTCATTTTTTCGGAACTACTAAACTGGTAAAGTAGGGGACTGTTATAATGTCCATTATGAGGAAATGAACCATCTCGTAATCAATTCCAAGGTGTGAGAGAAGTCATGCGCTACTAGGCAAGCATTCTACAATCTCATTATTCTCATCACTTTTCCTTACGAAACGAACTCGTTTAACATTGGTGGTGTTGGAGCTACAGGTCCGAACACCCTTTCGCTAATGAGTCTACTTGGATTGCAAGTTTCCATTAGGCCAGTCTAATCTACGTTGACTTCAGACAACGGTACATGGTTCCCTGTCATAATTTGTTTATATTATCAGTCGTCACCGAATATATGAACAAGTAATCAATGACAGTCTCGTTTTGCTTCAATATCGTCTAAGATATCATGATCGACAGATATTTTGAGATTTTGAGGATGAGGAGGAAATCACACATCTCCTTGCTCCTTTATAATCTCTTGCGACAAACGAGTTTCTGTTCACCACCTCTGGGGTTGAACGAATTTTGGAACCGGTCAACTTCCTCGTATCTTGGGAAGGACGACAGACTGACGGCCGACGGCAGCGTCCTTTGCTTGGCGGGTTCGGCCAAAACAACGTGTTACGACAGGAACACGGCGTCCGACAGGGACGTCTATCCTTGCAAGCATTTTGCAGCAGGTATAAATGATCTTGTGACATCTCATAAAGTCATTAAATGCATCTAGTATTTAGTTAGACTTGAGGGAGTCTATGCACTTACTTATCATTAAGTGCAGTTTTGGGGATCAAGCTAAGACTGAGTGGGTTATGCCACGTTATTTCACGTCATTCCTTATCAACGGTAATGTGAAAATCTCCCCCCCCTAACGATGGGGAGAACAGTCTTAGCGATGTCACTTTCGCATATCATGCGGTAAAGAGATCGCTTGCCAAGGTTACTCTATCAAATGATAGGCAGGAGATTCATAATCGACTTATGACTCCTTCAGAGGTCTATATTTTGAACGCTATAGCGGCTCAATTAAAATATTAATTAATCACTCTAAACACGCGTTAATATGAGACTTCTGACTCATAACCAGTACGCATATGGCGTTTGAGTGTCTATGAGCCTCATAACATACTAATGCAGCAAAATAGCATAACCCCACATGGAAATATAAATCTTGGTGCGTAAGGCTAAGAAGTGCATGCAATCATTTGCAATCGCATCATCAAACTTTCCGTGAGTCCATTTGGGTCTGAACATAATCGACAGGATGTTCAATTTCCAAACTCTAGTAATTCAAATCGAAATTTCAATTCTTACTCTTCGGTATTATCAAGTCGACTAGACTTTTCAGAATAATCCGTATCATGAGCCATCAACTTAATGATAGGGCTAAAAGTTTAGGAAATGCTGCATTTCTGTGGACAACAATAATAATGTGACCTTATTGTCAATGCATCAACCATAACCATTTATATTTATGGTCCGTCTTATGGTTGGATAAGTCCACAATAACTCCTTCAATTCTTTACAAGAATTCTACAAGTTCATTTCGTGATCTTTACACATACTAGTCTTTCAAAGTGAGCATTAGTGGCATGAATTTCGGATTAATCACGAAATATATCCTCAAAGAGAATCCAAATGCGATGCGATTATAAATCAAGCATCGTCTTTTGACCCGGTAATATCTCATCCGGTCAATGCCACAATATCAAAATGCTCTTATCAATCGACGACAGGCGAATGATAGTACAGACAATCATGTCTTAGCATCTAAATCATTTATCATTCGACGAATGATGATATGAAAAGGTAACTTTAAATGCTTTAAAGAATGTAGTAGCATCCACTTGAAAGACATTTCAACTCCTCTAAAATACGCTTTTGGTCGTATTGAATGGAGTCTATGTAAAAAAAAATTAATTCTTTCATGAGCTATTACCAGATAACACTGGTTTTCTCGAATATTTTATAACTCAACAAGGTACAGCAGGACCTACATGAGTATAAGACCTCATATTTAACAAATCAATTTGGTTTTACCAAAATTTTTGATTTGGAACGACGGGTCCAGAATCGTTGTCACTGAGTACTCTTTTAGGCAAATAGTTGGTGAAATTATGTGGTATACTGTTACCCACTATTTCTAAAAAAATCAACTACCCCACAAGTATTGCCTAAAATTTCATAATTTAAAGTTTGGTCACATTTGTCAAAGGAATTTGCTCAAAACACTTTAAATTATTTCGAAAAATTTTGTAAACAGGCAAATCATAATCCAAAAGTATGGTCCAAATAGAAAAATAATAATCCAAATGGAAAAACATAATCCAGATGAGCGAAAAAATGGCTCAATGATTTATCAAAATCAATAAAGAAATATATCAAACTCATTTGAGCCAAAAAATCGGGGGTCTCAAGAGTTTTCTTTCAATTAACTTTAACCACATTAACATCGGGTTTTTTTCCTTTATAATAGTTTTGAACTATTTAAGGAGTAACCGTGCATGACCTTTGTCTTTATAGCATAGAGTTGCCTTGAGCATTATCTCTTGCTTTGTGACAACGGGCCATATTATTCATCGGGATCGTGACAGTTCCAGACAAATAACACCTGTCTCGGTTCTCGATTCGTTGAAAAAAAATGTACACGAAGAGAATTAATATCAGGAAAACACGCCATTGACCCAATAGGATTAAAATTACTCACCGGGATAATTTTCTTATCTAATAACAGATGGGCGATAAAGCAACATGGTGAATATAAATTCACGATACTGCTTATGAATACAATTTCCAACCTAGTATTTTGGTGAAGGATTGCTCCAATATGTCAATTTCAGACATTTGTTCACCATAGACGTCATCACGTCTCAAATGTGGCGGCGGAATAAAATCAACGCTTTAGCATTCATCCTGAGGGTAACAACAAACTCGTGTTTTACTCATCAAAGATAGCATCCAAAAAAATTTTTGGGTATCACATTTTCACACATCAGGGTGAGTAACATGTGGTGACGGATTAAAATCAACGTTTAAACAGTCATTTCGCAAGTATGTTTTGCGATTTTTCTCATCATAGATGGCATCCAACATGTGTTGGGAGTTCTGGATTATTTATCATATAAAACGACTGGTTTATATGTTTATGGTTTGCACAAACACAAACGTTTTTTCGAAACGATAGGTTCAAAAACATTAGTTTTGCTTCTCATGTGAATCGGTTCTCATTGATCGAATGATGGGTCGATACTGAAACACCAATTCGGCGAAACATACATCACTATATAAACACACTCGGGTAAATTATTATTTAGTCAACCCTTTTCGGTAGCTCTAATTGAACACGACCAGGAAAGACGGTGAGGGTGGAGGGCACGAATGCCACTTAAAACCCAACCTCATTAGGATATCGACTTCCGCCTATATCTTTCCTAGACATCGTATCCAAATAGGTGAGCCTAGTTGGGGAAGGTTCATAATTTTTCCAACTTAAATGTGAAAATATGTGATTTCGCAAATTACCATATTATGTAAATGGCAATGATTAAGAATCTATATTGTACCTGCTAGCATGATTAACTAACAATATATATAGTGGCATGGCGCTACATATTTACTAATAAGGAAATAAAATTAGTATTATCAATTTAGATGTACCAATTACACTAGCAAGATATAACACAATATTTTTATTATCATGTTGCTATAGGTGTAGATTCTATACATGGTAACTAAATCATGCATGTGGGTGGGTGTATATAGATCGAATATTGATATTTATCAAATAAACAAACTCATAGGCATACAAGTTATGTACTAGGGGATCACTACTGTAATTTTAATAAAACTATATTTATTTTTAGTGTTATTACTAGGCCAGCCCTAATATTTAGGCATGTTCAGTTTAGTCCCTACTGTTTTGAACTAGCAGATTTGGTTATACGGATTTATACTATCAACAACCGTAAACATTAGAGTTAACTAGCAAAACATATACAAGGTTTGTTTTATATACATAACATGTGATGTGAGTAATTTATAGATACTATAGTTTAATTAACATAGGTGTATTGGTAAATCTAGTCAAGACATATAATGTAAATCTACGTAATATACGTGGTTGCATAAACACATCAACATATTAATCTAGGATACAGGTTATTACCGTAACATGTAATAGTTTTATATAATGGATTATTTACACATATATAGCATAAGATCGTTCGTCAAACACCTATGATGACATATTTATGGTCATATGATCATGAGTTGAATATGGCATGATGTTAGTATATATGTACTAATTCGACTTACAGAACATACGCAAGAATTAGTAATAACCAGCGTGTATTTAACATGCAGGGTTACGGAAAATAAATTTTGTATTTTGAAAAAAAAATGTACCTTACATACGGTATGTTGGTGAAAGTCGATATAGCAAAACCCTAAAAAACCCGGATAAACCTCAAGATTTATAAATACCCAATATCCGTGCGTTTACCCAAAATCTTCAATATCCGCGAGCGTATATCTTAGTGTCCGCGAGCAAAGTGCCGATAACGTGTTGTGTGACATAGTAGCTCACATATATATGTATATAGATATAGAGAGAGAATATAGAGAGAGACACAACATGGTCTTTATTAATCATAATGTATGAATGAATGTGAAATATAAGACCCCTAACCCTCTTTATATAGATAGAGGGGTAGAGTTATAAGCCCAGTTGGGCCGATAAAGTACAAGCCCAATAGTCCAATAATAGCCTACAACATTAGTCTTTTTTTTTTCTTTTCTTTTTTGTTTTTTGAAATAAAAATACTTAGTCTTACACAAAAGTAGGATGATGTGCCATATTCTAAAGTGTCCATTGTAGCATTCAATTTTTTTCTCCTGACACTGGCATACTCTTTAACCATTCTATTGGAAATTGTGAGAATTCTATTGGAAATTGTGAGAAAGTTAGAAGAGTAAAGATAAAGAGAACACTGCAAAAGAGAAGAAGATATGTTTTTTATTCATATGAATATTGAGACCAACGTGATACATCTATATATATCATTGTGTGGTAAATAAATCACTATAATTAAGGTAATAGATAATATAATATTAATGGAGAGAATCATGGATATTCAAACCATTTATAATAATATCTCATAAACAATAATATAGCATAAATATATATTCTATATAATATATCAGGAAATACTCTACTGATCTGGAATATAATCAGTGATTTTTCACACTCCCTCTCAAGCTGGACTAAAAACATTAAATAGTCCCAGCTTGTCGACCATCTTTCCGAATGACGGTTTGGGCAATCCCTTAGTCAACACATCTTCCGTTTGTTGCGATGAAGGCACGTACATAATAGAGACACTTTTGTCTTTAATTTTTTCTTTGACAAAGTGTTTGTTCAGCTCTACATGCTTTGTTCTATCATGATGAACGGGGTTATGAGAGATGGCAATGGAGGCCTTATTATCGCAGTAGACCTTCATAGGTTTATTTTCCAAAAAGTTGTAACTCGGTCATCAATATCTTGAGCCAAAGTAACTCACATATAACATGAGCTAACGCTCTAAATTCCGCCTCAACACTACTTTTAGCTACTACGGGCTGTTTTTTGCTTCTCCAAGTAACTAAATTTCCCCATACAAATATACAGTAACCTGTTGTTGACCTCCTATCAACTACCGATCTGTCCAATCTGCATCCGTAAATGTCTCGATACCCCTGTTTTCATTCCTTTTGAAGAATATTCCCAAGTCTGCAGTCCCTTTGAGGTACCTCAGAATTTGATACACAGTTTCCATATGTTTTTCAGAAGGACAATGCATAAATTGACTAACTAAACTAATAGCGAAAGCAATTTCTGGTCTAGTGTGAGATAAATAAATAAGCCTCCCGACTAGCCGTTGATATCAAGATTTATCCACTGGTGTACTTTCTTGATGCTCGCCTAGCTTCAAATTAGGATTTATAGGTGTATCTATCGGTTTACAACCCAATATCCCCGTTTCTTTCAAAAGGTCCCGAACATATTTTCTTTGTGAAACTGATATTCCGCTTCGATTCCTTGCTATCTCCAGACCAAGAAAGTACCTTAGTGAGCCCAAATCTTTAATCTCAAACTCTGCGGCAAGAGTATTTTTTAGTCTTTCCATCTCTACAATATCATCACCAATCAATATAATATCCTCGACATAAACTATCAAAATTGAAATTTTACCATTGCTATGCCTATAAAACAAAGTGTGATCAGATTGAGCTTGTCGATATCCTTAATGAAGAATCATGTTAGTAAATCTTCTAAATCAGGCCCGTGGAGACTGTTTTAGTCCATAAAGTGACTTTTTAAGTTTGCAAAACTTTCCATGAACTCTGTCTCCATCAAAACTCGGCGGCAATTCCATATACACTTCTTCTTCTAATTCGTCGTTTAGAAAAGCATTATTGACATCGAGTTGTTGCAGCTTCCAATCTAAGTTAGCAGCAACTAATAAGAGTACTCGAATCGTGTTAAGTTTCGCCATGGGAGCAAATGTTTCTTGATAATAACCTCCGTAAGTTTGTGAAAAACCTTTTGCAACCAACCTTGCTTTATAGCGTTCAACTGACCCATCCGATTTATACTTGACAGTAAAAACCCACTTACAACCCACTGCAGATTTTCCTCTCGGCATCTCCACGACATCCCAAGTTTCATTTTTCTCTAACGCTAATATTTATTCCTTTACGGTAATTCTCCATTCTTGTATGGACAAAGCTTCATCTATATTCTTCAGGATTTATTTACTTGACATATTCGTTACAAGTGCCTGGACTGAGGAGGACAAGTGGCTATACGCAACAAATTTGGAGAACGGGTGTTTAGTACAAACCATGGTTCCTTTTCTTAGTGCTATCGGAACATCAAGATCAATAATATTAGTAGTAACTTGCGGACTAATAGTGTGGGTACCTGTAGGTTCAGATTCATGGCTCTGCAATGGATCGGTGCGATGCTCTACTCTTTGAGAATTTTTCTGGTTTGAATAAACAAGTATCTCATGAGATTTCAGTTGCGAATCTCCCCCTATCTCAGAATTTTCCGGCACAGTAGGATCAATATCAAATGATTTAGGGAGCTTAATGGGTTTTATCGGAAATGAAACTTCTTCAGCTAGCGGAAGCGGAATAGGTTCGGTTGGTGGTAAAGGTACAATCTGAGATGGTGTAGCTGAAACAATATCCAAAAGATTTTCCTCATGAACTTTGGCCCCTGAGGTAATTTTTTGGTAAAATAAGGTTGGTTTTCAAAGAATGCGACATCCATAGAAATATAATATTTTTGTGTTTCGGGTGAGTATGACTTATAACCCTTTTGAGTAGGAGAGTATCCTAAAAAAACACAATTCCTAGCTTTAGGACCGAGCTTACTTCTCTCATGATCATGAATATGTACAAAAGAAGTACAACCAAATTTTTTTTAAAGGAATTGATGATAGAAATCTTGCATCAAGAATAGATTTGAGAAAAGGATTCAATGGTGTATAATTATTAAGAACTCGGGTTGGCATTCTGTTTATTAGATAGCAGGCGGTGAGAATAGCATCGCCCCATAAGTATTTTGGGACATTATTTGTAAACATCATGGCTCTAGACACTTCTAAGAGATGGCGATTCTTTCTTTTGGCGATGCCATTTTGTTATGGAGTTACTATGCAAGAACTTTGGTGTATGATGCCTTTTTCAGATAGGAAAGTTCCTAGGACAGATTTAAAATATTCAGTGTCGTTGTCGGTTCTCAAAATTTGAATGTCAGTTTTGAATTGGGTTCTAATCATCGAGTGAATGTTTTTGAAAGTTTGTTCAACTTCAGATTTTTCTTTTAAGAGGTAAACCCAATAAACACGAGTATGATCGTCAATAAAAGTAATAAACCATTTTTTTCCGGTCAAGTGTTTTACTCTTGAAGGCCCCCAAACATCACTATGCATTAACGTAAAAGGAGATGAGGCTCTATAGTTCTGAGAAGGAAAATTGGACCGAACATGTTTGGGTAATTGACAGATTTCGCATTCAAATGAATCTTTATTATGAAATAGTGATGGAAACAAAGTTCGCAAATATGAAAAATTTGGATGTGCTAGCCTACGATGCCTCAACATTACTCTTTGTTCTCTCGATAAAGAACCACAGTTTGTCGTTAGAGCTTGTTTATTCAATTTGGCTTCATTCTCAAAATAGTACAGTCCCACACTTTCTCTAGTATTTCCAATCATCTTCCCCGAAGTCAAGTCCTGAAACACACAAAAAGTCTCAGAAAAATGGGCATTGCAATTTAAGTCTCTTGTTAGCTTACTAATTGAGAGAAGATTGCAAGACAGCTTTGGAGTTTCACCCTCCGGATAGGGTCATGCAACAATTCGGTTTAAGATAGATGATAGCACATGTTGTTGTTAGACCTGTTGAGGTATATGTGATAGGTCGTAAGGTTCATTAAGCGCACAATTGGATTCAACACTTTGTGCAACACATTGCGACTTGGGATGCAAGGACCGACCATGTCCAAACTGATGAGTTCCATTGTGGTATTCAGACGACAACTCGAGACTACATGAGATGGTATCATAGAATAAGCAGATGATGGTATACTATCTTGTGTCCAATCTCATGTCGACGAACTTCATCCAACTGCTGGGAGGATGTGACTATTGGTAAAAATAAAAATTTCATTATGTTACTCTTATTTAGAATTTTGTTATATCTTATTTTCTATATCTATCACTTTTTTACAAAAAAACATTACTCTCTTACATTTTTGTGATTCGAAATCGGATAAAAAAAATGAAAAGGTAATCAGAAGAAGATAGCAAAATGTCTTAACATGTTAATAAAGACTGGGATGAGACCTTCACAGATAGAGCAGGCCGAAATGCCGTCTTATAATGTCCCGCCCCACCAACCTGTTACATCCGGCAATCATGGACAAAAGGGCTTCACACTCATAACACATTGTATTAGTTCCACAACTAAAGTTCATGATGGAGTATGTGGAATCCGCCTGAGATTCCCCGTTACCGTTGGCTTATGCTATGACAGATGATTCATTTGGTAAGTATCAAGTTCAAAACACCAATTTTTCACCACAAGGATAACCAAGTGCTGGTTTGCTCATAACTTCACAAAGACAAGCACAATTTAATGAGTCGCACTCTTTCTTATGTCTGCGTATGTTCCCATTCATATTAGAGTTTCCTACACAATACGAGGGAGGGTCGTCTTAACAGGGCCTCGTAGAGCTACCATCCTATATTTGAGTTTTGATGGTAGTTTGATTTTTTTTTTTTACCACATTTGAGTATGTTTTTATATTGTATTTGGACTCTTATTTACGCATTACTTTGTGAGTAGTTTGCTTTCTAGCGGGATGCCACTTCCTTTTTAACGCCTCATAATATTTGTCTAAATACTTCTCGTCATGGATCAACTTAAGGAGAGTAATGCTTGTCTCATCCACTAATAAACGTAGGCATAAGAAACAGTCTAAAATTATTTTTGCTTGGATCAATAATGATCGTAGCATAATTATTTGTGTTAACGTGAACCATTACAATTGAAGTAGGCTTTTCCTGATGAGATGTATATTAACATAGCAGTTCCAATGCTCACTATAACCACACCTATATTATATCAAGAAGCAATTAAATACCTATCTTTGGAAGCTTATCCATTTATATGGATGTGGCATACGAGTGATGTCATTCCAAGAAAACGAGTCACGAATAATATAGTGTCCTTTCAATTCTTCAAGGATGTCAAGATAATAACTAAAATTTTCAATCACACGTTGTACATCTACACTTTTTACCAATCGTCTACTCTAAACTCCATTCTCATAGCCTTCGCAACAACACAAAAATTGTAGTGACCATCCTTGAGTACATCATTCATCTTCAATATGTGATTATGGAAAATAGCTAGAATATGCACCCTATATTCTAAAAACTTGGAGATAGGTTTCGTGGATTGTGATAATCCGTTACCTTTTTGTTAGTCGTAAATAGAATATTTAGGGGGTAGAGTGGGTGAAGGATCGTATTTTGTTTTTTGGCTGTTGTAGCTACGTCTCCGTTTAGCTTGCCCATTATTTTAAGCCTGAGTATACTCAAAAGAAAATGGTGACTTTTTGTTGAGTATTTAGCCACTCTCCCCACCCTCGATAGATGATGTATTTCGCCGTTTGTTCTGAGTTCTAGTTTTAGAAGGATTGTGCAAAAGTTCGATTTAGTCTTTTAAATTTGCGTTTAAATTTTGAAAGTGTGTTCCATCATACATTCATTGTAAGACCTCAATATGATCTATGATGTTGTCTTTTCATTCGGCTATAACTTCGGCATCAACCATTAGTTTTCTCCATTGCAGATCAATGGATTCTAGCAAAATAGAGCAACCTCGCTCTCCATAGTTACGTATAGCATATTGACATAGAAGATTATAAACCAATGTTATCTCACATTCAGAGTAGTCTAGGTCTACTGCCATTTACACGAGTTGTCTAATCTTAGAAAGCATTCCATCAATCACGTTAACAGAGCATTTACCTAATATAAAGTTACTATATCATAAAGATTAACATATCATACAATTATTAAAGAAAATATCCAATAAACATTAATTTTACCTTTTATTGCTGAAAAAAAATACACAATATCATGTTTGTTTTAACCTTACTCATGCTCATTACCAAAGACACCCTAATTATGTTGTGTTGAGTTGAAAGAAAGTCATTGATGCATGCGAACATATTCTGTAAGAGGCATGGGCACGCTCAAAGTTGTTTGAAAGAAAAGATATATTAGATAATTTGTTATTTTATTAAAAACCTATGTACACATCATGCGAAATCATAATCTTTTATATCTACTGGTCGTTCGGTTACCGAGATATCTAGTTTTGTTAGTCCAATAAGCCACAAACTTCTTGTCGTGTCTGTCTAATAAATGAAACAAATTTCAATACATCTTGAAATGTTTTGAACTCACTCTCCAGTTTTATCCGTGCCGCTTTATAATTGTATTCTGTTTTACCATCCATAAAATTTTGCCAATCTATATTTATTACTTCCCATACTTTTTTAAGAACTTTTGGAGAGCAATAACCCACTAGGAGTAGCCTAGTGGGCTAGAACCCGTTAGGAATAGATTAAGTACATGGTTTGGTCTTGTTAAAAGGGTTAGGTGTGAAATCCGTTGATCCTCTTTAATAAGATTTATAAAAAAATAAACTTTTGGAGAGCAATAAGCCATCCTGAGCAATATGAAATGTGCAAAATAGATGATTTTCATTATTAAATAAATTTTGGACCGCATTTATCAACACTTGATATCTATCTATCAACCCTATCCAATGGTTCTTACAATATTTCATTATCGTCCTCAAACATTTTAGAGCTCATTCGTAAGTGGGATGCTTCTCATTAGATAAGCAACCGAACACAACACATAATGTTTTTTTTGGTTGATTTTACTCCTACAATTTGGAAAAAGGGTAAGTTAAACCTATTAATACTATATGTGTACATGTACATAGGGAAATGCAAATACCAATTTTACAGAATCTTTATGGGCAAAAAATATATCTTTCAATTGGTTCGTTTCGGGGTTGGTCCTATAAAATATTTTTAACTAGTACATGCCTGACTCCTTACCGACCCTTTGTGCAAACTTTTCCCTAACATTATGATTTTAGAAATCTTTTTTATTAGACTTATGAGCAGGGAATTTTTATTTTATAGCGGAAAGTATAGTAGTTGAATTCGTAAGACTATCTACCATGGTTCTAAATAAACCCAATGTCATCTTTATTAAGCATATGTGTTAAGGGGTGAGCTTCTCGATAAACAATCATACTATGATTATGCAGCCTGTTTTCGATGTAAATTTCCAATCGTTCTCAACTTTGTATTACTTTTTTTCTAAACATATTGCAGAAACATTTTTTAGAATTTATGTTTCTGCTCGATGGTTTGATAGTCAATTGAAAATTGAGTATTTTAGATCTATTCCCCAAATATCATAATTGTTATCCATATGTATAAGAATTTAGAGAGATGTTGATTTGAAGAAGTGTGAGCTTATTTGATGCTTCAAATGAGATATTCGTTCACTCATGTAGAATTTTTCTTTATAATTTGTCAAATAAAATAGTAAAAAAATCTATTTCTCGTAATTTGAAAATTTCATCATTTTGTAGTCAACTCAAATAATTGATAGTTGTTGTAGGATATTATTGGACTCTTGGGCTTGTAATTTATGGGCCCAAGTGGGCTTATAACCCTACCCCTCTATCTATATAAAGAGAGTTAGGGGTCTTGTATTTCACATTCATTCATACATTCTGATTAATAAAGACCTACTGTTCCCTCTCTCTATGTTCTCTCTATATCTACATACATATATATGTGAGCTAATATGTCACACAACACATTATCGGCACGATGCTCAAGGAGATTGAGGTTTATTGCGTTATAAAAATTCGACCGGGTTTAAGTTATTGTACTATCGACCTTCACCAACATACCGTGTGAAAGGTAAACGGATTTTTCAAAATTCAAATTTATTTTATCGAAACACTATAACATTAATTGCCATGTATAACTGACGCATAACATAGCATGTTCATGATTATTGAATTGCTTGATAGTTTAGCCCTGTTATATACATGAATTCTTAATATTATTGAATTCACGTAAAATATTATTGAATTCACGTAACCCTGTTCTAATCATAACGCACGTAAAATATTGCTACATGACTACTTATGTATGTAGTGTGATTACCATGTAGGACATGCATGTATATTCTACAGAGGTAAATATATTTTTTTCCTTCCATGCTGTGATTTATCTTGCTAATTACCATGTATAAAATTTACATATAAGGCATTAGATAATAAAATATTGACTAAATCTTGCTAGTGTAAATTGGTAATTACTAATAAATTCTGAATTGATTGATAATATTAAATTGATTTGATTTGATATGTTAGAATTTTTATGGATTGATTGATAATCTTAAATTGATTTGATTTGATATGTTAGAATCTTATGGATTGATTGATAATCTTAAATTGATTTGATGTTAGAATCTTTATGGATTGATTGATAATCTTAAATTGATTTGTTTATAACATCAAATCTACTGCATGATTAGATATATCCTAAAATATATTTACTGTCTGTTTATATATGTGTGGTTAATTTAAATAGATATTCTCTATGCTGTTTAATATTATTGCCATATATAAAATGCGAAAATCGTATATATTCACATTTAAGTTGGAAAAATTATGAATATTCCCCAAATAGGCTCATCTATTTGGATACGATGTCTAGGAAAGATAAAGGCGGAAGTCGTTCTCCTAATGAGGTCGGTTTTTAAGAGGCATTCGTGCCCACCCCCCTCACCGTCTTTCCTGGTCGTGTTCAAATAGAGCTACCGAAAGGGGTTGACTAAATAATAATTTCCCCGAGTGTGTTTATATAGTGATGTATGTTTCGCTGAATTGGTGTTTCAGTATCGACCCTTCGTTCGATCAATGAGAACCGATTCATGTGAAAAGCAAAACTAATGTTTTCGAACTTGTCGTTTCGAAAAAACGTTTATGCTTGTGCAAACCATAAACATATAAACCAGTCGTTTATATGATAAATAATCCAGAACTCCCAACACATGTTGGATGGCATCTATGATGAGAAAAATCGTAAAACTTACTTGCGAAATGACTGTTTAAACGTTGATTTTAATTCCGTCACCACATGTTAGTCACCCTGATGTGTGAAAATGTGATGCCCAAATTTTTTTTGGATGCCATCTTTGATGAGTAAAACACGAGTTTGTTGTTACCATCAGGATGAATGCTAAGGTGTTGATTTTATTCCGACGCCACATTTGAGACGTGATGACGTCTATGATGAACAAACGTCTGAAATTGACATATTGGAGCAATCATTCACCAAAATACTAACTTGGAAATTGTATTCCATAACCAGTATCGTGAATTTATATTCACTATGTTCCTTTATCGCCCATCTGTTATTGGATAAGAAAATTACCCCGGTGAGTAGTTTTAATCCTATTGGGTCAATGGCGAATTGTTTGCCTGATATTAATGCTCTTCGTGTATATTTTTTTCCACGAATCGAGAACCGAGACAAATGTTATTTGTCTCGAACTGTCGCGATCCTGATGAATCGCCTAGCCAAGCGAGATTTTAGACAATCGTCAAAATCGAAAACCTGTGGCTCCAAGACAGTAATTGAAAGGAACAATATGACCCGTTGTCACAAAGCAAGAGATAATGCTCAAGGAACCAACTCTATGCTATAAAGACAAAGCTCATGCACGGTTACTCCTTAAATAGTTCACAACTATTATAAAGGTGGAAAAACCGATGCTAATGTGGTTAAAGATAACTGAAAGGAAACTCTTGAGATCCCCGATTTTGTGGCTCAAATGAGTTTGATACCTTTCTTTATAGATTTTGATAAATCATTGAGCCATTTTTTCGCTCATCTGGATTATTTTTTCATTTGGATTATGTTTTCCATTTGGACCATACTTTTGGATTATGGTTTGCCTGTTTACGAAATTTCTCGAAATAATTTAAAGTGTTTTGAGCAAATTTCTTTGACAAATGTGACCAAATTTTAAATTATGAAATTTTAGGCAATACTTGTGGGGTAGTTGATTTTTTTTGGAAATAGTGGGTAACAGTGTACCATATAATTTCACCAACTACTTGCCTAAAAGAGTACTCAGTGACAACAATTCTGGACCCGTCATTCCAAATCGAAATCTTTGGTAAAACCAAATTGATGTGTCAAATATGAGAACTTATACTCATGTAGGTCCTGCCGTACCTTGTTGAGTTATAAAATATTCGAGAAAACCAGTGTTATCTGATAATAGCTCATGAAAGAATTAAAATTTCTTTACATAGCCTCCATTCAATACGACCAAAAGCGTATTTTAGAGGAGTTGAAATGTCTTTCAAGTGGTTTCTACCACAATTTTTAAAAGTATTTAAAGTTACCTTATCATTTCGCCTGTCGTCGAAATGATAAATGATTTAGATGCTAAGACATGATTGTCTGTACTATCATTCGCCTGTCGTCGATTGATAAGAGCATTGTGGCATTGACTGGATGAGATATTCCCGGGTCAAAAGACGATGCTTGATTTATAATCGCATCGCATTTGGATTCTCTTTGAGAATATATTTCGTGATTAATCCGAAATTCATGCTACTAATGCTCACTTTGAAAGACTAATATGTGTAAAGATCATGAAATGAACTCGTAGAATTCTTGTAAAGAATTGAAGGAGTTATTGTGGACTTATCCAACCATAAGACGGACCATAAATATAAATGGTTATGGTTGATGCATCGACAATATGGTCACATTTTAATGTTGTCCACATAAATGCAGCACTTTCCAAACTTTTAGCCCTATCATTAAGTTGATGGCTCATGATCCGGATTATCCTGAAAAGTCTAGTCGAATTGATAATTCCGAAGAGTAATAATCGAAATTTCGATTTGAATTACTTGAGTTTGGAAATTCAAATTGAACATCCTGTCGATTATGTTCAGACCCAAATGGACTCACGAAAAGTTTGATGATGCGACTGCAAATGATTGCACGCATTTCTTGGTCTTGCGCACCAAAATTTATATTTCCGTGTGGAGTTATGCTATTTTACTGCATTGGTCCGTCATGAGGCCCATAGACACTCAAACACCATATGCGTACCAGCTGGTTACTGGTTATGAGCCAGAAGTCTCATATTAACGCGTGTTTAGAGTGATTAATTAATATTTTGATTGAGCCGCTCTAGCGTTCAAAATATGGACCTCTGAAGGGGACATAAGTCGATTATGAATCCCCTGCCTATCATTTGATAGAGTAACCTTGGCAAGCGATCTCTTTACTGCATGATATGCGAAAGTGACATCGTTAAGATTGTCCTTCCCGTCGTTAGGGGGAGATTTTCACGTTACCGTTGATAAGGAACGACGTGAAGTAATGTGGCATAACCCACTCAGTCTTAGTTTGATCCCCAAAACTACACTTAGTGATAAGTAAATGCATATACTCCCTCAAGTCTAACTAAATGCCAGACGCATTTAATGACTTTATGAGATGTCACGAGATCATTTATACCTGCGGTAAAATGCTTGCAAGGATAGACGTCCCTGTCGGACGCCGTGTTCCTGTCATAACACGTTGCTTTGGCCGAACCCGCTAAGCAAAGGACGCTGCCGTCGGCCGTCAGTCTGTCGTCCTTCCCAAGATACAAGGAAGTTGACTGGTTCCAAATTCGTTCATCCCCAGAGGTGGTGAACTGAAACTCGTTTGTCGCACGAGATTATAAAGGATCAAGGAGTTGTGTGATTTCCTCCTCATCCTAAGAATCTCGAAATATCTGTCGATCATGATATCTTAGACGATATTAAAGCGAAACGAGACTGTCATTGATTACTTGTTCATATATTCGGTGACGACTGATAATATGAGCAAATTATGACAGGGAACCATGTACCGTTGCCTGAAGTCAACGTAGAATAGACTGGACTAATGGAAACTTGCAATCCAAGTAGACTCCTTAGCGAAAGTGTGTTCGGACCTGTAGCTCCAACACCACCAATGTTAAACGAGTTCGTTTATTTGGTTATTCGTAAGGAAAAGTGATGAGAATAATGAGATTGTAGAATGCTCGCCTAGTAGCGCAAGGCTTCTCTCACACCTTGGAATTGATTACGAGATGGTTGATTTTCTTGTAATGGACGTTATAACGGTCCCCTACTTTATCAGTTTAGTAGTTTTCGAAAACTGATTATGCAGCATGTGATTGTGGTCACTGTTTTATCTCTATGGGGATTTAGACAAAGAGATATAGATGAAGGTCCCTGTGTGACTTCATAATACTTGAATCAAGTAGTTCCTGACCACGGAACACGATCTCAATTGACTGAGACGTTCACTATATGGATTAATATAATCTGAACGGATGTGGTATACCGCCTAAGTGAGTACTTGATCATCTTGGGATACTTGAACAAGTATTATGCCCTTGCGTGTTTTATTATGCTATCCATATTTGGATTTGCCTTCGAGATGAAGGATTTTGGGAAGACATGGTAGTGACTCGGCCTGATGATCGAGTCCCGTAAAGATTGAATCTAAGTCCATGATTCAGACTACACCCAGAAGGTGTTATGACGTTTTAGTCATTATGACGCTAAGTCGTCAGATTCTCCCATGATCGTTCGATCACTAGACATTGATATAGACCCAGTCCGTCCCTGATGAGACGATGAAGAGATATTGAACCATGATGTTCATATCTAAGTACAATAAGCGCATCATTGTACTTGATCTAATATGCTAGGACGAACATCTCGTCTGCTGTGAATGGTATAGCTCGACACAGCATCGCGCTAACACGCTGCCATCGAAATGGCACTAAAGACACATTCCCTTACCTTATGGTAATTTTGGAAGTGGGCTAGTTTATCCCATTTGCGTCATCGAGTGTACCTACCCCCTTCGGTACTTGAATTAACGCAACCCTTTTTCGGTTATACCGATGCCGGTTACTTATCAGACCCGCATAAGAGATATTCCTAACATGGTATGTCTTTATCATTAGGAATAAGGCAATATCTTGGAGGTCTTGGAATGACTCCAAACGAATCACTCTGATCTACTCGTGCTCTATGAGACGACTAGAGAGTGTATATGGCTTCGAGCTCGTATTAGCCATATTTGAATTACATATGCTCTGTCTCACGATTCAGATAAAACACTTGTCTTATTTGAGGACAACTTGTTATTATCGATCAAGAGAGACATGACTAGATTATGAAATTTAGCATTTCTTGCCAAAATAAATCTTCACATATGAAGTTTAAGAGCATCCAGTTGAATGCTCGTTCTATTCCACGTTAGATTTTCTTGCGTCCAGTCGTATGTAAGTAAATGAAGCATCCAGTCGAATGTTCGTACTCTTTTTTGGAATATGAAATCTTTGCACCCAGTCGTGTGCAAGTGAGGAGGAGCATCCAGGTGAATGCTTATTGTACTAATTACTACTTAGTCGAAATTCTCGCACCCTGTCGTGTGCAAGTGAGGGGGAGCATCCAGTCGTATGCTCGTGTACTCTTTTTGTCCTTAGACCAAGGTTTTTTCCCACTGGGTTTTCCTTGGCAAGGTTTTTAGCGAGACACGTTCCCATCTTATCTCACTTAAGATTGCCGAAATTAGGGGGAGTATCCTGTTGTATATTTCTTACCACTGTGTACTCTTTTGTCCTTCGACTAGAGATTTTTTCCCACTGGGTTTACTCTAGCAAGGTTTTGATGAGGCACTTGTTTTGTGGTTGATCCATACAACTACCATTGTTGCACTCTTTTTCCTTCGATCAGAGATTTTCCCATTGGGTTTGCTCTGACAAGGTTTTGATGAGGCACACTGTTTTTGTGGTTAGTTACTTACATGATATTTCGGCCTATATCATTCAGCTACACAGTTTCTCCTAGGTTCCGGTTTTGTCCCACACTGGGTTTTCCGTCCCTAAGGTTTTTATGTGTTTAGTACTGCGAATGAACTCGACTCAGATCGACTGCATGAAGACGAAGAATTCAAGACGTCCAAAGGGGGAGTGTTGTAGGATATTATTGGACTCTTGGGCTTGTACTTTATGGGCCCAAGTGGGCTTATAACCCTATCCCTCTATCTATATAAAGAGGGTTAGGGGTCTTGTATTTCACATTCATTCATACATTCTGATTAATAAAGACCTACTGTTCCCTCTCTCTATGTTCTCTCTATATCTACATACATATATATGTGAGCTAATATGTCACACAATAATAGTAAAACAATGATTTTTCATATTTTTATATAAAAATCCAACGATACTTTCTTATAAATAGCATTATACATGTAAATATCTCAATAATTATGTATATAATGTGTATTTCTTTTTTATCGTGCGGAAGTGCGGATACTATTTGATATAAGTGCGGGTCTATTTTCATACAAAACGATGGCTATATGACAAAAAATGCTACTGTTTTTGTGACAATATCCTACGGTATGTCGGTCCACGTGTGTAGTGAACCCGACTGTCCGGTATAAGACTATATCTACACCATTCGGACCTAAAAACAGACGCTCCCCATATACGTACATAGGCAAAGATGAGAGAGAGATAAATTTATATGAAACAAATATACTTAATGAGAAACCTTTTTACAAATGTATTTAATGATTTTGGTATAATTAAGTCAAACGATAAAATGTATGTACTATGGCATTTCCCCTTTTAAAAGTTGGATTACTAAACACAAAACAAAATAAGTAGATCAAAATTAGGCTATCTTATAATCAATGAGGAGAGGTTTGGAGATAAGACGACGACAAATGAGCAAACCTTAATAATTTTCCGACTGTGATTTAGTAGAAAAATACACGTGGGAAATGTGACTATGTGAGATCGGTGGATGATGGTTTGCTAACGTGGCTGTAACACGTAAATCACATCCCGTCAAGTTAGAGTGTTACACTACATCCCTATTTTTCTATTTTTATAACAATGTCAAAATAATCCACCCCATAACAACTCTTTCTAATGGATCAGATTACCTTAATTTGATTTTAATAAGGAGATGGATTCAAAATATATAACAACCAGTCAAAGCATTTAATACTACAAATTTTATCTTTTGAAATTCCAAGTACCGAAATTAATGGTTTACAAAAAAGTATAAACATTAAATTCAATGGATTTGGTTTGTTTCGTTATAAAGCCAAAAGCTAAAGAAATTAATTACTTACTAATATGACACGAGTGCATTTGATACACATTCTAGAAAATTTGAACTTTGCTACCCCTTCTTATAAATACACACATATATATGTCATATTAATATACATACATACATATACATAATTACTAATATATATATATACACACACTCGTGGAACATGCATGCAGTAACATCAAAATAAGCTGCCACCAAATTCTCCACTCTCGCCACAGGTGCATTTTTATTTTTTGAATATTTTTCCTTTTGTATTGTTTTGATTTTCTTTCAAGAATCTTTTGAATATTATTATAACCCTTTTGAATAAAACAAATCATGAACTTAGTCCAAAACTTGGGTCCTGTTCAGTTGCAAAAAAACTTGTAGTGGTGGGGTTTTGTATGCTTTGAAATTTTGTTTTCTTGTACTTACACTGTTTTTTAGTGTAATAATTAGGTGAAAAGAACTTTGGTACTTGCTTTTGAGATATTTATTGCCTTATTGGTGAAATTTCCATACAAATAGATGGTTGAGACCTAATATTGTGTTTCTTGATCTTTTTTCTTTCTCAGGTGCTTTAGTTTGTAAACAAAATATTGGGTTTTGTCAGCAGCTTTAATTTTGGACGAAATCGTTGAAAGAATTTGTTCTCAGGAAGCTAATTGATTTGGAGAGGTAACAACTATTAACTTTTATTGCTTTCTTTCTGTTGTGTGTATATATATTACAGCAATTTGTTTTTTATTGTATATCATTTCTTGAACTTAAATTATACTAATATTACCTATTCTTGAAACTTCAATTATACTGTAGTCACAGATTTAAGGGTTCATTTTTTATTAAAAAAGATTCTTTCTATATGACTATATCTCGTAAGAAAGTTAGGAAGTTGTTTTTACTTTTTGTAAAATTAATGAGGCATTAATGTGACATTTATCATAAAAAAAAATACTACTATAGCTGGGAAATGACTGAGATAGCGATAATTTATGAAGAAATTATGTGGATATTATGGGCTTGTTAATGCTATAATTGGAAGATTGTGATTGTATAAATAGTGTCTTTTTTTGTTAATATGGGGTCATGTGTCCCCTAATTAATTAGTATATTTTTGGTGGACCGAATTCTAAACAGAAAATTATATATTAAGTTTTTTTTTCCAGTAAAATTCAGGAGAATCTGGAAGGGAATATCTGTATGAATCTTTTTTGATTCTACACAATTAGTTGAAAAAGAAATAAATTAATTAGCCACCTGGTAGATCAACTGAATAAAAACTACCATCATTTATCTTTCTACAGTATTTATTGTGATTTAAATGAAAGTTTTTTTTTTCTTTTTTCGTATATCTTTACAACTCATAACCAGCTGTCGGTCTTATCTTTGATGTTAAATGTCATTCAATAATTTTAGACTTTTGTTTATGCATGCACTTTTTATTTATCGTTGATGTACTTTAAATGTCATTTAATAATTTTAATTAAAAATATGATAAAAGAAAGACCCGATAAATTTAATCCTTTTCTTTATTTAAGTCAAAAAAATGTGATTAGTGATCATTCCCCTCAAGAGCAAATACATTGTTTGATTATAGACTTTTCAAAATTTTAATCTTTGCTGTTATTTCTAAAGCCAGGTTTAGGTCTGCTAATTTGACTGAGACAACATTTGTAAGCAGATGACTAGGACTTAATGTACTAAAATATAGGATCAGATACTCACTGTAGTATATAACAAAGTACAGTGATTGTGTGCAACACAAATTCTTCTTTGCTTCTTTTCTGACTGACTTTTTTTTTGAGATTTTAATTTTTTATTCTCATATTTCATTCGATTTTCGTGTTAGTAAAAATGGTTGCAGAAAGATATAGAGGTTCACAACAATGTACCTATGACTTGATTCTATTCCCTAATTTCTTGTGTTCAATGTATTTTATTTTTGTCTATGACACTTTGTACATGGGGAGAATTGTTTTGAAACTTGTTTATAAACCTTTCTCTTATTGGGTATAATTTGTGAAAACTGCTTCTTGAAATGATGCATATAAGATAATTATATCTTTGTTTATTTAATTTAGCAGAAATGGTAACTAAGACTGTAATTGATCTTCGATCCGATACTGTGACAAAACCAAACGAAGCGATGAGGGCAGCAATGGCCAGTGCCGAGGTCGACGACGATGTCTTGGGAAGTGACCCAACTGCCCTTCGCCTCGAATTGGAGTTAGCAAAAATCACTGGCAAAGAAGCTGCCCTTTTCGTCCCTTCAGGCACCATGGGTAATCTCATCAGTGTGCTAATTCATTGCGAGGTGAGGGGTAGTGAGGTCATTTTAGGTGACAATTCTCATATACATATTTATGAAAATGGTGGTATTTCGACGCTTGGAGGTGTACATCCTAGGACGGTGAAGAATAACAAAGATGGGACGATGGATATTGAGGCTATTGCAGCTGCTATACGAGACCCTAGATTAGAGATTTGTTACCCAAAAACTCGCCTTATCTGCTTGGAAAACACACATGCAAAGTTAGTATTTTTTTTCTTTTGTGAATATTTCTTCGTGTCTTTGTATGGTTTACAAAAATTTCCCTTCCATTGTCATTTCACTAAAATTGCTTATGGATATTTCACAAAACACTCTTTCGGAACTAATTTTCAGATGTGGCTAGAAAAAAGGAACAATAAAACTGTAATTAAGGTCTGAAAAAGAAAATTAAGCCATTTGGTTAAGACTGGAAAGGCTAATTAAGACTTTAGCAAGAAAATATCTGCTTAGGCCAATAATTTAACATCTCTTTTGGATTAATTGGAAAAGAAAGACGTTAATCAAGAGAAGAGTGAAATATACAAACTCATCATGGAAATATGTACAAAAATAAGTATATAAGACACATGTTTATTTGACTTACTTTAAGCATAATGGTGGCCTCTTTTTTCTTTTACTATTTAACGATTAGCTTTGTCCCACACTTTTATTATTTAGTATTAATGTGCCGAATAAACAAGTGCATATAATTTTTCCGAAACTTGAAATCTAGACCTCTGCCTCTACTGATACCATCTCATCTTGAATCCTAAATTGTTACAGAGAAGTGAATTTTAAATTTATTATCTCCAACAATTCTGTATACGAGTTATGTACATAGTTTAACTTTATAGCTTTACTCAAGCGAAAATAAATGTATGAAAATAGATAGTGAGTTATATCCTAAGATGGACAAATAAGAAAGGAAGCATAGTTTTTTCTAGCTGTCTGGTTTTGTTTTCTACCTTTTCACCTTTTGAAGAAGACTAGATTCATTTGAACTTCTCAGTGAATGATAAGATTGGTCAATTTATCTGATATTAGTTTTTTAATGTTCATTTTTCAGTTAATCAAATTTTAAATTGATTTCTATTGTTATGTAGGGCTCTTCCGCAGCTTCGTATAAGCAACTTAATGTAGTTAAGAGACGTAACAACGGAAGACGAATTCAAAATTGATTTCTTGTTTAAAGTAGCAGTTTCCTCCTTCCTTGTATTTATAATTTTATATATCCTGAAAAGAATTAACTCAATACCTATTAAATAGGAAACAGAATGAATACTTAGCAGTTAGCAAGAATACTGAAGAGTCAAGAACCCCTCCTAATCAACTAAGAAACTGAATAATAAAAGAATAATCTAGATATTAAGCGTCCTTCTAGTATGGCGTTTGGAGTTTCTGAATACATTTTGAGGTTGGGGTTTAAACTAAGAATAATGCTTCATGTTAGGTTCTATAAGGCTGCCGTCTGAAATAAATTTTTTGGAAATGTTTCAGGTGTAGCCTGTTTTTGTGAATTGTATTTTAGAACCCCGATGATAATAGAGAGTTTTAAAATGAGTTTAAGGCTTAACTTTCTAAAATAGAAATCTATAAAAAAGCGATTTCTCAAAAACTAGTTCTTTTCTGTGTACAATTTTGAAAAATTACCACGGAAAAAAATTCGGAATTCCTAAAGCAAGAACAAAAAAAGCATTTCCATCTGCATCTGAGCCATTCTTTAGCTATCTTTTTTTCAGATTACTATCTTGAATTTTTTTAATCACAACAGTTCTTCGCTACATTCTTTGTTTGGAAATTTTTTGTGTATATAATATGAAGAGCTTTATAGAATAGGGAAAATGACTTGCCTAGTCCCATAGAGAAAGGGAAAAAAAAAAGTAGCAGTAAGCTATAGAAAGAAATTTTTATGGTTTTGTTTTTCTGGTTTATGATACAAATCTTGTTTTTAGGTTAGTTCTATTTCTCTAAATTGGTACATTCACAAGCTCTCAGAGTTATATACTTCAAATGATTATGAATTATGCCAAGGTCAATGTGGAAATCATTTAGCCCGAAGGGCATATGTCCATAACGAGTATGTGACCACCAAAATGGCTTCCTCTTTTGATTTTTACACATTTTGATAACTTGCTTTATTATTTATTTCAAAATTTACTGGTCGAGAACTTTGAAGTGGACTATAACTTTTAACCAGTACTTATTTCCCTTTTAACTGTTACTTCCGTATGTAGCTCTGGTGGAAAATGCATATCGGTAGAGTACATAGACAAAGTCGGGGAGCTGGCAAAGAAACATGGATTAAAGCTTCATATTGATGGTGCCCGCATTTTTAATGCATCTATTGTGAGTAATATCTTTCCTATTGTTTATCTGTACTTGTGTACTTATATCCTTTGTGCTAAGTATTTATTCAATAATATCACCATACATCATTACATAATCACTTCAGAATTTGCTGTATGCAAAAACCTTTCATTTCAATATATTTTAAAACGTCTATTACTTTGTAATCGATATTTGAAAGATCAATATTCTGTAATTAACTTGAATATGTTGCCTCTTGTTATGTTTTTTTGGACCAGAATATAGTTTGTATTTATGGTTTTAGATTGTATCTATATATGTCATCTATCTCATATTATCTCGAATCCAAGAAACCAGTGCACTAAAGTATTAGTGTGAGTCTGATCTTGTTTCTGCTTTTGTTTACTATCTGAAAAAGTTGTTTATAAAGTTGCTCTTTAAAATGCTTCAATATTAATTTTCCAGAATTTCTGAGAGATTCAGTTTTGTGTTTGGTAAACTAGGAAAAATATCCGCTCCAGTGGTTGAACAAAAAATTTCAAAGGCGGTTTTCTGACAGGAAAAACTAACAAGTATGAAGGGAGGAAACAATAGGAATTTTGAAACAGCTAACTAAGTTCCCTTTTCATATTATATGTACTCATCTTTGGCTGAGTTTGTTACTTATATATCTGTGCTTATATATTTATATAGTCTGTACCTTCTTTCTTACTATAATAATTAATAAGTGCATTTCTGTAAGAAGCTATAATGGTCATATGGACTGTTAATAATCTCTTTCGTGCCCTTCACATGTATCCTTGTTTTAATTTAAAATTTATCAATATTTTGCTGTTGGATTTTAAAATCTGATCAAACTTCTGCAGGTACTTGGTGTTCCTGTTCAGAGGCTTGTACAAGCTGCTGATTCTGTTTCTGTAAGCTTGCCTTTCTTAGTTAATTTTTATTTACTTGTTTCACGGTCTTGGGCCCCAAATTCTTGATGATGATACATTTCACAGTCTTGGAGAAATAATGTATGATATTGCAGAAACAATTAATTTTGATTGAAACCTTATAATTTGAATTTAATCATTGTTTTAAAAAGCTCGCAACGTTGTGCGATATAGTGGTTTTTGAAAGAAAAATGCAATGCTAAAACGCTATTTGGATGAAAAAACGCTAAATTCGCGCTATAGGAACGCTATTTATGCTATAGCGGACGCTATTTACGCTATAGCGGGTGCAGTCCAAAAAAAAAAATATATATTTTATTTTTTTTTTCAAAATTTTAATGAAATTATTAGAACTTAAGGAGAATCAAACCTCAAAACTCTTGCAAACAAAGTAAATACTCTGGCATCTCAAGTATAACCATTTTGTGATTATTAGTTACAATTTTTTATATATATTTAGTTAATTTTTATTATATGTTTTGAATTTAATGCTATATTTATATGTATTTAGGCAAAAAATAAATACACCGCAAAGCGCTATGTAGCAACGCTATTTGCGCTTTTAGCGTTTCTCTCGAAAAAACGCTACGGTAGCGATAACGCTATTTAAAACACTGAATTTAATTAGTCTGCCTGTCTTTTTCTTCATCTTTTATTGTTTCTTGACAATACGTATTTCAGGTATGCCTGTCAAAAGGTCTTGGTGCTCCAGTTGGATCTGTTATCGTGGGTTCAAAAGAATTTATTGCCAAGGTATGGTTTATAAAATTACATATTTTAATAATAGACTAGCCTTTGATAAGCCGTCACAAGCTTTAACTATGAAAGTGTCAACGAGGTTTTCTTGCTTGTTAACGCCTACATAAGAATTGGGTCTTTAGTGGGTTTGGAAAATTGATGCTCAAATTTATTCGCTTTATGTAGGCAAAAATTCTAAGGAAGAGTTTGGGTGGTGGGATGAGACAAATCGGTGTACTTTGTGCTGCTGCTTTGATAGCAGTACAAGAAAATGTGAAAAAAATCGAAAGTGATCATAAGAAGGCGAAGACTTTAGCGGGTAATTTTTTTCATTTTTCAGAGCACCTTGTGGCTTCTTTTAGAGTGTATAGAGATTAGCATTCTATCATATTCTATGCATCATTAAGTATGACTGAAAGTACTCCTGTTTCTTTACATGAACTGTGTAACGGTATATACTTATAGATATGTAAATTGTAGATGAGGCTGATGTTTGTCTTCCTGTTTTCTTTTTTGGTTTTCAGAAGGCTTAAATAAGATAAAAGGACTGAAAGTGGATGTGGATTCGGTTGAGACCAATATAGTAAGCTCCTTCCTACTGACGATATTTCAAATTATTTTGTATAGATTTTTCTTCGAAGTTTAATCTCAGATTATAATATTAGATTAATATGAAAACATATCTGAAATTTAGTAATTAAAATTTATAGTAAAGACTTTTTGTTCCATTCAATCAAGAACCCAAGTTGTCAGCAGACTTGGGTTTTCTTATAAAGAGTACAATTGTTTATCACCAATCCAAAAAGTTTATTTTTTGTAATGTTATGATTTCAGAAAGAACAAAAGAATTTCCAGAATCAGACTCAACTTTCTGCCTTTTCTCACTAGAGGTTTAATTTGCCTATAGCTTTTTGTTTAGAAAAATACAGCAAGTGCCACAATTGTTTTATTTTCAACACACGAACGAACACACTCATTCGGAACTTTGTGACTTTCATGTGCATAGCCTTATTTTTGTCGAGGAACTATTCTCACTCTCTATTTCCGTTATTAGAGAACTGCAATGTTTTCTAATTTAGTATTTTTTCTTTTGTCTAGCTGTATTTTTATATCTTAGAGAGTGCAAATATCACATCTGATAAACTCTGCAAGTATTTGGAAGAACATGGCATACTCGTGATGCCCGACAGCTCTACCAAGTACGTTTTATTTATTTCGAATATTTTAGAAAGTAGTAGTTTTTAATCTCCTTTTTGTTCTATCAGTGGGACTCTTTCACCACGTATCTTACCAATATGTTAAAACGGAGAAAAAGCTATCATGCTGTCTTTCTTGTCACTCGTTAGCTATGCTAGTAAATGGTTATTCGAAAACAAAGCCAAACTTATTTGTTGAGAGCTGGTTTCCTCAATCTAAATACAAACACTTGCAATTAAACAATGGCTACAAGCACATGCCATAATCTTTTCACTTACCTCTTTTATTGTACCTTTGTATCCATGTCTTTGCTACCTCTTTCTAAAACTTGTTTCAGAGCTCAAGAAGCTCGTTATTACTCGTATAGGTTAAAAAATTCTTTCGGAAATGCTAAATAAGCTTGGGTTTAGTGAAACACTTTCAAAAAATGCTTAAGTTAAATTTTTGCTTTTAGAACACTGGATTCTGCTTAATACTCCTTAAGCTCTACGACTTAACTCCATAGATTGACCATTGATGTTAATTCGACAGAATTTGTAATGTAAGTCTATGCTGGTATAATTATACTATTCTTTCATCTAATAAGCTAATCTTATCGCTATATGGATTACATTACAGAATTAGGCTGGTGGTTCATTACCAAATATCGGAAAGTGATGTGGATTATACATTATCATGCATTAAGGTGAGCATCTTATGCCAACACTATTTCATTTGAGATTGCTATATTTTGCGCTTGTTAAATATATAAAATTTCTTACCCACATCCCAGAAAAGTTCATTAGCACTTTGTAAAGAGAAATACATCTTCCAAGTATCTTGATACACTTTCTGTTATGACTAGCTCATTACATTAGTTATTACTGCTATACATTTCTGTTTAATAATATTCAATGCTTCATTACATTACTTCTATTCACACTTTTATTAATCAGAACTCTTACTTAGTTTTGTTTTACTTACCAAAAAAGAATTTTACTTTGTACTATCACTATGCAATCAAACATCCCATAGTACTGATATTTATGTTATTCAAATATTGCAGCAAGCTGTCACTGGATCATCAGTCGAAAATGGCTTCTAGAAATGATCAGTTCTCAAAATTCCAAGTGAATCTTTAGTCATACTGATGCATAATACATTGATTTTTACCTTTTAAAACTTCATCTAGTTTGCCCCCTTTGTTAAGTACTCATCATTTGTTAACTGTTGTTAATTTTAGTCAATTAAGACATTAAGAGTGATATTTCTTGTTATTTTTTTATGTTAACCGTCTCCTTTTTGGGAGATGTTTACGTGTTCATCTTTGGTGAGTGCATCATACACATGTGATGTCATTTTTTGACATTGAGAAAAAGTTTGGGTTTTCCAGCTTAACACTTTCAGTAACTTCAGGGCAAAAAAACGGAAAATTTCCAGGTTTTAAACTGATGTTACGAGGTCATCACGGTGTACCATATAGCTCCTTTCATGACAAAAATAAATCGAGATAAATGTATTTTTACAAATTGAATCCACAGTTTTCTTAAAAATACATGCCGAAGCAAAAAAAAAACTATTTCATTTATCGTTGTAGAACCTAAAAATAACTCTTTATCCATTGCTTTTTGTCGTAGTGCAAACTTTCAATCCCTATATATGCATGCAACCATTAACTACCCTAACTATTACACCATCTCTCCCTCTACAAACTTCTAAACGTTTACTACTAATATACAGAACTAAGGCTCTTTGTTTTGTAGGAATATAATTAAGGGGGGAAAATATTTTCGGAAAAGTATTTTTTGGATGATTGGTTGCATGGAAAACCTTATTTTAAGGAAAATATTTTCCATATCTTTGGAAAAACGGGAAATGAGGTGGTTTACCTCATAATTTTGGTAGAAAACAATTTCCTCCCATAACAAATATTGTACAGTACCGTTATCTTAATCTTAAAAAAAAAATCAAACGTTTTTTCAAGACGAACCTATAATGTTTTTCTCATATGTCAACTACAAGGTTGCCAAAAAAAAACCCAGTAAAAATCCACACAGGCATAAAAAAGATGGCATACATAGTTTGCTTATGAATATTTAGATACGTACCGCTAGAGTGAAATAAGATTTATGATAAACTTTTTGTTATGTTGATGGGGCTCGAGCTTTATTTATTCTTTTCAATGTTGATTTTTACTTCAAATCTAATGTTTTTTCCTTACAATTTTATCATATCAAGAGATAGAATTTTTGGAAATAAATTCCATGGAAAACTTAGGCACTCAAATTTTACGACAACTAAAAGTGTGACACGTGTCCCCTAAATTAAATTAAAAGTAATTATTAATTTTCTAATTAAAAAAAAGAAGAAAATATTAGTATACAAAAAGCAAAAAAAGAAAGAAAAATGAATATTTATTGTCACATAAAAGAAAAGGATAATAAATATACGAAATATAAAATATTTCTTTTCTCGAGAATGATTAATTCATTGCAAATGAAAGAGTAACTTCAAATGTATGTTCTTTTGTAATGCTTTCAAACCATTTAGGTTTGTTTAAATGTACTTATTTGTTCATGGACCTATTTGGTAAAAATGCCAAACTTGGGGAGGCACCGCTGCAAATATTTCACACCAAATACTATAAATAGAGGGGGAGGCCTCACATTTTGGGGACACCAAAAAAATTCAAGGCAAAGAAGACTTAGAGAGAAACTCTGCAGAATTCAAGCCAAAATCAATCCCCGAAGCCTCGAAGATCAGCAAGAAGATTCGAAGTTTCATCAAGTTCATCAACAAATCGAAGAAGATCCTACGTTCGATCCGCAAGAAGCAATAAAGGCCGCAAATCCGACGTTTCCCAAGATCAATCTTCAAAGACCTTCAACAAATTTGAAGATTTTAAGTTCATCAACAAACTCAAACAAATCCATCGTTCGATCTGCAAGAAGCAATAAAGGCCGCAAATCTGACGTTTCCCAAGATCAATCTTCAAAGACGTTTAACAAATTCAAAGATCTTCAACCAAGTTCATCAAGAAACTCAAGCAAATCCACTGTTCAATCCGCAATAAGCATTCAAAGCCGCGAACTCGACGTTTCTCAAGATCAAGTCAAAAAAAATATCTTCATTAAAGCTGAAGAACACCATTCAAGTACAAAACAAACATCTTCATTAAAGCTGAGCTAACCAACACCCGCCAATGGAAGGATGAACCTATCACCAATTATATCAACAGATAGAGAGGGTTGAGCCTAAGCTGCAAGGATAGGTTGTGTGAATCATCAGGCATCGAAATGTGCATCCAAGGTATGCATTGGGACCTAAGATACATTCTTCAAGGAATAAAGCCAAAGACTTTCCGAGACCGAGCAAGTCAGGCTCATGATATGGAACTCAGCATTTCTTCATGCGGTGATCAAACCTTTCCAATTCAGATGGTACCCAAGTGTATAGCGAAACAAGAAGGCGAGAAGTGGGTCAGGTCTCATCCAAGCACTGATAAAAAAGAATCATTCTTCACATCAGTAAGCCAAACAAAGTCAACCCCATAATTTAAGATCAAAACACATATGAAGAAAACTCAAGGTGATAAAACCCAAAACCAGTGGAATGAAAAGAGAAGACTTACTTTAAAGGAAATACAAGAAAAGGAGTATCCATTTCCCGATGATGAAGTTCCCCGAATCCTAGATGAACTTCTTGACCTTAAAGTCATTGAACTACCGGAGATGAAACGTCCAGAAGAGGCCGATAAAGTAGAGGATGAGAATTACTGTAAGTATCATCGTCTTGTTAGCCATCCTACTCAACAATGTTTCGTATTGAAGGAGAAAATTGTTCAGTTGGCCAGCCAAGGCAAGATTTCCTTAGAAGAAGAAGAAGAAACAACAAGTACTCATTATGCTAGTATCATGGACGACCTTCCAATTGAAGATACTTGTGGAGATTTCACTATGTCTATCCAATTTGGTTCCTTCCCACCAGTTGAAATTGGGGTCATTGGGTTTCCTTCTACAAACTTTCATCAAAGTAATGAGTCTATCATACAAGAAACTGTGGAAAACGATAACATATCACTCAAGAAGAATGATAATATGACTGTGTCTCTAAACTTGGGAAGTACTTCAGCTATCTCACATAATGAAGAGGATTTGAATTACAAATTCAGTGAGAATGGACATTGTTACTTTGACGTATGCGATTGCGAAGATTGCTTGGAAGATCAATGGAAAGAGTTCTGTAAAGACGAAGGAAGGCCAAAAGAAAATAAAAAGAAAAACAAAAGGAAATCAACTCAACAAGTACTTAGAGAAAAATATGAAGCTCGAGATCTAGAAGTCGGATTACTTGGAGAACCGTTTGGGAAGTTTGACTACTTTTTTAAATATTCGAGGACACAAGAAATTGACCGCCATCCACATTTTTCTACATCTTGCAAAGATTTCTGTCAAGAATGCCAACTTGTTCTTAAAGAAAGATACGCAACCGACAATAAACAAGTTGGGCTGCTTAAGGAGGCTGATGGCGACTATTATGTTCTACGATACAAAGACCGAGTGATTGAAAAATCCTCTCCAGAAAGACCAAGCATGGGGATTCCAATCGCCTACTATCATCGAGGAAATCCTATCTACAAGTTCAAAGACGATGACGGTCATTGCTTCTGCGATGTTTGTGAATGTGAAGGATGTATAAATGATAGATATTTTGAAGATAAAGATGAAGATGATTGGTATGTTGCCTCATGTAATGTTGCAAGTATTGAAAAGCTTCCCGAAGAAAAGGAAGATGATTTCACCATAGTCTCACAGACACCCATTAAATCTGAAGAAGTAAATGAATCAGCAAACATGACGACTATCAATTTTTCTGAAGAAGACTTGCTACTGGATTCAATGCCTCATAATCGTCCACTCTTTGTTACTGGGTATTCTCAAGAAAAGAGAATTAATAGAATTTTATTAGATGGTGGGTCAGTCATAAATATCTTACCACTTCAAACAATGAATGATCTTGGCATTCTCATGGATGAACTTTCTCATAGTCGTTTAATGATTCAAGGATTCAATTAAGACGGATAACACGCAATTGGAATGATTCATCTAGAGCTGTTAATTGGAGAGTTAACTTCAACTGTATTGTTTCATGTACTCAACGCTAAGACTTCTTATAACATGTTGCTCGGTCGGCCTTGGATTCACGAAAATAAGGTCATACCATCCACTTTTCACCAATGCTTCAAATATTGCCAAGGTAATGTGGTAAAGAAAGTTTTAGCAGATGACAAACCATTTAGCGGAGTGGAGTCTTACTATACATATGCGAAATTTTACTCAAAAGATACAAAGGAAAAAGGATTAGAGCTAGTAGTACCATATGCGTCTTCAAGAAAGACCATTTCCAAGGAAACCCCTATTGTTTCGTACGCATCGAGTCTCGCAAAGAATGATGACACCGAAATTTATGATCTAACCTTTCCAATCACTAAGTTCAAGCAACTCTCAGTGCTGAAAGGATTTGTCAGACCAGTACAACGACCCTTGAAAGAACATAAAAACCTACCAAGGGTGAGAACTAGTGAAGGTTTCGATCCAAATGCCTACAAGATGCTTGCAAATGCTGGTTATAATTTCAAAAAAACATGTACTCTTGGACAATTGGCGCCTGAAGTAACTGAGGAAAAAATGCATGGATTAAATCAAACTCAACACTTTCTCAAGAAAAAGTGATTTCGCATAAAAGAATCTCGTGCAGAGATCAGCTTTGTATCACCATCGCCACCCCGTATAGTCATAAAGAAGTCAAGAAACTGTTACACCACGTTCGAAGAGGATGTTCCCATAACAAAAATCAATCCATCAGTCTTTGATCGTTTGGGACCTAGAAGGCGACCATCCGTATTCGATAGGGTTTCTATTGAACGTAAAACGGTGCATGAAATATTAGGGAAAACAAGTAACTTTCGAGTATCAGTGTTTCAAAGGTTAACACCCAGGCACAAGTATTCACAAGCAACAAGGGGCATCATACGAAAAGAATAACTCTCAGCAAAGACTTGGAAGTCTCTTTATCTCTACACCATCTGCTATAGAAAGTTTAAAGACAAATAAAGATAAAGATACACAAAAAATTGTGGCTAAAAAAAGGGATAGTGCTATAAAAGTCACAAGCATTTGTTATGATAATCTAGAAGAGGCGAAAACCATTACTTCGTATTACATTACGGAAAAACAAGATGAGGACGAGATCATAGAATATGTAGATGAAGCACCACCGGAATTTGAAAAAGGTGTCAAGTCTATTGTCGACGAATTAAAAGAGGTTAATCTTGGAATTCTCAATGACCCAAGACCGACATATTTGAGCGCTTTGTTGAACTCTGAAGAACAAGAAGCTTACGTAAAACTTCTCATGAGATACAAAGATGTTTTTGCATGGAATTACGAGGAAATGCCTGGGCTTGATCCTAAGATAGCAGTTCACCACCTCGCCATAAAACATAGCTCACGACCGATCAAGCAATGTCAACGAAGGTTTCGGCCAGAACTAGTCCAACAAATTGAGAAAGAGATTAATAAGCTAATTGAGGCAGGTTTAATTAGAGAGGTCAAATATCCAACATGGATCTCAAGTATACTTCCTGTCAAGAAGAAAAATGGGCAGATTCGAGTTTGTGTTGACTTTTGAGATCTTAATAATGCATGCCCAAAAGATGAATTCCCGCTCCCGATACCTGAACTCGTGATAGACTCAACAACTGGACATGAAGTTTTGTCATTCATGGATAGATCGTCAGGTTACAACCAAATTCGTATGGCTCCACGAGAAGAAGAGATGACAACTTTTCGCACACCTAAGGGAATTTATTGCTACAAAGTGATGCCATTTGGACTAAAGAATGCGGGGGTCACATATCAACGTGCAATGCAAAGAATCTTTGATGATATGCTTCATAAGAATGTTGAGTGTTATGTTGATGATATCGTTGTCAAAACAAATAAAAGAAACGATCATCTTGGAGACCTTGAATCGGTATTTGAGAGACTACGGAGATATCAACTAAAAATGAATCCACTTAAGTGCGCTTTTGGAGTCACATCAGGAAAGTTCCTTGGCTTCATAGTCCGCCATCAAGGAATTGAAATTGAGGAATCAAATATCGAAGCTATTGTAAAAATGCAGCTACCGAAGAATATCCATGAACTCAGAAGCTTACAGGGAAAACTAGCCTATCTACGGCGGTTCATATCAAATCTATTGGGCCATTGTCAACCATTCAGTCGCATTATGAAGAAAGGAACACCGTTTGAATGGGACGAAACTTGCGATAACGCATTCAAAGTTATTAAGTCATACTTGACAAAGCCACCTGTTTTAGCTACGCCTACTCTCGGAAGACCATTAATTTTATATTTGGCTGCGCAAGAGCGTTCTATTGGAGGTTTATTAGCTCAAGAAAATGAACATGGAAGAGAGAATGCCCTTTATTATTTAAGCAGGATGATGACACCATGTGAAGTGAATTATACGCCAATTGAGAAAATGTGCCTCGCTTTAGTGTTTGCAATCAACAAGCTACGACATTATTTTCAAGCTCATACAATTCGTTTGATTTCGAAAGCTAACCCGGTCAAATATGTCATGTCAAAACCAGTATGGTCAGATAGGCTAGCAAGATGGGCACTACTTTTTCAAGAATTTTACATAGTCTATGTTCCTCAAAAATCCACCAAAGGACAAGCACTTGCTGACTTCTTAGCAGACTATCCTATACCAGCTGAGTGGGAGCTATCAGAAGATCTGTCTGATGAAGATGTTATGTTCATAGAAATACGTCGCCCTTGGACAATGTATTTTGACGGAGCCTCTCATCGTGAGGGGGCATGTGCTGGGGTAGTATTCGTTAGCCCTGAAGGAGATGTACTACCTTATACTTTCTCCCTAACTCAAAATTGCTCGAACAACATGGCAGAATACCATGCCCTTAACTTGGAACTTGAAATGGCTTTTGAAGAAAAATATCAACATATGAGAGTATATGGGGATTCTCAACTAATTATAAACCAAGTATTAGAAGAATATGAAGTAAAGAAAGAAGAGTTATTACCATACTGTGACTACGCTGTGAAACTTATCACAAGTATCGGAGATGTTACCTTAGAGCATGTGCCAAGGAAAGAAAACAAACAAGCAAACGCTTTGGCAAAATTGCCATCAAACCTAGCTCTTCCTGGGGAACAGGTAAAAATCCTAATATGTGAGCGGTGGATAAAACCTCTAGAGGATGAAAGGGCTAAAAATGATGTAGAAGAAGTCACATCTATTTCTATCATTGAAGTAGAAAGGGAAGATTGGAGACAACCGATCATCGATTACTTAGAACATGGTAAATTTGCAGATAATCATCATAAGAAGGTAGATGTGAGACGCCGCTCAACAAGGTTCATTTTCTTCAAAAGCACTCTTTACCGTCGATCTTTTGAAGGTTTGTTTCTACGATGTTTAGACAACGAAGAATCAAGAAAAGCAATGGAAGAAGCGCATTCCGGTATTTGTGGGGCTCATCAATCTGGTCCAAAGCTCCACTTTCGAATAAAAATAATGGGCTATTATTGGCCCACCATGGTTAAAGACTGTTTAGAATACGCCAAAATGTGTCAAGCTTGTCAGTTCCATACAAACTTCATTCATCAACCACCCGAACCATTGCACCCTACAGTTGCTTCTTGGCCATTCGAAACATGGGGACTCAATGCAATTGGCCCTCTTCCTAAGTCTTCCGGAGGTCATCTTTACATACTTGTAGCCACTGATTACTTTTCAAAATGGGCTGAGGCGGTTACCTTTGAAAGCCGTAAATAAAGAAGCTGTGGTGGATTTTATCAAAAGTAATATCATATTCATATATGTAATACCGCACTACCTCATCAACGACAATGGGACGTCCTTTTACAATAGGGTGATGACCAACTTGTGCGAGAAATTCGGTTTTAAACAACATAATTCTTCAATGTACAATGCACCAGCTAATGGACTTGCCAAAGCTTTTAACAAGAAACTTGGGAATTTGTTGAAAAAGGTAGTGGCTAAATCTAAAAGAGATCGGCACGAAAGGATCAAAGAAGCGGGCATATCGGACCATATATCGAATGTCAACTCAAGCCACTCCATATGCACTCATTTATGGGGTAGAAGTTGTTCTTCCTTTGGAAAGTCAAATACCATCACTTCGAATTGCTATACAAGAAGGACTAACTCTTGAAGATAATGCTTGCCTTCGATTGGAAGAACTTGACGCGCTTGACGAAAAGAGACTTGAAGCTCAACAACGCTTGGAATGCTATCAAGCACGAATGTCAAAGGCCTTCAACAAAAAGGTTAAGCGAAGGTCTTTTCAAAAAGGGGATTTAGTACTTGCAGTAAGAAGACCCATCATCATAACACGTCGCATAGGAAATAAATTTGTCTCCAAATGGGATGGACCGCACACAATAATCGAAGTCTACTCTAACGGCTCATACAAGTTGAGAGCTGAAAATGGTTTGAAGATTGGCCCTATCAATGGAAATATTTTGAAGCGCTATTATCCTTAAAAGAAGACAAAGAAAACTCCATGAAGCACGAGTATAAACTGCATGTTACTCTTGGCCCACACGAGTATAAATTGTGAAAGGCACCCAACTGAAACTACGTTTGGCTTGATCCCTCACGGGTACGTAGGCATCTTGAAGTCCTTCTTTAAGATCAGTCATACATACAACAAAAAATCTTACTCTGTTTTGTCAATAGCAAAACTACGGAATATTAAAACATTATATATCGAAGCAAAATATTCCGATTAAGGAAAGAAGTTGTTTTAGTAATCCAAATATGGTCAATAAATCGCGAAAACATCATTTTATTTATTAACAAAAACAAAAACAAAACAAAACACCTACAAAGATTGGGTCAAAATTGGGGTAACTAATAATATAAGTTACGTATCAGGAACACTCGATATAAACAGTGAACCATACACTCTCGCCAAGAGTCAAAACAATCTTCAGATTTTTGGATTAAACAACAGCTCTTATGAGTTCGGTTTATCATTTGAACTGTAATAGGAAAATTTAAGAATGCTACGAATGCTATGACTTCAAGCTTTGCCACATGTTTAGCCTCATGTTCATATTTCAACGTATTTTTCTTTATAAACATGGCTCTAGCTTCTCTAGATAAATACACTGAAGATAAAGAGGGAACAAAAACAATGTAAAATATATATATATATACACAAGCTGAGAATTACATAGCAGTGACAAAAGACTAAGTCAAAGCACCAGGAAGTTATTCTCACTGGCAAAAGTCGAGCATATATTATTATTTTTTCTACCCTGAACAAACTCAAAGGAACGAATAGGTCAAAAGGATTTCCTCTGTTATGCGCTTCTATCAAACCAATAATGAATCTAGAGGACAAACTGTTTAATCTTCGTTTGGCACCAAACCACAACGACTCAAAAAAGGGGAGTCACTGATTAATTATTCAGCAAAGCTCCATATCCACCTCTGTGATAAATTAATGCCTCGATGCCGCTGACCAAAAATAGATAATATATTGCATTTGACCATCATAAAACAAAAGGACATAACCTTCAAAACGACACCAGAGTAATAAAAAAAAAGAGGGGGCAACAAGGAAAAATTACAGAGGCCTAGAAAAAAAAAAAGGACCAGATCAAGTTATCGGCGACGGTAGCAGATAACAAGAAAAGGAACTCGTTGTATAGTGTAACAAAGTTCAAAGAGTCGACGAAATATATAAAGAAACAGGCTATATCAAAATAAAGATAACTGTAGCAGATAAACGAAATTGGCAAAGTCTTATTCAAAAAAAAAACATACATTATTCGGAAAAACAGGACAAAGCTACATGAGCTGCTACTAAAAAAAGCGGCATAAATCTGCTAGAACATAAATAATTAAGAAAACAACTTGTAGCCTATGATCTCTCTATGAGCATGCTTTAAGAGCTTCGAAAGCTCTCCCAATCGATCTTCTTCTTCGTTTTCCTGGGCCTTAAGTGTAGTAATCTCTTCATTAAGTAAATCAACATCTGCTTGCAATTTTGATACTTTGTTCTTCTCTCCACTCAACGATGACTTTTTATCCTTGTACTTTGCTTTCAACTCATCGATCCGGGTCACAGTAATGGCAAGATCGTTCTCCAAATCTTTAATATTGTCTAGAACTCCGAGTAGTTTACTTTTCTCTTCGATAACCAATTCTTGAGACCTCTTCGACTTACTTTCCAAAGACAGTAAGCACTGCTGATCATATTCGCAAGCTTTGTCAAATAGCTCTATAACTTTATTCTTCAAAAATGACAAGTCAAGGTTCGGAACAATAGCCATTCCCTTTAAGATATTGGAGATCTCCTCTTTGACTTTGAGCAAACTAAGTTGTTACAAGCTACAACCCAAAAGCTTCTCCTCAAATCTTGCCCACAATGACTTAAGATAGTCATTCTGACAAACTGCAACATCATCAGCATTTACGAACTCCGAGTTTGAAGAAATAACCTGCCTTTTTGGAACCTCTGCACACAAGTTAGAAACCTCTTCTAGCATCTGAGGGAAATCAGCGCATTCCCCAAGCAACTGGGACATGTCGCCCATGCTCTCGCGAAACGATAGTCTTTCCGTCTCATTATCATTATTGCCAATGCCTTCTTCGTGAATTTCATGTTCCGGCTGAAATATTTATACAACGGTATTAGCAAAGGAAAAAAAAACTTAAGGAGGGAAGTATTCAACAAACGAACAGGTTTTATCAATTACCTCCGAGAATAATCTCTTTTCGAGAATATCCTTAGCAAGGTGATTAAAATCTCCATCACCAACATTATCTTCGAAAACTTGAGGTTCCTGCTATAAAAGAATAAAATAACATGTATACGTACTTATAAAAAATAAACAGTCAAAAAGAAGAGGTTTTACGAAGACCTTTGTAGTTAATCTTTTCCCCGATACATTCTGTACCTGGTCATGTAGTTTTGTCTCACCATAGTTACCTTCAACAAATCGATCTTCCAACTGAAATTTTTTACAAAAATAAGGATAAAATGAACTATAAAACAAAGAGGAGAGAGAAAGAAATCAACAAATTGGAAGGAGTTTCTATCGACTAAATTTGCAAAGGCCACGACCATGTTCAGAATTATTACATAAAGGAGGATAGCAGTCATACAAAGTGTATATATATGCTGCAAATTAAGGGTTTCATCATAATACTCTACTTAAATTACCACATAAAACATACTGATAGTAGAAAACAGTCAAAATAATGATAAAGAAAAAGTTTAAACCAAATACCTCCAACATTGATGTTCCCTTTGGAGCATTTTCATCTTGAGGATTGAGATTCACATCAGTAGAGATAACAGTTCTCCTTTTTTGAAGATGATGATGACGCTCATTATCGCTTCGACTATCTTCCAGATTATAAACAGGAGACGAACAACGTTTCTCAGGTCGTTTGGGATTCACAGGAGGTATTGTGGCACTGGAAGACGCCTCAGACATTTGCAATATATCAACGTTAGGATGAGAAGATATATTAGGGTCACCAACAACCTTTTAAGTACTAGCGATAATTGTTTCTCTCTCATCAATCAAATAATACCCATGAACTCCTACCCACCATTCCCTAAACCTTCGGGTCACGTTCGCTCTAAGTTTTTCAGATAGAGGAGGAACAATTGTCTTTGAGTCAGGATATTCATGAATACTATAACGCCAAAACTGGAGTCCCTTTTCAAGACTTGAAGAACGAATACCAACTCCTCCAAGTTCCATTGGTGTTGTTTGAAAAAAACCGAACTGCCTACTGAACCGACATGGGTTATACGGCTCTAAAATAAATCGATGATCCCATCGTAAGCTTAACATGCACGGTCGAATGCTGATGAAACGCCCCCATCGATCAATATCCACTGATTTTTCCTTATAAAATGGAGCTAGTGTCTGTTGATGATTTTTTACAAATGAGGTGGCATTCCAAGAAATGGAACAGCCATTGTAACGACCCGGTCCTCCGACCAGACCGCCACCATCTGCTTCCTATCACCAATACTGTCCGCTTTGGCCCAATTTCGTCCTCGCTTCTTGGGCCGCACGGTTTTAAAAGGCCTTGGTGATAAGAAGGAGGATACTCCTACCTTATATACCATATAGGTACTACATATCTAGGCGATGTGGGATAGCTCACTTCTCTTTACCACGGTATTTTCCTACGAAAATCCTGGTTTTTACACTCTTCCCCCCTTCAGGCACGACGTCCTCGTCGGGCACGCCGTCCTTCCGGGGTTGCCAGTGCCCACATCGGCTAGATAGCGGCTCTGATACCAATTGTAACGACCCGGTCCTCCGACCAGACCGCCACCATCTGCTTCCTATCACCAATACTGTCCGCTTTGGCCCAATTTCGTCCTCGCTTCTTGGGCCGCACGGTTTTAAAAGGCCTTGGTGATAAGAAGGAGGATACTCCTACCTTATATACCATATAGGTACTACATATCTAGGCGATGTGGGATAGCTCACTTCTCTTTACCACGGTATTTTCCTACGAAAATCCTGGTTTTTACAGCCATAATGAATCAATTCCCGAGCACCCTTGTCAGTATAAAGCATCGCACCTCCTTGGCCCGAAAATTGAGCCATCATGGGACCACTACGAATGTGAGGTACCGGGTAATGTGTATTGAAATATTGTGCCAACCATCCCAGAAGATAATACATGGGAAAACAGGCCTTTGATGAACCCGGAGTTGCTGAATTCGAAATAACATTCAATCCTTTGTATAATGTTGCCAAAACTGGAAGTGCAAGACCACCTTTACGACCGATCGCCGTCAAGCTTGCGGGTTTAAATGTCGTCGGACAAATATAAATATTGGAACCATCAGGAAAAACAAACAAACAGAGCCAACAGGATAAGAATGCCGCAAGATATACCTCCATGTAGAAATGACTTGGTACACCAAGCTCCTCGAAAACAGCCCTTGTCTCCGACGACCAACCCTCAACCGCGTTGATAACACCATTAGGATTCCCAATGTAGGTAGGACGAATGGACTTATTTGAAACTTGAAATTGAGGCTTTACATGCTTTAACTTTCCTTTGAACCAGTATAATACCCAATCACTCAAAGAAACCTTGTCATTTTTACGGAGGGTATGAAATGCATAGAATAAATATTTACAACAAGGTGGTATGACATCACTGTCGATGCTATCTTTTGTTTTTAATTCATCAGGATAAGGAAGACCTTCGTCATAGATCGCCCCGACAATTGGTAGACCGCCGATCACATTCAAATCCCAAGGGGTCGGCGACACTTCCCCCACGCAAGTCTAAAGCGTGTTTGATTCTGGGCACCACGCTTCACAAAAAGCCCGAAATATGTTCACGTCCTTGTCGTAAGTAAACAGTGACGCAAATACAGCATCATAAAGAAGAGAATCACGTAGCGCAACACATTTTCGTCCAAGAATGTCATCAGCCCAGTCCCAGTACTTAGGCACATAACGGAATTTGCCAAAGATATTTACGGTAGTACCCCATTTCGCCTCCCCAGAAATGATCCTTCGTCCGAGTGTTTATCGTCAAATGTCACAACAGGAGATAGTAAGAAATGCTCATTATTATGGTCTTTGCGTGTCCAATCCCTGATTTTCGGAATATTGTCCAAGGAAAGCCGAGGCAAAGCATGCCTCCCAGTCAATGGGCGAGAAATGATGAGCGAGGTCATTTTTCCGTGTGATGTAATAACCAACTTCTTGTCATCCTTGCAGTTGGCAATCTCAAATTTCACCATGATGATACCAATTCTGTAAAAAAAAAAAAAGGAGGGTCATGAAAAAGAAAACAATATGGATTAGCTAATACACATTAATCAGGTACGGAACAATTATAAGGACCCATTAAATGAAACCGTGCCAACAGTAACTCTGAAGAGACGACCCAAACCTTGAACCAGTTAAAAATCAAAATCAAACAATTTCAATGAAGAACCAGAGATCCAAACACTCAAGAAAAAAAATCCATGGTCGAGAACGTGTTCAGATTTCTCTAAGCATACTTTATAAAAGGACAGGCTTTATAAAGGAGGAGGTAAAACAAAAATATCCAAATTTATGCAGTCTCCACTTCGTTTTTACCAAACTACTATGATGCTAAACTAATTGTCTATTTCCGAAAGAAAACCTAAGTTCTTACTTAAACATTACTTCAAACACATGGCATGCAGCTTAATTACTTCTAAAAATAAAAGTGGTATATTTGCTAAAAGTGATGGATAAGTAAACCAACCTCTTGAGGCGTTCAACCAGAAGAGTAAGTTTGAGTACAAACTTTAACACTACTCCAAAAGGAAATTAAAATAAAAACTCTGGAATCAGACTTGCGTAAAAGAATTAATACAGGGAAATTAGAGCACATACTGTTTTTTTTGTTTGGGTATGATTTTATAGATAGGGGAAACTATTATTTATAGGCTTGAGGAATAACGTCTCTTTCCACCAAAAGCTGAGAAAATCAAAAAGTATTAGTTGCTATCTTTGTGCTAATCAGTTTATTAGCAAGGAAAGCTCAAAATTAGTTTTTTTTTAAGACGCATGTTTCAGAATAAAAAATAAGAAAAAATAATAAATAAATAAAATCTAATTATTTCCTGTGAATAAGGAGTTTTGTTACTTACCGTTGTACAAGTTGAACTTGTAAGAAAAAATTTCAACAAACAAAGGGAAATGGTCTTGCTAATTAAGTGAACCATCAATTAATTTCTAAAAAAAAAAATCAGTTCATGTTGCAAGCCAAATTGTAAAAACTAATTAGGGTTTTTTTTGTTTAAAAAAAAAAAAGGGGGATCTAATTACCTCCGGAAGAGAGGATAACCCATATTGATAACCTTTCGGAGAAAGGATCTCTTGGTTGGCGTAGCATAAAAACAAACATGTGCATACTTTTTTAAGAAGAAAATAAAAGAGTCAGTACATGGGTGTTTATATGACCAGATTTAAAAATAATAAAATAAAGAGTTTGGACTTTAAATCATTTTAAAAGAGATTACCAAGCATAGTGTTCCGGAACAATTTTTTTTTTTTTTTTTTGACACCAGTAGAAGACCTTAAATTTATGTCAAAATAAAAATAAAATGAAAAGCTTAATTTTTTTTCTCAGATTCAGCTTAAGTAATTTATTTATTTTTCGATATCAGTTCGGAAGTTTCCAAACTCTCTAAAAAAGTAAAATAATAATACTTCGAGACCCGTTCATTTCAAATATTCAAGTAAACAAGTCTCGAAGGGGGGATTTGTAGGCACTCAAATTTTACGACAACTAAAAGTGTGACACGTGTCCCCTAAATTAAATTAAAGGTAATTACTAATTTTCTAATTAAAAAAGAGAAGAAAATATTAGTATACTAAAAGCAAAAAGAGAAAGAAAAATGCATATTTATTGTCACATAAAAGAAAAGGATAATAAATATACGAAATATAAAATATTTCTTTTCTCGAGAATGATTAATCCATTGCAAATGAAAGAGTAACTTCAAATGTATGTTCTTTTGTAATGCTTTCAAACCATTTAGGTTTGTTTAAATGTACTTATTTGTTCATGGACCTATTTGGTAAAAATGCCAAACTTGGGGAGGCACCGCTGTAAATATTTCACACCAACTACTATAAATAGAGGGGGGCCCTCACATTTTGGGGACACAAAAAAAATTCAAGGCAAAGAAGACTTAGAGAGAAACTCTGCAGAATTCAAGCCAAAATCAATCCCCGAAGCCTCGAAGATCAGCAAGAAGATTCGAAGTTTCATCAAGTTCATCAACAAATCGAAGAAGATCCTACGTTCGATCCGCAAGAAGCAATAAAGGCCGCAAATCCGACGTTTCCCAATATCAATCTTCAAAGACCTTAAAAAAATTCGAAAATCTTCAAGCAAGTTCATCAACAAACTCAAACAAATCCACCGTTCGATCTGCAAGAAGCAATAAAGGCCGTAAATCCGACGTTTCCCAACATCAATCTTCAAAGACCTTCAACAAATTCGAAGATGTTTAACGAAGTTCATCAAGAAATTCAAGCAAATGCACTGTTCAATCCGCAATAAGCATTCAAAGCCGCGAACTCGACGTTTCTCAAGATCAAGTCAAAAAAAATATCTTCATTAAAGCTGAAGAACACCAATCAAGTACAAAACAAACTCAAGAGAATCAACATTTGATCAAGATAAACAATATCAAGCTCGCATCAACTATTTCTTCAAGAATCCAAGCATTTGATCCCAAAACAAGTCAATCAAGCCACCAAAAGTTGTTCGAAGGAAGAATCAAAGGATTATTTGTTTTCTAACATTGTAGAAAATTATTCAGAGAATTGTACTTGCATAAATTGAAATATAAATTTCTTTGTTCACCATTAATTTTTCTGTCTTTTATTTTCAAGCCTTAGTGAAAATTTATGTGAAACAATCCTAAAACACTTAGAAAATGGACAGGAGGGAAAAGAAATTCCATCGAAAATATTCTCCTTCCGAAAAAGTTTTCCGAGAAACAAACAGAACTTAAGAGAGGAAAAAAATGATAAAGTTGAGGGAAAAGCGGTTCTTAAGAAACAATTCTAAGCTAAGTAACGGCGAGTAGAGGTTACAGCGAGAAACGAAATTAAGTAGGAAATACGTGCATGTGGACGACATGCTTGTGAATCAATGACATGCTATATACCAACACTATATTGATACGATAAAGTATATATACAAGGTAGAAAACATATATTTAAATTAAAGGCATTAGATTGATTAGTATTTTTAGGACAACATTATATTCAGGATTAGTTTTATTAGTAGCACTATATTGGTAAAATGATAAATTGTGTTGCCGACTTTGCCGCTTTGAGTGATGCTTTTTGCTGTCAATTAGATCTGTTTTTTCTTTTCAAAAAAATAAAAATATTTGTTTTTAATCACTGTGATCTCGGTGTTAAAAGAGGAGTAATAAGACGAGTGGTTATAAGGAGAAAAACAGGTCTTTTAAGCTCATTTGCGTTCACTCATATATGGCTAAAGAAATCTGTCAATTTTTCCTTTTTTTGCAGCTACAGGATATCCCTCAATAATATGTTTATTGTAGCCTTAGTGTTAGGCCAAATCGTATGTTTATCGAATCTTGTTATTAGAGTATTCTTCTTCTTTTTTCTTCTTTTTGAAGCTATAAGATTATCTCTATGTATACATATGTATTTATTAAATATAAGCTGAATCGGTATCTCTGTATCTATCTCAAAATTCAATGAGATCAAACTTATTTCTACAGTAAAACCTCTATACAGTCATACCCTTGTTACTTGAAAAAAATATTTCTTCTTATTAGGTGTAGGTTTTATTTATAAAAAGATATAATTTTATTTAAATATATATTTTGTATAATACAAGATACATTTATAGATTGTTTCGCTAATTAGCACAAATATTTAAGAGACAAGTACATATTAATTTATAACTAGATAAACACATGATAACATTAATTTAAGAAGGTGAAAATTCATGATATAATAAACTCATAAATTTTTAAAAAATTAATTAAGTATATACATAATTATTTAAAAAAATTGAGTATATTTATCTAGAAAATGTGAAAATTTATCTAAAATTTATTTAATTTTTTATTTACATATATAAACACTATGTATGATGTAGTATAGAAAACCGTCTTAAAAAATTACACATATATAATTTTTCAATTTTATATTATTTATCGCTTTATAGAGATACATTTTCTTAAGTCGAGATCTTAAAAATTTATGAAATATTATAATTTAGAGGTTATTTTTATTTATAACTGGTTAGAGTTAGGATCGAGAATTTTTATTTTTATATAAAATTTATTCCATTATCGAATATTTTCAGGTTCTACTATATAAACATGGAGGAAACATGGTGTCCTTATAAATATAGTTGCTTTTTTAATTGGGCCCTATCTTATCTTTTACGTCGGCAAGATTTTTTCTCTCTTTATCATATAAATCGTTTTATTTAGGCCTCTGTAGAGTGTTTTTCTTTCCTACTTCTTGTTTGTTACTCCATTCTTTCCATAATATAAGTCTATTTACGAGATCATCACCATTATTCTATTTTTATACCTGTTTTTTTCTGTTACTCCATTCGTTACACAATATAAGTCTATTTACGAGACCATCGCCATTACTCTATTTTTATACCTACATTTCAAACTTTGCTCATTACTTTTTTACACGCTTCTTATTCAAGTTGATGTTAGAAGGGAAAATATTTATAATTACATAACAAAACTTTCTTATTTACGGAAAGTGAACCTATATTGTGAAACAACCAAAAATAGTAAACTGTACTTGTATTATGTAACGAAGGGAGTAATTAATTTGTGGAATTCCCAATGGTGGCAGATTCGGTGACACTTGCCCACAACAACATAATGGAACTTAGGGCAGAGATCGTTATTTTAGTTGCAACGAGTCTAATATCACCTTTTGTAGTATGGTTTGATGCCAAGATCATTTTCCATTTGGATCGGTCTTGAATTTACATCCGTCTTGACAACAAACATGCATGTGATATGTTTATATGTAATGGTCAGGACCGTTTCCAAACTTTCGAGGGCTGTAGGCCACCAGAAAATTGAGAGATTTTTTTCCTCTATCGAATATAGTAAAAAGTCAAACAAAAATCATAAAAAGCAAAATAGCACACAAAAACGACAAATTTAACTACAATGTAAAGTGTTTCACAACGATAGGACAAAAAAGTACAAAACTAAACAGAAAAAAATATTATATCCTTCTTACTTTCCGATTAGCAAACTCGGTGACTAAATTGCTACAATCAAGTCGAGCGACCAATTTTTTCTCGATAGATAGCACGGCTAGACCATTTAACCTACTTTGTGTTATAGTCGATCGAAGATAGGTTTTTTTATTAATTTGAGCTTCGAAAAAATTATTTCCGCAGTTGCCACTGTAACTGATATAATCAATCTAATTCTATAAGCTACCCATGCATTAGGATAACCCAATTGTATATCTTTGAGAAACTCAAGGATTTCAATAGATTTGACTATTTTATCTTGTAAAGCTTTTCTCAAAACCTGCAACTCTGAAAATAACTCTTGTGCATCCACATCTGAAGTATTCCCTTTTCTCAAAAAAATACTCAAGCGCATCGCATGAACTCCTCAAATCTACAACACTTGAATTTCTTAACTTGTTCAAGTTAAACAAGAACCCAAAAGTTTCCTCATATATTTGAAATTGTTCAAATCTAGTTTTGAGCGAAGAAATAACACTGTCAATAATTGGTAAGAAAATATTAATTTGAAAAGAATCTCCACACGATATAACAGTGGATTCATAGCTAACATTTTCATCACAAAACTTCTTTTTCTTTTGCAAATGAACCTCAGTAAATTTAGCTTCAACCTCCATCTCAGAAGCAATTTTTTCAGCTTCATTTTTCGCTGTTCCAAGTCCATTATCCTTGTATTCTTCAAAAAAAAGAATTAGACCGTTCAAAAGATTTATTACGGCTTCAGTATCCATTTCTTTACCTTGGAGTACCTTACTTACTTTATTCACCTTCTCTAAGATTTCATACCAAATAATCATACCAATAATAAAATCAAAACTCTCAAAATCAAGTTTTACCAGAGCTTTAGCATTACTTGATGCAGTTGAATCTCCATTTTCCCATGTATCAAGTAATGCATCTCTTATTTTGGAAGTTTGAAATCTGACAGCTTTAACAGCTGCAAAACGGCTTTCCCAATGGGTATCCGACCATGATTTTAATGTAAGCCATATCGTATAGCTGATTAGATAACGAAGTGGTTATTTTTATGTGTAAAAACGATATGTATTAGCGTTGTTTCGTTGACATTTCGGTTTGTTTAAGCAATGTTTTGTGTTTTTCTGCATTTTCCTGATTTAATTGCATTGTTTTACATTTTTACAGGAAAAAACATGAAATTAGCACAAAAACGGACCAAAAGAGAAGAAACCGGAAGTTGAAGGACATTAAAATCAGCCCCAATAAGTTGCAATACGGAACCAAGTCAAGATAGAGTCAAATGAACATTTTAGAAGCTCACCTGACCGGTCAACTTGACTGGTTAAGTCAGATTAGAATTTAAAATTGTATTAGATAAATTTGTTAGGTTCTTGGGATAAATACCTCCCTTAAAACTCCGAATTTTAAAACACATCTTTTTGTATTTTCATTTTCCCATAGGCTCCTTAGGCTCATAACACCTCTCTCTCTAAATATTTCCACTTTTACATATATTTTTCGATTTTCACCTTCAACGCTTGTAAGCTAAATGCTTTTTATGATATTTATTTTAGCAAGTACTACTTTGTCAATCATTGCATGCTTAGCAATTGACAACTTCTGAATTGTATGATTTATAATGTTAGAAAAACTCTCTTAATTGAACACCAAACCAGAATTTGCTAGATTAAAAATGTTAGGATTGACAACTCTTGCATGATTAGAGGTAGTAATTGTGACGAACTCGTAATTCTAGGATCTATAATAATTGTGACGAACTCGTAATTCTGAGAATTATATTGCAATTGCATGTGTACTCTTGCGAGGCTTTTTTGTGTGTAAAATTTACATGTAAAAGGAGCAATCAATATTTTGGCACCGATACCGAGAAATTAATTTTAGCTTGATATTAGTTACCAAAACGAACCTGGAAATTGGGTTAAAAATCCATCAAAAGCCTTCAAATAAATCGCAGACCTGACCGGTCAATCTGACCGCTCAGGCCTAATAAAATTATGATTTTTAATTTTGTTATAATTATTCTTGTTAAAATCCCAATTACTTAATTATATATTTAAAAAAAAATCCTTTTCGGATTTTAAAGAATCAATAAAAAAAAATTTGGAATTCATTAATATAAATTCCAAAAATTAATAAATAAAAGATTTTAAAGTGGAAAGTTGGTTAAAATAAATAAGGATAAAATATTCAAAATCTATCAAATCTTTTTCTAACAAAATTGGATAAAAAAGATCCCAACAAATTTTATCTCACCAACTAGCCAAATCTTAAAAGAATAGATAAGATTTCAGAATATTAAAAATTTAATTAATTTTTGGAATTAAAACATTATTAATTAATATTAATAGATAATTCAAAATTAATTAATTTTTAATTGATAAAAACTTTTTCACTGATTTAAAGAATCGGGATAATTTATTAAAAAAACGAAAAAAAAAAATCTAATTATTAATTAATTAATTAAAAAAATTGAAATTTCCAAAATTATTTTTATGATGTGAAGAATCTGATTTTAAAAATAAAAAAAAAATTTACAAATTATTTTTAATTAATTATTAAATATTAATTAATTGAAAAAAAAAAACTCCGACACCATCCAAATACTTCTATCTGTTTGTTCTAAATGGAACTATGGCGTGCAACCGAAAATGAAGAAATAATTGAGCAATGCTTAAATCCTTTTGTGTCGGTCGAGTTGTCTTGCATTGTATTTGACCCCGGCCAGGACCAATTCGTTTTGCACGACTCTCACTTTCTAAAAATTCTGCCAAAATTTTCTGGTTTGAATAGTGAGAGCCCTACTCATATCTCGAGAATTTCGCCGATACATGCCACCTGGTGTATAACGGCCGAATTCCGTTTGATCGGATACAACTTAAGTTGTTCCGATTTTCCCTGAAAGAAAATGTCTTAGAATGGTACAAAAATCTACCAAATAATTCGATTAGATCTTAGAATGCTATGATAGAATTCTTTCTTAAGTACTTCTACCCATCATCTCGTCTAGCCGATGCTCATAACAAAATCCAAAACTTCATTCATGAACCTTTTGAAGCGTATCATGAAGCATTTTATAGATTTAATAAACTCATTAGAGATTGTCCTTCGCATGGATTTCCTCTGGGAATGATGCTAAGAATCTTTTATACCTCTATTAAACCGGAATGAAAAAAAATGGTAGATACCTTCACCCTAGGTCAGCTTACCTCTCTAATTCTAAGTGAAAGAGTTGAAAAGTTAGGCTTAATCGCTGAAATGAGCCCAAGTTGGGAGCAGCCAAATGAACCTAAAAAACCAAAAGAATCAATCACTCAAGTCCATGAAAAACCAAACATCAAAACTAATCGAATATCTTCCTCACCTCTTAACCCTGAACCAAGTAATTTAACCCATAAGGTAAATGATGAATCCAAAGAAAATAACTACAACAAAAACTTGGATGAGAGAACCTGCTCAAACTGTGAAATAGTATATTGCTTGTTTTGCAGAACAATAGATACTAAACCTATTAAAAAGAGAAATAGGAAAGATAAGAAAAAATGGGATAAAAAATAAGAAAAAATGGATTAAACAAAAACTCAGTGAAACATTTGCTATTAATCTAAGAAGTGGCCGAAATCCCAGTCAGTCTACTCATGACCCTAAAAGAGCACAACATCAACAAACTAACATGACGGGGATTGCTAACCCTATTGAGGATGAAAAAGATGAAGAGAATGATAATGATCAAAATCCTAAGATAATAGTCTCAGCTCATTTTCTGCAACTTTTAGGTAAGCCTAAAAACCAAGCTCAAGAAGAGTTAATTAAAACAAGGGTAGAGGAAATGATCATCCAAGTCCCATTGGAAAAAGACATTAAGGAAATTCCTTGGGTAGCGAAGTATTTCGAAGACCTTTTGGCTAAACCTAGGCAAACGAAATTCCGTAAAACGCATTCTTAGCCGAGCATATCGGTACCTCAAATCCAAGTATCATAGAAACTAGTGAATCATCATCGGAAACTGATAGTGATTCAAAAAATGAATGGGTAGCTTATGGGATATCGTCGCTTAGGGTAGAGCCCAATCTTCAGCAAAACTTAGAGGCTAAACCACAAACAATCACCCTCTATAAAGCAACAAATGCTTTCACTCCGCCTCATAAAAGATCCCATAAGATAAAACTAAACGATAAGATGGGTGGTAATAAAACTGAGGTTAGTAACGTTAGTAAGGAAAGAAAGGAGGAGGTGATAGTCACACCACCCAAAATTGAGGTGTGTGATATTGGTGAACAGAACATGGAGGAAGCGATGATCACACAACCTGAAATTGAATCTAATGAACTATTCATTGTAACTAGATTGAATTTAAATGAAAATAAGGTATGTGACATTGGTAAAAATGGAATGGAGGAGGTGATGGTCATACCGCCTAAGAGAGTCGGATCTTTGGATGAAGGGAAATTAGCAATTATCAAACCCAACATAGGAATTAGCCAAGTACCCTTATCATTTTCTTTTGAGCAACAACCTGTTAAAACCTGCTAAAAAAGTTTTAGCGACACTCATGGCCATATCACAAAGAGAGAAATTAAGATAATAGCAACCACATGAAGTATAAAATGCCCTAGGATATTCGCTTAATACTCGAGTTCTTATACCTTTATATTTTCCTTTCATATTAGATCCATTATCATAGCCTTGCCCTCTCACATCATTCAAATCAAGTTCAAGAATTTCCAAAGCGTCTTTAAATTCATAAAAAAGTGCTTCTCCAGTTGTTTGAACCGCTTTGAAAAATCCAACAAAAAATTCTTCAACTTTTATTGGAGAGGAGGAGACATCAACACACCTTAATATGAGAGACATTTTCTCTTAGTGACTAATGTCAGGTGTACAATCAAGAATTACGGGAAAAAATTGTGCAACTTTTACAATTTCAATAATTTTTCTTTTAACCTCATCTGCCATCAATAATATCAACTCATTTTAGATATCATGACTAAGATAATGGACACATTTATTAATTTTAGTCCAAATAGGTTTAAAATGTTCTCCCATTATCGGATCAAATTCAGCAATCATCTTGATAAAACTTAAAAAGTTTCCATTATCGAAGCCTATTATGAATATTTTTTTAATCATTTAACCCTGAAATTACATCACTTAAAAGAGTTGGCAAACCTTTACAGAACAACACACAACAAAAGCAAAACACTTTATCCTTTTTTTTAGAATATACTAGCCATGACATGTCATTTTTTTTCCCGCTTGACAAAGTTCGAGAATAATGTTTATCACTGAAACTTCTAAGCCTCTTACAAATAAGAGTTTTCAGATATTCTAAATTTGTAACTCTTGTTGGACCTCTTTCAACTAATAGGTCCCTTAATTTTTGAGATATATACGGCCCTCCCAATTTTCTGGATCATACAAATCATTCATATTTTCAGTAAGAGGCACATTGTCACCAAAAAGTATATCGTTGTTATTCTCTTTTTCATTACCATTCTCCATCCTATCCATCCCCATCACATTATTATTCTTTTCATCATGATTTTCGTCTTTCTTGTCCATCTCTTTATTATTATTCTGGCTTTCTTTCAGTTCATTATTATTATCTTCAATTTTCTCGTTCTCGTTCTCATTCTCATTCGTATCCTCATTAATTACTTCTACATTTTCTATATTAAACTCATTAGTCATATTTGTATCAAGCTTGGCGCTACTACTAGTTTCAAGAATCGGAACCAATTAAAGGTTTTAGAAACTTATCTATGGTTCCCATCAAAGATTTCTGAAGCTTATCGCATTGATCTTTTTCTTTCTTCTTTTGAGCTCCCGACTTATAAATTCTCTTTCTCTTCATGCATGATTTTGACTTTTCACAAAAAAACCTAACAAAAAACAAGGCACGTGGTTCTGGTGTAGGAAAAACAATACCATAAGATAACATAAATCTCAAACATTCAAAAGTAAATTAGTTCTCAAATACGGGAAATTCCAATCAAATAAAAACTGGCAATTCCAATGATCGAAAGACAGGTTTTTTTAATCCTACAATTTGGTCATTTACATCAAATCAAACAATAAACAAATACAAAGTTATTTCAAAAAACAAAAGTACAAAACACAAGTCACTAGGCAAATAAGATAAAATTCAGCAATTAGTTTTCTAATTAAGTAAAATATAGTTGAAAATACAATAAAAATATGAGATAAACATGTGATTCTAACTATAAATAATTATTTGAATCGGTTATATGTGAAAGAGACAGAACTCTGTTATCAATTGAAGGGATAAAAGATTGATAATTGGAAAAACACCTGGATTTTTCTTTTTTCTTTCTTGTTTCTTAGTTCATCTTTTTTCTTTCTTATTTCTCTATTTTTCTACAGACTATTGTATTGCACTCGTACGATTTGTAAATGGTATAATTTGTACTATTCACGAATATTGTATGCGGTGTGTATGAAGTACATTTTATTACTTGTTATTAATTTTTATTAATAAATATGAATGGTAGAATAGTAAATTCATATATAAATTTGGGGCTCTAAAAAAATAGGCTTTTTAGAAAGTGTAGGCTTAGGCCAATTGAGCCTTAACCTAAAATCGGGCCAGGTAATGGTTTTGTTTCCGAGCGATCTGTCAGTAGCCATCATGTGGCTATTATTGACGTTCGGTATGAGACACAACATCCTCCCTCTGTATACGGACGAGATGTCCCCTCAAATAGGAGTAGGTCTTCTCCTACCGGAGGTCTCCTTAAGACTCGGTCAATTCTTGGGGTTTCTTCTTTTTTACGAATGGTCAGTCAACTTATTATTTATTCTTTTGTTGGCCAGCTTCCTTTGTAACAGCCCGTTAATCGAACTGCTATAAATTAAAATAAAAAGAAATTATAATAAATTTTATAACAAAATATGGATTACAAGACGAATTTTTTAAAAACAACAAATAAACCAAAAAGGTTTGTCAGGGTCGGTTCTAGGACATCGTCTGTCTACCATCTCCTAATAAATTGTACCTGCACACAATCAAAATGTTTAGGGTGAGTCCGGGAGACTCAGTAAACGATATATCCATTACACGATAAAAATACGAAATGATACTAATAAATAAACAAATAGCACAACCGCTATTTTAATAAAAGTCTGTATATGCCCGTATATAAGTATGTCCTAACTGTACTAGTTTTCAGCATAGTCACGCATGACATTATATCAGGGAGAAACTCGTACCAGTTACCGAGCCTGATCCGGTCCTGAACAAATACACGTCCGTTTGTAACCAAAAGCACCTCATGTTATAACAACGATGATAAAAAAATATCATAATCAAACGGATACGGATATTAAATCGAATACGAATGATAAATGATATCGAATAAAAATAGACAATAGAAACCCGTTATGATAACCATACCTACTAAATTATAAACAAAACAACAGTCAAAGTTGTCCAATATAGTTCGGTCGAAGTATTATAAACCCTTCCTCTATGCCACAGACTAAGGTTGAAAACAAGAAAAGAGATAATTACAACCCACATAAGTCTGACTATTGTTTTTACATAGGAACCACGAAGTGCAAATTATATAAAGTTAAATGTATAACCATTTATTTTATACTAATAAGTAATAACTAATGAGGAATGGTTAATAGCTTAGGCTCTGTTTGTTTTTAAGGAAAAATAGTAAAAGAACTTTTTTTTCGGGAAAATGGATTTTATGGTTGATTGGTTGATAGTAAAATACAAAAATATAAATGAAAATATTTTCCATTTCTTTAGTAAAACAAGGGAAATTGATTGAACCAAAAAATGGGCGGAAAACATTTTACTAGCTGAGAGAAAATATAACTTTTTTCACGAATATATATCCTTTATCCTCTTTATATATATATATATATTTTTTTAATTAAAAAAAATTATGGGTTTTTATATATTGGCTTTTTTAACATTTTAAAAGTTAGCTTTCCCGTAAAAAACTCTAAATTAGATAAGTTGGAATTAGGGAACTTTTTAGCTTTTTACACATCAAAATCAACAAAAGTTAAAATTTTCCAATTCGGTTATTTTGTATATTTCTAAGTCGCCAATAAGTTAGTATAAGTGAAAAATTACTTATTAACAAAATGAAGTTATAAGTCGTTTATAGGTAAAGAAGTTACAAGTGACTTATTTTAGTCAACTAATATTCTCATTATTTTTTAAAAACAACTTATTTTGAGTAAGTTTTCTTCTCATTGTAGAATCAATTTTGTTATTATAAAAGTCGATGCCAAACGCGTTATTAGTAAAAAAAAAAATTATGAAAAATACAAATATTACCAGACAATTAATAAACAAAAATTAATAAACGATTAGAGGAGAAAGAATTTATAGGAAAATAATTTTACTCAAAAATATTTTTTTGAGGTAAATACGTTCCCTCTAAACAAACACAACCCGTCACTCTTGCAAATAGCTGTAACACGTGTAAGTGTAATATGAAGTTAAAAGATGAAAAATAACACAAGATAAACTTTATTTCGCAAGGCATATCCAGCCATTATAACCGAATGATAAACATGTCTCCGTAAAGAAATAGTTTTTTATTTTTACTAACACTCAAAAGTATGTTTTATTATTATAAAATATAGGATGTTACATTGATTCCTTAGATTTTATTCATTCTGCTTATATTCATGCCCTTGTCACCAGAGTGTCTCATAATGAGACTTCGTGTGGATAAGACAAAGCCTCACCAAAACATTCAGGTGTACCCACGACTATAACAACAACTTCAATTCTTCCAAAAGTTTCGCACTATAAAAAACAAATGTCAGCTTACAATCAGAGCCTCTGTTACTAAACTGATGGTAAAATGAGTATCTGTTAAATTTAGTAACAATTTAGCAATAAAAGGAAAAGAAGATGTGTTCGAAATATATATATATATATATATATATATATATATATAATAAAGAAATCGGGGTTGGTTAGTATACAAATAACTATAAAATAATAGTTTGTTGTATTAAACATGAATCAAATCAAATGAAATGATCATATTACCACTAGCAATACACATGTCTTGCACATGTATTGCATATGACTTGCCTGTGAGTAACTTATGTACAATTAAATCAACGGATTTATCCAATTTTAATAAAATTAATTATATTAGAAGTATAAATTGTGAATGTTGGTAGATAGATGTGCAATTAAAATATGCTAATATATATAAGCTTTCAATTCTTTTATCTTGATATCTTCGAGTTCTATTAATTTAATTCAGCTTTATGCAACCTTAGATGGCTTGTTTGGTTAAAGTTTTATGTGCAACTTATGCTATTTTCTTATAAGATAACAATGATTCAGCTATCCAATTATAAGTTGCAAATTGAAAATTATTGCAATATTGCGGGGAAGTTTAACAACCATATATAACATTTATAAAATTTTGTATTTTTGCCATAAGAGCAAAGAAATTCGAGTTCCATAAGCCAAAAGGAACATTTATTGCACTATAGATTTAAGAAAGTGTAGAATTTTTTTTAACATGTATTTCCATTTGATATAAGTCAGCAAAAAAAAATGATTCGGATTAGGTATAACAGTACACATCATGGAACTATACATGAAGAAAATATATTAGATTTGATTTGATAAGAATATATAATAAATTATACACTGTTGTGTGTTGTGTGACATATTAGCTCATATATATATGTATATAGATGTAGAGGGAGAATATAGAGAGAGACAACAACAGCGTCTTTATTAGTCAGAATGTATATGAATGAATGTGAAATACAAGACCCCTAACCATCTTTATATAGATAGAGGGGTAGGGTTACAAGCCCACTTGGACCCATAAAATACAAGCCCAAGAGTCTAATAATATCATACAACACTCCCCATTTGGACGTCTTGAATTCTTCGTCTTCATGCAATAGATCTGAGTCGAGTTCATTCGCAGTGCTAAACACATAAAAATCTTAGGGCCGAAAAACTCAGTGTGGAACAAAACCGGTACCTAAGAGAAACTGTGTAGCCGAATGATATAAGCCGAAATATCATGTAAGTAACTAACCATAAAACAGTGTGTCTCATTAAAACCTTGTCAGAGCAAACCCAATGGGAAAATCTCCGATCGAAGGAAAAAGAGTGCAACAATGGTAGTAGTAGGGATCAACCACAAAACAGGTGTCTCATCAAAACCTTGCTAGAGTAAATCCAGTGGGAAAAACCTCTAGTCGAAGGACAAAAGAGTACATAGTGGTAAGAATTATACAACAGGATACTCCCCCTAATTTCGGCAATCTTAAGTGAGATATAATGGAAACGTGTCTCGCTAAAAACCTTGCCAAGGAAAACCCACTTGGGAAAAAAACCTTGGTCTAAGGAAAAAAAGAGTACACGAGCATGAGACTGGATGCTCCCCCTCACTTGCACACGACAGGGTGCGAGGATTTCGACTAAGTAGTAATTAGTGCAATAAGCATTCACCTGGATGCTCCACCTCACTTGCACACGACGAGGTGTAAGGATTTCATATTTCAAGAAAGAGTACGAGCATTCGACTGGATGCTTCATTTCCTTGCACACGACTGTATGCAAGAAAATATAACATGAAATAAAACGAGCATTCGACAGGATGCTCTTAAACTTCATATGTGAAGATTTATTTTGGCAAGAAATGCTAAATAGCATAATCTAGTCATGTCGCTCTTGATCGATAACAACAAGTTGTCCTCAAATAAGGCAAGTGTTTTATCTGGATCGTGAGACAAAGCATATGTAATTCAAATATGGCTAATACGAGCTTGAAGCCATATACACTCTCTAGTCGTCTCATAGAGCATGAGTAGATCAGAGTTATTCGTTTGGAGTCATTCCAAGACCTCCAAGATATTGCCTTATTCCTAATGGTAAAGACGGACCATGTTAGGAATATCCTTTATGCGGGTCTGATAAGTAACCAGTATCGGTATAACCGAAAAAGGGTTGCGTTAATTCGAGTACCGAATGGGGTAGGTACACTCGATGATACAAAATGGGATAAGACAAGCCCTCATCCACAGTTACCTTAAGGTAATGGGAAAATGTCTTTTATGCCATTTCGATGGCAGCGTGTTAGCGCGATGCTGTGTCGAGCTATACCATTCACAGCAGACAAGATGTTCGTCCTAGCACATTAGACCAAGTACAATGATGCGCTTATTGTACTTAGATATGAACATCATGGTTCAATATCTCTTCATCGTCTAATCAGGGACGGACTGGGTCTATATCAGGGTTGCGCTACTAGGCGAGCATTCTACAATCTCAATTTTTCTCATCACTTTTCCTTACGAATAACCAAATAAACGAAGTTGTTTAACATTGATGGTGTTGGAGCTATAGGTCCGAACACACTTTCGCTAAGGAGTCTACTTGGATTGCAAGTTTCCATTAGTCCAGTCTATTCTACATTGATTTCAGGCAACGGTACATGGTTCTCTGTCATAATTTGTTCATATTATCAGTCGTCACCGATTATATGAACAAGTAATCACTGACATTCTCGTTTCGCTTTAATATCCTCTAAGATATCATGATCGACAGATATTTCAAGATTCTCAGGATGAAGAGGAATAACACATCTCCTAGATCCTTTATAATCTCGTACGACGAACGAGTTTCAGTTCACCACCTCTGGGGCTGAACGAATTAACAACCGGTCAACTTCCTCATATCTTGGAAAGGACGACAGAATGACGGCCGACGGCCGACGGCAGCGTCCTTTGCTTGGCGGGTTCGGCCAAAGCAACGTGTTACGACAGGAGCACGGCGTCCGACAGGGACGTCTATCCTTGCAAGCATTTTGCAGCAGGTATAAATGATCTCGTGACATCTCATAAAGTCATTAAATGCATTTGGCATTTAGTTAGACTTGAGGGAGTCTATGCACTTACTTATCACTAAGTGCAGTTTTGGGGATCAAGCTAAGACTGAGTGGGTTATGCCATGTTACTTCACGTCGTTTCTTATCAACGGTAACGTGAAAATCTCCCCGTAACGACGGGGAGAATAGTCTTAGCGATGTCACTTTCGCATATCATGCGGTAAAGAGATCGCTTGCCAAGGTTACTCTATCAAATGATAGGCAGGGGATTCATAATCAACTTATGTCCCCTTCAGAGGTCCATATTTTGAACGCTATAGAGGCTCAATCAAAATATTAAGCACTCAAACACGCGTTCATATGAGGCGTCTGGCTCATAACCAGTAACCAACTGGTACGCATTTAGTGTTTTGAGTGACTATGGGCCTCAGACGGACAAATACAGCAAAATAGCATGACCCCATCCGAAAATATAAATCTTGATGCGCAAGACCAAGAAGTGCGTGCAACCATTTGCAGTCGCATCATCAAACTTTCCGTGAGTCCATTTGGGTCTGAACATAATCGACATGATGTTCAAATTCAATTTCCAAACTCAAGTTATCAAGCTGACTAGACTTTTCAGGATAATCAGGATCATGAGCCATCAACTTAATGATAGGGCTAAAAGTTTGGGAAATACTGCATTTCTGTGGACTACAATAATCATGTGACCTTATTGTCGATGCATCAACCATAACTATTTATATTTATGGTCCGTCTTATGGTTGGATAAGTCCACAACAACTCTTTCAATTCTTTATAAGAATTCTACGAGTACTTTTCGTGATCTTTACACATACTAGTCTTTCAAGGTGAGCATTAGTGGCATGAATTTCGGATTAATCACGAAATATATCCTCAAAGAGAATCCAAATGCGATGCGATTATAAATCAAGCATCGTCTTTTGACTCGGGAATATCTCATCCGGTCAATGCCACAATATCAAAATGCTCTTATCAATCGAAGACAGGCGAATGATAGTATAGACAATCATGTCTTAGCATCTAAATCATTTATCATTTCGACGACAGGCAAAATGATAAGGTAACTTTAAATGCTTTGAGGAATGTGGTAGCACCACTTGAAAGACATTTCAACTCCTCTAAAATACGTTTTTGGTCGTATTGAATAGAGGCTATGTAAAGAAATTTTAATTTTTTCATGAGCTATTACCAGATAACACTGGTTTTCTCGAATATTTTATTAACTCAATAAGGTACGGCAGGACCTACATGACTATAAGACCTCATATTTGACAAATCTATTTGGTTTTACCAAAGATTTTGATTTGGAACGACAGGTCCAAAATCGTTTTCACTGAGTACTATTTTAGGAAAATAGTTGATGAAATTATGTGGTACGCTGTTACCCACTATTTCTAAAAAAATCAACTACCCCACAAGTATTGCCTAAAATTTCATAATTTAAAGTTGGTCACATTTGTCAAAGCAATTTGCTCAAAACACTTTAAATTATTTCGAGAAATTTCGTAAACAGACAAACCATAATCCAAAAGTATGTCCAAATGGAAAAATCATAATCCAAATGGAAAAACATAATCCAGATGAGCGAAAAAATGGCTCAATGATTTATCAAAATCAATAAAGAAATGTATCAAACTCATTTGAGCTACAAAATCGGGGGTCTCAAGAGTTTCCTTTCAATTAACTTTAACCACATTAGCATCGGTTTTTCCACCTTTATAGTAGTTGTGAACTATTTAAGGAGTAACCGTGCATGACCTTTGTCTTTATAGCATAGAGTTGGCTCCTTGAGCATTATCTCTTGCTTTGTGACAACGGGCCATATTGTTCCTTTCAATTACTGTCTTGGAGCTACAGGTTTTTGATTTTGACGATTGTCTAAAATCTCGCTTGGCTAGGAGATTCATCGGGATCGCGACAGTTCAAGAAAAATAACACTTGTCTCGGTTATCGATTCGTGGAAAAAAAATATACACGAAGAGCATTAATATCAGGCAAACTATTCGCCATTGTCCCAATAGGATTAAAACTACTCACCGGGGAAATTTTCTTATCCAATAACAGATGGGCGATAAAGGAACATGGTAAATATAAATTCACGATACTACTTATGGAATACAATTTCCAAGCTAGTATTTTGGTGAAGGATTGCTCCAATATGTCAATTTCAGACATTTGTTCACCATAGACGTCATCACGTCTCAAATGTGGCGGCGGAATAAAATCAATGCCTTAGCATTCATTCTGAGGGTAACAACAAACTCGTGTTTTACTCATCAAAGATGGCATCCAAAAAAAAAATTTGGCATCACATTTTCACACATCAGGGTGAGTAACATGTGGTGACGGATTGAAATCAACGTTTAAACAATCATTTTGCAAGTATGTTTTACGATTTTTCTCATCATAGATGGCATCCAACATGTGTTGGGAGTTCTGGATTATTTAACATATAAAACGGCTGGTTTATATGTTTATGGTTTGCACAAGCACAAACGTTTTTTTCGAAATGACAGGTTCGAAAACATTAGTTTTGCTTCTCATGTGAATCGGTTCTCATTGATCGAACGACGGGTCAATACTGAAATACCAATTTGGCGAAACATACATCACTATATAAACACACTCGGGGAAATTATTATTTAGTCAACCCCTTTCGGTAGCTCTACTTGAAAAACGACTAGGAAAGACGGTGAGGGTGGAGGGCACGAATGCCACTTAAAACCCGACCTCATTAGGATATCGACTTCCGCCTATATCTTTCCTAGACATCGTATCCAAATAGGTGAGCCTACTTGGGGAAGGTTCATAATTTTTCCAACTTAAATGTGAAAATATATGATTTCGAAAATTACTATATTTTACACATGGCAGTAAATAAATATTACATGGCAGTGATCAATTATATAGATTGTACCTGTTTCACGATTAACTAACATGGCAGTACATATTTCCTAATAAGGAATTCAAATTAATGTAATCAATCTATATTAGTATTTACCAAAGTTATACCAGAAATATCTAACACAATATATTATTATTATACTGCTATATGTGTAGATTTTTATTCATGGTAACTAAATCATGCATGCTAGTAATATATTTTATTTACCAATTTCATACTAGCAAGATATAAATTAATATTATACAAATATATTGCTTTTATGTGTAAGTTTTATACATGGTAACTAAATCATGCAATATGATGAATTAAATTTATATGAAAACATATCAATTTATTCAATTAACATGCAATTTTTTTATTCACTTGCCTTTTTAATAAATATATATGCTTGTGAGTGGATATTTAGACCGAATATTGACTTTTATACATGTAATATACTACATGGACTATCCGTGTAATTTCAGCAAATTATATATCTATTTACAGCATTATTACAGCTTCAGTCCATAATTTCAGACAAGTTTCAGTTTAGTCATTTAGTAATTAACATGCGCAGTCAATAGTTTCAGCGAATTACAAAATAGTCCTACGGTTTTCAGTTTGTTACAGATTTAATCCCACAGATTAATACATGTTTTACAATTACATGATTTCCGATTTACAACCCGATTATATGTCTTTTACTGATTTTTTTTTGGGTATAAAAATACAATTTTACAGTACACGATACATATTACATATCAATAGGCTTTTATAGACAGTTTGATCATGTTTTAGTTATCCATAAAATAATACGTGCGATCACATATATTGAATAAATTAAGTTTTGAATTCGGTACCTTACGTACGGTATGTTGGTGAAGGTCGATATAGCAAAACTCTAAAAAACCGGATAAACATCAAAGTTTATAAATACCCAATATCATTGCGTTTACCAAAAATCTTCAATATCCGCGAGCGTATATCCTATTCTCCGCGAACATCGTGCTGATAACGTGTTGTGTGACATATTAGCTCACATATATATGTATATAGATATAGAGAGAATATAAAGAGAAACAACAACATAGTTTTTATTAATCAGAATGTATATGAATGAATGTGAAATACAAGACCCATAACCATCTATAGAGGGGTAGCGTTACAAGCTCACTTGGCCCATAAGGTACAAGCCCGAGAGTCCAATAATATTATACAACATACACGATTAATTTGGTTTGAATATTACTTGTTGTGTACTCAATATTTGCCTATAGAAGGCGCGTTTAATTGTAATATACAACACCACAATAATATTCAATAATACTACTGCTTTTCTACAATATCCCTCTACGTTATATATATTTTAACATCAATATTAATTGCTATCTACTCCTATATGTTTACCTTTTTCCCTCATATTTTCCTTATCTTGTAGGTGAACTTAAAACGATATTGTCAAATGGTAATTGCTTAATAAGAGCCTAAAGAACAAAAAAACGATACTGTAGGAGAAATATTGAAGCTGCGAGTGTCGAACATTTTTTTTTTATTTGTTAAAATGTTCAGCTAAACGAATCTATCATATTTTTCTTCTACATCGCATTTTATTTTTGCATCCCTACAAAAGGAGTAAGCTATCACATGGAAAGAAATATCTTACTTCGTTTTAGAGAAATTGCTGACTGAGTTTTTCTCTTTTAATCCTTCTCCTGGACAAATATGTTATTTGAACGAAGAAGAATGTACATGAACTGAAATTAGACTCTTTACGATGTCTGATTATTTTCAAAGTTGTAATGTAGAATCTAGATAACGTGGAACGGTGGAAGTGATGTTGGGAGAGGTTAAGAAAACTGAAAAGTGCCGAACTCGAAGCTTATGGCTAATTCATTGGGATGAAGTATGAACATATGCATTAACCACTGAGTTAGGCTGTTGAAAAACGACGTCGACGTATCCATGGTGTACAATGCAACCAATGTGACTAGTCTCTTCTAAATTGATGCATTGTGATTGAAATAACTGAAGTTTAAGGTCTTTTGTTTCGTTTCTACAAGAGTGTAGTTTAACAAAACATACTATTATATACTTGAGTTAATATATCAAATAATACTCACTTGTACAAATATGACTTAATGGTCACATTTCACATTTTTACTTGCCTGCTGCATCTTCACCAAGTTGCATATACTTTGAAGTTACTTTGTACATAGCAACGAATGATACCGGTAACTCTCTTTTACTTTTATGCCTCATAAAAAATGGTCCATTTTAATTTGTTACAAAATTGTGGTCCACTTTCCTTGTAAAAGGAAGGTTTTTAATTTTCTCCCCAGATACACCTTCCTCTATATTTGTGGTCTGCATGAATAACATTAGTCATGACAGATAGAAAAGAGAGCGACTTTTCATGCCAGTACATGTTTTCATAACTTTTGATGTAACGTCGGTGCATAATATCCCACTTTGGCATCCAACACAATATATTTCTCATATTAAAAGACATTAAAAACATGTTACAACTCATTCTTAAGCAACAAAAAAGTGCCAGAGACTTCCCCTTTATAAGGAGAGTCCTCAGACTCCTTGTTTACAAGACATAAAATATATCAACAAAATATCAAACGATGGATATAAAATACTCTAAAAGACTAAAGCTAAAGAAAAAAGGACATAAATGAACAAGGGTTCAGTAAATTAATTTGTTATATTTAATTATGGAGAGAGTTAAATCTAACATTTTTTTCTTCAGAAATTACATTAAAAAAATGGGCAATTAATATAAACATATTCAACACCTATTATATTAACAAAAACATAACCTTAAAATTAAATTATCAAAAACATATTTTTAATTAATAATTAATAAAAAAACAAAAAAATTGATTTATCGCTCCCAATTTTTTCTCTCTCTCTCCTCATTTCACTCCCTCCTTCTTTCACCATCTATTCAATCTCCCTCTTCTCATTCTCTATTCCTCCGATATCTCTCCTCTTCCTTCTCACTCTATCCGATCTCTCATCATTACTCTCTTTTTTCGATCTCTCTGCTCATGCTTACTCTATTTTTTCGATATTTTTATTCTCATTCTTTTCTCTCTGATCTCTCTATTCCGTGGAGATTGAAACGGACACATCTCTCAGAATGAGAGGCGAGGGTGTAGATCGATGTCGAAAACTTCAGGTTGATGTCGACATAGATGCGGTCGTTGAAGGAGAGACACACGACGACGACAAGATAGTCCGAGATCGGAGTACGGGTAAAAGTTGAATTTGTTAATTAGTGTATAATATTGAAAAATAAGTGTATGAATTACGTGAATTAAGGGTATGTAGTTGAAAATTATGTATATGAATTATGTAGGTAATTATAAGAATTATGTAAATTGGGATATCAATTTTGAAAATAATGGTGAACTCTACGAATCAATATAAACTTTTGGAATAATGGTATGAAAAAAACAATTTAGAGTATGAACTTTTGAAATAAGTATAAACTTTTGAAATAAGGGTATGAAAAATACAAATTAGGGTATGAACTTTTGAAATAAGGGTATGAAAAATACAAATTAGGGTATGAACTTTTGAAATAAGTGTATGAATTTTTGTAATAAGTGTATGAAATATACGTATGAACTTTTGGTTATATTTTTGTTAATTAGAAATTTTTGGGTATGTTTTTGTTAATTTAGTTTCAAAAGTAGCATGTTCGGTTAATTTATCCTTAAAGAAAAAGATTTTACATAAAAAAAACAAATTATGATTTAATAAACTTAAAAACTACATTTCCAATACAATAAAACTCAAATAAAAATATAGAACCCAAGTTGAGATTATTCTAAATTTAAATATTAATTTAAATAAAAACTTTATAAATTTCACATATGTTTTTAAAAGAATTAGAAAATAAAACAAGACAACATGTAACTATTGTTTTGTGTTTAAATATATGAAGGGCCTTACACAGGGGAAGAATCCGATTGACAGAGGGTGTGATTGTAACCTGGAAAATTTATGAAAAAATAAAAATGATTTCCCGAGATAACATTTGTTTGTGTTTGATTGCGTAGGAAAATCAATGGAAAATAAAACAAAACAAAATGAAGGAAAATTTTATGTATATAATGAGAGAAATCATTTTTCTTGCAAAATTGGTAATAAAATAAAAACAAATGGAAAAATTGTGACTACCTCTTTCTCTACTCTTTTTTTTTTCTTTTCTTTTCTTTTCATTTTTTAACATTTCAAACACATTAGCGGAAAATGATTTCAATTTCATCTTTCTTGATTTTACTTTCTTTTTCTTTTTCTTTTGGTGACATTTTTCGGTTTTCTAACCCACCATTTTAAATTTTTGTAATTTGTTACAAAATTGTGGTCCACTTTCCTTTTAAAGGGAAGATTTTTAATTTTCTTCCCATATACACCCTCCTCTATATTTGTGGCCTTCGATGAATAACATTAGTCATTTTCGGTTTTCTAACCCACCATTTTAAATTTTTGTAATTTGTTACAAAATTGTGGTCCACTTTCCTTTTAAAGGGAAGATTTTTAATTTTCTTCCCATATACACCCTCCTCTATATTTGTGGCCTTCGATGAATAACATTAGTCATGACAGATAGAAAAGAGAGGGACTTTTCATGCCAGTACATGTTTTCATAACTATTATAATAAATTTTGATGTAATGTCGGTGCATAATATCCCACTTTGGCATCCAACACAATATATTTCTCATTTTCAAAAACATTAAAAACATGTTACAACTCATTCTTAAGCAACAAAAAATATAGAGCGTGTCAGATGGCGAGCCTAATTTTCTTTTTAGGCTCGGCTTATTTAACAGCACGCGTCGGATTCGTACAGGGTGGTCAGCTTCGGTGACGGGATTCTCCTCGTGCCTGCACAAGGAACAAACAGGGGCCCGGGGTCGATATTAGGTTTTCCCTCTCCAACGATCAAGTCAGTATGGAGGTGACTAGAGATGAATATGTAGTTGAAGGGTAAGAGGGGTCGTTCCGGTTATGAAGCGTGGTATCGGATTTGACAGGTCGTGTTCGGGTAGTCCGGGTTGTTTCAGCTTTCTCTCTCTTCTCGCTCTTTTTCTGTGTCCCACTATAAGTAGTATTAGTGGGAGTATTTATAGTATGATCCAGATGTTTCTTAGCCCTTAGATCACTGTACTGTCAACTACTAATCCAACGGCGTTAGGTCATTTATGACTCTGACAAGGGTACAGTTATTTTCCGGGACCCACAGTTGATGGCTTGTGATTGGGCCACGTCGATGAAACCCTGAGGGGTCCCCCAAGGGAGCAACATCATTAATTAGAGAAGCGTACTCGATACGCTTCTCTGGGCCGGAGTAGACACAGCTCGGCCTCTTAAGGTCCGGGGTGGCATGTCAAATGCTGATTGGCAGAGGCCCGGATAACCCGTTTTGGGGATGTTAAGGCCCCGGACAAAGGGACCCCGAAATTCCCTCATCAACAGCTCCCTGTCCGGAGTCGTCGTTAAAGGACGAGGTCGGCAAGGGTCTTCATTCTTTACGGGGGCTCCGGTCATTTTCAACCTTCCTGAGGTACGTGATGCCCCCGCATGGCCCGTCTTGTGATGCGTGTCCTACCGGGGCAGATTTCTTACACGTGGAGCATGCCTAACTCGCTTTTATGAGGCGCCGTCTCTGTCTCTTCGATGCCATCAATGTCATTAATGCCATTAAAGTCAAATGGCTGCTGAGTGACACTTGGAAGATGGTCTCTGCCTGCTGTACACGTAGAGCACGTCAATTGTGTGGTGGCGGTTTCATGTGGGAGTTCGTGCAGTGGGTCGTTACTGTCTTTTCATCTTCTGGTAAATGTCTTTTCACCTTCTGGTGGGGGTCTATAAATACCCACAGTGAAAATTTCATTTACACTCTCTTCTTCTCTCTCTAGAACTTTACAGCAAACCACTTTCTCTCTCTCTCCCCCATACTTAGTAAATACAGCAATCACTTAGCCAAAATGGTTATTACTCACGGAGCTGGAAAAGGCCCGATGGTTGCTCCTCAACCACGGTGCCTGGCCGTGATGGCGAATGCCCTGCCATTTCGGGCCATGGTCATTAACCCGGCCCTGTCCGTGGCCGTCAATGATAACAGTATTATGGTGAGGCTGCATGGGCCTGATCTAGACGAGTTTCGACAGCTTTGTGGGATCGGGAAAGATTTCCGACTTCGAAAATGTGAGAGCACCGATGAGGTGAACGGGATCGTAGCCGATCCTAAGAACATGGTGACCCTATCCCTCTCTACTCTCTTGTATGGGGGTACCGACCTCCTCATTCCGGAGCTGCTGGCAGAGTTGTGCGCCTGGACGCAGACTCTCCCCTGCCAGTGGCCGTTGCAGGCGCACCGCGTCTGTGCCGGAATGGAGGCCCTCAACGTTCTATTGGGCTCAGCCCTGTCAGAACCATTAGGGCTAAAGGAGGTTTTGGCCTGCTACAAGTTTCTGCAGAGCGAGCCAAGCTCTCAGGCCAAAAGCAGGAAACCCTATCTGCGGTGCCGGGCCTACAACCAACTGATCACAGGTAACTCTGATTTGAATCGGGGTTACACACAAGATATGGTCGTGGTGGAGGGCAACTAGCTCCACCGAGATGACCTGGTTCTCCCAACCAGGCTGGGGAGGGTGCTTAGCACCAAGAAAAACAAGGCCACAGTGGCCTCGAAGCTGAGGGGCCTTGGTGAGGCCAACGTCGGGTCACTGGAAGTGGCCCTCAATTGGTGGGGTCTGGACAGGACCGATGCCGGCGTGCACGATGCGGAGCGCCTACTGACTTGCGGTTCCGCTACCACTTGCAAGGGGAATGATTTCATGTGGCCCCATAGGACCTTCTGTCCTGTGGGATACTCCCGGGACAAGTGGGAGAAGGAGAAGGGTCTGGAGTCCACCCTCCCTCCCAAGGTGGTCAAAGAAGCTGAGGCCGTTGTGGGGCCTTCTGAGAGGGTGGTGAAGACAGCAAAGCCGAAGTCGAGCAGCAGGGCGAAGGCCGCGCTGAGGAGAGACAATTTTGCTGCTGCGACGGCCGGAGTTTTCTTCGAGACCCGGCCGGATGGTACCGTCCTCCACTACATGGAGGGGCTGGACGGTACCCGCAACTACATTGATCAGTGGGGGAAACCTCTGTCAGAGGTCCTTTCCCTGAGCTCCAGAGAGCCCGACGTGAGGAGCCTTCTTCTCTTAGAGGATAGCTCACCCGAGGCACACCCTACCGGGCCGAACCTGGGCATCTTGCGGACCAGGGTAAGTCACCTTTTGTTTTCCTTTGATTTTTAGTTTGACACTTAGCTGAATTTTGTTTGAATTTTTCTAACTCCTGTTTATGTGGATTCCGACTATATAGGTGGTCCGTTCTGATGAGGAGGATGGGGAGGATGCCGAAGAATAAGGGGGCGTTGGGGTGGAAGGGGATGCCACCGAGGGGGAGGAGGTTGTTGCGGCGGAGGAGGAGGTAGATGAGGACGAGGCCAATTAGGGCTTGGGTCGTGTTTCTCTATTTTTGATGTAATTTCTTTTATCTGCTTAGCTTGTAATAGCTTTTTTGTGGAATGAAATGAAAGAACAGTTTTGTCTTTGGACTTGTGTTTTTTATTTTTACAGTCTTTTTATTGTGTTTCCGGTGTGCTCCAAATGAGTGGATCATTATGCTTCGTCATAGGGTCCACTCCTTTCAATTAACACATATAATCTGAATTCAAACGGGGTCCTTGGAGGGCCGAAACCCTCTTGGGACGGACGGATGCCCTTCAGGCTCGGGTGTTCTGTAAACACTTAGAATTAATAGGAATTTAAAACGGGGTGCCGTATAGGCTCAGGTGTTCTGAAATACTTGGAAAATTACAGAAATCTAAACCCGGGTGTCGTATAGGCTCGGGTGTTCTGAAACACGTAGAAAATTACAGAAATTTAAACCGGGGTGCCGTATAGGCTCGGGTGTTCTGAAACACTTAGAAAATTACAAAAAATTAAACTGAGCTAATTCTGAAAGAACAACAGTTTTATTCATAAGCCCCTTAGGCATATTTACATCAAAACACGGAAGTCAAGTCATTCTACTGATAGTACTTCCTAAGGTTGTTGACGTTCCAAGGTCGATCCACCAGGACATCATCGGGAAGGCGACCCAACAGATAGGCCCCGTTCCCTATTACACCGAGGATTCGATAGGGGCCTTCCCAGTTGGGGCCTAGCTTACCGTCAGACTGTACTCTCGAGTTGTTGTTCACTTTCCGTAGCACGAAGTCTTCATCTTGAAAACGTCTAGCGTTCACTCTTTTTTTGTAGGAACGGCCCAGTTCGTTCTTGTACTCGGCGTTACGGATGGCCGCAACTTCTCTTTTTTCTTCAGCATAATCGAGCTCGAGACCCATCATTCTTTCGTTCAGACCATTCTCCACCATGTCTGTTTTTAGGGAGGGGAGCTCGATTTCTAACGGGATGATAGCTTCCACCCCGTAGGTTAGGCTATAGGGCGTCTGTTGAGTGCCCTGTCTTCTCGTCGTTCGGTAGGCCCACAGGACGTGCTGTAGTTCCTCGGCCCATCGTCCTTTGGACCCATCTAACCTCTTATTGATCCCGTCGAGCACGGTTTTATTCGACACTTTGGCTTGTCCGTTGCATTGGGGGTACGATGGGGTCGAGTAATAGTTCTTGATGTGATACTTAGCATACATCGCTTTCAACTATCGAGTAAGGGATCCCAAATCTTGTGATCACGTCTCTCCATATGAACCTGATCACCTTGGCCTCCGTTATCTTCGCTAACGCCACGGCCTCCACCCATTTTGAGAAGTAGTCAGTGACCATGAAGATGAATTTTTCCCCCCCCCGGGGCGCTAGGGAATGGTCCAACGATGTCCATGCCCCATTGTGCAAATGGCCAAGGCGAGGTCACGCTGCTCATTTTTTGCGCCAGGGCCCGAGGTATGGGCACGTACTTCTGGCATTTCTCACACTTGAGCACGAACGTTTTCGAGTCTTTTTGCATGAGGGGCCACCAATACCCGTGGGTCAAGGCCCGGTTCGCCAATGATCTGCCCCCGGTGTGGCTTCCACATGTCCCTTCCTGTATTTCTTCCATGACCCTTACCACCACATCGGGGTGAACAGAGAGCAGGTAAGGCCCAGAGAACGACATTTTATAAATCTTGTTGTTGGGAGCTAGCTAGAATCCCAATGCCTTTCTCCTTATTTTCTCAGCCTCTTTTTTATCGTCAGGCAGGTCTCCGAAGCGGTGGTATTTGATTATAGCGTCCATCCAACTTGGCTCGGGCGGGAGGTCGGTCACCATGTTGATCTTTGCCTTAGCGTCGATGCTAGGCGAGGGGACATACTCTATGGTGATGACTCTATCTGTTTTATCACTTATGGCTGAGGCCAGGGTCGCTAGTGCATCGGCGTGAGAGTTCTCGTTCCTATTGATTTTGATGACTTCTTGGTAGTCGAATGTTTGGAGTATTCCAGAAGCGATGGCCACGTAGCTCGCCATCCTCTCATCCTTCTTCTGGAACTCCCTACTAATTTGGCTACTGAATAATTGGGAGTCGGTGTTCACCAGTATTTTCCGGATCCCGAGGCTCTGTGCCATTTTCAAGTCGGCGATCACGGCCTCGTATTCGGCCTCGTTATTAGTGGCTCGGAAGCCAACCTGGATTGACTTCTCGATCACATCACCTTAGGGAGACCGGAGTACGACGCCGAGGCCGGATCCTTTTTTATTGGCGACTCCATATGCATGCAAGGTCGACGTCTCTAGGGCACGCTCCGCAGTGCCGGGACATAGGGTTGTTCTGTCCGCTATGGTGAATTCTGCCACAAAGTCGACCAGGGCCTACCCCTTGACGGACGTTCGTGGCTCATAGCGGATGTCGTAAGCGTTTAAATGACAGGCCCACTTATTCATTCGTCGAGAGAGATCCCCCTTTTGGAGAATTTCTCGAACGGGCTGATCGGTATACACCACGATGCTGTGTGCCGAGAAGTAGTGAGCTAGCTTTCGCGAGGCCATAACGAGGGCTAGGACGAGCTTTTCCAAGGGCATATACCTAGTCTCAGCGTCGAGGAGGGTCTTGGTCACGTAATAGACGGGCCTTTGCTCCCTGCCAAGCTCCTTGATGAGGACGGCGCTGACAGCTATCTCGGACACGACAAGATATAGGGCAAGGACATCGCTGGTGTCTGGCTTCATCAATAGGGGCGTGCTGCCAAGGTAGTCCGCGAGCTCTGTGAATGCGTTCCGGCATACGTCGTTCCATTCGAACTTTTTCTGAGCCTTCAGAGCCGTAAAGAATGGCTTGCAACGGTCCCTGAACCGGGCAATGAACCGGTTCAGGGCGGCAGCCATCCCGACTAGTTTTTGTATGTCCCTTCTTTTTTCAGGGGTTCTCAAGTTCTTTAAGGCAGAGATTTGATCCGGGTTTGCCTCTATGCCTCGATGGGTTACCATGAACCCTAGGAACTTGCCAGCCCCTACCCCGAAGGCGCACTTGTAAGCATTCAGCTTCAGGCTATGCCTTCGGATTGTTTCGAACACCTCTCTTAGGTCGGACATGTGGTCCTCCTCTCGGACGCTTTTCACCACCATGTCGTCAATATAGACCTCCATGGTCCGGCCTATATTCTTAGAGAATATCTTGGTGACCATTCTCTGATACGTTGCCCTGGCGTTCTTGAGCCCGAATGGCATCACTTTGTAACAGTAATTTCCCCTTGGGGTTATGAAGGCAGTTTTTTCTTGGTCAGCCTCCGACATGGGTATTTGATGATAGCCGGAGTAGGCATCCAGGAAGCTCATTCTGGCGGCTCCGGCCGTGGAGTCCACTATTTGATCAATTTTGGGCAAAGGGAAAGGATCCTTTAGGCAGGCCCGGTTCAGGCTCGTGTAGTCTATGCACACTCGCAGCTTTCTGTTATTTTTGGGAACCACCACGGGGTTAGCGAGCCATCTGGGGTAATAGATTTCCCTGATGGCTCCAGCCAACAGAATCTTTTGTACTTCCTTGTTGATGGCATCAGAATGTTCTGGACTGACGCGGCGCCCCTTTTGCATCACAGGCTCCGTATCCGGGTTGACGTTTAATTTATAGCAGGCGAGGTCGGGACTGATACCCGGCATTTTGCTCGGGGTCCATGCAAAGTTGTCGAGGTACTGGAGTAGGAGCTAAACGAGATCGGTTATCTCGGGCTCGCCTAGCTTCACGCCTACCATAAAAAAGTGGTCCTTTTCCAATCCGGGAATCTGGATCTTTAGTAGCCCTCCTTCCACCTTGTCCTCAGCCTCTGGCCACATCTTTTTCTTCAGTTCCCTCAGTAATTTAGGTTCCTCTATTTCTATATTCATGGCACTCTGGACCGGAGCGGGACATGGCACCACTTTTTCTCCGGAGTACAAGGCCATGGCACAGCTTCGCGAGGCTTTTTGGTTCCCCGAGATGGTCTCTACCCCAGACATAGTTGGGTACTTGACCTTTTGATGCAGAGTAGAGGAGACGCCTTCTATCTTATGAAGCCATGCATGCCCTAGTATGATATTATAAACGGAGGGGACATCCACCACCGTGAACTCCACACTCATAACCTTGGTTCCCATTTTAATGGGCAAGGTTATGTTCCCTCTGGGCTGAACAGCCTCAGTCCTCTCTGCTCCATTAGGGTTGGGTTTCTTTGGTCCACAGTGAATAACCTAACAGGTCATCACCGGTGGGGGGAGCTCTGGTTGCCTTTCGTCGGCCCCTTCTCTACCTCGATCTGAGTCCCTTCGTGACCTGATGTATTTATCCATCAGACCATCTCGGACCCATCCTTCGAGCCTCGCCTTCAGACCGTGACATTCGTTGGTATGATGGCCACGGCCTCTGTGATACTCACAGATTTTATCGTTGGGCCCATGGGCCGGTTCGTTTCGGAATGGGAGAGGCCAGGAGAAGAAAGGCTCATTTTCTATTTTGCCAAGGAGGTCGATCAGTGGAAGGCGAAAGGTGGTGGAGTAGGCAGTTCCCGGGTCCGAAGGGTCAGTCCGACGGGGGTCTTCTCTTCTTCTTTTGGGGGCCGGTTGTGGATTCCTTCCCGTTCGGGGCTGTTCCATTCTTTTCGATATGGGCCGGCTTCTTCGGGGGCTCCTAATAACGGTCCTTTCATGGGGCTGTTCGATGCTGGCGACTAAACGGATTGCCCCGGCAGATCTCATGTCCTTCTCAATATCGACATGCTGCTTTATCAGTGATCTGAGCTGAGGAACCATGCTAGGAGGGGTCACTATCATTTTGTTACGGATTCTGCTGCCCATGACCATGTTTTTTCTGAAAGAAGCTATGGTGGTAGAATCGGGACAGTCCGCACACTCCGCGTGTTTCAGCCAGAACCGATTATCATAACTCTCGAGGGTTTCTTTGGATTGGACCCTCACTTGATAGAGCTGCTCCGGTTGAGTAACTCTTTCTTTCAAGTTTATGAACCGATGTGCAAAGTCGTAGGCTAGGTCGTCCCAACAGTGGATGGAGTTAGCGAACAGGGACTGGAACCATTTACTAGCCAGTCTTCCCAGGCTGGCGGGAAAGTATCTGCACATTAGTTGGCCAAGGTGGGACCAGTGGTTCATCTGGTATCGATAGTGTCAGAGATGAGCCTCCGGGTCAGAGTCTGTGATGAAGTTTCCTGGGGGGGGGGGGGGTATTGTACTCGATCTCGTCCGAGAATGGGGTGCTGCGGGTGGAGGCCACGATTTTTAATGCTGCCTCGTCGGCTGCTTCGTTTCGGCCAGCACGACGGCCACGCCTTCGCGTTCAAGGAGGTTTGTCAATTCGTGCACGACTCGATCCCGGTCGTGAGTCGTGATTGTCATCCGGCCAACGGAGCCGCGAGTGTACACTTCGCACATCACCATGGCGGGAGTTCCCTTCGTAGGAGCGCCTCGACTCCTCTCCCCTAGATGGCTCCTCAGGAGCATCTAGGGGGGGGGCATCTTGGAGGTCCCAAGCGTGACATCACGCTTTTGGCGGGAACGGGCTCTGATCGTGCTGCACCGCTCGTGACGGGTTTGGTTCTCAAGCATCATGCTCTTTGTGCCACTAACGCAACGAGCTCCTTCTCGTGGATCTCAAGCATCATGCGAGCCAGCTCATCGCGTAACCGGGGTGTTTCGGGCACTGCCGTTAGAGGGTTTGGTTGCCTAACGGGCGTAGTTCTCAGAGGGGTGTCGAGAGATAGGGTCATTGGCATCCCAAATACCAGAGTATGTCAGGACGACGGGGTGTCGTACTGGTTATTATCAGACATTGTCTCTCTGAGACGGATTGTTAGAGCTAACGCGTTCTCTACACGTTTCCTACAGACGGCGCCAATTAGCGAGCCTAATTTTCTTCCTAGGCTCGGCTTATTTAACAGCACGCGTCGGCTCCATACAGGGTGGTCAGCTTCGGTGACGGGATTCTCCTCGTGCCTGGACAAGGAACAAACAGGGGCCCGGGGTCGATACTAGGTTTTCCCTCTCCAACGATCAAGTCAGTATGGAGGTGACTAGAGATGAATATGTAGTTGAAAGGTAAGAGGGGTCGTTCCGGTTACGAAGCGTGGTATTGAATATGACAGGTCGTGTTCGGGTAGTCCGGGTTGTTTCAGCTTTCTCTCTCTTCTCGCTCTTTTTCTGTGTCCCCCTCTAAGTAGTATTAGTGGGGGTATTTATAGTGTGATCCAGATATCTCTTAGCCCTTAGATCACTGTATTGTCAAGTACTAATCCAACGGCATTAGGTCATTTATGACTCTGACAAGGGTACAATCCTTTTCCGGGACCCACAGTTGATGGCTTGTGATTGGGCCACGTCGATGAAATCCTGAGGGGTCCCCCAAGGGAGTAACAACATTAATTAGAGAAGCGTACTCGATACGCTTCTCTGGGCCGGAGTAGACACAGTTCGGCCTCTTAAGGTCCGGGGTGGCATGTCAAATGCTGATTGGCAGAGGCCCGGATAACCCGTTTTGGGGATGTTAAGAGCCCGGACAAAGGGATCCCGAAATTCTCTCGTCACCAGACTCCCGGCCCTTTATAAAGAGAGTGCCCAGACTACTTGTTTAGAATCCATTGAATATATCAACAAAGTATCAAACGATGGATATAAAATACACTAAAAGACTAAAACTAAAGAAAAAATGACATAAATGAACAAGGGTTTAACAAATTAATTTGTTATATTTAATTATGCAGAGAGTTAAATCTAACATTTTTTTCTTCGGAAGTTACATAAAAAAAAAGATTTTACATAAAAAACAAATTATGATTTAGTAAACTTAAAAACTACATTCCCAACACAATAAAACCCAAATAAAAATATATAAACCAAGTTGAGACTATTTTAAATTTAAATAAAAAACTTTATAAATTTCACATATTTTTTAAAAGAATTAGAAAATAAAACAAGGCAATATGTAACGATTGATTTATGTTTAAATTATATATAAAGGGATTACGCAGCGGAAGAATCCGATTGACATTAAAGGGGGAAAAAGGTTTTGATCTAGTGTTTTCTATTTTTATGATACTGTTGTGTGACATATTAGCTCACATATATATGTATATAGATATAGAGAGAGAATATATAGAGAGACAACAATAGGGTCTTTATTAATCAGAATGTATATGAATGAATGTAAAATGCAAGACCCCTAACCCTCTTTATATAGATAGAGGGGTAGGGTTATAAGCCCACTTGGGCCCATAAAGTACAAGCCCAATAGTCCAATAATATCCTACAACACTCCCACTTGGACGTCTTGAATTCTTCGTCTTCATGCAGTCGATCTGAGTCGAGTTCATTCGCAATGCTAAACACATAAAAACCTTAGGGACGGAAAACCCAGTGTGGGACAAAACCGGTACCTAGGAGAAACTGTGTAGCCGAATGATATAGGCCGAAATTCTATGTAATTAACTAACCACAAAACAGTGTGCCTCATCAAAACCTTGCCGGAGCAAACCCAATGGGAAAATCTCTGATCGAAGGAAAAAGAGTGCAACAGTGGTAGTAGTAGGGAATCAACCACAAAACAGGTGCCTCATCAAAACCTTGCTAGAGTAAACCCAGTGGGAAAAACCTCTAGTCGAAGGACAAAAGAGTACACAGTGGTAAGAAGTATACAACAGGATACTCCCCCTAATTTCGGCAATTTTAAGTGAGATATAATGGGAACGCGTCTCGCTAAAAACCTTGCCAAGGAAAACCCAGTGGGAAAAAACCTTGGTCTAAGGACAAAAAGAGTACACGAGCATGCGACTGGATACTCCCCCTCACTTGCACACGACAGGGTGCGAGGATTTCGACTAAGTAGTAATTAGTGCAATAAGCATTCACCTGGATGCTCCACCTCACTTGCACACGACGAGGTGCAAGGATTTCATATTTCAAGAAAGAGTACGAGCATTCGACTGGATGCTTCATTTCCTTGCACACGACTGTATGCAATAAAATATAACGTGAAATAAAACGAGCATTCGACAGGATGCTCTTAAACTTCATATGTGAAGATTTATTTTGGCAAGAAATGCTAAATAGCATAATCTAGTCATGTCGCTCTTGATCGATAACAACAAGTTGTCCTCAAATAAGGCAAGTGTTTTATCTAAATCGTGAGACAGAGCATATGTAATTCAAATATGGCTAATACGAGCTCGAAACCATATAAACTCTCTAGTCGTCTCATAGAGCACGAGTAGACCAGAGTGATTCGTTTGGAGTCATTCCAAGACCTCCAAGATATTACCTTATTCCTAATGGTAAAGACAGACCATGTTAGGAATATCCCTTATGCGGGTCTGATAAGTAACCAGCATCGGTATAACCAAAAAAAGGGTTGCGTTAATTCGAGTACCGAATGGGGTAGGTACACTCGATGACGCAAAATGGGATAAGACAAGCCCTCATCCACAGTTACCTTAAGGTAATGGGAAAATGTCTTTTATGCCATTTCGATGGCAGCGTGTTAGCGCAATGTTGTGTCGAGCTATATCATTCACAACATACAAGATGTTCGTCCTAGTACATTAGACCAAGTACAATGATGCGCTTATTGTACTTAGATATGAACATGATGGTTCAATATATCTTCATCATCTCACCAGGGACGGATTGGGTCTATATCAATGTCTAGTGATCGAACGATCATGGGAGAATCTGACGACTTAGCGTCATGATGACTAAAACGTCATAACACCTTCTTGGTGTAGTCTGAATCATGAACTTAGATTCAATCTTTATGGGACTCGATCATCAGGCCGAGTCACTACCGTTCTTTCCCAAGATCCTTCATCTCGAAGGCAAATCAAAAAGTGGATTGCATAATAAAACACGCAAGGGCATAATACTTGTTCAAGTATCCCAAGCTGATCAAGTACTCACTTAGGCGGTATACCACATCCCTCGGATTATATTAATCTATATAGTGAACGTCTCAGTCAATTGAGATCGTGTTCCGTGGTCAGGAACTACTTGATTAAAGCATATGAAGTCACACAGGGACCTTCATCTATATCTCTTTGTCTAAATTCTCATAGAGATAAAACAGTGACCACAATCACATGCTGCATAATCAGTTTTTCGAAAACTAATAAACTGATAAAGTAGGGGACCGTTATGACGTCCATTACGAGGAAATCAACCATCTCGTAATCAATTCCAAGGTGTGAGAGAAGCCTTGCGCTACTAGGTGAACATTCTACAATCTCATTATTCTCATCACTTTTCCTTACGAATAACCAAATAAACGAACTCGTTTAACATTGGTGGTGTTAGAGCTATAGGTCTGAACACACTTTCGCTAATGAGCCTAGTTGGAATACAAGTTTCCATTAGTCCAGTCTATTCTCCGTTAACTTCAGGCAACGGTACATGGTTCTCTGTCATAATTTGCTCATATTATCAGTCATCACCGAATATATGAACAAGTAATCAATGACAGTCTCGTTTCGCTTCAATATCGTCTAAGATAATCATGATCGACAGATATTTCGAGATTCTTAGGATGAGGAGGAATCACACATCTCCTAGATCCTTTATAATCTCGTGCGACAAACGAGTTTCAGTTCACCACCTCTGGGGCTGAACGAATTTGAAACCGGTCAACTTTCTCGTATCTTGGGAAGGACGACAGACTGACGGCCGACGGCAGCGTCCTTTGCTTGGCGGGTTCGGCCAAAGCAACGTGTTACGACAGGAACACGGTGTCCGACATGGACGTCTATCCTTGCAAGCATTTTGTAGCAGGTATAAATGATCTCGTGACATCTCATAAAGTCATTAAATGCGTCTGGCATTTAGTTAGACTTGAGGGAGTCTATGCACTTACTTATCACTAAGTGCAGTTTTGGGGATCAAGCTAAGACCGAGTGGGTTATGCCACGTTAATTCACGTCATTTCTTATCAACGGTAACGTGCAAATCTCCCCCTAACGACGGGGAGAACAGTCTTAGCGATGTCACTTTCGCATATCATGCGGTAAAGAGATCGCTTGCCAAGGTTACTCTATAAAATGATAGGTATGGGATTCATAATCGACTTATGTCCCCTTCAGAGGTCCATATTTTGAACGCTATAGCGGCTCAATCAAAATATTAATTAAGTACTCCAAACACGCGTTAATATGAGACTTCTGGCTCATAACCAGTAACCAGCTGGTACGCATATGGTGTTTTGAGTGACTATGGCCTCAGACGGACCAATGCAGCAAAAATAGCATGAACCCACACAGAAATATAAATCTTGGTGCGCAAGACCAAGAAGTGCATGCAACCATTTGCAGTCGCATTATCAAACTTTCCGTGAGTCCATTTGGGTCTGAACATAATCGACAGGATGTTCAATTTCAATTTCCAAACTCAAGTAATTCAAATCGAATTTTCGATTCTTACTCTTTGGAATTATCAAGTCGACTAGACTTTTCAGGATAATCCGGATCATGAGCCATCAACTTAATGATAGGGCTAAAAGTTTGGAAAGTGCTGCATTTATGTGGACAACATCAAAATGTGACCATATTGTCGATGCATCAACCATAACCATTTATATTTATGGTCCGTCTTATGGTTGGATATGTCCACAATAACTCCTTCAATTCTTTACAAGAATTCTACGAGTTCATTTCATGATTTTACACATATTAGTCTTTCAAAGTGAGCATTAGTGGCATGAATTTCGGATTAATCACGAAATATATTCTCAAAGAGAATCCAAATACGATGCGATTATAAATCAAGCATCGTCTTTTGACCCGAGAATATCTCATCCGGTCAATGCCACAATATCAAAATGCTCTTATCAATCGACGACAGGCGAATGATAGTATAGACAATCATGTCTTAGCATCTAAACATTTATCATTTCGACGACAGGCGAAATGATAAGGTAACTTTAAATGCTTTAAAGAATGTGGTAGCAACCACTTGAAAGACATTTCAACTCCTCTAAAATACGCTTTTAGTCGTATTGAATGGAGGCTATGTAAAGAAATTTCAATTCTTTTATGAGCTATTACCAGATAACACTGGTTTTCTCGAATATTTTATAACTCAACAAGGTACGACAGGACCTATAGGAGTATAACGCCTCATATTTGACAAATCAATTTGGCTTTACCAAAGATTTCGATTTGGAACGACAGGTCCAGAATCGTTGTCACTGAGTACTCTTTTAGGCGAGTAGTTGGTGAAATTATGTGGTACACTGTTACCCACTATTTTCAAAAAAAACAACTACCCCACAAGTATTGCCTAAAATTTCATAATTTAAAATTTGGTCACATTTGTCAAAGTAATTTGCCCAAAACACTTTAAATTATTTCGAGAAATTTCGTAAACAGGCAAACCATAATCCAAAAGTATGTCCAAATGGAAAAATCATAATCCAAATGGAAAACATAATCCAGATGAGCGAAAAAATGGCTCAATGATTTATCAAAATCAATAAAGAAAGATATCTAACTCATTTGAGCCACAAAATCGAGGGTCTCAAGAGTTTCCTTTCAGTTAGCTTTAACCACATTAGCATCGGTTTTTTTCACCTTTATAATAGTTGTGAACTATTTAAGGAGTAACCGTGCATGACCTTTGTCTTTATAGCATAGAGTTGCCTCATTGAGCATTATCTCTTGCTTTGTGACAACGGGCCATATTGTTCCTTTCAATTACTGTCTTACAGCCACAAGTTTTCGATTTTGACTATTGTCGAAAATCTCGCTTGGCTAGGCGATTCATCAGGATCACGACAGTTCGAGACAAATAACACTTGTCTCGGTTCTCGATTCGTGGAAAAAAAATATACACGAAGAGCATTAATATCAGGCAAACAATTCGCCATTGACCCAATAAAACTACTCACCGGGGTAATTTTCTTATCCAATAACAGATTGGCGATAAAGGAACATGGTGAATATAAATTCACGATACTGCTTATGGAATGCAATTTCCAAGCTAGTATTTTTGTGAAGGATTGCTCCAATATGTCAATTTCAGACATTTGTTCACCATAGACGTCATCACGTCTCAAATGTGGCGGCGGAATAAAATCAATGCCTTAGCATTCATCCTGATGGTAACAACAAATTTGTGTTTTACTCATCAAAGATGGCATCCAAAAAAAATGGGGCATCACATTTTCACACATCATGGTGAGTAACATGTGGTGACGGATTGAAATCAACATTTAAACAGCCATTTCGCAAGTATGTTTTACGATTTTTCTCATCATAGATGGCATCCAACATGTGTTGGGAGTTCCGGATTATTTATCATATAAAACGACTGGTTTATAATTTTATGGTTTGCACAAGCACAAACTTTTTTTCGAAACGACAGGTTCGAAAACATTAGTTTTGCTTTTCATGTGAATCGGTTCTCATTGATCGAATGACGGGTCGATACTGAAACACCAATTCAGTGAAACATACATCACTATATAAACACACTCGGGGAAATTATTATTTAGTCAACCCCTTTCGGTAGCTCTATTTGAACACGACCAGGAAAGACGGTGAGGGGGGTGGGCACGAATGCCTCTTAAAAACCGACCTCATTAGGAGAACGACTTCCGCCTTTATCTTTCCTAGACATCGTATCCAAATAGGTGAGCCTATTTGGGGAAGATTCATAATTTTTCCAACTTAAATGTGAATATATACGATTTTCGCTTTTTATATATGACAATAATAATAACAATATAGACAATATCTATCTAGATTAACCACATATATATAAACAGGTAGTAAATATATTTTAGGATATATCTAATCATGCAGTAGATTTGATGTTATAAACAAATCAATTTAAGATTATCAATCAATCCATAAAGATTCTAATATATCAAATCAAATCAATTTAAGATTATCAATCAATGCATAAAGATTCTAACATATCAAATCAAATCAATTTAAGATTATCAATTAGATCTAATCCAATAATTTACTGGCATATGTGATATTTATATATATGATAATATCAAAAAGATATGATTATGCTAACAAGATATCAATCAATTATCTATGTTTATCGCCATATTAATAATTCTATACATGGTAGTTTTAGCATGCAAGTTTCATAATCAATAAAAAAATTCACATGATTTTCCGTAATAGAATATTTCAGAGATGGTAATATTATTAAACATCATCTTTTAAGAAAAAAAATAATCTGGCAAGTCATAATCATATGTTGGTGTATTTCGTTTTACATACAAACAATTTACTAGACTGTTTCTATCCACACGGTCCATATGTGTATTAACATGGATTAATTCATGCAAGATAGATCATGTTAGACAATAAGGAATAATTTATCATGTAGTGTGATTTTATTCCTAATATGCAGTTTAGCTTTTACACGTGAATTATATATTACGGTATATTTATCATGCTTTATTTATCCATAAAATAATACGTACGATCACATATATGGAATAAATTAAGTTTTGAATTCGGTACCTTACGTACGGTATGTTGGTGAAGGTCGATATAGCAAAACCCTAAAAAAACACGGATAAACCTCAAGGTTTATAAATACCCAATATCCGTGCGTTTACCAAAAATGTCCAATATCCACGAGCGTATATCCTATTCTCTGCGAGCAAAGTGCCGATAACGTGTTGTGTGACATATTAGCTCACATATATATGTATATAGATATAGAGAGAGAATATAGAGAGAGACAACAACAGGGTCTTTATTAATCAGAATGTATATGAATGAATGTAAAATATAAGACCTCTAACCCTATTTATATAGATAGAGGGGTAGGGTTATAAGCCCACTTGGGCCCATAAAGTACAAGCCCAATAGTCCGATAATATTCTACAACAGATACTATATTATATAATAATGATTTGATATTTTATATAATCATTCAACGGCTCATAATATTGGAGTCTGAGTACTACTTTTGATAAAGGGAGTTTGGCCTCCCATTTCGAAAAGAAAAAAAAATATGTGTTCCAATTAACAATTGATCTTTATGGATATATAGGGTTGGGGGAAAATCCCGAAATTCTGACTCGATTCGTGTTCCATCCCGCATTCTATTCGAAATTTTCCGACCCGACAAATTTCAGGATCGGATGACAATTTTGATTTCGTCGGCTGTGCCGACCCAACCTGAATTTTTAATTAATTTTTTATTTTATATTATATAATATGATTTTTTTATTTCAACAATAAAATATAAATTAATTTATATCAAATGCAAGTGATGAGAATCGAAAAGTGTACATCTAGCATGTAATGTAAAAACTCTACCATATGAGCTACAAATCTTTTTGTTTCATATATTATTTATAATTAAATAAGTATAATATAAATTTATAGTTTTGAATATATGAAACTATTAAAATAAAAAATATACTTAAATTAAAAAAATTATATTATTACTTCAAAAAAGATAAATGATAATTATTTTTCGATTATAAAAATTATAATGATAATGTATCTCATTTAGTATGATAATTGTTGTTTGTGTGAATAAAACTAAATACTAAAATAATCTGATAAAAAAACGTATCAATTTTTTTATCTGCTCAATTATTTATAGTTTTACATTATTTTTTCTACTAATTAATTTCTTTTTACATTTATTAGTAGTGTTATTTTCAAAATAGGATTATGTTTCGTGTTAATAACATGTTTAGAGTTGTCAAATGAAAATTGTTATTAAAAAATAAAATTGTCGCAAAATAAAAAAGATAGGTCGGGAGATTCGGGATAAATTTATCCCGACCCTATGAGATCCCAAAAATTCGGATCCGAAAAAAAGCCGGGTCCCGATTTTTATCGGGTCGGGGTTGAGATTATTTTTTTTCACTTTAAAAATTTATCAGGTTGAGATACGAATATTTATGGGTTGGTTTCCGATCCTAACTCATCCATATCGATATACCAATAAAATTACAAAAAGTCCCACTCCCAGTCCCGCTGCTTATTTGGCAGGAGATTGACTTTTTAAACTGGATTTTATTTGTAAAAACGCTGTAACCGTAGATTAAATCTACGGTTTACAGTGATTCACTGTAAACCGTAGATTTAATCTACGGTTTGTATTAATTTAATTCAAACCGTAGATTAAATCTACGGTCTGTGTAATTTCTGCAGAAATTACACAGTCAGTCCCTATTTTCAGAAATTACACAGTCAGTCCCTGCGCAAAAATTACATAGCAGGTCCCTGAAAAACAAAAACTTACGTTTTTATTAAAAAAATAATAATTTTTATACTACATTCTCTCTCTTTCTCTCAAAAACCCCCAATTTTCATCCAAAAAAACCACCCAAATCAATCAAACACATTACCTATCAAATTTCTTAACAAAAAACCCCAAATCATCAATCAAATTTATCCATAATTCAAGGGTATATCTTTTATTCTCTAATTTATTATTTATTTTGTGTAATTTCAATTTGTAAAATAGGAAAAAATATATAAAATATGCAAATTGATTATTCACTTAGCTATATATAATTGTTTGTTGTTTGTTTATATTAATTATAATAATTGTTGATATTTGTCCCATTTTTGCATTATTTTTTTTTTTTTGTAATTTCAATTTGTAAAATAGGAAAAAATATATAAAATATGCAAATGGATAATTCACTTAGCTATATATAATTTTTTTTTGTTTGTTTATATTAATTATAATAATTGTTGATATTTGTCCCATTTTTGCATTATTTTTTTTTTATGTGTTTGGTTAATTTCAATTGTTGATAATTGTTGATAATGTGTTTGGTTATGATTAAAAAATTGAGTTATGATTGTTTGGTTTATGATTAAATGTGTTTGGTTATGATTAAAAAATTGAGTTATTATTGTTTGGTTTATGATTAAATGTGTGTTTGGTTATGATTAAAAAATTGAGTTATTATTGTTTGGTTTATGATTAAATGTGTGTTTGGTTATGATTAAAAAATTGAGTTATTATTGTTTGGTTTATGATTAAATGTGTGTTTGGTTATGATTAAAAAATTGAGTTATTATTGTTTGGTTTATGATTAAATGTGTGTTTGGTTATGATTAAAAATTTGAGTTATTATTGTTTGGTTTATGATTAAATGTGTGTTTGGTTATGATTAAAAAATTGAGTTATTATTGTTTGGTTTATGATTAAATGTGTGTTTGCTTATGATTAAAAAATTGAGTTATTATTGTTTGGTTTATGATTAAATGTGTGTTTGGTTATGATTAAAAAATTGAGTTATTATTGTTTGGTTTATGATTAAATGTGTGTTTGGTTATGATTAAAAAATTGAGTTATTATTGTTTGGTTTATGATTAAATGTGTTTGGTTATGATTGTTTGGTTATCATTAATTGGTTATAATTGAGTTATCATTGTTTGGTTATCATTAATTGGTTATCATTGTTTGGTTATCATTAATTGGTTATTAATTGGTTATTTTATCATTGTTTGGTTATCATTAATTGGTTATTAATTGGTTATTTTATCATTGTTTGGTTATCATTAACCGAGTTATATTTGGTTATCACAATTAGAATGACAGATCCAGGTCCACATATTAAAGGCAGGTTGGGTATTTTACGACAGACCGGTCACATTTCTAATCAGACTTGGGATGCTGGAAGAGAAGCGGGTAGAGGAGATGCCAATAAGATTAGGGTTTATAATTATAGTTGGCAGATACCGACGCCTGAAAGGGTAGTTCAAAATATGATTAGGGCTGGTTTTTACGGTATTCACAGTATAGGTAATTATACCGTAGACCGAGGCTTGCTTACAGCCTTAGTTGATAGGTGGCGTGATGAGTCGCACACGTTCCATTTTGTCGGTGGAGAATGGGGATATCTTTACAGGATGTAGAGATTATGCTTGGTCTCACGGTGGATGGTCTTGCTGTTACCCGGTCGGAGCGGAATGATAACAGGGCGAGCAGGTTAGATATGGTAGAGAGTTTGTTGGGTGTTAGACCGGCTGACAATCAAGTGGATACAAACTGTCTGACAGTTAGACTTGATTGGATGTTACACACGTTTGGTGAATTACCCCCCAATCCTAGTGAGGAGCGTTTGCTATATCAGTCTAGGGCTGCCATGTTGTTATTACTGGGGGCATATGTATTTTCAGATAAGAGCAGTGATCAGATTCCACTCTGGCCTCTGCCATTTCTGGAGGATTTTGACACGTGTGCTGAGTATAGTTGGGGATCAGCTCTTCTGGCCTGGTTAGAGGCTAATCTATGCAGGTTGGTACGTTGTAAGGCAAACGGAGTAAGCGGGGCGGTGATGTTTCTGGATATGTGGGCGATTACCAGACTACTGCCGGTTAGACCATGTGAAGAGCTGCCGGAAGATATCGAGCCACCTGAGGGCTGGCCTAGGTTCCCCCTCAGTTACAGGTATGATATTATTTAGTTTTTATCTTGGATTTGTGGTTTTTTTTTATTGTGTCATCTATCATTTACTTAGCTGCCGGTTATATTTATTGTTTATCGGGTTTTGTTTGTATATTACAGATGGAAGATTTGGAGGCAAACTAACCTTACGCCATATGTCTACGGACATAATATGGTCCACATACATGACCAGTTTGACAATATGTCGCCTGAACAGGTAAATTTTAACTTTCGTATTATATGTAACTTACGTATTATATGTTGTATATGTTTGCATTGGTCTTATGTTCGCAGAATTTATTACTAGTATTTTTAAACCCTTGTTTATATATTATAATTTTGCTGATTACAGATAGTGTGGCAACCTTACGGGAATCTCAATCAGTATCCGGAATACTGTACGCGGGGCCGTTATATGTGGCATTGTTCTGTGCCTCTGAGACATTTGTAATGAGAAGATTGAGTTCCACCCCGCGGACAGGTTCATGAGACAGTTCGGTTTTGTTCAGCGGGTCCCTACTTATATTTGGAAACCCAGAAAGGGTCACGGCAAGGATAGAAGATATGGGATTGGGCAAAAACACGACTGGCCTTTGCTTTTTGAAGAGTTTATAACCGTGTGGAATGACCGCCACAACCGTCTTATTAACGGCAAATTTGGCACGGGGACGTCACCGGATTACATGAGATGGTATAGAGAGAGGACCCGCATCTTCATAAACCCATCTGAACTTGCCCCGCCATCTCACGGTTTCCGGGAGCATACGGGGTTGTTCAATAAAATGGTAACAACTAATTAAAGTTCATTAATATTTGATTGTTATTTTTCTGTTTGTATATTTCAATACTTATAAATCGTTTTTTATTGGTTTTTTTTTTCAGAAAGTGGTATTGCGCCGTAATTTCAAATCGTTCAAACGGGCGAAAATGAAAACGGAAGTGGACTTACTATGAAAGGACTTCGCTGAAATGGGAATGAATCCGTATGGGTCAGCTGATGAACAGCCGGATGAGGAGGATGACGATGACGACTACGACGACGATGGTGATGACGACCTACGTTATGACCCAATAACTTACACTAGGGCTTCAAGTTGTCAGCGTCCTGACGAAAGAGGCAGAGGGGAAGGCGAATCTAGTAGCGGCGGGCGTAGCAGGGGTAGAAGATCGACTGGAGGTCGACCCCCGACTACAGATCAGGGTCCGGGTCCGAGTTTAAGCGGTCATGGTCGTCGTGCTTCTTTTGCTGGGTCGGAGTACGTTCAGGATGATGTTCTGTTCGATTATCATAGTCAGCATTCAACCGACAGTTGGAGTCGCGGATTAGCACTTACATCCCACGAGCGTGCTCCGTATCCAGAATCGCAGCATCGACAGAGACGGCGTACGGAGCTAAACGAAATCGAAGAGTCTGTTGAGCCGTCATCGGATAGATTAACATCGGCGGGAAAGATGCTCTCTACGTCCAACTTCAAATCATTTAGTCGTTACAAAAAAAAATAAATGCACATTTGTGTTTTTTGTAAATGTTTTTTGTATTTGATTTCTATGTTTGATTTGTAAGTTTTATTCTTAGCTGAGTTGGAATATTATAAATTCGTAAGTTTAATTTGAGTCGTATGTTTGATTTGTATGTTTCTAAAAAATATTCTGTATTTTAATTGATATGACCAATATTGAGTTTTTACAAACCCTAAACCCTAAATTACAAACCCTAAACCCTATACCCAAAACCCTAAACCCTAACCCCTAAATTACAAACTCTATACCCAAATTACAAACCCTAAACCCTAAATTACAAATCCTAAACCCTAAACTCTAAACCCTATACCCTAAACCCTAAACCCTAAATTACAAACCCTAAACCCTAAACCCTATATTACAAACCCTATACCCAAAATTACAAACCCTAAACCTTAAACCCTAAATTACAAACCCTAAACCCTAAATCCTAAACCCTAAACCCTAAACCCTAAATTACAAATTAGAAACCCTAAATTACAAACCCTAAACCCTAAATCCTAAACCCTAAACCCTAAATATTCTGAAATATACATACAAACCGTACATTTAATGTACGGTTTGTACAGATTTCATACAAACCGTACATTAAATGTACGGTTTGCATGTATTCTGTGCAAACCGTAAAATAAATGTACGGTTTGTACCTCTGATTTAAGCAGCTTCATTTTACGAATGTACTTTTTGCACTGAATCACGTTAATAACGTAAAAAAAAAAAAAACTACAAACCGTAAAAATAATCTACGTTTTGTAGTGTAAATGACATTAGATACCATATCTATCAAAATAATTCTGACAAGACTTTATCACTTTTGAATTATTATGATTTGACAACCCTATCCTAAAATGACTACTCAATGCATTTTTAAAGTTTGGAAATTACTACACCAAAAAAAACACTACAAACCGTAAAAGTAATCTACGGTTTGTAGTGTAAATGACATTGGATACCATATCTATCAAAATAATTCCGACAACACCTTATCACTTTTGAATTATTATGATTTGACAACCCTATCCGAAAATGACTACTGAATGCATTATTAAAGTTTGGAAATAACTACACCAAAAAAAACACTACAAACCGTAAAAGTAATCTACGGTTTGTAGTGTAAATTAACACTATAAATATGGCTCAATTTTGCCAATTCTAACAAACCCTAAAATCAAACACAAACACATTTCAGAAATCTCTAAAAAAATACTCATTTCTCCCCAAAAAAATATATAAACAAACACTTTTCGAAAATGAATTACAACTATGGTTATGACAATAACCAATGGAATAACAACAATGCGAATTCATCCAGTGGCTCAAACGATGAGCTAACTGATTATTCAGAGAACTTTAAAGTTGATGAATTGACTTGGGAAACAAGGGATGAAATGCTTGCTGATCTTGCTGATGTGGTTGGAAATTGGGGTTTCATTCTTACGATTGGTAGGTCTGGAGGGGGTAATGGGAGCAGAACACCGTATGTTGATATTGTGTGTGATAAATCGGGGGTTTACGAAAAAAAGAAACCATCTTCCGTAAATTCAGGTACAAAGAAAAAAGATTGTCCATTTTTCATTAAAGGTTACGTAGTTAATGGTGAATGGATGTGTCACGTAGAAAATGGACAACATAACCACCCACCTCCAACTTACCTCCAAGGGCAAGCACGACGTGCTCGTTTAACCCAAGATGAAAAAGAAATTGTTAAAACTTTAAGGCAAAGTAGTTTTAAAGTTGGTGCAATATTAGAGGCCATAAAAAACCGAAATCCTGACAATGTATCAAACACTAAAACGATACATAATTTTTTGGCTGGACTGAAATTTAAAGAACGAGATGGTAGAAACCCGATACAGGAACTGTTTAATTTGTTGGATAGCCATCGCTACACATTCTACTATAATATGAACCCATCAACCCATTGCCTTGAGAACTTGTTTTTTGCACACCCCGATTCTATAAGAATGTTCAAAGCTTTTCCTGATGTCTTGTTAATGGATTGTACATATAGAACAAACCGTTTTAATATGTCATTTCTAGAAGTCGTAGGAATGACATCAACGAACCAAACATATTGTTTAGGTTTTGTTTTCATGAGTGACGAGACAAAGGAAAGTTATATATGGGCATTGGAAAATTTTAAAGTTACATTGGAGGGGTGTATACTACCTAGGGTGTTTATAACCGACAGGGAAATGGCCTTATCAAATGCTTTATCCGTTGTTTTTCCCGATTCTCATCATATTTTGTGCACTTTTCATATTGCAAAAAATGTTTTGAAAAACTGCCGTAAAAAGATCCCTGACGAGGAGTGGCAAACGTTTCTAGATGATTGGGGTTTATTGGTTGATTCTGAGTCGATAGAGGAGTACAATCATAACCGAACTTATTTCAATTCCTCTTATAAATCGTACCCTGCTGTGATTAAGTATGTAGACAAGCTTTTAAATGATTATGCTGAAAAGTTTGTTGCATGCTATACCAACCATACAACACATCTAGGTAACAGAACTAGCAATCGAGCCGAACAACAACATGCTAAGCTGAAAAGATCCCTTTCCACAAATACTGGAACGCTTGAAACTGTTTGGGTAGAGGTGAATAGAATTCTAGAAAAACAGTTTGAGGATATTAAGATGAAGTTGGATAAATGCAAGTCTTATTTTCCATATTCTGAACGAACACCTCTATTTATAAATCTTAGGTCGTATATCACACACTATGCCTTTGATTTATTATTTCAAGAACACAAAAAATGTAGTGGCCAGGCTGATGAGAATTGTTCTTGCGGTTTCAAATTGTCTCACGGTTTACCTTGTCATCATATTATGAGTGAACATATTTTATTCGGGAAGCCTCTTCCTCTATAATATATTCATCCATTATGAAAAAAATTAGACGTAATTGATGATAATGGGAACACCGATGATTATGGGGTAGAGGGTGATCTAGAAGAGTTTAAAAGTGTTTATGCTAGCAAAACTAATGTTGAAAAACGGCATATGAAAACACAACTCCGAGAGATAACCGTACCAGCCAGAACATCCATCAGTGACCCCGAAGTGAGAGTAAATAGGGGGAGACCTACAAAAGGAGACAAATCTAGTAAGAGAGATAAGTCGGGATGGGAGTATGTGGAGGAACAGAGTGTTGGTGCTAGTAGGGACAATGGCAAAGGTAAGGCGGATGAAACACCGGAGGTAAGGGTAAACCCAACTAGGAGGCCGCAAAACCAGAACCCTAAACCCACCCCCAATAGGCCAACCTTCCTGTACAGTGACCAAATATGGGTCATGTTACATAGTTACATCGAAACGGTTTATGATGTGTGTGGGGATGGTAACTGTGGGTTCCAGGTACTTGCAAATGCGACGGGTAAACAGCATGGGGAAGATGATTGGTACGCGGTAAGATGTGAGTTGTTTCAAGAGCTGCAGCAAATGAAAGGTGTTTATAATGAGCTGTTTGAGAATCTTGGCTTTGAAGCTTACCGGTTTGATTATATTTTATCAAGTTTAAATTTTTATCATGCTACAAATCCCGCACCTACTGACAAATGGATGAGATTTCCGTCTTATGGGTTTTTAATTGCTTCTCATTACAATATTCCAATTGTATTGTTGTTCTTATGGCAAAATAATGATGGAGGGGTAAACGTGTGGAACAGTACTTTTTTACCTCTTTATACTGATCCGACTCAGGGAACGACATATTACATCCCGACTGTAATGGTGTTCGTCAACAGTTGTCACTATGCTCAGGTTATTCCTAAAGAAGAAGGGATCTTCTCAATGCCAGGAATTATAGCACGGTGGGAACAAACACGCACTGAGGCAGCTGCGTCATGGAAGGAACTTTTCCGACCAAATTTCAAGTTATATATGGCGCTGGAAAAGCAATCGGGAAAGCAAAAAGCAAATGAAGAAGAAGCTATAGACCTAAGTCCATAATCAGTTTTTTATTTTTAATTTTATGTAAATTACTATTTTTTCCAAGTTGTTGTAAATTTATATGATGTAAACAAATGTTTAATAAATTTGTTTTATGAAATTTAGTTCATGTTTGCATATTGAGTTAATTTCTTTTATATAATTTATGATTGTTTCATTCAAAAAAATTGTCGATTGACACCAAATTGACGACTTATTTAATGTTTCATATTGCGTTATACAAGTGTTAAAAACAAACCAAACAAACTTCACAAAAATTTACGATTTAGTTAATGATTCAATAAATATCAACTTATACACTTGACAAAAATATAACATGAACCAAAAACATAAAATTTATCAAATCAACTTTTTTGTGTAAATTTGTGTAAATTTTGTGTAAATTTTGTGTAAATTTTGTGTTTATTTTGAGAGTTTGTTAGAACATTGGTAATTTATAATATGTAAAATTTTAAAAATAAGTCATTTAGTTTTTTTATTAAAAAAAAAAATCATGTTTAATTTGAAAAAAATATTCAGTATTTTAATTTTAATTATTAGAATTTTAATTTTAATTTTTAATTTTAAAATTTATGTGAAAACACTGTAAACCGTAGATTTAATTTACGGTTTACAGTGAACCACTGTAGACCGTAGATTAAATCTACGTTCTCAGCGTTTTTTCAAAAAATAAAGAGTTTAAAAGTCCATCCTCATTTGGCAGTAGAGTTTATAAATAAAGTAAGAAATATAATTATGAATATTTTTGAAATATTTGTTCCTCCAATATCATTAGAATGTCAATTTCCCCACTCTTTTGGGAACTTACTTATTCACGCCAATCTCTTTCCCTCTATCTCTCATTTTTTTATCTCAACAACATTTGCGAGCTCTGTATTTTCTGAATATATTCATTTCATTCACGATGAGCCTTATTTATTTTATTTTTTTATTGCGGTCTATATGTATATTTTTTCTACGTTTGTTCACCGCAATATTAGTTGATATTGCCATTGCTATTTTTTCTAATGTATGGTAAAATATAGATTCAGGGATTGTTATGAAGCTATCTGATATGTACATACGTATAAAAATTGAATTTATTTACTTGTTTACACAATCAATGACATTTTTTCTTACAGTTCAGAAACTAAGAAGTTATCAAATAATAAAGATATGAGTATTTATCAGTTCACCGAAAGACTACGTCTACAATGAAAAAGTAATAGACCCTAATAATTTTTTAAAATAGAAATCGGACTTTAAAATATAGTAGTTGTTATGAGACGTGTCGTTGTAAAGTGCAATTAAAATATGACTCGTATCTTGTGCAACATCTGTCCCGTTGATATTAATAGGCCACCCTCTCTATAAATCAATGCTTAAGTAGCACCGACAAGGTTTATTGTGTCCGACACTATATTGCACCTTTTTAAAATTTAGCATACCACACCGTTTGAAAACAAGAATTGATAACTTATATTTTCTTTTATTTATATATTCTATTCGTTCCCAATTAATTGTCATTTACGAAATTACGTTCAATTTTAACCGGGCTATGTTACATGTATCCAGGGGGGAAGCTAAGTGGGGACGATCGGGTGCCACGACACCCCCCATAATTTTAGAAATCCCAAGTGACGCAATTTTTTTTTAGTACAATTTCTTTTTAGGTGTAGATTTGGCACCCCCATAAAAATATGTTACTTGTACATATATTTTGGCACCTCCCATTTACACATCCTGGCTTCGCTCCTGCATGTATCAAAATTATCGAAATAAAAAAAATTTAAAAGTAAATCATATAATTTAAATTTTGAACTATATGATTAACTTTTAAAAAAATTTATTCCGACAATTTTGATACAAGTTATTGACTGATCAAAATTACACGTACTTTCGTAATAGATAATTAATTGGAAACATATGGAATATATTTATACTAGCAAAAGTTGCCCACGCGTTGCGTGTGAGACGCGTAATGACATAAATCTCGTAATATATTTTATTTTTAACATAATATTCAGATTTTGTATAATTTATTATAGTTACGGAGGTTAAAACGAATTGTTAATTAATTTAGGGTACCATCCGTAATTAGTAAAATATATTGAGGACAAATAGTTAATTAATTAGATTATGTATATTGATAATTATTAAAATAGAGTGAGGGTAATTTTGGAAAAAAATGGCTAAATTGAGCAGCCTCAATTTTTATTGGGTTGGCTTATTATAATAGAATGATACACTAATGTCATATGTAGAACTTTTTCTTGGCTTATATGATATTCTTATTGAATCAGACTCTGAAATGGTGGTAAACTGGTCGAAGAATTTCAAATCACCCGGTTTAAAATTCAGCAATCTTTGTAGAGATATCTGTTTTCTTATGCCTATTGTTTGTGCTAATTTTTCTCATATTTATAGGGAACAAAACCAAACTGTATATGGGCTAGCGAAGCTAGAAGCTAAGAGCATTCTCATCAGTGCTCTATATAAATATAAGTTTAAAGAGCTCTATAACACACTTGTACAGTAATATCAAAGGATTGCACATCAGTTTATTTACAAATAAAAGTATAACCTATTATAATAATACTTTTTATTTTATAATATTATTTTCTCTTTCTTTGATATTTTTTCCCAAATATATTAGATCTTAAAAACAGCACAGCAATCTTTACAAACATCAAATTCATCATACTTTTACAGACTATTAATTGACTTTAATAAACATCAACTATTGAAATTCGTCGATCTAAATCAAATCAAAGCTTTTAAGGAAACATCAATATCAGAAAAATCCGTTGAGTTGTTATTACTAGAGTCGCCCTCGTCGGAGAAAAACCCGTTGTTTTTTCAGAAAAGAAATCAATTCGGTTTGTGGGTGGTGGAGGTGATTTTTGACTGTGGTGTGATAGAAAATTAAGTGAGAAACAAAATTGGGGAGAAAACCTCATAATAAAACTTAAGACAGAGAAATGAAGAATGTGCAAATGAAAAGAAAACGGAATGATTTTGAGTGGTGGGACCCAATTAAAAATACATACTATAGAGTAATCAATTTATCTCTACATGTCGAGAGTTTTTGTAAAATATTTTAAAGTTAAATGATTTTGAGGTTTATATTGACATTGTTGGATAAGCAGTTTTCTGTTATTGTATAAAGTTATAGATTTAATGTGTTTTTATAAACACAGTTGAGAATGCTCTAATAGTAACAATCTCACCCTTTTCAGGGGCTCACATTTGCCTAGAAAAATCCAAGCCATATATTATTTAGATAAAAAAGAAACCCCTTGTTTTAGAAAAAATAATTTTTTATTTGAATAATGAATTTTTGGATGGTTGGCCAGTGGGTAAATGTGCTTATGATGATTTTGGTCTGAAGCTAGTACTGTCTTATGGTGCACTTTTGATCTTATCACTTATGTAGTTTTAAACTTATGATGAAATTTGCTGAACTTTTCTATTTTCTCTTTTATGATAGCATTTTGAGTGGCTGGAGATGTGACTACACACATCTAGGATAGCACTTAAAAATGGCTGGAGAAGTGGATTTTTTTTCTTTTTTCTCACTTTTATGATTGCCTTATGAGTGATCAAATAATGAATTTATTCATGTGTTTGGTGTTGACTTATCCTGGCTTGAGAAGTGATTTATTGCTGGATTTGCATTCTAATGCTGGGGTTTTCAGATTAATTGTAGGTGTGTTGAAGTTACCGAAGATAGTTGTATCGAAGTTGTAATAGGTAGCATGAAAGTTGATGTATGAATGAACATATTTTTAGTATGCTTCTCATGTTGGCCTTCGTCATTTGACTACTCCTTTAGGGGTGTTGGTTATGATTTATTATATTTGAAATTATATACTTATCTCCTAGAAGAAAGATGAGGTTTTTGGCTAATACATTTGACTTATTGATTTTTATTGAGTTCAATGATATTATGCTTTTAATCTTTAGTTTTAAGATCACTTCTGCTCTATGAGTAGGCGAGTCATAAGGATAAGGACAATAAGGAGTAAGACTAAGGCTATCGAAGTAAAATGTCACTGAGATTGATAAAGTCAAGTTTTGTTGTGTATTAACTTTTTTCTCCTTATTTGCTTCATAAATCTCATATTACAGTATTTTAGTTTTTAACCAGGCTACTTATAGTGTTTTTAAATTGTAATCCGTCATATAGGCTTTGTTCCATGCTTAAGACATTTCTTTTGTTTCTTAATATATGAGTCGTTTACGAAAAAAAAAGATGTCCATTTTTAAATGGTATGAAATTCCTTATAAATCTCGCTTTTTCTCTCCAATAACTATCGATCTGTTACATTTATATGTATACAAAGTTGTGCACGTTACAGATAAATTAATTGTAACAGGTAAATTTTAGTAATGTATATTTTTAATGTCAATGTTTTGTTAGTTTTTGAGATAAAAGTTGTAAATTTTGAAAGTTTAAGAGCGAAGTGTTCAATGCGTGTCCACAACATTTTACAAATTGTTCAAAGCGTGTCGGTGAAATTGTTAAGTTGATCGAAAGTCAATAAATCATAATATCATATACACAAAAATACAATACAAGCTATGTAACACGGCACGGGTTCGTGTGTCCGACACAACACGGATATGGCAAAACGAAAAATTTAGGACACGACACAAATAGAACATGACGATTAAATAATAATAAATATAACATTTATATGGATTAATATATATATTGTTTACAAAAACAAGAAAATTATAATGTTTTTTATTTTGAGCATACAAATCTTAGTAATTATTACATTACTTATCTGTATATCGGTTATTATTGAGAATTTTTTTTGTAAATTTTGAAAGTTTAATAACTTCTAAGTATCTAATACGCATTCATAAAGTGTGTGTATAATCAATATATCGATATGACAAGAACACAAAACGTTAAGAGTCGGACACGTAAAATGAAGTACGTTCATCCCATCATATAATACGAGTAAAATGAAGTGTCGGTCGGGTGATTGGGGGGTGACAAAGTGTTTGTGCTTATTGAGCAAAAGCTAATAACAGAATCAACGGTTCCTTGTCTTCTTACCAATCTCTCTCTCTATATATATATATAGATATCATACTATATAGTAGTATAACATTATAATTATATCTGATATATATATATAGTCTGTTTCTCTCTATCATTTCCAAACCTAAATAAAACAATGGGGTCTCTCCCACCTCTCTCTCTTCCCAAAACCATTGATCCAAACTCATTAAACACCCTTTTCAAATCCCAACAATGCCTTATTAACCACTTTTTTCAAAACCTTTCGTTACCAAAAACTCTCGAGTTCACACAGACCCTCTTGAATGCGAGGGGCACCATTGTGTTTTCCGGTGTTGGGAAATCTGGGTTTGTGGCAAGGAAGATCTCACAGACGCTGGTTTCCCTTGGGATCCGGTCCGGGTTCTTGTCGCCGGTTGATGCGCTTCATGGGGATATCGGCATTCTTGAAAAGGACACCGTCTTGGTACGCACCGCAATTTATTTACTTATTTTTGGGTTTTGGATTGTGTTCTTGGATGTTAGGTTTTTGTGATGATTTTTCACCTTTTGTGTTAGGAAAATGATAGAGAAAGACACCGTCTTGGTACGGATTCGGCATCTTGGTTTCTGTTTTTTTGAAGTAATTTTGTGTTTTTTTTGGCTTATTGGGTTTCGTAACGGATTTTCACCATTTGTTCTAGGAAAATGTTAGGGAAAGATACAGTCTTGGTATGGACCCGGATCTTCGTTTAGTTTTTTTTTTTTTTTGAAATAATTTTGGGTTTTGGAATGTGCTTTTGGATTATTAGATTTTGTAATGATTTTATCCTCGTTTGTTCTAGGAAAATGCTAGAGAAAGATACTGTGTTGGTACGGAATCATGATCTCGATTTTGTTTTTTTGAAGTAATTTTGGGTTTTGGAATATGCCTTTTGGATTATTAGATTTTGAAACGATTTTTCACCATTTGTTCTAGGAAAATGCTAGAGAAAGATACTGTCTTGGTACGAATCATGATCTCAATTTTGTTTTTTTGAAGTAATTTTGGGTTTTGGAATATGCCTTTTGCATTATTAGGTTTTGAAACGATTTTTCACCATTTGTTCTAGGAAAATGCTAGAGAAAGATACTGTCTTGGTACGGAATCCTGACCTCGGTTTCTGTTTTTTTGAAGTAATTTTAGGTTTTGGAATGTGGTTTTGGATTATTAGGTTTTGTGACGATTTTTCACCATTTGTTCTAGGAAAATGATTGAGAAAGATACCGTCTTGGTACGGAATCCTGATCCCGGTTTCGTCTTTTTGTAGTAATTTTGGTTTTTGGAATGTGATTTTGGATTATTTGGTTTCGTAACGATTTTTCACCATTTGTTTTAGGAAATTGCTATAGAAAGATACCGTCTTGGTATGGAATCCTGATCTCGATTTTGTTTTTTTGAAGTAATTTTGGGTTTTGGAATGTGCTTTTAGATTATTACGTTTTGTCACGATTGTTCTAGGAAAATGCTAGAGAAAGATACCATCTTGGTTTGGAATTGGACCTTGATTTTGTTTGGTCTTTTCGGTTTCGGATGTATATTGTTTTTTGGAATGTGCTTACCATGATTGGGTTAAGGATTTGATCCTAATTAGGTGGAGGGGAATGCGAGATTATAGGCTTACTTGGCTTTAGATTTTAAGAAATAAGCTGGCCTGTTTTTGGTTATGGAGAAAGACACAATCTTGGTAATTATAGTCCCTGATTTTGATTTTGTATGACCAATTCGGTTTTGGAAGAAGATTGGATTTGGAAATGTCGTTTTGGATTATTGCATTTCGTTCCAATTTGATCCTATATAGGTTTAGGAGAATGCTAGATTGTTAGCTTGTTTGACTGCATGTTTTATGCAAATAAGATGGGTTATTTGAAGTTGGGAAAAAAAGGTGGTTCACAGGGCTGGAAGATTCTAAGAATTTTGGGTGTTTTTGGATTTTGTTATGATTTTGTATTCCTATTTGTTGTAGGAAAATGATAGAGAAAGACACCATCTTGGCATGGACCCGGATCTCGATTTCGTATGATCTTTTTTTTTAGGTTTTAGAAGTATATTGGACTTTAGAATGATTTTTTTTTTTGAATAATTGAGGTTCGTAACAATTTTGTCTCCATTTGTTTGAGGAAAATGCTAGAGAAAGATACCGTCTTTGTATTAACTTGATTTTGATTGTCTACGGTCATTTTGGTTTTGAAAATATATTGATTTTGAAATGAGTTTTTTTGGATAAATGGGGTATACCACGATTTTGTCTCCATTTGTTTTAGGAAGTTGCTAGACAAAGACACAGTCTTGGTATAGATAGACCTATATCTTTATTTTGGTATGATCTTATCAGTTCTGTAAGTAGATTGGATTTAGAAACTTTGGTTTGGATTATTACATTTCGTTGCATATTTGATCTCATTAGGTTGAAGAGAATGCTTGATTATGGGCTTGTTTGGCTTCAGCTTTTAAGAAAATAAGATGGATTATCTGAGGTTGAGACAAATGCTTGGTTCATAGGGTCGGTCTAAAGCTACTGGGATTTTGGGTGTTTTCAGATTATTACTTATTGAGTTTTTTTTTTTACGATTTGTATCTCCATTTGTTTTAGGAAAATGCTAGATACAGACTAACTCTTGGTAGGAACTCAGATCTCAATTTGATCTGATCATTTTAGCTAAAGGTAATTTTGGTTTTGATATGTGTTTCATGGATAATTGGAGTTTCTTACGATTTTGTTTCCATTCGTTTTAGGAAAATGCTACACAAAGACGCCATCTTTGACAAACCCGATCTTGATTTCATATGATCTTTTCGGTCATGGAAGCATATTGGATTTAGAAATGTGTTTTTTTGGATAATTGGGTTTTGTCTCCATTTCTGTTAGGAAAATGCTAGACAAAGATACTGCATTGGTACCAACCAGATCTTGATTTTGTATTATCTTTTTGGTTTTGGAAGGAAGTATATTAGACTTTAGAATGTGTTTTTGGATAAATGGGGTTTGTTACAATTTTATACTTGTTTGTTTTAGGAAAATGCTAGAGAAAGATAATGTCTTGGTATAACTGGAGTTTTGATTTTGTATGATCGTTTCTGTTATGGAAGTTTTTGAGCTTTATATGTGTTTTTGGATTATTAGGGTTTGCTATGATTTTATCCAATTTTTTAGAAAAAAATACTACAAAAAGGTCCATACTTGTACGGACGCGGATATCCTCTTTGTATGATCATTTCGGTTCTTGGATTTTAAAATGTGTTTCCTCTAATTGGATTTTGTTCTGATTTATCCTCATATGTTTTGGGAGATGATAGATTATGTAGATATATAGGTCTTGTCTGGTTGCAGGTTTAAACACAGTTTTCTGGTTATGCCTAAAAGCTGGTTATTCATGTTCTTGATAAGCCTGAAGGTTGAGCTTTTCTGTGTTTTAGCCTGATAATCTACAAGGTTTATGTTCTGAAATTATCGATGAAGTATATTGGATCTTGATCTCATATGCTCATTTCGGTATTGGAAGTATATTGGATTTTGGAATGTGCTTTTGTATTATTGTTTGTTATGATTTTGTCCCCATATTTTTAGGAAAATGCTAGATGGAGAATCTTCTGGGTTTTGCCAGATCTTTCGATTATTGTATTTTGAAATGTCTTTTCCAGATTGGATTGGGTTATGATTTTTCCTCATTGTTTTAGGAGTGCTACTACAGGTCTTCTTTGATTGGAGGTTTTTTTAAGTAATAAGTTGGATCTTTTGAGGTTGAGAAAAGAGCTTGGTTAATAGGGCTTAAAGTTTCTTGTTTTCTTCAGGCCAGGAAACCAGAAAACCTCAGCTTTAAAGCTGCTCAATATGAGAAAGCATAGCTTTTAAGCAACAAATTTGAGTCTAAAAGCTACAACCAAAAAAGGCAATATGATATGAAGAAAACTGGGTTTGAAAAGCTGAATCCAAAAAAGGCCATGTGTGTAAATATGTAATTGATTTGACAGTAACTTTTTTTACCAATTTTGAATTTTGATGGCATTACTTCTGAGTTTAAAACATTTATGGAAGTATTCGTTGCATATATGTATAGGATTCATTGCCAACTAGATTACTGATTGTTTTGTTGCTGTGTTCGCCTGAAAAAACTTAAGATGGACGAGTCAAAGCCTTTTCTCAGCCTCAAATGAGCTGAACATGCTATGGGTGTGTGCATGACATTGTGCGTAACACTTTTCATTATATCTTTGGGAATAGTAAATTTATTGATTTAGTGTTTTTTTTTTTAATTAATCTTCATTTGTTATTACTGTCTAATTTTATGTTAAATGTTTGGGTTTTATTAGGATTTGAACCCCATTTGTTACGTCTTCTAGTAACACTTTATGATCAATGTTTTGTTTGGGTTAGTTTATTTTGTGGGTATTGGAAATAATTGGAGTTTACTTATAATTTCTTATCACGACTTTCAGTTTGAAAATGACTTGGCACATTTGTGATTCCTATTAGCGGCTATATAAATTGCAAAAACACCATTTCAAATCCATTTTCCCTTTTTTTCGTAACAGGTTCTTTTGAGTAAAAGTGGAAATACCGAGGAGTTGTTGAGGCTAGTTCCATGTGCAAGGGCAAAAGGGGCTTATTTGATCTCGGTGACCTCAAGCGAATCGAACTGCTTGACGAAACTGTGCGATTTGAATGTGCATTTGCCTTTAGAGAGAGAATTATGCCCATTTGATCTAGCGCCGGTAACTTCTACGGCGATACAAATGGTTTTTGGTGACACCGTGGCTATTGCATTGATGAGCGCGAGAAATCTGACCAAGGATGAGTACGCGGCAAATCATCCTGCTGGGAGGATTGGGAAGAGCTTGATCTTCAAGGTGAGATAGTACTAAAGTATATTATTAGATCTTGATTTTGTACATCAACCTATAAAATTTAACAATGAGTGCCCTACCTAACATTGTATTTGCTGTTGCACACCACACAGGGAAATAAAATACTGAAGTAGGAAAAATGTGATACTATAGCGAAGATATTCATAATTAGTGTATAGAATTTTTTGTTTTTAAGTATCAGTTTTCCAACCTATGACTGTTTGCTTTTTGGTACGCCAAGTATACTAAAACGCCAAAAAATGTAGTCTCTGGGTATGTATAGCTACTTTTTTTTTTAGGTTGATGTACAAAATAAAATTTTCAGATGATACATTAGTGTTTAAAACTTTTATTATCTCTTTTTTAATGTGGTCCTGGGCAAGCTGGCAGTTTCAGAAGTTTTAGTTTTTAGTGTAGATTTAATGAAAGTTCAGATAGATCTAGTGCTTATGAAAGTGGTGAATTAGTTTTGTCAATCTATTTGATGTCATTATACATTGAGTTCCTGCATTTGTGTTTCTATTTTCACTTGTGATATCCATAATCACTTGGGTCATGTCGTTCACGAAAACTAAACAACTTTGATGGGTTTACCAGTTTTTGGCCTTTTAGTTATGAACTTGCTCTGAGTACTACTTACTTAGTGAAGTGCTTATGTGGTTCTGGTCAGTAAATTGTGAAAAGGCAATCAACTGGAGATACCTTAGATTTCGCCTTTAGTTTACAGTGTATCTGATCCTAAATATGGATTGTGAATGTGTTTCTTGTTTCTGATCAGGAATAACAGAGTTAACACATCTCAGTATGTATACATTATAGAATGATGGGTGTTAATTGACTTTTCTTTGGACATTATCTTGATTACTACTCATGAATCATGATCGGCCAGACATGTCTGTTTTACTGTTTCATTTATCTTGCTAACTGAAGGAAAACACTGCTCCTTATACACAAACCAAAGATAGTAGATTAACATTGTTGTGTGGGTGTTTGTTTGTCTATTAATGTCAGATTCGTGATACTTGGTACTGAAGAAATATCCTCCTAACAGACGTAACTCAATTGATTTACACTCAGCTTTTTTCCAGTTATGAATTTAGAATCGTTCCCTCTCTAATCTATATTACCTTATACATCACCTTTTAAGTATTACACGAGAGTCAGACTAGTAGAATGAAAAAAAATAGCAGTGATGTAGGATGCCAAACCCTAATTTAAGTTGGATATAAATTTCGAAATCCACCCTTTTTTGAAATTTAAAATAGATCTAACCATAATCAAAGATGGATCTTTTACTTACCTAAGAAGGGTCTTTGAGTGTTTATGTGTAACTCAAAAATTAAAGAGTACCAAACTCTATTTATTTCAACCCTGAACTGATTTTTATGTTACAGAGAAGTTCTATCTTAGTCTAATATAAAGGACACTACTTTTGGAATTCTAAACGACATACATTGAAAAAGGACACAGTTCACAACCCCTTTTAAAGACAACCTTTTTTAGATATAAAGACATCTTTCAGTCAACTAAAATAAAAATATATAAATCGATTACAGCTGCATCAGACAGAGGAGATTGAAGGAAAGTATTGAAAAAGAATAAGTAGTACAGCTAAATCCTTACGAATCGGATTGGTTGGAATGCATATATTTATTTATTTATTTATTTTCTTTCTTGTTTATGCAGGTGAAGGATGTAATGAAAAAGCAAGAGGAACTTCCAGTTTGCAGAGAAGGGGATATGATAATGGATCAGTTAGTAGAGCTAACTAGCAAAGGATGTGGGTGCCTACTCGTTATAGACGAATGTTATAACCTCATTGGTACTTTCACTGATGGTGATCTTCGTCGAACATTGAAGGCTAGTGGGGAGGGTATATTCAAACTCAGCGTGGGAGAGATGTGCAACAGGTAATTTTTCTTTTATACGTATTAAATAAAAGCTCTATAATTTTACAGGAATTACCACTTGCTTGTATCATTGGTCAAGCCAAGTTTGAATATGTTAACCGTATTAGTAGTGATATTTATAAATTTGTCCGTTGTTTGAGTAAATACACAAATCTGAGCTTGTGCCTTTGAGTTTGAAGTTTGCTGGAAGTTTTGAATACGTTTACTCCTGTAGCTAATGGAAATAATTGAATGAAAGTCCAAACCTTGTGTCATGGATTCGTAGAGGTTGGAAACTTGGAGCCGTATAGTGCCTCAGAGTGACAATTATATCTAATGTTTTCAACAAACATGACATATATTTTATTTTATAAGATCAAGATAACCAGGGGATTGAAATAAAACAAGTGCTGGTTTAAAATATTATAACCGGAGAGGAGATTGATGTGTGTTTGGATAACTGGTGTTAGGTTTTGTTTTGTTCCTCTCCTTGAGTGCGAGAAGTTATTTTTAGTGGCTACACTAGTGCCTAGGCGTTTCCAAAGCTTTTTGGTGAGTTTGTAATTAACCGAGACCCTCCGTTGTCTTTCTGTTATCACTCTTCTGTGCTCATGATGCTTATCAACCCAGAAGATTGAACTTGAAAAAAAAATATCAAGAGACTGAAAATCTTTAATCTTCATGACACATTCATTGTTCAGTCTTGGAATGTCATTTGTCTGACCCTTTGATTGCATTCTTGTATTTGAATAGTTTTTATTTCTTTAGTGATAATAAGTAATAACTATATATTGCTAACCCTGCTTGATATATTTACAGGAGCCCAAGGACGATTAGTCCAGATGCAATGGCGGTTGAAGCAATGCAGAAGATGGAGTCAGCGCCATCTCCTGTGCAGTTTTTGCCTGTTATTAATGACGAAAATGTATTGATTGGTATTGTTACTCTACATGGATTGGTCTCCTCCGGCTTGTGAAAATGTTTTTGGCCTATACTCGTATATACTTTACCCTGCTCCCATCATTTAGCATTGAGAATGATGATTCTTTGTATTTGTAAGTCCTATTATTTATATTTCGCCATAGGGGGATGTATTCCGTTGCTGTATCAATTGTTACTATTGTAATTTATGAGAATCCTAGAAAGCTTATTATCGCTTTTTTATTGTAAATGCAATTACTTTATTTGTTGGGCTTTTTGGAGTTCAGGTGACAAAGCTACCGACTTGGAAAATAACTCTTTAATTAACTATTTTCGCAACCAATTTTGTTGCTAGCAGCTGCAGGAGCTGTTTAAGAAATTGCATCTAATTGAAAACAGAATACTGTTCGTGGGAAAAAAAGAAAGAGAAATAAGAATCATTGCCCTGAAAAAAAAATGTAATACTTCAAATTAGATTATTAACTAGGTGAAATAAATTACTTTTTTTTATAACTACATAAAGCTTAGTTATAAAATTGATCGAGCGTGTTTGTGCCTCATTTTGCTAGCTTCCTCGAATGAAACCAGTCCAGTTCCCAAACAAGTAATTAATACTTCCTCTTTCAAAAAGATGAATAATAATCTTCAACAACTTCTAGTACGTAGTGGGCTAAGGGATTCTGTTGCAACTTTTAAACAAATTAAATGACGTATTCAAGACCCCGAAAAGTCGGATTCACCCGCTAAAACTTCTAAATCTGTCAAGTCTAAAAAATAACAAGGCTCGGCTAGTAAGCTCGCCAACCAAATGCAATAGATAATTTCTACTGTAACAGACAGCGAAAAGCAAGTATATATAGCTCATGGAAATATTAACACTGTACTCTGCCACATGGGTACAACATTTATACAAGTATAGTATATTATCTAACTCCCTCAAAACAGAAAAACAACTAGAACCTACTGTACCTTTTTCCCTACCTTTTATCCACAGTGAACGTGGATACAAGTATAAAAGTTACAACTGTGGAACTCATGATAAAACAAGTCCGGACTGGGCAAAAAACGATCAACACCAAGTGGCAAAAAATGGTCAAGACAATATAGACAGAAATATTTCTAGATTTAGCAGAGGAGATAATTGGTCATCTCCACCGCTTGTTAATCTCTTGGTGAAGAAGCTTGCTAACAACTGTTCGATCTGGGGAAGTGCCACCATTTAGAACTGAACGTAGAGCTTGTAATTCTTCCAAGTTTGCTTTCTTTAAAAGGCCACTGAGATTTGATTCCAAACCATTGTGATCATTTTGAATTTCTGTTTTTGGAATTGTAGTATTCTTCTCAGGTTGAGATTGTGGGTAATTCGACATGGGGAGGTGTTCCCAGTAATCCGTACACATTCGATCACTGTCCATCTTCTGAATAACCTGTCCATAATTCAAGAAGATTTATAAATGGCAAGAGAAAGAAATGAGACCCTATTTTTGTTAAGGGAGACAGACAGAAGATTACAATGCCCAAACCATAAAGAAGCATATCACATTATAGTATATATTAAGTAATCGTGTTCTCTTCTGACACCACTAAACTGGTTTTCAAAATCACTTTATAGTAATAGTAAATACTATACACAGACTCAAAATAAAAAAATCAAACCATCTAACGGTTCCAGTATAAGCACCAATGATAAGCAAAACAACACACTAATCTGATGAGTTCGGTTGTTTGATAATTTGGATAAAGCAAAAAAAGAATAATCAAAGGTATGAAATATATCGAGCGAAGAGATTACTCCTCAAGTTGCTAAACTATGTAGACAGTTGAGTAGGAAACCAACCTAAGATCAGTAAAACAAAATAGCTATTCAACGTTCCCCATATGTGAAGATGCAAAAGAATTCGGGATTTTGTTATATCCATTTCTTTCGAGTACATTAACCTCAAGCTGTTTTTTCTCTTTAAAAATATTTTAGCATTCATTATTTGAAACAAGAGCGTGTATTTGACCATAAGGACTACACTGCATAGTGCCAGTGATTCAACGGTTTTGAAAAACAGATGAATGAAGGGAAGTCCTACTAATTCTATAAGAGAAAGACTCCATTAATTGACAGACTGCATGGAATTTATCCTATGGTAGATTCTATAACAAAATGAACCAGTAAAATTAGTCACAATATAAGATATTATTGCCGCGACAAGTTTACCTGCAAAATCGCGGGGGTTGAAAGGCCAAACATTTCAATCCCATCGAGGCTCCCTGGGGGCTGCAGTGGCGGAAGCTTTTTTGTTCCCAATTTTAGTTGCTTGGCGATCTCATGGTTCACTCTCTCTCTGACCATATCCCAGCATTTTAGAGGTGATGTATGAATAAATACTTCAGTTGAGCAGTGCTCTAGTGAAACCTGGAAACAAGTAAAAACATAAATAATAAGGTCTGTTTCAAACAACTTGTGCATTAAAAAAAACCCATTAACTTATATAGTTAAAAGGCAGAAGTATGGCTAATTTCAGTTTAGTTCTTAAACTCAACTCCATCTTTCACTTTTGTCCCTATACTTTTGTACTTCACAGTCTTAGCCCCTTATCTTTACAAACTGTATACGTCCTAAAATCTAACGCCGTTTTCACATTAAATTAAAGAATATGATATATAATTATAATTAGTATTACTTCTATTAATCAACTTCAAGTAGAAATCAGACATGAAGTTTGGCAAGAAAACATATTACCGCTATATTAAAGAAAATAATAATGTGAAGGTAAACTAAAGATGCTAGGTTTTATGGCTGTTTAGAGGCAATGGTTGCATAACTTGTAAGTTCAAGGACTAAAACGGTTCAATAGAAAAGTATATAAATAAAAAAAAATGAGTCAAAGACCAAAGTTTGGGGATTAAAATGAATTAACTCCTCATTTTTAAGTATTGCGCAATCTCAAATTGATACTGCATCTGCATAGCTCACTAAATAACATGTCGAGGATATGGAATATTTTAAGTTCTTCATAATTAGTTAAATTTTTCAGAAGAAGTCTTTGCTAATATTTTTAGCAGATCGTAAGTGCCACCTCCGTTAAAATTGTGATAATTAGACTTCTACAGTAAAAAGGTATTAATGGACAAGTAATAATAATAGGTTAAAAACAAACAACTACTATCAACTATCTATTAATCACCAATTAAAGCATACCATAAAGAGAGGTCCATCTTTCCCAGCATCAAGAATTTGTGAAATATAATAACACATATTTGTTGGATCCAACACACTTATATACCTAACACGACTTTTGAACCCTGCATAGATAGGTAAAAAATGGCAAAGTTAAAAATCATTTGAACACGAAATATCCTTTGGTAATATCTTTAGAAAAATGCAACATACCCTTTGGGAAAATGGCACGACTGTTGCACCATGAATTTCCCGAACACACAGCCCCATAATCTAAAGGCTCAACTTGGCTGTTGATTCTTCGAACTACCTTTGCAATACGAGGGCCCTTTTGACGAATACACCTATCAATATTATTTTGTACACCTGGTAATATTCCAGAATTCTTGCTTTTCTCAGTATTTGTAATTACATCTCCACCAATATTCGACGAGCCTTGATCATGTTTACATGTATTCGAGTTGGAAGAAACCATAGAGGAATTTTTGTTATTTTCTTCATCCGGTAACATATCTAAATCCTTTTCGCATTTTACCGTTTCATTGTTCACAATATTGGGCGCTTTCGAGTCTTTATTAGAAGCACTAACACTCACCGAACCAGACGCACTGACCTCTTCACCCTCGTCATCACTTAAAAGTATAATATTATCCTTTATTTGATATGAAGGCTTTTTAACTTCAGATTCATCTTTTACTTTGGTGATCTGGGAAGTACAATTATCCATATTATGCGATGCCACTCTTGGTTTTTCTATCACAGTGGCATGCTGACATGACATCTCTTTCGTTTTACCTTCTGAGCCTTCTTTCCCTGCCATGTCTTCCAAGGACGAAATAGCGGGTTGCTGACACATTTTTCCAATTTCGGGTCTTTCCAATGAATGAGATGAATCACCGATAAGCCCTTTATCTTTCGAGATATAAGAACTCAAGACCAAACCAAGGTCTTCTTTCGCCCATTTGTGTATTGCACTCAATTTTCCTTCCAAAGCTTCGGCAAAAACATTTAGTTCATCCACATTGTACCGATAAAGACACGATTTGACGCTCCAAGGACAGGAACACAACTGTTTCGTGTGATATAAACACGTGTATCTATTTGGAGAACAGTGACACCCAACCGCAAATAAATGCAAATCAAAAAAGCACACTGCACATTCTTTTTCACTGGTGGAATCAAAATCTTTTTCCATTTTTATTGGCTTAGAAAAATTCCACAGAAACTGTACCCTACCACGCTCAGTCTCAACACGATGCTGGACAAGATTGAAAACAATTAATCAATACCACTACAAAAATAAAGAATAAAAAACCTATTCAATTCTTTTCTCCGAGAACCCCTGATGGACCATAGTTTAAAATGTGGAGGTCAATAAATGCAGATTCAAACAGAAATAGCAATGAATTACTAATCAAAAAGAGAACCGACATTTTTTTGTTAATGGGATCTTTTTTTATTACATTTGCGAAATCATTATTATAAATTTTACATTGAATAAAATTTTATATTAAAGGAGGAGCAACAGATAAGAATCTAAATGATTTGCCCCCTGTTCGTGTAAAATATGTCCATTAAAATTGGACTGCCAAAATTGAAAAAAATAGAAAGTAAATATAACGCTTATTGTCCCGCCTAGGTCTGCCCAACGTCTACACGCCTAGTCCCTGCCTAGCGCCTAATCACCGCCTAGGCTGCTGCCTAGGTCGTCCTTTAAAACATCGTGCATATATAACTATAGATTCTCTAAAATTATACAAGACAAAAGCACCTTGTCCAAATACATATGAGGTTGTTTGGTTGTATCTTAGAAGTACAAAAGTGTATTTTTTTGATTGATGTGAAACGGTATGCTTTAAAACAGAACTAAATGTGTGTTTGATAAAGAGAAATAAGTGTCACTTATATTATGGGAATAGAAAAAAGTAGTTGATGGTAGTGTAAATGTAGGTGACAAGCTATGTTGCACCTTGTCCGCAAGATACGGAGATACGGTAAAGTTTAAAAATTTACGATACGGCAATGACACGCAACGCAAGTCATAATATCTGTGTATGTATGTATGTACGTATTGTGTGTGTGTGTGTGTGTGTGTGTGTAATTTAGCAAGAGTAACTACAACTTGGCCAAAACTAGCTATAAATTGTTCTTACTGGCTACAAATTATTAAGCTACAAAACACTTGAAGAAAAACTGAAAGATAATCGGGCTGGATAAAAGAACTCTTTGGTTATCATGTAGCTGTTATATAAAATATCTATGTATGTATTACATATTTATGGAGAAAGTTGATGGAAATTTTCTAAGTTTTAAATGTTAGGCATATGATTTATAGTAACTATAACAAAAAAAAAACAAATTTCAGAAAAAAAATGATATTGACCTCCACATATCCCGGAACGTATCGGTGCCATATCCAGTATCGGATTAGTCACACACTTAAAAAAGTCAACAATACTCTATTTTGCGTATCGATAAGAGTATCGGCATATTCCCCACATATCCGGATCCAATACTTCAAATAAAATAAAATTGGGGTATCGTGCTACATAGGTGACAAATGTACTTTGCCTCGAGAAATATCAAAATCCATACTTTTGATAATTACAAAAAAAAAAGTACCAAACACCATATGGTGCTTTTGTAAGTTGTAACAATGAAACAAGGTCATATAATGTACAACCAAAATGTTGGCATTACCTTGAAAGCTTTTGATAATAGTCCATCCTTCCCACAAACAACCTTCCATCTCAAATTGTCCGGTGTATTTCTCCTTAATAAGTTGATTTCCCATTGTGCTTTAACAGCTGCTCTAGCCGCCCCAAGCAACAATTTATCATGTGAAATTGACGTTTTCCTTCCTTGCTCACGGTATAGCTCAATGGCATTCTGGCCGTATGGTAACCAATCTACAGGAGCTACATTTACCGCTTCTGCGCAATTGAACCCACAATTAAAACCCGAATGGTATGCTCTCGGGAATGTTAGGACAAATTCCCCAGGATTTTGTACACATCTGTATACAGGTACTCCGTCAGCCTTCAGTATTGAAGGAGAAAGTTGTGTAACCTACACAAGCAAATGAACATATAAAGGATTATTAAGCAACACAATAGGGGGTATAATTGGTAATATACTAATTTGATCTAGTTCCGACATATTTCAAACAGTAAAGGCCACCTATCATCAATAGGTAATGTAGCACGGGTGTCAAAGACAGGCTTTTAATAAGCTGTTCTCTCAAACTTATATAATTGTGTTTGCTCATATGGTTTTATGCGTTTCATAAGCGCATCTAACATGAGGTTCTAACAGTGTCGGCCCAATAAAAAAAAAATTAGTGGGTTGCCTAGTGGGAAAAAATACCCAAGTATTGTTTTGCCCATTCAAATAAAACCTTGAAAAAACATAATATAAATTTTTCTTTTTTTTTAGAAATTATTTGCCCTAGGGGTGGGTTGCCCAGTCCCCTCGGACTATTGGCAACCCCTCAAGACCAGCTCTGGGTTCAGCATTCATCAACTTGACAAAGGAGACGCTAAATAGTACTTCGTAAAGTAGGATAGTTTCAACAATTATCCTACAGGGAATATAATGGTGTTAGAGATTCACAGAGAACATATGGTCTCCTGTGGTACTTAAAAACGCCACAGGAGATGATTTACAAATTGCTCCTGTGTAATAGTATATATGGGATGCCCAAGCCTGACATATTTATTATTCAGCAATTATTAAACAAGAATCCAGACATAATCTAAAAACTATTTTGCACAAATGAGGCGCTGCTTACCAGCTTATGAAGCAAATCTGGTTGTTCGTAAAAAAGCTCAGGTAAATGCTTTTTCATACTTTCTTCCAACTTAAGGGCATTTTCAGCTGGGACACCGTACCATATTTTTGGAGAACCCCAGTGCATGTAATTCATCGAGTACAAATGATGATCTTCAACATGCTGTTCACAATAAAAAAAAAACTAGGAAGATGAAGATAAGACAGCACATTTAGCAATAATATCCTTTTACACATTTTATCAAATTGCAGCTTTTACGCTTAGTTTTTTTTCTGTTGTTCAAAAGATAATCTGCATGCTCAGTTTAGACGTGGGACTTTGTGATTTTTTTGGCCTGAATAAGCTAGATGTTTTAACCTAGTCTTTTTTCAGAATATACCAAGAAGTCCAACTTATTAGCTTAAAAGCTGCAACCAGACAAGCCGTTTATTGGTCAACCCAGCTACCAAAAGAAAGTACAGATCTATCTATTAAATAACTTTTCACAAAACAAAAAATCAGAATTAGTTGATTATTTTCTTAGTTACTCATGTGTTTTCCAGGACTATACTCATTCATAAAAGCATTAGCATATTTGATATTTCATATTCGTCTCTTCCCTTAGGTAACTTCATGTTTTCTTAAAATGTAAGGCCAAGTTTCTAAGTTTTCAAAATAACATAGTTAACAGTGTAAACGCCCACGGCTAAACTCAATTTTATAATTTGACTTGATAAAATCATATTCCCTAAAAGAATGGGAGTAATTATAGCTTACCAAAAACTTGCTCATGAGGTCAAGCAACAACATGCATACAAGCCTTATTCATGCGGTCTTAAAAAGGCAAAAACCATGCCAACAGCATTGCAAAATTTAGCATAATTACATTGTTACTCCCTACAGCCCTACCAACAAAACAGTAAATGGTTTTCCATACATAACAGGCATCAAGCCACATGCATTAATATATTATAATGTAAAACCCAGGACCTAACATTTGCAAAATCATAAAAGTTACAAAAATAAAATACATGCAATGGGGAGAGAGAGGGAGAGAGTTTAGCTCATACCCAACAAAATGAGGAGAAGCACATTCCTATATACAACCATGGTACAAGAACACCTGATATATCAGCGCTTTCATAAGAGAGAACAGAACCCGAAAGCCTAGGCAAATTATTTAAATTCCACCCTGAATTCACGTATTTTTCATTCTCAACAGATCCGCCTCTATTACAAGATTTAGGAAACCCACTGCCAAAAATCCCAGTTTCCAGATCAGCCCCATAAAGCACCTAAAAAACACCACCTTTAGTATGCAAATTTACGGCCTGTATAGGAAGGTGACCTGTGTATGTGTGTGTAAAGAGAGTGAGAAACACTAGGCTTCATCAACAGCAAAAGAGAATGCCAACATCTAAAAATATAGATATTTGCTACTACAGCTTATATCTCTCTACTCATTTCATGTTATCTTGTTTAACGACAAAATTTTTAAGATAAGGTTTTTAATTTCAACCAAGGTTTCAAAAGGAGCTAGGCAGGGTCTAGGCGCGAAGGGTCCTCCTGGCACCTAATTGACTGTCTAATTCCTGGGCGCCTGGTCCCCGCCCAACATCTAATTTCAGTTTTGAACTAAAAATGACCAGGTTCACAATCATCAAAGTGGTATATAGGGCAAAAAATTTCCTTCTTTCTGGTAAATAAGGAAGATAGGAATGTGGGTATCCCTGTTTCAAGGTAGAGAATAACAGCCGGAACTGTTTTCCCTAACATTGACACATGTATTGAAATGAAATGAATTGGTAATATGTTGAAAATCTATGATGTTTATTGTTGAATAAAATTATCGCTTCACAAAAACATCAGTAATTCTTTTCCATATCCATAATTTCCTTCCCAATGTTTCCTTCGTAATGACTACCACTACACTACAGTAAAAACTATCAGTCTCTATTCTCATCATCAAGAGACTCTTAGCACTTTGTATGGAATGGTTGATTAATTATTTCAATTTCTAACGTGAACCAAGCAAAAGAAAAAGTGGAGCTTCAATTTTTACTTTGTGAAACATTATGAGAAAAAACATCCGCCACAGACATAGTTTCTTATTTCACCACCGAGTGCATTTACTTGAACAGAACTAGGAATGACACTGACAAAAGGCGAAATAACAAATTTTTACATCAATATTTCAACTTATAATAATCAGTACACTATACTGTTAAACAGGGCCGGTTCTAGAGATTTTAAGTCCCGGTGCAAAAATAAAAAAACAGGCCTTTTTTAAAACCCAATGACCAAAATTATGTACTGCAATGAGCCGAATTATGTAATACAAAAATCTTATTAAAAGGTGACCGGCCACCAATGAGCCGAATTATAAAATGACAAAAGAAATCAAAAGAAGGTGCAATAGTATAGCACTTCAATATTCCTAATAATAGTTAGGAAATTAAGAAAGAAGACATTAACATTTAATCGGTTATAAAAAAGACATTCTTAATTTATTAGTATATAAATTGCATTTGTATGACTTATTAACTTTTTATATTACCTGAAGCTAAACATTATATTGGTACAAAGAATCTATTAAGTAATAAAATTGAGAGACTAAGAGAGCGATGGCTTGCTTGTTAGTTGTAGTATTTGTTACAGTACCCTAATTTATAAATGGTGGAGAAACCCCACATTTTTATTTATTTAGAGATAGTAAAAATGTGGGGAAACCCCCCCAAAAAATAAAAACTACACTGGACTGCAAAGAACAAAAAGATCTAGGAGACAAAATAGAAAATTACAAAGCTAGAGGACTTAGAAAAAATCAAAAGTAGACTCAGAGGATTAATCATGTTACAGTACTTTATGATTGTCGTTTGGTATAGTATTTATTCTCTTTTCCTTATTTATCTTAGGTGGGACCTTGGTAAAAAATAGAGCCAGAGAGGGATTTTGGCCCCTATTTTTCTGAATTTTTCTATTTTTCCTATTTTTCTTATCTAATATAGGAGTATATAACTATAGTCTATATATATAACTAATTATAAATTTTGGCCCCTTTTTTTGCCTGACCCAGTGCACGTGCACTGCTGGCACAGGTTCAAAACCGCCTGTGCTGTTAAAATTTACAATTATGACATCAATCTAAACAAAATCGGAGAATCCGTCAATAAGCTATCAATATTCACAGTTTAGACATAATTTACACAAAGTCTCACAATTAGTACATTAGTCAAAATTCAAGGGTGCGGTGCTGGAAAGCATTCATTTCTCACCAGTGTATTACTTGTTCGATTTTGTGTGGAGTGGTGTTCAGTACAGCAGTGTTATTGAACAATTAGTATGTAAAAAATTATTTCGAGCTGACATAAAACAAAATGTCCCAATTTTTCTTTCTAGTGCAGTTTGGTGACTTAATTGTGAGATTCAACAGTACGCTGTGCTGATTATTAAAAAACCAAAAGTTGGTGTACAGATCTAATATTTTCCCTTAGTAAAATGTTGTTTTCCATAAAAACTCTTTTATATGGCCACTGAATTACTGAAATCTAATATCATACCTCGATTTCTGCAGAAGGTGCCTCAACCATCCTCCAATATTCCCCCTCAATATCTTCCACTTCAGGGTCCCACTGCTCTTCCATTTTAGAATTCTTATTCTCTATATCTAGTACACTTTCTTTCTTTCTAAAGTATTGGAGCTTAAAATCATTTGCATATTTTTGAAAAGTGTCAAGGGTAAATTCAGGACCAGGTTCAAAGCCAAAACCCTCCTCCACACCAGGACCAACATTCCAAGATACTGAATTATTTTCATTATCAAAATCCATACTTCTCCTGTTATTTGTGTTTTCGTCTATATTGGACACCCTTTTTACTGAATCGCGATTCTGAAGTTTATCAACTCTTTGGATACGAGTGGAAAAATTAGCTCCTTCCCATATTTTCTTGTCCTTAAGTGGACAAGGCGGTTTCCATGTAGAGGGAGGAACAATACGACATATACCGAATTTTTCAGCATGAGCCCGTATAGAAGCAATATAGTTCAATGTATCTTCAAATTCCTGGAGCAAGGAAACAAAAGCAAGACATCTATGAAAAACAAAAACAAACAAGGAAAAAAATTTGTCTAGAAGCAATGAAATAACTGAGCAACAAAACAATAACATATAAAAAATAAAAAGGGTGTATAAGCAAAAAATTGACCTCTTCACTTGGGTAAAAGACAGGAACCGACCCAAGGTCAGGCCTGCAAGCCTCTTCAGGGCGCCATCTTGCAATTACCTGCTCAAAGAATCAAATAATAAAAAACTATAACACCTTTAAATAAATCAAGCTTTCAAGCAGGTAGAGCATAAAAAAATAAGCTAGATGTTACAAAATATACTTTCCTGTGCAACACTTCATCAGGCTCATGTGTTACGAAATTAAGTTTGTGATAAAATACCAAAGTTCATCGATGCATTGAAATTTGTAAAAAGAGACTTAATTAGAATATTTAGTCTTGGTTTGCCAGACACAACCATTGGGTGCGTTTTTTCTTAAATTTGGTAATGTTTCAGCCTTGATGAGGTGGCGCAATTTTAGCTACCAGATCACTTTAAGCTCAAGAGCTAATAGTCCATCTCTCTGAATGAACTTTACCAATTTAGATTCTGCAACATTAGCATTACATACATAACTGTGTATACATCTCCAGAACACTGAACCAATAGAATTTTCTCCATATTCCTCTATATCGATAAGAGAAAATTACATAGCAGCAGAACAGTTGTATTATGCATTTCATTAGATTATTCATTTATCCTTGCTCTAATTTTATTTTATTTTCCCTTTTCACTGTCTCAACTTTCCAGTATAAAAAATATGGATCTTTGGTGATGTATATATTTGTTATATACGTAATGTTGAGTATGTGGAATAGAAAGTGGGAAAGAGCCTAAGGGAGAGATGGCTGAGAGAGATGGGCTGGTAACCAATAGTTTTAAAGTGATCTAACGGTTGAAATCGTGCCAAGTCATCAAATGTCATGCTGAAAATTAACCGAATTTCAGAAAAATCGCACGTCGACCAATCAGATACAAACTTGCAAGTTCCAGTGAGATGGTTGCTTAATCCTAAAATTTCAATTACCACGGAATATAACCCCAAGATAGACCAAGGCTAACATAGGATCTTTTCAACCTTAAGCATGATGTTCAACTGTCTCAAAATGTACTTCATAAACAATTTCATACCTTTTGACAATCAAAACATTCACTACATCCCCGAATGACCCCTTTCGGAAGGCAAGATTTATGTGAACGGCTCTGAAAATGCCAAAAAATAAAATAAATACGATACGTGTGAAGACAGCTACATTACAAAGTGTATTTACAAGCATACAAACCAAAATAACTCTAAAAAAATGCACACACCAAACTGTTAACCTGCTCAGTATCAGATTCATCTCCAGAATTTTCATCAGATGGGGTATAATTTATCCAAGATCTACGCTTAAGCGACCGTGCAATAATTTCATCATCATTCTCCAAATCATTATTTTTAATCAAGGTCTCCGATTCAGAAACGCTGGCAGAATCAGAGATAGTGGTTAATGTGTCTTTCTCTCTTACCCTCTTCAAGGTAAAGGAGGCAATCGACTCGAAACCGGGTGGAACTGATTGGGTTTCCAGTATTTCTTCCTTTATGTGAGGTCTAACAAGTTCAGTCCCCATAATAACTGTAAACAATAAGGGAATAAAGTGATTTCATAATTAGGAGGTAACTACTAAAAAAAAAGGATGTCTCTAAAGAGCTGAGTATGAGTTTGAATTGCATTGCTACAACTGGTGGCTTTGAAAAACAATCCAATTTGGAATCAATGGGGAAATTTTTAATCTAAAAAACTTAAAAGAGTTATCGACAACGGTTAATCAAACTAGGTAAAACCTTTTAAACAACGCTTTCATATATAAGCCCAATTATTTTTAAGCATAGAATCGGCAAACCAAAAAACCTCTAAAAAGGGCAATATGCATTTTGGTTGATCAAACTAGGTTGACCTTTAAGTATTGCTAATATAGGGCTAACCCTTTATTATAAGGTCAGAGAGACAAATTCAATCGTAATTTTTTTTATGAATCCAAATAAGAGTGGACTATTACTATACACTAAAATATCGATGAGGTGAGAGTATCAAACTGAATAGAAAATTTGGGATTCGAAATTACAATCCACAACCCAAACATAAATAACGTTGTTATAATAAAATAAATTAAATATTTTACCTTATGCCTCTACCACAAATGCGATCAGATCATGAATCCAGTGGGCACATGAAACTTTATGTATTCCCTTTTTATCCCACAACTACCAGGCAGGTCTCGAAAGCAAACACATTCCTCTCGAAATGCCTGTAAGCAGACTCACTTTAGTATCAAGAAACTTAAATCTGAAAATTAGCCCTTTGGAAATACTTGATATATAAGGGCAAACAAATAATTAAAACCTAATAAGAGAACATTTGTAACTCTGTGTAATTTTATATGGAGTATGCATGGTTTCAAAAGTCACTAGGCGGACTAAAGGCGGGAGGTGGGGCCTGGGGGTCTAGGTGAATAGTGGGGCCTAAGCGGGGCTTAGGTGGAAAAGTCATATTTTACTACGGTTTCTTTGGATTCTCGTTTGATATATATGTTGTATATTTAATTTTCAACCTAAATTAAGCATTTAAACATCATTAACTTATCAATAATATCAAGAATTCAAAAAAAGTTATGATAACAATATATATATATACAGTCGAACATAAGTCTAAATAATAAATTAACACACATTTATAGACAAATTTGAAGTGCAAATCTTGTTTGATTATTAACGTATGCAATTATAAGTTTTTTTTATTAAAAGATTTCACGTATTCTGACTGATCCGACCAATTTGGCCCGTTGACCCATACCAAAGCGCTTGGTATTAATCATGGCGCTAGACCAAGGCTTGGTGCCTAAGCAACGACTTTTAAAGAGCGGTAGTATGTGAACCTTGCAGAAAAACATAATGCTAATACAATGAAGTGAATATTCTGATACCAGCAAGCATTTGACTCAACTAAACAGTTATTTACCCAACTAGAGGTTTTTCGTAAAAAAAAAAAAAAAAACTAAACTAAACAGTTACTTATCCAACTACAAAGGTTGGCCAAAATCGTCACCTCAATTTCAGCTACAAAAGATCATTAAACCTCAATCTTAAGAAAGCTACGCCAATCTCAAAGCCAACAAACATCAATAAAAAGATTAGCAAAACATGTTTGTCCTATTTATCTGGTAAAATGACCGTAAAATATCTTGTTTCCTAAACAACAAATAACAAAAGTCAACCTAATAGTGAAGCTTATAAGCCTTATATTTCACCTATTTATATATAACTATAAAGCAATTCGACGGAGTACAAAGGAAAACCAAAATTCCATAGTATCTTCAGTAATACCTGAAAAACTAGTTTTCTCCTAACAAGCAAAAAGTTACATTATATCAATACTAACTAACCTCCCATATAAAGTGTTTAACAATCAAAAGAAACTAAAATTACCAAGTAGTTGCCCAAAGTACAAAAACCTCAATATCACATTATATCTCACATCTAATTCCTGAAAAAAAGTCAGAAATATCACTAATAGCTTCCACCAAACAGCGTTTGACATTTTAGAAATACTATAATTTAATATATTTCGGGCAAACTACAGTATCGAAATTCACCTCTGATTCCTGAAAATACTATTTCCGATCATGTAGTGTACAAACATTCAATATAAACCCTTTACTAATTAGTAATTAGGGCAAAAGTACATACAAAAAAACCAAAAATTACAGTATTAAAATTCACCTCTAATTCCTTAACATAAAACGTTCAAATTAATTAATACTAATTTCCAACATAAAGTGTTCAACATTCAATATAAAATACAGAAATGAAATTAACCTCTTACTGCTGAAAACCCTAATTCTCTGCATGTAATCCACAAATATCAGTACTAAAATTTCAAAATGCAATATTAACTCACAACAACAATAAAAAAAAAACAGAAAAAATTACAAAATGAACTGCATAGTAATTGATTAGTAATTGGGCAGATTAGTGTTGTTTAAAACCTTAAAACTAACTTAATTGAACATTCAATTTAACTGAATAATCCACAAAATATCAGTACTAATTTTCAAAAAAAACTTAATAGAAAGTTTACCTGTTAAAGAACCCTAATTCTCCAGTTAAGAGCTTTGTTTTTTCGTGTTTAAGAATATGTTTTTATTTTTAAGTTTAAGTAACGTTTTAGATTAAGAGAGAGAGAGATATATAGAGAGAGAGAGAGTGATTATCGTTCAATTCTTAGTAAATGTATTTTTTAATTTAGATATTAATAAAAAAACACTTAAAAAAAAAATAATTTCAATTAATAATTAATAAAAATAAAAAAACCGGTGATTCCTCCCTATCTCTTTTCTCCTTTCACATTTCCAATCTCTCTTTCCTCCTTCTCTCTCCTACTCGTTCTCACTTTATCCGATCTCTGATCGTTCATCTCTCTTTCCGATCTTTCTCATCAGTCTTCCTCTTTTTCCGATCTCTCTCATCATCATTCCTCTATTTTTTTAATCTTTTTCTTCTCCACTCTCTCTCCTCTCTCTCTTCTATGTGGATTGAGACGAACACATCTATCGAGACGGCGAGCGTGTACAGCGAGGTCGAAAACTCGAGATTGATGCCGACGAAGATGCGGTCGTCGAATGAGAGGCTCACGACGGCGACGTGTTAGTTCGAGATCGGAGAACGGGTAAAAGTTGGATTTGTTAATTAGTGTATAATGTTGAAAGAGTTACAAATTAGGGTATTAACTTTTGAAATAAGGGTATGAACTTTTGAAATAAGAGTATAAAATATACAAATTAGGGTAAGAAATTTTGGAATAAATGTATGAAAAATACAAATTAGGGTATGAACTTTTGAAATAACAGTATGAACTTTTAGAATAAGCGTATGAAAAATACAAATTAGGGTATGAACTTTTGGAATAAGGGTATGAAAAATACAAATTAGGATATGAACTTTTGAAATAAGTGTATGAACTTTTGGAATAAGGGTATCACTACAAAAAAATACCCAAATAACGACGGTATTAGTGACAGTATTTTTTGTTACGAGCTTATTAACGACGGTTTTTGTGATGATTTTGTGACAGCTTAGTCAATTTGTGATAGATTTGTGACAACTTTTTAAATTAGTGATAGTCTTGTAACAACTTTTGACTCTCACGAAATCAAACATTATTTTATAATGTAGTAAATATATAAACTTTTGGGTATGTTTTTGTTAATTAGAAATTTTTGGTTATATTTTTGTTAATTTAGTTTCAAAAGTAGTATGTTTTGTTAAAAAGAATAAAAAGAACATGTTTGTTTATCAGGCAACTAAAAATTCTGAGTAAGATTAAATGATAAATTTCATAAAAGACAGTTTATGCTGTGTGACATATTATCTCACATGTATATATGTATATAGATATAGGGAGATAATATAGAGATACAACAGACGAAGTGTTTATTCATTAATATGAGTGTACAGAGAGATAAATCAAGACACCACTGATCCTTTTTATATGATAGATCGTAGGGTTACATATGCTAGAAAAGGCCAAGATAGGCCCAATAGAGTAAGGCCCAAGATGGCCAATAATATCATACAACACTCCCCCTTTGGACGTCTTGATTTCTTTGTCTTCATGCTGTCGATATGAGTCGAGTTCATTCGCAGTCCTAAACACATAAAAACCTTAGGGCCGGAAAACCCAATGTGGAACAAAACCGGTACCTAGGAGAAACTGTGTAGACGAATGATATAAGCCGAAATAACATGTAAATAACTGACCACAAAACAATGTGCCACATCAAAACCTTGCCAGAGCAAACCCAATGGGAAAATCTATGGTCGAAGGAAAAAGAGTGCAACAGCGGTAGTAGTAGGGGATCAACCACAAAACAGTTGCCTCATCAAAACCTTGCCAGAGTAAACCCAGTGGGAAAAACCTTTAGTCGAAGGACAAAAGAGTACACAGTGGTAAGAATTATACAACATGATACTCCCCCTAATTTCGGCAAACTTAAGTGAGATATGATGGGTACGTGTCTCGCTAAAAATCTTGCCAAGGAAAACCCAGTAGGAAAAAACCTTGGTGTAAAGTCAAAAAGAGTACACGAGCATGCGAATGGATGTTCCCCCTCACTTGCATATGATAGGATGCGAGAATTTCGACTAAGTAGTAATTAGTGCAATAAGCATTCACATGGATGCTCCCCCTTACTTGCACACGACTGGGTGCAATGATTTCATATTCGAAGAAAGATTACAAACATTCGACTAGATGCCTCATTTACTTGCACACGACTAGATGCTATAAAATCTAACATGGAATAGAATGAACATTCGATAGGATGCTCTTAAACTTCATATGTGAATATTTATTTCGACAATAAATGATAAATAGCATAATGTAGTCTCTATTGATTGATAACAACAAGTTGTCCTCAAATATGACAAGTGTTTTATCTGGATCGTGAGACAGAGCATATGTAATTCAAATATGGCTAATACTAGCTCGAAACTATATACACTCTGTAGTCATCTCATAGAGTATAAGTAGATCAGAGTGATTCATTTTTGGGGTCAATCCAAGACCTCCAAGATATCGCTTTATTCCTAATGGTAAAGACAGACCATGTTAGGAATATCCCTTATGCGAGTCTGATAAGGAACCAGCATCGGTATAACCGAAAAAGGGTTGCGTTAATTCGAGACCCGAATGGGAGTAGATACAATCGATAACGCAAATGGGATAAACTAGCCCATTTCCAAAATTACCATAAGGTAAGGAAATGTGTCTTTAGTGCCATTACGATGGCAGCGTGTTAGCACGATGCTGTGTCGAGCTATACCATTCACAACATACGAGATGTTCGTCCTAGCACATTAGACCAAGTACAATGATGCGTTTATTGTACTTAGATATGAACATCATGGTTCAATATCTCTTCATCGTCTCATCAAGGACGGACTGGGTCTATATCAATGTTTAGTGATCGAATGATTATGGCAGAATCTGACGACTTAGCGTCATGATGACTAAAATGTCATAACACCTTCTAGGTGTAGTTTGAATCATGAACTTAAATTCAATCTTTACGGGACTCGATCATCAGGTCGAGTCACTACCGTGTCTTCTCAAGATCCTTCATCTCGAAGGCAAATCCAAAAATGGACCGCGTTATAAAACACGCAAGGGCATAATACTTGTTCAATTATCTCAAGCTGATCAAGTACTCACTTAGGCGGGTATACCACATCCGCTCGGATTATATTAATCCATATAGTGAACGTCTCATTTAATTGAGATCGTATTCCGTGGTCAGGAACTACTTGATTAAATCATATGAAGTCACATAGGGACCTTCATCTATATCGCTTTGTCTAAATCCACATAGAGATAAAACAGTTACCACAATCACATGCTGCATAATCAGTTTTTCAGAAACTACTAAACTGATAAAGTAGGGGACCGTTATAACGTCCATTATGAGGAAATCAACCATCTTGTAATCAATTCTAAGGTGTGAGAGAAGCCTTGCGCTACTAGGCAAGCATTCTATAATCTCATTATTCTCATCACTTTTCCTTACAAATAACCAAATAAACGAACTCGTTTAACATTGGTGGTGTTGGAGCTACAGGTCCGAACACACTTCGTTAAGGAGTCTAATTGGATTGCAAGTTTCCATTAGTTCAGTCTATTCTACATTGACTTCAGGCAACGGTACATGGTTCCCTGTCATAATTTGCTCATATTATCAGTTGTCACCGATTATATGAACAAGTAATCACTGACATTCTCGTTTCGCTTCAATATCGTCTAAGATATCATGATCGATAGATATTTTCAAGATTCTCAGGATGAAGAGGAATCACACATCTCCTAGATCCTTTATAATCTCATGCGACAAACGAGTTTCAGTTCACCACCTCTGGGGCTGAACGAATTAATAACCAGTCAACTTCCTCATATCTTGAGAAGGACGACAGACTGGCGGCCGACGACAGCGTCCTTTGCTTGGTAGGTTCAGCCAAAGGAACGTGTTACGACAGAAACACAGCGTCCGACAGGAACGTCTATCCTTGCAAGCATTTTGCAGCATGTATAAATGATCTCATGACATCTCATAAATTGATTAAATGCATTTGGCATTTAGTTAGACTTGAGTGAGTCTATGCACTTACTTATCACTAAGTGCAGTTTTGGGGATCAAGCTAAGACTGAGTGGGTTATGTCACGTTACTTCACGTCGTTCCTTATCAACGGTAACGTGCAAATCTCCCCCTAACGATGGGGAGAATAGTCTTAGCGATGTCACTTTCACATATCATGCGGTAAAGGGATTGCTTGTCATGGTTACTCTGTCAAATTATAGGCAGGGAATTCATAATCGACTTATGTCCCCGATTTTTAGAAGTCCATATTTTGAACGCTTTAGCGGCTCAATAAAAATAGTAAGCACTCAAACACACGTTCATATGAGGCGTCTGTCTCATAACCAGTAACCAACTAATACACATTTAGTGTTTTGAGTGACTATGGGCCTCAGACGGACCAATGCAGCAATATGTAATGTATTGTGACCCCACACAGAAATATATAGGTACGCATCACCAAATAACGCGTGCAATCATTTCCAATCGCTTAAAGTTTCTGTGAGTCCATTTTGGGTCAGAACATAATCAACATTATGCTTAATTTCAATTCCTAAAGTCAATTAATACAAATCGAAATTTCGATTCTTACTCTTCGGCATTATCAAAGTCGACTAGACTTTTCAGAATAATCCTAATTACGAGCCATCAACTTAATGATAATTCTAACAGTTTGGAAAGTGCTGCATTTATGTGGACAACAGTAAAATGTGACTATATTGTCAATGAATCAACCATAACTATATATATTTATGGTCCGTCTTATGGTTGGATAAATCCATAATAACTCATTCAATTCTTTACAAGAATTCTACGAGTCCATTTCGTGATCTTTACACATACTAGTCTTTCAAAGTGAGCATTAGTGGCATGAATTTTGGATTAATCACGAAATATATCCTCAAAGAGAATCCAAATGCGATGCGATTATAAATCAAGCATCGTCGTTTGACCCGGGAATATCTCATTCGGTCAATGCCACAATATCAAAATGCTCTTATCAATTGACGATAGGCGAATGATAGTTTAGACAATCATGTCTTAGCATCTAAATCATTTATCAATCAACGACAGGCGAAATGATAAGAAAACTTTAAATTCTTTTAAAAAATGTGGTAGCAACCACTTGAAAGACATTTCAACTCCTCTAAAATACGTTTTTGAGTGGAGGCTATGTAAAGAAATTTTAGTTCTTTCGTGAGCTATTACCAGATAACACTAATTTTTCGAATATTTTATAACTCAACAAGGTACGACAGGACCTGTAGGAGTATAACGCCTCATATTTGACATATCAATTTGGCTTTACCAAAGATTTCGATTTGGAACGACAGGTCCAGAATCGTTGTCACTGAGTACACTTTTAGGCAAGTAGTTGGTGAAATTATATGGTACACTGTTACCCGCTATTTCCAAAAAAACCAACTACACCACAAATATTGCCTAAAATTTCATAATTTAAAGTTTGGTCACATTTGTCAAAGGAATTTACTCAAAACAGTTTAAATTATTTTGAGAAATTCCGTAAACAGGCAAACCATAATCCAAAAGTATGGTCCAAGTGGAAAATAATAATCCAAATGGAAAACATAATCCAGATGAGCGAAAAAATGGCTCAATTATTTATCAAAATCAATAAAGAAAGGTACCAAACTCATTTGAGCCACAAAATCGGGGGTCTCAAGAGTTTCCTTTCAGTTAGCTTTAACCACATTAGCATCGGTTTTTTCACCTTTATAATAGTTTTGAACTATTTAAGGAGTAGCCGGGAATGACATCGGTCATTTACAGCAGAGATTGGCTCCTTGGGAATTGTCTCTTACTTTGGGACGATTGGCCCAATTATTCCTTTCAAAACTGCATAGGTTCCACATATCTTCGGTTCATACAATTGTCTAAACCTCACTTGGGTAAGCGATTCGTCGGGATCGCGACAATTTGAGACAAATAACACTTGTTTCGGTTCTTGATTCGTGAAAAAGAAATGTCCACGAAGAGCATTAATATCAGGCAAACAATTCGCCATTGACCCAATAGGATTAAAACTTGCTTATCGGGGCATTTTCTCATCCACAAAAAGATGGGCGATTAAGGAACATGGTGAATATAAATTCACGATACTGCTTACGAAATACAATTTCCAAGCTAGTATATTGATGAAGGATCGCTCCAATATGTCAACTTCAGACATTTGTTCACCATAGACGTCATCACGTCTCAAATGTGGCAGCGGAATAAATACAACACCTTAGCATTCATCTCGAGGGTAACAACAAACTCGTGTTTTACTTATCAAAGATGGCATCCAAATAATTTGGGCATCACATGCTCACACATCAGGGTAACTAACATGTAGTGACGTAAACTACCTCGCCTAAACATTCATTTCGCAAGTATGCTTTGCGATTTCCTCATCATAGATGGCATCCAACATGTGTTGGGAGTTCTGGATTAATTATCATATAAAACGACTGGTTTATATGTTTATGGTTTGCACAAACATAAACTTTATTTCGAAACGACAGGTTCAAAAAATAGTTTTGCTTTTAATGTGAATAGGTTCTCATTGATCGAACGACATGTCAATACAGAGACACCAATTCGGCAAAACATACATCACTATATAAACACACTCGGGAAAATTATTATTTAGTCAACCCCTTTCGGTAGCTCTACTTGAAAAACGAACAGGAAAGACGGTGATGGTGGAGGGCACAAATGCCACTTAAAACCTGATCTCATTAGGATATCGACTTTCGCCTATATTTTTCCTACACATCGTATCGAAATAGATGAGCCTAGTTGGGGAAGGTTCATAATTTTTCCAACTTAAATGTGAAAATATATGATTTCGCAAATTACCTTATTTTACACATGGCAGTAAATAAATATTACATGATCGTGATTAACTAATATTTTAGAGTGCACCCGTTTGCATGATTAACGTATATATTGCCATATATATTTCCTAATAAGCAAATCAAATTAATCAAGTTTATCACCAATATAGAATTTATTAGTAATTACCAATTTACACTAGCAAGATTTAGTCAATATTTTACAATTGTATTGCTATATGTGTAAGTTATACATGGTAATTCACAAGATACACTACTTGGAAACAAATATCAAATCATGTTAATCAAATCATGCATGTAACTAATATATTTTAACTACTAATTTTACCATATCATAAGCAGGGAGGGCAAATTTAATTAGTATTATACAATATACATGCAAGTTCTATACATGTTAATTTCCTAGTTTACGTGAGGACCAAATATATACAGATTTAGACTTATATGAAGCTATGTAAATAGGGGTAAACTACATGAACTAATAGGCGTAAATTCAGTAAACTATACTCCAGTTACAAGTTTATTACATGAACAGTCCATAAGTATTCAGCTTGTTTTAACAGGTCTCTAGTGTTTCGAAAAAGGAACAGTTTGATTCTATAGGTTTAATGGATGTGCATTTTTTTTTTAAGTAATACACATGACCAAATTCAATCAATCTTTTACGGTATAAATTCAAGGCCAAACAACGAAGAATCATGTATATCAAGTTAAATCTAGTATCATATTCCATGTAGTACTAGAATTATATATCAGGAGCATAACGACTTGTTTTGGTGTGTCATGTCACATATACTCAATATTATATAAGATTAAGTATTTTATGGTTACTAAAGAACTAGTATTGACCAATTACATGTTCACAGCGAAGGCATATCGATTCAACTACTTGTAGTATATGATACTCACGCATGTATGACAATAACAACATATGTTAGACTAGTCAAACGAGTAACAGACCACATATTATTAGATCATGGAAATCATAGAACTATACGCCGTATACATGCAATTTTCTACCATGATAAATAAAAGAATTGTGTACCGTACATGTAGTATTTTGGAGAAGACCGACACAACTAAAAAAACTTCAAAATTTGGCCATTTGTTTACCTCAATCTTCGAGCATATACCTTGATATTCTATCAAATACACCGATCTCATAGCTTTTACTTCAATCTATGCGAGCAAAGTGCTGATAACGTGTTGTGTGACATATTAGCTCACATATATATGTATATAGATATATGGAGAGAATATAGAGAGACAACAGACGAAGTGTTTATTCATTAATATGAGTGCACAAAGAGATAAATCAAGAGACCACTGAGTCTTTTTATATAATAGAGGGTATGGTTACATATGCTAGAAAAGCCCAAGATAGGCCTAATAGAGTAAGGCCCAAGATGACAAATAATATCCTACAACAGTTTAAACATAATAACACTAATAAAAGTTACCCACGCGTTCCGTGTGAGAAACGTAATGACATAAATATCGTAATATATTTTATTTTGAACATTTATTGTATTTATCCGGCTTAAAACGAATTGTTAATTAATTTAGCCTATATCCGTAATTAGTAAAATATAGTGAAGATAAATTGTTAATTAATTAGATTATGTATATTGGTAATTATTAAAATAGAGTGAGCATATTTTTAGAAAAAATGGACAAATTTTGGCAGACTCAATTTTTATTGAGTTTGCTTATATTAATAGTATAATAATTCTCTAAGAAATTTAGTATATGGTAACAAGATATATCTGTACAATATAATAAAAGAGGCTTGTGACATGTCCAAAACAATATGACCAGTCCAATAACAAGAAACAAAAAGACGACCTCAGCCGTTGGATACATACACACCGCCAAACTCTCTCTCTCTACTATATATCTCCCTGTTTGAATATATATATATATATATATATATATATATATATATATATATATATATATATATATATATATATATATATATATATATATATATATATCGTCGTTTGTGCAGTTTGCAAACAATCGAAAATACCTATTTCTCCCATTATCCCTTTCTGTTAGAGCATCCGTATCTGGTTTATTAAAACATATTTTTTTCTAAAATTTGATGATTATGGAATAAAAAGTGACATGCATCAGCAACCCTATAAATAAAATTCACCTTATATATAAGTAATGCATATGATTCCCTAGATTAATATAATAGTAATAAACTACCATTGGGTCAACATTTTTGTGGTTGTAATATTGTTATGATTATTAAATAATAATAAACAAATATAAAGAAATAATGTAGGGTTATTATATGGAAATTAACAAGAAATCTGTAATTTTGTGTAAATATAAACGGTTGCTTAAAAGATATAAAATGTGTTAGATTTAAGAAAATGTTTGAGCTAACGGGTGCGGATTCTCTTAGTACATTAGTATTATATTTCTACTGTTTATCATTTATTCCATTTTCATTGTATTTTTTCTATTTTCCATCCTTTTTTTCTGAATGATCTAGCTGGATTTCATTCATTTTGTTTTACTCTGTCCATCAATTTTATTTTGGCTAAGTGTATTATATTTTAGATTTTGTTTTAATTGGCTGTTTTCTTACCATTTCTTTGTTATTAACTAGCTGATTTTGATGATTTAATGTTCAATTTATTACCCACTTATTTATGATAATTCAGGTGGGTTGGGTGAAATTAATCTTAGTTATGTTATATTTTGCTTAGGTAGCTTATAACTATGATAATTCACGATTTTTTTTTTAATTATTATTGTAGCTTGTTACTTTTATTTTAGGCTACTATTCTCACCTGGGTTAGTGTAAATTTAATTCAAATATATTATAAACTGCTTCTTTACGTTGTCATCTAGCTGAACTTAATGATTTCTTTTTCGAAGTTACTTTCACTTTGGTGACTGTAATTTGTATTGTTGGATGCATATTATTGTAATTTCACAATTTCCGATTAATTTTGCCTTCAACTGAGTTAAATTCTCTGACAATTTGGGGTTATTCTTTCCCTTCAGTGAACACTTATACGTAGAATGGATTAATGCATGTTTTGTTATTTTGTTACCAGAATATATGTGCCCACAGTTAGCTCCTGGCGCTCAAAACAGACATGTAAACAACAAGCTCATATCGAAAGTAATGGATGAATATGTTAGGGATAATCCCAATTTAGCTCTTGCTGCTGTAGTGTCGCATTTAAGGATTGCTTATGGGTTGGAGATAAGCTATTATAAGGCTTGGAATGTTGTACAACTGGGAACAGAATGCACACTGGGGATATCGAGGAATCATACAAGCATTTAGAGAGGTATCTTGAGGGTTTAAAATCGACAAATCCTGGAAGTCGTAGTGTTCTGGAAGTTGATAAGGTTGGGAATTCTACAAAGTAATTCAAAAGGGTTTTTTTCTGTTTTCATGGCTGCATAAAAGGCTTTGAGAATGTTTGCCCCATGCTTTTCATTGACGGAACATTTTTAAAAGGGAAATACAAGGGTGTGTTATTGTCGGCAGTCGGCAAGAATGGGAATAAAGGTTTGTTTTCTTTTTTCAAATTGTTTTGATATAGCTGAGACTGTTTTGATATACAATAGCTAACACTTTATTGTTATAGCTGAGACTGTTTTGATATACAAAAGAGCTAACACTATTTTTTTGTAATATTATGATGAGATAGTATTTTTGCTGTTTAAGTGCTCTCACACTGTTTTCTTTAAACAACTTGCTGATGGGATAGTTCAATTGCATGTTTAGTATAGTTCTTGCTATTTTTTTTGCTCTCCTATTGTTTTGCTTGACATGATGATTATGTGGCTAGTTTTTAGAGATCAACAGCTGTTTTTAGTATAATTCTTGCCATTCAAGTGCTCTAAGACTGTTTTTAAAACAATCAATCATGTTTTTTTTATACATAGATTATATTGTTTTTATTTTAGCTCACATTGTTTTTGGTATGCTTAATGTTACAGGGTTATATCCACTTGCTTTTGCTATTGTCAGCGGTGAGAATATCGATAATTGGGGTTGGTTTTTGGAACAATTAAAGATAACTATAGGTGATGAACGTCATATGACTTTTTTTTCAGACAGACATGTTGGGTTGCTGGATGGTATGACCCCCATTTTTCCAAAATCATACCATTATTATTGTATACGCCATTTGAAGGATAATTTAAAGTTGAAGTTTAGTGGCGTCGATGGAACGAAGAGGACTGAAGTTGTTAATTTATTGCAAACATGTTCGACTTATGCTACGATTCCTTTGTTTGAACAGAATATGAAGTTGTTGCGCAAGATGGGGGTCAGATAAATTTCTTGAGCGTTATGATCCTAAAAAATGGGCAGAGGCATATTGCATAAAGTCTGGATATGGTGAGACGACGTCAAATGACGTGGAGTCATTCAATAATTGGGTAAATGACATTAGAGAATTACTTATCACCGAGTTGATTGATAAGTTGAGATTGAAGCTTATGAAATGGTTCGATGATAGACGGACTAAAGCAGGTTTGAACTATTTATTAAGTGTTTTTAATGTGTTTCCATCAACTCATACTATTTTCTAACACCTCATATTGTTCTAATCGTTTTGTATTTCTGTTAGTGTTTATACCGTTTTTAAGCGCTTTTAGTTGTTTCCATTAACTTAGAATGTTTATGTCACTTTATGCTGGTTTGTTTTAACTTTTATAATATGTTATGCATTTTTATGTATCCAGACTGTTTCTGGACAATTCATACTGTTTTGTAGAATTCATACTATTTTGTTATAATACAGTTTGAGTTATGATATTAATCATTACAGGCTGTCCAACTTGCAAATTGTGATGAAATTATATTTCTTAAATGTTTTTTTATTTGACTAGACTGTTTCTGGAGAATTCCACTGTTTTTGTAGAAATTAGACTGTTTTTCTATAATACAGTCTAATTTGATAGTAAAAATCTGAATCCAATAATTATGTATAAACATAAAATTTTAGACAATTCACACTGTTTTTTTAGCATTTCTTACTGTTTTGCTACAATACAATCTGCAAACTGTTTATTTATGCAGACTGTTTATAAGCAGGTTGAATCATACTGTTTTGTAGAATTCATACTATTTTTTTCCAATGATTACTATCATACTGTTTATGTATACAGACTATTTTATAAGCAGGTTTGAACCATTTTTACGTCGATTCACAATGTTTTCTGTTAACTCATCTTGTTTTATGTCTTTTTTTGTAAGTGTTTGAACTGTTTATTAAGTGTTATAAATGTGTTTCCATCAACTAATACTGTTTTCTGACACCTCATACTGTTTTGTATTTTCCCTTAGTGTTTAAGCTTTTTTAGTTGTTTTCCATCAACTTAGAATGTTTCTGTCACTTTATACTGTTTTGTTTTAATTGGTTTTTTGTGTTTACTAGCTGCTTTTTAAGAGTTTTTTGTTTATGTTTTTTTTTGTAGAGAAATGGAAAGGTGTACCGTGTCCATTTTACCAAGATAAGTGGGACGCATCTGTCCATAATGGTTTGTCAATTTTGGTGGCAAGATCAAATACTCTGAAATATGAAGTGCTAACCACTCCATCGGAATGTGTGGATCTGGTACTTAGGCAATGTTCATGTCATGAATGGATGAGGACCGAATTTCCTTGTCAACATGCTGTCTTGTGCATTTTAAAAGAGAAACTGCATATGAAAGATTATGTTGAGAAGTGGTTCCATGCGGACGTTTATCGAAGTTCATACGATACGGCTATCAATCCACTCCCGAGTTCTATTTGGCAAAATTTTGCATTGATTAATGAGTCAAACATCACCCCCCAGATACTAATAGGCCTCCGGGAAGGTCTAAAAAGAAACGTATTCCATTTGGTGGTGAGGTAGTCCCGGTCGCAAAGAATAACCAGGCTATTCAATGCGGAAGGTGCAAAAAATTCGCAAGCCATAATAAACGAACATGCAAAGATAAGATTACGTCCGAAGGGTTATCCTAAATAGATTGGTTAACTGTTTCAGTAACACGATGCACGAGACTGTTATCTTTTAGATATTCTTGTCATTCAAGATCTCAAACCGTTTTTAGTTTTATATGACATCGATAGAATGTTTGATTTTTATATGACCATTGTTATGCCAACTGTTTATGGAAAATCAATGTGTTTTGATATGTTTTTTTTAATTTTTTTTTATTGATGGGTTTACGAATGTATATCTCATATGCATTTTTATGTATGCAGACTGTTTTTGTAGCATTTCATACTGTTTTGTAGCATTCATACTATTTTATACTGTTTTGTTATAATACAGTTTGAGTTATGATATTAATCATTACAGGCTGTCCAACTTGCAAATTATATATTTTAAATTTTTTGCTTATGTATCTAGACTGTTTTTGGAGAATTCCACTGTTTTTAGCACTTAGACTGTTTTTCTATAATAAACAGTCTAATTTGATAGTAAAAAATTTGAATACAATAATTACATATAAACATAAAAATTTGGGCAATTCATACTGTTTTTGTTATAATACAGTCTGAGTATGATAGTAATCATTGGACAATTCATACTGTTTATGTATGCAGACTGTTTCTGGACAATTCATACTATTTTTGTAGCATTCATACCGTTTGTTATAATACAGTTTGAGTTATGATATTAATCATTACAGGTTGTCTAGCTTGCAAATTGTGATGAAATTATCTATCTTAAATGTTTTTTATGTATCGAGACTGTTTTTGTAGCATTCATACTATTTTATACTGTTTTAAATATTTTGTAGCACTCAAGACTGTTTATGTATTCAACTTAGACTGTTTTATATAATAGAGTCTAAGTTGAATACAATAATCCCATATAATATCACAAACATGTCATATGAAAATAATATAAAATTTTAAACATGATAGAAGAACATGTGGTATCACAAACTGATTTAAATCTTTGTAAAATAAAAGTCTAAACACGATATGTAGAACAAATGGAACAACAAATTGTTTTTAAATCTTTGTAAAATAAAAGCCTAAAACACGGCATGTAGAACAAATTAACAACAAACTGTTTTCAAACTAAAAAACATATAATAAACTGTTTTTCACTCTTCATTCTTATTCCTTGTCTCTTCTCTCTTCGTTCTTTCCTCTTCCTTTTTCTTTCTTGCATCTTCCTCTATCTTCATTGTGATTTCTACTTGTCCCTCATCATACTGTTTCACAATTTCTGTTATCATTTTGACCTTAAAGTCGATAATTTGGTCCAAACTTGTTTCCCTAGTGGCCTTGACACCGTTTATGATAGATTCGATGTTGTAGCATACAAACAATGCGCAATCCAATCTGCAGTAGTTGAAAAACAACCATAATTTAGTATATTTTAAATGTGAACTTAAACAATTTTAAATATTTAGTGAAGACAGGTCTTTCGTAGATCCTTGATATGGACAATCTTTGACGACCTCCAACTCATAGCCATTTTGTGAGTCAAATGTAAATATGGGAGCCTCATCTAGCTGTTTTAGCTTCTCATTTACAAAATCCATCTGTATTACGAAGAATATTTCAGATAATTAATTTTTAACTAGTACAATATTATTGGAAAACAGTCTGAATTTTCCATAAACAGTCTGTTTTAAAGATTCATAACTAGACTGTGAAAGTGAGTTTCATTACCACTAATTTGGCATCGTCTAGATAATCGTCCTTTCTGTCTTCACTACCCCGTGGTATGTTGTTGTTGTAATACATCCATTTTTTGTCAGCTGTATGCAAAACCAGTAATGTTCAGTGGTCACAATTGAATCGTAAGCTTCTATTCTTGTCTGAATTTACCAGAAAGAATAGCAACTTGTACTCATTTTCAACATGCTTCTTTAAGGCTGTTGTTATCTTGGTGTCTAGGAATGCCTTATACTGGTCACCCATTCTTAGAAAATACTACAAAAGATTCATTAAACCAACATAAATTAGTCATTTCAGACTGTTTTCACAAACATTAAAACTAACTATTTTTAACGTTGTATAAGTAATGAACAATAGAAAATAACATTTTTTTTAATAAGAAAATGAACAATAAAAAATAAAAATTATGTGCATGTACCCATATGGTTGAGTTGAATATCTTAAACGTTCTGGTAACCTTTGCGTTGTGAATTTTCTTCAATATGTAGCCATATCCATTTATCACCTGCAGGGACAATTTTTTTTGTTAAACAATCTGGGTTAATAAAACATTGGGTTAGGAAAATTAAACATAAAACATAAAAAGGTCTATATACTTACACTGTTGCACAACGAAATCTTATCAATTATGTCGTAGATATCATTTAGATCAATGACATACATCTTAGACGTTTTTCCATACTTCGTAAACAATGTCTCACTGTAAATGACAATTTTAAAATAAATAGACTGCTTTTTGAATATATTGATTTGTAATTAAAGAAACGTATTTAACATGACAATTAACTTACTATTGATTGGTGGATATTTGAATTTCTTGTATTCTATCGAAGACATCTTGTGAGAGACGTTTTGTAACGTTGTTATGAGTCTTTTCTCTTGATAATCGCGCGCTTCTTTTTTTTCATGTCTGGAACATGGTCCGTCAGTTTTGCATAGTCGATGACCGGAAAGTTGTCTGGACCAGCTATAAGTTCGGAATAGTCCTGTAGTGGGGTTGGATCAACTGACTCCTCATTTGACTCATCTTCCGACTGGGGTTTCTTTTCCCTTCTATGTTTTTTCAACGGCTGAGCATTTGTCGCATTACAAGTTTCAGCGATCTGTTTAGGTGGTTGGTTTACATTATCATTCTTTCGTTTTCTTACCACATTCTGTCTACCCTTTTTCTCGATTTTTTCCGGAGAAGTCATTTTACTTGGAGTGTATCTTCTGGTTGACTTTCTATTATCTTTTTCCTTGAGGCGGAGGATTAGCGATCCTGGTCCATCATATTGGAAACCGAGCCCTTCTAAGATTTCTTTCATGATCCTATCTAGCTGTGGGGATTTTATATCTTCGTTCACAAGAGCATTTTCAATTACTTTGTTGATTCTATACTTTTGAGAAAAGTCATGCGTAGCATATACTTGTGCCTCTTGATATAGTTGTTCAATGAGTTCTTTTGAATCTGCAGAAAGAACATGGGTTAAAACAGTCTTAACAACCCAAAAACAGTATGAACTATCCAATTGCAGTTTGAACAAGGAAACATTCAAAGGAAAGGTATGAAATATAATTGAGTAAAAATACAATTGCGGGATTTATTGTTCAGACTGTTTTATACTGTTTTATGAAAAAACTGTCAAAACAGTCAAATACCGTTCAAATAATCTAATAACAGTATAAGAAACCAATAATAGTATGAACAAGGGAGAAAGCCAAAGTAATAGTTTGAAATATTCTTGAGTAAAATACAATAGCTGGATTTCTTGTTCAGACTTTTTTATGAAAAAACAGTCTAAACAGCCAAATACAGTTCAAATAATCTAATAACAGTATAAGAACCCAATAACAGTATGAACATGGGTTACTAGAATAACAACTAGATATTAAAACAGTCTTAACAACCTAAAAACAGTATGAACAACCCAATTATGGTTTATTTTGTTTTATACTGTTTTATGGAAAAACAATATAAACAGCCAAATACAGTTCAAATAATCTAATAACAGTATATAAGAACCCAATAACAGTATGAACATGGGTTACTAGAATAACAACTAGATATTAAAACAGTCTTAACAACCTAAAAACAGTATGAACTACCCAATTACAGTTTATATTGTTTTATACTCTTTTATGGAAAAACAATATAAACAGCCAAATACAGTTCAAATAATCTGATAACAGTATAAGAACCCAATAACAGTATGAATAAGGGAGAAAGTCAAAGTAACTGTCTGAAATATTCTTGAGTAAAAATACAATCATTCTAACCTATGATTGAAACCAACTGAACAAGAAATAATAGTCTGATATTGTATGAATTACCTTTCAGTTCCTCTCAAGTTCAGCCATTTTCTCTTTGTTTGTTTGTTGATGACTTCCTTCACCGCCCGTTTTTTGTTTTTTCTCTTCAAACTGTTTCTCTCTTGCTTCTCTCTCTTTTTTTGTTGTATTTTCGTAGTTTTCAATTTGAGTTAAGACACTTGCTAGTTTGGCCCTCAATATATCTGGTGACGTATCGTGATATCGTTCTTCTTGTGTTTCTTCAATTATGACGGGAGTCTCATGTAAGTTGCGTCCTTCTTTTTGCGTTTCTTTATTTTGAATATGAGTCTCATCCAAGCTATCTCCTCCTCCTTATGTATATCCTCATAGTAATCATTGAAGTCTCCTCCCACGATGGGGCCTTTATCGTTTAGACGGACAACTCTCAAAGGATATGGGCTTTTCGATAAGTTTAGCATGTTAACGATCGGATCGTCAGATTCGTACCCGGGTAAGTTTTCTTGTATATTCGTCTGAACATTGGTGTCAACATCATATGCGACGTCCTCTTCCGAGCTGTTTTCTTCCGAGCTTTCTTCTGAAGTTGTATTAATGATAACATCATTAATAGGATCTTCGACATCGTCATCTATTTGTTTCTCCATCTCATCATCGAGTTGTTTTTCCTGATCCTTTGTGTTGGTTTTGGGCACAACTTCCTTTTCTTACCATCCCAGACAACAAGCGCGTTCGACTCGGTTCTCAGCCCCTATAATTATAATTAGAGAACAGTATGAGTAACCAATGATAGAGTTGTAAACACTAAACAAGCTAATTAAAACAGTCCGAGCCCTAATTTCCCAAAACATGATACAAAAACACTAAATAACCTAATTAGAACTGTCTGAGCCTTGAATTCCTAGAAACTAACAGTTTGTGATGGAAACATATCGATTCCCAAAATAGTCTGAATAGGGTACAACATTCCTTTTTGGGGCCCTAATAAAAAAAGTATGAGCCTTAATTCCTTCCCAAACTGATACATAACTAATTAAAACAGTATGATAATGTTTTGCTATAATACAAGTTTAATTTGAGCCCTAATTCCTCCCCAAAATAACGATTCATACTGTTTTGCTATAATACATGTTTAGTTTGCTATATCTTTATGTATTCAGATTGTTTTTGGAGTCCAAACTGTTTTTGTAGCATTCATACTGTTTTTCTATAATACAGTATGACTTATCTTTTAAACATTACATGCGTTCATACATTCATACTGTTTTTGCTATAAAATAGTGCAAGCCCTAATTTCCCATCACGAAAACACTACAAGATGAGGTTAGGTTAAACAAGCTCATCTGGAAAAAAAAACAGTTTGAGCTTATTAGCATTACCTTTTCGTCGCAGAGTTGGTCAATTGTTGCAAACATTGTCCTAAAGAATGTATACACATCCCATTTCACACATTTCACCAAGTCAGCTGACGATTTTGTCATGTCTGGTGTCATTAAATTGAATGTCTCGAGAATGACATACTGCGCAAGCGCAACATAACAACATGTTGACTTAAAATTGGAGTTAAAATTGGGGAAATAAACAATTTGATGCAAAAAGATAAACAATTGTAGATTGGAATAAACAATTCTAAGTAAGAAAAATAGTCTATTTTTTTAAGGTAACATACTGGTATTGTGATGACACATGTTGAGAGCGCTTTCGGTTGTTGTTCGTTAGGGAATCCATTAGTTTCGAGTGAATATGAGTCGCCCAGTCATACGACTTGATCTCTCTGATATTACCAATAAGAAAATTTATGTAATCCCATTTTATACTCATATAACTCGTTGTCAGGAACAATACAACTAGAAAAAACAATGTAGTTAGACGTACAACGTCCTCTCTATCTCTCTCTGTCTTCCATAGGATTGCGTCTGTCAAGGCTTTCTCGATGGGGGTTTTTGTTAAGTACCCAATATCCGGAAAACATCTCATAATAAACTATTTATATTCAGCTTTTTTTTCCAGCAGGCGGGTTAATTAATTGGTTGGTGTCACAATCAGAAATGCCAAACAAGTCTCGTACGTGATTCCTCTCGATTTCTAATGTGTACCTCTCGATCCTAAAGGCGTGTAGGTCACGATTGTACCTATCAATGATGTTATCGTTAATACAACTTCAGGAATTTATGATTGAAAAATAACGTTCATATTGTTTTGCTATAATACAGTTTGAGTTATGATAAACAGTCCGAGCCTTTTTTCCCCAAACATAGTACATAAACATTAAAAAAAACTTATTTAAAACATACAATAAGAGATTTAATTTCCCCCCAAAACTGTATGAATATGGTACACCATTTCTTTTTGGGGCCCTAATAAAAACAGTATGACCCCTAATTTCTCGCCAAAATAATACATAACTAATTAAAACAGTATGATACTGTTTTTGTTATAATACAATTTTACTGTTTTTATAGCATTATATACTGATTTTCTATAATACAGCGTGACTTATGTTTTAATCATTACATGAGTTTATACATTCATACTGTTTTTTGTATCATTCATACTGTTTTGCTATAAAACAGTGCAAGCCCTGATTTTCCACCACAAAAACACTACAACAAGCTGAGGTTATGTTAATTTTAATTAGGATTATAAGTTATAATAGGAATAGGTTATGTTAATTTTAAAACAAGCTAATCTGAAAACAAAAAACAGCGTGACTTATGTTTTAATCATTACATGGTTTTATGCATTCATATTGTTTTTGTAGCATTCATACCTTAGTGCCAACAGATACATATCCTTGTTGCTCTTCTTAGCTTGAGTTCTTGTTAACTCCTTGTTAATCACAATGGATGCCAAATTCCAGAACGGGCAATGATCCCTCAACAATTGTGTTTGAGCTTGGCATAATTTTTTTTTAAGAAAGAATTTGATTATGCTATCGAGCTTTGAACGATATTGGATCGACATTGTTCTTTTCTTTTTGGGAGACTTATTGGTGGGGTTTTCCTTTGTTGGGTTGTTCTTTTCGGCCATTTGTTTCTAGAAAAAAAAAAACTATATGTAAACAATATGCTAATCTGAACAAAAAACAGTTACTTATGTTTTACGCATTCATACTGTTTTTGTAGTATTTATACTTTAGTGCCAATAGATACATATCTTTTGCCTATTTTTCATATTATATGATACATTGACACCAAAAACCTATACAAAACAGTCTGAAAAGGGGTATAAATTTCTAATGAAATATGAGAAGTTGGTATAATACAATAAAAAGTCTGAATAACAGTCTACACCCTAATTTTCGCGAAACATGATACATAAACAATAAAAAAAACTAATTAAAACAGTCTAACCCCTAATTTCACATCAAAAGGATAAATAAACACTAAAAACCCTATTAAAAAAACAGTCTGAAAAGCATAGAGATCTAATGTAATAAGAGAATTAATATAATGCATAAAAAAAGTCTAAAAACAGTAAGGGCCATGATTTTTCGCAAACATGATACATAAACAGTATGAATGCTACAAAAACAGTATTATAGCAAATTTTATTATTGATACCTTAGTGCCAATATGTAAACAGTCTTAAAATATCTTTTGCCTATTTTTCACATTATATGATACATTGACACCCTAAACCCTATACAAAAAACAGTCTGAAAAGGGGTATAAAATTATAATGAAATATGAGAAGTTAGTATAATACAATAAAAAGTCTGAATATCAGTCTAAGCCCTAATTTTCAAGAAATATGATACATAAACAATAAAAAAACCTAATTAAAACAGTTTAAGCCCTAATTTCTCACCAAAAAGGATAAATAAACATTAAAAACCCTATTCAAAAAACAGTTTGAAAAGTATAGAAATCTAATGTAATACGAGAAGTTAATAATAAATAATAATACATAAAAAAGAGTCTAAAAACAGTATGAGCCATAATTTTCCGCAAACATGATACATAAACAGTAAAAAACCTACTAAAAATGGATTATGAGACTTAATTTTCCCCGAAACAAGGCCATACTGAGATGTTAATAGAATGGAATTCAGAAAAAAGAGTTTAAAAAACAGTCCGAGTCCTAATTATGGTACAACATTCATTTTTGGGGACCTAATAAAAACAGTATGAGCCAAAATTCCTCCCTAAAATGATACATAACTATATGATACCTAATTTCCATCCAAAACAATCTGAATATAGTGTAGAAGATTAAAAAAAAAGGAGATTAATAACAATATGCTTACATTTCCCACGATTGTATGTGAAAAAACAGTATGCGAAAATGGAGTTTTTAGAGAGAGAAACAATTATTGGTTATTTCGAATTCGTCACAATAAAGGCGATTATTGGATTTTTTTAAGACGCTGGGGTGGTTATTTCGAAGGGAGAGAGAAGAGAGAGAGAGGGAGAGGGAGAGGGAGAGAGAGAGAGAGACGATTTTGAATAAGTTTTTTTTTTTTTTTTTTTTTTTGCTGACATCAGCAAATGGACTAAAGCATAATTAATTTGAGTTTTTAAAACTGATCCTGAAATAAATAGTAGATAAGGGACCAATCTGAAATTCTCCTTTTAAATAAGCCTTTTTCTTTTTCTGTCTCATATAGCAAAATATAATTTGACGATCCACCATCTTCGCTTAGCTAATTTGGTTATTGGTGGATTTATCCAGTGAAAAAACTTCCTTGCATGGAGAAAAGTTTGAGGAAAATTTAATTATTTTCACTGAAGTAAGGAATGTCGCTTTTGGCACCTCTCAAGTTTGGACTATAAACACTGCCTCATCGTAATCGCGACTGGTCAGGTGTAAATCTTTTTTGCTTTTTTATTGTATTTTATTCATCCCGGTTCAATTCTTGTGCCAGAATGGTAATAATTGGAGGATATGCACATACTATTCTAAGTGGAAATAAAACATTACATTATCCCCATCCATCGCTTTTTTGTAAATTTATTGATTGGATAGTTGAGCTTTGCCGATTTATGTTCATTTGGATGTACGAATCATTAAGAACTCTTCATATATGTTATCATGTTGGTAACTAGCACTGAAAGTTGATTCTTTTGTTTCTTTGGAAATCTTGGAGTCTATAATTAATTAATTGACAAAATAGACGAGTTTTAAGTCTTTGACAACTTATGTATTTGTGGATGTAAGAATCTGTAAGAACTTTGCAAATATGCTGTATTGCGAAATATGTTAGATTGTCGGTCTGGTATCTGGAATGAGATGGTGTACGTATGCGTGTTTACAAGAATCTGCAAGAACTTTGTATAGACGTATCGAAGATCTGATATTGAAAGTATATTTCTTTATATATTTTTGGGTCGGGTCTTTAGTAATTTATGGGTTTGTAGATGAAATCTGGGTTTTATGCATGTATTAAATATGATTTTTTTAGAGCAATTCCGTACTTGAAGATTCGGTACTACACTTGATGACTCGGTTTTTTTAAGGCCGAAGTATCAGTGTTTGATTGGACCGAGTGAAGGTAATAGATCTAGACATGTATTTATGGAAATTGGAATTTTAGAGAAGTCAGGGTTTATGTTATAACATAATACGTGTAATTTTTAATGTGATATTGATTTGCTATGTTATGAATTTTGCCATGTGAATTAAGAAGCTCTATATGTATGTACAGATGCATAATTGTGGGGAACTATCTACCAACTTTGGACTCTGAACCAGAGGCGAAACCAGAATGTGTAAATGGGGGTGCCAAAATATACCAAAAAAAAAAGCAACTTAAAATAATAATTTTTCATACTCACCCATAATCTATATACCCCATTTAAGTGTTGTTGAACAAATACCAAAGCATAAACACAAAAATTATTGCAAATAAGTAACATGATACCTGATAAAATCAAAAGAAATGAACCCGACGGCTGCTCGCATTCGCAAATGCATCAATGATAGTTTCCGTGCTAAATTTTGAAGCAATATCTTTCTCAATATACATCATCATACAATCTTCAAGATAATCGGCTTCCATTTTATTACGAATACTAGTTTTGATGATATTCATAGCTGAAAATGATCTTTTTGCGGTGGCGGTAGAAACGGGAAGAGTAAGCACGAGAACCACAATTCTATAAACAAGCTGATATGTTGTAGACCATTTTGTTTCTACCAACCATTGACAAAGTTCGGAAATCGATGATAAATTCTTGTATTCAGGAAGAGAAATAACACAATTCTCGTAATGTCGAATTTCCAATTTCAAGTTACTTTTCTCAAACTCCGTAAAGTCCTCCGGATAAAATTTGTCAACAAGTAGACAAATATCATCAATTTTGAATATTGAAGAGTGACAATTAGGATTCAAAGTAGAACTAAGAACTAACAATTCCATTACTTGCTCATCAAAACGACGATTTAGTTCTTGAATTTGAGAATCTATAGCACGATAGAAAATATCAACTCTATAGCGGTCAAGTACTGAAAAGTTATCACGAGTGGGATCATACCTCGAAGAATATTTTGCATTCAAGTTTGGGATATCAATGTTGCGTGATTCACAAAAGAGTTTGACGGTAGCAACCAAATCATCGAATTCATCATCTCTAAGATTTTGAAGAAGGCTTTTAGTAGATAAAACCATTGAAGTAGCCTTAAGAATGTCTTGAGTTTTAGATTGCAAAGCTAGACAAAGAGAATTCGTGATTCATAACATTGACTTCATAAGATGAAGTATAAAGACAAATTCAAAGGAAGTTAATGCCTTATGTGTTGAACGAGCTTCTCCCTTTAGAGAAGTAGGTCCATCTTCATAAATATTAAGTAAAACCATGCAAGCAGCACTATACATTTTTATCAAGCTAGAAACAGACTTTAGGTGAGAACTCCAGCGAGTATCACCAGGTCGTTGCAGATTACCAATTTGATTTAATCCTCTTCCAGTCTCAAGCTCTTCAATGGAAATTAAGAAAGCAATATCATCGGCATGGGCAGCTTTCAACTCATCATTTCTCTTGCATGATGCACTAACAATATTCACGATCCGAAGCAATTTAGCAAAAAATCGGTCGACTGGAAGCACTTCTTTTGCTGATGCCACTAATGCTAATTGTAATCGATGTGCGAAGCAGTGAACATAATAAGCATATGGGCAATCACTTAATATCAAAGCTTGTAGTCCATGAAACTCACCCCGCATGTTATTTGCACCGTCAAATCCTTGTCCCCGAATATTCCGAATATCGAGATTGTGGTGATTGAGAACTGAGCATATGCTATCTTTTAGTGTCACTGCCATAGTGTTGGGAACATGAACAATACCAAAAAAACGCTCCCGTAAAACACCATTTTTATCAACAAATCTTATAACTACTGCCATCTGCTCCTTTTTTGACGCATCTCGAGCTTCGTCCACTATAATGCAGAATTTAACATGTCCAATTTCTTCTCGAATCGCCTCTTTCACTTTTATAGAAAAGATATGTAAAATTTCTTTTTGAATATCAGACGACTTGTAAGTGGCATTCTTTGGAACATTTATCAATACTTTGGTGGCTTTTTCATTATATGATGCTAATAAATCATAAAACTCAAGGAAATTACCACGGTTGTTTGATGTTGATTTCTCATCATGCCCTCTGAAAGGCATAGCTTGAAAGGCCAATCTTCGAACCAAGTCAATAGAAATTTTTAAGCGAATGCGATTGTTAAAAACTTGTTCGGCAGAAAATTTTACAATCACCCTTTCAATATTTTGAGTTGGGTTTTGTATTTCCTTCCATTTATGTTCAGCGGTTCGATGACAAGAATCGGAATTAACACCTTCATGCAAATGAAAAGAACAAGTTTTCCCGCTATTGACCTTCCTCCAACCATCAAAACCTTCAACAACAAATGCACTATGTCCTGCAAAACTAGACCCATCCGGAGGCGCAAAAAGGAAACAAGGAAAACAGAAAGCCTTGTTCTTGGCCACTGAATATTCCAACCACGAAAATAAAGCAAACCACGGAGCTTGAAATCTTCGAGGACGAGCCTTGACGGATGCAGGAGTATACGGATATTTTTTTCCTAAATCGGGACGATTTGGACCATGTAGAGTTATGTACGCCCTACGAACTTTGTCACGCCTATTAACAGGATACTCCCAAATTTTTCTACGTAATCCAGGATCACGCTCTAGCGAATTAATATCAAATTCTGCTGTGTCGATTCTTTGAATTTTTGTTGAAGGACTAGGCGTATCGATTGTCACGTGATCAACACTACTACCAACATTCTCTTCCGTCGGAGAAACATTAGCTCTCTTAAAGAACGAATTTATTTTAGGTGTCTTTCCCATTTTATACTCGATAAAAATATTAGCGATGCCAGATCTGCAGATTAAAACTCTAAGAGTTAATAGCCTATTTTTTTTTCCCTTTGAGTACTTTAATCAAACACCTATGGTGCAACATAACATCAATACATATAATAAAAAGAAGCATATTAAAGGAAAAAATAAATAGAAGAGTATACCTTGCCGAGCCAGAAGGATAGAATTGTTGATGTTTTTTTAATTAAATCTAACCCCAATCAATGCGGTGCACAGCAGCACAGAGGAGTGGAGTTTTTCTTTTTTCAACTTTGTTTTTTATTTTGATACACACGCTGACACGCACGAAGAGAAGTGTTGTTGATGTTATTTTTTTTTAATTAAATCTTAAAGAGTCCAATATCAAAGAAAAATATAATTGGGTCTTTCGGCCCAAATTTAATTATTGTGTTTTGGGTTCAAACATTAGCTATAAATATATGTACAAGTAACATATTTTTATGGGGGGTGCCAAATCTACACCTAAAAAGAAATTGTACTAAAAAAAAATTGCGTCACTTGGGATTTCTAAAATTATGGGGGTGCCGTGGCACCCGATCGTCTCCACTTAGCTTCCCCTGCTCTGAGCTCCAGTTTTAAAGTATTGTTTTATATCCTTAGTAAAAGAATGGTTACTTTTTTGCATTAAGTAGCTGAATTATACTTTTGATATGTTAAGCTGCAAGAATTTCGCACCGTTTACTGCTTTTAGGACTAAATAGAATGTGTACTGATAATTTCGTTGGTTGTGACTAACTTAATTAGGGTAAGAGCTAGATATACTAGAATTAAGTATTCCTCTCATACTAGCATGATATTAAAAATTCCTTACAATTTAATGTTTTTAAACTAAGGAAAGTTTACTTCAATTTGGTTTTCCATTTTCTTCTCGTTCATCAGTAGCTTCACCGAGTATAATGAGCAGCCTCGGTGCACGTACTTAGCAATATCTCATTGTTTTTAGTAAAATCCAATTTTACCTAAAATTTCTTCTTAAGAAACATTCTCCGATGGTCTCCTTGGTGAATGCACGTAAGAGGACTAGGTAAAAGATAGTCATGGAAGAAAGTAATACCCACATATTGACAATTTATTTTTGTATTGGTTTTAATGTCATACTCCTTTTAAGCTAGCATGAGGGTTGATTTGTATTTTACGTGTACTTGCATCTGTAAGTTGAAATGTACTTTTTGGTAAATTTTGATTTCTCTGACTTCTCTCTATGGCAGCCAGTAGATAGCCATCTGACCATATGTGGCGCCACTCATGTGCAGTTTCACAATGTTGCTGAGCTTTTCCGCATCGGAGGAAAGGTAGTTTTTTTGGCTACGTCTTCCTAGGCAATATCAGTTCAGGCTATAAGTAGTTTCACATTTTCTGGTTGTTCAAATGGTTAATTTTTTTCAGCTTCCTTTGCAGGAAACTAATGTCGTGATTGGTTGCATTTTCAGGTGAAAAATCTACCTCAGCTGGGAAGAAACTTGACGGAAATTGAAATATTTTCAAAGAAGTTAGGAATGGGGCTTTCTTGTTTATGTATATATCTTGTACATATTTCTCCAACAGCCCCGACAAGGTTTAAACACTACTTATGTATAGTTTTGACATGTACAACATCAATGTCATCTTCAACGTGTATGTATGTTCGTATATATTTGCTAGTTCTCATAAAGTACCACAACCACCAATAATATTTACCTTTAGATGTCACTGTGTAATCTTTGTTGTTGAAGAACAATGCGATTCAACTAAAAGTTATCACACAAGTATATAGATGGCGCGGGATGACCGGACGTTATGGGTAGGGATGACAATATCGCGGGTTTCAACCCGACCAGCCACGGATCGGGTAAAATTGCAATTCTATTCGGGTCGGGTTTAAATGGATAAAAATGCAACTTAAAAAGTGCAAATTAATATTATTTCCCTTCTATCTCTCTCATATACATTAAATTTTTCCTCATATAATAATAGAGAACATACATTTAAATTGGTAAAATTGCAACTTAACACTCTCTATTTTCTCATTCTCATGTAAATTAAACCCTCTCTTTTATAGTTTAAATGGGTAAAAATACAAATTAAAAAGTGCAATTTAAAACTCACTCTTCTATCTCTCATATAAATTAAACTCTCTTTTATATTAATACATAACATACATTTCGGGGTTTTTAAAATAAATCTTATATGCAATTAATTTATGAATTAATGAAACGATATTTATGCTAAATGTAAATGAAATCTATTCATGTTAATTAATGACTAATATCTTATCGTCTTTATTTATAAAATGATTTATGTGAAAACAAATCATTATATCAATCATATATACACATTTATATATTACATTTTTACATATTGCAATGTTTTAATTCATGAAATTAATGAGCCGAAAGTAATTCAACAAACATGAAAATGTCAAACAGAATAATACAAAATTTAAATCCGTAAATTAATGTGAAAGAGTATTTAATATTACGTTAATATTTTTATATTATATTTGTAAATCAAATAATTTTTTTTACTCTATTTAACAAATTTCCTTTGAAATTTTTTATATTTATAATGTTTATTTTTTAAAAGGGGGAAAAAGTATTTTTTTAAAAACGGACCGGTCAACTGGGTCGGGTCAGGTCAAATAGATAAAAGTGTGAGTTTGTCCTCGCCTCGGATCGGGTTGAAACATGTGAAATTGCCATCCCTACGGGTGTTGACGACAATGAGGAAATATGGTTTTGGATAATTCGACAAAAGCCCCATTCTTTCTCTATTTTCAGCAAGAACGAATCGTGATGGAGGTTTTCAATTTCAATGATTAGTTTTTCAATTCAGGAATTGTTTGGATATATTATGCATGGTTTCTGACTTTAGGTAATCTTCACAAGGGTTGATATTTGGGGGATTTATGACATTGTTGAATTTTATCTATTGCTAGGGTTATAATTAAGTATTATTTTTTCAGTAAATGTTGAATCCAAAGTTTACATGTTTAAAACCCTAATCTTCCCGCTACATGCTTTTGTTTCTTTCACTTGTTTGAACATAATTAAAACATTGTCTCGTGTTTAATAATATTTTTGAAGTAAAGTAACGTTTTAGATTATGAAAGAGTCATTGAGGAGATTAACAAATTATATTTTACTGTTCCTAAAAGCTTTTTGCAACTTTAATAAAAAGATAAGAAGTCGTAAATGATGCCCTCTTTTGTATCATTTTTTCATGCCCCTTCAATATATTTAAGCCAAATATTATCTTTAGATAGTTAAGAAAAATATAATTAAAATTAAACGTGTTTCAATACATTTTAACAACTATTCTTAAGACAAAGTGATTGGCCCCGGTGACCGCCCCTCGTACGTGTTTTTTCCACGCAAGAGGGCCTCATTAGGCCTTAAATTTTCTTTTTCTTCAAACTGGTCCACTCTCGATAAATCTTTTCATACAAGTCTCGTTTTTACGTCAAATCAACGTTTTTATCTGCAAAAACACAAATAATGTCAAATTATCCGGGAAAACATAGAATTAACTAAATAACTCATAAATACGTAATAATTAACTATAAAATCGCCTAATTATGTTCGTATTACCCCATAAAAAATAACATTTAGTGGTTAAATCACCCAAAAAATGGTAACTTTGGGATAGTAATAAAGCCATTCCAGGCGAGTCTCTGAGTTGATTTACTATGTTTTTCTCATATATATTAATTAATTCTATGTTTTTCATATAATTGATACTCAATTTTTCGTAAACACCGTACTTTTAATGAAGAAACGAGACTTGCATGAAAACGAGCAACCAAAAGTGTACCGGTACTCCAACTTACTAATGTTTTAAAAGAGGCAAATTAGAAAAAAATTTTAGTTCAAGAAGTTAACAAATTGGTACCACCTGGCCATCATTAACAAAATATTTTTGACCACAGACTTTTGACCCAACAAGTTTGAACAAGACCATTGGCCGGTCTCCAACGTTAACTATCGGTCTCTGATATTGACCAAAAATTTAAAAATGCAATTTTAATTTGGATAAAATGAAAAAAAATCCAAAAATAAATAAATTAAGAAAAGATTTAAAAACAAAAATAATATTTTTTATTTAAAAAAACTGAAAATTGTCAAATCAGAAGAAAATAAAATCCAAAAATATATGACGGTCTAATAAAAAAATGACAATCTAATTGACATTTGAATACAAATATGACATTCTAATAGACGATCTAATACAAAATGATAGTTTAATACAAATAATGACAGTGTAATGAACATTCGAATACAAAAATAACAGTCTAATAGATATTCTAATACAAAAATGACATTTTAATATACAATTTAGTTAAAAGGAACGGTCTTAAACAAAAATGACAGTTGTATTGAGATTAAAGGTTCCAAATGTAATAATTTAAAAACATTAATTAAAATATATTTGTTTATATGAACTTAGGTCCTAATTGAGACCCATTTGGAAGTTTATGGATCAAGTGAAAAATAAATAAATCTAGCTTTTACCATATTTATTACATAAGATGGTCCATGCAACTTTTACCAAAATAGAGTTGTTTCAAATAAAGTTTCACTAAGTGTTGATAACAGAAAAAATGAATGCGAATCAAATTAAATTTTATTTATCAATTAATTTGCGGGTATAATTTCTGATAATTTCTAAAAGAAAATATAGAAATGAAGTTCTTTTATTCTCATATTCGAATAATTTGTGATGACTCGAAATGTTGTTGTAGACTCTTTGATGAATTTTATTGAGTTTGCTGAACTTGAGTAGAATTATTCTGATTTGATGAATAACTTTGCAGTTTTGTTGATTTCGTTGATGATTTTGACGCTCTTCAGATTTGGTGAAAAACTTGAAGATTTTGATCTAGATAAACGTGTTTTTGTCTTTGTTTAGTCGTTCATAAAGATCGAATGCCGGTTGGTTGTAGATTTCTTGTGTGAAGTTATTCAGATTTGGTGAAGAATTTTGAAGACTTTAATTTGCAGAAACGTCTTGCTTATTGCTTGTAGTCGTTCCTGAATATCGAATGCCGGGTTGTTGTAGATTTTTTGGGTGGAGTTCTTCAGATTTGGTGAAGAACTTTGAAGATTTTGATTTGCAAAAATGTCTTGCTTATTGCTTATAGTCGTTTCTGAAAATCGAAAGCAGATTTGTTACAGAATTTCTTCAGATTTGGTGAAGAACTTGAACATTTTCGTAGAAACGCCTTGCTTGCTGGTTTTAGACGTTCTTGAAGATCGAATGACAAGTTTTTTTGCAGATTCATTGCAGAATTTGAAGGCATTCGTTGAGGTCGGAGTGTGCAGAGCTTCTCCCTAGGAGTTGATCCTCTGACGGATGTGAAAGAGCGGAGCTGATTTCTTGTCGGCTGTGGAGGAGCGGAACTGATTTCCTGACGGTTGTGGAAGAGTTTCTCTCTCTGGTTTTATTTTTATTGTCAAATATGGCACCGCCAACCCTCTATTTATACCTTTTGGTGTGGCTTTATATTTGCAAGATCCACTACTCAATTTTGAGCCCATTATCTTAATGACCCATGAATTTAGTAAATGAATCAAACATGCTTTATTTTTGAAAACATTACAAAGGAGTATTGTAATTTAACTAACTCATTGTTTGTACTATAGTTATTGTCTTTTAGAAAAAGAAATAATTTTCTTTTATATAAATTATCTTACATTTTATGAGATGATAAAATATATTTTCTTTTTCTCTTTTAAAATACTAATAACTCATCTATTATCAGATCGAGAAATTAGTAATTAATTTTTATTTGATTTAGATGACACGTGACACGTTTTTAGTGACAGCAAATTCTACGTGTCAATAAATGCCCCATTCGAGACTTGTTTGCTTGAATTTTTTCGATGCGAACGAGTGTCGAATTTGATGAATTTCTTGAACCTTAATTTGTCATTTTGTAAATCCATTCCAATTTTTATAGCTCCCTTGTAGCTTCGTTTCAATTTTTCTTGAACGTGTGTTGATTAATGTAGAAGAATTGGATTATATTTCCAACTTTTGTAACTTCGTATCCCATTTCTGTAGATAAATATTGCATTTCCTTCAATATATTTGACAAGATAAGAGGGGATCAGTTTGCACCCATCTGATTTGTGTCTTGAGCAAATTGTATTTCTTTTGCACTTCTTTTATTTTGTTCCCATAGATGACATGTACAGCCGTGTATTTCCCTCATACGTAGCAGTTTAGGAGTCTCGAAATTTGTGTTTGTAAGAACTTGCAGATTTATATGCATGTCCTATAATTTGCACGTACATATCCAATTTGAAGTTGTTAGTGATAGAATCCGGTTTTTGTTGTGTAGTTCTTGCAGAATTTGAGTCCACATCTTTTTTGCTTGATAACTTTTTTTCGCACTGGAGGATTGATAAATTTTTCGCATTTCTTGGAATTTTTTGGATTGCATTATCTCTGTAGCTTCGTTTCAATTTCGTAAATGATTACTGACTTCTTGAGACTCTTGACCAAATACATCGACCTTCTATCAACGTATAAGAGAATTAATCTATCCCATCAACATGTGGCATGCACTGATTTATTTGTCCCACGTGTATGTAGGATCATTTAATAGTATTTTTTTGTATGGAATTAAGGAAATGCCTTTGGCTAGAACTTTCTTGTGATAAGGCACCAAAGATTCCACTGTCATGATATAAACATGCTTGTAGAGTCCTTGTACAAAACAAACAATTCTAAAGTGCTTGAGTCCTTGTCAAACTCGAATTATTTTTACAGGAGGTTTTGCAATTTCTATAAATAGTAACCCAGCCATACTAAATTTTTAAGCAACATTTTGAAGATGCAGTACCAATTTCTGACTTCAACGAAGCAAAAGGTAAAATTCCTCTCCCTTTTTTTTGTCACGTACAAAAATTTTTCTTTAAAAAAAAATTTGTTGCCTCTGTACTCTTGCTTATAAATAGTAATGCCCATATTGCTTTTATGCACCTTTGACAGTAATCTCCAGACTCCAGCAGTATGTGAGAAAATTTAATCGAAGCTTATTTGTTGTTGATGGCCATTGATCTTTGGAGCACACAAAAGTCTCGGTTACTCTGTACGTGACGACCGGACACATTCAGCGATGATGTGGCACCACTGAGGTGACTTTTCACAAAATTTAATCCAATACTGTCCCACTGAGGACCCAGAAGAACATGCAGTAAACAAAGCCCCATCATCATTAGAGGTCACTAATTCCAAAAATATTTGATCTAAATATTCGGATTTATTTGTACAAACCATTGTTCCTGGTTTGTCTGATGATATCATCATAATTAATAAAAACATAACGGTAAAGGCTGAAACTGCCCTCACCGCTGTTTTCTCATGAGATACGCTTATAGACAGGAATATACACATGGATAATTTATATAGTTGTGGGGATTGAGCAAATAAATTATGTACTCATAAAGAACCACATCATTATGAAATGGCGCGAAAACATGTTGATTTCAAACGAAATGTTTATGAAAATTGTACCTCCTTATTGTAAGTTGTTGATATCTTCTTAACACTGTGTAGGGTTGCTATGGGAAAATCTAAGGTAAAGTGTTTTTGCAAGAGAAATGCTAAAACCGTAAATAGCGTAACGTTTTAGGTCTTAAAATTGAATCGAGATTTAGTAAGGTTATTTTAAGCTTTGAATCAATGTTTTTTTTTACTACGAAGTGAGCTTTTTCATACAATGGTTGTTATTGAAAAAATAGAGAAAGTATTGGAAAAAACAATTTTTTGTTTATAAACTACTATAGGCTGTAAAGTGAATTTTGAGGATAAAACTAAATTTAATCTTCTCACTAAAGTTAACACACAAAACCCGCAGAGACATATCAAAAAGAGCAGATCTAATAAGATGAAACTAAGTACGTATCGGGCTTCCCTAGTAGATTTCTTTTCTTGTTTGTTCTTGTTGGGGGTGTTTCGGGAAGGTTTGCATGTGAAGAGCTATTGATGGCCCTGAGTTAGGATAACTTTAATTGTCATCATTCCTCTCAGACAAGTTCTCAACTTAGTTGAAGAGGACAACATTCCACAAAAACGAAAATATTAACATATTATACCAAATAAAATCAAACGCTCCACTAGTTTTGTTTTTGTTTTTTATCTTTCTTACTCTCCAATATGCCTCCGTACCAAAAACAAACCTCATACTTTAGACTCAAATACTTCTGAAAGAGAGAGAAAAACATAAAATTTCATAAAATACAAGTTGACGAAATAGATATGTACATGTTGCAGTGATATTAATGCCCTACTTGAGCCTTATTACTAATACTGCCACATGTACATATTTTTTTTCTAAATTACTCAATTTATTTTGTTGGCATTTTTGTTTTTTCCCCTCTCTCGACACATTATATTAGTCTAAAGTAGCAGGTTGGTTTTTTATACCTGAGGCATATTAGAGAGTTAGAGAGGAAAAAAAAAATAGAACAAAATAAAACTAGTGGGACATTTGAATTTATTAGGTTTATTATGTAACTGTTTTTCTGATAGTTGGATGTTGTCCTCTTCAACGAGGCTGCGAACTTGTTTGAGAGAGATGATAACATCAATCAAGTAGCTAAACAAACGCTCGGAAACATGCCATCAAGAAAAAGAAGAAAAGAAATATACTAGGGATCCCCGATGCTTACTTTCATCTAATTAGATCTCGTCTTTTGATCTTTGTCTCTGTGGGTTTTTGTGTGTTAACTTCAATGAGAAGATTTGATTTATTTTTATCCTGAGCATACACTTCAAAGCCTATTTTTTTTCACAAACAAAAAATTGTTTTAAGTTCCAAATCAAATATATCAGTTTTACTTACTTTCTCCCTTATTTAACTACCAACCATTGTTTTAAAGAGTAAAATAAAAAAACTCTGGATTCAAAACTTTCAAAAACCTTAAAAAGCTCGCTTTACCCCTTTTTAAGTCATATCTCTTGCAAAACGATTAACCTTAAATTTCCCCATAGCAACCCCATAGTTTATGTACCCATACGAATCTAAACAGTTTCAAGAAGATAACAACAACTTACTACAATATGAGGAGGTACTATTTTGATTAACATCTCTTTCGGGATCCAATTCGACACGTTTTCGTGCCATTTTGTAATAATGTCGTTCCTTAAATACATAATTTATTTTCTCAATCTCTCAACTATAGAAATTATCCCTTTGTGTGTTTTATCATCTGTAAGCATATCCAATGGGAAACCAACGGCGAGGGCAGGTTCAGACTCGATGGTTATGTTTTTATTAATTATGATTACATTATCAGACATATCATGAACAACTTTTACAGTTAAATCCAAATATTTGGATAAAATATTTTTGGATTTTGTGACCACTATTAAGGATGGGCCTTTGTTTTCATATAGATTCTTCCGGGTGCTGAATGGGACGGTATTGGGTGGTCTGCTAGTTCGTTTTCACTTCCTTCGTACAAATAGAGGGAGAAGTTTATTCAAATCGGGGACTAAAGTATCAGTAGGTTTTCTGGGTTTGATCTAAGGTATTTATTAATCTATAACTTAGTCTTACTGTGTGTATTGAAAGAAACTAAAAGTAGGACCTGTGATAAGCCCAAAATGGAATAATAGGGTTTTACTAAAAAAAATAAGATCAAATAATAGCACTCAAACTTCAGTTAGATTTCCTATCTAATCATCAACTAATAAATAAAAATAAAAGCAGAAATGGGAAATAATATTGAAATAGAAATGAATTGAGATGGCATTGTTTCTGTTCCCTATTGAAGATGCATCCACCACAAAACATAAGCTCGTGTGTGTGTATATATATATATAGGGGAAGGATATATCGACACATAAAAAAACACACTATGTTTACATTTTAATCCTAACCATCTATTTATGTTTTTTTCAATGGCGAATAGTGTAGTGTTTAATTTTAATTTCTTTTTATTTTTCTTGCATTTTTTTTAATTTGATTTAATAATTATAAAGATTATTTAGATTGGTGAATGCGAGATTTATTTTCCAAACCTCGAACCGACAACTAAGTAAATTAGGGAATGTGACCGCACTCCAAAAATGACCTTTTTTAAAGTGTTTATTAAGTACTTACGTGTAGTACATGAGGTGTAGTTAATCATTATCATCAATAATCATTTTAAAGGACGCTTACATTTATATGAGTGTTAAATGCACTTACCTATTTTTAGGTATATATATCGGGTCAAATTGAAAAGTTTGATGGACACACCAATTTCGGGATATGGCGGCATGAGATGGTGGACGTGCCTAATTATCAGAATCGAATGTTACATTAAATAAAGACAAACTAGAAAAGATTAAAGATTATGAATGAGAAAAATTAAACTGCCAGGCATGTGACATTTGACTAAGTAAATCAAATATCCATTGATGAAAGAAACCAATACGTAGAAATTGTGGAGATTACTTGAGAACAGGTATATGACTAAAAGTATGAAAAATCGACTGTATTTGAAAAAAGTAATTACTTCACTTTGAATATGAGTTCGGAATCTCTTTGACTGGATATCTCAACAAGTATAATCAGATACTTGCATATATATTGAATTTAGATGTTGAAATTGATGATGAAGATATTGCATTATTGCTATTAAATTCTTTACACGAGTCTTATGATTATTTTACCACTATTATTATATGCTAAAAAATAAATATGATGATGTTTCGAATGGTGTAATAAATAATGAGTATAAGAAAAAAGATGTTATCATGTAAAGAACATTTGACCAAAATGAAGATTGAATGTTTGGGGAAATAAGATTGGACCTATAAAGAGAAATTTAATGGTAATAGGATTGTACAAGAAGTGTAGCGATAGATGAGTATGATTTTTGTCGAGAGGAAGGACATTGCAAGATGGATCACCCGAAATTAAAAAAATTGAATGCACTAGCTGCAAACTATGTCGATGATGAAAAACCGGAGTATAACTTTTTGTTGTTAGGATCCATGAAACCGAATGACTTCTCAGACTGCATACTTGATTTTGGAGCTTAATTTCACATGTTTTTAGATAAAATAATGTTTTTTGAAATAAAAGAAGTGGATGAAGCGAAAATTTATAAGGTCGGTGATAGTACTTGCGAGGTAAAAAGTAGATGAAGTATTGGATTGGAAGTTTTTGATAAAATATTTGCAAGAATGTAAGATGTTAGGCATGTACCGGAATTTAAAAAGAAACTAATATCATTGGAAACTTTGGATGCCAAAGGATGCAAGTGTACTTTATCATGTGAAGGTCTCAAAGTTAAGCGTGCATCACGTTTAATTATGAAAGTAACTCAAAAGAATGGATTATATTTTTTGGATAGGGTAGGATGCGCAATTACTGCTCAAGTTATTTGATTGCGGAAAATAGTATACCGTTTATGAAGATGATTAGTTGATGTATATTTTTCGTGTATGTTTGCTTGATAATATTTTATGGAAATGTTGTAGTATGTTCGAAAGAGTTTCGCTTGGAATTGTAGGCAATGTGAAGATTTGTTAGAGTTTGACTAAAAATAATAATTAAGAATAAGTTTATGTATTTTGTTGTGTAGTGATTTATTGCACAAGATATATATTAGGCTTTTCTTGAAGCATAAATTTAGTTACTTTATCTCACATCAAAGAGTAATGTATAATAGGCTGTTCTTGGAATTTACATATAGTTTTTTATACCTTTGTATTTGACACACAAGACAGAAAAAAATGAGGGTTAGAAAGATAGTAAGTTGGTTTTGTGAAAGGTTAGTCTTTTTCCTTTGAAATTTATTTGTTAGTTTTTGTCATTTGTTTTTAGTGTGATGATAGTTTGTTTGTGAAGATAGTTTGTTTTTTAATTGATTGAATTTCTATTTTGTTATTCCGTATTTATTTCTTTATACTTGGTGCTTCTGCACAACATAGAATACATCCATAGCGGATTTGGAGAGTTGTAGATAATAACGATCCACGAATGATATATATGATGGATTCTTTGGAACTGAACATAGTTCTGTCGCGCATTAACATGGCTTTTATTCTTTTATGTGAAAATTCTTTCATCGAATGATAAAACATTATAGAAGAAAAAGTGGGTTACTAGGAACTATTTAGGAAAAATGCAACATAAATGTTTGTAGGTAACTCCTGTGAAATCATAAATGATACCACTTTATGCTACAAGCACATAAACGTAGACCACATCGACACGTCCATGGTATAATCACAATAAGAAATATCATGTTTGTCCCTAATCTTAAGAACCACTAGCTTATTCCCAAATTGACGTTAAAATAAGAAAAATGAATAGTTCCAGTAGTCAATCTAATGTGGGTTCTATTACTAAAGTAAGAAGGAGGAGCAATCGTCGTCGCACTCTTCCAAGGGTGGTTGCTTCTAGGCAAACCTCCATTTTTTTAAATAAAAAATTGGAAGCATGCAATTTTTTCGATAATTCTCTATCGACAGCTTCTAGAAATAAAAGACTCCCATCTGTATAACATGGGGTGTACGAGAAAACAATTCATCCAATCAAAAAAAAAAGGGAGGAGTTTTACGATTTCACGACTGGCATTCTCGACTTGAAAGACGACTTAAAGGATGCCAGCTCAAGGCCTCCGGCCCCCTCGAACCAAAAAGGATAAACAAAGGGGAGATATAAGGTAAAGGGTGATACTTTGTTATGCAGTTTTCAAACAAAAATTGCATAGATTGAAGTGTGTATCTAAGGTTATTACAGAAGAAGACAATGTTCATCTCACTAAAGACCCTACTTATGAAGAAGTCAAAAGTGCAATTTGGGAGTTAAACAAAAATAGTGCCCTAGGTATTGATGGATTTAATGGACATTTCTTTACTGATTGTTGGGATATTATCAGTATAGATATATTTCAAGCTGTCTTACAGTTTTTCTCTGGAGCTACATTGCCAAAAGCTATGACTACAACAGTCATAACTCTTATTCCCAAAAAAAATGATCCTGAATCTTTTGCTGATTTTAGACCTATCAGTCTATGCACCTTTTTCAATAAAGTTATTTCTAAAATCATGTGTACTCGTCTCTCAGATATTTTGCCTATTATCATCTCAGAAAATCAAAGTGGTTTTGTAAAAAAAAGAGATATAATAGACAATATTCTCCTATCTCAAGAATTCATCTCTAATTTGGATAACAAAAGCAGTGGAAGTAGTCTAGCTTTAAAGCTGGATATGAAAAAAGCTTATGATAAAATTTCTTGGTATTTCTTGATTTCTACTCTAAGAAAAATGGGCTTTTCAGAAATATGGATAGATAGGGTTTGGAGACTTATCTCTGATAATGGAGTTACTGTTATGGTAAATGGAGCTACTTCTGGATTCTTCTCTCCTACAAATAGCTTGAGGCAAGGTGATCCTCTTTCTTCAAGCCTCTTCGTAATTTGTTCTGAAGTTCTGTCCAGAAATTTGAACAAGTTAGAAAATAATAAAAGGTGGAAAGGGTTTAAAGCACCAGTTGGAAGCCCTATAATTACTCATTTAGCATTTGCAGATGATCTAATTATTTTTTCAGCTGCTAATACAAGCTCAGTCAAATGTGTGAAAAGTGTGTTGGACATGTATAATAATGATTCTGGCCAAGAAATTAGTGTTGATAAGAGCTTTGTTTATATTTCTAAAGGTGTGAGCCAAAATCAGAAAGATACAGTGTGCAAGTTATTGAGTATTAGGTGTAAAAAACCTCCTTTTACTTATTTGGGCTGCAAAATTTATTCTGGAAGGAAAAAATGCATTATGTATCATGAATTAATTTTGAAAGTTAGAAAGAAGCCATCTGGATGGAAAGTTCAGTTCTTAAATATGGGGGGAAAGTTGATTCTTATAAAGCATGTTTTAAGTTCAATACCTATATATACAATAGCAGCAATGAATCATCCTCTAAAGGTTATAAACGAAATAGAAAAGATTTTGGCTAATTTTCTGTGGGGGGAAAAAGATGGGAAAAACAAGCATTATTGGGTAAAATGGAAAAACATTTGCAGAACAGAGGAAGAAGATGGATTGGGTATAAGAAGTATAAGAGAAATTGCTGATACATATTCTATGAAGTTGTGGTGGAAGTTTAGAACTTCCAATTCTTTGTGGGCTAAATTTATGAAAGTTAAATACTGTAAAAATGCTCATCATGTGGAGGCTAAAGTTAGGAAAGGTAATAATACATGGAGGAGAATGCAGCTAGTAAGAGAAAAAGCAGAAGCAAGTATGCAATGGCTAGTTGGAGAGGAGAATATTTCTGTTAACTTGGACAATTGGCTGGTTACAGGAAAAATAAATGATGACAATGTATACAATGGTTTAAGTGTCAAAGATTTGATGCAAGATGGTATGCGGGACAGTCAAATTATTATAGATTCAATTCCTACTCATCTTAGACATCTGTTTACAAAAGACTTCAAAGCTAATAAATATGGAAAAGATGAAATAATTTGGAACAAAGAGAAGTTGGGAAACTTTAATTTTAAGTCTGCCTGGGAAATTACAAGAGTTAAGCATGATACTAATTGGTTTAATAAGTATAAATGGGATAAAGCCTTACCTCTGAAAATCACATGCTTTGTTTGGAAACTGTTCAATAAATCTCTGCCTCTAGACTCTGCCATAAAAAAGTTTGGAATTCAGTTAGCATCTAAGTGTGAATGTTATGGTGAAAAAGAAGAAGACAGAGAGCACTTGTTTAGCTCAGGGAAGATTGCAAAAGAAGTGTGGTTATACTTTGATGATTTGCTGAGAATTATAAATACTAATACTAGTATAAAAGGGAGATTCTAAAAGTGGTGGTCTACATCAAGAAGTGAAAAAAATAGAATTAACTCATTTTTGCAAAAGGTGTTACCATCTATTTTTGTTTGGGAAATTTGAAAAGCAAGGTGTAACTACAAATTCAACAATAAGGAGATGAAAACTACTGTTATCTGTACCCAAGTTAAAGAATTATTGTATTTATGTTCCAAAAATAATATAATTTTCCCAAAGACTTGGAATATAAATGACTCAGTAATTGAAGAAAAGGTTGTAAAAAACAAAAAAGTTTCTATAGTGAGATGGTTAAATCCTCCAATTGGGTATGTGAAAATCAATACTGATGGGTGCTATAAATCTTCTTCTTCGAACTCTAGTGGTGTGGGAGAATTAATAAGAAGCTCTACAAGTAATTTTATCTATGGTTTTCAAGATATGGTATCAAGTCTATCAGCTATAGAATCAGAATCTAAAACAATCCTATTTATTTTACAATTAACGAATATGAAATCCTTTATTCTGGAAACTGATTCACTTCAATTGGTTAATATAATTACAAAAAAAAAAAGCAATTCCTTGGTAAATTAGATCAATTGTGGATGAAATCAAGTTCAATTTAGAGGGCAAAGATTACCTGATGAAGCACGTAGTAAGAGAGGCTAATTGCGCAGCAGATAATCTAGCAAACAGTGGCAGCAAAGAAGGATTTAAAGAATATTTCAATAAGGAAGAGTTCACTCAAAAATTAAGGAATATTATCGATTTGGAGTTTAAAGGAATTCCAAACCTAAGGTTTTGATGGCTGGAATGGAAGTTTTAAGTGGATAAAAATGGCGAATAAAGAAGATGAAGAAAAACGGTGAAGAAGAAGAGAGTCTCTCTCTCTACAGTGACGTTTTCTATTCTCAGTAAAGAAATGGGGGAATCATTACACGTATCTATCTGGTTTGTGTATATTACACATGCCAGTGTTATTATTGTCCTTAAAGTTTCAGTTTATTTATAAAGTAGTATAATAAGTTGTAAAGTTTAGCATTTTAGTTCGATTAGTTTCAATTCTTGTAATTTTGGTGTCACAGTTTGTGATGCTAATTAATATTTTTTCCATTAATCAATAAAATGTGGGTTTCACCCCACGCCTTATATATATATAAAAAAGAATACGAGTATAGAATCTCATTCATTGAGATGTTTTATATAGATATTGTCAATTAAGAAGAAGATAAAGTCCTTTCAACACTATATTGCATTGTAGACTACTTTAAGTCTTTTCATGATCAAGGACCATGATTGGGAATTGTTTGAATTAATGCATCAGAATCTGTACAAGATTAACGACAATCACAAATCAAAGATTATCACCCTCATACCTACCGTAAACAAGGGTATGATATATTGTGAGTGTTTAGTTGAATGTTTCTACTGGAGTATATTAACTTATCGAACCATATAATTCTATGTTATACAATTTGAAATCATAATATGGTTTCTTCCGAAGTGTATAAGAATGATGGACTTTGTTTCTTCGGGATTTTTGGTTGGCAAAGTGGAAATACGGTGAGATAGCATCATTACTTGGGTGCCATAAAGATCTGAATATTATAAATTCTGACAAATTACTTAATTGTAGAACTTGGCCGCAAGATATAATTAAGATTTAAACCTACTTGGTTAGGTTCGAAAGTAATTTTGTCATTTCTTTTCAACAATGATTATGTCACAAAAGGAAAATACTAATCTGATATTGATCATCACTAGCTTTCTAAATTTATATGAATTTATTTTATACGGACCTTTAGATATCGTACTAAATAAACTAAGATAGGTCTTTCACCTATGCAAAATAAGGCTACAAGTATAAAGAAAATGTGTGAGGTCATAGGCATAATATGTGTAACAACGCATGCATTAACTCTAAAGACATAATGAGAAGGATGGGGTCACCGACTGTATAAAAGTGCGTTACCTTTTCCTGAAAAGAACAGCACAAGACCAGTGAAACAATAATCTACAACTACGCAGTGGAGACTAATTCATAGCTGAGGTAAAACATAAACTATGGCTATTTCTGAAGATATGAAGAGCATCTATATCACATTTATGTGGGTAACTATTAACTAAGCTCGTATGAAAGCACAAAAAGATTTGATAATAGCAATTGCATTGTTCTAGAAATCAATCAATATAGCCAAAGATAAATTGTCTTGGATGTTTTTTGCGTTAAATAAAATGTCCACAATCGACAACAAAACTTACACTAAGAAACACCCACAGCTTTTGGGGTTAGTTGAATTAACAAAAGCTGTCCTAGGAAAACATTTGTGTATGTTGTCATTTACAATTTAAATTGTAGTTTGAATAAAACAGTTTCTCAACTAAACTCCCACCTTATGCGTTTTACAAAACATTAGTTCCTTTTTTGATGTACTGGAATCTACAAACAGACACAAGACACGACATGCTTCTTTGGATATATATAAGAGTGGATTATTATAATACAATGACGCGGACCATAAAGGAAGACGTGCTTACCCAATTAAGCGGAGGTCCACCATACACTTAAAAGAGCAATGAACAACGGTCCTTTCATTTGTGAAGTGGCAAATGCCATCAATGATGTACCCCCAGAACTGACGATATGCATATTTCCATGAAACCCTAAATAGCCTGCTTAAATCACATGTTAGTATTCAAAATCAGGTCATTCAATAATCTTTCCAAAACCACCAAGTTTAAAGACAAACATTAATCGGACCAATTTAATTTTTTTACAAATTGAAAAGAATACCAATTGAATTTGAATGGATGCTATCGTAAATTTGGAGTTAGAATAAGAATTTTTGCTAACTAAAATCATGAATTGAACGAGATCAATTTAACAGGATTAGCTTCATGTAAGACCTAAAATGCATCAAACACCAATTGTTTTGGACATTGTATCACCTAACTTGAAGATTTCCCACTTCTAATTTTATACAATTTACTAAATAATCTATCTAATAAAATCAAATTTTAATAAAAGAACCAGCAACGTTCTTGGAAGATTTTCTTACTCAATGTCTCTAAATAAGTGTCCCGCTTTGAAAAATGTAATATTTAAGGGTTTTCAACAATTTCACTTAAAATTTTAGAAAAAAGTCAAACATAAAAAATTCAACCAAAAACCAAATCTTACTTAAACTATGAGGCTATAACTGTAAATTTGATATATTTTAACTCATAAAAAAGTTTTTTTTTTATACCAAAAAAGTGATAATTATTACTTATTTTGGGACATATCAAGAAAGAAAACCAAAACACATGACCGAGGGAGTATTATAAATCTGGGAACTAGTCAACTATATCAAGCAAAACAAACGTTGAAATTAGATAAAAAAAATACATTAAAATAGTGATTAGGGTTTCCATATCGGGTAAAATGTTTGGTGAAACCCCATGCAGCAAACCTGTGTTTAAACAATTTGGCTTAAACTATACAGATGCATATATACAGAGATAGAAACCAGATAAGATCCCGATAGAGTCAGAGAGAAAGAGATCGAGGATTACTAGTCATCTCAAAGATATAGAAACAAAGAAGACCCTGATAGAAAAAGAGGGAGGGATTCTCCGGGATTTACTTTTTAGGGTATAAGTTCTGCTTTTATAACGAAATTCCCATAACTCAAATGACTTATGATGCCACGTTAATGATTTCATTCATTTATTTGATTCGTGATTATTGGTATTCAAGATTTATTCCTTGTGTAAATTTGCTCTTTGATTTTGTATACCTTGATGACATTATAAAAATAAACTATCTTTCTATAAAAGACAACCACAAGAAATAAGTTGAGAAAACGATGAAAAGATACATCTTGCTATTTAATTATCAAAATGTACATATGTCAAAATACTTTTAAAGATTAGTACATATTTTACATGATGCTACTCAGGTTGTAGCATGTAAATCTCTTCTTCAAGATCTCCGTGGAGAAAAGCAGTTTTCATATCTAACTGCTCAAGATGAAGATTCTCATTTACAACAATGCTCAACAATTTTGAGCCATCTTGTTCCTCCTTTAGTCGGAACACCCATTTGTTACTCAGTGCCCTTTTCTCCTTGGACAGTTAGCTAACTGCCAAGTCACATTCTCCTTTAGTGACTTCATCTCATCCTTCATTGCGAGCTCCTACTCGCTCGAGTCTTTCAGCTCCAGAGCTTCCTCTCTACTCTCGGGCTCACCTGCATCATTGAGTAGTATGAAATGCATGAAAGGAGAGTATCGGACAGTAGGTCTCCTTTTGCGATGATCTCGTCCCAATTCAGGTTAAGAAGTTTGGGGTAATTCCTCGTCCTCTTCAGCATGCGCTGATCGGTTGTCGAGCACTACTGGCTCATTTTCAGCTTTATCTTCCAACTCTAGCCTTGGAAATGCATTCATGTCGACCATACCACTTTCCTCGGATGGGAGCGCATCTTCTTCCACCACTATATTTTGTCGATCTTTGTACAAAATGCCTTCATTGAAGATGACATCCTTACTGCGAATGATTCTTTTTGTTTGACCATCCTAGGAGTGATATCCGAACTCAGCTCCACCGTACCCCACAAAGTAAAAAATTTTGGATTTCGAGTCAAACTTGGTACGATCGTTTATATCGACATGGATATATGACAGACAACCGAACACTCACATGTGTTCATAAGAGATAGGCTTTTCTATATAGTCTTCCTCGGGAATTCTCTTTTCTAATGACATTGAGGGTCCGCGGTTAATGAGATAAACCGCCGTGCTTAATGCATGTTCCCATAAGGCTTTGGGCAACCACTCTGCAGCCTCATACTCCTAGCACGCTCATTGATTGTTCAGTTCATTCTCTCGGCCATCCCATTTTGATGTGGGATTCTTCGGATGGTCTTCTCCATTCAAATGCCTCCTTGTGCACAGAACTCTACGAACTTCACATTAATTTACTCTCTGCTGTTATCGGACCTCAAACATTTCAGTTTATTCTCAGTCTCTAGTTCGACCATGGCCTAACATTCTTGAAATTTCTTAAACAGTTCAGACTTGTGATTCAAGAAGTAGATCCATGTCTTCCTCGTCGAATCATCGATGAATGCCACATAGTACTGAGATCCTCCCATTGAGGTTACTGGGGATGGTCCTCATACATCGGAGTTGACGAGTGCTAGCTTTTACTCCCTAGGAGCTTTTCCACCTTTCTAGAAGCTCACCTTCTTTTGCTTCCCGAAGATGCAACATTCACACATGTCGAGGTTGACAGACTTCAAGCCTGGAAATTTCTCGTCCTTTGCTAACACCTTCATCCTCTTCTCACTCATGTGACCTAAACGTCGATGCCACGATTCAGAGCAATTTTGCGATACAGCTGCCGCAATTGTACATTCACCATCGGTCGTCACGTACAATGTACTGACCTTGCTCCCTCGTGCTATCACCATAGCTCCTCGTGAAATTTTCCAAGCTCCACTGCTAAACGAAATAAAGTGTCCCTCTGCATCGAGTTGTCCTACTGAGATCAGGTTGTTGGTCAACCTCGGAACATGCCTCACTTTCGTCAGCTTCCATACCGACCCATTTGGAATGCGAATCTTCACATCGTCCATTCCAACAACATCCAACGCTTCTCCGTTAGCTAGATACACTTTACCGAAATTACCCGCAATGTAATTTTCGAATAAATCCTTCTGAGCGGTCGTATGAAATGATTTCCCAGAGTCTAGAATCCACGAATCTATATTTATCTGTACGGCAAGAACTAAACAGTCACCCGAATCCTCGGTTGCTTGCACTATATTTTCCACATTACATCTACCGGTTTACTTCTTCGGCTGCTTGCACTCATAGGCGAAGTGCCCCATACCCTGGCAGTTATAGCATCGAAGATTCTTCTTACTTCAATCGCTATTTTTGCCACATCGGCTCTGCGCTCTTCTACCTCTCGATTTTGAACGACTTCTTTTGTCCAATATATCATTACCCTGGTATCTTGAACCAATGTTGAAGGATGCTCCATCATTTGAGAATTCACCCATATCTTGTCTCCTGAGTTCCTCAGTGAGTATTGGATCTCGGATGCCGTTGTAAGTCAGTTTATCCTTTCGAATTGAGTTGCTGACTGCAGCTCGCATGAACTCCCAACTGTTCGGTAGAGAGGCTAACAGTATTAGGGCTCTTACATCGTCTTCAAAAGTTATCTCGACCGCATCCAACTGATTTACGGTGTCGATGAACTTATTCACGTGGTTTATGACAGGTGTGTTCTCAGCCATGCGCAGGTTAAAGAACTTACGCATGAGATGTACCTTGTTATTTGCGGATGGTTTTTCGTACATGTCAGTGAGGACCTTCATCTTCCCCATCGTCGTCGTCTCTCTTGTGATGTTGTGCGTCATGCTCCTAGATAGTGTTAGTCGGATCACTCCAAACACTTGTCGGTCTAAGAGTTTCCACGCCTCCTCGTTGGTCGTGGTCGGCCTATCCTTGAGAAGAAGTGGTTGATGCATCTTCCTCCGATACAGATAGTCTTCTATGTGCATTCTCCAAAATGCGAAATCCTTTCCGTCGAACTTCTCGATCACATTTGCGCCTCTGTCTTCTTTCGCCATTGATCTTCCTCTCGATCTTCGACTTTAGTTCTGCAAACCTCGGGCTCATATACCACTTGTTAGGAAATCATGCGAGCTTAAAAAAAGACAGAAATACAAACCGCACACACACTTTGATAACGGAGTTCACCCAAGAATGACTACGTCTCCGAACCGCTACACGTGACACTTATATATATTATAAGGAGGATTACAAACGTAATCTAGGTTGATTACAAAACTATGGTTCTTTCACAACTAGAACTCTCTCGCTATAATATTCTCTTTCAAATATATGATAATTAAAATACAAGATAGGTAGGACATATATAGAACCCATAGTGGGTCTTATTATAATTCTTAGTGATTTGAGAAAACATGACCAAAACACATTTGGCTCAACAAGTCAACAATAATTGTGTTTACTCTGCACTTTTTTTTGTGTTACGTAACTGCCACATAGTAGACTTGTCATGGGAGTTTTTTCCTTTGGTAGATAAATATTTCCTGACTCAATATATATAGGAGATAATATCTTTTGATGGAAGGAATTGTGTTTCGCTTACAATTCTTTTTGCCATGGACCCCTGTGTATAGTATTATAATTTGATCACATGTTTATCAATTTAGGATGAGTCCATTTTACCCATATAATCATAGTCTTTGAATCCTTATCAAACCATAAGTCATTTCTATAAGTAGGTGGCTTCTCCACGCCATTTTATTCACATCCGTTTGTACAACGTCATATTTATTTCAACCCTTTACTTTTCTTATACACGTAGCCAATAAACAGGTCCTGTCTTCCAGCAATTCGGTACGTAGCACATTTTGCTCTTTGGTTGTTCCATACATTGTCTCTCTTCAAAGGGTGTTTACCAAGACAATCCAGGTTCTAATTCTACCTTTTTTTTTTCAAACCAAGATCTATAAGACGTGTAAGCTTCCTCTGCGCTCTTTTTTGCAGAATTAATTTTTTTTTTATAGGTTTCCCTTTGATTAATTCTTTAAGCTGCTTTAGACATATGTCCAATGAAGACGAGTAGCTCCGTGTAGCTGTCAAGGGGCGAATTCGCGTAATCAGACTTTGAAAAAGAGAACTCATTGCTCCATCACCAGCAAGACCGATTAATGGACTTATTCCATATCTTGCATGATCGCCATTTTATTTGGATAATTTTTCTTCACAGCATAGGTATAAACTTAAGACCCTTTTTATTTGCTATTTTTGTAAGTGTGTTGAATTAACCAGCATACAGTTTTGCCTTTGATCGACCAGGACGAGCTTAAGGAAAGTTGAGACTACATTTTTTTTCTATGTTTCTCTTGGCGAATGTATGGGAGTGTAATTACGTACGGACCACAAGTTCACTCGTATGCCTTGGAGAAGAAGACCCATGAATTTGTGTGACCGTTTCTGGAACTGGAGTGACGCTGCAGCTTGTAACTGAAGGACCTCTCTAGGCTTCACGATGATGCCTCAACGGACATCTGCAATGGAGGTGCGCATGTTTTCTAGTGATAGATGAGTATTTAAAACCTTGTGGTGCGCATCAGAAGAGCATAACGGAAGCAAAGGTTCTTGATCTCGGCAACGGCAACGTTTGTGTTGATGGAGGAGGCGTCCACTAGCGTTGTTGTGACTATCTCATTTACAGAACTCCAAATTGATTGCACCACTAGCTCCTTGTTTGCGTCATCCTTTTTTTTTTTGCTGAGAACATCCTTTTTCTCCATAATGGAGCCGTCAAAGACTATGAATTAGAGCAGCTATGACATTCCCACGTATAAAATTTCCTTTTTTTTTTTTTTTTTTTTAGCAGCACAATTTTTTCTCAAAGTAAGCAGCTTCATAGTGAACTAATGAAAACAAGACTTTGTTTTTTTTTTTTGTTTTTTTTTCCTTTCTCTGACGTCCTATTTATTTTAACAAGCCAAGGCAACAGAATGCTATTTCTTTTTCTTTTTCCTTTCCTTGATGTAAGAACAGTTTTGACACCAAGCTCGTAAAAGTTGCACAGCTATTTCATCGTCATAATTTCTGGTGCCGACGCTCAATCAGAAGATGTTTTTAATTCACTTGTTAGGTCTATGAGAAGAAAATCCATGACTCCGTGTAGCCATTTCCAAAACCGACGTGATGGTGCAGCTTTCGGGTAGAAGGACCTCTTCAGGCTTATTGATGACGCGGCAACGAACACCTGCAACAGAGGCGTGCATGTTATCTAGCAACGGTCACGCCTCGATAATCCCGACGCATGCACATGATTTCCGACAACACTACCACATTCACAGACTTGTGCTTTTCTTCGATCTTTGAGGAGAGATGAAGTTCTTATGTGCTCGACAACACTACCTCAATTGTAAGTCGTCTGGCCTGTTAGAGATGGCTCGCGTTCGATGTACCTTTTCTTAGCAGGTGGGGAAGCTTGGTGAGAGATTTTTGGCGCCCAATTACATCAAAGATTGTCTCAGTTAATGTGTAGTTTAGCAGCTGATTCGTTGTTGTTTTCAATGGGGAGATCTGAGACGTGTTTTTCACCAAAGTATTTAACTTCCAATAATCACTCCAGCAACTTTGTCATTGCGGTCTTAAAGATTACTTGATAATTTCTAGACTCATCCTACGAAACTGAATGTCAGAACAGTATATTTTGCCGACAATACCGTGTTTCCCACATGTGATGCTTGGCGACAGAAGAGTGATTTGGACTCAGCTATTTTGGCTCTCATCGTCAGTATTGTAGTAATGTACTTCATAAAGTCTTCCTCATCGTGTTATGTAATCTTTGGCGTCTTGATGGTGGACGATTTGTGGCAGTGTGAGCGACATTTATATATTTTCGTCTTTGGGGCCAATTAGTTGAGCAATCCGGCGAGCCACTACAGGCTTTTCTTTTGCAGGACGTCTCATTGCCCATTTGTGGAGTGTGACTTCAAAGCGGCAATCATGTCGATTAATCTGATATTAGAGAGAACGTGTATATTTGGAGTTTTCACTTTTTAGAGATTTCGTCGTTCCGCTTAGAAGTGTGGTGGCCAGTGATAAAGGCGGAGCTTTTCTTGATTCATTCTTGGCATGGTGCACATCTCATGGACGGAAACTTCAGCAGAAAAGTCTTGAATTGAAGAAATTGGTGACTAGAAAAACGTGACACTGACGTAGTACTTCCAGTGGTGGCGCTTGTCATGCAGTAGACCGGAGGCATTGAGAGGCTCGGTGGCTCGTTCATTCCTTAAGAGTTATTGTCACTTGCAAGAGATCTTGGGATTCCTTAGAACTTGCACCATTGTTGCTCCTTTTCAGCGAGAGATGGAGGCTCCTTTTTCTTTGTCATGTGGAGGTGTTGTGACAAGCTTTTAACAAAACTCAATTACAATAGTGACATTGTGAAGTGGCAAAAGTGATTTTTTTGCACTCGTTTTGAGCTTCCATGACCCTCTCAGCGTCACATGGAGATATTGACGTCGTCGAAAGAGATCTCCTTTCTTCCCTTATGAGTGTTTTCGGTGTTTAGTTTTCTTAGCTTCTTTGCGGTTTTGACTTAATTTTTCCTTCCAACTGTTGTGCCTTGAGAAATCCTTTGTAACTGAAAAAATCTCTAGTTAATAAGATTTGTGTTAATAATAGCTTGTACAAGAGTATTGAACTTCGTGTTGGCTCTTTCCGTTTGCACTTCCTTGTCTTCTTAAACTGTCTTCAAAATGTATTTTTTTTTGTTTTTTGTTTTTGTTTTGACATGACTTATCTTGAAATTTAATATCAAGATGTCTACATACCCACGAGTGATCAAGCCAAACGTAGTTCAATTGAGTGGCTTGCATAATTTATACTCATGTGGGCGATGAGTAACATCCAGTTTATACTCGTGCATCATGGAGTGTCTTTATTTGTTTTTAGGGGTAGTAACGCTTCAGGAACTCTTCATGTAATGAGTCGCTCTCCAAACCATCTTTGCTTGTGTCTGAGTGGTCACTTATATTGTCTCCTTCTTTACTTTCGACTTTTGAATTTGGTTGGATCGACAAATCTTCATCACTTTAAGTTGAAATGTTAAACTCCATATCATGTGCTTGACTTGCTTATTATCCGAAAGTCTTTGGCTTTATTCCTTGAAGAATATATCTCAATCCCTAATGCATGCTTTGAATACACATTTCGATGTCGGGCGACTAACACAACCTATCTTTGACATTTAGACTCAATCCCCTCCATCTGTTAATGTAATCCGTGATGGGCTCATCCTTTCATTGATGAGTGTTGGTTAGCTCGATCATGCTTACTGCACGACGGGTGTTGTAGAAGTGGTCGAGAAATTCAACTTCGAGTTGTTCCCAGCTGTCAATTGATTTCGGTGCTAAGTCATAGTAGCAGTCAAATGCATTGTCCTTCAATGTCCAGATGAATTGCTTTACGATATGAGGTCTTCTTCTGTTCTAGCATTGCTACATGTTTCCACGAATTGAGCTAGATGTTGTTTTGGATTTTCTTTACCATCGAATTGTTGAAATATGGGGGCTGATATCCAGTAGGAATTTTGAAACGTTCTAATCTCTTACTGTAAGGCTTAACATAACTTAAGGATGAGTGTGACACTTATTCGTAGCGTACCTTAATGGTGCCAACTATGAAATCTTTCAGTTGATCAACAGGAATTGAACCATTGGGAAGAACCTCTATGTTTTTCTCTTCCCTTTATATTTGCTTGAAGATCCTTTGTTTTCTGATGGTTTCTCTTCATTTACAATAGTTTCACTAGTATGTTCCAGGAATTCCTCCTTATTACTTATAGTTGTTCCTAAAGATCGAATGCAGATTTGCTACAGACGTTCTTCAGATTTGGTGAATAACTTGAAGATTTTCATAAAAACGCCTTACTTGCTGCTTTTAGACGTTCTTGAAGATCGAATGCCAAGTTTATTGCATATTTTGTTACAGAATTTGAAGGCATTCGTTGAGACCGAAGTGTGCAGAGCTTCTCCCTAGGAGTTGAGAGCCTGATGACTGTGAAAGAGCAGAGCTGATTCCTTGATGGCTATGTAGGAGCGGAGCTGATTCCTTAACGGCTATGGAAGAGCGGAGTTGATTTTCTGACAGCTGAGGAGGAGATTCTCTCTCTGCCTTTTTTTTTTATTGTCAAATATGACACCTCACCCCTCCATTTATACCTTTTGGGGTGGGTTTTTATTTGCAAGGTCCACTACTCAAGTTTGAGCTCATTATCTTAATGACCCATGAATTTAGTAAATGAATCAAACTTGCTTTTATGTTTGAAAAAATTACAAATGAGTATTGTAATTTAACTAACTCATTGTTTGTACTATATTTATGGTCTTTTAGGAAAAGAAATATTTTTCTTATATATAAATTATCATCTTACATTTTATGAGATGATAAAATATATTTTCTTTTTCTCTTTTAAAATATAATAACTCATCTATTCTCAGATTGAGAAATTAGTAATTAATTTTTATTTGATTTAGATGACACGTGACGTGTTTTTGTGGCAGTAAATTTTACGTGTCAACAAGGGTTTCTCACATTAACACCTACCGCCATTAATGGTGGAGAAAGAGAGAGGAAGGGAATGGAAGAGAACAAGTGTGCATATTTTGTTCATTGTTTTGCCCATGAACTTTTAATTGCACTTGTAGCCTTTGCAAAAAATCATATTTGTATTGGGTCGCTTTTCTTGTCGATAACTAATATTGTCAATGTGATTGGAGGTTCTTGGAAGCGTCAAGAATAAAGCAAGCTAAGAAAGTATTTGAAACCTTGAAAAATAGGCTTAAATTAAGAGTAGTGTTGTTCGTCCTAGTAATTCACATTATCGTACTATATTGAGCTTGGTTTATATGTTTGATTCCATACTTGAGCTAGTTTATGCATTTGTGTATGAAGGGAATGATTTGGTTCAAAGGGCCTTTGCACGTAGTTTGTTAAAAGAGATGCAAACTTTTGAGTTTGTTTTTTATTTACATTTGATGAAAACCATTTTAGAGATAACAAATGATTTGTCTCAATCTTTACAAAGAAAATATCAATATATTGTGATTCGTGAATGCAATGGCGTTGATGGATGTTTCTAAAAAAGACTTCAAGTAATGAGAGATAAAGAATAAAGTTCCTTCATCGTTGAGTTGACCAATTTTTTTTCTTCATCTTGATATAAGTATTGTAAGTATGAATGATTTTTATGTTAAAGAAAAAGGCCTCGTCAACGTACCGCTCAAAAGTTTTAAATTTGCACCACTATCATGTTGAAGTGTTTAATATAGTGATAGATATGCAATTACTATAGTAGATTTAATGAGGTGAATTCCGAGTTGTTGCTTTTCGTAGCATGTCTTAATCCATCAAATTTGTAATGGATCAATCGCCCTAAAGGAAAAATTAAAGTTAATGTGGATGGTACCTTCTCTAAACACATAACAGAACAAGGTATTGAGGGTTTAATAAGAGACCATGATGGTAATTTCTTAAAATGTTTTATGGATCAAGTTACTGCAAATTATAGCCTAGAATATGGGCTAAAGCTCTATTACAAGGTCTCTGACTTATTACAGATGAAGACACTATTACAGAGACTGATTCTAAGCAACTTATAGAGATAATTAACAAGGAAACCCAATGTCCTTGTGTAATAATATGATTGATGGATCAGATTAATCAAATTTTGCAAAAGAAGAAGGTGGAAATTACTCACACTTACAAGAAAGGGAACAAGGCTGTAGATCTCCTCGCGTCTAGCAAGTCCATAGTGTATTATTATGCAAGGATTGAGGATTTTCCTCATCTTCTAGAGGGCATGGTAAGGATGGATGCGAATTCAAACCCTAATTTTAGATGGTGATTACGATCTCTGTGTTTGGTCGGTCCATTTCTCTTAGACAAGTTTGGGAAAATAGAGACGTGTATACTACCTGATATAAGTTGTCCAGATATTACAATAAAAGTCCTTGAAGATTTATTTACTTTTTATTTGGTTTTGAAAATTGTAATCTTTTCAATTTTTTCGTGGATCTAGATTCCTGTGACATTTTAGTATCACATTATGTAGTGCTTTTTTGGGGGTTTCCTCCGCTTTTTTTTATTCACAATTAATAAATAAAAAGTGGGGTTTCGGCACCAATTATATTAAAAGAAAAAAAATATACAACCAATATAAATTATACGGCCACCAACTAGTCGACATTTTTGGCTAATTATAGAGCCTTATTTGCTGAAAAATATACACAATTCTTTTTTTGTTAAATTAGATAAAAAATCACCTACAAGATACGATTTGATAAAGAGAATAGAAAGAGCCAAACTAATATTTAATACTTAATTAACCAAAATATCGATAAATAAAGTAATCTAAATATAATTGTTGCATATAATTTTTTAATAAGAAATATAAAATATTTAATCTGATTTATTTTGAGTATTTTGGTAATTTTTTTAATAATAATTTGATTAATATAGATATTATCTCTTTGTATAAGAACACACTTAAAATTATACAACCATACGAAATCGTGTTTAATTACGGCATGTGACACTAGTAGTTACATTTATAGTCGGTAGTTATTTAGAGTCAAGGTACTACAACCACTTTTGGATTTTTCACCTACTTTTTTGGTTTTTTGAATTTTTTTTCTTTATTTTTAACTTTTTTAAATGTCTATGTATTAATATTCATATAGTATCACAGTACGAAATGTAGTAGTATGTAATGACAAAAAAAAATTTAATTTTGAAAGGGGTTATCGGAAATAAAAGTTAAGGAGTTTCCAAAATGCTATATTTAAAAATTAATCTCAAAAACTTTCTAGAAAAATTCAAATTTATTGTAAGTTATAGGGTTGTCGTGGAATCACTCGATCATATGGGCCTTCACCCTCTGCTTATTTGGGCCTTAGTACCACTGGCATGTGTACATATTTTATTCAAATTTTTTGTAACTTATTTGTAGGAGTTTTTTTCTTCTCTCTTGATTGTATATTTGTCTAATATTTATCGTCAAGTGACAGGCTAATTAGCAATTTAGCCATATATGAATCTAAAAAGGATGTAATAATTGAATTTAACACTATTATTACATTAAGTTTGTTTAGAAATGATTATTGATCGATAATGAATAACTACACCTCATCTATAACAAAAATGATTGTAAGAAATACTTAATTAAACCCCTATGGTAACTTTTGGAATGCCATCACATCCTCTATCTTACTTAGTACTCGGCTCGAGTGTTCCAAACTTAATCTCTTATTTAACAATCTGAATAATCTCCTTAATTATTGAAATCAAATTACTAAAATGGCAAGAACAAGAAAACAAAAGTAAAATGAAATGCTACACAATTCGATCATGAAGAAGCGTATCAATGGCAAGTACACATTTTCGAAGATAGGGTAATAAACAACATTTGTGATTGATGGATAAGATGTTGTCCTACACAATGCTATAAGTTATCCTCATGATATCATTTTGGTTATATATATATATACAAAGCATAAGCTTCCATATATATATATATATAGCTTATGATTTGTGGCGAAACCATCTTCAGCCATTTCTATTTCACTATAATTTTTCCCATTATTCCTTTTATTTTTATTTATCAGTTGATGAGTATATAAAAAATCTAGCTGAAGTTTGAGTTTTTTTTATTGGATCTTAGTTTATTCAGCTAAGCCCTAGTATTGGATTTTGAGTTCATCACCAGGTCGTACTTTAGTTACTTGCAACATGTAAACTCGAAGAATATATAGTAAAATTAAGTTATAGATCAATGAATTACTCATATCACACAAAAACCCTACTATTTTAGTCCCCAATTTGAATAAACTTATCTTTCTTTGTGTACCTATGAAGGAAAAACAAGCTAGCAAACAATTCATAAATCCAATACTGTCCCACTGAGGACCCAGAAGAATATGCAGGTAAACAAAGCCCCATCATCATTAGAGGTCACTAATAACAAAAATATTTGATCTACATATTTGGATTTATTTCTACAAACCATTGTTCCTGGTTTGTCTGATGATATCATCATAATTAATAAAAACATAACGGTAAAGGCTGAAACTGCCCTCACCGCTGTTTTCTCATGAGATACGCTTATAGACAGGAATATACACACATGGATAATTTATATAGTTGTGGGGATTGAGCAAATAAATTATGTACTCATAAAGAACCACATCATTATGAAATGGCGTGAAAACGTGTTGATTTCAAACAAGATGTTTATGAAAATTGTACCTCCATATTGTAAGTTGTTGATATCTTCTTAACACTGTGTAGGGTTGCTATGGGAAAATCTAAGGTAAAGTGTTTTTGCAAGAGAGATGCTAAAAGCGTAAATAGCGTAAAGTTTTAGGTCTTAAAATTGAATCGAGATTTTGTAAGGTTTTTTTAAGCTTTGAATCAATGTTTTTTTTACTACGAAGTGCAATTTTCATACAATGGTTGCTATTGAAAAAATAGAGAAAGTACTGGTAAAAACAACTTTTTGTTTATAAACTACTATAGGTTGTAAAGTGAATTTTGAGGATAAAACTAAATTTAATCTTCTCATTGAAGTTAACACACAAAACCCGCAGAGACATATCAAAAAGAGCAGATCTAATAAGATGAAACTAAGTATGTATCGGGCTTCCCTAGTAGATTTCTTTTCTTGTTTGTTCTTGTTGGGGGTGTTTTGGGGTTTGTAAAGAGCTATTGATGGCCCTGAGTTAGGATAGCTTTCATTGTCATCATTCCTCTCAGACAAGTTCTCAACTTAGTTGAAGATGACAACATTCCAAAAAAACGAAAATATTAACTTATTAAACCAAATAAAATCAAACGCTTCACTAGTTTTTTTTTTTTTCATCTCTCTCACTCTCCAATATGCCTCCGTACCAAAAACAAACCTCATACTTTAGACTCAAATACTTCCGAAAGAGAGAGGAAAACATAAAAAATCATAAAATATAAGTTGACGAGTAATTAAAATAGATATGTACATGTTGCAGTGATATTAATGCCCTACTTGGGCCTTATTACTAATACTGCCACATGTGCATATTTTTTTTCTAAATTACTCAACTTATTTGGTTGGCGTTTTTGTTTTTTCCCCTCTCTCGACACATTATATTAGTCTAAAGTAGCAGGTTGGTTTTTGATACCTGAGGCATATTAGAGAGTTAGAGAGGGAAAAAAAATAGAACAAAATAAAACTAGTGGAACATTTGAATTTATTAGGTTTATTATGTAACTTTTTTTCTGATAGTGGAATGTTGTCCTCTTCAACGAGGTTGCGAACTTGGTTGAGAGAGATGATAACATCAATCAAGTAGCTAGACAAACGCTCAGAAACATGCCATCAAGAAAAAGAAGAAAAGAAATATACTAGGGATCCCCGATGCTTACTTTCATCTAATTAGATCTCGTCTTTTGATCTTTGTCTGTGTGAGTTTTTGTGTGTTAACTTCAATGAGAAGATTTGATTTATTTTTATCCTGAGCATACACTTCAAAGCCTATTTTTTTTCACAAACAAAAAATTGTTTTAAGTTCCAAATCAAATATATCAGTTTTACCTACTTTCTTCCTTATTTAACTACCAACCATTGTTTTAAAGAGCAAAATAAAAAAACTCTAGATTCAAAGCTTTCAAAAACCTTAAAAAGCTCGCTTTTCCCCTTTTTAAGTCATATCTCTTGCAAAAACGATTAACCTTAAATTTCCCCATAGCAACCCCATAGTTTATGTACCCATACGAATCTAAACAGTTTTAAGAAGATAACAACTTACTACAATATGAGGAGGTACTATTTTGATTAACATCTCTTTCGGGATCCAATTCGACACGTTTTCGTGCCATTTTGTAATAATTTCATTCCTTATAAATACATAATTTATTTTCTCAATCTCTCAACTAGAGAAATTATCCCTTTGTGTGTTTTATCATCTTTAAGCGTATCCGATGGGAAACCAACGGTGAGGGCAGTTTCAGACTCGATGGTTATGTTTTTATTAATTATGATTACATTATCAGACATATCATGAACAACTTTTACAGTTAAATCCAAATATTTGGATAAAATATTTTGGATTTTGTGACCGCTATTGAGGATGGGCCTTTGTTTTCATGTAGATTCTTCCGGGTGATGAATGGGACGGTATTGGGTGGTCTGCTTGTTCGTTTTCACTTCCTTGGTACAAATAGAGGGAGAAGTTGATTTAAATCGTGGACTAAAGTATCAGTAGGTTTTCTAGGTTTAATCTAAGGTATTTATTAATCTATGACTTAGTCTTACTGTGTGTATTGAAAGAAACTAAAAGTAGGACCTGTGATAAGCCCAAAATGGAATTATAGGGTTTTACTCAAGAAACTAAGATCAAATAATAGCACTCAAACTTCAGTTAGATTTCCTATCTAATCATCAACTAATAAATAAAAATAAAAGCAGAAATGGGAAATAATATTGAAATAGAAATGAATTGAGATGGCATTGTTTCTGTTCCCTATTGAAGATGCATCCACCACAAAGCATAAGCTCGTGTGTATATATATATACACACACACACACACATCAACTTAAACATAATTTTAGACACTTTTTATGCAAAAACGCTCCAAATCAATATTTGATTAATGCAAATCTCCACGGTTTCACGATGGAAACGCAAATATATGTCTTGTTTTTTTTTTTTTCTCGAGATGTATAAATGAATGTTTTGAAAGTTAAGTTAAAATTTAAAAATTCAATAAATGCAATAATACATCTCGGAAAAAAAAGCAAGACGCATATTTGTGTTCCCGTCGTGAAACCGTGGAAATTTGCATTAATCAAATATTGATTTGGAGCGTTTTGGCATAAAAGTGTCCAAGTTGATGTCTACATATATCCCCCCCCCCCCCCCCCCCCCCCAACACACACACACACACACACACATATATATATGTTAATCTAAATGATAGCACACAGATTATTTATTGCTATCCATTAATCACAAATTCATTTATTCAGTGAAAAATAGTATTTGCCATCAATGTGTTTATTTGTGATCGAATTGTGTAGCGAATAGTGTAGTGTTTAATTTTAATTTATTTTTCTTTTTCTTTCATTTTTTTAATTTGATTTAATAATTATAAAGATTATTTAGATTGGTGAATGCGAGATTTATTTTCCGAACCTCGAACCGACCACTAAGTAAATTAGGGGATGTGACCGCACTCCAAAAACGACCTTTTTTAAGGGTTTATTAAGTACTTACGTGTAGTACATGAGGTGTAGTTAATCATTATCATCAATAATCATTTTAAAGGAGGCTTACATTTATATGAGTGTTAAATGCACTTACGTATTTTTAGGTATATATATCGGGTCAAATTGAAAAGTTCGATGGACACACCAATTTTGGGATATGGCGGCATGAGATGATGGATGTGCCTAATTATCAGAATCAAATGTTACATTAAATAAAGACAAACTAGAAAAGATTAAAGATTATGAATGAGAAAAATTAAACCGCCAGGCATGTGACATTTGACTAAGTAAATCAAATATCCATTGATGAAAGAAACCAATACGTAGAAATTGTGGAGATTACTTGAGAACAAGTATATGACTAAAAGTATGGAAAATCGACTGTATTTGAAAAAAGTAATTATTTCACTTTGAATATGAGTTCGGAATCTCTTTGACTGGATATCTTAACAAGTATAATCAGATACTTCCATATATATTGAATTTAGATGTTGAAATTGATGATGAAGATAATGCATTATTGCTATTAAATTCTTTACACGAGTCTTATGATTATTTTACCACTATTATTATATGCTAAAAAATAAATATGATGATGTTTTGAATGGTGTAATAAATAATGAGTATAGGAAAAAAGATGTTATCATGTAAAGAACATTTGACCAAAATGAAGCATTGAATGTTTGGGAAAATAAGATTAGACCTATAAAGAGAAATTTAATGGTAGTAGGATTGTACAAGAAGTGTAGCGATAGATGAATATGATTTTTGTCGAGAGGAAGGACATTGCAAGATGGATTATCCGAAATTAAAAAAATTGAATGCACCAGCTGCAAACTATGTCGATGATGAAAATCGGAGTCTAACTTTTTGTTGTTAGGATCCATGAAACCGAATGACTTCTCAGGCTGCATACTTGATTTTGGAGCTTAAGTTCACATGTTTTTAGATAAAATAATGTTTTTTGAAATAAAAGAAGTGGATGGAGAAAAAATTTATAAGGTCGGTGATAGTACTTGCGAGGTAAAAAGTATATGAAGTATTGGATTGGAAGTTTTTGATAAAATATTTGCAAGAATGAAAGATGTTAGGCATGTACCGGAATTTAAAAAGAATCTAATATCATTGGCAACTTTGGATGCCAAAGGATGCAAGTGTACTTTAGCATGTGAAGGTCTCAAAGTTAAGCGTGCATCACGTTTAATTATGAAAGGAACTCAAAAGAATGGATTATATTTTTTGGATAGGGTAGGATGCGCAATTACTGCTCAAGTTATTTGATTGCGGAAAATAGTATACCGTTTACGAAGATGATTAGTTGATGTATATTTTTCGTATATGTTTGCTTCATAATATTTTATGGGAATGGTGGAGTATGTTCGAAAGAGTTTCGCTTGGAATTGTAGGCAATGTGAAGATTTGTTAGAGTTTGACTAAAATTAATAATTAAGAATAAGTTTATGTATTTTGTTGTGTATTGATTTATTGCACAAGATATATATTAGGCTTTTCTTGAAGCATAAATATAGTTAATTTATCTCACATTGAAGAGTAATGTATAATAGGCTGCTCTTGGAATTTACATATAGTTTTTTATACCTTTGTATTTGACACACAAGACAGAAAAAAATAAGGGTTAGAAAGATAGTAAGTTGGTCTTGTGAAAGGTTAGTCTTTTTCCTTTGAAATTTATTTGTTAGTTTTTGTCATTTGTTTTTAGTGTGATGATAGTTTGTTTGTGAAGATAGTTTGTTTTTTAATTGATTGAATTTCTATTTTGTTATTCCGTATTTATTTCTTGATACTTGGTGCTTCTACACAGCATAAAATACATCCATAGCGGATTTGGAGAGTTGTAGATAATAACGAGCGACGAATGATAGATAGGATGGATTCTTTGGAACTGAACATAGTTCTGTCGCATTAACATGGCTTTTATTCTTTTATGTGAAAATTCTTTCATCGAATGATAAAACATTATAGAAGAAAAAGTGGGTTACTAGGAACTATTTAGGAAAAATGCAACATAAATGTTTGTAGGTAACTCCTGTGAAATCATAAAATGATACCACTTTATGCTACAAGCATATAAACGTAGACCACATCGACACGTCCATTGTATAATCACAATAAGAAATATCATGTTTGTCCCTAATCTTAAGAACTACTAGCTTATTCCCAAATTGACGTTAAAATAAGAAAAATGAATAGTTCCAGTAGTCAATCTATCGTCAGTTCTATTACTAAAGTAAGAAGGAGGAGCAATCGCCGTCGCACTCTTCCAAGGGTGGTTGCTTCTAGGCAAACCTCCATTTTTTAAAATAAAAAATTGGAAGCACGCAATTTTTTCGATAATTCTCTATCGACAGCTTCTAGAAATAAAAGACTCCCATCTGTATAACATGGGGTTTACGAGAAACCAATTCATCCAATCAAAAAAATGTTGGAAAAACATTGGTTTTTGTTTGAGTGAATGCTATTAATTTAGTGGTTACAAAACCTTTCATTCTCCCCATTTATGTGTGTCTTTAATTGTAAAAATGAGTTATAAAGAAAATGTTTAAAAATGATGGTCTTGGTTCATTTTTTTGGGGACTTTTCCATGACAAAGAAAATACATGGCATCTACACACATTAACACACATACACATATGCATACATATAGAGAGAGAGTACCGCATCACCAACGGCCCGACCGTGGCTTGGTGCCGTCTCCGTCGAGTCACATGCGATAGATGTTGTACCTTGGAAACGAAGTGCCCCATTTAGCCAGAAGCAGAGGTGGCGGGGCAAATATCGTTTAAGGAAAACTGCTTGCAGTTACCTCGTCTCGGACTTTAGTCCATTTTGGTATCATTTACATACTCTTAATTTTGAAGATTGTAATTGATAATTATATATTTGAGGAAACCATTTTCTGTTTATTTGTCCATTTCTTTTCCGTAGAAATTATTGTGTTTATTTACAACGTACCCAACAATCTTAAACGATATTTTTATGTTTTGTACGTTAATACAATAATTTCGGTGTATGGATTTATAGAAAATTATTTCCATGGTAAGACAATTCTTTGAAAAATCATTTTCTAACAAACTTTGGTTTCAAGAAATTGGTGTTTCCGATTGAATTGTTAAAAGCGTTTTTCGTTTGGTTTTACCTTTTTTGGGTTCTGTGAAAATCCTTATTTTCATTTTTAAACCGTCTCGTTTGAGTTTTGTGTAATATGTGTGCATGCTTCTTGTGTATTTTGTGATATTTATGTACAAGTATGCTTAGATATATTTTATGTTAAATATATGTCTTGAGATTTGCATGTTTTTCGGTGATTGGATATGAGGCCCATGGATGTGCCTTGCATAAATTGTTACTACATATTGATTTGCTATTTCCAGAAACATTTATGCAGTATGTTCATTAACTTGTTTGGTTTATGCACGACTTGGTGCCACTGCCTTTGGCTGGCTGCAGTAATTAGATTTGTTAATTGATATCGTGTACAGTAGCTCTCCTAATGCTTTTATCTTGTGAATTTTTGTTCAATTTGAGAATTTGTTTAATTATCAAATTGGTTTTGAGAAAACTGTAATTTGTTTGGTGATGATTTCGGTGATTAAATGATTAATCATGAATTTTTTTATATTAGCACGTTCATGTCAGAATATCATTTGCTTCGTGGCTGATTAAATTGAGTTTATCTATTGTGAGAAATGTTCATGTATACTTGAACGAATGATAGTTACAGTGAGCTTGCTATTACATTTGTAATTGAGCTATATATGTTGCATGTATAATCTGTAAATACATGTTTAGTTTGAGTACTACCTTTTAATGGGTTATTTATTAGTAAACGGCTAATTAAATGCTTTATGAGTTACATTCTGGAAATGGTGGCACCATTTATTTGATTATGTGTAAGCTTGTAATTGTTCATTAGTAACTTATTCAACATGTTCAATGATTTGCTAATCAATTTTTTGTTTTTTTTAAATAATTGGTGGGGAGGACCCACTTTTATTGATGATATGTAGGTAAAATACCCTACTGAAATTAAACAAAGTAGCAATACTGTATGAAACTCAAATAGCGAGATCAAAGCGAAATAACAGAAAACTATTACATCGAAATGAAATTAATGAAACATAATACTCCTGATTCTGCAAATCTGGAGTCAATAGAATGGCGAAGAGAACTTGAGGGACTAAGACTGTAAAATGGTGTAATAATTTCACAGGTGTCTTCACCACCTCTTCATTTCCTGTGAGTTGTTGAAACAAGATAGAGAGAAACCCTTAACCTCCATTTTCATCGCCTTCTTAGGTTAGAAATACCTTTAGCCTCTGTGAAAATAATACCTTTTAAAATATGAGGAAAATCATCCAAGCAATTAGAGAATATGTTGCACTCCCAATTTGCCAGAAGATCAGCTGCCTTATTACCTTCTCTGGCCACGAATTTAAACAGGTAATCACCATCTTTTAATAAGGTTTGAATAAGGTTTAACAGTTCTTTAATCTTCAAAGGGCACTTTTGTTTACCCTCTATAATTTTAATTAAAACCTGTGAATCACTCTCAATAATAATCTGCTTATTTGGTGAAATAAGTAGATCATAGTATAGGGCTTTAAACTCTTAATAGAGAGATGAAGAACTGAATATAGATCTAGAAAATCCTTTAATAAAAGCACCTTTATCATCCCTTATAAGACCTCCAATACCATTTCTGACATTTGACTGTTTAAAACAGCCATCTATATTAAGCTTTAGAAACCCAATTGGAGGATGAAGCCACTTAATAATTGTGGTCTTATCAATACTTCTTAGTCCTGAAATTTGAATAAGAGAAGCCCTTCTCTTTGTACCTAGATATCACAATCAACTCTTCAGCTTTCCTGATAATATTACTTGACTTCATTTTGATATTATCAAATTTGCAAGAACACCTGGATTTCCAAATTTGCCAAATAATAATAGAAGGAAGAACCTGACAAATTCTTTTCTCAGAGAAATAATGTTTCTTATTGATAATAGACCACCAACTGTTAATTCTGCCCAATAAAGAATTGTTTTGAATAATTACCCCCCATTTTCTCTCAAAGAATTCCCAAACTTCATTAGCTATTAAACCAGTACTGAAGAGATGATTGAATGTTTCTTCTGAAGTTTTACAGCAACCACACATAGAAGCCAAACTAATATTAAATTTATGCAGGTTGCAATCCAAGGAGACTGCTTGATTAAACAGCTTCCACATGAAACAAGATACTTTCAAAGGTATCATTCTGTTCCAAATAAAGGCACTTCTCTAATTAACTGTACCTACTTTTCTTGAAATTTCCCATGCAGAATTAATAGTAAAGTAGCCAAGATTAGAAGGTTTCCATATAGGTACCCCATTGCCAGATATAATAGAGTTAGCATTTGTCAATTCTCTAACTTGAAGCATTCTGCACCACGTAGTAGAACCTCCCATTATAGGGATGTCTTCTGCTTGTTTGTTTCTACAGTATTTTGCTTTTAAAAATTTAGTCCACAATGAATCTTTAGTTTTAAACTTCCACCATAGTTTCATTGCAAATGCTGTAGATATATCCTGAAAACTTTTAATATTTAATCCCCCTTCTTTCACTGGGGTACAAATTTTGCTCCATCTAATCCAATGGTACTTGTTTTTACCATTTTTGTTACCCCAGAAAATTTTTGACAGCAATTGGTCTATTCTTTTAATCACTAGAATAGGAGGATTCATAGCAGCCAAAGTATAGATTGGAATAGATTGTAAAACATGTCTAATTAATATTAATTTACCACCCAAATTGAGCCAATTACCCTTCCAAGTAGACAGCTTACTTCTCACTTTTAATATAAGCTCATGAAAAAGAATACACTTTTTATGACCTGTATATAATTTGCAACCAAGGTAGGTAAAAGGTGGATTCTTACTAGTTATAGAAAGCACCTTGCAAATCTTAGCTTTCTGTGTTGTACTCACACTTTTTGAGAAGTATACAAAACTCTTGTCTAGACTGATTTCCTGACCAGAATCTTTGTTATAACTTTGCAGGGTAGTCCTTATCTTCCTGATAGAATGGAGGTCTGCTGAACTAAAAATAAGTAAATCATCAGCAAAAGCAAGGTGAGTAATAATAGGACTTCCAATAGGTGATTTAAAAGCTGACCATCTTCTGTTATCAATTAAGTCATTTAAATTTCTGCTTAATACTTCTGAACATAATAAGAAAAGACTAGAAGAGAGAGGATCCCCCTGTCTCAGGCCATTTTTAGGAGTAAATAGCTCAGTAGGGCTGCCATTAACCATAATAGAAGTCTGATTTCCAGAAATAATTCTCCATACTAAATCAATAGTTTTCTCAGAGAAACCCATTTTCCTTAGAGTAGAAATTAGAAAGTGCCAAGAAATACGATCATAAGCTTTTTTAATATCTAGCTTAAGAGCTATGTTTTTACCACTTGTCTTTTTGTTGAGAGTAGATATAAATTCCTGAGCAAGAAGAATGTTGTCCACAATGTCTCTAGATTTCACAAACCCACTTTGATTCTCAGAAATAATACTAGGCAGAATAGTTGCAAATCTAGAAGATATAATTTTTGAGATTATCTTGCTACAGAAAGTACATAAGCTGATGGGTCTGAATTCAGCAAAATTCTTTGGCTTAATCTTCTTTGGAATTAGAGCAATAACAGTAGTGGATAGAGATTTAGGAAGTAGACTTCCCATAAAAAATAGAGTAATGATTACATGTGTTAATGTGTTTATGCCTGTTTTAAAGGCCATATGTTTATCGGTTAAATATATGAAACGAGTTAAGTAATGAGCATCGTTAATTATTGTCATGTGAATAATTCTTTGTAACATATGAAACGGCAGTTGGTAGTAAACTTTTGTGGTTTTGTTGAATGTGTAACTGTTATTGGATATTTGGTACCTTATAATCTTGACTTGTCAAGGTCAGTGAGTAATTTCAAGGACAATATAGTTTTTACATCTGAGTGGATTTATAATCTTGATATACTGTGCAGCATGCTTATATCTTGTAATGTATAAGTATTAACCATATGTTGAATGGGTGGACTTACTGTGTTGGCTAGCTAATGCCATATATATGTACCAGATATATACACGCAATCTATGCCCGTTATTTATCTATGTATAATAACTTATGTTTGCAAGTCATTATTGGAGTATACAGACAATTTATGAAATAGTTTTGGTACTATTGTTACTATAATAAATAATGATGTTTATTTTATAGTGAAGCTTTTTATTTACATTTACATGAGTAATCTGGTTAGAGACTAGATTATATTGTTAGTTTATTTTACGTGTTTTTTGGTTTGATGTTAATAAAATTACTAACAATTTCCAATGAGTTTTTTATGCAGACATGGATCTCTACATGAAATTGGAGGATTGATGATTATTCGAAACAGTTCTAGTAAAAGCCATTAAATTGGGGATTACGACAGAACTGGTTTCGAAATAGTTCTTGTAAAACCATTTTCTGATTTTCAGAATTTGGGGCTTATGATAGAACTTGTTGAATTCTGAGATTGTTCTGTGTAAAAACAGATTTATCTGGTGTTTACGGCTGAATAAATCTTTCAGAATTTGATAATCTTTTTCGAGAATGAACTAGAATACTCTTGCAAAATCAGTTTCTTGAAACCATGCGTGGTTATAGAAATTTGGTGTTTGCGAAGGAGGAGTTTTAGTTTCATTTTTCGAAATTAGATTGTGCGTGTTTGTTATTTGAGATAACAAACAGTTTCATGCGGGAAATATCCGGAACACAGTGGGTGCTGGAACTGACCAAAACATTGTGGGTGCCGGTGTAACTCCTATTAATTTTGCATAAGTGCATATTAATGACGGGGGTTACAAATTTGAAACCACCATTATTAAAGACACTAATGTGGTGATATAATGGGTGATATCCTTATTAATTGTGATTTATTGCAATTTAATTTGGAGGGTTACAAAATTAATGACGGTAATCATTAATGAGATTAATGACGAGTATTTATAAATTCTTATTAATTGTGATTAATCGCAATTTAATTTGGAGAGTTATAAATTATTGTAACGACAGTCGTTGTTGGCATTTATGGAGAGCTTTATTAGCTAACTACGAATTGCAATGACGAATCGGTTACATATTTGGATGAAAGGTTATTTAATAACCAACTTGATTCATCCAAGAGCAAATAATTTGATGATTAACAAATTATAAATTGCCGTTGAGATTATTTTAAGAATAAACAAATATCAGCTAATTTATTAATTGTTGAAATAACATCTTATTGATTTGCTGAAAAAAAACATTTAATAATTTGTTAAAATTAACATCTTATTAATTTGTGGGGAAAACATTTAATAATTTGCTGAAATAACATATTATTAATTTGTTGGTAAAATATATTGTGAATATGTTTAACTTGCTATTATTGAGAATAGTAATTTAGTAATATTATATTACTATTATTGGGGGAGAATCTCAAGTGTCCCCAAATATGGGGGCAATCCATCGATACTGCAGATCGAGAATCTAGTCATACCCCAACGCGTCTGTACATGAGTGGGAGAATACCTAACGGTTAAGTGGTATAGAGCTTAAACGTCTGAAATAAATGATACAATTCATTTATTACCTTGAAACTGGTTAAGTGTCTCAATAAAAATGTGTATGTCCTGAGTGAGGACAAAAGGAATGCACGAACTGTGGGGACGTTAATGTGTGGAAATATTTTAAATGTTTGGAAATCCACTAAAAAGTGAAAGCATACAAATCTGAATCATTACTAGTGGTTTTTAAAATCTAAAGGGTAGTAGCCGTTCGATAGATAAAACACTAGCTTCAAATTTTGATAAGTTTGCTTGTTTGTGGCAATGCATGAGTGACTATTTGTTCAAAATGAGCATTTTAGTCGATACTCTTGTGGTCAATAATGACATGTTGATTTATTCAACTAAGTCACTAATTTGACATGATATATTAGGTCTTGAAAATATAAAAACATAAATGTTTTATTTTTTTAAATCTATTATTTAAATTTAAACACAAATATGAGTTTGTGTTCGTAGTAATATATTGCTAAGTCTTCAGTTCGAAGTTTCGAACGCAATACATAACCTAATGGTTTGATGCATTTGAAATGCGTGCAAACCAAGAAGGGGGTTAAAAGGTATTTCCTCATTTTAATGATGGTTGTACTAAACACTGATATGTCTACTTGATGAGAAGTAAAGACAAATCAGTTGAGATATTCATTCAAGTAAGAATGAATACATGAATTCTATTGTTGAGGATTAAGTCTTGTCAGAAAACATGTTTAATCATGGGTGTTCTATTGTGTTAATCTACCAACTTTAATCCAATGATTAAGTGTTAATTATTAAATGATAGACTATTTTTGGACGTGTTAGATATTGTCTAACTAGTTCCGAAACGATATATTCACATGAATATGAATACATGGTCAATGTAAATGAAACGGTGAATATGAGACACCGTTCACATAATTGTGTTGATGGAATGACACCAATCGTTAAAGAACGACTTATTATGCTCTCGAGCAAAAATGTAGTTCTTAAACGATGAATATCATGTTGATAAGTTCAGAGTTAAACTATGAATTTGTGCGGGAAGTGAGCTTTCCGCAAGCTATGTGTTGAACAAACTACCGCTTAGAAAGTTGGACCAAACAGTCAGAATTATAGAAGGCATGGTGCCTGACTATAAGTTCGTGAAATTTTGGTGCTACCTAAGAAATCTCTCAATCTTGTTCCTTGAAGGATTTGGATAGGATCGAAAATGGTAGATTGTGTGTTCATCGGATAAGCACAAAATATAGTGCTGATCGGTTTCTAGTGCATAAGGCATATGACTTTAAAGTCCATATAGAACATTGTTCTATGCCCGAGAAGCATATTTTCTAAAAGAGAAGTTTTCCGCAAAACTCTAACGCCTGGCGAGTGTGACCAATACGTTGAGGGTTCAAAGCATTACACTACCCAAGACAAGTGAACACTCAAACGGTGCTGGAAAAGTGGGGAAAATGAATCTTGTAAGGAAGATGAAATGCATCGGCATGGTAAAAGAGTGAGTAATGAAACTTCCTTTGTCCATTGACCTTCATGAGTGAAGGTGAACCGACGACATTGAAATAATCAATGTTATCCATATAATGTGTATATGGGAAGTTGCCATCAACAATGAGGTTGGTAGGCACGTGAGAAATAAAGTCAATTACTTTAAGTAAACTGACGGTTTTGATAATTTTAATGTTTATACTCTAATCTCTAAGAAACAACGCATCATTAATTAATGAGAACATGTGTTTTATAAATGAAGATTTAGAAAATTAGGAACAACCCATTGGGTAGTGGTTCCGTGTAAAGTAAGACAAGGTGCGAAAACTTGTTAAGTCGCTATATGGACTAAAATAAACACCTAACTTATCATAGGTAGTCTCTTGTGTATCAAGAACTGCACTAGACCAGCTATAGCCAACTCAGTGAGCAGACTGAGTAGGTTTGCCAATTAGGCTTCTCAGATACATGAGGTATACTGTCAATCATGAACTGCATTATATGAGATGTCCAAAATGTTTGGAGGGTATTTAGATACCAAGTGTATCTCGAACTTTAACAGTACAAGGTCCATGAGTGGATATGTTTGTACTTAAAGAGGTTGCAGTCTCATGGAGGTCTGTAAAATAGACCTGCATAGTTGGAGAAACTGTAGAGTTAGAATTCATAATGTTGAATCAAGCTATAGAAGAGGCAGATTGGCTGAGAAGTCTTGGGAGGTATACCAAGTGGCCAAAATATGTTCCCGCAATAAATGTGCACTGCTGTAGTCAGTCCGTTATTAAACGGGATCAGAATAATTTGTATAATGGAAAGTCCCGACAAAGTTATGACATATTTGTCGGAGACACAAATCCGTAAGAGGAATTGCTAGCAAAAATTGTGGTATCCCTAGACTTCATAAGATTTAAGGATAATAATGCGGATTCATATACAAAATGTTTGACTCGCGGAGGAGTCGGAGCATCATCGAGGGAAATGGGGGCTGAAGCCTAATAAATTGGAAACCTTCACATAAGCTACCCAACCTGTACTGGAAACTCCAGTCTCAGGTTTAATGGGAAAACTGAACTGTGCGGGTGACTGAACAAAGCACTCGAGAACATAAGTTCTTAGCCCATTTCTATGATGAAAGAGTGATAGACTTGTACCATTTTAAGGGTGAGCATGAGACTCTTAATGAATCAAGTATCTCGAAAGTCGAGTGGGGTGAGTCAGGACACCCTTGACTTGAAAATCACCTATAATGAGTGTGTATGGCCGATACTATGTGATGATCTAGGGCTAAATCACTAGAGTACTCGGTTGAAATTGTCAAGGCAATCCAGGGCCAAATATGGACAACAACTAAAGGGCCTAGTAAGTGATGTAGAGAAGACACTGTGCGGGTATTATTTTGTTATACACAAAACGCTAAATGTTCAAAGCATTACGCTACCTAAGGCAAGTATATTCGAAAGGTATTTCGCTATGGCAGGTTCAAGGCACGCGCTACCTGTCCTTATGCCGTCAATTCTCGTGGTTCTCTCGATTGCATTTAGTTGCACGTTGCATGTTTTAGATCACATTCATGTGGGGGATTGTTGGAAAAATATTGGATTTTGTTTGAGTGAATGCTATTAATTTAGTGGTTACAAAACCATTTATTCTCCCCATTTATGTGTGTCTTTAATTGTAAAATGAGTTACAAAGAAAATGTTTAAAAATGATCGTCTTGGTCCATTTTTTTGGGAAATTTTCCATGACAAAGAAAATACATGGCATATACATACATTCACACACATACACATATGCATACATATAGAGAGAGAGTACCGCACCACCAACAGCCCGACCGTGGCTCAGTGCTGTTTCCGTCGAGTCACATGCGATAGACGTTGTACCTTGGGAACGAAGTGCCCCATTTAGCCAGAAGCAGAGGTGGCGGGGCAAATATCGTTTAAGGAAAACTGCTTGCAGTTACCTCGTCTCGGACTTTAGTCTATTTCGGTATCATTTACATACTCTTAATTTTGAAGGTTGTAATTGATAATTATATATTTGAGGAAACCATTTTCTGTTTATTTGTTCATTTCTTTTCCATAGAAATTATTGTGTTTATTTACACCGTACCCAATAAAAAATGGGAGGAGTTTTATGATTTCATAACTGGCATTCTCGACTTGAAAGACGACTTAAAGGATGTCAGCTCAAGGCCTCCGGCCCCTCGAACCAAAAAGGATAAACAAAGGGGAGATATAAGGTAAAGGGTGATACTTTGTTATGAAGTTTTCGAACAAAAATTGCATAGATTGATACAAATGATCAAAATGTAATTTGTCAACGATTACCATTAAAAGATAGTGTAGAATTTGATATTATTTCACCAACAATCAGGAATGGGATGAGATCTCCTTTAGATTAAGAATAATGGAAAATTTAATCCATTATAAATTTTTAGACATGTAGAATCTTAAACTCCGGATAGTATGGATAGAACAATTAAATTTGTGCTAAATTTAAGAGTCATGGTCTCAAATACATGATGAGTTACCAACTTACCTAACCGTTCTATGGTCTATGACAATTTACTACGTAAAACATAAAAAAAATGTAGCATAACAAATTGTTATAGTGGGTTTGAATGTTTTGGAAAGATGTTTCTTCCATTGACTACAAGTGTACGTAGATTAAATTGACTAAATTTTTGTATACTCCTTTATTGTTTAATAATTTGAGTGTGAGTGACGCTTCTGCAAACAAAATTGGCATAGAGTCACGGTAGCGTTTGTGAAGATTGAGATCAAAAATATAGTTACATCAATTCAGGGATGTGACAGTGTGATATTGTAGATATGTTGGATATATTACTTTATTAAGGGCATCAAGCCAAAATATTGATAGTTGAGATAGATTGATCAAAAATAGGCTAAACCAGATATTGTCATTTAAGAAGAAGATAAAGTCCTTTCAACACTATATTGCATTGTAGACTACTTTAAGAGTCTTTTCATGATCAAGGACCATGATTGGGAATCGTTTGAATTAATGCATCAGAATCTGTACAAGATTAACGACAATCACAAATCAAAGATTATCACCCTCATACCTACCGTAAACAAGGGTATGATATATTGTGAGTGTTTAGTTGAATGTTTCTAATGGAGTATATTAACTTATCGAACCATATAATTCTATGTTATACAATTTGAAATCATAATGGTTTATTCCGAAGTGTATAAGAATGATGGACTTTGTTTCTTCGGGATTTTTGGTTGGCAAGGTGGAAATACGGTGAGATAGCATTATTAGTTGGGTGCCATAAAGATCTGAATATTATAAATTCTGACAAATTACTTAATTGCAGAACTTGGCCGCAAGATATAATTAAGATTTAAACCTACTTGGTTAGGTTCGAAAGGAATTTTGCCATTTCTTTTCAACAATGATTATGTCACAAAAGGAAAATACTAATCTGATATTGATCATCACTAGCTTTCTAAATTTATATGAATTTATTTTATACGGACCTTTAGATATCGTACTAAATAAACTAAGATAGGTCTTTCACCTATGTAAAATAAGGCTACAAGTAGAAAGAAAATGTGTAAGGTCATAGGCATAATATGAGTAACAACGCATGCATTAACTCTAAAGACATAATGAGAATGATGGGGTCACCGACTGTATAAAAGTGCGTTACCTTTTCCTAAAAAGAACAGCACAAGACCAGTGAAACAAAAATCTACAACTACGCAGTGGAGACTAATTCATAGTTGAGGTAAAACATAAGTTATGGCTATTTCTGAAGATATGAAGAGCATCTATATCACATTTATGTGGGTAACTATTAACTAAGCTCGTATGAAAGCACAAAAATATTTGATAATAGCAATTGCATTGTTCTAGAAATCAATCAATATAGCCAAAGATAAACTGTCTTGGATGTTTTTTGCGTTAAATAAAATGTCCACAATCGACAACAAAACTTACACTAAGAAACACCCACAGCTATTGGGGTTAGTTGAATTAACAAAAGCTGTCCTAGGAAAACATTTGTGTATGTTGTCATTTACAATTTAAATTGTAGTTTGAATAAAACAGTTTCTCAGCTAAACTCCCACCTTATGCGTTTTACAAAACATTAGTTCCTTTTTTGATGTACCGGTGTCACGCCCCAAAATCCTAAAAACGGACATCGAGGCATGACCTTTTTAAAACAAAAGAAAATAGAACCTATTGGTACGAATTTAAAATTTTTTAAAAGAAATAAATACGAGCTGAAAGAACAATTGACAATTAAATAAAAATGTTGCCAAATGCGGCTACAAGCAAAATGGTTTTGACAAAAAAAAAAAAAAGAATACTAAACGAATAATTTGCCCATAGGCTACAACCTCAAAATATAATAAAAATGAAAGGAAAACGGAAGCCCCAAGCCCATGATGTTGCAATGCAACATCTCTTATCCAAACATGCCAACCTAATTGGTACCTGAAATACAAAATTGTAACGGTGAGTCCCACGCACGTAACTAGACGGGACGGCACCACAAATACCGTCACTCCATCCCATAAACGCAAGAGCTCACAAATTCTACAACTACAATAATCGACGTATAAAAAGAAATATAATAACATTCTATAACGGGATGAATTAAATAAATTAAATAACGTCAACACAAATCTATAACAAACATGGACCTCTCATGCCACCTACCCCAGTCCGTAAGGTAGGTCATTCCCTATCCCCTCGGCCGTCTTCTGTCCCCGGAATTAGGAAGAGACAGAGACCATTGCTAACATAAAAGTAGATTTAAAGTGCGCACTTGGACCTCTCATGCCACTCGTCCCAGTCCGTAAGACGAGTCATTCCCTATCCCCACGGCCGTGTACTGTCCCCGGAATTAGGAAGAGGCAGAGACCATTGCTAATGTATCAATATTAAGGCCTCGGCCAATAATATTATACTATTCATATAACACAATCTCATACATATCAATATTAAGGCCTCGGCCAATAATGTTATACTATTCAAATAACACAATCTCATACGTCACGTAACGTAATACAACATAATCCAAAAGCATAGGTGCTAGATTCACAACTAACCAAACAAGTCTAATCAACATAAAAACTCATTCAGGCATTTTAACAAACACCTTATATACGCAATATAAAACACATCTTTATTCAACAATAATTTACCCAATTCTATCAACAACCATAATAATACATAATCAATGCATATAACACGCAACCCATTAATATTATCATTAATCCGAAATCAAGATACTAAATCCACAACTAATCCAAAATCAAAGAAGCGAATTAAAAATATAACAACTAACCCCAATTAACAATTTAAGAACATAATTAATATAAAAGGCAAAAACCCCCAATTTATACTAAACGTAAAACCTAATCCTAACATACACCCTCGTCTAGTCGCAATGGATAACCCCCGTTACCTTAGCGTATAAAGGAGATGATTCCGGTGATAATCCGCTAACGTGGTTTCTCTTCTTCTTCTTCTTCTTCTCTTTTCTCTCTTTTCTCTCTTTTTCTCTCTTATTTTTAGGTTTAAAGAATGAAAGTGGGCTGATTTTTAGGTTTAGAAAAACTGTTTTTTGATAGTTTGTGGAAGCGAACTATTTGGTCTCCAAAGTTCTAAAAGCTAACTTTTAATCAAAAATATTAATAAACTACTCAATAATAACAAATTTTTAGAAACAAATCTATTGGGTCCTTTTTATTAGTAAAATTAGTAACAGGTTTTTAAAATAAAGTTTTTCAGAAGAGTTTCGGTTTTTGGCTAAAAATTAGTCGAGTGACCGGTTTTTGGTAAAATTTTGAATAAAACGTTTTTGGATAAATTAAAACATAAATAAAAATTACTTATAAAAATACGGGATGTTACAACTAACCCTCCTTAAAAGAATTTCGTCCCGAAATTTCCTCTTTAAACAACTATACCCAGAAATGATAAACGTACAATAAGACCATAAGAATTTAAACGCTCAATTCGTGTCATAATAAAAATAAAATAAAATACGCAGGGTTCACAACCCATAACAACTTCACAATCCATAACTGCAGAAAATGACCAACATGTAAGAAGATCAAATCAAGTAACCATCTGTATACAATATCTAATTGAATAAAAGACAATAAAGTAAGCAAAGATGACATGTTTCTACCTCAACAACTCCACAACGTCTACAACACTCAAAATACGGTCCTTCTAGTAACCTAAACTCAAATAAAATAAACTCTCAACCCAGACCCGGGGGTGTCACACGGCTGAATAACATGTGTGGCGGCACGTGCTAAACAAAGCCTAAATGAAATAATTATTAAACACTCGCTAAATAACTCATTAAATAAGCTCAAATTTCTAGCAAAAGCTTCATTAAATAAAATCTCGAAAATTACGTTCATTACAAGAAGTTAATCTCTTACAACTAAAATAAAAAAGTAATCGCAATAGTAATAATAAAATCTTTTTCTTTCTTTTTATGGTAAAAGCAAAATGATAACATGTATATCTTAGAGTACCAAGCCCTATTGACTTCCTCAATCTCTTTACCGTCGATCTTTTTCTCAGGTGTATAAACCATACCTGCACTACGTAATTAAGGTCACCACAGCATGACGGCTGAGTCTATTCCTTAAAATGTTCCGGTTAACAAAACTATGTACAATCGCTAAGTTAACCGTTGAGAACTAAACTCTTTCGTTTAGTTGCCAACGTCACCCCACTTTCCTCTTCCCCTTATTCGGGATTCTCCGTTGGACTTATTCTCATGGTCCCAAATACAAATCATAAGCAAATCATAAATTAATAAATTTAGAAACCTATACAGATACACTTTATATAACCTTTATCTTTATAAGATATAAACTAGTTCTCTTTATACAGATCTATTGTATATAAATCACTTCTTCTTTTTCATTCTTTTCTTTCTTTTATTCACTTTGTTTTTGTAACAATATAAAAACAATGTTTCCATATATAATTAGTACTTGAAAAATAATACCCATGAGCCTGTAAAATATTATCAAAAGTTGCAACGGAATATTTATAATAGCAAGACAAAACCCACTCACCTAATATTAATCCAAAAGAACAGAAACATTTCTACGACGAATAATCTAGTGCTTAGCTTTCCACTAAACCTTTTTCCTTGCTCAACATAGGAATTTAATTCTCTCATCTTTGTATACTTTCGTTACATACATATAATTTTAATACAGTAAAGGAGTATAGAATCTAATCAGGGAAATGCTACCTAGTTTTCTTTCTTTATTTGCACTAGTGTATATATCTATATTAACAAGGAAGAATTCATTATAGGGACATGTATATGGCATGACAATTGGCTTAACATTTATACTACAATTCTATACCAATATATTACTTCCGTTTCAATTTCTCATGCAAGGTTACCTCCTTAATAAATTACTAGCAACAGAAACTCTTTGAATACATGTAACATTATTTCTCCTCAAATATTCCACGCTCAGTAGTTATAGGAATAAATACAAACATCTCGTTATAGAAACCTCAAGATAATATTTACTATTCTTAATTGACATTTACTCTTCAGACAAGGCATCAGTTTTATATATGAATACAATCAAACCATGTCATTGATCATCTTAGTGAGGGATTCAAAGACTTATTACTTACACCATTATTCCTAATCATACGTTTATATAATTCCATATTTCTAACCGAAGTAAATTACATAATTACTAAGCCCAATTCTTACCAGCTAATCCCTAAAAGTACTACTACGTATCAATCCATGGTACATCATTTTATCAATTAAATACCTCTAAATCCTTTAAAACTCTATAGCTTTGATAGCGTGTAACCGTAAGGTCCTTAAATCACTTAAACAACTAAACATTAGTATTCTTACTTATGAAAACAAAATAGTCACATGAGTAATTATTTAGAAGAATAAATATTCAAAATAAAAATTTTAAATTAAAATACGGGATTTTACAACAGGAATCTACAAACAGACACAAGACACGACATGCTTCTTTGGATATATATAAGAGCGGATTATTATAATACAATGATGCGGACCGTAAAGGAAGATGTGCTTACCCAATTAAGCGGAGGTCCACCAGACACTTAAAAGAGCAATGAACAACGGTCCTTTCATTTGTGAAGTGGCAAATGCCATCAATGATGTACCCCCAGAACTGACGATATGCATATTTCCATGAAACCCTAAATAGCCTGCTTAAATCACACGTTAGTATTCAAAATCAGGTCATTCAATAATCTTTCCAAAACCACCAAGTTTAAAGACAAACATTAATCGGACCAATTTAATTTTTTTACAAATTTAAAAGAATACCAATTGAATTTGAATGAATGCTATCGTAAATTTGGAGTTAGAATAAGAATTTTTGTTAACTAAAATCATGAATTGAACGAGATTAATTTAACAGGATTAGCTTCATGGAAGACCTAAAATGCATCAAACACCAATTGTTTTGGACATTATATCACTTAACTTGAAGATTTCCCACTTCTAATTTTATACAATTTACTAAATAATCTATCTAATAAAATCAAATTTTAATAAAAGAACCAACAACGTTCTTGGAAGATTTTCTTACTCAATGTCTCTAAATAAGTGTCCCGCTTTGAAAAATGTAATATTTAAGGGTTTTCAACAATTTCACTTCAAATTTTAGAAAAAAATCAAAACATAAAAAATTCAACCAAAAACCAAATCTTACTTAAACTGTGAGGCTATAACTATAAATTTAATATATTTTAACTCACAAAAAAGTTTTTTTTTATACCAGTAAGGTGATAATTATTACTTATTTTGGGACATGCATATCAAGAAAGAAAACCAAAACACATGACCGAGGGAGTATTATAGATCTGGGAACTATTCAACCATATCAAGCAAAACAAACGTTGAAATTAGATAAAAAAAAAATACATTAAAATAGTGATTAGGGTTTCCATATCGGGTAAAATGTTTGGTGAAACCCCATGCAGTAAACCAGTGTTTAAACAATTTGGCTTAAACTATATAGACAGATGCATATATACAGAGATAGAAACCAGAGAAGATCCTGATAGAGTCAGAGAGAAAGAGATCGAGGATTACTAGTCATCTCAAAGATATAGAAACAAAGAAGACCCTAATAGAAAAAGAGGGAGGGATTCTCCGGGATTTACTTTTTAGGGTTTTGTGACATTATAACTTCTGCTTTTATAACGAAATTCCCATAACTCAAATGACCTATGATGCCACGTTAATGATTTCATTCATTTATTTGATTCGTGATTATTGGTATTCAAGATTTATTCCTTGTGTAAATTTGCTCTTTGATTTTCTATACCTTGATGACATTATAAAAATAAACTATCTTTCTATAAAAGACAACCACAAGAAATAAGTTGAGAAAATGATGAAAAGATACATCTTGGTATTTAATTATCAAAATATACATATGTCAAAATACTTTTAAAGATTAGTACATATTTTACATGATGCTACTAAGTGGTTTCAACTCTATAATGTGGACCCAACCTGCGGAACCGACCCGCATACCCGAATTATAGAACACCAATATATACCCTTATTTTAAAAATATATATACATATTATGTATGTGCAACAAAAAATGTATAAATGCACGAGAAAGAACACAAGAAGAACTCATACAACAACGAGTGAACAAATATGAAACGTTTTTGAATATGTGCGAAGACACGGTTGTAGATGTAACATTGAATAATGAGTTTTTATGATGTTTTTATACTTGTTTTGTTTTTCATTAGTTGATGCTCCTTTAATTTTTTTCTTTTTTGTCTTATGGGGTTTTTTCCTCGTATTTTATATTTTTATCATTAATAGTATAAAAATATGGGTTTTTTTCCCACCATTTAATAAAAAAATAGTTGTTAATTTTTGTTGTGATTAAAAGTTTTACGATTTATTTTTAATTCAGTGTACTTTTCTTAATAATTTAGGAAAATCATTAATAATAAAATGGGTAATTAAGAAAATTAAAAATAGAACCATTAGTTTGTAATGTTTAAGTGACCGTGCAATGTTTACGTGATTCAGTAATCAATCAAATATATTGTTAACCAATATGTTTACTTTATTTATTTTTAACAAGTAAAGAATACCTTGAAAAAATATATTCATTATAAATATGTATAAATACCATTTAGAAAAGAACATCTAGAAAAGTAGAATAAATTTTACGAATTTTGGGTAAATACCCGCACCGAGAACCGTTATACCCATTACAAATACGGGTATGAGTCGGGTAAAATAAGTAAAAAAAATTATATAGACCCGACATGACTAGTATATGATGAAAGAACCGCTAAAACCGTTAGCCGAATACCCAAAAACCGTTGGGTCGGGTCGGGTCGGATAAAATGTGGACGGTAGCTATGTTGAAAAAAGTGATAAAACGGGTAATGGTGGTATATTCAGAATAACTCAAGGTAAATTTATTCGAGATTTTGCTGATCAAATTCAAGCTAAGTCCATCTTAGAAATAGAGGCTTTAACAATGCTTAAAGGGGTTCAAATATGTGCAGAATACATATTCGCAAGAGTTCAAATGGAATCAGATTCGCAACAAGTTATTTTAATAATTAAGAGAAAAAACAGAGTGTCCTTGGAAGATTAGATGTATAATTAGCAAGATTTGGCACCTGATGGAACAAATCGAAGCTGATCTTGAACATGTTCTTAGAGAATCCAACACAGTTGCAGATTTATTGGCAAAACAAGGGAGAATCTTAGGCCTGAATATCAATTCCTATAATATAAAATGATTTCCCGATTGAAATAAAAAGTCTCCAACCAGCAGATGAGACGGCGTTACCCAATTTTAGAATCAATGGAGAAGATCAAATTGAATTAGCTTTTAAATTTTGTTTTTAGGAGAGAGAGAGAATGAAGGTCAATGGCTTATCTGTAAGTGAATTAGCTTTTAACTCAAATGACTTATGATGCCATGTTAATGATTTCATTCATTTATTTGATTGGTGATTATTGGTATTCAAGACTTATTCCTTGGTGTAAATTTGCGTCTTTGATTTTCTATACCTTGACGACATTATAAGAATAAATTATCTTTCTAGATAACACAACCATAAGAAATAAGTAGAGAAAAGGATGAAAAGATACATACAATTGATATTTAATTATCAAAATGTACATATGTCAAAACACTTTTAAATATTAGTAAAAATACAACATGATGCTACTACATGAGTTTACATGATGATACACATATTTACTCATTGCCTAATAATTTGATGATGCATGATGTTAAATAAATAATCATTTATTCTCCCAAATAAATAATATAATCATTTATTCTCCATTTTGACTCATTTTGCACTAATTTAATTAAAAAGAACTAACCCCCCCCCCCCCCCCCCCCCCCCCCCCCCCCCCCCATCTATCTTCTTTTTCTCTAATTAAGAGCCGTTTAGGACAGTAAACCTTAACACAAAAATTGAACCGCTAAAATCATAGAACTAACCAATCTTAAAACATATACTCGGTTTACCCAATCCAATAACTCTATTATGAGGTTTAGATGACCACGAAACCAAGAATCATGCTTTGCAAAAGGTCTAAGAAAAAGAAGAAGTTCTAATGTGAATTGCTGAAGTCACTACGATGTGGAACTCTTGTTATCATATGCTAAGACGTGCATATTAGTATATAAATCTTATATCGTTCTATTTTAAATGATTTGTAATAGATTATGTAGCAAAATATGATGAAATAGACCTGACAAATTCTAATATTTATAAGGAGTTTATAAAGTATTTGTTATGAGGTTTAGATGATCACGAAACCAAGAATCATGCTTTGCAAAAGGTCTAAGAAAAAGAACAAGTTCTATTGTGAATTGCTGAAGTCGTTACGATGTGGAACTCTTGTTATCATATGCTAGGATGTGCATATCAGTATATAAATGTTATATCGTTCTATTTTAAATGATTTGTAATAGATTATGTAGCAAAATATGATGAAATAGACCAGATAAATTCTAGTATTAATAAGGAGTTTATAAAGTATTTGATGATGTTACCATTACCGTATTTCATATTTATAGTCCCACTTCTAATATAAAGTAAAACCTCTTTACAAAAATACTGTATATAGGAATAATCTCTATAATCATAAAAATTCTCGGTCTCAACTCGGGCCCGTTATAATTAAGAATAAACTTTGTATTTGTCATATTCGAGTAATTTTTTATTGTCTCATTGGTATAAAATTCACCTCCTTATAGTAATTAATAATACTTCATTACAAAAAATATATATATTGTTATTTAACACAAAAAATCTGCAAAATCATCCTCTCATTTATTATCTGGTTTATTTAGAAATCGAGATGCAAAAGTAAATTTGAAGATGTTATAATGAGAGCCGAAAGCATCATAAACGATATTGCAAACTATTTCAAGATTCATGTTAAAAAGATGCTCTATTTCCGAAAGCATCATACCACGTAAATTTTAGCACGGCTACAAAAAGAGAAAAAATTCCTAAAGTCATCAAATGAAAACCACCAGACGGAGCTAACGTCAAATTAAATGTGGACGGTAGCTATATTGAAAAAAGTGATAAAGCGGGTATTGGTGGTATATTCAGAATAACCCAAGGTAAATTTATTAGAGGTTTTGCTGATCAAATTCTAGCCAAGTCCAGCTTAGAAATAGAGGCTTTAACATTGCTTAAAGGGGATCAAATATGTGCAGAATACATATTCGCAAGAGTTCAAATGGAATCAGATTCGCAACAGCTTATTTTAATAATTAAGAGAAAAAACAGAGTGTCCTTGGAAGATTAGATGTATAATTAGCAAGATTTGGCACCTGATGGAGCAAATCGAAGCTGATCTTGAACATGTTCTTAGGGAATCCAACACAGTTGCAGATTTATTGGCAAAACAAGGGAGAATCTCATGCCTGAAGATCAATTCCTATAAAATAAAATGATTTCCCGAGTGAAATAAAAGGTCTCCTACTAGCAGATGAGATGGTGTTACCCCATTTTAGAATCAATGGAGAAGATCAAATTTTAGGGGAGAGAGAGAATTGAGGTTAACGACTTCTCTGGAAGCGTACAAGTAAGTGAATTAGCTTTTTTAAATTTTGTTTTTACAAGTTAGTCCTTAAGCTGTTTTTAACTACTATTGCATCAGTCAAAATTTTCAGTTATTAGCGTTTAAGCCTGTATTTTCTAATTCTGAACTACGTAGTCATTTGTGTGGTTTTTCATCCATTTTTATTTTAAAATCAATAAAAAATAAAGAGTGGGTTTTTCCCACCATTATATAAAAATAAGAAAATGATATCATCAAGGAATACAATATTCAAGACAATCAGTAATATTCTTGATCATAATGATAAATGAAGATCAAAGAATAAAGAAACGATTAATCTAGCTTAAATATTGATTAATCATGTTAAGAAATGATTTAAAATTGTTTGCAAGAAATTTAAATCATTAGATGTTTATAACACACACACACACACACACACATATATGTGTGTGTGTATATATAAATTTATATATATTGGTGAGGAAGGCCTACTATTTCATTAATAATACTAACAAATGATCGAAACGACCATATTAAAGAAGAAATGTGAACAATAATAAAAAGAAAATTTTCAAGAACTAATACAAGGTCTAAGTAAATAAATTAAATTTCAAATTTGGATTTGTACCTTTACATGCTTCATGTTGTTGTTCCAAAATTTTTCACGTCTTGTGACGGTATATATTCATATCTCCAGCTTTTTTACGAAACATTTTTTTGAGAGACATACCTCTCATCGGGTATCTCTAACTAACAATTATTTATTCGCTAATTTGCTTTGGCTAGAATAGCACAATGGAGGGTCTTAGGAATCCAATTAGTTAGACTAACTATAAGGTCTATCGGGGTACCAATACACTAATTAACCTGATTTAAATGCTCATAGTAAATATTAGGACCCAAAATCATGAGCATACATTCAATTCAATTTAAAGACACGTAGAGAAACTTACTCGATAAAGGATTTACATCTTACTTTTGTGAATTTTTTTTATCTTTACCAATTATTAACCATCGCATTAAAAAGTTAATCATAGATAAAATCTAAACTGACATTTTAAGGAGATGCGAGATTAACTGGCTTGAGATCAGACCCACCCTGCAAAGGAGCAGATCTGCTTTTCGTTAAAACGGGTGAGGTGGATTGAGATGGAGATGACTAGATGAGGAGGATAGGACACAATGAAGATGGAATTGAGGAGATAGAGGGAAAGGGGTGAGGGAAGAAAAGACGGCCTAGGGGAATGAGGAGCGGTGGTGGATCCCCCGCCCTAGGCGGTGGAGGCTTTAGCTTTTTTAGGTTTTAGGGTTGTGAAATTGAGAGAGAGAAGTGTTATTACCTAGACTGATGTTTAATAACACACACACACACACACACACACGGAATCAATATATATATTTAAGATTATCAAAAATTAAAAAATTCAAATTTGAATCAAATGAGAGTGACTTAACATCCAAGCACTTACTTTGAAATTGAATTATCAAAATCGATTTTGTAGCCCAAGCAACAACTAGATCATCCTTGGAGCCTATAAATAGACCCATTAATGTCTGAAAACAGTCACCACATTATTTCCCTTCAAAATACAAAGGCTTGACAATTTTTGTACACTTAAAAACATCGATTCAGAGCCTTCGAATTCTATATCGACTTGATCGTGCCATTTTTCAATCAAGCTCTCTCAAAGATTATATCATATACCATATTTTAATGCGAGAAAAGGAGAAGTTTATATTGGGGAAACATTTTTAAATTTTGAAGTGTGTGAAATTAACGCTGGTCATACTTTGAATCACATCGATTCTAAGTTTTGTACAAGGTTAATGATATGAGACTCAAACTCAAACCCTACCTCATCAGGATGACTAGCGCATATCTTCGTCTTGTCTAGACTTCACGTTTAAACCATAAATATTGTATTCTTTAATGTATTTTATTGTTGATATCTCTATCTTTTCCTGAATTAGGGTTGACCCGTGTTCCTCGGTATAACTGTCCCTCACTTAAAGCTAAGATCAAGGGAGAATCGGTGGTTTTACCACAGTTCACCCTCCGTCACCAAGAGCAACTGTCAAGAGGGGGAACATTTAAGGTGTATTTCTGTATTGCAGTATGAATTCCATAATTAAATTGCGTGTACCTCATTGAGGAGTATTACTTCCTTTATATAAGCTGAAGTAGGGAGAATTTCTGTCCAGTATTGCCATATTTTCATAGATCTTTTAGCCGTTACTTTCTTATTAATAATATTAGATCTCTCATTTCTTGAAGGAGAAGTATTTTCTTTTCTTTATCTTATTTCCTGCGCATATATAAACATATATCCTCCACATATACAAACATATATTCCACTCTCATACGAGTGAAATTACTCATATATCTTTATATCTTTGGATTGATCATATAATCCTGCATATCAATCATGGGTTAATTGTGGCAATCCTACATATATTATAAATAATCACCAATATATTATATCTTTTATTCTAAGACAACTATAACGTATATCTCTTTAATATAGCATTAATCTTGCCATAAATGATCTTTTATTGATTTATTAGGTCATTATGAACAATCATAGTAAACCCTAATATTAGATTCTACTCCTTCCGTTCCAAAATGTTTGCCCATCTTTCCTTTTTAGAAAGTTACATATTGTTTGTACATTTTGTAAAGTCAACTAAAAGTTTAACTAATGTTTCTATTTAAGCCTTAGTTATGTCTTTGATGTCAAATTTTAATGTAGTGCATGAGGGTATAATGAGTATTTGAGCTATTAGACAAAACAATAACTGCATGTCTATAGAACCTTTACTTTCTTAATGATGGACAAATATTTTGGAACGGAGGGAGTATAATGATGTCAGAGTCATATTAATTAATAAGGGAATAAGAACCCTAAAATTTTACCCCCATCAGTTAATATTACACTTTTCGATTGTACGACTTGTGTATAACTTGAGGTAATTATAATTGTGAGGATCTTCTTATCCTCATAGTCCATGTATTAGAGGCATGGAGGGTAACTAATTGGACCACGAAATGGTATTTTTCATGGGGTTAAGACGATAGTTATTAGCGTTGTTTTGTTAGTATTACAGCTTGATTAAGCAATATTTAGTGAATTATGTATTTTTCATGATTTATTTGCATATTTTTTTGTTTTTGCATAAAGAGGCGCATAATTAGTATAAAAACGAGACAAAGACGAAAGAATACCCAGGGAAGGACCATAAATGAAGAAATCTAAAGATAAAGGATCTAAACCAACTCCTAAAGAAGTAAAAAATGGACCACAATGAAGCTCAGCACAAAAAAGATGCTAACTTGTTGGGCCTAACCAGTTAGGCCGTGGGCTTTTAATTTTTATAGGGTTTGAGACACATATATATAGCCTCTAGCCCCCATATATCATTCATTATTCACCTTTTCAGAGCTCATTTGAGTCTCATAACATCCATCTCTCTAAATATTTCCACTTTTACATATATTTTGGGATAGTTTGTCAATTCAATAATTACCTCTTGCAAGATAAGTTCTTTTTATAAACTTGGCTATCATTTTTATTACTTGTTGCTGGTTTTTATTACCTATTTGAATATTGTTGTACATAGTAAAACTATATATATTTTTGCATGTTAGGAATTGACGACTTCTTTATTGCATAGTATAAATTGTTAGGAAAGCTCCCTAATCGAATACATAGCCGTAATTAGCTCGATATAAACGTGTTAGGATTGACGACCTCCGTATGTAATTTAGGTTAATTGGTCTAGTTAGTAGAAATATATTGGTGGAAATAAAGAGAAATATAAAACGCAAGGAAAATACTATTTAATCTAAGCTCAATATCGTCCATGTATTCAATAATTTGGGTACTTTACCGGTCATTTACTACAATATATGACCAGGGGTCGACACGGCAACCTCACAATTTTCAATAATTTGATTAATTTTTTTAGTGTTTTTCAGAGGAATTTGTAAATAGAGAATTTCAGCAACCCGTTAAATTTATTTCCGGCAACCCCATTCAAAATTATATATTATCTTTTTAATTACATAACATTTGTGTAATGATACTACATAAAGATTAATAATTCTAAATTCTAAAGGTTAAGTAAAGAAATGAAATACCAAAACTATAAACAAAAAAAGAGAAACAAAATTAAGAAGAGATTCTAGTAACTTTAGTTGCAATACCAACTAACTATGAATGCATTATATTCATTAATAGTGTCACATACACTGTAGTTCCGGATGTTTTTATCTTTTTCACTATAACATATTCTGAGCCCTAATATCTACTTAGTCAAACTATTAGTACCATAGTTACAAAACAATTATTAAAATTAAGACTAAATGTTTTCCTATATATTGTAAAAATTCATACGTAAAGAAATCATGCAAATTTAAATTTAGAGAAAACAATAATGTTATAAATCAAAAAATTCTATATTTTGATGAACATGTTGTCCATAAATTATGAAATTTCTCAATAAATTTTAAATTTATAAATATTTCTTCAAAAAATTTAACAATTTGAGCAAATTTAAAAAGGAAATAAAAAAATGTTATAAATTTATCTACTCGATATTATGGGAATTTGAGTATTAAACATAAATTTGGCTCCTTTTGTTCCCTTTACTAAATTGTGATTTTAGGTGCCTTTTTTATTTAATTTGTCAAAAAACTTAAGTTAAAGCTTTTTAGCTTAGCCAAAAAAGCCAGATGACTGAGTGACGCTCTGAAAATATTTTTATTTTCTTATACAAGAGAGGTGATTTTTTTTTTTATAAAAGGGAAAATTTTCAGTCCGCACTAAAATGAGGAAACTTAGGACCGATAAAAAAATTTGGAAACTCCAAAATTAATGTTATGACTTCGCCCTTGGATGGATGCATGATTTTATTTTGATATTGCTCCCGCACTTGCATAAGTAATTTTGTGTGGATGAGGTGGAGAAACTATGGTTACGCCATTGGTTAGAATCCACTTGAGTTGATCTAATCAAATTGTGGATCTCATTGCGGTGTTACAACTGTCATGTATGATGTTTCAAATTGCTGTTCCACTAGTCTCGACAAACTTGAAGCCCAAAACAATTTGTTTAATTTGATATATCCAAAGGTTTTACAATTTTGACCATAAATGTCTAATCGTTTGTTTGTCATTCGGTTTACAAATTTTTATTCGATTACCATGTAGGTGGAATGGATTGGAAGGCTCAGATTGTATTTGAGATATTGAGTTCGAGTTTGAGTTCTATTTGTGATGAGCGATTTATATATTTCGAGTCCAAGTCCAATACGTTTAAGTTCGAATCTGGACCAATCCGATCTTTGATCATGCGGTCCGGATCTATTTCATGGTCTCGCCTACAACGGTAACAACCCTACAAAAGATTGATTTCAACCTAATCGTCAATTTAAAAAAAAAAAAACTTTTTTGCGTATATCTTGGGAAAGGTAATAAATACTGAACAAGATTGATTTCACGAATACATTTCATTAAATGCAGTTAATTAACAGATCTTAACTGATTATTTTTTTAACAAAAGTTGATTAAAAATGTTCATTACTTCAAAAATTTTTATAATAACTGATTATACTAGCTAGTACTAATATCCTAGATGATTCATACATGAAGAATTTTTGCTAAACATAAAAATTAATAAAGAAATCTCCTTTGCCCATATCTTCCAAAAGATAAGATATCCTTCACAAAATTAATTCTTATCATTTTGTGTAATCTACGAGTGCATATTGGTGTACTAAATGGCTAGTCCCTTTTATCACTTTTTTTTATTAGCTGTTCACTATGGGAACATATGATAATTAAGTCTCCATAACAAATTAGCTAATAAAGCAAACTTATAAAAGATAGCATATTGAAAATTTTATCGTTCAGCATCATTAATCTAAACTATAGGAAAATGATAATTAAGCTCACCACTCATACAGTACTGACGACCACACACCAAACAAAATCAAATGTTAATGATCTTGTTTTACTTTCGTTCGGAAGCCTATAAGTGCGTTCATTAATTAGTGTCGCAATTGTTCAACGTATCATTACTCTATATTATGTCACATTGTTGTAATTTCTAATAAATGTTAGTATTAAAAAGGGTTAGCCTGAATTCTATTTAATGTATCATTTATATCCAGGGATCAATTTAGTATATCTTAATTAGTTTAATTAATATATAATTGTAATTCAATATATGTTACCAAGATCCCGAAGGAAATAAGGAAAATATTGTTTATTGCTATATATTGTAATCCTATCTGGGACTGTGCACTTTGTAAGATACATCCTTTCTGTATATTACTATTCACTACATACATAGAATATACATTTTTATATTAATGGTGGGGAAAACCCACTTATTTTATTGATAAATAGTGGATGAAAAACCTCACTGAGACAAAAACAAGAACCATTTGAGTCATCCTACAAAATTACAACGCTTAATAGAAGATAAATAAAACTTGCAAAAACAAACTTTAATTATTGTAATAAACTTCTAATATGGAGGACCAAATCTGCAATTGACCAGTAAAACCCACCGCATCATCTGCTCCATCTCTTCATTTCTCATTTCATTACCATCTTAGATACAGAGAGAGAGACAATCATCCATCTTCTTCAATCCTCAATCGAATATATGGTACACCCTTTTCTTCCAAATTCAATATCCTCCTTAAATACATAGAATATACATATATATATATACTTTATGATGAGTAAGGTTGATATTTATCACGCTAGCTATATGTTGCGTATACTTTAAATAGTACATATGTTGCGTATACTGTTAAAACACTTTTGAAAAAACCTAAAAACGACCCAATCGTTGGATTTCTACAGAATTGGGAAACAATTCTCTAAGAACTACGATATTGATGTCTATTGAGCAGGCTATTAAAAATGAAGAAAATGTGAAGGAATCAAGAAAGTGTATGATGAGACTGAATGTTATTTAGACTATACCGATCTTTGTTCATATCCTTTCTGTAAAAGATGACCACACACGTACGGTGAGGTTCAAACGACATAGTAAGGTGAGATATGCTGAGACTCTTGTACAATCTTTCTTTACGTAGTAATTTTTTGTTGTAAACTAATGATTACGGGTGTATTCTCAAGAAATGCCATCAAAAGTGATTAAATCACCAGACAAATAGGAGAAAAAAATAGGATTTTTATTAGGAGAAAAGCTCAACAAGTACTCATGTCATTTTAGGTGTCTAAAACATAACGACTCAAACCTTATTAACCAAAATTTACTTTACCTAAAACTTTCTTCCTTTAAAGGTACAACTATCAAATAAATAATTCAAAACCCCACTCCAACACACAAGAACTTCATCGCTACCTACCACCACCACTGCCACCAGTGCTCTAACGGAGCTCTGGCGAGGCTCCGGTGAGCTTATCAAAGCTCTGTCGAATCTCAGAAAAGGCAACGTACTGCTGTCCACAGCTTTGTCGTGGTCTACGGAGCTCCTAAAAATTGTTACATGCCCCGCCGGACTGCCGAGAGCCCCCACAAGGCTTCGACAAGTTTACCGGGGCTCTGGAAAGGCTTTGACAAGCCTCCGTACCGCTGCCCACTACTCGGACGAGGTTTTCGGAGCTCCTAAAAACTGTTTAGAGTGTCGGCAGGCTGGCGAGAGCTCCAGCAAGGCTACAACAAACTTTAATATAGCCCTAAGGGGCTGCCCGTAGCTTGGGAGAGATGTTCAATGCTTTGGTTAGTTGGCCAAAGCTCAAGTGAGCTACCCGACGGTATAATGGGCTCCACGATGCTGTGTTGGGCTAATCGGAGTTTTGTTAGTGCTTTCATTAACCCAAAAAAAGGAACTGAACTTACCGAAGCCTTCTAGTTAAATATATTTCAAAGATGAATAACACATAACTATGATATAGCTAAAAAATGCGTAGCTGCATACTAACTGTTTCGGAGAAGGAATTAGAAGAAAGGAAGTTGATTTTGGTGGGAGAAGGAGGTAGATCACTAATAATTCCACAAATGTAATAATCCACCTCTGCACCAAAAATTGTAAGAATCCACCTCAGGGAGGAGACTAATTCTGTCCGAATATGGAACTAATACAGAATACTCCACAAGGGAAAGGACCACCATCCACCGCTCTAAAATTGAAACTATCGGGAGCATTAGTATAACACATTCAAACTGTAAAGATGATTAGTGTTTGTAATTGTCTGGTTGTAGTTTTAACCTTCTAAGCTGGATGATTTAAGATCCAAAATAGGCAAGGTTAATTGAGCTTTAAGCTTCTTGTTCTTTAAGACTAATAAACCAGAAAAGCGCTGCTGGAAGCTGATCAACCAAAGATAGTTCAACATCTAAGCAAAATTATATAATCTGAGCTTAAAAGCTGCAATTAATTAAACAATGCTAAAAAAAAGAAGATATATATACATCATAATACATAGTAGCGTAAGAGTGGCAACTCACCGTAATCATAATTGTCTCCAAGTTCAGGGAGTGTCAAATCAATCTGAGTACATTTTTGGCCACTTCCCTTATATTGAGTTAAACATCGGTTAACTTGATAACTTTGAGATGAATCAAAAAAGTACGACACCTCGAATGTTGAATAACCGCATTCATGTACTATAAGCAGAACCCAAAGAAAATAAGAAGATTTTTTTTTATGATAAATGAAAATTGGTATTTCGGCTTGAACCATAGACAAAACTTACCATAAGGAAAGAACCGTCTAAAGCCACATATTTTATGGCGGGTATAACTCCAAACGGGACAACTATATTAGCCGGGCTGTCTTGATCTTCTTCCACATCAAACTCATTTTCGTATACATAAGCTGTCATTTCATGGAGTGGAGGGGTAGACTCCTAACTAATATTCAAATAAAACCCTTGCAACGAAAAAACCTAAGGTTAGGAGAAACTAGGACGAAATAAATTCAATATTGGAGACTTTTTAGGATTAAGGTTTGAAGCAAAAAGCAACTTGAGACTAAATTGGATAACTCGCCCCCATCGAATCCAACGTTATAAAGTTTTAAGTAAGAAAGCATGGTAAATCTTCTGAATCCACTAAGAAATTCAACTAGACAAGACTTGAGAGTGAGACACACGCTTGATAAATCATTCCCCAGTGCTTTTACCAAAATTTCAAAATAAATCCGCCTAACCCTCGTAAGTGTTCTCAGCTTCTGACGGAAAACATAAAATCCATCTTTAATTTCACCCTTGAGAAAGCTTTTCAAGTCTTTCTCGGCGCATTGATGAAGCCTTTCTAAACCAACTCGGCGTCGCTTTGCAAATACTCAAAAAGTTCCAACATAGCTATAGCTTTTTTCCCCTCTGGGATATAAAATCCATAAGCCTAAGACCTTTTTAAGACTTGACGACACTCAACTATTTGCACCAAAGCTTTAACAAACTGAAGCCCAACAATGGGTGTTGTTAAATTAAGTTCTAGTTTCTCAAGTTTCACCTTTTCAAAATTCAACAAATCCTGTGACGCTTTAAGCCTCAAGTTCTCATTAGGTACCCACTGCTCATACATGAGAATGGCTCGCCATCTCTCTCCTCTTTTCTTCCCCGTACATCTCTCTCTTGCCTAAACTGATTGCAAGCTGCATGATCTCCGTGTCTGTGCCAATGCCCCAAACACACTCAGCAAAACTCGTACATGCACGGTGCCATGCAATTAGTCATGTTCTTACATCCCTCTTTCTTCTATATCGCCTTTTTACACTTTGGACGCGTCTTCGTGTAGGCTAAAATCCAGCTCATATACGTCCGATTAGGTTTACATTACTCACTAGCTCTTTAACGAATGAGCTATATAGACTTTTCAACGAAAATGATAACTCAAAAATAGATTTACCACTTCGGAAGAAGATATCTAAATTATATCTATTCTTGAGTTCTCCTTTTCGTTGAATGGTCTACATAGCTCCTTTGTCAACCATCAAGTGAATGTAAACCTTATCGGACGTGAATTGGATTTTGTGAATTGGATTTAAGCCTACGTGAAGTTATCTCCAAAGTGTAAAAAGACGATTGAGAAAAACAATGGATGTATGCACATGACTTGTATGCATGGCGCCGTGCAGGTACGAGTTTTGCTGGGCGTGTTAATTTGGGGCCTTGGTGCAGACACGGTGATCACGCTTGCAACTGGTTTAACCAAGAGGGAGACGTACGAGGAAGAAAAGAGGAGGGAGATGGTGTACCATTCTCTCATAAGATACACACATTATTATGAGCGGTGGGTAGCTAATAAGAACTCGAGGCTTAAAGCGTCACAGGATTTGTCGAATTTTGAAAAGGTGAAACTTGAGAAACTACAACTTAGTTTAACAAAGCCCATTGATGAGCTTCAGTTTGTCGCCAAAGCTTGGGTGAAAATAATTGATTGTCGTCAAGTCTTAAAGTGGTATTACGCTTATGGATCTTATATCCCCAAGGAGCAAAAATCTATGTTGGATAATTTTGAGTATTTGTAAGGCGAGGCTGAGTTGGGTTTAGAAAGGCTTAATTAATGTGGTGAGAAAGACTTGGAATGCTTTCTCGAGGGCGAGATTAAAGAGGATTTTATGCTTTCCGTCAGTAGCTAAGTACAGTCACAAGGGTTAGGCGGACTTATTTTGAAAATTTGGTAAAAGCACTAGAGAACGCACTACAAGAAAAAGTTCATTACCATCAGTTTACTTTTTAAAAACTGTTGCTAAATTGAATGTCGTTAAATTTTAGCAACAGAATAACAACTAATTATGTTGCTAAACTATTGCTGAAATTTAGCGACACTCACTTTGCCAAAAGTTTTTAAAAGTATACTGTTGGTAAATAAACTTTTTTTTTGTAGTGATGGTTTATCGGTCGTGTGTCTCACTTTCAAGTCTTGCCTGAAGTTCCTAGTGGGTTCAGAGGATTTACCATGCTCTATTACATAAAACTTTATAAAGTTGGAATCGATGGGGCAGGTTACCAAATTCAGTTTCAAGTTGCTCTTTGCTTGAAAAGTTAATCCTAAAAAATCTCCGATTTTGCTGTTATCTCGTCCTAGTTTCTCCTAACCCTAGGTTTTTTCGTTGCAAGGATTTTATTTGGATATTTGTTTGAAGTCCGCCCCTCCACTCCAAGAATGACGGTTTATGTCTATGAAAATGAGTTTGATGTGGAAGAAGATGAAGAGTGTCTGGCTGACATAGTTGTGCCATTCGGAGTTATACCAGCCATCATATATTTAGCTTTAGATGATTCTTTCCTTATGGTAAGTTTTGTCTATGGTTCAATGCCGAAACACCATTTTTTATTTATTATCAAAAAAATTCTTCTCATTTTCTTTGGGTTCTGCTTATAGAACATGAATGCGGGTATTCATCATTCGAGGTGTCAAAATGTTTTGAGTCATCTCAAAGTTATCAAGTTAACCGATGTTCCACTCGATATAAATGAAGTGGCCAAAAATGTACTCAGTTTGATGCTCCCCAAACATGGAGTCAATTATGGTTACGGTGAGTTGGCACTTTTACGCTACTAAGTCTTATGATGTATATACTCTAAATTTTTTTGCATTGTTTGGTTGCTGGTTTTAAGCAGCCTAGATTATATGTTTTTGCTTAGAAGCTGAAATAACTTTGATTGATCAGCTTTCAGCGACGCTTTCTAGTTTAGTGGTCTGAAAGAACAAGAAGCGTAAAGCTACATGAACTTTGCAATTTTTTAACCTTAAACTATCCAGCTTAGAATATTAAAACTGCAACAAGACAAAAACTGATCATCTTCATAGTTTCAATTATAACGCAGTTGGTCCATATATAGAGGCTAAAGTCTTTTACACCGGTGGATGGTGGTCCGTTCCTTTAGGTATTATATCTGGGTGTAACTTAATCGAAATATGGGGAATATTGACATAGCTTAGGTAAAATATATGGACCCATAATGTTCCGTTTGACTTTGAGGACTATACAGACATTTTAACCAAAGCATGGGACCGACTATGTTGCAGTTCAAACTACAGGGACGCAACAAAAATCTTTCCAGCCATTTTTATAATTCACTTGAAGTTTATACTTAAAAGCTTGAATTAATATATATAGAATAGATTAACTTCTTGGAAGATTCTTTCTGGGTTCTATTAGCCTGAAAACCTTGAAACTTGAAGCTGGATGAACTTGCTTTGTTCTCAACCTAAAATACCCCATTTTTTCAAGAAAGCCATTGACTAATATATATTTATTTTTGCAATTGTTAAGACATGCAAGGAGCACTCAACTTCTGATCATGGGATTCAAGTTTGGGTAACCAAAAACTTGTCGTATATATCTCTAATGCACTACGGCAAGCTTATGTGTTGATTATTTCTACCAAGCAATCTGAGTTGCTGTTTATTGAGGCTCTGTTAGCCAAATCTCCTATGCTTGAGTGATGGAGACCAATTTACAAGTAGATTTGGTCAACAAAATAGTAAATTAACAATTGAAAAAGAAGGGGATGAGCTACAATAAGAAGACTTGGATGAGAGAACAGTTTAACTCACAACTTTTGATTAAACACTGAATGAAAGAACTGTTTAAATTATGCAACAACGTAACCCTAATGGACTGAAACGAGTAAAGGCTCCCTAACATAGCATAGGACCAATCCCTAGTGATCGCAAGTAATGATAATATTACTAATAAAATAACAAATAATACTGGTATTCACCACTCGCCCTCGCTTGAAAACAAGCTTGTCCTCAAGGTCGTAGCAAAATATGGTATCCGATGAACAACGATGAATGTATGTCTTGCCTCCCACAATCAAGTACAACCCTGAACACTTTTCGCCAGCCTTTCAATCGAATATTTCCCCGATCATGTGAAATCCCGGTCAAACTCTGCTAACCCGAATATACACTATCCTTTCGACTCTTCGGTACTCAACAGATCCAGCTGGTCCATAATAAAATCTTAAAGTCACAACCGGAAGCATAATTAATTACTCGAGTAAACCAGAAATAAATACCAACATCTTTAGTTTGTGCTAAAACCCATGTAGCCAGGGGAGGAGCTGGGGGGCCGGCAGGGGCTACATGCCCCCATATTTTCGGAAAACAATTTTTTACAGTGTAATTTTTTTATTTTTTTTAACGAAAAATAGCTGTTTAGCCCAGCATAATAAAATTTTAAAATTCAGCCCCCCATATACCGATTCTGGCTCCGTCACTGGATGTAGCAAACTCTTCTTTTATATCAACCCCTCCACTACATAAAAAGGTTAGATTGTAGACGGGATTAGTGACAGATTTTGTTTTCCAACAACGTAATTGGGGACGGCATGACGACGAATTTCAAATTTACTAACAGAAATGGTCATTTAGCGAAAGACTTTTAACATATTTGGCCGTTCTGGATTGCAACTTTTTTTTGTAGTGCTCTCTTTTGACATAATTTCTTCCAAAATGGGTTAATGCATGCAATCACTACATGGATTTTCCTTTAAATAAGCAATCTCAAATATGTTATCCAAGAAGGACGAGGGGCACCAGACTCCTCCATTTGGGGGAGTTAGCGAAACTGCCCCTCCGTTTTAGTGATTCGGAATAATTTTTTAGATACGTTTTTTTTGTATCAATGCATTATTTTATTTCGAAACTGTTTGTTAAAAAAAATCTGTAAAATTTCCAATTTTATATATCTTTTTGTTTTTTACTAAACTATAAATTGCCAAATAAACAATTAAACACCAAAAAATTTATAAAAGTTAAAGTTTTACTGATTTTTTTTAACAAACATTTTCGAAATAAAGCAATACATTGATACATAAAAATGTATTCGAAAAATCATTATGAATCGCAAAAACGGAGGGGGAGTTTCGCTAACTCCCCCAAATGGGAGAGTCTGGTGCCCTTCCTTCTTTCGGGAACCATCTGAAAAAATTAATCACAACCGCATGTAATGTTTTAGATAGGGGTGGCATCAGTTCGGTAACAAATTTTTTGACCCCATACCAATACCAAAACGAAATAGTTTGGTTTTTAAAAATTAATACTATTACCGAAATAAACAAATCGGTATATCGACAACATCGGTCAGTATCGATCAGTTTATACCAATATTAAAATGGTTAGAATTACATAAAAAATAGAAACCCACATAACTACTTTGAAAGACAAGATATAAATCATCACACAAATGAATAAAGAAAATAGCAACTTTCAAAATTAAAAGCTTATAAAACCAATAGTAATGTTTTCTCAACATCAAAAGAAAACTCAAAGATAATAATAAATCACAACTCAAAAAATGATTGTGTTAAATGATTTGTTGCTATATGATTCCCCAGTTTTTTTTATTACTCCGTATGTGAAATGATTTGTTGATATATGATTGTAAAATACATATACTTCAATAAATCATAGTTATTTATTTATTTATTATTGTGTGATACTATTTGTTGCTATATAATTCCTTAATTTAGTCGATCAAAACTTCAAATGTATGATCGGATTGGAATTAATTTGTAATACTAAGGTGTTTGAGTGAAGTGTGGAAATCAAATAATATTAAAAATGTGTAAGTGACTAAATATAAATTTTAGTACGGTACAGTATTGTACCAGTCCACTAAATTTTGTACTGGAACTGAACCGGTTTCTTCCAAACGGTACGGTACAACCGGACCGATTTTTCGGTATACCGAAGTTTCGGTACTAAATAGTTTGGTTCGGCTCGAAAGTCAGTCGGATACAAATCGGTACAAAATGGTCAACCCTAGTTTTTAGAGTAGACAATCAATGGCGCCAATAAGTCTTTCTCCTTTCTAAGTATCTCCTCAACATACAAACACATAACATATATTTTGATGGTACACCAAGATTAGCAATATCCCTAGGCACCTATGGCTGCTCAAATAATTTCCTAAAAAACATGCAAGCAGGGGTGGCCCTGAATTTTTTGTTCCCCGTTGCAGAAAAAAAGTTACGGTCTTTTTTTCAATTCTCGTTCTAGTATGAAGTTTCAATATAAAATATTTTTATATTGGATTAATCAAAAATTAACTCTCAAACAAGAAAATTTATTAATATGAAAAGAGTTGTGCCCTTTTAATATTTTTTACTAGCATTGATAGACCTTAAATTTTAGGTCTACGACATGAACTCTACTCAAAGGCTATGAGACAATCAGATAGCTCATTTTTAGGGCTTGACCCGGACTTCTTGGTACCTTTTTATGACATGCGCATAAATAGCTAAAATTAAGGGGGACTTGTTGTTTTAACCGCCGTTTAACAGAGAAGTGAGAAGGTTAAACGTCTTAGAGTTTTTCTGGTGAATGTAAATATCTATTGAATGTAAGTATGGTTAGTAGTACCTGATAATTAAGTGTATGTGTGAGTTCATATGGATTCTGATAATCTCCTTCTTGGATTATGAGCCCCTTATATAGGTGGCGGAGGCGATCTAGGGAGTATCTTTCATGATTGGTATGATCTTGCCAATCATATATTTGCTATATCTTTCATTTCCCTAATGCCATGCTGAGATATATCTTGCTATATCTCTTTTATCTTTTCACCGACTTGGCTAGCCCGGAGGAGCCACGCCGCTTCTCGCTGGCGAGGGGAGCTCTTCCGAGAGACCATGTCTCTTTCGTTAGACTTCGGAGGCGTTAATCTTATAGCTTTATCCCATCAGATAGTTGAATATCCTTTGGTGAGGAGGCCCTGGCATGGGTTATTCACCTATCTTTTAGTCTTGCTGTCAGATATCCTTTCATTTATGCTCAAGGAACATATCTTTGAGTGTTTGACCCTATCTTTATGAGATATGTATGTATAGATTTGGTGTCTTCTTTCCTTCATGGCATATCTGATTGATTATCTTAGATACATGAGTATCTTTTTGAGGATATCTTGCTGATAAGCTCCTCGACAAGTGAAGCGGGTTCCAAACCCTATATGCTCCCCTCGACGGAGTTACTAAATATTCATTAACTCCGTCTTCATTGCTAGGTTTCAGACTATGTGTATTACAATCGGTGCAAGGTCCTAACCCTAATATTTAACCTCCATCAATAGCTCCCTAATTGTGGAAGTGCGAGGATCGGACCCTCCTAGTTCTGAAGCCCTTATTCTTGCTCCTGGAGCTTTTGTTTTATTCTTCTCCTTGGGAGATCCTTGGGTCATTAGATTTTTTTTCGCTATGCGAGAGGCTGAGGGCCACCTTCACGATTAGCCGTTTTACTTTCCCTTTTTTTAATTGTAAAGAAGGGTGTCTTTTTATGCTTGTATTTTTCCTCCCTCATTGGTCTTGTCACGACGGTTAGAGGGACGTTAGTGGGGGAAGTGGTGAGAGTTCTTTTTTCCAGGTGTAATGCAAGGGTTGGGTTTTCCTCTTTCCTCTATGTGACGTGCAGTAGTTTCTCAATAATGGGGGAAATGGCGCTGGTGGGACCTATCGGCAGTTCAAATCATTTCCACTTCCCCACTCTTGTACAAATGCTGAGAAGTGGCGTAGTGCACCTTCATCATTAGGGGCCATAAATGTGGGAGTCCATGCTGGCCTATCTCCTTTTTGTTTTTTATCCTTTTGAATTTCGGTCATCTTCTTCAATCGCCTTGTTGCTTTTTTAGAGAGAGAGCGCTTCCCCCCAAGCCAGACAAGAATGGAACCATCTTGTCCTTCTACTACAACTGTTTCTATATCGTCCAGTGATCTCGAAACTGTGATGGACAAATTATTGGAGGACGTAGGAGGTCCAGCCATTGCAGCTGTTCCTATTGCCTTTGCGGTGCCTGCGACTTTATCTGAATCGCATTGTCAGAATGCTAGCTTCCCCCCCAGAAGAAGAACCACCCTTAAAACCCTTTTCAAGCCGAAAGAGGCCATATGCAAATGCGTCTTCTGCCCAGACTCATTCCGCATCCTCAATGTTGCTGATGCAAGAGTTAGCGTCCCGCCGTGTCCGTCGGGGCTCTCGGCCTTCGCAAGCGCCCAAAGCTGATGCGCCTCCCCCCGAGTGGGAAACTTTCACGCCTGAGAGGGGTACTTTCGTTCCTCCTTAAAAGGAAGACAATCCTTGCAAGGAATTATTCCCCCTCTGAGGAGTGCTCCCCGAGTGGTTCCTCGAATTGATCTCGCATGAACCCTCCCCTCGCCCTCGACCGAAGAGATGGCTAGGGGTCCTTATATGCCAGACGTGCTCCCTAATTCCTGGACCGGGAGACTTCCCGTTGTCGTACATAGGCTTCAATATCTTGCTGAGGTACACTTATTTCTTGTGTACCTTGCATGTCATTCATAGATATTTTTTCTTTCGTTATGTTTTTTTTCTTTTCTCCATTTAGGATCTCTTTTCCTCCTTAGGCCCTTCCTCTTATGCCCAGAAAGGAGAAGGTCCCAAAGGAAGTTCAAGAAGTGGCTGATATTAAGGAAGAAGACATGAGTAAATGGCTCATAGAATTGATACATCACTTTCCACCGGAAGCACGGAAAAGCAAAAGGGTCATCCTCCGGACCGAAGCCCATCAGGGACAGGTCACAGTATGTGGGGAAGTGGTGACTCATGAAAGGAGAGTGGTATCCACTCATCCAGGGTCAGAAAGACCTCCTATCGTCTGCTCTGACAAGGACTTGGATAGGTTAAACCCCTCGCACACCGACACCCTGATTAACAAAGCCAGGATCGATGTATATGACGTTGAAATGATACTTATAGACAAGGGAAGTGCTGTGAACATCATGTATGGGAGTCTATTCAGAAGGCTCAAGATTCAAAAGGAGGACATAACGATCTCCGACGCACCCCTATATGGGTTCAGCTCTAAAAGGGTAAACCTTCTCGGAACCCTGGTCCTACCGGTCAAAATGGGAAGGTGGCAATGGCAACAGAGTTTGTCGTCGTCGTCGATATGAACTCCCCTGACAATGCGATATTTGGACATCCTTGGCTCCCCGCAATGGGGGCAGCGGCCTCGACATACCACAAGCAGATCAACTTTTACAATGAAGGAAAGATAGAGATAATCTGGGGAGTGAAGCCCCATCAAGGAAAGAGATGAAAAGCTTCAATGGAAGCAAGGTATCTGCGAGACCTCAAGGCAGGAGAAAAGATCAAGGAGACTCGCTCACAGGCTAAGAAAGAAACTACCCCTTCGGATAAACATCGAAGGCTAAGCAAGAAACTAAGCGAAGCCTAGACGATATTTCATAGGAGTAAAACCCGATAAACATCGGCCAGTTCGGGTATGGCGCAAACATGTTATAATTCTGTCCACGGGCTTAGAATGTTTAGTTTTTGTTTCATTTTTATTTTTAGAGTGTTAGTTTCATTTTCAAGGAGAGGTTGCGCCCCTCGGGCACCTTGTGTGTCAGGAGACGAAAAATAGAAACTTGTAACTTCTTCTGAAATCAATAAAAGTTCCTTTCTTTAAGAATTTTTGTCTCGATAATTATAAAAGAAAAAATATCGGAAATAGATAGCAACTAATATATCACATGCGCCTTCCTCCCGAGAGCTCCACTTTGATATGGGAGAAAGGGAAAGGAAGGGAAAGAAGGAAGCAAGCAAGCAAACAATGAAAGCAAATGAAACAAAGGCAAGAAAAAAGGAGAAACAAAAGAAGAAAATACTTAGCATAACAGCAAATTGTTCAAAAGAAAAAAGAAGAAGGGCCACACAGGGCCAAAAGACAATCAACCCCTATGCAAAGGAGAAAACAAAACAAGAAAAAGAAAAACTAGCAGGATTGGTCAGGGGGAAGAGGGAGCCAAGACAGACTCCTTGGCCGCGATAACATCCTCGACGGTCGGAAGATCCCTCTTATAGGGAAACGACACATCAAGTAATCAAAGGTTCTCCTGTGGAGTCTCGGTCTAGACCATCACCGGAGCATGGGAAAGGAGGACATCATTGTTCACCTTGAGCTCCATGGCCTGAGAGGTGGCCTCCACCTATCCCCTCAGGTCATCCTTGAATTTTTGGGCCTCCGTTATATCTTGCTGAGCCTTCATCTCAGCCTTCACCTCATTCATTTTTTATTGGCCTTGAATTGTAAGGGAATCTACAGCCAACTGCAAAAGAAGTAAAAACAGTAAAGGGTATGCATCTCAAAATCTTTTTCAAGAAGTAAAAACAATAAAGCCAATATTATCCCTAGAAAATGACGAGTTTGGCTATCCTCAAGCTGCCCCATGGGTATAGAACTCAAAGCTCGGAGCTCATCCCAGACAAGAAGAAGAACCACCGTTGAGAAGTCATGCCTGATATCCTTCCCATCAGAAGAGGCATGACCCCTCTCCCTCCAATCCAAGGGGGGAGTTTGCAAAGGAAGAGGGGTGACAGTCCTCGACGTCGGAGGCTCAGACATGGGAAAGGGAGGAGAGAACTGATGAGAATTATCCTCCTCCCCCACAAGGTCAACGGTGTCTAAGGGCAAGAACCCCACACCTATAGCAGAGGCCTCCCGCATCTCTCTCGCTCCAAAACGGAGATGACGATGACCTGCGAAAGTCCCCAGTTGGGCAGATAGACCCGGAGGGGGGATTGGCGCCAAAGAAGCTTCTACCTCGGCTGTTTTGGAAACAGATGAGGTCCTTCCCGTCTTTCGAGAAGTAGAGACGGGAGGAGCCTACAAAAGTTAAAGGAAAAAAGAATACTTAAAGGAACAAAGGAAACCGTCCACAGGGCATAAAAATCACATTAAGGGCGGAGTAAAAAAAAGAAGAAAGAAAATTAACCGATACAAAGCTAGCCTATACCTCAAGATCCGACAGTGGCACAGATAAATCCAAGGAAAGCTTGACCTGAATAAACTCATTATCAAGACCGTCAGGGGTCTGGGGAACCTTTGGGCACTTCAGCACGTCGTTCTTGGACCTATTGTTGCGGTTGAAGGCCACAAGGTTGTAGGTCACCTTAGTGACCCTGAAGGGATATATATCAGAGGCCAATTTTTGGCGGTTGGGAGAAAAGTTCAGGAAGCGATAGCAAGCTCTTGCATCCATTCAAGGCGCATGGTGAGGACCCCAATAATTGAGCAGGCAGTGGAGGGTGTGTTTCTTCCCCTTTGAAAAGGTCATGCCAGGACGCTCCTCCATCATGAGCGGGTCCTGGGGAAATAAAGTAGTGAAGCGAGGAGCTCGCACCCATGGACCAATCATGATCAGGGTTTCGTGAAGGATAGCCTTGTTTACCAAATGAATTCCCATGACAAGCAAGTTCTGTGGAGGGCGAGGAGAAAACTTTAGCTTTGGGATGCTAGGGGCCTTCGAAGCTGCCCAGTTATAGATATAACACGCCATAATATCCTCGATGGTGAGAGGAACCCCAACCTCCTCAGCGAGGCAAAGGCTTCCCAAGAGGATACGCTAAGCATTTAAGCCCAACTGGAAGGGGGGAATCCCCAAGCAGACCAGGAAGTCTACCAAAAGGTCCTTCATAGGGAGTCTCATGCCACAATGCCTAAAGATGGAGGCAGAAAAATCTAGAGCCCCAGACTCAGAACTGAAGGTGTCACCTAGCACCTCAGCATCGTTAATCGGCTTGCAAACCCGGATCCTTGATGGGATCCTGAAAGCCGCCTTGAAATTGTATTCTCCCATACCGTTGAAGAGAGAGAGACATAGACCATCGGGGCACAAGCCACAGCAAGGTCGGTGTACTAAGTAGAAGGAAGGAAGGGGCCCTCGAGTATAGAGAATTCCCAAGCAAGGATCTCCTCGAGACCCTCTATGATAGCCACATCGACAGCAGCAAGGGGAATAGTATCATCCTCTTATAGAGCATTGTCCTCCATCATGAAGGGTTCATCCTGAACCGCAGGCTCCTCTAGAGCATAAGGCCCCTTAGAGGGCAGGAAGATTGCAGCGGTAGAAGAATCCACATCCATGAGAAAGGGATGGGAAGATGAAGAGTGTGTTGGGGAAGCCATGAGAAAAGGTTGGGAGTTTTTTGTGTTTTCAAGAGAAAGTCGATCTAGTTCTTAGAGAGAAGATTTCAGGAAAGCATAATGAGATGATTGTAAATGATCCAATATTTATATGAGACAAAAAGGAAATCACGAACTTCCACAAGGAAGAAATCTCTGCAATGATGTGGGGGTTTCCGCCAAGTTTCGGTGTTTGAGTAAAAATGGGAGAAGTAGAAAAGTGTCTAAACCGCCAAAAGGCCCACCACTGTCATGAATAGCAGGAACAAACGTACAACAGCTTTTGAGCATGACCACATGTCAGTATCCTATAAGCGATAAGTTCTTCATCTCCTTAATTACTATACTGCCAAATACATTGTATAAAGCGCCACCATCATAAAAAAGTAGTGGGCAATGAAACACCTCCACGAAAAGCAAAAATCACTCGTCCCATCTGTCATTGAAGAGGGCATGCCTCGAGGAGGGGGGAAAGCGCCATCGAATACATTGGTGGCCTACGGCCTCTTATTGTTGCTTCAAATGCAATTGTTATTTCCCTCGATGATGGAGATCTCAAGCAATTAAGAACTCTTTGCACGGATAAAGATGTCTACTCCGCCCCTCGCGATGTATTCAAGAGCAATGGGCGTGGAAAAGTGATGCCCAATGGGATCCAAAGCTCCTACCATCTGCTGAGGAATGGCGCAAAGGGGAGTAAGATTTAGGGTATCGCTGAGAACTCTAATGAGCCGAGGATCTCCCAAGGAAAAGAATAAAACAATAGCTCCATGAGCAAAAATAAGGGCTTCAAAATTGTGAGAGTCCGATCCTCGCACGCCCACAATTGGGGAGCAGTTGATGGAGGTTAAAAATTTGGGTTAGGACCTTGCATCGATTGTAATACACGTGGCCTGAAACCTAGCAATGAAGACAGAGTTAAGGATCATTTAATGACCCCATCGAGGGGAGAAAATAGGGTTCTGAACCCACTTCCCTCGCCGAGGAGCTTATCAATGAGATATCCTCTAAAAGATACTCATGTATCTAAGACAATGAATCAGATATTCCATGAAGAAAACAATACACCAAATCTATATCGACATATCTCATAAGGATAGGGTCATACCCTCAAAGATACGTTCCTTGAGCATAAAACAATTCATATCTGACAGCAATAATAAAATACAAGCAAGGAACTCCCGACTGGGCCTACTCACCAAGGGATGTTCAACTATCCGGCGGGATGAAGCTATAAGATCAACACCTTCGAAGGCTAGCGAAAAAGACATGGTCTCTCGGAAGAGCTCCCCTCATGAGGAGAAGCGGCATGGCCCCTCCGGGCTAGTCAAGTCGGTGGAAAGATAGAGGAGATATGGCATGATATATCTCAGCGTGGTATTAGAGAAATGAAAAATATAGCAAAGATATGATAGGTAAGATCATACCAATCATGAAATATATTCCCTAGATCACCTCCACCACCTATATAAGGGGCTCATAATCCAAGAAGAAAATCATTTGAACCCATATGAACTCAGACATACACTTAATTATCATGTACTACTAACCCTACTTACATTCAATAGGTATTTACATTCACTATCAAAACCCTAAAAGGTTTAACCTTCTCACTGCTCCGTTAGGCTGAGTAGGTTAAACGGTGGTTAAAACACCAAGTCCCCCTTTATCTTAGCTATTTATGCGTCGGTCATAAAGAGATACCAAGAAGTCCGGGCCAAGCTCTAGAAATGAGCTATTTCATTGGCTCATAGCATGTGAGTAAAATTCACGCACTAGACATAAAATTCAAGGTCTATCACTACCATTTCCACACTTTTCATGCAATAAGTTTTTTAAATGTACACTTATAATGCTATAGCTCAAAAAGGAGAAACTAGTCATTGGGTAGTAGCATGGTTTTAGAGTTGGTCACGCGATTTTGCTCACCGATAAATTTAGCTTATTTGTAGTTGTGGGGCGAGAACATAAAATTTGGGGTTGCTAAGAAAAATTTTCGGCTCAAAGTTTACTCATATTAGTGGCTAATATGAGTAAACTTTTCAACCTCACAACAAAAAATCACTCTTTCATAAAGGTTTTTTATAAAAACAAATAACTTAGACTATCACCAACTAGTCGGCATTTTTGGCTAATTTAAGAGCCTTATTTGTTGAAAAAATATACACTATTTTTTTGTTGATAAACTAGATAAAAAATCACCTACAAGATACGATTTGATAGAGAGAATAGAAAGAGCCAAACTAATAATTAATACTCAATTAACCAAAATATCGATAAATAAAATAATCTTAATATAATTGTTACATATAAGAAATATAAAATATTTAATCTGATTTATTTTGAGTATTTTGGTAATTTTTTAATAATAATTAGATTAGTATAGATATTATAGCTTTGATTAAGAACACACTTAAAACTATACAACCATATGAAATCGTGTTAAATTACACCATGTGGCACTAGTAGTCACATTTATAGTTGGTAGTTATTTAGAGTAAAGGTACTACAAGCACTTTTGGATTTTTCACCTACTTTTCTGGTTTTTGATTTGTTTTCTTTATTTTTTAATTTTTTAATTGTATATGTATTAATATTCATATAGTATCACAGTACGAAGTGTAGTAGGTAATGACAAAACAAAATTTAATTTTGGAAGGTGTTTTCGGAAATAAAAGTTAAGGAGTTGTTAAAATACTATATTTAAAAATTACTCTGAAAAACTTTCTAGAAAAATTCAAATTATTGTATATTGTAGGGTTGTCGTGGTAACCCTCGGTCAGCCTTCACCCTCTGCTTATTTGGGCCTTAGTACCACTGCCATCTGTATTTGTCAACTTATTTGTAGGAGTTTTTTTCTTCTCTCTTGATGGTATATTAGTCTAATATTTATTGTCAACCAACAGACTTAGCAATTTAACCCTATATGTACCTAAAAAGGACGTAATAACTGCATTTAATCCTATTCTGAAATTAAGTTTGCTTAGAAATGATTATTGATCGATAATGAATAACTACACCTCATGTACAACAAAAATGATCGTAAAAAATACTTAATTAAACCCATACGGTAACTTTTGGAATGCCATCACATCCTCTAGCTTACTTAGTACTCGGCTCGAGTGTTTCGAACTTAATCTTCTAGCTATACAATTCGATCATGAAGAAGCGTATTAATGGCAATTAAACATTTTCAAAGATGGGGGAATAAACAAAATTTGTGATTGATGGATAAGAGGTTGTCCTACACAATACTATAAATTATCCTCATGATATCATTTAGGTTATATATATATACAAAGCATAAGCTTTCATATATATATATATATAGCTTATGCTTTGTGGTGAAACCATCTTCAATAGAACTTGATACATTGCCATCTTTAGCCATTTCTATTTCAGTATTATTTTTCCCCTTATTCATTTTATTTTTATTTATCAGTTGATGAGTATATAAGAAATCTAGCTAAAGTTTGATTTTTTTTTAGTGGATCTTAGTTTCTTCAGTTAAGCCCTGGCATTGCATTTTGGGTTTATCACCGGGTCATACTTTTAGTTACTATCAATATGTAAACCCGGATAATATATTGTAAGATTAAGTCATAGATTAATGAATTACTCATATCGCACAAAAACCCTACTTATATTTTAGTCCTCGATTTGAATAAGTTTATCCCTCCGTGTACCAAAGAAGGGAAAACAAGGTAGCAACAATCCATGAATCCAATACTATCACACTGAGGACCCAGAAGAACATACAGGTAAACAAAGCCCCATCATCATTAATGGTCACTAATTCCAAAAATATTTGATCTAAATATTTGGATTTATCTATACAAAACATTGTTCATGGTTTGTCTGATGATATAATCATAATTAATAAAAACATAACGGTAAAAGCCGAAACTGCCCTCACCACAGGTTTTTCATGAGATACGCTTATAGACGGGAAAATACACACATGGATAATTTATTTAGTTATCGGGATTGAGCAAATAAATTATGTACTCAAAAAAACCACATCATTACGAAATGGCACGAAAACGTGTTGATTTCAAACGAGATGTTTATGAAAACTGTACCTCCATATTGTAAGTTGTTGATATCTTCTTAACACTGTGTAGGGTTGCTATGGGAAAATCTAAGTTAAAGTGTTTTTGCAAGAGATATGCTAAAAGCGTAAATAGCGTAAAGTTTTAGGTCTTAAAATTGAATCAAGATTTTGTAAGGTTTTTTTAAGTTTTGAATCGATGCTTTTTTTACTACGAAAGTGCGCTTTTTGATACAATGGCTGTTATTGAAAAAATAGAGAAAGTACTGGTAAAAACAATTTTTTGTTTATAACAACTATAGTATGTGGAGAGAATTTTGAGGATAAAACTAAATTTAATATTCTCTTTGAAGTTACCACACAAAACCCGCATAGACATATCAAAAGAGCAGATCTAATAAGATGAAACTAAGTACGTATCTGGCTTCCCTGGTAGATTTGTTTTCTTGTTTGTTCTTGCTAGGGGTGTTTCGGGAAGGTTTGTGAAGAGCTATTGATGGCCCTAAGTTAGGATAATTGTCCTTGTCATCATCCATCTCAGACAAGTTCTCACCTTAATTGAAGAGGACAGCATTCCACATAAACAAAAATATTAACATATTAGACCAAATAAAATCGAACGCTCCACTAGTTTTTATTATTATTTTTTATCTCTCTTACTCTCCAATATGCATCCGCACCAAAAACAACCTCCTACTTTAGACTCAAATACTTCTGAAAGAGAGAGGAAAACACAAAAATTCATAAAATATAAGTTGACGAGTAATTAAAATAGATATGTACATGTTGCAGTGATATTAATGCCCAACTTGGGCCTTATTACTACTACTGCCACATGTACATATTAATGCCCAACTTATTTTGTTGGCATTTTTGTTTTTTCCGCTCTCTCGACACATTATATTAGTCTAAAGTAGCAGGTTGGTTTTTGATACCTGAGGCATATTAGAGAGTTAGAGAGAAAAAAAAATATAACAAAATAAAACTAGTGGAACGTTAGAATTTATTAGGTTTATTATGTAACTGTTTTTCTTATAGTGGAATGTTGTCCTCTTCAACGAGCATGCGAACTTGTTTGAGAGAGATGATAACATCAATCAAGTAACTAGGCAAACGCTCGGAAATATGCCATCAAGAAAAAGAAGAAAAGAAATATACTAGGGATCCCCGATACTTACTTTCATCTAATTAGATCTCGTCTTTTGATCTTTGTCTGTGTGGGTTTTTGTGTGTTAACTCTAATGAGAAGATTTGATTTATTTTTATCCTGAACATGCATTCCAAAGCCTATTGTTTTTCACACAACAAAAATTGTTTTGAGTTCCAAATCAAATATATCAGTTTTACCTACTTTCTCCCTTATTTAACTACCAACCATTGTTTTAAAGAGCAAAATAAAAAAACTCTGGATTCAAAGCTTTCAAAAACCTTAAAAAGCTCGCTTTTCCCCTTTTAAAGCAATATCTCTTGTAAAAACGATTAACCTTAGATTTCCCCATAGCAACCCCATAGTTTATGTACCCATACGAATCTAAACATTTTTAAGAAGATATATAACAACTACTTACTACAATATGGAGGTACTATTTTGATTAACACCTCTTTCGGGATACAAATCGACACGTTTTCGTGCCATTTTGTAATAATGTCGTTCCTTATAAATGCATAATTTGTTTTCTCAATCTCTCAACTATAGAAATTATCCCTTTGTGTGTTTTATATCTATAAGCGTATCCGATGGGAAACCAATAGTGAGGGCAGTTTCAGACTCGATGGTTATGTTTTAATTAATTATAATTACATTATCAGACATATCATGAACAACTTTTACAGTTAAATCCAAATATTTTGATCAAATAATTTTGGATTTTGTGACCGCTATTGAGGATGGGGCCTTTGTTTTCCTGTAGGTTTTTGCGGGTCCTGAATGGCACAGTATTGGGTGGTCTGCTAGCTTTTTTTCACTTCCTTGGTACAAATAGACGGATAAGTTTATTCAAATCAGGCACTGAAGTATGAGAAGGTTTTATCTGTTTGATCTAAGGTATTTATTAATCTATAACTTAGTCTTACTGTGTGTATTGAAATAAACTAAAAGTAGGACCTGTGACAAGCCCAAAATGGAATTACAGGGTTTTACTCAAGAAACTAAGATAAAATAATAACACTCAAACTGCAGTTAGATTTCCTATCTAATCATCAACTCATAAATACAAATAAAAACAAAAATGGGAAATAATATTAAAATAGAAATGAATTGAGATGGCAATGTTTATCTACCCTATTGAAGATGGATCCACCGTAAAGCATAAACTCATATATATATATATATATATATATATATTGACACAATTTTAGACACTTTTATGTAAAAACGCTCCAAATCAATATTTGATTAATGCAAATCTCCACGGTTTCACTACGGGAACACAAATATTTGTCTTTTTTTTTTCAAGATGTATAATTGCATGTTTTGGAAATTAAGGTAAAATTTAAAAATTCAATAAAGGATAAAACGCGGATTATTTATTGCTATCTGTTAATCACAAATTCATTTATTCATTGAAAAATAGTACTTGCCATTAATGTGTTTATTCATGATCGAATTGTGTAGCGAATAGTGTAGTGTTTAATTTTAATTTATTTTTCTTCTTCTTGCATTTTTTTTATTTGATTTAATATTTATAAAGATTATTTAGATTGGTGAATGCGAGACTTATTTTTCGAACCTCGAAGTGACCACTAAGTAAATTAGGGGATGTGATCGCACACCAGAAGTGACCTTTTTTAGTGGTTTATTAAGTACTTACGTGTAGTGCACGAGGTGTAGTTAATCTTTTTTTTTCGGAAGGTAAGAATTTTATAGAACAAAAAACAGAAAAGAAGGATGATTGCACAAGCCGCAGCCTAAGCCTTAAAACAGAGTTTCAAGCTATACAATCATACAAAGGGAATAACCCTAGAAAGCATTGAGTTTCTTTAACATAGCAAAAAACATAATTCTAAGCTAAAACACTTAAGAATGGTGTGACATAGACCAGTGAAATTGATCTTGGAAATGGAGTTCTTCTTGTCCTCGACTTTGCTAAGGATACATTTAGAGCCATATCTCATACAATTCAGCTTCTTTTTGTTAAGTTCACCAAGCCAAGGCTTGTCGCCATCTGCCATAAGGCTCTTAACATCAAAGAAGCTGAGAAGTACTAAAGATTTGCATAGATTTGCGCAAATGGCAACCTGTTTTACTAAATTATACCTGTAACCTTTAGAGTAAGATTTAGCTTCCATAATATTAGCTTGGTTTCTTTTCACCCACCACTTCCCTCCCTGGTTAGATAGCCAAGAGTAGTGCCTGAATTAAGAAAAGTTAACACAAAAAGTCCATCCAGTAAGGATGAGAGCAGTAACCTTAACATCATTATTAATGCTTGTAGGAGAGTTGTAAAATAAGACCCACCCAGACTCAATCTAACAAGTTTCATTTTGTAAAAATATTATCCTTGAGTTTCCAACACCTGGCAATGTACACATTCCTATTAGAATTAGGAATTTTTCTAAGTCCATTGAGCTTCACCTAAATGTAAAAATCAATGGTGATGATGTTAGAAGTAACATCATTATGAAATTTGGCATGTCTTCTATCATTTTTTTCCTTCCAAATGGTGTAAACTATGGAAGAAAAAATAACTTTTCCCAGCTTAGCTGACAAGCTATCACCTTTGAAATGGTTTAAGGCCCACTCAATCCACTCAGATCATGTATTGGAAAGGCCAAGAAAGCCAGCTTTGTACATGAGATTGTGGAATATCCTTGTGGAGTAGTAGCATTTGAAAAAAAGGTGGTCCATATCCTCAATATGGTTACCACAGGGAGAGCATGTAGCATCAATATTAGGGTACCAAGAGCTTATTCTGTCCATAGTGGACAGTTTTTTGAGCATAGCTTGTCAAATGATAAAACTACATTTCGGGATATTATCTTTAAACCAAACAAGCATGCTCCATTTAACTATAGCTTCCTTGGTTCTAATATGTTCCCACATGACTTTAACAGAGAAGCACTTATCGTTTATGTTCCAAGCTATTGTGTCCTCTTTATCAACATTGATAGGAGGGTGCACTAAGCTTTTGAGGTACATGATGTCAGGATTTGAACAGTGAGGCCATTCCCAACTGCCATCGTTAATGATGGCATGGACTTTCTCATTGATTGAGAAGCCATTGTCATGAAGCATGGCCCTAGTGTGGGCTTTAGGGAAGATAGAACCCATTTTAAGCCAATTATCATACCATAAAGAAGTACTTTTACCATTGCGAATTTTAAAGTAGATTAAAGGAGCCAGTTTGTCTCTAGCCTTAAGAATTTTCTTCAAAGAGAAACTACATGGGGCAGGAATCTTAGCAACCCAAATGCTCATGTGTTTGAGGATATTAGAGTAAACCCATTTTTTCCAGAGGGAATTATTAGAAGGATTACAAATATTCTAGGAAAGTTTACCAATAAGAGCTTGATTCCATACTTTAATATTCTTGAAACCTATACCACCTTCCTTACAAGGAGTGGTAATATCACTCTAAGCTACCCTAGCCCCACTACTAATCCATAAAAACTTTACCAAATTTTGGTCAATTTCTTCGGTAACAGCAGCAGGTAGGATAAAATGAGTACACCAAAAGATAGTTAAGCTATAAAGAACAGAGTTTATGAGTTGGATTCTACCAGCATAGGTAAGGAATTTTCTAGTCCAAGAAGAGATTCTAGCAGTGATCTTCTTAACCAAGATCTTACAGCGGCTAGCTGGAAGCTTTGCAGTAAGCAAAGGCACCTCCAAATAAGCTACTCTTATCCTTTATCATGGAGGGTATTATCCTTTATCCCACAAGCAAACAAGCTACTCTTATCAGAATTAGGGGTAAGACCTCAGAATTTGGTGAAAAGACTAACTGCACTAGAGAGAACATTAACAGAGTTCTGGTCTTCATTACAAAACAAGAGTAGGTCATCAGCAAAGCAAATGTGAGTGAGCTTTAACTTCCTACACTTATTATGGAATTTAAAGGAATTATTCTTGGTAAAGTGTTCAAGATAAGAGAGAGAACATTCATGCAAATAACAAAAATAGAAAGGGAGAGGGGGTCCACCTGTATGAGACCTTTCTTTCCTTTAAAATAACCATCCATACTGCCATTAATCATGACATAGTATGAAGGAGAAGAAATACAAGTTTTAATCCAGTCTCTCATGAAGCAAAGAAACCCCATAAGATTAAAAGTATCATTAATAAAAGTCCAACTAACAGAGTCAAAAGCTTTCATTAATTCCACTTTAAGAGTGATTCTAGGTTTTCCTTTGTCAAATTGGTAGCCTTGAAGAATCTCATGAGCAAACAAAATGTTATCACTAATAGATCTACCTTTGATAAAAGCTGACTGATTTTTCAAAATAATATTGTCCAAAAAAGGTTTGATTCTATTAGCAATTAGTTTGGAAATGCACTTGTAAATAAAATTACAACAAGAGATAGGTCTATAGTCCTTTATAGTAGAGGGTTTATCATTTTTAGGGATAAGGGCTAAGAAGGTATTATTAACTTCTTTTATAAGAGCATTAGATTTAAAGAAATATTGAAAGGCAAGAGTAACATTTTTTCCAATAATATGCCAAGTTTTCTAAAAAAAGAAGTCATTGAAGCCATTGGGGCCAGGGGCCTTATTAGGGTTAAAAGAGAAAATACAACCCTCAATTTCCTTATCAGTAACCAAGAAACTCATAAAGCTAACCATATCAGAAGTGATTACATGTTTAACAAAAGCTCTCAAGGCATTAATATCAAGAAATCCTCTTTCTATTATTCCTTTGGTTTACAGCTTTAAAGAAGAAAGATGTGTTCTGGTCTCCCTCTTTTAGCCAATCGATTCTGCTTTTTGTTTGGAAAAGCTTTCCTCATCATCAAGAATAGTTAGCAACTTATTCTTAGCAGTGTGAATAGAAGCTAAGGAGGCTGAGGTATCCCCCTTACCAAACTTAGTTTGAGCAATATGGAGCAAGTCTTTAACATTGGTAGTCTTAGCTCTAATGTCTTTACCATTACTGTTAGCAAGTTTTTTTAGAGCTTGCTTGGTGCAGTGGAGTTTTCAACACACATTAAACATATTGGAATCTATATGGTTAGGCTCCCAGGCTTTAGAAACAGTGTCAAAAAAACCCTCTATGTTGTACCAGTAATTGAAAAGTCTAAAAATTTTAGGGCCAGCCTTGAAAAGCTTGCCAAAGTTAATGATCATTGGAGTGTGATCAGAAATATCATTTGGTAAAAAGGTAGCCTCTGAGTTGGTAAATAAGGTAATCCAAACATCATTAATAAGTACTACGTCTATCTTTCTTTGAATTAGAAGGGAATCCTAGTTGTTACACCAAGTGTATTTAAGTCCCTTGTAATTCAAGTCATCAAGCATAGCATTATCAATACATAAAGGAAAATCATTGTAATGAAGAGGCCAACTAGTGCTACCTCCTTTTCTATCCACATGGCTTCTTAGTGCATAGAAATCTCCCATCACCACCCAACACAAGCCTTAAGTATGAGTGGAGAAGTCTACTAAGTCCTTCCACAAAATGTATCTATTCTTATGGTGATTAGAGGCATAGACTAAAATGGCCAAAAAACACTCATTAGTGTTAATGCTATATAAGACACAGTGAACATGTTGAGCACTAGCATGGATAACAGAGCAATTCTAAAATTCACTATTATAAGACACTATAATTCTTGTATACAATTTTTGTATACCACTAGTTGTTGGTTGGTGTTTTCTATGGTTTTGATGGCTAGATCCATAGCAGACCCCTTTTATCTTTCAGAGATTGAAGGTCGATCTAGATCCACCACCAGACACCCGTTTAGCCCCAATCGATTTAGGATCTCATCGTTGTGAGCAGTGGAGGAGTTTGATAGCGTCTTTAGGGAGATATTCCCAAATTCCCAACCTGCAATTACATCTCTTAAGCCACTTGTAAGATCCTTAGTATAGATAGGGGATTCACCACTAGTGGCATATTTAGGGAAATCCAATATGATTTCTACATCATTGGTGGTCGTATTTGTAGGATATAAGTTCTCATATCCCTCATACTCATCTAGACTAGATGATGAGTAGGACATGGCTGACATAGAAAAGTCTGCCATGGAAGAGGAATGAGAGAGTTTTTGGAGATAAGAGAGGAATTTAGATAAGTTCTAGAGAGAAGGCAGACTCTCTCTCTCTCTAAAATTATTTCGCTACTCTCCTTTTTTGGAGGCTTAAATTTTAAAGGATGCTTAAATTTATTTGAGCGTTAAATACACTTACGTATTTTTAGGTATATATATCGGGTCAACTTGAAAAGTTCGATGGATACACCAATTTCGGGATATGAAGGCATGAGATGATGGATGTGCCTAATTATCATAGTCTGGATGTTACATTAAATAAAGACAAACTAGAAAAGATTAAAGATGGTGAATGAGAAAAATTAAACTGTCAGGCATGTGGTGTAATGAGATTGTTCTTGACTAAGTAAATCAAATATCCATTGATGAAAGAAAACAATACGCAAAAACTGTGGAGCACACTTGACAACAAGTATATGACTAAACGTATGGAAAATCGACTGTATTTGTAAAAAGTAATTATTTCCCTTTGAATATGAGTTCAGAATCTCTTTGACTGAATATCTCAACAGGTATAATAAGATACTTGCATATTTATTGAAATTAGATGTTAAAATTGATGATGAAGATAATGCATTATTGCTATTGAATTATTTACATGAGTCTTATCATTATTTTACCACTATTACTGTATACTAAAAAATAAATATGATGATGTGTCGAATGTTGTAATGGATAACAGTATAGGATAAAAGATGTTATCATGTAAAGAACATTTGACCAAAATGAAGAATTTAATGTTAGGGGAAACATATAAAGAGAAATTTAATGGTAACAAGGATTGTACAAGAAGAGTAGCGATAGATAAATGTGATTTTTATCGAGAGAAAGGACATTGGAAGGTAAATTACCTGAAACTAAAAAAATTGAATGCATCAGCTGCAAACTATGTCGATGATCAAAAATCCGAGTCTAACTTTTTGTTGTTAGGCTCCATGAAACCGAATGACTTCTCAGACTAGATACTTGATTTTGGAGCTTAAGTTCACATGTTCTTAGATAAAATAATGTGTTTTGAAATAAAAGAAGTGGATGAAGCGGAAATTTATAAGGTTGGTGATAGTACTTGCAAGGTAAAAGGTATATGAAGTACTGGATTGGAAGTTTCTGATACTTGATTTTGGAGCTTAAGTTCACATGTTCTTAGATAAAATAATGTGTTTTGAAATAAAAGAAGTGGATGAAGCGGAAATTTTTAAGGTTGGTGATAGTACTTGCGAGGTAAAAGGTATATGAAATATTGGATTGGAAGTTTCTGATAAAATATTTGCAATAATAAAATATGTTAGGTGTGTACCGGAATTTAAAAAAAAACTAATATCATTGGCAACTTTGGATGCCAAAAGATACAAGTGTAATTTAGCAGGTGAAGGTCTCAAAGTTAAGTGTCCATCGTGTTTAGTTATGAAAGGAACTCAAAAGAATGGATTATATTTTTTGGATAAGGTACGATGCGCAATTACTGCTCAAGCTATTTGATTGCGGAAAATATTATACCGTTCTTGAAGATGATTAGTTGATGTATATTTTGCGTCTATGTTTTTTTAATAATGTTTTATGGGAATGGTGGAGTATGTTCCAAAGAGTTTCGCTTGCAATCGAAGGCAATGTGGAGAATTGCTAGAGTTTGAATTAAATTAATAATTAAGAATAAGTTTATGTATTTTTTTGTATAGTGATTTATCGCATAAGGTATATATTAGGCTTCTCTTGGAGTATAAATATAGTTACTTGATCCCACATTGGAGAGAAATGTATAATAGGCTCCTCTTGGAATTTACATATAGTTTTTTATACCTTTGTATTTGACACACAAGAAATAAAACAATGAGAGTTAGAAAGATAGTAAGTTGGTTTTGTGAAAGGTTAGTCTTTTTCCTTTTAAATTTATTTGTTAGTTTTTGTCATTTGTTTGTTAGTGTGAGGATAATTTGTTTTGTTTGGAATAAAATATTGGTACACTTGATTGAATTTATATATTTTTATTCCGTATTCATTTCTTGATACTTGGTGCTTCTGCACAACATAAAAGACATTCATGGCGGATTTGGAGAGTTGTAGATAATAACGAGCGGAGAATGATAGCTAGGATGGATTCTTTGGAACTGAACATAGTTTTGTCGCATTAACAAGGCTTTTATTCTTTAATGTGAAAATTCTTTCATCTTAAAGATACAAGAAAAGGGAATGATAAAACAATATAGAAGCAAAAGTGGTTTACTAGGAACTATTTAGGAAAAATACAACATAAATGTTTGTAGGTACTCCTGTGAAATAGTAAAATGATACCACTTTATGCTACAAGCACATAAGCATAGACCGCATCGACATGTCCATGGTATAATCACAAGAAGAAATATCATGTTTGTTCCTAATCTTAAGAACCACTAGCTTATTCCCAAATTAACTGTAAAATAAGAAAAATTAATAGTTCCAGTAGTCAATCTAATGTGGGTTCTATTACCAAAGTAAGAAGAAGGAGCAATCGAGGTGCACTCTTTCAAGGGTGGCTGCTTCTAGGCAAACCTCCATTTTTTAAAATAAAAATGGGAGCATGCAAATTTTCTGATAATTCTCTATCGACAACTTCTACAAATAAAAGACTCCCATCTCTATAACATGGGGTTTACAAGAAAACAATTCATCCAATCAAAAAAATAAAAAAGGGAGGAGTTTTACGATTTCACGACTGGCATTCTCGACTTGAAAGACGACTTAAAGGATGTCAGCTCAAGGCCCCCGACCCCCTCCAACCAAAAAGGATAAACAAAGGGGAGATATAAGGTAAAGGGTGATACTTTGTTATGCAATTTTTGAACAAAAATTAAATAGATTGATACAAATGATCAAAATGTAATTTGTCAACGATTACCATTAAAAGATAGTGTACAATTTGATATTATTTCACTGACAATCAGGATTTGGATGAGATGTCCTTTAGATTAAGAACAATGGACCATTTAATCCATTAGAAAATTATAGACATGTAGAATCTTAAACTTTGGATAGGATGGATAGAACAATTAAATTTGTGCTAAGCTGAGTGTCACAGTCTCAAATACATGATGGGTTACCATCTTACCTAACTATGATATGGTCTATGGCAATTTACTAAGGTAAAACATAAAAAAAAAATGTAGCATAAGAAATTGTTATAGTGGGTTTGAATGTTTTGGAAGAGATGTTTCTTCCATTGACTACAAGTTTAGATTAGAGTGACTAAATTTTTGTATACTCCTCTATTGTTTAATAATTTGAGTGTGTGTGACGCTTTTGCAAATAGAATTGGTATAGAGTCACGGTAGCGCTTGTGAAGATTGAGATCGAAAAGATAGTTACATCTATTCCGGGATGTGACAGTGTGATATTATAGATATGTTGGACCATGCGATTTACGTTATTAAGGGCATCAAGCCAAAATATTTATAGTTGAGATAGAATGATCAAATTTAGGCTAAGCTAGATAATTTTCATTAGGAATATAGAATAGATTTTGATTCATGACACATGTATTTATTTATTTTAGAGAAAATGACAAAATTTTATCACATCGGTTATATTCAAAGAAAGCATTACCTTGATTTGAATATGAGTATAAAATCTCATTCATTGATATGTTTTATGTATATATTGTCAATTAAGAAGAAGATAAAGTCCTTCCAGCACTATAATGCATTGTAGACTACTCAAGAGTATTTTCATGATCAAGGACCATGATTGGGAATCGTTTGAATTAATGCATCAGAATCCATACAAGATTAATGACAATCGCAAATTTAAAATAAAAGATAATCACCCTCATACCTACCCTAAATAAGGGTATGATATATTGAGAGTGTTTGGTTGAATGTTTCTAATGGAGTATATTAACTTATCAAACCATATACTCCTAGGTTATACAATTTGAAATTATAATGGTTTATTCCGAAGTGTATAAGAATGATGGACTTTGTTTCTTCGGGATTTTTGGTTGGCAAGGTCGAAATACGGTGAGGTAGCATCATTAGTTGAGTGCCATAAAGATCTGAATATTATAAATTCTAACAAATTACTTAATTGCAGAACATGGCCGCAAGATATAATGAAGATTCAAACCTACTTGGTTAGGTTAGAAAGAAATTTGGTCACTTCTTTTCAACAATGATTATGTCATGAAAGGAAATACTAATCTGATATTAATGATCACTAGCTTTCTAAATTTATATTAATTTATTTTATACGGACCTTTAGATATCGTACTAAATAAACTTAGATAGGTCTTTCACCGAGGTATAATAAGGCTACAAGTAGAAAGAAAATGTATGAGGTCATAGGCACAATATGAATAACTACGCATTAACTCTAAAGACATAACGAGAATGATGGGGTCGTCGACTTTAAAAAGTGCATTAACTTTTCCTAAAAAGAACAGCACAAGACCAGTGAAACAAAAATCTACAACTACGCAGTGGAGACTAATTCATAGCTGAGGTAAAACATAAGTTATTGCTATTACTGAAGATATGAAGAGCATCTATATCACATTTATGTGGATAACTATTAAGTAAGCTCGTATGAAAGCACAAAAAGAATTGATAATAGCAATTGCATTGTTCTCGAAATCAATCAATAAAGCTAAAGATAAACTGTCTTGGATGTTTTTTTGCGTTAAATAAAATGCTCACAGTCGACAACCAAACTTACACTAAGAAACAGCCACAGCTTTTTCGGGTAATTAGAATTAACAAAAGTTGTCCTAGGAAAACATTTGTATATGTTGTCATTTACAATTTAAATTGTAGTTTGAATAACAGTTCTCAACTAAACTCCTACCTTTTGCGTTTTACAAAACATTAGTTCCTTTTTTGATGTACCGGAATCTACAAACAGACACGAGACATGGCATGCTTCTTTGGATATATAAAAGAGTGGGTTATTATAATACAAAGACCCAAGCCGTAAAGGAAGAAGTGCTTACCCAATTAAGCGTAGGTCCACTAGACTCTTAAAGAGCAATGAACAACAGTCTTTTCATTTCTGAAGTGGGAAATGCCATCAATGATGTAACGTCTCGGAAATTTTGTACTTTATTATTAATTTTAGTAATAAGATAGTGATATTTAGTTTTGTGGGTGATTACGTATTTGTCTGAAATATGTGTGATATGAAATTGGGTGTATATAATAGTTGTGGGGGTGATTGGTATCGTGTAATAAATAGGTGGACTAGTTAGTAAATTAGTTTACTAAAACCTAAATATATATTACATATGTTATACATATACATATATACATATACATATTACATATTCCATATATACATAGATACATATATAAGAGAGAGAGAGACCAACGGAGTTAACATAGAGAGGGAGAGAGAGACGAACGCCGGAGAAGGGGTTAGGTCGCCGGAAAGGGGCTGGTCAGGCTGTGGTGGTAGGTGGCGGTAGTGGGTGCGGTTTAGGGTTTTAGGGCAGCGACTTCGGGAGCCGATTCCGAGGCCATCAGGGGTCCTTTTTCGACAATCAAATATGCTTTCTTAGCCTATTTTTCGAGAGCTATCTATCCGTATAAGCCATTTCATCTGATTTTAACTTTTATAAAAACCCATTTTTGGGAATATTTGCTATAATCCGAATTAGGGACTTTTATATTAATCCGTAGCTTGTTTTAATTATGTTTAGGGACTGTTTAAGGACCGTTACTGGGCTGTCCAGATCTAGTTCTAACTGTTCGTTGGGCTTTCGACTTGAGTTTGGGGTTTTTTGACAAACGAGATCTCGTTTGTGTAGGTAAGGGGGAAGAATATGGTTTCGCTTTAAAGGCGGTTTTGTGTGTTGTTTGTTGTATGCTAAGCTATGTAAAATTGCTAGTGTGTATTGCTTCATGTTATTGTATTTTGTGTGTAATAGCTTCGCATCGTTATTTTTATGGTGATTATATTGTGTATGGCGATTTTACTATTTTTATTATAAAATGAATTGTGGTGAATAAAATAATTTAAATGTGTTATTTAATTATATCTTTTAAAAACGTGAAAGTGGTGAAAGTGTGTTAGTGGTGATATCGTGTATACTCTTGTGGTGGTGTATACTTATGTGGTGATGTGTTTATCTAATTACATCAAATATTATAAAGTGTGTTTTATGTTTTATTTTGGAGTTTACTGTTTTTGTGTTTGGTATTCGGAGTCTTTTATATTTATTTTAGGGATTGCAATAGCAAGTGTTAAGGCGGAGCTGTGTCACCTTACGGTGAGATCCCGAAAACTTGCGCAAGGATTAGGTATATCGGTACCATAGGGTTAGTCCCCTTAAAGCCGGCCCCATATCTTTTGGTCACATGTTAGTATCAGAATATGGGTGAGGGAACCATTGCACTTTGGGTCCTAGAGCAGAGTGGCTCTAAAAGTGGGTACATGTGAGGCAATCCCGACTTTATGTTTTGTTGAGTCTTGTTTTATTTTGTTTTGTTTTATTTTATTTTATTTTATTATTAATTCAGTTGATCTTGATTATGTTCATTTACTTGTGTTGCGAGTTATATTTGTTGATGTGTTTTTCTTGCAGTTGCCTTTGTCATTATTTGCCAAGATATCATATTTGCCATGTTAGGATTGTGTGTGCGTGCTTAGTAGCACGCGCCGTTTTTAAAGTGAGATTGTTTTCTTACCTCCTTTCTTTGTTGTCTGTACATTTTGTTCACGATCGATGTACAGGTGCTGGCGTAGATGGTGGCGAAGTTTAGAGTGCTTGCATGAAGCTCATTATCACATTACACGTGATCGCGCGCACGGTAGACTTGTTTTTTGTTCATAGAATAGCGTAATCTAAAATATACAAGTGCACTAGATAAGTTACTCCAACCAAAAGAAAAATAATCTCGCGTTAAACGCTTACTAGGCCAACAAGGCTCAATATGAGATAATGCCAAAATAGAATGTTGGCTGGGTTGGATTTGATTTTGGATTATTTGGTAATCGCGTTGCGATTTTGTTATATGTTGTTTCAGGCAGGTCTAATTTATTGGAAACACATAGATACGCAAAGCTCATGCCGAAATTTTCTAAAACGTATTGTTTTGTTTGTGTTGTCACATTTGAACACTGTTGGCTACCCTTAGGCCAATTTAGTGAATCAAATGTGATTATCGGCATGGCCTGAAGTATTTATTTGGTTTTATTGATTGGCATATTATCGAATGGCATTCTGCATGTGTCGTTATTTAAACTTTTCCCTTTTTATTTTAATTTTCATTTACGACTCGGGTTTACCCAAATCCGGGGCGTGACAAATGATGTACCCCCAGGACTGGCGATTCCATGAAACCCTAAATAGCCTACTTAAATCACGCGTAAGTATTCAAAATCAGGTCATTCAATAATCTTTCCAAAACCACCAAGTTTAAAGACAAAAATTAATCGGACAAATTTAATTTTTTTATAAATTGAAAAGAATACCAATTGAATTTGAATAAATGCTACGTAAATTTGGAGTTAGAATGAGAATTTTAGCTAACTAAAATCATGAATTGAACGAGATTAATTTAACATTATTAGCTTCATGGAAGACCTGAAATGCATCAAACACCAATTGTTTTGGACATTGTATCACCTAACTTGAAGATTTCCCACTTCTAATTTAATACAATTTACTAAATAATCTATCTAATAAAATCAAATTTTAATAAAAGAACCAACAATGTTCTTGGAAGATTTTCTTACTCAATGTCTCTAAATAAGTGTTCTGTTTTGAAAAATGTTATATTTAAGGGTTTTCAACAATTTCACTTAATTTTTTTTTTTAAATTCAACCAAAAATGAAATCTTACTTAAACTATGAGGCTATAACTGTAAATTTGATATATTTTAACTCACAAAAAATATTTTTAAGTCCAGCTTAGAAATAGAGGCTTTAACATTGCTTAAAGGGGTTCAAATGTGTGCAGAATACATATTCGCAAGAGTTCAAATGGAATCAGATTCGCAACAGCTTATTTTAATAATTAAGAGAAAAAACAGAGTGTCCTTGGAAAATTAGATGTATAATTAGCAAGATTTGGCACCTGATGGAGCAAATCGAAGCTGATCTTGAACATGTTCTTAGGGAATCCAACACAGTTGCAGATTTATTGGCAAAACAAGGGAGAATCTCATGCCTGAACATCAATTCCTATAAAATAAAATGATTTTCCGTGTGAAATAAAAGGTCTCCTACTAGCATACGAGATGGCGTTACCCCATTTTAGAATCAATGGAGAAGATCAAATTTTAGGAGAGAGAGAGAATGAAGGTTAACGACTTCTCTGGACTAGTACAAGTAAGAGCATCTACAATATCATGTTAAATGCCACATATATATGTTAATTTTAACAACCATACAAGTGTCACATTAGTGCATTTTTTTTAATAATATTATCTATTGATTTGTAATAAATAATTGATTTCGGATAAAGAAAAATATTATAGTAAATAAATGAGAAAGAGAGAATGTGTTATTTTTGCTTTATTTTAGGATTTAATATAGAATTTAGTCACGCAAATTGACATGTTATCACTTAACACTGTTAAATTTGTTGTTAAATTTAACAACAATGTTAACAACATTAACTTTAATAAGTTAGTTAGCAACACTATTGTGAAAGAAAAACATGTTTATAAGCTAACAACTTTATCTAACAATTGACTTAATAGCACTATTTTGGATGTTCTAAGTGAATTTGCTTTTAAATTTTGTTTTTACAAGTTAGTCCTTAAGTTGTTTTTAATTACTGTTGTGTCAGCCAAAATTTTCAGTTATTAGCATTTAAGCTTGTATTTTCTAATTCTGAACTATGTAGTCCTTTGTAGCCCAAGTAACAGCTAGGTCATCCTTGGAGCCTATAAATAGACCCATTAATGTCTGAAAATAGTCACCACACTATTTCCCTTCAACATACAAGGGCTTGACAATTTATGTACATTTAAAAGCATCGATTCAGAGCCTTCAAATTCTATATCGACTTGATCATGCCATTTTTTCAATCAAGCTCTCTCAAAAATCAGATCATATACCATATTTTAATGCAAAAAGAGAAGTTTATATTGGGGAAACATTTGTAAAATTGGAAGTGTGTGAAATTAACACTGGTCATACTTTGAATAACATCGATTCTAAGTTTTGTACAAGGTTAATGATATGGGACTCAAACTTAAACTCTACCTCATAAAGGTGAGTAGCTCATACCTTCATCTTGTCTTGAGTTCACGTTTAAGCCATCAATGCTGTATTCTTTAATATATCATTTATCGTCGATGTCTCTCTCTTTTCCTGAATTTGTGCTAACCCGTGTTCCTCGGTATAACTGTCCCTCACTTAAAGCCAAGATCAAGGGAGACTCGGTGGTTTTACCACCGTTCACCCTCCGTCGGCAAGAGCAACTATCCGGAGGGGGAACATTTAAGGTGATTTCTGTATTAGAGTATGAATTGCATAATTAAATTGTGTGTACCTCATTGAGGAGTATTACTTCCTTTATATAAGCTGAAGTAGGGAGAATCTCGGTCCAGTATTGCCATATTTTCATAGATCTTTTATCCCTTACTTTCTTATTAATAATATTAGATATCTCCTTTCTTGGAGGAGAAGTATCTCCTTTTCTTTATCTTATTTCCTACGCTTATATAAACATATATCCTCCACATATACAAACATATCTTCCACTCTCACAAGAGTGAAATTACTCATATCTCTTTATATATTTGGATAAATCATATAATCATGCGTATCAATCATGGATTAATTGTGGCAATCCTACATATATTATAAATAATCACCAATATATTATATCGTTTGCCCTAAGGCAGTTATTACGTATATCTCTTCAATATAGAATTAGTCTCACCATAAATGGTATTTTATTGATTTATTAGATCATTCTGAATAATCATAGTAAACCCTAATATTAGATTCTACTCCCTCCGTTCCAAAATGTTTGTCCATATATCTTTTTTAGAAAGTTACATATTGTTTGTACATTTTGTAAAGTCAACTAAAAGTTTCACAAATATTTCCATTTAAGTTGTAGTTATGTCTTTGATGTCAAATTTTAATGTAATGCATGAGGGTATAATGAGTATTTGAGCTATTAGACAAAACAATAATTACATGTCTATAGAAATTTTACTTTCTTAATGATGGACAAATATTTCGGAACGGAGGAAGTATAATGATGTCAGGGTCATATTAATTAATAAGGGAATAAGAACCCTAAATTTTTACCCCCATCAGTTAATATTAAACTTTTCGATTGTACGACTTGTGTATAACTTGAGGTAATTATAATTGTGAGGATCTTGTGTATAACTCGTAATCATGTATTAGAGGCATGGAGGGTAACTAATTGGACCACAAAATGGTAGTTTTCATGGGGTTAAAACGATAGTTATTAGCATTGTTTTGTTAGTATTACAGCTTGATTAAGCGATATTTAAGTAAATTATGTATTTTTCATGATTTATTTGCACATTTTCTTTTGTTTTTGCAGAAAGAAGCGCATAATTAGCACAAAAACGAGACAAACATGAAAGAATACCCAAGGAAGGACCATAAATGAAGAAATCGAAAGATAAGAGGATCTAAGTCAACTCCTAAATAAGTCAAAAATGGACCACAATGAAGCCCAGCCCAAAAAAGATGCTAACTTGTAGGGGCTAACCACTTAGCCCGTGGGCTTTTAATTTTTGTAGGGTTTGAGACACATATATATAGCCTCTAGACCCCATATATAATTGATTATTCACTTTTTCATAGCTCATTTGAGTCTCATAACACCTCTCACTCTAAATATTTCCACTTTTACATATATTTTGGTATAGTTTGTCAATTCAATAATTACCGCTTGCAAGATAAGTTCTTTTTTTAAACTTGGCTATCATTTTTATTACTTGTTGCTACTTTTTATTATCTATTTGACTATTGTTCTGGATTGTACAATTATATATATTTTTGCATGTTAAGAATTGACGACTTTTATATTGCATAGTATAAATTGTTAGGAAAACTCCCTAATCAAAAACATATCCGTAATTTGCTCGATATAAACGTGTTAGGATTGATGACCTCTGTATGTTATTTAGGTTAATTGGTTTAGTTAGTAGAAATATACTGGTGAAAATAAAGAGAAATAGAAAACGCAACGAAAACACTATTTAATCTAAGCTCAATACCATCCCTGTATTTGATAATTTGGGTACTTTACCGGTTATTTATTAGACCAGGGGTCAACACAGCAACCTCACAATTTTTAATAATTAGATTTTTTTTTAGTGTTTTTCAAAGGAATTGTAAATAGAGAATTTCAGCAACCCGTTAAATTTATTTTCGGCAACCCCATTCAAAATTACATATTGTCTTTTTAATTACATAACATTTGTGTAATGATGCTACATAAAGATTAATAATTCTAAATTCTAAAGGTTAAGTAAAGAAATAAAATACCAAAACTATAAACAAAAAAAGAGAAACAAAATTAAGAAGAGATTGTAGTAACTTTAGTTGCAATACCAAATAACTATGAATGTGCTATATTCATTACTAGTGTCACATACACTATAGTTCCGGATGTTTTTATCTTTTTCAATGTAACATATTCTGAGCCCTAATATCTACTTAGTCAAACTATTATTAGCATAATTACAAAACAATTATTAAAATTAAGACTAAATGTTTTCCTATTTATTGTAAAAATTCATACGTAAAGAAATCATGCATATTTAAATTTAGAGAAAAATATAATGTTATAAATCAAATATTTTGATCAACATGTTGTCCATAAATTATGAAATTTCTTAATAAATTTTAAATTTATAAATATTTCTTCAAAACTTTTAACAATTTGAGCAAATTTAAAAAGGAAATAAAAAAATGTTATAAATTTATCTACTCGATATTTTGGGAATTTGAGTATTAAAGTCTCCTCTTGTTCTCTTTACTAAATTGTGATTTTAGGTGCCTTTTTTATTTAATTTGTCAAAAAACTTAACTTAAAGCTTTTTAGCTTAGCCAAAAAAGCCAGATGACTGACTGACGCTCTGAAAATATTTTTATTTTCTTATACAAGAGAGGTGATTTTTTTTTATAAAAGGAAAAATTTTCAGTCCGCACTAAAATGAGTAAACTTAGGACCGATAAAAAAAATTGGAAACTCTAAAATTAATGTTATGACTTCCCCTCTGGATGGCTGCATGATTTTGTTTTGATATTGCTCCTGCACTTGCATAAGTAATTTTGTGTGGATGAGGTGGAGAAACTATATTTACGCCATTGGTTAGAATCCACTTGAGTTGATCTAATCAAATTGTAGATCTCATTGCGGTGTTACAACTGTCATGTATGATGTCTCAAATTGCTGTTCGACTAGTCTCGACAACCTTGAAGCCCGAAACAATTTGTTTAATTTGATATATCCAAAAGTTTTACAATTTTGCCCATAAATGTATGATCCTCTGCTTGTCATTCGGTTTACAAATTTTTATTCGATTACCATGTAGGTGGAATGGATTGGAAGGCTCAGATTGTATTTGAGATATTGAGTTCGAGTTTAAGTTCTATCTGTGATGAGCGATTTTTATATTTCGAGTCCAAGTCCAATCCGTTTAATTAGTTCGAATCCGGACCAATCCGATATTTGATCATGCGGTCCGGATCTGTTTCATGGTCTCGCTTACAACGGTAACGACCCTACAAAAGATTGATTTCAACCTAATCGTCAATTTTATTTTATTTTTTTGCCTATATCTTCGGAAAGTTAATAAATTCTGAATAAGATTGATTTCACGAATGCATTTCATTAAATGCAGTTAATTAACGGATCTTAACTGATTCTTTTTGTCCAAAAGTTGATTAAAAATACTCATTACTTCAAAACTTTTTATAATAACTGATTATACTAGCTGGTACTATCATCCTAGATGATTCATACATGAAGAATTTTTGCTAAACATAAAAATTAATAAAGAAATCTCTTTTGCCCATATCTTCCAAAAGAAAAGAAATCCTTCACAAAATTAATTCTTATCATTCTGTGTAATCTACGAGTGCATATTGGTGTGTACTAAATGGCTAGTCCCTTTTATCACTTTTTTATTAGCTGTTCACTATGGGAACATATGATAATTAAGTGTCCATAACAAATTAGCTAATAAAGCAATCATATGAAAATTTTATCGTCCAGCACCATTAATCTAAAATTTAGGAAAATGATAATTAAGCTCACCAATCATACAGTACTCACGACCACACACCAAACAAAATCAAATGTTAATGATCTTGTTTTACTTTCGTTCGGACGCCTATAAGTGCGTTCATTAATTAGTGTCGCAATTGTTCAACGTATCGTTACTCTATATTATGTCACGTTGTTGTAATTTCTAATAAATGTGAGTATTAAGAAGGGTTAGCCTGAATGCTATTTAATGTATCATTTATATTCAGGGATCAATTTAGTATATCTTAATTAGTTTAATTAATATATAATTGTAATTCAATATATGTTACCAAGAGCCGGAAGGAAATAAGGAAAATATTGTTTATTGCTATATATTGTAATCCTATCTGGGACTGTGCACTTTGTAAGATAATCCTTTCTGTATATTACTATTCACTACATACATAGAATATACATATATATATACTTTATGATGAGTAAGGTTGATATTTATCACGCTAGCTATATGTTGTGTACACTTTAAATAGTACATAGTATTCTGTAAAACACTTTTGAAAAAACCTAAAGCGCCCCAATCGTTGGATTTCTACAGAATTTTTGGGAAACAATTCTCTAAGAACTACGATATTGATGTCTATTGAGCAACCTATTAAAAATGAAGAAAATGTGAAGGAATCAAGAAAGTGTATGATGGGGCTGAATGTTATTTAGACTATACCGATGGTTGTTCATTTCCTTTCTGTAAAAGACGACCACAACGTATGGTGAGGTTCAAACGACATTGTAAGGTGAGATAAGCTGAGACTCTTGTACAATCTTTCTTTACGTTGTATTTTTTTGCTGTAAACTAATGATTACGGGTGTATTCTCAAGAAATGCCATAAAAAAGTTATTAAATCACCAGACAATTAGGAGACAAAAATAGGATTTTTAGTAGGAGAAAAGCTCAACAAGTACTCGTATCATTTTGGGTCAATGTCTAAAACATAACCACTCAAACCTTATTAACCAAAATTTATATACCTAAAACTTTCTTCCTTTAAAGGTACAACTATCAAATAAATAATTCAAAACCGCACTCCAATACACGAGAACTTCATCGCTACCTACCACCACCACCACCACTAATAACCATCTACCCACTGCCACCAGTGCCCTAACGGAGCTGTGGCGAGGCTCTGGTGAGCTTATCAAAGCTCTGTTGAATCTCAGAAAAGGCAACGTACTGCTGTCCTCAGCTTTGTCGTGGTCTACGTAGCTCCTAAAAATTGTTATATGCACCGCCGGGTTGCCGAGAGCCCCCGCAAGGCTTTGACAAGTTTACCAGGGCTCTGGAAAGGCTTTGACAAGCCTCTGTACCGCTGCCCACTACTCGCACGAGGTTTTCGGAGCTCCTTAAAATTGTTTTGAGCGTCGGCAGGCTGGCAAGAGCTCCAGCAAGGCTACAACAAACTTTGATATAGCCCTAACGGGCTGCCCGAAGCTTCGGAGAAATGTTCAATGCTTTGGTTAGTTGGCCAAAGCTCAAGTGAGCTACGCACCCGAGGGTATAATGGGCTCCGCGACGCTGTGTTGGGCTAATCGGAGTTTCGTTAGTGCTTTCATTAACCCAAAAAAAGGAACTGAACTTACCGAAGCCTTCTAGTTAATATATTTCAAAGATGAATAACACATAACTATAATATAGCTAAAAAAATGTGTAGCTGCATAGCCATCAGTATGCACTTGGAAAAATGCATATCTATTAGTATCATGTGTATCTGCTTGAAAAAATGCATATCTATTAGTATCCGTTATGCACTTCAAAAGGTGCATACCGACCAACAATTTATACATTTTCAAGTTCGATTTTTTTAACTTAGAAATGTACAACAATTTTCTTTTCAAAACAATATGTAAGATTGTTTTAAATGTGCATACATGATGGAATGCCCCTGCATACTTGGTGGTATATACTCCAAAAAGTGTATAAACACATTTAAAATAAGAACCAATTGGTGTGAACATTTAACAATGCATATCAATTTATATATTTTTCAAAAAATCCAAATTCTCAAAAAATAAACATTATTATCTTTTTGAACGACGTAGTAATAAACATGTGCAAACCAAATGGTGTGTAAATTTTAATAAACATCACAGAAAACGATATATAGAATTTTTCATAGTAAAAATTCTAAAAAAAAAACTTTAAACAACTTTTTAAATTAAATATCCATAATACTAACTAAAAATCAAACTTTTCCCCAATAAAAAGACTAATACAAACCGTAATAATTTTTTTGGAATCCAAAAATCATAACCAACAAACAATTACAAAGTCCGACACGTGAAGGACATGTAGGACAAACTCAGACATTCTGCGGACACTCGTCGCGATACGGGGTTCTATATATGTCTGGATGCTCTCCCTAAAATCTAGGGATAAATGTCTCTTTCAACAAGGAATGAATCTAGGGATAAATGTTGAAATCGCAACAGTGCAAAAGAAATCAGAAGACTAATCGGCATATACGCGGAAAAGGGGTTGATATCAATTTTGTGAAACATGGGTTAATATTACCCCTTTTTCGTGTATCTGGCGACTAATCTTCTGATTTTTCAGAAAGTTAGTCGGCAGATACGACAGCAGAAAGTTAGTCGGCAGAACGTTAGTCCCCATAATAGTGGTACTAACCTCTAATAAGGAAAATAATAAAATAAAAACAACATGCATTTTAAGCTGTATTTCCTACACTAAGATCAGAAAGTTAGTAAAATAATATATTTATATATAAGCAATTTTTATTAATAACATTAAATATGAATTATAAGGCTTGTGACTTACAGATACAATGATATGAGAGCAGATTTTATTCGAATGACTTATATCACATGCAGTCCAACATCATTTTTTTATGCAGACAAATATTTTTGAAATAGATACTAATTTTTTCGACCCTGTTTCATTGCACACTATTAAATAAGATTCATGTATTCATCTTTGTAATCACAATCAACTAGACTTTTAGTGACATGCTATTTTAGCCAGTACCGTCTTTAGCATTTTGTAAATCTAAAGCGGATAAAAAAAATGGGCCATAAATACTAAAATTACTTTAACTATAAAAATATTAAAAAAGAACACTCGAATTGACAATTTATTCTTTTCCCCACCATGTTTTAAGTAAATAATCCGGCACAACCGCACCTGATAAATTATCATAATAAATTACTGAATCAGTCATATAAACAAAACTGAGAATAAATATAGCTAATTAAAATATTAATTTAAAACCCTCAAATTTAGTTGTCTAAATCATCAGCAAAAAACTCATAAGTCATAGTCTCATATGAATAAACCGGATCCATTTTTGTTGTCCTGTTTTTTTTAGATTAGCCTATCCTAGTTTTTTTGAGGCCATTCGATCAAAATCAATCCCATCAAAGTTTTAACAAAAAATATAGAAATATTACTATGTAGAATTGCCTACATACACTTCTCGGTAGCATGAATAGTTAAAAAAGAAGAAGTTCTCAATGCGATTACGATACGTTATTTTAGAGTAACACTACCGTAAACCCGGTAAATGTATGACAGCCACTAAAAGTCCAACACCTATTAATGTACTCAAAATAACTACTATCCTAAAATTAATTTAAAATTAAAACTAAAATATTCTATTTGTTGACACACTAAATTATAGTGCATCGTATGAAAATAAAAATAAAAATAAAATTTATCAACCATACCGAAAAAGTATCTGAAGTATTTCAAATACTTTACGTAAAAAATAAAAATCAAATTTATCAATCGTACCGAAAAAGTATCGGATATATGTAATCGTGTCAACCCTTTTTTTACTTATCTTTTTTTTCATAGTTTCTGTTGACCATTAAATTGGATTGTTTTTTATACCCATAAAAAAACTAAGATAGGCTACCATAAAAAAATTAGGGCAGCAAAAATGGATCCGAATAAACCCTCAAATCAATTAAAATTACAAAGGAGAGTAATTTTTTTTAACTTATTTTGAGTTCATCAAATCAAAATTAAATTATAAGTAGTGATGTAAATACTTTATTTACCTGTAGAAAAGAAAATCAAGAACCATTGTTACGCTTTTTGAGATACCGAGACTGTTATGTGTTTTTTTCCTTTATTTGGAAATAAAATTTGGATTTTTTTTTGGCCAGTTGTATATTAATAGTAAAATAAAATGCTATTATTTTTTAGGGATATATTAGTAATTTCATATATAAAGAAAAAAAGGGCCCCTATAATTTTGGTGTCCCCAAATTTATGCTTTTAAAATTTGGCTTTTCAGCTGTTACTAATTTTAGCTTGCAAATTTTTTACACTTGAAATAAAGGGCAAAGCCAGTGCCAAGGCTCCCTTCATCGTGAAGTCGGAGGAGAGCGCAAGCCATCGGGCCTCATGTAGACAATATTCCGTCACATTTTTACTTGAAAAAAAAAAATATTCACATAGTTAACGCACATATTTATGTGAATACTTTTAAAAAAAATTAATTTTCAGAAATTAGGTATACGATTGCAAACGAACCAAGTTTTTCATGAACATTAGTGTTTCTGGCTTGTTAATAGCTCGAATCATGTTTGTTCAAATGGTAATGAATCGAGCCTGAGAACGTATAACACGTCTTCAGGCTCGAACTCATTTGATTATTTTGATATATTTTATCATATAATTTACGTGTTCATACATAAGTAGTTATAAATATAACACATGATCAATAAACAATATTAAGTATAGATAGATAGTAAATTTGTTTAGCTTTACTCTGAATAAGTTTATATTACAAACTCGGAGTAATTGCAAAATTGATTATCTTAGTGAATTATTTTAGTTATGTAAAATGATTAGTGCGAGAGAAACGAGTCATAACTTATTTTTTAGTGTATTATATTTTCAGTTGTAATTATTAATTTCATGCTAGAAATGATTATTCAATAAGATTTATGTATTCATATTTGTAATTTAAATTGGTTTCAAAATAAGTAATCCTTTAATCCAAATTTAATTGGACTTTTAGAGAAAATGTATTTTACTTAAATACACTATAAGTTATTGCATTATAATTAATTCTAGCATGAAATTAATAATTACAAATGAAAACACAACACACTAAAATAATAAATTAAGACTCGTTTCTCTTGTAATAATCATTTTACCTAACTAAAATAATTTACTAAGATAATCAATTTTACAATTACTCCGAATTTGTAATACACTTATATAGGGTAACAAATCTACTATCTATGCTTAACATTGTTCATTGATCACGTGTTATATTTATAACTACTTATGTATACACACATAAATTATATGATAAAATATATCGAAATAATCAAATGAGTTCGAGCCTGAAGACAAGTTGTATGTTCTCAGGATCGATTCATTACTATTTGAACAAACATGATTCGTGCTATTAACAAGCCGGAAACACTAATATTCATGAAAAACTTGGTTCATTTGCAATCGTACCAACTTTCTAAAAAATAAATATTTTTTTAAAAGTATTCACATAAATATGTGTGTTAACTATGTGAATTTTTTTAATTTTTATTTCAAATACAAATGTGATGGAATATTATCTACATGAGGCCCGATGGCCTGAACCCTCTTCGGACTTCGCGATTAAGGGAGCCTTGGCATTGGGTTTGCCCTACCAACTTTAAGCCAATGCTTAAGTGTTAATCACTAAAAGTTATACTGTTCTTGCATGTGTTAGATATAGTTTTTTTTTTAAATTAAAAGTGGGGATTGCCCACAAGTTTTATTTATTGTAAGTTTAAATTGGTTATCCGACCTTATTACAACAAAAATATCAATCTAAGGATTAATACGGAAACTTGTGTAACTAGCTGGATCTAAATACAAATAAGCAAATTTCTAACTCCATTAAATTAAAATAGAACCAGTTGACTTATAGATATACTCTACTCTTCGTCTTCTTCATTTGCACCTCTAAACAATTAAATCCAGACGAGTTCTTACAGAGGGAGAGACTGAAACCTTCGAGGTTGATATTCCTCCTTCAAGGTAATTGCTACCCTTTCTTATGATCTACTCCCCACTCTTTGTAACTTTATATAACTACCTTCGATTGCTTCATCAATACAGGAGACAGATCTCTAAGGAATTCTATCAATCAAGGTTTGATGATCAACACAAATCCTTGGATCTTCCAAACCCAGGTAACTGCAGAATTGCCAACATCTCCTTTAATTACCACTTTGTAACTTTACTTCATAGAAAAAACTTATAACCTTACTTTTGCTTATTCTCTCTTATTAGCACATTGACTGCCCCAGGAGCTTGTAATTTTTAACGCACTCGAGGGCCTCACAGGAGCACGAGTGAATTCGTAGTATTTCTCGGGTAAGACATCCAAGTTATCGTTCGAGAAACTGTTGTGATCGCTAAGTAGGGTCTATTTCCTAGGTGATTACTATTTAAAAACTATGAGCAAAGCGTTAGCGGTTGGGTTGTCAATCCAACGGCTCGATTACTCATGTTAATTTCAGTTTATATAAGGTTGTTGGGTGGATTAATACATAGTTAATATCGTGTTCATGCAAGATTTAACAAAAACAACTAACTTATGATGCGTTATTAATGTTTTTAACGATTAAGCATGCAAGATCTACGAGGTATTATAAGTACTTTTCAGTTTGTAAGTGAAATATTTATGGTGTTTTTCAGTTTATATCAACCCAAATTAATGTGCATGCATGTGGCGTTAAAACGATTAGTTAACAACTAATAACTCATGATTTGGTGTTATTATCATGATTTAACTAATAAACATGCAAGGTTTACGAGATTAATGTTGATTATGATGTAAAACAAGTAAACATCCATAAAAAACAGCAGAGATGCTAAAAAACACGAAGTCGTAATGAAAAGTTTGGATTAAACTCACAACACGGAGTCGATAGCAAAGGATTCGTGCACAAAACCCTTGGATCTTGTATTTATTTCTCTCTTATCTCACTCTAAGTTGATAAAGTCTGAAAAGGTGATGTAAAACTATAGAAAAAAAAGTGTCTAGGTTGACAATGACATAGCCTCCTATTTATATGTTTCCAAAATTTAATCTAAAAACTAAATCAGCTGCGTCGTGACCAGTAACGGGACCGGTAACACATTTACACATTTACCGGTAACGTTACGGTAATGCTCTTTTGTTAATTCCGATTCTAGAACCTTCTTGGTGTTTATCTGGGTTTTTGTCCAACTTTGACTTGTCTTGGGTGTCCTTAAACTTCAGATTTTTTCACATTTGGTCCTTCACTTGGTCTACTTGCATCCTTAACTCATTTTTGTGTTCATTCTGCGCTTTTTCCTGCAAAAATATCAAAAGTGCAAATAACAGTGGAAAATGCAAAAAAACACGAAATGTGCATAAATCGTGCCAAAATGACACTGAAATAATGGTAATAAGTATCGTTTTTACATGCAAAAATGACAAGTTTGTGATCTAATCACACATAGTAACTAATAACTACCGTAATCCCCATAGTCAAATGGGTCATAGTAATTATTTATTGATTGAGTCTTGCTTCTCGTGTTATATCTATGCGTTTTTATTTTTCTTTCCTCCCTTGGTAGTTTAATTCCCTTCCAATTAGGAAATTCTCTTTTTTTCCTCTTCTTCATCCACCTCAATGTAACTAGTTTTAAAACGGTATATTCATATGGCTAGTGTGAATGAGGTAGTGATTATGAGACACCGTTCCCACAATTGTGTGGCTAGAATGACAGTAGTCGTAAAATGACGACTCATCATGCTCCTGAGCAAAATGAAGTTGTTAAGTGATGAATGTCATGTTAATAAGTTCAAAGTTAAATTCTGATTTTTTTTGTGGGAAGCGAGCTTTCCGCAAACTATGTGTTGAACAAACTTCTGGTTAGGAAGTTGGACCAAACAATTACAATTATAGAAGGTATGGTGCCTAGCTATAAGTTCTTGGAAGTTTGGTTCTTCCTAAAAAAATGTTTCAATTCCTATCTCTTTAAAGACTTGTATCGGATCGAAAACGGTAAATTATGTGTTTATCGGATAAACACTAAATATAATGTTGATTGGTTTTTCATACACAAGTCGGATAAACCCGAATTCCATGTAGAGACAATTTTTTAAGCCCAAGAACCTTTTTCCTTGATGATGTATATCTTTTCCCACAAGACTCCAACATATGTACAGACTATAGAGTCGGATAGTGGTGGAAATGTGGAGGCAAGTGAACCTTAGAAAGTAAACGAAGAGCCTCATCACAGTAAGAGGGAAAATAATAAAACTTCATTGGCTCGTGACCTTCATGAGTGAAGGAGAATCGACGACATTGAAACTATTAAGGTTGTACATATAATTTTATATGGGAAGAAGCTATCAATAATGAGGTTGATAGACACATGAGACATGTAGTCAAAGACTATACATAAATCTTATTTAATAATTAATTCTAGCATTAAATTAATAATTACAAATGAAAATTTAATACACAATAGTAATCAGTTAATACTTGTTTCTCTCGCAATAATCATTTTACATAACTAAAATAATTCACTAAGATAATCAATTTTATAATTACTCTGAGTTTGTAATATACACTTATATAGGGTAAGGCTAAACAAATTTACTATCTATGCTTAACATTGTTTATTGATTATGTGTTATATTTATAACTACTTATGTATACACAAATAAATTATATGATAAAATATATCGAAATAATCAAATGAGTTCGAGCCTGAAGACAAGTTGTATGTTCTCAGGCTCGATTCATTACTATTTTAACAAACATGATTCGGGCTATTAACAAGTCGGAAATACTAATGTTCATCAAAAACTTGGTGTATTTGCAATCGTACCTAATTTCTGAAAATTAATTTTTTCTAAAAGTATTCACATAAATATGTTCGTTAACTATGTGAATAATTTTATTTTTTATTTCAAGTACAAATGTGATGGAATATTTTCTACATGAGGCCCGATGGCCTGAAATCTTCTCGGACTTTGCGATTAAGGGAGTCGTGGCACTGGGTTTGCCCTACCAACTTTAAGCCAATGCTTAAGTGTTAATCACAAAAAGCTAGACTGTTCTTGAATGTGCTAGATATAGTATTTTTATTTTTTTAATTAAAAGTGGGGATTTCCTACAAGTTTTATTTATTGTGAGTTTAAATTGGTCATCCGACCTTATTACACAAAAAACATCAATCTAAGGATTAATAGCGAAACGTATGTAACTAGCTGGATCTAATTACAAATAAGCGAATTTCTAACTCCATTAAATTAAAATAGAACCAGTTGACTTATAGATATACTCTGCTCTCCGTCTTCTTCATTTGCACCTCTAAACAATTAAATCCAGATGAGTTCTTAGAGAGGGAGCGAGAAAAACCTTCGATGTTGATATTCCTCTTTCAAGGTATTTGCTACCCTTGTTTATGATCTACTCCCCACTCTTTGTAACTTTATATAACTACCTTCGATTGCTTCATCAATACAGGAGACAGATCTGTAAGGAATTCTATCAATCAAGATTTGATGATCAACAATGATTCGACCTAGAATATGACATTGTCTAAGCTTATTTATGATATTAAATCCAACGTTATATTGTGTAAATAGGTGTTATTATATCATTTTACTGTTTTTAAGTATTTTTTATACCATTTATCTATTATAAGTGAAAATTGCACTTTTCAGGTGCATTTATGTGAAGATTAGAGATGAAATGGCTCAAGGTTCAAGTTAGAGATCCTAAAGGACCTAAAAGAAGAAGATATTGAAGTTATATTCGGTCAAATTAGCAAGAATTGGGGAATAAGGAAGAGATCAAGCCAAAAAAGAAATAAAATTCAGTTCTCCCCCATGTGATTCGAATCAGACACGTGTGTTCCGAATCAAACACCCTCTACCACCATAAATTGATGACGTGACGCAATCTGATTGATCAATGCCTTCTGATTCGAATCAGACACCTCTAATTCGGATCAGAGGTTTTTTAGTAATTAGGTCGTGAATTTTTCTGAGCAAAACACTATAAATACATGTTAAATCTTTGTAATATTTTAGGCTTTGCTTCTGGGCAGAAACCCGTAATTCTAATTCTCTCTCTAATTATATTATCTTTCTCTTTTATTTTTATTTTTTTTCTTCCATTACGATGCCTCACCCTTATGAGCATCGATTCTTTCTTCTTTTTACTGAGATCATGATGATCTATTCTACCTAAACTCCACCTATTAAGTAATATCTTTATTCCCTATTTATTTATCTTGCATGTTTATATTTATTTTATCGCTTTTTATTATTGTTTCTAGATTAATTTTTATTTGGAGAATAGCTAAAGATAAGGATCGATGACCCTTATTGATGCGTTGTTTTTATGTTTATTTAGTTTAGATTAAATGACCATAGCATGCGTTGTTTTTATGTTTATTTAGTTTAGATTAAATGACCATAGCACGAGATTTATCGTTATATAAAACTATAAAAACCCATGTTTAAACATATTTTAATTATTTTACATAATCTATTGGGAGGAATCATACTTGCTACGATTATAAATTTATTACTACGATTGGCCATAATACTCTTCTTAGGTAAATATGCTTTATTTTATAAAACAATTTTTTAAGCCAATCAAACACCAATTCTTTGATCTTCCAAACCCAGGTAACTACAGAATTGCCAGCATCTCCTTTAATTACCTCTTTGTAACTTTACTTTATAGAAAAAACTTATAAGCTGACTTTTGCTTATTTTCTCTTATTAGCACATAGTAACTAACAACTACCATAATCCCCATAGTCATATGGGTCATAGTAATTATTTATTGACCGAGTCTTGCTTCTAGTGTTATATCTATGCGTTTTTATTTTTCTTTCTTCCCTTGGTAGTTTAATTCGTTTCCATTTAGCAATTTTTCTCTTTTTCATCCACCTCAATGTGACTAAATCTAAAACGGTATATTCACATGGCTATAAAACATAGTAAGTGTGAATGAGGTGGGGAATATGAGACACTGTTCACACAATTGTGTTTCTAGAATGACACTAATCGTCAAATGATGACTCATCATGCTCCGGGGCAAAATGAAGTTGTTAAGCGATGAATGTCATGTTGATAAGTTCAGAGTTAAATTCTGATTTTTTGTGGGAAGAGAGATTTTCGCAAACTATATGTTGATCAAACTACCGGTTAGAAAGTTGGACCAAACAATTACAATTATAGAAGGTATGGTGCCTAGCTATAATTCTTGGAAGTTTGGTGCTGCCTAAAAAATGTTTCAATTCCTATCCCTTTAAAGACTTGGATCAGATCGAAAATGGTAGATTGTGTGTTCATCGGATAAAACTAAATATATTGTTGATTGGTTTCTCAAGCACATGTCGGATAAACCCGAAGTGCATGTAGATACAATTTTTGAAGCCCAAGAACCTTTTTCCTTGATGATATATTTTCCCACAAGACACCAACATCTATACGGAATGTAGAGTCGGACAGTGATGGAAATGTGTGGGCAAGTGAACCTTAGAAAGTAAACGAAGAGCCTCATCACAATAAGAGGGAAAGGAATAAAACTTTCTTGGCTCGTGACGGGCTAAATTCACTTTAGTACCCTTAGTTTTGCCTCAGATTTACTTTAGTGCCCTGAGTTTCAAAATTGTTGATTTAGTGCCACAAGTTTCACATATACTTTGTTTTAGTGTTTTACTTAACTTCGTAAGTTTTAAACAATTACAATACAGAGTTATGAGTGCTATGATATACCTCAGATGTTGTGCCAATCATGTGCTAGATAAAATATCTCCAACTCAAGGAGCACACTAAGAAGGTATACCGCCAGTAATCCCATTAAGGAGCACTTTAAGTCCATTATGAGTCTTCTCATATATCTAAGATGTTGTGCTAATCATGTGCTGCATTTTATGAGATATCCGACAATATTGGAAGGGTATTTCAGATATTAATTGGATCACATACTACAAATGTACAAAGTTCATGAGTGGATATGTCGTGTACTTGTAGGGCGTGCAGTCTCATGGAGGTCTTTTGAATAGACCTGCATGGTTGGATCAATTATGAATTTAGAATTCATAACGTTGGATCTAGCTACTAAAGAGGAAGATTGACTGAAAATATTTGGTAGGTATTTTCAAGTGGCCAAAATTTGTTCCCGTAATAAACGTGCACTCCTACAGTCAGTCAGTTATTGAACGGGATCAGAGTAATTTGTATAATGGAAAGTCTCGACAAATTCATAACGTAGTCATCGGAAACATTAATCCATAAAAGGAATTACTAGTAAACAGTATAATATCCATAGACTTTGCAAAGTCTAAGGATAATTATACGAATTCATTTACAAAATACATGACTCGTGGAGGAGCATCATCGAGGAAAATGGGGTTTGTAGCCTATTAAATTGGAAAAACTTCACATAGGCTACCCAACCTGTACTGGAATTTCCAGTCTGGGGTTCAATAGGGAAACTAAACTGTGTGGTAACCGAACAAAACACTCAGGAACATAACTTCCCAGCCCATTTATATGATGAAAAAAGAATAGACATGTATCATATGTAAGGGTGAGCATGAGCCTCTTAATGAATAAAGTATCTCGAAGATCAAGTAGGGTGAGTTAGGGAACATTTGACTTGAAATCACCTATAACGAGTGTGTATGCACGATACTATGTGATGAGCTAGGGCTAAATCGTTACAACTCTCGGTTGAATTTTGCCAAGGCAGTCCAAGGCCAAATATGGACAACAACTAAAGGGCCTAATAAGTGGTGTAGAGAAGACAGCGTGCGGGTATTATTTTGTTATACACAAAACGCTAAAGGTTCAAAATATTACGCTGCCTAAGGCAAGTATATTTGAAAGGTATTTCGTTATGGCAGGTTCAAGGCGCGCGCTACCTGACCTTATGCAGTGAATTCTCATGGTTCTCTCGATTGCATTTAGGATGCACGTTAGTTGTTAGTCGATTACATTCATGTGGGGGATTGTTGAAAAAACCTTTAGTTTTATTGGTTTTAATGGAAATAAATTTGTATGTTACAAATTTTAATAGCCCAAATTTATGGCATTTTTTGCTTGTAACTCCTCACTTGGTTTTTGGTATATAAAACTATACGTGTATCAATATTTTCAAGAACAAGAATAAAAAAAATACATGCACATACACATATGCATATATATTGAGAGAGAATCACACCACCAACGGATCAACCGTGACTCGATACCACTTCCGTTGAGCCACATGTGATAGACGTTATAACTTGGAACAAAATACCTTATTCAGTTAGAAGCAGAAAGGTGGTAGAGCAAATATCGTTTAAGGGAAATTGCTTGCAATTATCTCGTCTCGGAATTTAGTTCATTTCGGTATCATTTACAGTTTTTTATTTCGAAGGTTGTATTTGATTAATATATAATTGAGAAAACTATTTTTTCTGTTTGTTTGTCCATCTCTTTTTCCATCGAAATTATTTTATTTCATTACAGCGTATCCAACAAAAATGAGATATTTCAGATGATGGGCCGTTTACGGTGAGTGGTGATCCAGTGCATCCTATAAAGGATGGAGTGTTACAGATCTATGAGTAAAAACATAAAGATTCTTCAGTTTGAGGTTAAACTAACACAATTGCCAAAACTAATACTCTGTATATTTTTGTTTCTAAGTTCTGACTAATCAAATTTCACGTTCCTTGTTGTAATTTCTTTGGAGAATAAATCCGACAAGTTCTACACTTTCTTGGATCAGGGCACTTGCCAAAAAGTCATTATTACATGAACAATGAGGCATAATCTAAGGTCCGAAGTGTTTAAATTTATTGTTTTTGAATCACCTTATATTTCACTTCCCTAATTACGTATTTGCCATCACAAATGTTTTCTCACATTCGATAATTTGGGTCCCGACAACTCTATTAACTGACTTGTATTGAACATTCTTCTAAATATGTTTTCGCATCATTTTCTTCTGTACTAAATATGTTGAACCAATCCTATTCTATAATATTGTCCGTATGTTTTGCCAAAGACGAAGCGAATAGAAAGAAACGCAGCAAAGCGGAAGTGGTATGGAAAACTACCAAAGGAAAAAAAAAGTTCTCAAGAAGGGTAGAGATGCTTATGCATATGAGGGAGAGAATGAGTAAGAAAAATTTCTTTCGAATTTGTCATATTATAGTTATACAAATTGTTTTTGGAAAGAACTGATGTTTAGCCTTCTGACTTGCAAACTCACCTTCTTTGCAAACAGGCATCAAGCAACCATAATTAAAAAGAACGGTCACCACCTCCATCTTATCACGTGTATTACAAAACTTGGCAAAAAAGAAAAGACCTACTTGGTTTCCTTGTGATGTACCTAACGATAAACAATGACAACAACTCGACAACAAGGTCAGTGAATAAGGGTAAAAAGAAGATATGCTTATACAACTTTGATCAAATAGGTTAGCTTTGCAACAGACTCATTTTTTATTACCAGGATTTCGCTTTCTCAGGATTTCCATATAATGTAATCAACGACAGATTGGTAAGAAACGTAACCCGGAGTTTTAAGATATTATTACACTTTCAGTTATAACTCAATTATAACTGAACTTGTCTGGAATAGTAAATGAACTGAACACACAGCGTTGATGACAGAGTTCGATCTAATCCTAGATCTACGTCCCTGAGGCGCTCACCTAGTGATTTATTAATATGTCAAGTACAGTAACGAGTTTTGAGACTTACAACACTCAACTGTATATGGCTAACTCTATACCTTACAATTTAAACACTATCAATCTCTCGAGACCAAGTCTATGATTTTTTCTCAATAATCACTCGTGTATTTTTCTCTCTCTAATAATGTGTTTAATATTTTTATGAGAGCTAAATAAAATTATAATTCTATCACGTTTATATAATACGGTTACAAGACTAAGTAAAATATTAATTAAATCGTTTTTCTTCAATTTTCAATCTTGTAATTTATTTGATCTCTTTCCTTTTTCGTGTTATCAAATAATTACTGATGTTTAGTCTTTGACTTTCAAAAGATATCATCTTCGTTAATTTTGAAATCATCAAGATCTTTTCTTATCTTGTCTTTAATATCTTTCCTTGTTTTGCTTTCCTTTTTTAACTTTCGTTCTTTATTCGTAATTGATTTGACTTCTTTGTTTGTAGTATATCTTCTCATATCATCTCCTTAATTTAACCCCTTAACTTAATCACCACGTTCTGATCTTTTGTCATGGCCCAGATTCTAGAGAACCCGAGTTGTGAATATAAATGAGTTTTTAAATAAAAAAAAATACAATAACATGGATTTCAATCATTTTAATTTATAATTAAAGAGCCAGATAGTAAACCAAGATATGTCGATTATCACATTTATTAGATCTATTGGCCTAAGGGTAGCCAATGATCTCCATATGTGATAATACAAGAAAAAGAGTTCAAACAAAAACTATAAAAATCGACATGACCTTTGCGTTTCTTTTTGTTTGCATAAAAATAAATCTACTCATAAAACCATTCAACTACAAGTGTTGTCAATACGATTTCACAAAATAAACCAACTGTAAAAACGTCATTATTACCTAGCTTACAATTCACCAGATACGAATACAATATAAATGATTGTTTTAAAATGAGACTTGTCTAAAATAAATAATCAGGTGTGCACGCGGTTAAGAGGGTATACATTTTAAACCAATCTCTCAAGCAGACAACTCTAACTTTTTTCATGACTAGACCAACACCTGTACATCGATAAGGAACAAAATATGCAAAAAAAGAAAATGAGGTAAGAAAACAATCTTCGCTTTAAATAAATGGGCACACACACAACCTAACAGTTACATCTCAACCAATATAATAAACAAGCATTATAACCAAATACATATAATGTCTTAAGCGGACAAGCAAATAATAAAATCACTTAACTAACCGAATCAGCACAATAATAAATGCAATCATTAATCACACATCAAAGTCATCACAACTCATTCACAAGACTAACACATAAGATATTTAAAACACAAAACACGCACACTTGGCCAACACACACTTCGGACCGATCCCCCGTTTCACATGACCTCTTTGTGCAATGAGACCCTCACCAACTTAGACGGAGCACCATGTCTAATTGGGGCCGGTTTCAGAGGGAGCTAATCTCAAGGTAACCGATATTCTTCTTGCGCAAGTTACAGCTATAGGAACCTCATGTATAGCCCGATGTAGAAACCCCATCTACATCTCATCATAGGGACCTCCTCTACAGTACACACATAAATCATCGTAGGAACCTCATCTACGATACACACACATTCTTACTTTATTAAAAAAAAATAGATAAATGTAAATCAGTTAATCACCACATAACACTTCCGAGTCACACACATCCAAGTTAACACATTTCATTTCCAATACAATTCAAAATTGAATACAGTTACACACCAACACATAAACAATAAAACAAACGGTGACAATCGCAATAAGATACGTTCACTACACAAGTACAATAATAATCCACTTTTATAGATGAAGTCAATTTAATTCAATAACACAATCGCCAAACCAACTTGTCACTTATCAAACATTCGATACATAACATAATAGTGGTACTAACTTAGTCGAGGAATTAAAATATTAGAGGAATAACCACACAAGTCAAACAAACAAAACAATTAAGCCACTTAAAGTTTAGATTGTTTTCTTCCCACTTACCGAAACAAATGAGAGCTCGTTTGAAAAAATATCCCAAACTCGAGCTGAAAACCCACCGATCCATCAGAACCAGATCTGGACATCCTAATAATAGTCTCTAAACGTAATTAAAATGAGCTACCGATTAATAAAACTAATATAAATTCGGACTATTATTAAAATCCTAAAACTGTATTTTTATAAAAGTAAAAATTAAAGGAGAAGGCTTTCACAAGTAGATATATCTCGACGAGTACGTTAAGAAAATATATTTGATTTCGAAAAATGGACACCGCAGACCTCAATATCTGCCTCTGAAGCGGCTTTCCGAAAATCCACCACCTCCACTACCCATCACCGCCGACCATCTGGACTGTCAACGGCCTGGTCATTGCCAGTCTGGTTTCTCTCTCCAGCGACACTCTCTCCATCCTGTCTTCTTTCTCTATTTCTCCATCCTATATATGTATATATATGTATTCGTTGTATGTATCTATCTATATATATGTGTGGTTGTGTATGTATATAAGTATACATGTATTTAGGTATGAGATTTTAAGTAAATTACTAATTTAGTCCACATGGTTGTCATTAGCTACTTTAACACCCAAAATTATTGTACATTTGCTATTTAATATTACATATATTCCACATAAAAATAAATACACACACTAAATTAATATCACAATTTAATTAATAAAACCAATAATAAACACTGAAATTCCGAGCTGTTACATTCTCCCCAACTTAAAAAAAAAATCGTACCGAAATTTAGCACACACAATGGTCGTCAAAATCTAATGGATATCAAGTATTAAGGAACCGGTTTGAGGAGTGAAGAAAATCTAGGTCCAACATGATAGAAAGGGAAACGAAACGTGGAGCAATCATTAGAATTTCATGAAAGGTCGTTAACAATTCCCACCCAAGAGAGATCACACACTTTATGCTGCCACATTCACATTAAAAGATGTATTTTCAGCCAAACAATATATATTTCCGTATATAAAACAACATAAGTAGATATTCATTTACTAAAAAAACACAATCACCTCATACCACAATTGTATGACAAATCTCATTAAAGCATCCCACAAATGTCTTACTCAAACCAAACAACGCTATTCAAGAAAGAAGGGACTGTTAATGTTTATGAATTCTATTAGCGAAACCAAATAATATATCAAACGGTACTTTTAAAGACCTCTGTTTTTGAAAATATTTAAAATCCCCCTTTAATTATGCCAATGGTTCTAAACATGTGATGTAACCAACACTACTTAATGGGCAACTCCATTTTTTTTTTAAGAGCTCTCTCGCTCTCTCTCAATCTTCATTGTGTATACAAGCAAGCTAATAGCCTAAAAACTCACTTTTGGGGTTAGTTGATTTAAATATCTATGAAAGGAATGCGATGGTATAATGCCATGTGGTACCACAAAGAGTTCAGACTACAAACTTTCTCAACATAGTTTCAATATGTATCGTCAGTGTATAAGTACAGAACAAATGTCTGTATAACACATACATTGTAAAATCGGCCTTAGCATGAAAGGAAGAGAAGCAGAATAGCATTAACTAAAAAATAAGAGGTTCTGGTGAAACGACACAACAGGCCTGATTTATGAATCTATAGACTTATTCTTCAGAAAAATTTGAGAGCACTCTTTAATTATAAAAACAACCACTAGAAATGAATAAACAGTTCACTTGAAAAGGACCAAAACGATGATCACCATCACAACAATGTTCACCCAATTACCATATTTACATATGCGTGTCACAAAAACACATTGCAATATTATTCTCTTAGCCCTTACACATACATCACATACACTTACCAACATAACCAAACGAAAAAAAAACATAATTATAGAACATTGAAAAATTAGTAAAAGAAAATTCTCACAACAATTCATCAAAATTCAAATAATATAATAATATATTTTTATCACTATATCAACATACTCCCGAAGACATGTAGCTAGTCGGTACCTCATTCGCCCATCAATATAAAAATCCAATACAATATCATCGTACACATGAAGACCGGTAGCAAATCGGTGAATCATGTATCCGGTGATATCAAAAGTAAGAAAACTTTTCATCTGCAAGTTTTGTCGCGTCCGACTAACTCACAAATGATTATACTTTCAAAACTCACATAAATATATAAAATACATACACGAATATCACGCCTCAACAAAATTTAGACAATAAAAGAAAAATCTTACTTTTGATCAATTCAATACCAAGAACCTTCACCGCACGCCAAACATTGGAACACAGTTTTTAGTAATTATCATCAAAATAAATATAAAAGCAAAAAATGAATTACGAGAATATAATCACGGATATAGACACAAAGGACATGCACGTTTCTCAATTACGATACACATACCACTTATGTCGTAACAAGAATTATAAAACAAATATATTACCGTCTATCCATAAAAATGCACTAAATGTTAGATTCGTAAATTCCAACCAACTCTAGTAAACATATAGTACACTAACACAAAGATGTAACATACACTAATCACCACTTCACATCTTTCCATGTCTTCACTATTTCACAAATCCGAACATAAGAATTTAAATAATATACTTAATATATATGATATATCACACTTACAACAATCATATATCCAAAAAACGTTTATATAAAAGCAACAAACATGGGTTATTATAATCTTATACATAAAAGTTACTTGATCAAAGTTAAGCCATCCACAAGTACACGATTAAAAAAAAACTCAATAAGACGTCAAATTAAAATCAACACCAACAAAGAACCGTTTTATTTCCTAAAACAAAATTTCTCTATACCCCAAACATCGGTATTCAAACAAGTGAGAACACGGTTATAAATATATCATTACGCTTTCACAAGTTAAGTCAATAATCGATTCCATAATACTTATCAAAAAGTTAATTTTTACCGAATTTAATTCGGCTACAAAAGACCAAAGAAACTGCAAACATGAGGTAAGCATAAGGTATGCCCACAGATGATATAGCATTACAACCAACAAGAAGAATTCTAAACTAAAAATAGAAATTTTATTTAATAAACTACAACGATTACATTTTTAGCAACTTGTCGACTCGTCGTTAACATTTATAATAAAAACTTTATTATGAAACTCAACTATGAAAACAATGTTCTACTGCCAAATTATACACCTCAAATTGTGCAAAACCATATAACTAGATCACTTCCTTTTTTTCTTTCTTTTTTTTTGTATGTGTAAAACTCAATGCCAATGTAACCGGATATGTACCGACAACTATCTATTAGAGCATATTTCAAATACATGATGATTTTTTTATTTATTTTTTAAGAAAGAAAATATTTTAACACTAAAATTAAGCAATTAACAAGGGTCAACAAATTATCACAAGATAGGTCATCTTCTAAAGCAGTAATAAGTCACTATACAAAAGAAACCAATAAACTTTCAAATTTATTTAAACACTTTATCTTAAAATCCTAAATGACTAATGACTACACAATCATATACTAGACTAAGTTATTCAAACAAAGTATTTACTAGTTTTTGAAAATAAATAGCCCGTCCACATGTATATATATATATTTCATCACCAAGAAATGAACAAAATCACCGGTAAGCAAATTCGAAATGTCAACAAAAGCATCCACACCAAAAGCTATCCCATAATATCCACATCACTAAAAGTAAGAAAATCAACTTTAGTTTAAGAAACAAGGATTGTAATGCTCAAATTTTAATAACTGCCCATATTCAACACGAGAAAATTTTATCCGAAACACAATCATATCATATAATATACCGAAGATTAAAAAGGGTAACCCATAAACAGAATATCACACAGACAACATTTATCGTTGTAGCTTGTAATAAAGTTTTAGGTAAACCAAACAACTTGTACTTAAATCATTGTAGCGACAAATCATAAAAGTGATCGCTTGAAAACTCCACTACGATCTTCAACCAATACACATAAAAATAAACGATATTTCTATATAGTCACACCATGAGTAACACAACCATAGATATTCTCAAAAATCATAGGGTGTCATATTGGTATCTTTATTCTAGAAAGATGCATTCATCATTTTTATTCTCAAATTTTAATTGGTATTGATATCTTCTCTGATATAACCCTATTCAAAACATGACACGAATTGTTTACAGCTTCAGCCCATAGTCTCATAGACAACTTTTTAGAATCTAACATGACCATTTTTAGTATAATTGCATTCATTATTTGAGCTACACGGTCTAGTTGTGGAGTTTTGGGAAAAGAAAACTTATGAGATATTCATTGATTATCACAAAACTCAAAAAACTTTGTATATTCGAATTCTTTTCCATGTTTACTTCTAATACTTATAATCTCTCCGATTATATATCCTTGTTCAGTTTGTAATTGTAAACACAATTTTGTAAAGGCTTTAAAAGTGTCTGTTTTTTGTTTTATAAATACTATCCACGAATATCTTGAAAAACCATCCACTACCACTAACATATATCTATTCCCTCCAATACTTTTTATTTTCATAGGACCTATTAGATCTACATGTAAAAGGTTAAGGACACCAGTGGTATAGACTTGGCTAACACTTTTATCAAAACTGTTTGATTGTGTATCATTCATGCAATCACTACAAGTTCTTGGGAGATTAACGTTTAGTTCAGGTACACTTGTAATAAATTCAGATTTATTAAGTTGAGAAAGAGTTTCAAAGTTCATGTACCCTAATTTTTTGTGCCAAATTTTAGTATCTTGAGATACAATCTGGTGACAATTGACTTTTGGTGAAGTTGCCACTGACTTTTTAAAAACAGAACAATTATCTGCAGATCTAACACCAGTCATGATTAAGTTATTATTATCATCTATCAAATGACATTTGGTTCTATTAAATTTAACATGTAGACAACTTTCACACAAATTACTAATACTGAGCAAATTGGATTTTAGACCATCAACAAGCAAAACATCATTAATATTAGGCATGCCCTTTTTATTGAGAGTACCGTTACCAATTATCTTTCTCTTGTTTTCTAGGCAATCACACTAACACTTATGCAGAATTGATGGCAATTAGAAATGGTCTACTTATTTGTTATAGTCTTGACATGAGTAACATTTATGTGGAAACTGATTCAGAAATTTTATATAATTTGACGCTATTTAGCTTGATATTTTAGCACTAATGAGTTTGATTAGTAGTGATTTGTGTCATATTTACATGAAACAAAATTAGGTTGCAGATGCTCTATCCAATCAAGGTGCTAATGGACTCGATAACACCTTTTTTACAGCCAAGAACCTCCAGAATCACACTAATACAGTGTATCTGTTAGATCAAAAGGAGTTTCTTTGCTTGAGAGGAAGTACTCATAATATTTCTCTTTGCGAAACTTAGTTGGATTATTATTGTTAGGATATTAAGGATTTTTGCCTCGGTACATTTGGTTTGGATTATTTGCTTTATACAAGTTTTTGATGTATGCACAGAACAAGGTTTTTTGCATTCTTCTAACACAAAAATTCTTCTCATTTAAGTAAGAGTTTTGCTCTTGAATTTTCTCTTTAGATCACCTTGATCATGGAGCTACAAGGAGAAATATAAGAACAGCGGGTATAAGCAGTAAATAGCAAGTTATCGTAGCAACAAAAATTCTTAAAATAATTGGAGAATTCGAACTGTTAGTATTATGGTTTCTTTGCCCGTTCTGTTTGCTTTTTCGGCCTTTTTTGTATTTGTCAAGTATACGACAATATTGATCACTTTGTTATCGTTTTTCTTAAACGGAATGGCCATTATTGGGGCTTGGCCCATAATCTGAAATATTTCTTTAATTTTAATAAAGGTCGGATATTGATTTTAAAAATAAATAAAAAATCGTGTTGCCTTTTATATATCTCAAATTTTTAAGTAAGCTCGCATCACCTGTCATATTTTTAGAACAACCGCTATCAAAATACCAAGAATCAGATGAAATAGCTTTTAAAGAACTAATTTTAGTTTTACTACAATTAACTACGTCATTCTTTTTTTCACAACCCAAATCTATTTAGAAGTTGGTTTACGAACCCAATAAAAACTCTATTTATTTCCATAAAACATTTTGAAACAATTTCTTTCTAAATGTTCAGGGTTTTCTACAGTAGTGACACAATTTAAAATAAATTTTAGTAGCTAATCTAAATGGAGTTTTGAAAATTTTGCTTTCAGTTGCACTTTGAGTTATAACTGTTGGTTTAGAAAATTTCTCAGTTACATCTTGAGTTGTAATTGGAAGTCTTTTGACACTTACAATGGTTTGTAGCTTTTCTTGTATGGTGTTACTGGTTGAGCCCTTCACAAATATGCTATTTCCAGTACTTCCACAACCATTATATCACAAGCCATTGTTGTATTTTCCATATCTTTGACTGGCGAGCACTTTATCCAATCTTTCACTTGCAGTTGAGTTCAGTAGCTTGATTTTCCTTTGAGTTTCATCTAGCTCGAGTTCCTTCCTCTTCAAGGCTTCACTTATCTCAGAATTTTCATTTTTTAGATTTTCAACCAATATTTCTAATTCTTGTACCTTCTTGGATGTACTCATATGCTTAGTGTACAACAATAAATATTGATCTTCCAGTTCTTGCATAGAGTGCTCTTCATCATCACTTTCAACGTCAAATTCATTATCAGTTATAACTGAATTTATAATTGACTTTGATTCTAAGCTACCAAACTCTTTTTCTTCCATCGAATTGATATTTTTTGAAACACAAAATCCACACTATGTTTATCTAGTATGAGACTCTGATACCACTTGTAAGAAACGTAAGCCGAAGTTTTAAGATGATGTTATACTTTCAGTTATATCTCAATTTTAACTCAAGTTATAACTGAACTCATCTGAAATAGTAAATGAACTGAACACACATCGTTGATGACGAAGTTCGATCTAGTGCTAGATCTACGTCTCCGAGGCCATCAACCAGTGATTTATTGATATGTCAAGGACAGTAACGAGTTTTGAGACTTACAACACTCAAACATATATGATTAACTCTATAACTCACAATTTAAACTTTATCAATCTCTTTAGATCTAAGTCTAATATTTTTTCTCAATAATCACTCGTGTGTTTTTGTCTCTCTAATAATATGTCTAATTTTTTTATGAGAGCTAAATAAAATTATAATTCTACCCCGTTTATATAATACCGTTAAAAAACTAAATAAAATATTAATCAAATCGTTTTTCTTCAATGTTGTAATTTATTTGATTTCTTTCCTTTTTCGTGTTATCAAATAATTACTAATGTTTAGTCTTTGACTTTCAAAAGATATCATATTCATTAATTTCGAAATCATCAAGATCTTTCCTTATCTTGTCTTCAATATCTTTTCTTGTTTTGCTTTCCTTTTTTAACTGTACTTCTTTATTCGTAATTGATTTGCCTTATTATTTTATAGAATATATTCTCATATCTGCTTAATTTAACCCCTTAACTTAATCATCATGTTTTGATCTTTAACCACCAATTAATCTTCTAGGAAGATATAAGTCTACATAATCTTTGGAGATAAATTCGCCATAAACTCAGTTACATATTTAGTTATAACTGAAAATGTAATCTGTATTCACCAAATGAGTTGAAAGTTCAGTTGTAACTGAAATAACTTAGTAAACTCAAACAAATAAACGCACCAATTTATATCACGATTAAGATCAATAAATTACCATATTAAATGAAAAACATGTTACTCATTCTCCGGACCTAACAATAGATTGGTTCTTATTGCTGTGATAGACCACCAAAGCAAGGACACTCTAGCTAACCCTTCGGAAAAGGTAAACAGTGAAGATGCTTCTACAACTCCTTCGAAATAAGATTGCGAAATATTTAAATATATTAAATATTTTGTATATTAAAAATTGAAAGATTAAGTAATTGTATAAATTGTCAAATTTTCACAAGTGTTACATATTCACGTGTATATTTACGGAGTCAAATAACCAGAAACATTTGATATTTATCTATAGTCATTTGTCATGCTTTGAAATTTGATTAGTTCGCCACGTGTGAGGTCTATAACTTGGGATGACACTAACCTTGTAGTTAGTTCTATTATAAAAAGGCTACAGTTGTTTTAACTCGTATATATACATATTTGGTCGCACCTTTGAGCTTTCATAACATGATTTGGTATTCCAGTGACTTGTAATCTCATGCATGCATGCATGTCTTAGTGTTTTGTTAGGTAGACCGAAACCAATGCTAATTATCTTAACCGTACCTCTTTGGTTTAAAACTTGGTAAGTATAGCTATACATAATGCGGTTCCTTTTGGCCATTTTTATTTGATATCATTTATCATCTCATCTCATACTCCATTTGATATTCGTATCATTTGATTCCGATATTATACATCTTTGTTCTTATAGCATGAGTTGCTTTTGGTTACAAACGGACGTATATGTGCCCAGTACCTAATCAGGCTCGGTAACTGTTATGAGGTTCTCTTGGCTATAATGTCATGTTTGACTATGCGGAGACTAGTACAGTTAGGGCATAATTGATCTCTATATCGTAAAGACATATACGGGGCTTTTTTATTAAAATTGCGGTTGTGATACTTGTTTCGTACCGTTTTGTTATTCTGTCGTGTTATGGATATACCGCTTACTTAGTATTGTTTTCTTTTTATTTTAGTATATAACAGCTCGAGCAGATTGCTTCAATAATACTCACCTATCACATCCAATCAACAAATCTCCTACTCAAGATTTAAAAATCCGAATCCTTCTTGAACAGGATCGCCATCACTACATCCATTCGGGTTTGAAGCCGCAACACAGCTCACAAATTGAGACAATAATAATTCAGTTCCCGCTGTGAGAAATTATAAAAAACACTACAATTGGTAAATTCCTTTTTCGTCAGCTACTATTACTATAGCATGTATGTACTTCTACTAAACTATTCCAAACATGTCGCTTACACCCTTGGAAAATGTACAACCTGATTGAGAAACGAGCCCAGAATAGGATTACATTTCGAACTCCTTTATTTGGGTTGCGCTGACTCAAAACTCCAACAATATTATTGGAAGAAAGCTCTAGTACTACAGCTTATTTACTATTGCCTTCTTCAGATTCAAAAAAACCAAAGAGAGATATTCTTAATATTATCGCCATTTGAGCCAGACGTACTTCCTTTGGTGCAACAATGTAGATACTGCTCCACGAAAAGATTTAATTTTGAATCAAAAGGGTTCTGCTTCTCAGATGAACAGGTTACTTTAGTTTCAAACAATATTCTGTACGAACTATATGATGGAAGTCATATCATTAGCAGAGACTTACTTCGTTCTAAGATGATCTATAAGCAAAATATATAAATTCAAAGTTCCACAAGATTTGAACTTCTGTATACGTATATTTTTCAATTGTCTTTTTCAGGGCGGGTAATTTGCCCTTGCTATTTGAGAAACGCTATCTAAATTGAGAATTCTAATTATTTTTTTCTAGTTATTTCTGGCAGATGAAATTAATTCAACTGCAATTTTTAATGCAAGCTCAAAAGTTTGAATACTCTCACTTCTGCTATCTTTATTGTTCCAAATAGTTATGTGAGAAACTACTATTTTCAAGCTTATTCAGCTGCTTCTGTATTGTTGCTATGACTAAAAATTTCAAGCCTATTCTGGTGCTGTTGTATTGTTACGATGAGTCAAAACTAAAAAGAAGCTACAATGGAGAATCCAGGCTAAATATTATTGTTGCTTTTCAACTTTATGTCGGATAAGTTTTATAAAACTTGTACTTTTCGCCTTCTGCCTCTTATTTTACCCTTCCCTTGATTCATAATTCACTCATTGAGCCTTTCCCTTGATTAGAACTTATTTTTCATTGATGGACTACAGAGTTTGTATATGGTAGGACTGTTAACCTGTGGAACCAAGAAAACATTCACACGCCTTAAAGAATCGCGTGTCTTGCACGCGGCAGTCACACTAGTCTTCAAGATAGATTTCAGCATTGTTTCTGTTCTCATCTCTTTCTCAGTAACGAATTATTTCAGCAAGACTGTAACAATCACGGGTAGCTTCTTTTTTATTTCCTTCAAATTTTTCTCCCTTTGAACATTCATGAGTGGATTGAATTGTTGTAGCAGATATAAAAGCATGCTCTTACAAAATTACAATGATGTTTCTAAACCAAATACAGAGTTCAAAAATACTAAGAACGACGACATGACATCCAAAGAAGCTGTAGCACCATAAATATCTAGATATTTCATATGCCAAGAAAGGATATTATCTTTCATATGTCAACATAAAGAAAACTATCTGGAAAACACAATAGCAGCAAGAGTTAGATCAGCTTTAGGATTGGTTCTAGATTAGTATTCCTAGTGGGAATGGAATTCTAATTATTTCTTATATATGTAATGCCTGGAGTTTGAGGTTTTTTCGGTGTTTTGAAAAGCTCGCAACGTTATGCAACGTTATGCGATATAGTGGTTTTTGAAAGAAAAATACAACGCTAAAACACTATTCAGGTGGTAAAACGAAAAAATCGCGTTATTGGGTCTAAAAGCCCAAAAAAAGCGATATATTGGACCGAAATCCTAATCACCGAGTATTTAAAAAACAAACAAAAAATCAGTATTGCACTACGTCGTTTTGGTTTAGGATATATTTTTCAAATGTAAACACTAAAATTAATGCCCTAACAGTATTAGACAAAGACATGGGTATTTTCACTTTCTCTCTCTTTCTAATCCACCGCCACCCAACCCCGATGTTCACCGCCTCCGAATGGAGGTCAATCATGGAGGAGTCGGTCATTTTCCTTATTAATTAAGATCAGCTAATTGAGGCATAGATTCAAGTATGATTATTTGCTAATTATTGTTTATTTTTATCTAGAAACATACTATATTATATAGTTCGGTTTTGTATTATGGGTTTTTATCTTGTTTAGAAAAAGAATGAATATATTTGTACGCACGTGTTTGTTTACGACTAAATCATATTTAAAGTTAATGTATACCATGAGTTTTTATCTTATTTTATAGATAGCAAGATAGATAAAATATGCGAGTTTTCTTGTAAGTGAGATGTTAAGATATCTCAAGTGGAGGATTACAAATATTTTGTTTACAAATTTTATGATTAAATAATGACTTGTGATAAAAAAGAAAATCTTTCTGGAAGGTAAGAATTTTATAGAACAAACAAACAGAAAACAAGGATGATATATTGCACAAGCGGCAACTTAAGCCTTAAAAGAGAGTTTCATGCTATACAATCATACAAAGGAATAAAACTCATAAAGCAAATAAGACAGTGAGCTTCTTTAACATAGCATGAACATAATTCTAAGCTAAAACGCTTAAAAATGGTGTGACAGAGGCCAGTGTAATTGATCTTGCAAATGGAATTATTATTGTCCTCAACTTTGCTAGGGACACACTTAGAGCCATATCTCATACAATTCAGCTTCTTTTTGTTAAGTTCACCTAGCCAAAACTTGTCAGCATCTGCCATAAGGCTCTTAACATTAAAGAAGCTGAGAACACTACTAGAAAATAGAGCAATAAAGGTGGTTTTTTATAAGGTGGTAGCTAAACCACCTTTAAAGTATAACTTAAAGGTGCTAATAAATTAGTTCCGTTTTTTCAATAGGCTATAAAGGTGGTTTACTATTAACACCTCAATTAATCCAATTTAGTCTCTGTTTGTTTCATATTAAAAGTTTTACATGGGTAAAATATTTTCATGGGAAAGTTTTATACTGAAAACTTTTGTTTGTTTTTCATTTACACGCGGTTGGTGCATAAAAAGTTTTCCAGCTAAAATTTTATACAAACTCAATTTTTTTTTACAAATTGTTTTTTTAACAAATAATTGGTAAAAATCTCAACATGTATAGGAAACTTAACCTAAACACATATTTTATTTCATATACGTCAGTTATAATAACTTATAAATTTTCAACATATAAACTCATAAAATTATAAGCATAAAAGATATTATTGACTTTTTTTAGCTTTTTCAAAAAAAATTTGGATTTTTTAGATTTTTCGGAATTTTTTGTTTTATTTTTTCCATTTTTTTGTTATTTTTTAGATTTTTTCCTTTTTTTTATATTTTTATATTTTTATTGGTTAATTAGATTTTAGATTTTTCAAATTTTCTTGGGTTTTTTAGATTTTTCGGATTTGTTTTTTATTTATTTTTCATTTTTGTTATTTTTTAGAATTTTTCGTGTTTTTTTCTTTTTTTATTGATTAGTAGATAGAATTGGACTAATTATTAAATAATTTTAAAAGAATAGACCTATAATTAATAATAGTTATAATACTAGTATTAGAAAGAATATAGATAGAGGCTCCGTAAACCGTTTACAACTTTATTTGTCGGGTAATCGTTTCCTCCAATTTTACTGGATATGTGGGAAAAGTTTTTCCAAAAAAAATATTTTACGTTAAACCAATCACCAAAAAAATCTATTTTAGCGTAAATGTTTGTTTATCCCCTTTTACAACAAAACAAACAAAACAAACAGAGCTGATACACAAGACTCCGCATAAAATTAGAAACATCAAAATTAAATAAGTAAAAAGATCTATGTATATCTCTACACTTATACATATTGTTGTACTCTTCAAAGCAAAACTAGTTATCTCACGTTCCCTCTCCACTACTACCAATTACTCTGATAACTGCTCTACCATGATCAATCGAGCACTATATACTCTGATATGTCCATGTCTCTTTAAATACACATCATTAATCAAATTGAGACCGGGTTCAGTTCTCTCTCATCACATAATTTCGACAAAAGAGGTTAGTAATCAGCTTTTATTAACCGGTATAATTTTCAATTAGTTACTATGAATACTCCGATATTGTTACTAATCAAAGTAATTATTTTCTTTATGTCAAGAATTCAGATTTGGGTTTTAAAAAAAAAAGTGGAGTAGATATAGGATTGTTGTAAAAGTAATCAGTTGCACGGGCATACATGTAAATTACTTAAAAAGTTATACATAATTAGTGGCATGGTATCTGAATTGGTTATTATGGTATAGAATTTTGTAATTTAGATATTGGTTATGTTTGGTAATTAGGGCTGTGAAGCTTGCAATCCCTGTTTAACTAAGGGAGAATGTCATACCAACCATGACCTGTTATGTTATCCATTGCTAATATAGATACTGGTTGGTTCGGTTACTTTCAATTTTTGATTTTTTGTTTGTAATGTGTTGGTCTTATTTTTTATGCTGGTATTCATCACAATGATTGAATTTTGTGTAATTGTATAAAATATTTTGAGCGTAAAATTAATGTATTGATGAAAATTACATGTACAATATATAAGGTTTGTCATCGAGTGATTTATGACACGGTAACTTGGTTTTTCTTTGGTTACAAGCTTTCAGAATTGAAATTTAACCTTTATTGTATTTCTGTATTTCTCATTGCCGGGATGAATTGTTTTCTCATGAAAGGTTATTTTTTATGTACAAGGTTTAAATTATTTACAAAATATTAATGGAGTAAGTTTCTTTCTCAGTCACAGTATACATCAAATTTTAGAAACCCATTGTTGTTTGATTGCACTATTTGAACAAATATAGCCGACTTTTTTTAAGTTCAAAAGACATCTTAGCTTAGCTAACGAGTTAACCTGTGTGTAATTGTGTTTGGGCATGAAAAGTTGCACATCATTATGTAATTATACATAGAAAAAAAATAAATACACTGGACATAAATAAGACCGCTCAATAGCTTAATAAAAAAAACTCAAACTACTTTTTATTGGTGATGCTTTATAATGTCTCTTGAAATATGATATTCTCAAACTAAGATCTGGAATAGCTTTAGTTTTAAAATGGTGTATGTTTTGAACAAAGTATTTCATAGATATATTTTATATGTTTGATTGCCAGTCGCTAACTTAGTCACACAATGTTTCAACAATAAAATACAGAGTTTATTTTAGGTTAGAGAATTAAAGAAAAAGTAATGGTTATGGATAAAAGTTGGATCGACATTAGGGACAGAATGAGTGCCGCCTATCTTAAAGGAATTGCACAATTTATTGAGTTTGCTTATGCTGACAAGGATCCCGAATCAAAGATATATTGTCCATGTCGACATTGTGGAAATCGAAGATTCAAAACAAAAGAGGGTGTGAAAGCGCATATTTTAGACAAAGGATTTTTACCTCAGTATAGGGTTTAGATTATGCATGGTGAGTCTTTTGCTAATTTTCCTAATCCCCAAGATTCAAAGTCAGCAGATGACATGTTTGGTTTGGTTCATGATGTATTTCGCGATCAAAATCAAGAATCTACTGAGAATGATAGGCAAGATAGTACAAGCAATGGGCCTGATGTAGAAACCATAAATTTTTTTAAGCTCTTAGAAGATGCAGAGCGGGAGTTGTATCCAGGTTGTGACTCTTTCACAACATTGTCTTTTGTTGTTCGACTTATGCAGATAAAGGTCATTAATGGATGGAGTGATAAGTCGTTTGACATGCTCGTTGAGTTATTGAAAAAAGCGTTTCCTGCAGGTGAAACCTTACCTAAGTCATACTATGATGCTAAGAAATTCAATGAGGCATTGGGATTTAGCTATAAAAAAATTGATGTATGCCCGAGGGATTGTATGTTATACTGGAAAGAAAAAGAAGGACTTGATAAATGTGATTACTGTCAAAAGTCTAGATATAAAGAACATAAACGCAGTCCAGAAGATGAGAATCCAATAGTAACAAATGTCCCCGCGAAACAAATTAGATACTTTCCTTTGAGACCACGCCTGCAAAAATTGTTCATGTCATCTAAAACTGCTAAGTCAATGAGATGGCATGGAGAAGAGCGCACTGAAGATGGAAAGCTACGACATCCAGCCGATTCAATTGCCTGGAAAGACTTCCACGCGAAGCACCATGATTTTGCTAGTGATTGTCGAAATGTTCGACTGGGTTTAGCATCAGACGGTTTTAGTCCTTTTAAGTCATTAACTAATCCTCATAGCACATGGCCAGTTGTGTTAATGCCTTACAATTTACCTCCTTGGTTATGCATGAAACAACCATTTTTTATGTTGAGTTTGCTTATTGATGGTCCTCGTTCGCCTGGAAATGATATCGATGTACTTTTACATCCTTTAATTGAGGATTTGGAGGATTTATGGACTAATGGTTCACTTACCTATGATGCAGTAAGTGATCAAATGTTTTGCATGCGTGCAGCTTTGATGTGGACAATAAGTGATTTTCCCGCTTATGCTAATTTATCTGGTTGGAGCACAAAAGGAGCATTGGCTTGTCCTTGTTGCAATAAAGATACTTCTTCTCGATGGTTAAAACACGGTGGAAAATTTTGTTACATGCGGCATAGAAAGTTCTTAGATGAAGGGCATAACTTTTGAAATGATGCGACACATTTTGATGGGACTAAAGAAAGAGGTTCTGCTCCCCCTCAACTATCTGGTTCCGACATATTTAAACAAGTAGAGTTGATAGAGAACAAGTTTGGAAAGACTGAACAAAAAAATCCACCCAATCGCAAAAGAAAAAGAGGTAATGGTGATGAGAAAAATGGTGAAAACACTCAAAAGCTTAACTGGAAAAAAAGAAGCATTTTTTTTTATTTGCCATACTGGAAGGATAATTTAATTCGCCATAATCTTGATGTGATGCATATTGAAAAAAATGTTAGGAAAAATGTCGTCGGGACGCTTTTAAATATTAAAGGGAAATCTAAGGATAACTTAAAAGCTCGATATGACCTTCAAGATATAGGTATCCGAGAAACACTTCATCCCCAAGAACAAAATAATGGAAAGGTAATACTTCCCCCGCTGATTACTACATGAATAAAGAGAAAACAAACACATTTCTTAATGTGTTAAAAAGTGTTAAAGGACCCGATGGTTATTCTTCCAATATATCTCGTCGTGTACAATTGAAAGACGGAACAATTTCAGGGCTTAAAAGTCATGATTATCATATTCTAATTGAGCACTTATTACCTCTTGCTGTGAGAAAAGTTCTCCCAAAACATGTCGCTCATGCTTTGGTTGAACTAAGCAACTTTTTTAGAAAGTTGTGCTCAAAAGTTTTAGACTTAGAGGAAATGCAGCTACTCGAACAACAGATTGCAGTGACTATCTGTCGACTTGAAAAGATCTTTCCACCATGATTTTTTAATGTAATGGAACATTTGCCAGTTCATTTGGCATATGAGGCAAAAATTGCTGGACCAGTTCAGTATCGATGGATGTACCCGATTGAAAGGTAATACTTCATATTATGAACTTTTAATATAATGTGGAAATTATATCTGTTAAAATTCCTGAACTAGTTATATCATTTTTCAGGTTCCTGCTTACATTAAAAAACTATGTGCGTAACAGAAGGCATCCAGAGGGATCCATTGCCGAGGGGTATTTAACAGAAGAGTGTTTGACCTTCTGTAGTCGGTACTTGCATGATGTCGAGACAAAACTAAATAGACCACAAAGAAACTATGAGGGTAAACAAGGTAGTGCCCTTGAAAAAAAAGGCAAAAGGTTCTTTCTTGATGATGTTTCCTGGGAGCAAGCTCACAAATATATCCTGTCGAATTCAATTGAGGTTTCACCATTCATGGAGGAAGAAAAAATACAGTAAAGATTTATTCAATCTTATGGTATGATAGCTTGACCGTAATAGAAGTTATCTAATTATGCAGGACGCACCTTCATATACTTAGGCAGGAAAACCATCGTTCTAGTGAACGTGACATTCTGAAAAAGCATAATGAAAATTTTCCAACTTGGTTCAGGGAGCATGTAAGTACAATGCACCAGAACACAAATTTTCATAATAGAATTATTGTTCTATATGTATCTAATGTCTATCATTTAACTAGGTTCTTGATTTACAACAATCTTCGAATGTGGGCTTGTCCGATAAAGTGAAATTGTTAGCTGCACAACCACATAAGTGGGCAAGAAAATACACTAGCTATACCATTAATGGACTTAAGTTTCGAACGAAAAAACGTGAAGAAAAGTTGACCACACAAAACAGTGGAGTATTGCTAACCGCAGCAACCAATAGGTTTGCAAGTTCATGAGATAATCGTCCTATCTTAGGCGACGTTGATTTTTATGGGATTTTAGATGATATTATAGAGTTGCGATATTCGAATGATTTCAAGTTTTTATTATTTAGATGTCTGTGGGTTGATAATAAGTTTGGTGCTAAGAAAGATGAATTTGGTTGCACACTTGTGAATTTTAGACATCTTTTATATAAGCAGAATCGTATTTCGGATGAACCTTATATTCTCGCCTCACAAGCAAAACAAGTTTGGTACATACCAGATCCTATCGAGAAGGAATGGCAGTTGGTTATGAAGATGTTTCCGCGAGATGTGTATGATTTACTAGATAATAAATATGAAGAAGACGTTGCGTCAAATCATGAAGTTGATCCTATTATTGTTGAACAATTAGAAGAAACACTCCTAGAATCAGAGGATGATGGCAATTCAAAAATGCAGGCTGAAGAAGGAATTGAAATTGATATCAATACAATTGATGATGATGATACTGATACTGATGATGAAGACGAAGATGACGATAATTACTACTCTGACGACTACCTTTTAAGTGATGAAGAAATTTTAGTTGATAGTGATAACGATAGTGATAATAAAGGTATAGATGATAATAGTAGTGATGATGATATGGACGAGGATGATGAGTGATATAGTTTTATTGGTCTTTTTTTTCTAGTTAGCAAATAAATGAACTCCCTTATATCTTTTTGTTTACTTGGTATATTTATTTCAATTTTCAAGGATATGTTGGTAGTTCATGTTTCAAGTTTCTTGTTTGCCTTTTTCCATTCTTTTGTGTTTCACAGGTAAGTGATGGGAAAATCGAGAGTCCGTTGGCCCATTGGACCAATGGTTGATAATACACAACCGTCATCTTCTCGTGTTGGGGTTCAAAATGTTCGTCCTGCTCCAAACAGAACGTCTTCCGAAAGCAACGACAATACAACAGGTTCTATATATATGGCTTACCATTTTCTTTCAGTATCATAATGAGTTGTACCACATTTTTTTTTATATTTCTCGAGTTTTATAGACTTCAAAAGTCATCATAAATTAAGATGCGAATATAAATTTACTTTTTTTTTGTTAGAACGGGACATATACGTAAGGATGATATTAAAGAGTGTTAGTTGTATATCATTCAACTTTTTATTTCATATGTTTTTTTATTGGATTATTACTGTAGATTTGGAACATCCAGGTGATTCCTCAAGCCAAACAACAAGGAAGAGGAAAAGAGGTTATGCTTGGCAATATCGGGATTGGGGTACAGGGAAAAAACTTAAGGTCAAATTGAACGAATACAATCAACCTATTGGAGATACTGCTGCTCCATTGGCTAGTCAATTAGGCATTATCGCTCGAAGTGCCACTTTGTGTCCTATCATATATACCGACTGGAGGTGTAAAGAACTTAACACCTTTAAACAGAGAATCTGGCAAGATGTTAAAGTAATTAAGTTCCATTTATTATATACGTATCTTATGTACTTTTAGAGGTATGAGTTTAACATTCTTAAAAATACTCCATTTACAGGATAATTGTGAAGTCCCAGATGCTTATAAAGATACTTGTTTGAAGTCTGTTGGAAAGAAATGGCGACATTGGAAAGAGAGGTTGAAAAGGGATCACTACTCCACATATAATAATGATGTTGAAAGACTTGCAACCGTGCCAGAGAGAGTGGATGCTAAACAATGGAAAATATTTGTTAAATATCAAGGCAGCAAAGTGGCAATGGTAATTATAAGTTTTCTATCACCACTTATGGAAATTATTGTTAATCTGGTCTTTCTTTATAACTTGGTTATTGAAATATATTACAAAGTCTTTCTTACAATATAAACAAAGATAGTTACAGGCTTCGAAAGACATCGATCGTTGAGCTGTTAATTAGGTTTGTATAAAGTTTGGTTTTTTGTAATCTAAAAAATGATCTTGATTTTTTTCTACCGTGTAGTACTACTTAATTGTCTTAAATTTTCTTTGTCGAGTTTTAGTTCACAAATATGATACCTTGAGTCTAATTAGCGTGATAATTCAAGAGGACGAAAGACCAAAACTCCTACTTATTTTAGATAAAAGAGAAGTATGAATGCACTACATGTGCTTGTTGAAATGTCTCAATGTGTTTTTTAGATTGCTAATTTAGCAAATAAATAATAACTTTGCTGCTGTCATTCGTAAAATTCATTGTATAATAGTATGAACTATAAACTAATTTCTTGGATTAATTGTCTTATAATTTTTTTTATTCAGATTAAAATATTCAATATATAGATAATAATACATCTGGGATAATAAATAACAACCTTCTTATTACCATTCAATTTGCAAACAGGGTCTAAGTTTTTTGTTTGTTATTTACATTCTTTGTATGTACCAAATTCAAGTGTTATACATATCGTTGATGAATTTCAGGTTTCAATGTTTTGGAATGACTGTTTGACGCATTAATATCATGGCTTTTCTTCGGTTACAATTGGGGAGCTAACACATTGTGTTTTGATAATGTTTTAAGTGAAATGCTTTATTTCTACTAGGATTGTATTTTACAGCAGGAACATAATGTTCGCTTAAACCTTTTAAAAATATTCACTACTTGTCGAAATATATTAATTATCAACATTTTTCTTCTTTTCCTAACAATAGGAAAGAAGCAAAAACTAATAAAGAGAACCAAAAGGAAAAATCCATGGCACATACATCTGGCAGAAAGGCACACGAAGTTGTACACGCCGAGGTAAGTTTACTTATTATGTTTAATCATGTTGAGTAAATATTACAATTTTTTTTTATGCTATATTCTTTTAAGTACTAATGTGTATGTATTTTTGTAATTAAGATGATCGCGAAAGGTAAAAAAGGAGACATAATTGAGGTGTACTTTGCAACTCACATGAAAGGTGGTAAACCAGTTGATGAAGCAGCTGCTGAAGCAATAGTATGTATCTCGAATTATTGAATTTGAGATAAATTAGAAGTTATAATGATGAAAAAGAAGACGGTCAACTTTTCTTACTTAATTCATGTTGCAGGCCGATTTTAATGGGAAGCTAAAAGATGTTCCTGAAGTTGATCAAACGCCTGAATTTAGGGAAAAAGTTTTCACTGATGTGCTAGGAATTGATAGTCACGGTCGTGTTCGTACCAAAGGTATAAGGCCTTGCCCAAGTAAAGTATTTGGAAAGAAAAATAACACTTATCATGACATGGAGAAAGCACGACAAGAGGGGAGACAAGAGGGGAAAGAAGAGCGAGATGACTTGCGTCAAAGAGTTGAGTATTTGGAAAGCTTAGCGATCCATGATCGGGGATATAAAGGCCCAAAATCTCCGCCTTCTGTCTCTCATCAGGTGATGTTTTGTATGTGTTTTTTTCTTTTTTATACAATTGTAATTGAGGCGGGATCCACTCGTTATGTTGATTTTAAAAAAAATGGTTAGAAGCCTTATAAAATCATAAGTCTAGGAAACAAAAAATAAGAAATGAAGGAATCAAAAACATTTAAACACAAAAAATAAAATAACACACCGAATAATATTTTTGTAGTTGACTTGTACCATGTTATTATACTTGTAACTTCTGTTGAATTTACATTGTATTACCTTATAGAGTTCATTTTGCAGCAAGTTTCAGATGGCGAAAGCTCTTATAATCAGTCGGTATATTCTACCAGTTTCCTCTTTGAGGTAAGATAATGTATATAAAAAATAATGTACAATTGGATACAGAAGACTAATCTTTAATACTTTAGTTATTGATCTCTTGGTTTTGTTTACATATTTTTTTATATTTTAAAGATTGTTTTTCTTATTGGGAATATGGGAGACGCTTTTCTTATAGATTTTTATCTATCATTTAGGAATTATAGTACCAGAATTAGTTATTGGGGAATGTCTCAAAATCTAGTCAGTTATTCTTTGTCCTATGAAATATGGATTGAATTTTTTGTTTTTCATCCTCGATAATATTTCTTTGATCACTTGTAAAACCAAACATGATTTTGCTTTGGCTGTTTCTATTAATCTCATCTTTTTTATTTCTTGGAACTATAGAAAAAAGTCAACCTTGCAATAGACTAAATACAAAGACATTGTTGTATGCGGTTCATCTTTATGGTTTTTTTATGAAATTTAGTATAAATAAAAGAAAAAAAACGTGTTTGATTTTATCGTAAATAGTTTCTTTATCTTGGTTTTCTTTCTATTTTATATCTGAATCTCGTATATGTTGTATTGATTTTTTTTCTATGCCTTTTTAATCTTATCATAAGGTTGGGATGAAGGTTCAACTTCTAAATAATGTTGTGCCCAAAAAAGTCATCGCTCAGGGTATTATACTGTCTAAAGACCCACACACAAAAGTTGGTGGATCCTCAATTGGAGACGGGTTTTGGGAGGTGCAAGTTGTTAAAGCACTACTACCTAATGAACCTCTGTTGATTGGCCGTCCGGGTATCCGTAAAGTAGGACAAGCTGTTAAAAGAGCTGTGTCTTGGCGTTCACACGACGTAAGTATATTTGACTGATTTTGTTCTAAGTTTAAACAAAAATTGACTTAAACTTTCAGGTTCTTTAGTCGTGACATAAATTCTACACTACGTTCTTATATTTTATTTTATTTTAATTTTCAGGTCAAGGAGATGTAAAAAAGGTTTGAAGACAGGCCTCTTGTCTTATAGATGTAGACGGACTGGGGTCATCTTATTGTTAATAGTTCTTAGCTGTAATTTTTTTTTATGTTTATTAGACTTGATATAGAAAGTATGATTTTTTTTTGTTTATAGTGTTTAACGTAGATGTTTGTGGGTGTTCATCTATGTAAGCCCTCACGAGACAACACTCGTCCATTAGGGACACCTAGGGGTTTAACGGCTTGTTGCATATGCTAAATGCAACCGTGATTCCTACGAAAGTGAGTTAGGACTTTTTATAAATATTTGATTGATTTTTTTTCTTGTATAGTTTGACAATGTTATCTTAACTTTTATTTGATTAATGGAATTTTTTTATTCCTTAGATCTTTTAAAGATGTTTGAATTAATTAATTTTATATCTTATTTGGGCAACGTAAAAGTACATGGTGCATATTATCATTTGAATATGGAATGGTTTAGAGGCGATATGAAAATTTTAGAGGGGATTTTGAACCGCCTTAAAGTACAACATTGAGGCGTTAAAATTTAACCGTCCCTTAATGGGAGTGTATTTCGATTTTTTAAAGGTGGTTTTAAAACGCCTTAAAATGTCAAAAAATGCCTTTAATGTACACCTTTTAAGGCGTTTGTTAACCGCCCCAAAAGTACATGAAAAACCGCCTTTATTATTTGAGGCGCTTGTAAACCACCTTAGGACCTTTTGCAACACCCACATAGGGGACCCTTTGAAAACCGCCTCAACAAGCGCCTCAAAAGACTTTAAAGGCGGTTTTTGAATCTTTAAAGGTGTTTTTTTACCACCTCTAATGATGATATTTGGTGTAGTGGAAGTACTAAAGATTTGCATAGATTTTCTCAAATGGCAACCTGTTTTACTAAATTATACCTGTAACCTTTAGAGTAGGATTTAGCTTCCATAGTATTAGCTTGATTTCTTTTCACACACCACTTTCCTCCCTGGTTACAGAGCCAAGGGTAGTGCCGGAATTGAGAAAAGTTAACACAAAAAGTCCATCCACTGAAGATGAGAGTAGTAACCTTGAGATCATTATTAATGCTATTGGGAGAGTTGTAAATTAACAGCAACAAAAAAACTCATCTCAGACTCAATCTAACAAGCTTCATTTTTTAAAGATGTTATCTTTGAGTTTTCAACACCTGGCAATGTACGCATTCCTATTAGAATTAGGAATTTTTTTAAGGCCATTGAGCTTACCTGAATGTAAAAATCAATGGTGATGATGTTAGAAGTAGCATCATTATAGAATTTGCCATGTCTTCTATCATTTCTTTCCTTCCAAATGGTGTAAAATGTGGAAGAAAAAATAACTTTTCCCAGCTTAACTGACAAGCTATCACCTTTGAAATGGTTTAAGGCCCACTCAATCCACTCTGACCATGTATTGCAAAGGCCAAGAAAGGCAGCTTTGTACATGAGATTGTGGAATATCCTTGTGGAGTAGTAGCATTTGAAAAAAAGGTGGTCTATATCCTCAATATGGTTACCACAGAGAGAGCATGTAGCATCAATATTAGGGTACCAAGAGCTTATTCTGTCCATAGTGGGCAGTCTTTTGAGCATAGCTTGCCAAAGGATAAAACTATATTTAGGGATATTATGTATTTGTATTGGATTATCTCTTTGTTTAATTATAACTGTCTACACATTGTATTGTATTTAAGTATTTAAATGTTAATATAATTAACATAAATTATATGATTAACTAGTATTGGATTGTTATATTAATAGGGGGAAAATACACCACAAAGCGATTCGTTTCTACGCTATTTGCTCTTTTAGTATAGCTCTTGAAAAAACGATATGCTAACAATAACGCTATTTAAAACACTGGGTATATCAATAAATAGTTTTCTTAACAACAACTAGAATTCTATTCCCACTAGGAATACTAATCTAGAACCAATCCTAAAGCTGATCTAACCCTTGCCTAATCAACTTGTTTCACGTGTTTTCGGCATTCTTTTGAATCAACAAATTCAGGTTTGTATCTTTTAGTTTTCGGCATTCTTTTAAATCAACGAATTCAGGTTTCTATCTTTTATTGCTGTTATTTTACATAAGTTACAGAATAAAGAAATTTTTACGCTTTCGCTACATCACAATGTAACCTAGTTACCAACATGGAACGGTTTGATATGTATATACAGTAAGAACCATAGCTGTGCAACATAAAAATCTGTTTAAACCTCAGATGAAAGTAATTGGAAGATGACTTCAAACTGCCTCAGACTACCCCATTTGCTAAGGCCTTTTTTCGGTGTCTATCCACATCAATATATAACTTTCTGCCAACGCACATCCAAAAAAAAAAAAATCTCATAAGAGGTGACCTAAATTAGAGATAAAATACGTGGCTGCTGGAACATTTATAAGAGAAACTAGTTCAAAATCGGAATTTCTCAACACATATAAAAAATGTATAAAAAATATGAATAGTTAAATAAAAGTAACCTAACCAGACAGATTTTCCAATCAATACTTAAAGTAAGGAAATTTTTTGTTTCAATAGACAGGAAAAAAAAAACATGTGAAGAGATAGAAATAGAAATAGTCAAATAGAGAAAGTATAATTTGGTAAGAGGCTGCTTCACGCCAGAAAGGTTTATAGAAAGTGCAGCAGAAGAAGACTTATATATGAATTTAGATAGAGATGGAGAGTTGTAATAGAACCTGATTTCTGAATGACACAAATGCAATGATGACAATTTCATTCGTTAGAGAGAAAGAAAAGGTAAAGGTGAGTGACGAAATGTTTTGAGGACAAATTGTAAAATCTTAAAAGACATCCCTGAAAAAGCATAGTTTTAATTGCTTATTGGTTTTAAGGGAGAAAAAAAGTCTTGGCTTAAGATGATCATCCAAAGAAGATCCAGCTTACAGCAAAAACAAAAACTATAGGCTAGAGTTTTTCAAGCTCCATCAGAAGAAGCTCATAATCACAAATCAGGCCTCCTAAATGGAATCATGTACTAATGTACATAAAGCACAAGCAAACTCGTAAACAGCTCAGTACAACAAATCCAACACAGTTTGGCTCAAGCACATATTGGAACTATTATTTTTAGATGCTTGCCAACACCTATTGCCAATACGTATACCAGAGTCACCTAAGGATATGAATAGACTGTAATTCAAAAGGAAAAAGAAGTACTAAGGGTATGAATACGCAATGTTCAGCCATTTATATAATTGATATAGTAGAAATTACTTGCGAAAATAAAACGAGAAGAACTTGTCGAGAAAATCAAACTCAGGTAACCATCAATTTTTCATCAAGAATTTCACCAAAGATAATAAATTAATAAATAATTCATTTACTAATAATTCTTACAAACTGGAGAAAGGCTACGTAAAGCTAATGGAAAAGCATCCTAACTAGGTTGGCACCCTAAACCATATGCCATCATCCGAGTCAATTACATTATGTCATTCAAAAGCAAAAACAAGTACAAATGTTATGAATACATCGGAAACCTAAAAGATTTGCCTCGTCCCATAGGGAAAAAGCTCAAAAGAGGAAAAAGTGTGCAAAGTTGTACAAGTTTATATCTAGCATCTGAAATTAGATCTACCTTACTAATCATATGATGAAATCCGGAGGTTTGAGTAGAATTAGGGGGAGAAAACAATGATAAATCACGTCTCTATTGAAGAATAAAATCAAGAGGCATAAAAAGGAGAGAGAAAAGAATAGAGTTTTCTCTTTTACTATTCTCAAATACTCCAAAGTTCCTTCTGCAGTAAAATGATTGTGGGAATTAAGTAATACCTATAACAAAAGAAATTACACATTTGGTCCTCAAATAAATATAAAAATAACAAATAAGCCACCAAACAAGCAAAGTGGCGAATAAATAATAAAGTATAGTAGGCCGAAAGTTTCCTGGCTCATAATTCATTCCCCTTAAAAACAAGCTTGTCCTCAAGGTTGTGCAAAATGATACACCGAATAGAAGTACAAGTTGGTTTTTCTTGCCACTATCAGGCGGCAAACCAAGCACGCTCCTCCAGCCGCTCAAATGGATTCCACCACATTCAAATGGAAGCCCCTCCAAACCATGCCAACCTCTCAAATGAGTGGCTCTATGAATTTTCGGCACTCTCCCGAACCAAGAACTCCAAAACGAAATATCGAAACCATACTTCAAACGACCCTATACCAGTATTGTACCAACCCACAAAATTTCAACCAAATCAGAATTCGTTTGCTAGGATGAATAATTACTTTTTCAAACAGTACTCTAGTTGACGAAGAAGGAAAAAAAATTAACCGCATTGTCGACTTAGAAAATTCATATCTCCTCAACCGTAAATTCAAACAACGCGTTTCTTGTTTCAAAATATCACAAAGCATCACAACTATCATTAAACCAATTTTAATAAATTTCAGACACTTCTCATTAAAGCAATAATTAGGATATCTCAAGCCATCTAACAAGCCTAAGTGAAACAATATCATATAGAGTACTCCACAATTCATCCAATTTTCAAACATCAAATCCACACACACCATTAGATGACCATTGCTAATTAAAAATATATGACCATTGTAGCGGAAGGCGGTAATCTTGCACGTAAAAGATTTAACACTTTTGTGGAACACATTTAATGCACCTATAATCTTCCAAACCCAATTAAAATCCTTAATACTTTCAGCATCCTTTAATATCTCAAGTATGTTCAAAGTAATATTAATCATTAAGAATCTATGAAACACTTTTTGTGCCTCAACCAAATCAAAATTTTGTAGACAAACAAAATCTAAAAAACTTTCCGCCATATAGTTTTTAACATGCCCCATAACAACTAATTTATACGGATAAAACGGATCAAGATAGTTATTTATTGGCTTACCAACCACAAAAAATTCTTCGTTCCGACTTTTCGGGGATTGATGTGGCACTGTTTGCGACGGATGTGCTAGTACCAGAGGCGCCACACATGGTAGTGCTGACGTTAAATGAAAAGCATCTTATAACCAATTATCGACGAAGTCCTCATATTCATGCAGGTTTATATCTAACTTGTTTTGACCAGCGGACTTCGATGCGGTATAATAGAATAATCGCTGTCATCGGTATTTGCCCACTCACTAATTATACCCCTTACTTCCTCTTTTTGTTTGTTAAATTCACCCTAAAATTGTCGCTTAATCGCTTAAGAACATCTATGGTGGTATCAAAAATAATTTTTTCCACAATATATATTACCACAACCCGGATCGGTTCCTGTGTGATTTCAATTTTTTCATAAGTTTTGATATTTTCCATAAATATTAGATAGAATTGGATGAGAAAAAGAGCGAACTAGGGTTCCCACGAATTATAGGAAGCACCTGCTCCATATACCAATTATGAGATACGGAGGTTTCAGTAGAATTAGGGGAAGAAAACAGAGATAAATCACCCCTCGATTGAACAATAAAATCAAAAGAGGCATAAAAAGGAGAGATAAAAGATTAGGGTTTTTCCCTTTTACTATTCTCAAATACTCCAAAGTTCCTTCTGCACTAAAATGATTGTGGGTATTAAATAATACCCATAACAAAAGAAATTACACATTTGGTCCTCAAATAAATATAAAAATAACAAATAAGCCACCAAACAAGTAAAGTGGGAAATAAATAATAACGTATAGTAGGCCGAAAGTTGTCGTGCTCATCATCTTACTACTGTACCCTCATCTACAAGAGAAACCAACCAGCAACAATTTTCTTGTCTGGTTGCATCTTCTTTGTTGTTTTTCTGCACTTCGTCAGCTTCTAGATCAAAGTCGCAAGATCGGTTTCTTGACTGGCTTGTCGTGTCGTATTGTTGTATCTCTTGAGGAAAACAAATTGACTAAAATCCATCAACCAAAAGGGGTCCATTAGGGACTGGTAGTCCATTCATCAAAGATGCATCTTCAAGATCCGCCAATGAGCAACCTAACCAATCTCCCAAATCATCATCACCAGCACTATCCATAGGAACTGCTAGTTCATTCACCCAAGTTCCATCTTTAATATCCGCAAATGAGTGTCCCAATCAATCTTCCAAAAAAAGATTATCAGTACTATCCGATGGTTGTTCTGGTACTTGTGCAATAGGTAGAGGCATCACGATCTCCAAATCTTCAGCCTTTGGTACTTCAATATCTCCATCCATATTGAGATGGTTTCCCAGTTATATTGGCATTTGTTGTTCAATATATGAAAGCATCATACGATCACCAAAATATGTCAAAGAACATTTCACAGCTTCAAACCCATCAGGCCATCATGACGATATGTTGGGTGTTTTGGTTCCATCTATACTTGATCAACAATAGGTAGAGATATCACAATCTCGAGTCTTGAGCCTCTAGCACTTCAATACCTCCATCAGAATACAAATATTGTTTGTGTTGTATTGGCATATGATCAACAAAGTCTGTCAATTGACATCCCACAGATTCAAACCCATCATGAGGATACATTTGTTGTTCTGGTTCCGTCGGTACTTGAGCTTCAACAGGTTATTGGCACTTCTCACCCGAATCTGGATGCTCAAATATCTCACTCATATACTCATCTTCACCTTCTTTATCACTATTGATTTGTTCAAACAACAATGTTCTGCTTCTATGCATATGTCCATCATGTCCATTATATCCCGAGTTCCTATGTTCTTCGTGAACAGTTTTTCTTTTGCCCAAAACTTTCTTCTTCTTATTCTCTGATTGTGGCTCTACCTTGAGGTTCTTGGATTCGTCTTTTGTTATCTTGCAAACAACATGTTCACGATCAGACCCCCCCTTTGATAGAATCCAAGCTCGACCCGGCTAAATAATACTCATGCATGATCCAATGAGGAATCTTAAAGTTCTTCATATTTTTGTTATACGATTTGAACACAAAAGTCTCCTCCTTTCCAATTTCTGCATAAGTAACCTTATCGAAAATTGGTTTTCTGCTGGTTTCACCATGCCACCTACCACATCCAGCTTCCCTTTCTATCCACATTCTTCTCTCACACACTATTTTCAAACATGTGAAGACATATATATACTTCTTGAGTCCCTTATCACATCCATTGATCCATGGATCATTATCGTTAAAAACATCCCATGGTGATTAAGGGCCGTAGAGATCACGATCTTCAATGACATATGTGGGCAGGAATTTGCCTGCCGCTTTCTTCACGAGATAGTGACTTATCAGTTCTTCATCCGATGGTTGGAACAGGTAGCCAAGTGGAATCTTGATCATTGATTCTTTCACCCTCTTTATCGACTCTTATTCAGAAATCTAAAACACTGAATATTGATCTCTTCTTTTTCTTATTTACTTTCAAGAAATAATACTCCTACAATTACAAAATTCCACGTCTGAAATAATAATGAATTTATGACAATACTTTCCAAGAAACTAATATCAGGAACCATACTTTTATATATAAGAATATAACTTACTTTATGCTAATGCAATATGTGCCGTAAGCTTCAGTAGAGTTTGAATGACGCTTTCTTTTGCTACTTTCAATTGACCTGGTTTACGTTAAACTTTTAGCTAATAAAACAGATTTAGAATGTAACTTAACTTTAAGATATATAATCAAGAAGCATTGAATACTGGAACATTGATTATCAATCTCTTCCCTTCTTTTTTACTTTCAAGAAATTTAGGCAAGAACGTGTGAAAGCTTTAGCAAATAACACAAAAACTGAACAGAATTTCCGAAACATATCTTGTTAACTCAACTCAAAAATCCACATCTTGGATCACGTTTTCATGAAGAATTTTCTTTGGAAGGATGGCATCTTTTGTATACCAAAAGCCAACGTGTTCAAGAAATAAAAAACAAAGTAGCAACTTTATTTCTAAATTCTAAGTTCTTTATTTAGTAATTCGGGAAATTTAACAAAAATGTGAACTGATAAAATACATATATTGTAGATCTTACCGATCTTGAGTTAGAAGAAAATATACAAGTGATCATGAATCTGTAACAGTAGTTCTCAAGAAAATAAAATCTAAAATCATAAATGTACCTTATAGAAAAAGTTGTGTATAATACATTTAACTTGCTGCAGTCCTCGGCTAGGCTTGCAATGGGCAACCATTTATATATAGCTAACTAATTTTGTACATATCACGTTTTAATCTTTAGATAATTCCTAATTGTGATAAGTAACCTTTTTTAGATAATGAGTTTGGATGAGTATTGAGTTCTTCAAAGTCCTTTAAATATTTATTAATTATTATTAGTGCCATCTATAAGAAGTATTAACATTAAAGGTAATTTTAACCTAACAAAAAATATTAACTTAATTTCTTTTGAAATAACCCTTAGAACTCTTTAGTCTTGACATATGGATAGTTTGCACTAACAACGGTTAAATTTTGAATTGTTACCTTATCTACAGGTTAATTAAGGATTGGTCTAAAAAACTGAACTAATTAAGTATTGGTCCATTTCAGCGACAACCAATCATAGTGCGACACGTGTCCAGTCCCGTGGTGTATGCGATGCACTGGATTGCACTCCATATTTCCTGAAATTTCAGCATGGCCCAATAGTTTGGGAAATTATCATTTCAGTCCTTGTAGTTCAAATCTAATTATAAAAGGCTATATAATTCGCAATTTTCATACATTACATAAAAAAAAAAAAAAAATTAGAAAAAATAAGGTAAAAAATCGAAAAATCAAAAAAAAAAAAAAAATCCAAAAAAAATTTAAAAAATCTCAAAAACTACAAAATAAAATCCAAATAAATATAAATCAACAAAAATCCAAAAACACAAAATATTTAAAAGTAGTCTAAGTTATTTTAAAACAGTATGAGTAATTTTAAAAACATACTGAGACATTTTAAGTCATTTTAAAAACAATTTGACTCGTTTTAAATTATTTTAAAAAGTCATGGTAATTTCAAAGACAGTCTGAGTTGTTTAAGTCATTTAAAAATAATCTAAGTCCTTTTAAATCATTTTAAAAATAGTCTAAGTCATTTTAAAATTAGTTCGAGTAATTTTAAAAATAGTCTGAGTCATTTTAAGTAATTTTAAAAAACATTCCGAGTCTTTTAAAGTCATTTTAAGAAAAATCTAAGTCGTTTTAAGACATTTAAAAAAAATAGACTCATTTGTTTTAAGTCATTGAAAAACAGTATGAGTCGTTTCAAAAATATTCTGAGTAATTTTAAAAACAGTCTGAGTCATTTTAATTAATTTTAAAAACAATTTGAGTCGCTTTAAGTGATTTTAAAAACAGCATAGTAATTTCAAAAACAATCCGAGTCATTTTAAGTCATTTAAAAAAATAGTTTGAGTTGTTTTAAGTCATTTAAAAATAGTCTGAGTCATTTAAAAAATAGTCCGAGTCATTTTAAGTCATTTTAAAAAACAGTTTGAGTCGTTTTAAGTGATTTTAAAAACGGCATGAGTAATTTTAAAAACAATCTGACTCGTTTTAAGTCATTTTAAAAATAGGCCGAGTTGTTTAAAGTCATTTAAAAACAGTATGAGTCGTTTTAAAAATAGTCCGATGAATTTTAAAAACAGTTTGAGTCATTTTAAATCATTTTAAAAATAATCTAAGTTGTTTTAAGTCATTTTAAAAATAGTATGGGTCATTTAAAAAATAGTTTGAGTCGTTTTAAGTCATTTTAAAAAAGTTTGAATAATTTTAAGTAATTTTAAAAACAGTCTGAGTCGTTTTAAGTCATTTTGAAAAACAGTCTGAGTAATTTAAAGTAATTTTGAAAACGGTTTGAGTCGTTTTAAGTCATTTAAAAAATAGTCTCAGTCATTTTAAGTCAGTTTAAAAATAGTTTGAATCGTTTTAAAAATATTCTGAGTCGTTTTAAGTCATTTTAAAAACCAACTGATTCGTTAAAACTCATTTTAAAAACCGTCTAACTTGTTTTAAGTCATTTTAAAAACAATCTGAGTTGTTTTAAAAAAAGTCTTAGTCGTTTTAATTTATTTTAAAAAATAGTCTGAGTCGTTTTAAGTCATTACAAAAACAGTCTGAGTCGTTTTCAATCATTACAATAATAGTTTGAGTCGTTTTAAATCATTTTAAAAACTGTCTGAGTCATTTTAAGTAATTTTAAAAATAGTCTGAGTCATTTTAAAAAACAGTCTGAGGCGCTTTAAGTCATTACAAAAAAAGTTTGAGTCGTTTTAAATCATTACAATAACAGTCTGAGTCGCTTTAAAAACAGTCCGAGTCATTTTAAGTAATTTTAAAAAGAGTCTAAGCAATTTTGAAAATAGTCTGAGTCATTTTAAGTTATTTTAAAAACAGTCTAAGTCATTTTAAGTCATTACAAAAACAGTCTGAGTCGTTTTAAGTCAATGTAAAAATCGTATGAGTAATTATAAATAAAGTTTGAGTAATTATAAAAACAGTTCGAGTCGTTTTAAATCATTTTTAAAAAACAGTCTCAATCGTTTTAAAAGAGTCAATGGTCTAATTGAAAAGTATATGGTCAAAAGTGCACATTTATATTTTATTCTTTTGTCATATTAGTGTAATTGTAAGGTTTAGGTTACAAATATAAACGATGATTAATTAGGGGATTTGTCAAATAAACGAAAAGACAAATAAAACAATTTGTCGTAGTTTTTTTTCATTTTTTAAATTTACTAAAATTATTCTATAAATAGTTAAATTAGCATTTATGTACGTATTTGGAGTATTTGTATTCGGGACAATAATAATTAATAAATATATTTAGCTACCTAAAGGACTAATAATTTAAATATCTAAGGCATGTGGACTAGTTCTGTAAATTAACCAAACTATGAAAAATTACAGAACCAGTCCTTCTTCCCAGAAAAAGAGAGAGAGAGAGAGACGAACAGAGAGAGAAAGAGAGCAGATCCTCGCCGGAGGAGAGCGGATCCTCGTCGAAGAAGACCAAATTTGTCGTTTATATATATATATATACACATACATATACATATAAAGAGATATAGATACAGAGAGAGAGAAGACAGAGGAGAGAGGCGGAGGCGTCGCCGGAGAAGGTAGCGGCGGCGGAGCGGTGGTGGTGATAGATTATCGATATTTAGGTGTTTTTTTAGAGAGATAGTGAAAAATAAGATAATTAGAATTGGGAGGGTTTATATATTTAATAGAATTACACCAATTCTTAAATAGTTTTATTAAAAAAGACCAATCATTAAATAAGTTTGGGAGAAAGGTTAATCCTTAAATAGTTTTGTTTTATAAAACCAATCCTTAATTAACCTTGTTATTAAGTACTAATTCATTATTTTAGAACACAAATTTGTGTATGCTATATCCCCTAAAAGAGCCGTTTACATGGAGTAATTTCACTTGCGCTTCATCTCAATCCATAGCTTGATCAATGATAAATAAACTCTCTAAGAAATTATAAACAATAACCTTATTTGCTATCCTTACTTGCTATTCAAATCTTTTATAGATTAAATATAACAATTGCAACAAAAAATAAAAATTAATGCATAATCTCATGTGTAATAATTTTACTTTACTTATTCTAATACTATATCGCTTATGAATGATGCATAGAACATCAGAAAGCATCATTTAGAATCTAATTTGAAATAGCGGTTTACAAGTTTACATTGATGTATAAAATTCAAGTCTGAAATATATAATGACTTTATAACAATAATTTCCAAGTAACTCATATCAGAAACTATACTTTATAGTTTATATGCTAAGAAAAACTTACCTTACGCGAATGCAATAATCTTTGACACAGTTTGAATGATACCTTCGTCTGCTGACTGCTCCTTTCAATGGATCTGTTTAACGTAAAAGCTTTATAGCTACCAAAATATAGGATGAACCTTTAAGATATATAATGAATTTATTTAACATTAATTTACCAGCATATAAGGTTTGAAGTAATTCTTTAAATGTTAAGATTAACTTACCCAATGTGAATACGATACCCTTCAATAAGACAGTAATCTTGGAAGAGTACTTGAATAACTATTTTTTTTGCTCTTTTCTTTCAAGAAACCTGATTATGTACGTGAAACTTTCAGCAAATAAAACAAATATTGATCAATAGAAATACTGAATCATGTCTTGTTAACTCGACTAGGTTATGCTAGGCATTTTTACTACGTTCGTGATTGTGATAGACATTCCAACTCTGATCACGTTTTCATGAAGCAGTTCCTTGGAAAGATGGTTTTCTAGAATTTAGCATCATTTTGTATGCCAGAAAACAACATGTTCAAGAAGAAATAAATAGATATCTAAATTCTAACTCCTTTATTTAGTATTCTGGAAATTCAACAAAAACATGAACATATACTTTTATTATACCGATCTTGAGTTAGAAGAACATATACGTATAAGTGATGAGTCGACAACAGTCTCAAGGAAGTAAGGTTTGAAGCCATACTTCTAAGTGTTAAGAATACGTTACTCGAAAAGATAATACGTTGAACTTGTAGTAATGATCTAGTTTATATATATATATATATATATATATATATATATATATATATATAAATAGCGTCTTAGCTAACCATTACTCTGTTTGTATGGAATTATTAAAATGTCATGTTTTTCGACCAGTCCTACCCGATCTAGTAGTGATTGCCATAACTACACAAAATACCAAACCCGACGTTAAGTATTCTCTTCTAAAAAGAAAACGAGTCAAAGTTATTTTCTCTCTTCCTATTCATATACATCTTCTAGTATAGTAATCAAGCCAATCACTTCACATAAGTAGCACATAAATTCATAAAATGTGAGTAACAACTCAAAACTACAATGTGATCATCACTCCTCTTCATTAGATAAATCTACTTGGTACACATTTCAAATAGTTGTAGTAAGTTTTCAGGCTTTTAAGCGAGAGGTTATTCAATAACGAAGACAATGGTTCAAATGGAAGCGAATTCGGAGTCCGAACGAGCAAGTTATGAGCATTTCATATCTTTCTACATTATTAACGTAATCCAGTCATATTTAGACAAAATGAATTGGTTTATTGCAAACAAATTGGTTCTTTTCTACATTATTCACTTCAGAAACTTACTGATCGTATTCCCACCAAAATGAATGGATTCATTGTTAACGAACTGATTCATTCCTACACTATTCACTTCAGAAACATACCGCTCATATTTCTACCAAAATGAATGGATTCATTAGTAAACGAACGGATTCATTCCTACACTATTTACTTCAGAAACTTATTGATCATGTACACACCAAAATGAATAGGTTCATTAGTAAACGAACTCATTTGTTTCAATGTTATTCTCGTCATAAACTTACTAACAATACACAACATACAAAAACTTCACGCAATGACTTAAATTCTCAAACTCCATATCTCGTTCTCAATTAACTCAATCATACAATTTACAATCAACGATTCTTCATACTCATCAATGGTAATGTACTTCACATCACAAACATTTAACGACACACAATTTCATCAAAACAACTACCAAGTGGTAAATGTAACATCCTGTATTTTTATCAATGGTTTTATTTATGATTTAATTTATCCAAAAAACGTTTTATACAAAATTTTATCAAAAACCGGTCACTCGACTAATTTTTAGCCAAAAACCGAAACTCTTCCGAAAAACTTTATTTTAAAAACCTGTTACTAATTTTACTAATAAAAAGAACCCAATAGATTTGTTTCTAAATATTTGTTATTTTTGAGTAGTAAAACAATATTTTTGGATTAAGAGTTATCTTTTAGAATTTTTGTGACCAAATAGTTCGCTTCCACAAACTATCTAAAAACAGTTTTTTCTAAACCAAAAATCAGCCCACTTTCAATCCTTTAAACCTAAAACCAGCAAAATACAAGAGAGAAAAGAGAGAAAAGAAAGAAGAAGAAGAAGAAGAAGAAGAAGAAGAAGAAGAAGAAGAAGAAGCCAATTTAGCGGGTTCATACCGGAAGCATCTCTCCTACGCTCTAAGGTAACGGGGGCTATCCATTGCGCCTAGACGAGGGTGTATGTTAGGTTTTGGTTTTGTGTTTATTATAAATTGGGGGGTTTTTGCCTTTTATCTTAATTATGTTCTTAAATTGATAATTGGGTTTATTTGTTGTACGTTTAATTCACTTATTTGATTTTGGAGTAGTTGAGGATTTAGTCTTTTAATTTCGGATTAATGAGAATATTAATGGGTTGCGTGTTTTATGCGTTGATTATGTGTTATTATGGATGTTGATAGAATTGGGTAAATTATTGTTGAATAATGATGGGTTTTATATTGCGTATACAAGGTGTTTGTTAAAATGCCGGAATGGAATTTTATATTGATAGAGTTGGTTGGCTAGTTGTGAATCTAGTACCTATGCTTATTTGCTTTGTTGAATTGCGTCAAAGTGACATATGAGAATGTGTTATTTGCGTGGATTTATATTATTGGCCGAGGCCGTATGAGATGTGATTAGTTGAATGGATTTATATTATTGGCCGAGGCCGTATGAGATGTGATTAGTTGAATGGTTTTATATTATTGGCCGAGGCCTTGTGATTTAGCTGTAGTGGCAATGGTCTCTGTCTCTTCCTAATTCCGGGGACAGAAGACGGCCGAGGGGATAGGGAATGACTCGTCTTACGGACTGGGGCGAGTTGCATGAGAGGTCCTAGTGTGCACTATATTTATTTTTATGTTAGCTATGGTCTCTGTCTCTTCCTAATTCCGGGGACAGAAGACGGCCGAGGGGATAGGGAATGACTCGTCTTACGGACTGGGACGAGTGGCATGAGAGGTCCAAGTGTGCACTTTAAATCTACTTTTATGTTAGCAATGGTCTCTGTCTCTTCCTAATTCCGGAGACAGAAGACGGCCGACGGGATAGGAAATGACCTACCTTACGGACTGGGGTACGTGGCATGAGAGGTCCATGTTTGCTATAGATGTTTATTCAATTTATTTCGTTGTTCGATGTTATTATTAGTTCTTTTATACGTTGATTATCGTAGTTGTTGTTTGTGAGTTCTTGCATTTATGGGATGGATTGACGGTATTTGTGGCCGTCCCGTCTAGGTATGTGCGTGGGACTCATCGTTACAGTTTTGTATTTCAAGTACAACTTAGGCTGAGGCGTTTGGTTAGGAGCATTAGCAAGATATCGCATGAGCTCGGGGCTTCTTTCTATTGCTTTCTTTTTCTTAGACTATCTTTTTAAGGTTGTAGCCTATGGGCAAATTACATTCGTTGTTTTTCTTTTCTTATAACTTTGTTAAAATCATTACGTTTTGTAGCCGTGTTTGGCAAACTTTTTTTTTATGTAATTGATTGATTGTTCCTTTAACTCGCAAATGTTTTCTTTTAAAAATTTTAATTTTATACCAACAGGTTTCGTTTTCCTTTTATTTAAAAAGGTCATGTCTCGATATCCGTGTTTATGGAATTTGGGGCGTGACAGTAAATTAACGACACGATTCCTTCAAAACACTCGAGCGTCCCCTCATGTTTTGAAGTTCTATGTCATAAAATATACACTTACCTCAAACATACTTGTGTTGGTAACGAGTCATCCGACTTGCTCGACCCTTCAGAAACAAGCAATCATGTTGTCTCTGAAACGTCTTGCAAAAAAGACTTTCTCTTACCGCCAACAAGGACTACTACTCCTTCATGTCCTATTCTAATGCATTCCCCCCATTTTAAAAAAAAATGAATAATGTAAAAGTTTTGCGAAAAAAAAATGTGATGGACTTCGACTCGATGGTACCATCTTCCCGTCATCCCAAAGTTTCTAAAAATTGGTTTAAGCTCTGACCAACTTGTCACTCCGTGGTTTTCAAAAGAAAGGGTTCCAAGGCGTGAGCCAAAAAGTAAAAGATGTTATAGCATATAAAAAGTGTTTAATAATAAAAATGGTATCGAGCATATAAAATAACTTTGACAAAACCAAAACGGAAGCGAAATTTAATAATCTTGCTTGTAGGCTACAACTGAAAAACGGAATAAACTAAGTTTGGAATAGTGATATAGTTCAACAACGTAAATAAAATGAAAGCCCCAACGCATGCATGCATCGCGACGATGATCCTAGTCCGCGATGTCCATTCCTTTATCAATACATGTAACAAATATGTAACGATGAGTATCACACATCAATATAGACAAGGCGGTATACCCACGAGTGTACCATCACACGAGTCATGCCTCAACGTGGAACTCACAATACGTGTATATACGAATGAAAATGATTGTATCAAAGGTCATAATTGCTACAATTTCTACTACTAATTTATTTTAAATAGATAAAATAGAACAACGTCAACAATAAAACATTCTTCTTTGATTATGTTTGACTACTTATTTTCTTCTTTTTCCTTGATGATCATCAACTACCCCATGGGTAAGTATTGTCCCTATTCCTTCGTGATGACAGTGCCCCGGATAAGGGAGAGACAAAGGCCAATAGCATTCCCTATCCCTTCGTGACGCCACTGCCCCCGGATATGGAAGAGACAAAGGCCAATAGAACCGGATTTTATGTATTTTCACACCATACAATATTTTCTTATTTTAATCTTTACGTTGTTATTATACTTCTTCCTTTTCTTTTACTCCTCCTACCCTCAGGTAGGTATAAATATCCCTAGCCCTTCGTGACACCAATGTCCCCGTCTAGGAAAGAGGCAAGGGCCAAAACTTCATATACATAATAAATATGCTCTTCATGCAAACAGAATATATTCACAACAAATAAATATGCCTTGTAGCACGACATTTCAAACACACAATCATACCTCGTACTACAATATTCTACATGTCATATTAAACAAATAAAATGTATAACCATTCATCTACACATGCCAATTTCTTCCAATCAGTCAGGGTTTTTTATGTTGTAGTCACTTGTACTATCAAACCGTTTTCATTAATTCACATGTACCTTGATTTTTTTCCTTAAGTCACCTGTACTATCAAACCGTTTTCATTAAGTCACCTCTCCGTCATTTCGCTCACAGAAAGTTAAACACGTGACCGCACGTAACCTCTATTTTCACCAATAACATATATAACCCTGTTTTGAAAGATAAAAGACTAAACAACCATTTTACCCCTCAAACTTCATCTTCAACCTCGGTTTTCCCGCCTAATATAGATATATAGATACAATATATATAAACACATTGTTGACCATTAAAGCCACAAACCACACACTGCAAACTCTCTCTCTCTCTTAAAAGCTCACTCTCTCTTTTAAAAAAAAGTTCTCTTTTTCTGTATCTCATGTATAACAGATGTATGTGTGGTGTCAAAGTTGTGATGAAAACATCATGTGGTCACAAAAACCCAGGTAGGAGATTTTTGTGTTGTCCTAATAAGGTGTGTGGCTACTTTGATTGGATTGAACCTCAATTGGAAGTAAAGAAGAGACTAGAAAGTGAAGACCAAAGAAAAGCCAAAGAAACGGCTAGGGAGCAAAAAAATTCAGTTTTAGAAGCTAAAATCACTCAAGTGGAAAATGATAAAAAAAAAATTAGAACCTAAAAATGCAAAGGAAAGTTATAATATTTATTTGTCTTATAATATTTGTGATGTTGATGATGGTGATGGTGAAGAAAAATGACCACAATGAGAATGAAGATCACCTGCAACTTTCTTTGAGTTAAATTGTTGTTATTTAGTGATGAAAGAAATGTTAGTTGATGTTTTAGAACCAATTATGCTTATGTAATGATGATGCAATTATGTTATGTAATGATGCAGCTATGATTATGTTACAATGATTCTAATGAAATTATTTTAATGCATGTGTTTAAGTTTTCTAGTAGATTTTGCTATGTAAGGTTTAATGAAATGTGAAATGAATAAACTGAAAATGTGATGTGTGATTCTAATGAACTGAATATGTAGCAAGCTAATCGGAATAGGATCTGAAAACAATAAGATTTCTAGCAATTTAACTGAAAAATGAACTGAATAAAACCAACAACAATTTCACTAAACAACCAACACCAATTTCATTACAAAAACAATACCAAATTCAGTACAACCAACATTAGAACACCATAAACCAAACCCACTTGCTAAAATACCAAAAATTTCATCAAATTCATTACAAAACAACACCAAATTCAGTACAAATCCAACATTAGAACACCATTAACCAAATTCACTTGCTAAAATATCAGAAATTTCACCAAATTCATTACAAAACAACACCAAATTCATCAGAATTTCACCTTAAATTCAAACTTATACTAAACAAAATACCAGAATTCGCCAGAAATTCAAACTTACCAAACACAACTTTATCTTTTCTTACTCATTTTCTTCAAAGTTGCCAAAGAGGCAAAAAGATCACCATCCCTCTCATACAACCCTTTTGATATGTAATTTGTCTCCACTTCCCTCTCCATGATCCCATCATGGCGTGTGCTACGTGTTGGCTCTTTTTCCATAACTTTTGGGCTATCAGCCAGCCTCAATATACCACCATGGTTATTGACACTCTCCTGCAAATAAAATAAAAAATTAGTAGAGTTAATGTATAAAGTAAAACTAGTTGAATAAACTGCAATAAGTCATTATGCCACATGTGTTTGTGGCATAATAGGTGAAAGTTCATCGGAACTTGAGATATTATGAATTGTGGTGTCAATCACCTTTTTTTTAGGGCATCTAACAGCAAGTCTACTGCTCTTTCTAACCTACAAATAAATAAAAGTAAGGGGCCTGCAATGGTAATTAAATAATTAGGCAAGTATTTATAAATAAAACAATTAATAACTTACCGGTGAAACCTCGTTTTGAAGCCTTTTGCCTCTCCTTTTTGGCATTTTTCTCCCACTCGCTTGATTTGATAAGTGTTCTTGAGATTCCAAAGCCTGTGATGCTTGTTCTTTTTGAGTTTTGATCACATTATTCCATAACTCATCATCACATGCCAAATCATGACAAAAACTACAATAACAAATAAAAGCTCAGAATCCAACAATTATTTAATAATATAAAAATAAAATATAACTTCAAAAATGATAAAACTAACATTTCATCCTCAGGTGGTATAGCCCATTGATCTATTTGCATATTTTCATCTATCTCTCTTTCATCATCAGCCTCTCTCTCCACTTCATCTATTTCATTTTCAACTTCTATTTCTGCCGTCATAGCTCTTTCCCATGCATCATCAACCACTAGTTCAACCACTGGTTCAACCAATGGTTCATCTCTCGTCCACTAAATTTCTTGCTTGATTTTCAATGTCAGCTAACTTTATTTTTCTACCTTTTGGTCTAGCTTCTATCTTTGTTTCCCTACCACAACTTCTCGAGTCATGTCCTTCTTTCTTACATTATGTACATGTCATAATTCTCCCCTTTCTTGTCAACTTCTACATTTTTTCACTTGTTGCTCTTGGCTCATCAGGTGTCCTTCTTCTTGCTTTTGCCTTTCTTCCAACTTTTACCTTAACATTTCAAGCTATAACATTCTTTTTTCCAGTTTTATTAACTCATATTTTTTTCCATTTATAGGCATCAAACAGTTGTCATAAGTTATCAAATTTGACTTTTTATAACACTCATGAACATATTGATCTGATTTTTGTCTTGAAATGATTGATGACAACTATAGCATGAGAACATGTTAACCCACTAACCTACCAACTTCTACACCCACACTCTTTTTTCTTTAAATTAACAGAATATTTCTCATCAGTTCTAATACTATCAATCTCCAAACTAGTCAACCCATTAAACAAAGGCCTCCGACCATGACTGAATTTTTTACTTTTCTACAATTTAGCAGTAATCTTAGGACATATTTTAACATTTAGCTTCTTCATTGCTTCATTTTTTCTAGTCATAAAATCCATTAAATATCTTCTAATTTCTTCTAACAAAGCCAATATTGACTCCCCTCTAGTCTCTTTTATGCAAGCATTAAAACACTCACATATATTATTTAATAGTAAATCACACTTTGGATGAGTCTCAAAATGTGACTTACTCCATTGTTCAGGGGGTTTAGTGGCTAACCACTCATAAGTACCAGGATTGATTACCTTAATCCCTTCTAAAGCAGCTTCAAAATATTGAATTGTAGTTGATCTAGCAGTTTACCATAACTAATCTTTCAATATTTGACCTTTAAATTGACCTTTAAAGTTGTTATAAAGGTGTCTTACACAAAACCTATCTTCTACCCCTGGTGAAACCTTCTCTACTACCTTAATAAGACATTTTTACTTGTCACTCATCACTGTGTACTTTTCTGGCCTAGTAATTTGCAAATCAGTCCTCAATAATTTCAAAAACCATTTTCAAGTAGTGTATTTTTCTTGATCAACTATAGCATAAGTAATTAGATACATGCAGTTGTTTGGATCTATTGCTACAACAGCTAACAAAACCCCTCTATGTGGCCCAGTAAGGTGACACCCATCAATACCAAATATTGGTCTACAAGCCTATAAGAATCCCTTTTTCATTGCCCCCAACAGATATATAGCCTACTAAACCTACTATCTTTCCCTTTCTCACCTTACTTAGGAATAACCTTCATTTCACTTGTGGTCCCTGGATTTGCTCTTTTTATTTCACCTAAATAATACCATAAACTTGAATATTATTCAGCAGCAGTACCTTGCAATTTTTTTTAGCATGTTCTAGAGCTCTAAATGCAGTGATAGTTGATATTTTTATCTCTAGGTCATGCCCCTACAAATAAAGAATAACATTTAAGGAAACATCACTGCCTACAAGCACGTAAGGACTCTAGTTACCTTAAACGTGTGGAGTAGTTATCGCCTAGAGTTTGAGATTAGTGCCCGAAAGCTCTGTGGATGATCCCTTGGCCACCATCGCCATCGTCCTTCTCTCTCCCCTCTCACGTCAATAACAAATAGTAACTACTAGGTTTTAATTATAAAAGAGTATTAGAACTTTACCCCTTTGCCCAATATTATCTAATTTGTTTTGTAAAAATATTAAGTTTTAAATAATAATCTTTTACTCCTTGTTTTCTATAAAATAACGTCTTTAATTAAATAACTATAAAATCTGAGTTGTTACAGAGACAAAAAATAAAAAAAATAATGATGCACATGAAGGAAGACAAATTGTGTTTTCAGCATAATAAAACTAGGAACTATTACTTTTAGATGCTTATCAGCATACCACTATTACTAAGAAGAAGTACAAAGAGTATGAATATGCAATGTTCATACATTAGTATAATTATTGTAATAGAAGTTACTAAAAAAACCATTCAAGTAGAACTTATTGTGGAAATAAAACTCAAGGTCCATCACTTTTTCATATGGTACACCCTAAATCAACCACAGATAAACAATATAAATTTTATTTACTAACAATCCTTACAAACTAGAGAAAAGCTACGTCAAGCTTATGGAAAAGCATCCCACTGGTTGGCACCCTAAACCATAAGCTATCGTCCGAATCCATTACATTATATCATTCAAAAGCAAAAAACAATACAAATGTTATGAATACATCGGAAACCTAAAAGGTTTGCCTCGTTAAAACATCATATCTACTTATTTAGTCTTCAATATCTTTCTTTGTTAATCTTGAAAGATCTTCAATATTCTTCATTCCTTAAACTCAAGATCATTATTATCTTTCTTTCGTTATTCTTCTTTATCTTGATTTAAGCATCAGGGAATATCATTTTCAATATCTTCATTTTCGTAGCACGTCCTCATTCCATGCTCAGCTTGTCTACAAAAATATAAGATAAATATTCGAAATATATATTAGAATAATCAGCTCCAACAAAATCTTGTATGTTTTTCATTGCTTTTCTGAGTTGCAACTGAAATTCCAACAACCTTCATTGATAAACAACTCGATAGAAAATTGTAATTACATCAATAATCACTTTAAGTATAAATAATGTCTATTTATTTTCCCACTACAATGACAACAATGAAATGTGCTTTTAACCTAGAAACCAGGACCTAACATATCTCGTTGAGTAAGTTGAATGTCTTCTAGGATGAGAAAAAGCAGAGCTCGTCAAGATAAAAACTTGTTGCTGTTTTAGCTGATCAATCTAATGCAGTCTAAGCTTGTAACGGGAAAACAGATTCTAAACTTAAAAGCTAAAACCAAATAAGGCTTAACATAGATTGATATATGCATTATCATAAGATGTAGAAAAGCAAGAGTACCATACCGTAACCACAATCTATTTTTCTCATGTTCAATTTTTTGACTCGTTCATGAAATTAGTCCATCGGGAGTAAACACTATGACTCGTTCAGTAAAAAAAATTGAACACGATACTACTTATTCCCCTTGCATTCATTGGGATTTCAGAACATGTTGCTGAGCAAAATGTCAAAGTAGAAACTAAGTTTAAAAAAAACTTTCTTTGTGTAAACTAAGTTTTAAACTTCAAACCTCCCAATTTTCATGCGTATAAATGTGTTTTTATTGGTTTTCAGGTATGCAAACACAAGGTATGCAAACCAAGACATTTATATATCTAGTGGCTATTTACCTTGCTTAAGGAGTTAATAATTATCCTTCTGTGTTTGAAAAAACACGATTTTTTATGTTAGTTTGTCTTTTTAATGGAACCTGCTAATTTTTATCTCCATTAGTTTACTATGTACATAAGAATTAAGATATAGAAATACATGATCGAGATCAATATTGAAATACAGATTGACCACACATTAAGAGGCTGGTTATGACAGATTTATTCAGAGGCTGGAATTCCCGTATCTTGTACATGTTTTCTTGAAACCAACCATGGTTTTTCTATAAGCCACAATTAGGGGTTTATACTGATTTATGATGTCTCATTTCGCATATGTGAATTTGAGTATTTTTGCCTTTCTGTTTGATGCTAGTCTGTTTAATAACTTTCCTTATCTTCATTATGACAAATTATTTCCCTATATGAACTGCTTGATTTGGGAAATTTAGCCAAATTGGATGTGATATCCATAATTATCTCTCCAGCAAACAAACAAAATACTGTTTTACAAGCATTTCAATTTTTTAAATTTTGTTCATCGAGAGTATCGAAGTCTTAGATCTCATCCCCTTACCACTCGCAAGGAGGCACGTGTCGTTGCAAAATCTCATTCCACGTGTGAATGTTATTCAGGTAAAAATCAGCTCTGGACAAATGCTGTCCAGCCACAGTGTACCATGTCACCAAAGCATCGTCTCATCTATATACTCTTCAAGTTTTCTATTTGAAGCCCAGAGATCCCAGAGGAAGCCCCAAATTGTAGACTCCTCCAAATTCATCTACAAAAGCTTAGGTATATCAGGTATCGCCTTTTCTAATGTTTTCCGGCTGATTTCCGTAATTGATGACATTCTTTATATCAGATAATTATATAGCGTTCGTACATGTAGATTAATATTTTGATTTTATTTTTTTGTTACTTTCCCGACATGCATTTGTGGATCTTGATTTATCTTTTGGTTTTTTCTTCATTCTTGCGATCTACTTGTACCTGTAGATTTGTTCTTTAATTTCATTTTCACGTTTGTATTTCAGCTTTCCCTTTACCGGACATTCTTTCTGTAATCGCATTATATACTACTGATAAGAATCATAAGATTCTGTTTCCTTATTTTATACTCTGGTACTTATAGGAACGCTAACCAACTTATTCAAATTACTGTCACTTTTAATTATTGAGGATATAAACAACTGAAACTCAAAGGGCATGGAAGCTACCGTTTCTAGGAATTTCAAATAAAACTAGGAACCAAAAACCAGACGGAATGTAAAAAAAACTAATTCAATTTTTTCTTCGAAGGAGCCCAAGAGGTCGCCATCCGGTCTTTCAACATACGTTTGTATCATGTGCTTTCTGCCCCCTTCTCTTGCAAGTCAAAGAGAATCTTTTTGACTTGAGACAAATAAACTTTTTCCATATTAAGGACCAGATTACTTACTTCTCGAGCGATAGTTAGATGATCCCGACCAGCAACTTTCACTACGATAGAACCCGACAATGAGTTTACGAAGGCTTCGAGTAGTGCAGTATAGGCTAATCACCAGACTGCTCTGGAATAGGTTAATCACCAGAGACAAGAGCGAGAAAGCCAACCAAAATACTGTTCCATAAACGACTCTTGTTGTCGAATCGAGGGGGATCTAAAAGAATTTTTTTTCGAGCGAGCGGTCTTTCCATCTTTTTGGGTTGCATGCCCGAGACAATGTTTTTTGTAGATTGAGATGGATTGATCTTTGCCATCATGCCCCTTCCTTGTACCAGTTGATGATGCGGCAATGCCTAATTTGAGTTTGCTCCTGCCCAGACAGCTTCGAGGTTCCCATCAATTGATTACAGAGGTTTCAACCACTGAATTTTCTTATGCTCCCCTTTGATCGAGTGCTATATCTATAAATAATATTGAGTAGGAAAAAAAAGATTTGGCTTTCATCAAGATTGTCTCGGCTTCTTAGGTACATGAGGAATCGGCCTAACATATTTTCAATCAAAATTCCAATCAAAGAAAAATTCTACCTGCAGCTCCATACTTCTTCCTGTGAATACATGTAAGTTTCAATCTAACAACCAAAATTAATGTCCGAAATACAAAACTTTTAAATTTAATAAGTTATTTTGTGCCCTGCAAATTCCATCTATTAAAGAAACTATGATAGAATATATCAAAACTAGTACAAATGAAACTGTACAGTTGTTTTTTCCAAACCTAGTGCTCCAGTATCTAGTATCAACCTTTGTTTAACTACTTCTTGAAATTCTGAGAACAAGATTCTGTCAGAAGATTCATTCAAAATTAGTTAGAGACAGTTTATCTTTCAGTGTAGAACTTACAACAAAAGGCAGTTTCTTCCTTTTGTAAGTATACTAGTATGATATCCACTTTCAGATCTCTCTTCGGGAACCTAATTACTTTTGACTTTCCTCTGCTTATCAGTACTTCATTTAGATTCTTAGTTTCAAGCGTCTGAATTCCATTTTCCTATATTTTGAACTTTTTAAGTGCCTCTGATGCGTCGGAAAAAGTTGTTTGATTTTACCATACTGTAAAGTGGTGTGTAGCGTGATCATAAGACCCTTGCAATTCTTTTGCAAAAATAAGGGTCTATCTTAACGACAACACTCGAATTGAGCAACCTAACCGAAACGCTTCCATACCCATCTATACGGGAATCAAATTTTCTGTCATTTATACACCATACTTATACTGGAACCAATTTTCACTCAAACACAACCGGGTTTATACTTTTATAATATAATTACTGTCTTCGAGAATGTTGCACAAGCAATCTATTTAGGTATCTCCATGAAAAAATACAATATATGGTTTGTTAAAAACTGTTTGATCATATAGCAAGCTTTAGTATTCACTTTATCCCAATTACCACATTTTCTCTTGTTGGAATCGTTGAAGTAACACACAAATCCAATAGTCGAGAATCGATATTATATATCAATGATCTTACACTGACAAGCCTCAAAGTTGTTATAGCTATCAAATTTACGAAGCTCAACTTTTTCATAATAAATTAAGTGAATATGGAACTAGATAGGAAGCTATTATTAGACGTGAACAAAGCTAATTAATCTGTTTAACCCTTTTCTCAATCCAGGCAAACATTCTTTCCAAAACTTGAAACAAGCCAAACCATACAGTCAAGCCTCTATTCTAATCTTGCAAATCACAAATCCAAAATTCTCAAACTAACAACTGAGTTTGTGCCTCATAAATTTCTCTAGTCTGAACAGTAAAAAAGCATTTCTTTTTAGCTTTGACCTTGATATTAAGATAAAAACTACTTAAATGTATAGACGACCTAAACCTATACTAACAAACATGAAACACGGAAAATCAGCTTCGCGACCTTCATGTCCTGATGGAGTTGGATCCCTCTGGGCAAAAAAAAAAAATTAATTCAGTTAGAGTAGTCTGATCATATTGCAAATCAGACGTCCAGTTTATCTCTAATATTACCCTTCAATTGAGTTTGTCAGCCTCTACAAAGTAACATCCTGGTCCAGAATTTTACAGTCCAAAATGTTCGTTATCTCACACTGCCACATCCCTGAGCTGCCATTACTCTAAATGGCGATTGAAGAAACTATCTCTCCTAGATTCCAAATGGCGAAGAATATATGACTGTATGCCTAAGAGGAAGACCTGCATAAGTATTTATAATGTTTAAAGATTAATGGAAACCAAAGATGAAACATATCAACAAACAGCTTTACATCGCCTTGTACCAGTAACGAAGTGAGCAGTCTGCTTAAAACTAAGTTCTCCAACTTTTACCCAAAACTACACTGTTCTACCTTGATGGCACCACAAGGTAGTTAATTACTCTAAGCATTCGGTAATTCGCCATTCTCTGAAATTCAAAATGTTCTGTTTATCCATTTCTGAAGTAATTCTCCATGCCTTCCACCTTTTCTACTTTTGTAAGATAGCTAACCTAGTCATTCTCACCTTATGGGCCCCATCTGCAATAGTGGTTAATATTTATCTTTTTTTTCTTATAATTGATACCATAATCGTTGCATTTCATTCATTTGTATCAAACATTGGCTACTTTTTCCCTTTTATGAGTACTTAAGTGTGTAAATATTGTGGGTGGTGATTTAAAGTTGTTACTTTTACTAGTTTTGCAGGAATTCAAAATAGAAAACCAAACAATGTCAGTTCTACATTCGGACCGAATTAGTCTCCTCCATGACTTTTTACTGGAAGATATTTTAGGTCGTTTGCCGCTTCAGGAAGTAGTGAGAACGAGTGTTTTATCCAAAAGATGGGAATTTTTGTGGACCCAACTCGGGAAACTTGTTTTCGATAAATCATTTTGTTCGGATTTGATAAGAAATGATAAAGATAGGCTAAAACTAGTCATTTCTGATATTGTCTTCCGAATCAGTAAACCTATTCTTGAGTTATCATTTTCTTTGAATGCTCTATATGGCTGCTTTATCAACCAGCTTTATGTATGTAGTAATGATGCTGACTACATTAATCTTGAGATTTTAAACCACAAGTTTTGTAAACCGAGCTCGTTTGATCAATTGCATTTGGTTAAGCGTCTCACTCTCAAGTCTTGTCTAGTTGAAGTTCCCAGTGGATTTAGAGGATTTACCATGCTTTCTTACATAAAATTTTATAATGTTGCAATCGATGGGGGCGAGTTATCAAATTTAGTCTCAAGTTGCCCTTTGCTGGAAACCTTAATCCTAAAAAATCTTCAACTTTGCTGTTATCTCAACCTATTTTCTCCCAACCTTAGGTTTTTCGTTGCAAGGGGTTTTATTTGGATATGTGCTTGGAGTCTACCCCTCGACTCCAAGAAATGATGGTTTATGTATATGACAATGAGTTTGATGTGGAAGAAGAGCAAGATAGTCCGGCTGTTATAGTTGTGCCGTTCGGAGTTATACCCGCCATCAAATATGTGGCGTTAGACGGTTCATTCCTTAAGGTAAGTTTTGTCTATGGTTCAATAAATACCATTTTTTATTTATCATCAAAAAAATTCTTCTCATTTTCTTTTGGTTCTGATTGTAGTACATGAATGCGGGTATTCAACATTCGAGGTGTCAAAATAATTTGAGTCACCTCGAAGTTATCAGGTTAACCGATGTTCCACTAGAGCTAAAGGAAGTGGCCAAAAATGTACTCAGTTTGATTCGACGCTCCCCAAACTTGGAGAAAATTATGATTACGGTGAGTTGCCACTCTTACGCTACTAAGTCTTATGATATATACTGTTTTTTTTTTGGCATTGTTTGGTTGCAGCTTTAAAGCTAAGATTATATATTTTTGCGTAGAAGTTGAACTATCTTTGTTTGATCAGCTTCCAGCGGCGCTTTTCTAGTTTATTAGTCTAAAAGAACAAGAAGCTTATTCCATTTGATTCAGAGCATTATACAGACATTTTAACCCTAGTATGGGGACCAACTATGTTGCAGTTCCAATTATGGGGATGCAACAAAATTTTCACCAGCCAGTTTTGTAATTCATGTGAAGTATATGCTTAAAAGCCTGAATTAATATATATAGATTAACAGCTTTCAAACTTCTTTTCTGGTTCTACTAGCCTGAAAACCTTCAAACTTGAAGCTGGATGAACTTGCGTTCTTTTTGCTCAACTTCAATACCCTAATTTCTCAAACAAGCTCTTAACTAATATATATTTACCTTTGCAATTGTTAAGACATGTACGGAGCACACAGCTTCTGATCTTGGGGTTCAAGTCTGGCAAACCGAAAACTTGTCGGATATATCTCTAAATGGATTACGGCAAGCTTACGTCTTGAATATCTCTACCAAGCAGTCTGAGCTGCTGTTTATCAAGGTTCTGATAGCCAAATCTCCTATGCTTGAGACGATGGTATTTAGGCTGCATAATGGGATTAGTAAAGAAGAGGGTTTGAGGATTGGTGAAGAAATTCGCCAATTTCGTCGTGCATCGTCTCGGGTAGAAATAATTTTTTGGGATCCACAAATGAAGGTAAACTTTCAAGGATATCTGTTATAACTATTGAAAGATGTATTATTAAGGGGTGACTATTACCTCTGCTGGAAACAAATGTTTTTGCTGTTTATGAATTTAGTGAAATCCTTGGATATACAAGTGTAAAACTTATTGTTGTTTTTGATGATTCTTAATATTATTTTGTCTCGGCTTTTCTTCTAGTTCTGCAAATAAAATAATTTTACTTATTTTTATGTATCTGAATGTTTTCTGCTTCAGGGTTTGCTATTCTATTGGGTAAAAATTTGAGATTCAGAGTACTGTTTTCTCACTAAGATAAATGCATGTGGCCTGCTAATTTGTTATGGTTTGTTTTTGCTAATTTTACATGTTAAATAGTGACATGTCATTAACTAATTATATTTTAAATAACACGTATGCATGTTAAAATTAAGTGTTACATTAGTTTTTCATTTTAACAAAATTATGTATTTTTTTATGTTAAGTCATGTATAGTATTGTCGACTATTTATGTCAGATCATTAACTAAGTTGCTTGTTAAATTTAACAACTTTCTTAACAATATTAAAGTTAATAGAGACTTTAACATGGTCAATGTGAAAGAAATTTGATTGTTAACTAACAATTTATATTTAAAAAGAAAGATAAAATAACCATTGCGGTGTTGTTATGTATTTGTTATTTATGGATGCATTATAATTTTCTTATTTGATGGCTGGGCTGGATTAGGAGGATTCCAATTTTGTTTTTCCTTAGTCACTCACAGTGGACCGAGAGAGGGAACACGTCCGATCTGTCAACCCGTGCGTGAAAAGGTCAGTGCCCCAATTTAGTGCTCGACTTGGTTGCAGTTATGTAGTAGCTCTGTTGGAACGATATTTTTAGCCTTTTAGGTGTTTAGCATAAAATAATAAAAACAGAAAACATAGAAATTTATTTTCGTTAATCAAAAACTACACTACATCCGATTCGAAGGGCAAATCGGTCATTTTAAAGTGATAGGTTTGGTACTAAACCGAAACTTGTGGTAAGTTTAGACACTTAGACTATGTAATGGCTATCGCTTCTAAACCCCATGTGAGATGAGTGTTCCCACTTGTGAGATAAATGAGGAAATAACCGCTACTGACATAATACACACACATTTTTATTTTTTATATTCATTGCTCTCTTCATAATTCTCATAAAGAGCAGCAGGATGTAGGGGTGGGAAAAAAACCGGACCGAATGGGAAACCGAACCGATCGGTTCGGTTTTAAATTTACAATATAGTGAACCGAACCGGAACCGAAACCGGTACCATAATTCGGTTGGGTTTCGGTTCTATGAAAATAAATCGAAAACCGAATCCAAACCGGAAGTTAAAACTGAACCGGATTTAAAACTGAAACCGAAATGTAAAACTGAACCGAATTTAAAACCGATCTTATATGAATATGTATACACTAGATAATTACTTTAGTTATACTGTATAATATTATTATATTATATACAATATGCAAACTCGAATGTTACTATTTATATAAATGTGATTTTTAAAAATGTTATAAAAAATTTACCTTGTTTAAATAGATAAGAAACTAAAAGTATAAGCATAAACCGAAACCATTAAACCGAATCAAATCTTTGAATCGAAACGCAAGTCTGAACCGAACCGAAACTTTGAACCGAACCAAAACCGGAACCGGACCGAACAGTTTGGGTCAGGATCGGTTTCTATTCCAAAATCTGAAAATCGAACCGACTAAAATTTCGATTTACCCCAATACCGAACCGAATCGTACGTGCCCAATTAAGCTACAATGAACGAGATAAAATCCCGTTAAATAGATGCCCGTCGGATAATTTACTTTACATCTAGACCGTGAGATATAAATGTAAAATAGTAATTTCAGTATTTTTTTTTAATAGGGTTTTAGATCATACGGTCCAGATTTAATCTAAAGAGATCCAACGGTACACGAATTAAATGAATTTTGTCTCATTCACTGTAGCAATGGGACAAAAGGTGGACCTGTATGGTTGTATATTGTATGCAGGGGCGTCACATCAAATGAGCATGCGTTGTCATGGCAACCCCATAATTTTCATAAATTAATTTTTTTTAGTATTTTTTTTCAAAGTAATTTATATATAATGCATTTTGGCAATCTCTTAAATATTGGTTTTGACAAACCCTTTCAAAATTATATATCTATGACTTTTTATGTGTGACTAATTTTACTACTGTTTAAAAAGAAATAACAAGCAATTGAATACACTATAACACTAACTTATATATAATATGTTGGTACGTGACACACATATTTGAAATATTTTTATACACTTGTTTGTTCATATTTTTTCCTTTTAATAGTTCTGTTTCTTAATTTTACCTTTTATAACTTCATTTTTTTATAATTTTCATTTCGTACCATTTGTTTCTTAATTTTTATTTATTTTACCTTGGTTTGAAATTTTTATTTTATTTTTGGTCAATATTCAACTGCTGAAACTTTCGGCACGTGACTTTATTATTGCGTTTTTTTTTAGAATTTGAAAAAATGTTAAAATTGACCAAAGAATAAAAAAAAAACAATAAAAAAAAGAAAATTTAAGAAATCGGGATAAATTTTTTTATAAAATTCCGCTTTTCCATTCTTTACAATTTAAAAAAATTATGAGCTTTTATTTCTGCAACCCCAAACATTTGATCCGGTTCCGCCCCGGATTGTATGTATCTCGTTTATTTATACAATACAAAGTATTTTCTATTTTGTTTAAGTGTTTTAAAGTCAATCTAATCTCAACCATTGAAAAAATTAAATGAAATCCAATGGTTGAAAGGGGGGTGTTTTTAAAACTATTAAAGTTTGTGGAGTTCGGGACCACTTCCCCTACGATAACTGTTACTTCCAAACAGTGCATAGATATTCCATGAAAAACCGACAAAAATACTCCTAAATTGCAAAAAGAGGCGAAAGCACAAGAGCAGCAACAAAAATCCGCCATACAACATGAACTAACAAGAAATCACCATCGCCATGCTCTGGATACTTCCAATATTTGAAGAATCAATCAGCTGATACGCAAACACTTCATTTACAGAAGCATTACCTAAGATGCAACTGACGAAACTCAGAAGAACCTAGCGAGAACATTGACGAGTACCTTGTAATTGCATATAACTCTGCTATGGGAGAGATAGACCATGAATAAAAAAAATTCTTGCCGAAACCTGTTGTAACGGAAAAATAGAGCAACAAACAGCGTAAAGATGGTCTATGTGGCAATCTGCTAACAAGATGGTGCAACAACATAAATAAATCAACAGAAAATGAAATGAAACAACGCATGAATATTGTTTTGTAAATTTATTAACATCGTGTGTTTTGTAGTGTTATTTGTGATGTTTCAGGAATACATGGACTTAATTGAAGTATTCAGTAAACTATAGGACAGCTTGTGAATCTTGGACTCAATGTGTCAACTTACACAATGTACAAGGGAAATTTGTAATTAATGTAAACTATTACTATATAAAGGTCCAGGGGACTAAATAGAACATAACTTTTCTCTTTTCAATATATTCTCTCTCTCTGTAAACGCGATATGTTCCTCTGTATATAAACAAGATCATCAAGTTTCTTTGATGATCATAATATAAACAGTTTATATAGTTTCTACATGGTATCAGAGCAGTTTATAAGCTCGTTATTCCGCTATTTTCAATTCTCACAGAATTAGGGCTTTTCCACAGAATTGGAAGATTAGCCTGTTTCATATTTCTTTCAAGGGGGTTTTCTTTCTCAAAAAATCAGGTAATATCTATACTCAAGTCTTCTTTTATTTCTCCGTTTTTCAGACCTAGTTTTGTTTGAAATTAGGGTTCTTGGTTCTGTTCTTGGATCATTTATGGAGTTAATCTAGATTCGGTTTCTAATCAGCCTATTAATACTATGAATCCTTATTTTTTTGGTACTAATGAGAATATCGGTACTAGTTTAGTAAACCCTAAATTAGCAGGGTCTAATTTCCATTCTTGGAAAAGGGCTATGGAAATTTCAATAGGGGCAAAATCAAAACTAGGGTTTATTAATGGTTCTTTAATATGCCCAGTAGAGGGAGATGTCTGGTATGGTGCTTGGATGCAGTGTAACTTGATAGTAATGAGTTGGATAATAAATTCAGTTAATGATGAGATTGCTCAATCTATTTTATATGTTGATACTGCTAATAAAATGTGGAGAGAGCTAACAGAGAGGTTTTCTCAAGGGAATGAGGCAAGAATTTATGAGTTGCATCAAGAATTACATAGTACTATTCAAGGAGATATGAGTGTTGCATCTTATTTTACAAAACTAGAGACTTGTTGGAATTCTCTAAACATTCTAAGTCCACTTCCTAGGTGTAGTTGTGGGACTATAGGAAGTTGTACTTGTAATTTCATGAGTGTTGTTATTACTAGAGAAAATAGAGTGTTTAAGATGACATTCTTGATGGGTCTAAATGAGAGTTATTCCATGGCAAGGGGGCAAATTCTTTTAATGAAACCAATGCCCACTATGAATGACATTTTATGTCATGATTACTCATGATGAAAAACATAATAGTATTGGTAAGAATGTACCAGTACATAATATGGCTTTGAATGCTCAGTCTTCTCAGGATAATAATAAGTTTAGGCCAGGTTCACATAATTTTAGGCCAAATTCTGGTGGTTTTAGACCAAGTTATAATTCTGGAAAAGGTGTCATGATGTGTTCACACTGTGGTTCTGATAGACACACTAAAGATATGTGCTATAGGGTTCATGGGTACCCACCAGGGTGGAGGCCTAGGCCAAGGGTTGCTTTTGGTGGGCCTAGGTTTAGTGGTTCACAACCCCAGGTTCATCAAGTTTATGCTCAATCTCAACCAGTTTTTCAACCACAGCAGCAACAGCAGGTGTTTCATTCACCTTATCCAGTACCATCTCTTCAGAATTTGTCTTCTAGTTCTGATCAGGTTACCAATGCTTCTGATCACATGTCTCATCAAACAACATCTTTCTCTGATTCTCAGCAAGCAACTCCTTTCTCTAATTTGACATACACAGGAATGTCTGGTATGCCTGTATCCTTTGCTTTTACTTCTTTATCTACTTATTGTAATAGTTTTATAAATAAAAATAAATTAAATGCAAATTGGATTTTAGATAGTGGTGCTAGTGAACACATGGTTAATAGTTCTAATTATTTTTCAGAAGTTAAACCTTCTTATATACCACATGTAAATTTACCTAATGGAAACATTGCTTTAGTAACTCATATAGGAACAGTTTTTTTCCAGCCAGGATTAGTATTACATAATGTGATGTGTGTACCTTCTTTTAGTTTTAATCTTGTCTCAGTTAGTAAGCTAGCAAGAGATTCAGCTTGTTCTTTAATTTTTAGAGATAAAATGTGTTCAATACAGGACCAGGGCTCCTTGAAGATGATTGGTAGTGCAGAAGAGCCGCATGGTCTTTACATTTTTAAAAATCCAATTGTTATAAAGTCTTTCTTTGATTCTAGTCTTTCTTGTAATAATGTTACTATTCAGAATAAGCCAAGTGTGTGGCATTTTAGGTTAGGACATCCTTCTCAGTCTATTCTTAGACTTGTTTTAGCTGAAATCAATGATACTAATTGTATGGATAATAATGATGTAGTTTGTGAGTTATGTCATTTTTCTAAGCATCACAGGTCTTCTTTTCCTATTAGAAATACTATAACTACTTGTGCTTTTGATATTATTCATTGTGATTTATGGGGTCCATATACTGTTGCTACTCATGCTGCAGAACAATATTTTTTTAACAATAGTTGATGATTATACTAAGTGTATTTGGATTTTCTTGTTAAAACATAAGTCTGAAACTGCTACCATCTTGCCTATTTTTCATCAAATGGTTTTAACACAGTTTGGTTTGAAGATTAAAGTAGTAAGATCTGATAATGGTAGTGAGTTTAATTTGTCTTATTTTTATGCTAACAATGGTATTATTCACCAAACTAGCTGTGTGGATACTCCACAGCAGAATGGTGTTGTTGAAAGAAAACATCAACATATTCTTAATGTTTCCAGAACTCTTAGGTTTCAATCCTCTTTGCCTCATATTTTTTGGGGAGAGTGTGTTTTAACAGCTGTTTACCTAATAAATAGAATGCCAACTCCTTTGTTAAATAATAAGTCACCATATGAGATGTTGTATAATAAGAAACCTACTTATAATCACCTTAGAGTTTTTGAAAGTTTATGTTTTGCCAGTACTTTGTCCAGAAATAGGACTAAGTTTGATAAAAGAGCAAGAAAGTGTGTTATGGTTGGTTATGGGACTAGTACCAAAGGTTATAAACTATATGACTGTGATACACATGTTTTTTTTCTTAGCAGAGATGTAATTTTTTATGAGCATATATTTCCCTATTCTAAAGGTACAAATGTTGATAGTTTATCTAATTTTTAGAAAAATGAAGTTCTTAGCACAAATGATAACAGTGGTACTAGTAATGTTAGTCAGAATAATAGTCACAGCAATACTAAAAGTAGAACTAATGATGTTATTATTAGTGATGATATAGATGCACAGGTACAAAGGAGAACAAAGAGGACACATAAAACTCCAAGCTATTTGCAGGATTTTCATGTTCAAATGAACAATGTTGCAAGTCACAACAGTACAACTACTTATCCTTTATCTTCTTTTTTGTCTTATAATAATATTTCAAGTAATTATAAGTCTTTTTGCCTTTCTATTTCTGTAAATATAGAACCTAAAACATTTAGGCAAGCTCAGACTAATCCTTTATGGTTAGAAGCTATGGAAAAAGAAATAGAAGCCTTAGAGGCTAATAAGACATGAGTTTTAACTGAATTACCAGAAGGAAAACAGCCTATAGGGTGTAAGTGGGTTTATAAGATTAAACATAAATCTGATGGAACTATAGAAAGATATAAGGCTAGATTAGTTGCAAAAGGATATACTCAGTTAGAAAGAATAGACTATGATGCTACTTTTTCACCTGTTGCAAAAATGACTACTATTAGGACTTTTTTGGCTATTGCAGCATCTAGATGTTGGTTTTTGTCACAAGTTGATGTAAATAATGCCTTTTTGCATGGTGAATTAGATGAAGAGGTTTACATGATGGTTCCACCTGATTTTCAGAAAAATGAATCACCATATTTGGTTTGTAAATTACAAAAGTCTTTATATGGTTTAAAACAGACTTCAAGACAATGGTTTTCCAAATTAAGTATGGCTTTGATATCTTTTGGGTTTAAACAGTCAGTAGCTGATCATTCTCTGTTTACCTATAACAAAAATGGATATTTTTTGGTTTTACTTGTTTATGTAGATGATATTTTGTTAGGAAGTGCTTCTTCTAAATTGGTTGAACATGTGAAGATTCTTCTCAATACTAAGTTTCAGCTAAAAGACTTAGGTCCACTCAGGTATTTTCTTGGACTTGAGGTATCTAGAAGTAGTTTAGGAATACATGTTTGCCAGAGAAAATATGCTTTAGAATTGTTAGAAGATACAGGATAGTTGGCTGTTAAGCCATCTTTGTTTCCCATGGACACTAAGGTTAAGTTTACTTCTTATAATACTAATCTGTTAGATGATATAACTAAGTATAGGAGATTAATAGGAAGATTATTATATCTAATCATAACAAGACCTGACATTAGTTATGTTGTACATGTTTTAAGTCAGTTTTTATCTGCTCATAGTATTGATCATTATAATGCAGCAATTAGAATTCTAAAATATATTAAGAATAATCCATCACAAGGTTTTTTTTTTTCCACTACCTCAGAACTTACTTTGAAAGCTTTTACTGATTCTGATTGGGCTGCATGTTTATATGGTAGAAGGTCAGTGACTGGTTTTTGTGTCTATTTAGGAGATTTTCTTATTTCATGGAAGAGTAAAAAACAGCAAACTGTAGCTAGGATTTCTGCAAAAGCAGAATATAGGGCTATGGCTACAACACGTTGTGAAATTGCATGGTTAATAAGTTTACTTAAGGATTTTGGTGTGAATCTTGATAAACCTGCCATTCTTTACACTGATAGCAAGTCTGCTTTATTATTAGCTAATAACCCAGTACACCATGAAAGAACTAAGCATATAGAGGTAGATTGTCATTTTATAAGTGAGAAAATTTTACAGAAAATAATTCATCCAATGTATGTTTATTCAAACAATAATCTAGCTGATTTGTTCACAAAGGCTCTTGGAGCTCCTATGTTTAACAGTTTATTACTCAAGATGAGTGTGCTTTCTTTGCACAATCCATCTTGAGGGAGGTATATTAACATTGTGTGTTTTGTAGTGTTATTTGTGATATTTCAGGAATACATGGACTTAATTGAATTATTCAGTAAACTATAGGACAGCTTGTGAATCTTGGACTCAATGTGTCAACTTACAGAATGTACAAGGGAAATTTATAATTAATGTAAACTATTAATATATAAGGGTCCAGGGAACTAAATAGCACATAACTTTTCTCTTTACAATATATTCTCTCTCTGTAAACACGATATGTTCCTCTGTATATAAACAAGATCATCAAGTTTCTTTGATGATCATAATATAAACGGTTTATATAGTTTCTACAAAATTCTGATTTTGCATATGCTTTCACGTTCAAAAAAAGGACACTACAAACCATCTCTGCCTTGTTGGTTTCGAAAATAAATAATTTGAAGAACAACAATAGTTACTTCCCATGGTACTGATATTCTTTTCCAATGAAAATCAAAACAAGCAATATAATTGTTTCTTCAAATGCTGTATGTGCCCACCCATACGTAAATAAGTCCAGAACAAGAATCAAGACTGAAAACATCGATGCTTCTGTAACACTGCTTGTATGATGCTTGTGTGTGTGTATTGTGTGTGTTTTGTGTCTGTTGTGCGTGTGTATCAACTTAGTACTTTCTGTTGGAAATGTCTCACATCGTTTAGGCATTGATAAATCCAATGATTAATATATGGCTCTTTCCTTTCTTACTAATAGACATTTTAGTGGGGGAATGGACAGGCTTCTGCATGGTATCAGAGAGCCAATGATTAATATATGTCCCTCTCATTCCTTACTAATATGCCTTTTAGTGGGGAATGGACGAGCGTTTACACTTTCTTTAAGTGAGTCTCTGATGAAAGGAGCATTTTTGTACAGCGGAACTCATTCAATACGATAAAAGCAGAAATGCAACTAAAATGAATGATCATAATGAAAATATAACCAGCCAAGGATACATAGAAGGATACGTTGGTTGATTAACTACTGAAGCCGAATGACTTTCTACTGCACATTTCCGTAAGCACAAAGTAAAAAAAAAACAGTTTGTATTTTCTCCTAATTAATTTTATAAAAATAACATACTTGAAAAAATAAAAACTCTTACCACAAATGAAGAGAATCCAAAGGATTTACTTTCCATGCTCTGAAAGTTGACTTCTCTTGCTAACTTATGCCGGAGAAAATCATTCCTCATGCATGGCCCGTGATTCGTAAGAAATTCTATTATACAAGATGTAATGGAGTCTGCTCTATGATTCCTTTTCGAATGTTTTCTTCTTCGATCTTTCACCTCAAAATCCCGATTATCTCTCTCTATTTGATAATTAGACCGATCATATAATAAATCCACACCACAATCTGAGACACGACAATTTTTCCGCTTGGAGTACTCCGTATAATCCCGATATCCACCACTGTGACTTCTTTATTTCTCCACGCTACGGTCATAATAATCTCTACCGTGTTTGTCTCTCTCTGCGGTTCTTCGATCATCGCAAGGCTCATAGCTGCGACTAGAAACTCGTAAACGTTGCTTAGGTTTATCCTCAAACCTCGTATATCTTTTGTCGTCATGAGATCGGAGCACTTCTTTATGGCCATTAAAATAATCACTGGTAACTGTAGATGAGTTGCTAATTTTTCTCTTGAAATCATTAGAATCTGTAGAGTTGACAGTTGATGGAGGTGGTTCAGAAAATAATTCCCCAGAGTCCTCTGGAAAATTTTCAAAACAACCAATGCCACCCGCTTGTTTGATGCTATCCATACAATCATCAATAATATCTCTCATCACTTTCCACAGAAAGTTTTTATATAAAAGTAAGACAGGAACCAATGAAGGGTAGAAAAATCACAATAATAGATCAATCTGCTAGCGCTTTTATTTCCACGATGACGATTTCAGATAGATACACTAAGTCAATCATTGGCCAGTAAAGGTAAGCAAATCAATTGTTCATAATGGAGGATAAAGACATGTATAGTTCTGTGAGTGTAACTTTTTAATGTCTCAGAAAATTACAGATATCCTGGATTGCAAGATTCATTAAAGCGCTGAACAATATATAAATTTCAGTGTTTTCAGTGTGTGGAAATCCTACACTACGTTAGTGTGATAGATCATGTACCGCATAATCAATTAACCCTTTCTTGAAGGAGACGGGAAAGTTAGCTTGCAAACCAATTTCTACACCGATCGAACAAAATCACAAACTTGGAGAAGCAAATGAAGATCCTGCAGTAGATAAGGAGCAGTACCAGAGGCTTGTCGGAAAGCTTATATATCTTGCCCATACAAGGCCAGATATGTATGGGCAAGATATCGCATATGCCGTAAGCTTAGTTATCCAATTTATGCAAAATCCGAGAGAAGCTCATCTTCAAGCTGTCCATCGGATACTTCACTATTTAAAAAGTAATTAGGGTCGAGGGATTCTATTTCGAAAAGGTACAGGACTAGTCGTTGAGGCATACACGAATGCAGATTATGTTGGTTTCCCTGTTGATAGGAGATCGACAACAGGTTATTGTATTTTTCTCGGAGGCAATCTTGTGACTTGAAGGAGCAAAAAACAAAATGTGGTAGCAAGGTCAAGTGCAGAGGCGGAGTTTAGAGCAATGGCTCATGGAATATGTGAATTACTTTGGATCAAGATGATTCTTCATGATCTGCGGATAAAATGGGATGGGCCTATGAGATTATTTTGTGACAACAAACCAGCTATTAGCATTCCTCACAATCCTGTTCAACACGATCGAACAAAACACATCGAAATTGATAGGCACTTCATAAAAGAAAAATTGGATAGTGGATTGATTTGTACTCCATACATCTCGACCAACAACCAGCTCACGGATGTGCTCATAAAAGGACTTAGCAGTCCAGTGTTCCAAAGACTTATTTCCACGCTGGGAATGACAGATGTCTATTCTCCGGCTTGAGGGGGAGTGTCAAAAAACTGAATAACTTATTTATTTAATTAGTGGTAATTAGCATTTATTGTAAATGTTCTAGATAATAGTTGACAAGTAGTAGTTAAAGCAGAAGTGTGTAGAACATGTAACATTTCAGCCTATATAAGGCCAGATATGTACTGCAAATAAATAATTCAATACAACTCTTAAAATTAACACGCATAATCAATTAACCCTTTCATAATCAATTAACTGCATTGAAGAAATCCGTATACTATAAAGCTTTAAGAAAAGTGGCTGCTATGTGTCTGTTGCCATATAATAACAAGTGCCTAATAAAATGTTTCTTGTAGGATAAGTGAATAACAAGTATTCGATATTAACATCCAGTAATGTAGGTGGGACGTCAATTACATAACATAGTTTGATATTGCTAAGTTAAAAAGGGCAAAATCCTTCAAATATATGCTAAGAACATTCGACAAAAGCAGTGGCCTTGTTTTACCTTTGTTGCATTACGCTTCAACTTCTTGCCACGATACGACATCCTACGGTGTTTGTAATCCCTTTGTTCAGCTAGGAGTTCCTCCCTTGTCTTTATTGTATTTTGTAACGAATCTAATAAATCTTAGGCTCAATACGAACACAAATATAACACAACCCAAATGAATATCAAACTCAGACTATTTTTTGGGACAAATTTTCTATTTATCTCAAAGATTCAAACGTACAACGATAAACAAACTCGAAACTGAAATCTAGAAGTGAAAGGGAAAACAAAGATAAAATTAAAGCTATAAATTCAGATTCATTTTCTTCATAATAACCCTCACAGATAAAGACACTATTTATACTAAAGAAGAATTCTGTCTGAAACCCAAAACTTTCAATTAATTGCGGAAAACACCCATGAGTTCTAAATTGATCAAAGTTGACCCTCTATCCTATTTTCTTTTATCCCTCTCATTTTCTCTGTATTTTTCCGGAACCAGGTTCATTACATATTTCCTTCCTATTTTAACAGCACGACTTTTCAGATTAATGGAGGGATAGTAATACATAGTCTTCACAGCAATAGAAGTAACATGGTCAAATAACAAGATATAAGGTTTACACAACAAGCACTTATACAAACAATACCTAGTTGTAATGGCAATGGCAATGCTGAACCATGAAATGACTAATACATAAGAAACTTCCAATATTTATCGGGCAATTAAAGCAGATTTTCAAGCATGAAGTCAATGCTATATAATAGTTTCTTAATCGATTTATTTTTACTTCAGTGCTAGCTAACATGCTATAGATGGAGAAACATATCCCCTTGACGGTTTACACCAGATGTTGCTTTCCTACTGCTATTTAAAACTCGCCCAATAAAGGTGAGCCACTGTTAAGATCTGGTTTTGTTTAGGGAGACAGCTAATTAATCCCAACAATAAATTAGATGCATTTGGATATACCTGATCCTTAGGTGGATGCCAAGTGATACCATCATATTCAAGTAAAGGTCGATAATCAGAACGTCTTTTTCGTTCTTCATCAGCTCTCTTTATGATATACTCGTGCTCAGCTACCCTATGGGGCAAATAGTTTTCATGATTAATACCTAAGGAACCAAGAACGACTTAGAAAAACAAAAAAAGATAAAATAATAAATAACTTAAGCAAAGCCCAAAATGCACATGAATAGCCCCCATAACTTCCTTTAGCATATCAAGGTCAGCACTTACAAACAAATTTTATTTGAATATATGGTTCTATGGTTAGGGCTTAACAACATTATACCAATGAATCCTTTTGCAAGCAGACGCTATTTTATCATAAGATTTCCACAAAACAAGCCATTCAAGTTCATGCTTCACCACCTGAATAAGGTCGTGTATGCTTGCAATTTTGTGCACGTTCTCACCAGTGTAGTATAAAGTTGCCTACATGAACGTTATGATTAAAGTAGCTGTTTTTTTTTATTTTTGCCGAAAACCCCTCCAATCCTTACCTAAAAAATAAAATAGTGAAAAGAAATATGGACATGAAGTTAACTATCTTTTTAAGGGTATGTTTGGTAATCGATTTTTTGGTCCAAAATCATATTTAAAAAATTTGTTTTAAGAATCAACTGAAAAGCAGGATTTTAAAAATTTGTATTTTTTAGCTTTTTTAGTATAAAAATCAGATTTTTAGAAGTTGAATAATCTGAGATGCCAAGCACTTACAAATTTTTAAAATCAAAAATCCAAAAATGAAGTAAGAAAATCTGTTGCCAAACGCACCATAAGGCTAGTCAAATACTGTAGCTCCACCTAAGTTGATTCACCGCTTCCCCGAAGCTTACGATGAAACAAAAAGGGCCCAAATAGGCCATTTCAAACAATAAACCCCTTTGCATGCAACCTGACTTGCGTTTGGATTCCAGAGATAAAAAGGTACAAGCATAGCTAGCCAGTACAAACTGCATTTTATATAATAACGAAAAATAAACATAGTTACACAAAACCCAGGTCCTCCTATTATAAAAACTTCACAACTTGCATCCCTAACCATGAAATTACTTTGAAACAGGAGAACATCTAACCAATCATCAGTACAAAATAACTATAAGATAATTTTGCCAAAGAAGAAAGTTTCTGCACTAAACATAGACATTTAGCGATGTACATACCTTAAGGGAAGACTAAACAAAAACAGGGAGAAATGAACATACCATTGGTATCTAGGAACTGGTTTGGTATCTGAAAACACCTTTAAGTTTTTCTTCAAGCAAGGCCCGCTCATGCAAAGCAACAATGGCTGCTGCTACTTGGAAAACAAAAATATTTTTCCCATTAACAGATTTGTTCATTATACCATCTTCTTCCTCATTAACAGACTCACCCTCCGTGTTGTTCATGTTAGTTGACGCATCACCTTTTCCCTAGATTATTATGATTATAGCTAACGAATTATTATGATTACTTATACTCTTAATTTCTAGATTATTTTCGATACACATATTTATAATATATACTGCTTTGATTTACAATGGGTGATATTTGTTATGGTCAACAAACCCGTACGTTGGACAGTAATATTATTTATATGGTGTGTGTCTATAATCGAAGAAATTCACGTCCCTTAACAAGGATTGATATCCGCTCGAGAAACTTATAAGTTTTGATTGTGTCAAATCTTGCAAATGAATTTTATATCCGACACAACAAATAAGTTAAGTGGAAAGGCCGAGGAAATAATATGTCGAGTAAAATAATTGTCAGTAATTTATTTATTTTGTGGATATCTGTGATCTTAACGTGAGGAGAAAATTAAATATTTAATAATGTGCTATCAAATATTATTTGAGAAGAAATTAGAGTGCAATTATATTATATATTGGAAATGAATATAATTTACCGATAAAATATACTAATATTGGTAAAGTATTAATTAGATAATATTATATTATTCTTGTTAATAAGATTATATAATATTTATTAATTAAGTACTAATCTAAGTAGGGTAGAGTTCTATGTAACGTAGAAGTTTTTTACTTTTTATGCACTAGATCCTTGTTGTAGCCTATATATACCGTTCATATGTTAAGAAAAAATAACAACCTTTATAATTAGGGTTTACTAACAGTTTTGAGAGTCCAACTATCTAAAAATAAGAAGTATAATATGAATACAAAAAAAGATCAAGTGTGATCTACCTCATATACACTATATAATTCATATACACTATATAATTCATATACACTATAATCAGGATCCAATGTCAGGTTTTCCACTGCAAAATTTAAAGTGTTTTCAACAATTGGTGTCAGAGCCATGATTATACTATTGGTGATGCTAGACACACAACTTCCACACAACTCTCACACTTCCTAGTTAATGAAAGACATATGTATCCCTCCAAATGTACATAAAACACAATCTATAATTTGATAAACCAAAATATAAATATTCAACATAATAAAAACCCAACCTACTAAAAACTCAAATAAAAATATAGTAGAACCCTAGTTGAAACTATCCTAAATTTAAATATTAATTAAAAATAATAAAAAATATTAAATCTGGTATTACTAATATATATATATATATATATATATATATATATATATAAACCCAACCTACTAAAAACCCAAATAAAAATATAGTAGAACCATAGTTGAGACTACTCTAAATTTAAATATTAATTAAAAATAAGAAAAATTATTAAATCTGGTATTACTAATATATATATATATATATAAATCAACCTACTAAAAACTCAAATAAATATATAGTAGAACCCTAGTTGAAACTACTCTAAATTTAAATATTAATTAAAAATAAGAAAAATTATTAAATCTGTTATTACTAATATATATATATATATAACTCACACACTCCATACATGTATATTTGGAAGAATAAAAATATATTTTTTAATAAAAATATATTATTATACATGTAAGGGAGTGTTGTAAGGGAGTGTCAAAGTTGTGTAAATATCTTTTTCCTTATACTATTTATGGATTAATTTTATAGTTAGTAAGATTGAATAGATATTTAATTTGTTAATTAAATTTTCAATCCGGTTACTACAGTCGTATATATATTATTTTCTTGTGCGATGTTTTTACGTTGGTCTAATATATATTTGTTTGTTACGAAACATGAGTTTTTATGTGAATTAGTTTGTGCATGAATTAATACGTTTATTTGTTATACTATGATCAGTGAGTACATGTTTGACTTTGATAGAATATTAATTTATAAAATCAGTCTTTGTTCTTAATTTAAAGATTACATAAACTTTTTATGTAGATGGTATATATGAATATTCATATACTCGTGCATATGGCAAATGATCTGGCCTACTATTTATCTAGTATACTTATTGATATGTATATTGGCTTGTAATTTTGTATAACGAATTGGTCGATTGGTTTCAAAGTTTGAGATCAAATTTTGTTAAATACATTTGAATTATATATTGGTTCTTGCCTGATGAGTGTGTATATATATATATGTATGTATATATATATATGTATGTATATACACGTGGTTGAGGTAGAAACAAGGTTAGGAGTGATTTGAATATTTTCTAATTTATGTCACCGGACCGAGCTGGGTTTTGGCCGGAGCTTTGATCTGGGATCGGCGGTGGGAGTTGGACAGTGTATTGGCGGCAGCGGATGTGGGTATTTAAAAACCCTACCTGCTGTTGAATATTTCCAGGGACTATATTTGCTAAACTTGGTTAATTACATCAGAAACCTAGAGTTTTTAGTATTTTGTAATTAGAACCATGTTTTTATAAAGCAAATAGTTATGGTCCGAAAAGTTTCAGAAATATTACAGATTGTTTCAGACTTATAACAGTTTTTAGTACAACATTTTATATATAAGCTAAAAATATGGGTGTAATTAATTATTAACTATTTAGATTTAATTGATTTTTGCAATTGAATAATAATAGTTAAGTTGTAATTAATTATTAACTATTTAGATTTAATTAATATTTGTTATTAATTAATAATAGTTAAGGTTTAATTAATTAGAAACTATTAAGATTAAGTTGATAATTAGTTTATTAATTTATAATAGTTTGGAATTTGATTGACTGAATTAATTAATATTGTTTAGATTTAATTATTTTATTTAATAATTAATTAATAACAATTAGATTTAATTAACGGTTAATTGAATTGACATAAAGCAAATTATAAGTGATGTATTTAATTTTCACGCGTTGGCTATAGTGCCTTCCTCCATATCGGATGAAATTCATTACGGACCACTAAGTATAATTTGTATCCCTAAAATTAATAAATAACTAAGTGGGGGAGTGAATTTATTTGTATAAATGTCACGGTCTTCATCGCTACTTTATAAATAAAGTAATTATTTTACGCGTTGCCTATAGTGTCTTACTCTCCATCGGATGGAATAATTACGGAATCGTCAAGTATAAAGTATAAATATTTTGTTAGTATCGAATCATCTCTCCATCTGAGAGATTATATACTGGAACAATGGATTTATAATTGGTGACGGTATTCACTTAGATATAATTATTATTATCCCTCTCCATATGTTAATATTTATATGACCAAATTTAAGTCAGATATTTATTTTTTATTTTGACTTTTGTCTAGACAGTAAAATTAAATGGCTAAACTAGCATATCAAATGTTAAATAATATACTTCCTCCCATCGAGTCATATTATTTACGGTGATTAGGCTGGTGGTGGATTAAAGTTTTAAATATTGGATTATGGACCATATTTATTAATAATTCATAGTTATTTTTGTTGCTCATTTAATATTTTATTAGAAATAGTTTTCTCATGATAATAAATAGCATTTATACCACTAGTTATTATACTTAAAAGTAAAGTTGTTGATTTAATTTATTATGACTGTAAAAGGAAAAAAAAACTAGGATGATTTTATTTGATTGCTAATAAGCAAAATTTTGTGTTTTAAGGTATGTCCATCTGTTCCGAGTGAGTGGGTAACTAATTAGTTGACTCGGACTTATCGGATGTGGATTGAATATAATTTGATGAGATGTAGCGGTAATACATATTGTCATTCATGACTATTGTATTGCGACATCAGCATCAATTTATGTTATATTTCTATGACATCACGATGAATGTAAAACGTATGTTTGAGATTCGAGAATGTGATAATAGAGAAAATAACATCTGAAATTTCTTAAACACAATAATGACGAAGAGACATAGTTTAAGGATCATGTTCTTGAACTATGGATTTTTAAAGGTGAAATCAATGGCGAAAGCCAAGTTGATAGTTAATGCACCAAAATGTCTCATGAAAAGTCTAGTGTTGCTTAGGTTAATGGAAAGCTTTTTGTTTCTAAACCGAAAGGTTATAAGAAAAGGAAAAAGTCACATGAACCGGTAGCAAGCCATTTAAAATAATATTGTCAAATACATTTAACTTAAGATTAAGCTATAAGTTATATATCTTTCACTTGTTGCTGAAAAATGTTTAGTGATTGTATCTACCGTAAGCTATTGTGTAGATATTAGAATCACTAATCATGGTTGCAATTTATTGCAAAAGTTTCCAGTAAATTAGATAGTTTAGTGATGGCGATATATTATATTTTTTGGAAGATTGCACAAGGTGCAAGTAGTTAGAGTGGAAGATATTAGAATTGATTAATATTAATCATATATTGATAATAGTAGACATTCTATATAAACCTTCCATTAGAAAGAAATTCAGTTCGGATTCTAAGATAATAGATGAAGACATTTTGTTTATTTTAATAACTCTCTGGTTATTAGGTAAAATAGACAATTTGTCGGATATGGTAAATAAGTGAATGATCTTTATATTATTGTTAAATTCTAATTCTACATAGCAATAAAAATTTGAATAATATTATTAACATACCATATTAGAGAAATTAACTTTCAAGTAATGAACTATACATAACTTTGGTATGTACACCTATGTTATTTTAATCTAAAAATGATGTCAATATTGGTTTAAAATGGTCCATTTGGATCATTGAAAGTGGAGGCACTATCAACTCTTGAATTATGTTTAGATAGTAAAATGACGAAGTGATCTTTCACGATCAAAGGTTATATGAGTTAAGAAGTGTAAAGATTAGTTCATTCTGATTCGTGTAATCCTACGAGAACCATGATGCATGATTTTTTGAATAGACGGTCACATTTATTTGTGATTATTCAAACTATATGTACATTCATTTAATGCGTCAAACGTTTAAGTGTTTTGAAGTATTCAATGCATTTAAGACGAAGACAGATAAGCATCTTGGAAATGTATATCGACACTTCGATTTGATTGAGGTGGCGAGTAACTCTTTGGATAGATAGTGGACTACTTATCAGATGTAGGGATTATATCCCAGTTTACTTCACCTACTAAATAATCATCAAACAGTGTAGTAAAATGAAGGTAAAAAGACTCTAATAGGAATGGTTAGGTTGATAATGAGTTATTCAGTTAATTTTATTTGTTATTAGGATACGTAGTAGAAACATTAGCGCACATCTTCAACTCGGTTTTATCTTAGCTAGTACCTAGTACTTCCATAGAACTTTAGATTTGGCATAAGCCTAGTCTTAAGAAGTTCTGTTTCGTGGGAGTCCAATACACGTGTTGAAGGAAAAAGTAAAAGAAGTTTGAATCAAGTATTGATGTTTGTTTCTTGTATGTTATCCAAAAGGAAAGGAAAAATGGTTTCTTGTTATTCTAAGAATCGGAAGTCATTATTAACACATATTGACTGATTCTTGAAAAATGATAAGATGTTACCACGAATCCAATATAAAGTTAGCTTGATAGTAGTTAAGAGTAAGTAGAGTGACATTTATTTTTATTATATACCTATAGTTCAAAATAAAACGTCGCATGATGGACTCACGGATATGTTTTTTCAGTGGGAGAAATCGAGTGATTCATGCAGAGGATGTTGGTGTATAACACCAGTTCAAAAGTTTTTAATGCTTAGTACTTATAGGGATGTTCATCGTAGTGGGAGGGTCATGAAACGACCTTTACGTTTTTAATTTTAGGATAATCTTGCGAGATGATCCTTGATAAGATGGAAATTGAACTACTAGATACAATGAATCTCAATGAGAAATAGATGTAGATCATTGATAAATGGTTAGAAATCTGATCAAGATAGTTTTTCTAATTGAAAGTCTTGAGTGTAGTACTTTATAGTACAACCAGATATTCTTCAAGGAGCCAATAGCACATATTGTGCAAGGTTAAAAAGTCTCTAGACTTAAGCAAACATCTAGATATTAATTTATCCATATTGATCAGGCTATAAAGTCTTATGACTTTGATCAATGGTCGGATAAGTAGTATAAGTACTGGATGCGTGATGGGTATGTTTTGATATTTTTGGTACTATGAGTAAATGAACTTAGTCATCAGATGTGATGTGGAATTGTTATTTACACTAAAAGTATAATTATCCAGATAGTTAGATATTAAAGGATTTGTGATAAGCCAGTCATATCAATTGATGTTGGGCTTCTCACAAAACAAGCTATATCGGTTCTAGCCGAATTTAGCATATTGTTTTCCAAGAAAGGATTACTCCTTTCGGATTTGGAATGTTGAATAGACGATTCCATATGCATTGGCAATTGGAAGTCTTATGTACGTTATGAAATTCGTTAGATATTATATTTATGTTGACTTTGACATTGTTAGTAGATATAAATCTAGCTCATGGCAGGATTATTTATCAATGGTAAAACATTTAATGAAGTGTCTTAAATGATTAAGTATTAAATGTAGTTTTACCAAGAAGTTGGTCTTTAATCATTTTGATTAGTAGACTTAGATTTTAGTCGAGTACTAATTCTAGAAAATCAACATAGAGTTAAAAGTGAATATGATTACATCCTAACTTTCTAGTAAATCCTTTATTAAGACTTTTTCGGTAAGGTCTTAGATAAATAGAGGGGTTGAGAGTTTAATGTAGGAAATCATGGATTTAAGTGTAAGTGGGAGATTGTTAGAATGATATACTAAAAGACATGATTTATTGTTGTTTTTAGTATTTATTTATTAACAATGAATGATTTATTTGAAAATAGTTTTTAGCAATGTTGTACATGTGTCTTTATTCTGTATAGTAAGTGATTTGGTGTGTAGAGTACGGCTTACACACGGAAGATCAAATCACTGGTTCAAACAGAATATATTTTATCGTTCACAACTTTAGATGGAGTCGACAACCATCGGTATAGTTATAGCACATAGTTTTAGTAGGTCTGTCTTGACTACAGGGAACAGTTGAGTTCCGACTCTTTGTGCTAGTATACTTAGAGTATATTGAACGGGACAAAGTGGTATTATTTTATGGTACTGATCAGAATAAAATAATTATACCTAAGTAATTATTATGATTATTTATACTCTTAATCCCTAGATTATTTTCGATACACATATTTATATTATATACTGCTTTGATTTACAATGGGTGAGATTTGTTGTGGTCAACAAACCCGTATGTTGAGCAGTAATATTATTTATATGGTGTGTGTCTATAATCGAAGGAATTCACGTCCCTTAACAAGGATTGATGATGATATCCCCTCGAGACGATTATAAGTTTTATTTGTGTCAAATCTTGCAAGTGGATTTTATATCCGACGCAACAAATAAGTTAAGTGGCAAGGTCGAGTAAATAATATGCCGAGTAAATAATTGTCAGTAATTTATTTACTTGGTGAATATCTGTGATCTTAACGTGATGAGAAAATTAAGTATTTAATAATGTACTCACAAATATTATTTTAGAAGGAATTAGAGTGCAATTATATTCTTTAGTGGAAATGAATATAATTTACCGATAGAATATTCTAATATTGGTAAAGTATTAATTAGATAATATTATATTAATCTTGTTAATAAGTCTAAGTAGGGTTAGAGTTACGAGTAAGTTAGAAGTCTTTTCCTTCTTGTGCACTAGATCTTTGTTGTAGCCTATATATACTGTTCATATTTTTAAGGAAAAATAAAAACCTTCATAATTAGGGTTTGCTAACAGTTTTGAGAGTCTATCTCTCTAAGAACAAGAAGTATAATAGGAATACAACAGAAGATCAAGTGTGATCTACCTCTGCCCGTGATGTATTTCTGTATTGTTTTTATATAATCCATATACACTATAATCAGGATCCAATACCAGTTTTTTCGCTGTAAAATTTAAAGTGTTTCTAACAGAGTCACCTTAGAGATTATATATGTCCCACCCTACGACCATGCCCGTCTCTTTCCACACCAGGCGAATCATCATCCTCAACAGGTACATCCAGGGGTGGCCTTTTTTACCGACTTGTACCAACCTACCCATTTTCAAACCGAACCAATCAAGTCGGTACCAAAAGTTTAGTATACCGATATTACGGTACGGTACAACCAAACCAATGTTTGAAAGTCGGTTCAGTTTCAGTATTCGTTTAGTGAGTTCGGTATGATACCGATTTAAACATAAATATTAAAATATACTATATAGACTAATAAACTAAAAGAAATATATACACTTAATTATTAATATTTTTATAATATACTTATATTACTTTTTCTAGTGAATACTTATAACATTTTCTTTTATTTATAACATTTACTATAAATGTCTAGTATTGTTTACTATTTTATGCAAAAAAACAAGAAATGTAACAATAATATAAATAGATATATATTTTTAATCTACTAATTTTAAAACTTTATACTATGTTTTTTTCCCAATACGCACCATTTTTCTATCACCACTTGTAAACTCTAAACTTTGGTATAAAAACGAAACCGAACCGAACCAACCGAATAGTTTGGAATACCGAAAGTTCGGTATGCCGAATTTTTTGATTCGGTAATGGTATAAAAATTCTCAAAACAAACTAGTTTGGTACGGTATCGATATGTAGTCAAAAAGTTTGGTATCGAACCGATGTCACCCCTAGATACATCACAACCCCTCGCTAATGTTTTTCCTATGATCATTTATCATCTTCTTATTTTTCTTTTCTTCCGGCCTTGTCTCAAACAAATAATCTACTTCATATAAACAAGCCATCAAACACCAACATTGGCGTGCTGCCATTAATGACGAAATTAACGTACTAGAGAAAAATAAAAGTTGGACCCTTTCCGATCTACCTCCAGGAAAAAAACTGATCAGATGTAAATGGATTTTTAAAAGTAAACTAAAAGTAGATGGTACAATTGAAAGATACAAAGCATGTTTAGTTGCTAAGGGTTACACACAAATTGGAGGTCTTGTTATCATGACACTTTTTGCAACTGTAACTAAATTAGTCACAGTTTGATGTATTTTAGCAGTTGCTGCTGGCAGGAATTGACATCTACACCAACTTGATGTTAGTAATGCTTTCTTACACGGTGACTTACATGAAACTGTTTATATGTCACTTCCCCATAGATATGGGAGAAATGGGGAGACACGAGTATGTGGACTCGAAAAATCTCTTTATGGTTTAATGCAAACTTCTAGAAATTGGTATGTTATACTCTCTTATATATGTACTATTATATGGTGGATTTCAACAGTCACACGCTGATAATTCTTTATTTACTCGCAATATTTGGTCAAAATATATTGTCGTACTTGTTTATGTTGATGATTTATTAGTTATAGGAAATGATCTCACAGTTATTAATGACCTTAGGAAATTATTATCTAGTCATTTCCAACTGAAAGATTTAGGAAAGATAAACTATTTTCTCAAGTTGCACGATCATCAAGGGGTATATTTATTAATCAACGCAAGTACATCTTAGACATTCTTTCAGATGCATGTCAATTTGATTGTCTCCCTGCCTCATCGCACATGGAACAAAACTGTTGGCCAGTATGGTTAAACCTTATAGCGGGGTGTGAATATGGTTTTAGGCATTTTTCACGGAATTAAAATATTAAGCTCAACTAACTAGCCAACTTGCTCAATATATATTTGCGACAATAAATATGCGATGATAATTTATGAATAAATTGAAATATGCGATGATAATCTATGAATAAATTGAAATATGCGCACAATCATAAATAATATAAGTTGTGGAAAGTAAATACTAAGGGTAGAGATTGACACCACGATATATAGAGGTTCGGAAAACACGCATACGTCATGTCCTCAGAATTAACTTTTCTGAGTATTTCACTATAATTTTATTCCCAAGATTACAAATCCTATCGAGCTAATCAACCGATTTGCTCACCCTCTACCCGAGGATACAATATGATGCAAGTTCAAGAGTAAACAAAAAGGAGAGTCAACGACTCCCCCTCAATTTATGAGTATTCAAGTGTTTAACCTATAACGTTTAAGCAACACTTTGGCTTAAAAAGTTCTACCCAAACACTCACTCACAATTGAGCTTATAAGTTTATTCTTTACAATTTTATTACAACAATTTAACCACACTCACTATTTTATTTCTTCTAAATAATCTGATTAGTGAGTTTTTGATTTTGTTTGAGCTTGATCACCTTTCTCATCATTTTCCCCCTTTTTAGATTTTTTGTTCAACAATGGAGTTTTTTTGTGTTTAAGATAGAAAGAGATTGAGGGATAGTGATTGGTGTGTTTTGAATAGGAATTGGGGTGTATTTGAAGACCCAAAAAGTCTATTGGACCATACTTGACCGTTTAGAGTTGTTTTGGCTTTTATTCAATGGGTAAAATCTTGTTTTCGAAAAGCAAAAAGAAACCTTTTTGAAACAGACCGAATCTCGATCGATCGGACTGAATCTCGATGGATCGAGATTTCTGGAAAGATTTGTACTTGTACTTATTTCGATTAATCGACATGTATTTCGTTGGGTCGAAATTTACTGTAACTATTTGGACAACTTTCGATCGATCGGACTATATCAGGATGGATCGAGATTGGATTGTAACTTTTTGGACCATTTTTGATCGATCGGACTGTATCTCAATGGGGCGAAATTCACTGTAACTTTTTGGACCATTTTTTATTGATCGGACTGTATCTTGATGGGTCGAAATTTTTGTACTGTTTTTTCCTATTTTTTAAAACACTCGTAATTTGCTCGTTCGGACTCCGAATCGACTTCCATTTGAACTGTTGACTTCATTATTGAATGCTCTATCATTTTAATTCCTGAAATATACATTTTAACTCTTTGGAAAATATCAAACATTATATCATCGAATTGTAAAATCATTAAATCATAATCACACTTATAATCAAAATCAATTATTGAAACCATGGTTTAACAATCTCTCCCATATTGATTATGACAAAAATAATGATGATTTTACAAGTATAAAATATATCACCCCCATTTTAACAAATCGTTTTTTTCTAAATCTTATTTTTCTCCCCCTTTGACATTATCAAAATGCAATAAAAATTATGGTTTTGTGGAGGGTTTTGAAAGAATTAATAAAACATGAAAAATGTAACACGATGCATATAACCCCAACTAATCACATATAAGAACAAATATTATAGTTGAATATACCGACTATGTGATGTTGAGTCCGCTATTTAATGACAATTGCATTGAGCATTTCCATGTCCGAGTACGTGGTATCATTTCTTGGTATGCCTTCCACTATTGTCCATAAATGAAACTACATTCTTTATGGTGGAATTGATTTTCTTGACTTCCATGATTTTTTTTCGGTTTGTCAACTACTTGTTGATTTTCTCATTTTGAATGGAGATACCTACAACGTGAGATTTGTCTTTCGGTTCTCAATATCTTTTGGGTCCGACATTGTTAGTGACATAGGTTTTTACTATACATTTCAAATAGCTTCTAATCACACAAAAATGATAGGGACATCTAGAAGAAATATATTCATTTCTACTACAATGTATACAATGCATAGAGTTTTTCGCAAAACGAGAACTATACAAAATTTTGGAAAAAAAATTCGGAGTATCCAATTTGTTTTAAAAACCTAAACTTTTTTTATCGTTAAAAGATTTTTGAAAAATCTTGGAAGCACTCCCTTTAGTAAAAACATCCTCTTGTTTAGGCGAAATAGGAGTTTTAGAAAGGTTGGTGGCTTTGACGATGCGGGTTTTATTTGAACCAAAAATGTTGCAATCGAATCCTAACCCACTTTTGTCATTTGCATCTTTTTGATACTTCAAAATCTCATCTAAAACGGTTTTACCTTTAGAAAACTTTGAGATTGTTAAATCAAGTTTTTCAATAGTAACGGCAAGCTCAACTTTTTTTTTTTTTCAAAGTGTCATTCTCGGTTTTTAAAATCTTGACCTTGTCATTTAAGTTAGAAGCATGAGAATTTAAAAACTTATTTTTGCTTTTAACTTTATCGAAAGCATCATTTTAACTCTTCAAATTTTTCTAGCAAGTCGCAATCTAAAGAAGGGGATTTTGAAAGAGTTTTAGTAAGTCTATAGACTTCATTTTTAAGAAAATTTACCTCGGTTTGTAAAGACTCGTTTTTGAAAATGAGATCATTATTTTTATCTTTCAAGTCTTACTTTTTGTCATCTATGTCATGAAAAGAAAATAACAATTTCGGACTAGACTTATGTTCAATGCCATATCTTTTTAAAGATATTATTTCTTCATTAAGACAATAATTTATTCTTTTAAGAGATTCAACTTTTTCCAAAATTTTAGCAAATATTTACGAATAAACATCACACATATGAAGTAAATCATCGTAGGATAGATCATTTACCTCACCAGTTTCACTTTCACTTGAAGACGATTGGTTGAGTTCGTTGTTGTCTTCCACGGCCATGTAGCAAGAAAAATGACCGACTTCGTCTTGAACAGAACTATTGCTAGAGTTTGAAGCAAATATTTTTAACTTCTTCTTGCCTTTGATTTTACGATATTTGGCGCAATCTCTCACCATGTGTTCTTCCTTACCACAAACATAGCAAACAAAATCGTTAGAAATAATTGAATTATTTGACAATTTACCTTTATATTTGCGTTGACCTTTTAGCTTGAGTACTTCCTTGACGATTCTAATGATTTCCATTTGATTTTTATCGTCATCAGATAACTCATCACTTTCGTCACAATTTATTCCTTTGAAAGCTATCTCCTTCTTTTTTGAGATTGGTTTGTGGCTATTGAGAGTGATTTCATGAGTAATGAGCTAGCTCGTCAATGCATCAAGAGTGTATGTATTCATGTCATGCGCCTTTTCAATTGCGGTGACCTTTGGTTTCCATTATTTTGGTAAACTCCGAATCACTTTTGAGACCATTTTCTTACAAGACAAAGACTTACCAAGAAACATTAGTCTGTTAGTAATAGTTGTAAATCTAGCAAGCATATCAGAAATAGTTTCTTCCTTACTCATCCTAAAAAGCTCGTACTCGTACAGTAAAAGTTAGAGTTTACAATCTTTAACTTGGTTAGTTCTCTCGTGCATAACCACTAACTTATCCCACATATCCTTAGCCGTTTTACAAGAGGAAATTTTGTTATACTCGTTAGGAAAAACGACACACACAATAGCATACATCGCTTTGGCGTTAGTAGAGTTGGCTATGAATAAATTGAAATATGCGCACAATCACAAATAATATAAGTTGCGGAAAGTAAATAGTAAGTGAAGAGATTGACACCACGATATATAGAGGTTGAGCAAACTGAGCTCTTTTCAAAACCTTCAACTTCCAAAATCGTCACTTTTGGTCATTCCGTTGGGTCCTCTTGCGTACTTGTCTCGTTTTTGTGCTAATTCCATGATTTTTCCTGCAAAAATGCAAAACACTGCAAATAAACCGGAAAAATACAGAAAAACACAAAACATGGCTTAAACAAGCCGAAATGTCAACAAAATTACACTAATTCATATCATTTTAACCTATAAAAATTAACATTTTGTGGTCTAATAAACCCCCGATCATGGGCTACTCTTCTCCGCATATACTAATCTTCAACTTATAGGTTATACGGATTTCGATTGGGCAATTTGTCCTATGACATGTCGTTCTACCACCGGCTACTTCATCATCCTTGGAAACAGTCCTATATCATGGCACACAAAAAAACAGTCCGTTGTCTCTCGCTCTTCCGCTGAAGCTGAATATTGTGCTAGGACATCTATCACTTGTGAGGTTACTTGGCTCCATACTCTACTCGCCAATTTAGCCGTTCAACATCCTCATTTGGTCAAACTTATTTGTGATAATCAAGCGGCGATTTACATTGCTCGAAACCCCGTTTTCCATGAAATAACTAAACACATTGAAATCGATTGTCATCTAGTTAGAGAAAAATTACAAAAGGGATTGTTAAACCTTCACCAACTAGCAGATATTTTCACAGAAGCATTGGGAATAGATCATTTAGCTAGACTTACAAGCAAGCTCGGAGTTACGTGCCCACCCGCTTGAGGGGAGTATTACAAATCATTAATACTAAATCATCCACCAACGGTCACAATAGTTATTTCAATTGTATAACACCATCCTAGCCTAATATTGTGGGCATTTATTTTTTTATGATTTCCTACCTAAACTCAATAGCCTATAGCCTATAAATGGATGTATCACACCTCACGTAATAACAAGCAGAATCAATCTTTTCCTTTGTTTATTTTATATGTTCCATCTTATTAATCAGACATTTTGATATGTTAATAAAACTACTAGCTCTCATTCTTATAGTGAAGATTATTCTCCACAACCCCTCGTTTGCATACAAATGGCACTTTTCTTGGCGATAATCTCTGCAGCTTCTTCATAAACAAGCAACCTGTTTTTGTCACTCGTGCAAGGCATCACTCCATATTCCCAAGAGAAAATGATTACTCACACCTTTTTCCGCATGATTAATCAAAATTCTTCTCAAAAGAGCCTTATAGATATTTGACAGAGTTACCCTGGTGAACTTTAATAATAGTTTTAACTAAGTTATATTATTTGCAATATTGTAATTTTGTAATTATAAGCTGCTATTTTAGTTGTAGGTTTTTTTTCGAGTTAGCCACCTGTGCTAACCAAATTTTGTTATCCGTTTAATGATAAATGCCAAGTTTCCAAAAAATATATTATTTCGTGAGATAGTTGCCACCACCAAATAGTAATGATTTATCCCTTCAAAGAGTTCTCTTGTTGATAAACCTTCGTGAATCTTTTGCTTTATTACTTATATTTTTCCATAGTCTTTTTATATGGTTTTATTTTGAATAATTAAATTGATATAGTTACAGTAACAATTTACCTTAAGAACGAAACTATATAAAATATATATATACATAATATAAAATAATTTCTTATAAAAATGTTGGTTCTATCTCTATCACAGTTTCAACATGATCAATTATAAAATCCCCTTAAGAAAAGATTTTGGAATGTTTCGAGAACAAATGATTGTTTTTCTGTTTGCGTTTTTAAGTTTATAACATTTTGCCTAGAATTTTTTGGGCATAAGTGGTCTAATGTTTGTTTTCTATTTGTTTTTTAGGTCGATAAAATTTGTTATGGAGCCGTAAAGACCGTGACCGGAACGAATCCGTTCAAAAGGTACGATTTGGTCTGAATTGGACTTGAACTTTAAACAATCTGGATCAAATATTTTAAATAGCGTTATCGCTAGAATAACGTTTTTTCGAAAAAAACGCTAGAAGTGCAAATAGCGTAGCAACTAGCGCTGTGCGTTGTAATTTTTTTTGCCTAAATATGTAGCAATATAGCATTATAGTCATACAATTTATACTAATTATGTTAACAAAATTAAAAGTTAAAAAAATTAGTTATGGTTTTTTGGGTAAGAAATTGAGAGACATGTTTGGTTAAAAAAATCTGACATTTTTTTAAGTATTTTGGGATAAATGTGTTTTTTTGATATATTAATTACTATATGAGGAATTTGTGACATGTTATTTACTATAAAAACGAATGTGATATGTTATTAACTATAGGAGCTAATTATGACATGTTATATACTAAATGGGCTAATTGTGACATGTTATATACTAAATGGGCTAATTGTGATATGCTATATACTAAATGGGTCAGTCCAGTATTTACCCTATCAGTCCACTATATTTTGTTTTAAAAACTCGCTATTTACGCTATCAGTCCAATAATTTTGAGATTTTTGTGCTTTTAGTTCCACTAGAACGAATTTAGCGCTTTTTCATTCAAATTGCGGTTTATCGATGTGTTTTTTTCCAAAAAACGCTATTTCACGCAAAATGCCGCTTTTTTTAAAGCATGGTCTGGATCATATCAATTTCCCATATTGTGACTAATAGATTGAATTTGATTTTGGCTCAATTTTGTCCAATGCAGACCGTTGACGCTTAACTTTTATTTTTTATAATTATACTGGTAACCCACAATTTTAAATAAAACCAAAACGAGTCTTTTAATTGATGAAAACAATGTATTCGTCGGAATTACAGGAAGCAATAGTAGAATAGAAAGTGGAAAAAAGTAAGACTATGATCCAGGTTTATTTCGCTGCTTATGATCCTGTGCAGCTCATAGAACTTATTATTTAGGAACTAAGTTAACTTCATCTGATCCAAGAGATTTTTACCATCTAGCTTTTTGGCAACAAACATTCGCAAATATGTTTCAACATCAACAGTCTTGTATTTGGCAACTTGGTTTTTCTCAGTCAAGAGACGAGGGATAGGACCCAACATGGCTTTCAGATTCGGGTTATGGAATGCAGCAATGGACATTCTTTCTTTCTCGGTGTTCACCATGACTCTATGCTCAATGCTTCTGTATTCCCCATTGCTCATTATCTGCATAGTAATACATTATAGTGGTACACAATGTTTGGGATGGAGAAGATCCAGATCTTGGCAACTAATCAATACCAATAATTTCTATCATATAAATAATTTAGAAAAGTAAAACTGAAAATGCAAAACAATTTTGGCCGCAAAGCCCCAATTGAGTTAAGATATTTTGAGAACCGATCTTATCAATATTTATTGAGGACGTTTATTTTCAGTTAAAAATAAGAAAAAACCCAAACCCAGTTACCCCACACCCACCCACCAACCCACCCCCTTCCTTTTTATATACCTTTTTAGGTTATTTAACCTCCTAAGATTTATTAGGCAAAGCACCAAATCTAAAGAACTATTGCTAGGTATGTGTCCCTACCTCAATTATATCTCCAATATTGACAATAACAGCACCGGAAAGTGGCTTAATGGGGACCCATTTGTTATTTTTCTTAATTTGCAATCCTTGCACGTCATTAACCTGAACGAGCAGAGTCAGTCCTGATGCATCTGAGTGGGGTGTGAACCCAATTACCTTGTCAGCAAGGTCACATGGTGGATAATAATTCAAAGACATCCCCTGTAATCCATTCTCAAAGGCGGGTAAGAATTCATTTGGGTCTACACCGAGATTTTTGGACATCACTCCCATGAGCGTCACCTTAACTCTTTCCATCTCAGACGAGTATGCGTCTAATGCTGACCTGATGTATTTACATAAGTACGTTAGATCACGTATAACAATCAAACCCAAAAATATTTATATATGTTGGGTACGTTATAAATAAATACAATAATTTCTACGGAAAAATAAATGGACAAATAAACAGAAAATGGTTTTCTCAAATATATAATTATCAATTACAAGATTTAACATAAAATAATGTAAATGATACCGAAATAGACTAAATTCCGAGACGAGGTAACTGCAAGCAGTTTCCCTTAAACGATATTTTCCCTGCCACCTCTGCTTCTGCCTAAATGGGCACTTCGTTCTCAAGTTACAACGTCTATCACATGTGACTCGGAGAAAACGGCACCGAGCTACGATCGGGCCGTTGGTGGTGCGATACTCTCTCTCTATATGTATGCATGTGTGTTTGTGTGTGAATGTGTGTATGATGACATGTGTTTTTCTTTTTCATAAAAAAACTTATTGAAAAGCTCTTAAAGAAAAAAAATGGTTGGAAACCATCATTATATGCAAAAAAATTTATTGTAACTCTTTTTTCCAATAAAGAGCCATATTTAATGGGGTAATAAAGTTTTGAAACTCACAATTTTTAATTGCATTCAAAACCATAAAACAAAGTTTTATCCAACAATCCCCCACATGAATGCAATTATAAGACATGCAAAGTGCAACTAAATGCAATCGAGAGAATCACGAGAATTCACTGCATAAGGACAGGTAGCGCGCGCCTTGAACCTGCCATAGTGATGTAAAATCTAATATGCTACTATTGGGTAGCCTTAAAGCCTTGAACCCTATAGCGTTTGTGCATACCAGGGTAATACTCACACAGTGTCCTCTCTACACCACTTACTAAGCCCTTTGGTTGTTGTCCATATTTGGCTCTGTACTGCCTTGGCAAATTCAACCGAGTGCTCTAGCGATTTAGCCCTAGCTCATCACATAGTATCGGCCATACACACTCGTTATAGGTGATTTTCAAGTCAAAGGTGTCCTGACTCACCCCACTCGACCTTCGAGATACTTGATTCATTAAGAGCCTTATGCTCACCCTTAAAATGGTACAGGTCTATCACTCTTTCATCATAGAAATGGGCTGAGAACTTATGTTCTCGAGTGCTTTGTTCGGTAACCCGCACAGTTCAGTTTTCCCATTGAACCTGAGACTGAAATTTCCAGTACAGGTTGGGTAGCTTATGTGAAGGTTTCCAATTTATTGGACTTCAACCCCCATTTCCCTCGATGATGCTCCGACTCCTCCACGAGTCAAGCATTTTGTATATGGATCCGCATTATTATCCTTAGACCTTGCAAAGTCTATGGATACCACAATTTTTGCTAGCAATTCCTCTTACGGATTTGTGTCTCCGACGAATATGTCATGACTTTGTCGGGACTTTCCATTATACAAATTATTCTGATCCCGTTTAATAACTAACTGACTGTAGCAGTATACGTTTATTGCGGGAACAGATTTTGGCCACTTGGAACACCTCCCAAAACTTCTCAGCCAATCTGCCTCTTTTATAGTTTGATTCAACGTTATGAATCCTAATTCTACAGTTTCTCCAACTATGCAGGTCTATTTTACAGACCTCCATGAGACTGCAATCTCTTTAAGTACAAACATATCCACTCATGGATCTTGTACTGCTAAAGTTGGAGATACACTTGGTATCTAAATATCCTCCAAACATTTTGGACATCTCATATAATGCAGTTCATGATTGGCAGTATACCTCATGTATCTGATAAGCCTCATTGGCAAACCTACCGAGTCTGCTCACTGAGTTGGTTATAACTGGCCTAGTGCAGTTCTTGACGCACAAGAGACTACCTATGATAAGTTAGGTGTTTGTTTTTGTCCATATAGCGACTTAACAAGTTTTCGCACCTTGGTTTACTTTACACGGAACCACGACCCAATGGGTTGTTCCTAATTCTCTAGATCTCCATTTATAAAACACATGTTCTCATTAATTAATGATGCGTCTTTTCACAGAGATTAGAGTATAGACATTAAAATTATCAAAACCGTCAGTTTACTTAAAGTAATTGACTTTATTTCTCACGTGCCTATCAACCTCATTGTTGATGGCATCTTTCCATATACACATTATATGGAAAATATTGATTATTTCAATGTCGTCGATTCACCTTCACTCATGAAGGTCAAGGGACAAAGGAAGTTTCATTACTTACCCTTTTACCATGCTGATGAACTTCATCTTACTTAAAAGATTCACTTTTCCCATTTTTCCAGCACCGTTTGAGTGTTCACTTGTCTTGGGTAGCGTAATGCTTTGAACCCTCAACGTATTGATCACACTCGCCAGGCGTTAGAGTTTTTACGGGAAAGTTTCTCTTTTAGAAAATATGCTTCTCGGACATAGAACTCTATATGCACCTAAGTCATCTGACTTATGCACTAGAAACCGATCAGCACTATATTTTGTGCTTATCCGATGAACACACAATCTACCGTTTTCGATCCTATCCAAATCCTTCAAGGAACAAGATTGAGACCTTTCTTAGGTAGCACCAAACTTTCACGAACTTATAGTCAGGCACCATGCCTTCTATAATTCTGACTGTTTGGTCCAACTTCCTAAGCGATAGTTTGTTCAACACATAGCTTGTGGAAAGCTCACTTCCCGTACAAATTCATAGTTTAATCCTGAACTTATCAACATGACAATCATCGTTTAAGAACTACATTTTGCTCGAGAGCATAATAAGTCGTTCTTTAACGATTGGTGTCATTCCATCAACACAATTATGTGAACGGTGTCTCATATTCACCGTTTCAATCACACTGATCATGTATTCATATCCATGTGAATATACCATTTCGGAACTAGTTAGAAAATATCTAACACTTCCAAAAATAGTCTATCATTTAATGATTTAACACTTAATCATTGGATTAAAGTTGGTAAATTAACACAACAGAACACCCATGATTAAACATGTTTTCTGACAAGCCTTAATCCTCAACAATAGAATTCACGCATTCATTCTTACTTGAATGAATATCTCGACTGATTTATCTTTACTTCTCATCAAGTAGACATATCAGTGTTTAATACATCCATCAATAAATTGAGGAAATATCTTTTAAACCCTTCTTGGTTTTGCACTCATCTCAAATGCATCGAACCATTTGGTTATGTACTCCGTTCGAAAACTTTGAACTGAAGACTTAGCAATACATTACTTCAAACACAAACTCATATTTGTGTTTCAATTTAAATAATAGGTTTAGAAAAATAAAACATTTAAGCTTTTATATTTTCATCACCTACTATAACATGTCAAATGAGTGACTTGGTTGAATAATTCAACATGTCATTATTGACCACAAGAGTATCGACTAAAATGCTCATTTTGAACAAATAGTCACTCATGTATTGCCACAAACAAGCAAACTTATCACAATTTGATCCTAGTGTTTTGGCTACCAAAAGGCTAATGCCCTTTAGGTTTAAAAAACCACTAGTCATTATTCAGATTTGTATGCTTACACTTGTTAGTGGATTTCCAAACGTTTAAAATGTTTTCACACATTAACGCCCCCACAGTTCGTGCATTCCCTTTGTCCTCACTCAGAACATGCACACTGTTATAGAGAAACTTAATCGGTTTCAAGATGGTAAATTAACAATATCATTTATTTTAGACGTTTTAAATCCATACCAATAAACCGTTAGATATTATCCCACTCGCCCGCAGATGTTATGGGGTACGTTTAGATTCTCGATCTACAGGATCAACGGGTTACCCCCACATTTGTGGGACCCTTAGGGTTCTCCCCCCATAATAGTAATATAATATTACTAAATTACTATTCTCAATAATAGCAAGCTCAACATATTCACAATATGTTTTACTAACAAATTAATAATATTGTTGAACCATGGGGTTCAATAATTGATTTTGATTATAATTTTGATTATGTTTTTAATGATTTTACGATTTCTCTATTTCGATGATATAATGCTTGTTTTTTTCCAAAAAGGGAATTTGTAAATTGCAGAACGCCAGAAAGATAGAGCTCGGAAAAACGAAGCCACAGGTTCAAGCGGAACCAGAATCGGAGCTAAAACGAAGGAGTTATGAGCATTCGAAGATTTACGGGACCAGGATTACAGTCGACCGATCGACTGGACAAAAACGACCGATCGTTTTTGATCCAATTTCTTCCAGTGAGTCCAGTATAAAAACGACCGATCGTTTTCAGAAAACGACCGATCGTTTTCAGAAAACGACCGATCGTTTTCTGTAAAACGACCAATCTCGGTCGTTTTCTACAGTTTTCGAAAACAGTTTTTCAGCTTATTCTGGAAAAGAGTTGTTATATCTTCAACGGTCATAACCCAGAAAAACAGACTTTGCTGTTATATAAACCACCCCAATCTCTCTCCTAAATCACAAATTACAATATCTATTAACATCCTTCAACCTCTCTCATAAAAACCCTAAAATCACCATTTTGGTGAATATATTCGAGAAAGAGGGAAATCAAAGAAAAGGAGATTCAAGCTCGATCATCATCAACAACTCACCAATTAGCTTTTTAAGAAGCAATTAGAATCGTGAGCGAAGTTACATTTTTGTAACTAAATTTGTATCGAGTGTTTTATAATCTCAATTGTGAGCGAGTGAACGGGTAGAGGCTTTGTAAGCAAGTGAAGCTTAAAAGCTCTAGGTTTTTCATTCGGGTACTCATAAATTGAGGGGGAGTCGTAGACTCATAGACGTGTTCTCTTGCACTTGTATCAAGAGTAGGAACCCCGGATAGAGGGTGAGCCAATCGGTCGATTGAGCTCAATAGGATTTGTAATATCCGCAAGAACATTTTTAGTGAAATACTCGGTAGTACCGAGGAGAGGACGTAGGCGCGTTTGCCGAACCTCTATAAATCGCGGTGTCAATTCCTTTCCCTTACTTTTACTTTACGCAACTTATTTTATTGCTTATTTTCTTGTTTGCGTTAAGTAATTCTAGCAATTCTTTAACTCTTGTTATAACGCTTAAGCTTAGAATTGCATTAGTTGGGTGTTAGTTGCTTAGAATTTTAATTAGGCGAAAATCGCCATAAACCTTATTCACCCCCCCCCCCTCTCTAAGGTTAGCACACGGGCCAACAAATATGTTATTTCAACAAATTATTAAATGTTCTTTCAACAAATAAATAAGATGTTAATTTCAACAAATTATTAAATATTCTTTCAGCAAATTAATAAAGATAATATTTCAACAAATAATAAATTAGCCGATATTTGTTTATTCTTAAAATAAACTCAACGACCATTTATAATTTGTTAATCGTCAAATTATTTTCTCTTGTATGAATCAAGTCGGTTATTAAATAACCTTTCATCCAAATATGTAACCGATTCGTCATTGCAATTCGTAGATAGCTAATAAAGCTCTCCATAAATACCAACAACGACTGACGTTACAATAATTTATAACTCTCCAAATTAAATTGCGATTAATCACAATTAATAAGAAGTTATAAATACTCGTCATTAATCTTATTAATGATTACCGTTATAAATTTTGTAACCCTCCAAATTAAATTGCAATAAATCACAATTAATAAGGATATCACCCATTATATCACCACATTAGTGGTTTTAATAATGGTGGTTTCAAATTTGTAACCTCCGTCATTAATATGCACTCATGCAAAATTAATAGGAGTTACACCGACACTTATAATGTTCTGGTCAGTTCCAGCACCCACTGTGTTCCGGACATTTCCCGCAGGAAACTGTTTGTTATCTCAAATAACAAACACGCACAATCTAATTTCGAAAAATGAAACTAAAACTCCTCCTTCGCAAACACCAAATTTCTATAACCACGCATGGTTTCAAGAAACTGATTTTGCAAGAGTATTCTAGTTCATTCCCGAAAAAGATTATCAAATTCTGAAAGATTTATTCAGCCGTAAACACCAGATAAATCTGATTTTACACAGAACAATCTCAGAATTTCACCAGTTCTGTTGTAAGCCCCAAATTCTGAAAATCAGAAAATGGTTTTACAAGAACTATTTCGAAACCAGTTCTGTCGTAATCGCCAATTTAATGGTTTTTACTAGAACTTTTCGAATAATCACCACCATAAAACGTATACCTTAATAATACCATACAAAAACAATTAGTATGACTAACTTATTAAAGAGTATGCAAATGCAGAAGCTTTACACAAACAGATTGAACTAATACCACAACACTACTTACAAAATCTGATAATAGGCATGTGCTCATGTAGTTTACAATCATGACCCTTTACTAGGCTAATTAACATATAGTAACATGTGAAAATGATTTCTAAGATTGTGAAATAAAATTCAACCGTTACCAAGACATGTACACACAAATCAGACATATATGGTACAAAATTTACACCAACATGCTACACAAATACTCATCGGAAATTGTTAATAATTTATTAACATGAAACCAAAAAACATGTAAAATAAACTAACAATACAATGTAGTCTCTAACCAGATTACTCATGTAAATGTAAATAAAAAGGTTCACTATAAAATAAACATCATTATTTATTATAGTAACAACAACACCAAAACTATTTCATAAATCAAATAAATGGGGCCACCATTTCCAGAATGTAACTCATAAAGCATTTAATAAGCCGTTTACTACTAAATAACCCATTAAAAGGTTGTACTCAAACTAAACATGTATTTACAGATTATACATGTAACACATATAGCTCAAAACCGACATGTTCACAAACATACACACGACCCATTCAAAGCGGTTTGTCAAATATAATTAGCAACTCACAACAACTAAAATAAACAACCATTATGCATTATATATGGTCTAACTCAGAAACCGGTTTCACAAACCAATTTAATCATCATCAGTATCTACTAACTATACTTGTTACATAAACCATACTCAAATTACTTGTAGAAAACAATCAACTTGCTGAATTTCCAAGCCTGGCCTAATAAACTAAAAATTATATCCAAGTAATGCGTACCCACTTTGCATATCAATGTGAAAGCATAAATAAGCCACACATACACACACAAAACCCAATGTTCTAATAAAGTATATGCCAGGCTGCTGGTCATATCACTTGCATACTGAGAGGTTTATCATTTTGTGTGGAACTCAATGCTATTCATGGTGATAAGTTAAATTGAGTTACCCTTTGGTGGGAATAAGATCATAACAAATTAATCTAGACTCGATAACTAGATTACAGTAATAAAATTTTGATAATACTTATAACAAGTACAAACCAAATACATCATGCAATTACATAAAATGAGCGAATCATCTTACACATGTATTTACAAACACCATTAAATTACATGCAGTTAATAATACATATTACCAAACATAAACTAACAATTGGGTGCCAGTGTATAAAACAAATACACGTGATTATCCATACAATCACCAAGATCATTTAAACAACATATATATATACACAAGGACAACTCATTATCCATTCATGCAATGACACAAGTATGTATTATACAAATGAGTTCTAAACATGCATAAAAATAACAAATATGATATAACAAACATAAGATACTTCCATGTTCATGTAAACCAACATAAGATATATCTAAGCATGTTTAGCAATATTTTCTACAAATATACTTCCATATTTCTAACAGTACCATGACCACAGTATTTTGTTTTCTTAATAGGAAACACCAAGAATGTATAAATAACAACATTATGAAAAACGTGACATGCTTTCACTAATATCTGCTGCCAACAACCCGCCTGATCAAGTGATCGATCAATTTCTTAAAACGAAAGTTTGTCCAAAAATGATTTTCCAAAGAAATATCTTAGCCACGAAAATAATTTTCTATTTATCCAAACACCAAAATTATTGTATTAACGTACGAAACATAAAAATATCGTTTAAGATTGTTGGGTACGTTATAAATAAACACAATAATTTCTACGGAAAAAGAAATGGACAAATAAACAGAAAATGGTTTCCTCAAATATATAATTATCAATTACAAGATTTAACATAAAATAATGTAAATGATACCGAAATGGACTAAAGTCCGAGACGAGGTAACTGCAAGCAGTTTCCCTTAAACGATATTTGCCCCGCCACCTCTGCTTCTGGCTAAATCGGTATTTCGTTCCCAAGGTACAACGGCTATCACATGTGACTCGGCGGAAACGGCACCGAGCTACGGTCGGGCCGTTGATGGTGCGGTACTCTCTCTCTATATGTATGCATGTGTGTTTGTGTGTGAATGTTTGTATGATGACATGTGTTTTTCTTTTTCATAAAAAAGCTTATTGAAAAGCTCTTAAAGAAAAAAAAAATGGTTGGAAACCATCATTATATGCACTTTTTTTTATTGTAACTCTTTTTTCCAATGAAGAGCCACAATTAATGAGGTAATAAAGTTTTGAAACTCATAATTTTTAATTGCATTCAAAACCATAAAAATAAAGTTTTATCCAACAATATATACACATCGATACGTACAAATACAAATTAATCCAACAATAATTGGAGGGGAAAAGTTTAATATTAAAAAATAATACATGAACAGAGAGAGCCGAGAGATAGGAGAGTGAGAAAAGCAAAGATGCCGAGAGAGTACATAGATAATGGAGTGAGGTCAGGGACGGTTCTCATTTTTTGTTGCCCTCTACGAAATAAAAAATATAGCGGTCGATGAAAATTTTATTAGAAATTGTTTACTTTATAAATAGTGAAAGTTTTACGAACAAGAAATAAAATAAAATTTGAAAACTAATATTTTTTAAGGTACGCAAATAAAAATATAGCAACTTTTATAAGTTTGAGGTTATGGTTACCCGGTCTTAAAAATTATCGATTAATTTGTCATTTCTGAATTTATTATATCGAACATTTACTAATGTTTTATCACATCAAAAAAATTCTAATTCTTATTGAAGTTGAAATTTATAATGCTTGGTAAGGGAGAGAGTTCCCTAAAATGGTTGGATATTTTTTTAACTCTTAATCTATGATGGATCTGAGTACATTTTAATGACTCAACGTATGCCTTCGTAACACCTTATATAAGGGTTACCTGAACGAAGTTGGAGATGTTGGCCAAAACCTCATGTTCCTTGCATGGAGAGGTAGGGTCATGATACTGATTATATCACCCCAATCGAGCTTTTGATCTTCAGAAAAAATATTGCTTCTACCATATCCTTCCATGTCGTCGGGCAGTTTCGCATACAACATCTTCTCCCCTTGTGTAAGCTTAAAGAATTTCTCGCATACCACCTTCATTTCTTCCATGACTTCTGTAATCCCATGGTTTATTAACTGCTCGCATCATTCAACCCAAAAAGTAAATATTTCGGCGTTATTCTTGTCATCAAGCATCAAAATTGCTGTGTACTGAAATTTTTGTTTTGATTCCAAAGCATAATGAACATGGAGTTGCCAAATTAAATGGAGAGATGTAAAACAGTTTCACTAGATTTTGAAACATAAGGACTCCAGTTTTTTATCCAATTTAAAGTACGACATGAAGTATTTCAATACATAGTATGACATAGTATTTCAAAACTAAGGAAACTATAGAATCTATAAGAAACGTGTGAAAGCTCTTATTTTATTATAAAACACGAGAATTTAAATTTTTTGAAATTCGTATACGTACTTGATAAGTTTATATCATACCTATGACAAAGCAAGGTTTTAGATTTTCAATCACTTCCATCATTTGAACAATGTTATTAAGTAATTTCCTTGTAACAAGTATATGATTTGAGTGCTCCAGTATTCATTTGTAACAAATGATTATATTTCTTAGATAAGATAACGACCAACCTGAAAGAACCCCCAGTCTTTACACGCTAAGTGAAGCTTCATAGATTCATCTATTATGTTAAGCTTCATCAGGTCGATGACTGGAATATTCATTGATATATCATGAGAAATTTCATCAGATTCAAGCTCCTCCCGAATATATCGAGGTGGTATGTTCTCCTTCATGCCCTTGGAAACAATATCTTGTACATTCTCAACACTAAGTGAACCTCCAAAATTATTTCTTCCCACTCTCTCATTCTCCATAATTTACTTTCGTGTCTCTCTCTCTCTTTCTCATATATATACACACATAAAAAAACAATCAATAGATATCAATACACACATAAAAAAAACAAGAAAAATGATATATGAACACATAAAAAAACACACTATGGTTATATTTTAATTCTAATCATCTATTTAGGATTTTTTCATTGGCCAAAATATAACTAAAATAAAAAAATCATCACGACCCTTAAAAACATATGTAATGAAGGGTTATGATTAAAATATAACCATAGTGTGTTTTTTTATGTGTCGATATATTCTTCTCAAAAAACAATTCATATATATATATATATATATATATATATATATATTTATTTATATATATATATATATATATATATATATATATAAATATGGAGGATCAATACAAAAATAAAAAAAAACATATTATGTTTACACATTTATTCTGACCATCAATTTAGATTATTTTCAATGGTTAAAATTAAATCAACTAATTAAAAACTAAAATAATCTCTGTCCCTTATTTTTTTTTCCTGTCAGACCTCCGTTCTCTCTTCCATCTAAATACCCCATCACTTGTACTATCCAATTATTTAAAAAAAAAAATATCCTTAAAGGCCAAAAATATCATAATATGCTAGTGGAAGAAGCCGCTGGTTAATGTGCCATTCATTTTTTTCCCTTTTATAAATCTGATTAGTGGTCCATAATGGTGCTTATATATACTTGTCTTTTATATAATAAATTAAGAAAATGTGCACCAATCCATGGATCATGAACGTGTCTACAGATTAATCTCACATGGCCATCACTAGTGTAGATATATATACATATATTTTTAGATGTCTTCTTTGATGGGAAGAATTGGGATTAATACCCAATTAGTATCCTTTGTTTTCTGCGAGTAACGATTAGTAGCATAAATTTTCAGCAAAATCAATTTAGGACGTGAACGTTAATAATTGATCCAATTTAGACTAATTCCGTCCAAATTGATGATATCATTACTATTTGAATGTCTTTTTACCTTTTTGCCCTCAACATATCAAATGAATTTCAGAATTACCAATTTATATGCATAAAACATTTAATAAAATATGTATAGTTAAAATGATTAAATACAAAAATACAAAATACAAAATAGAAAATAAAAAAATAAGCATATGAAAGTAAATAAAATAACAGTTTCAACTAAAGTCAATATATACATATATTTACAGCAATAATATTAAAAAAAAAGTGAATTACTTGAAAAAAAAAGTTTAAAAACTTGAAAGCTAACTAATTTATATATATGTATATATATTAATACATACATATATATATATATATATTAAATAAGTTAAAAATTGTGAAAACAAAAATAAAATTAACTTATATAGAGAAAGAACGAGTTAATTTTTGGTGGATACCATTTGAAACTACATATTTAAATATTAGTATCACTTATAAATTATTTATTGCAAATTAGTACCAATTTCTAATACACATAAGGCCAACACATTTGGCCCAATAAAACTTTGACCAAGACTAAGACCAAGACCATTGACTGGTCTCCGGCATTGACCGGTGTTGACCGGCGTTGAACAAAAAATAAAAAATGTAAAAAAATCTTAAAAAAACAGAAAAATTGGAAAAAAACTAAAATATGGAAAAAAAATCCAAAAAATCCTAAAAATATATTTTTTACAAAAATAAAAATAAAAATTAACAAACTAATACAAAATTTATAAAAAAATCTGGAAAAATAAAAAATGCTCAAAAAAAATAAAAATTTCGGAAAAATAAAAAAATCCATAAAAATTATAAAATTTGGAAAAGTAAAAAAAAATAAAAAAAATTGGAAAATAATAAAAAAAATTCTTAAAAAACTCTTAAAAAATCCAAAAACTTATTTTTTTTTGACAATCTAATACAATTCTTTTTGATAATCTAATGCAAGTTTTGTGAGAACCTAATACAAATTTTTTGACAATGTAATACAATTTTTTGAAAATTTAATACAATTTTTTTTGACAATCTAATTTTTTTTTTACAATCTAATACAATTTTTTTTAAAATATAATGCAAATTCTCGACAATCTAACATAAATTTTTGACAATATAATAGAAAATACAATACAATTTTTGTGGCAATCTAATACAATTTTTTAACACTATAATACAATTTTTTAACAATCTAATAACTTTTTTTCGGCAATTTAATATAATTTTTTTTGACAATCTAATGAATTTTTTTAACAATCTAATACAAAAAAATGATACAATCTAATGATTGACAATCTAATAAATATTTTTGACAATCTAATGAATTTAATATAATTTTTTTGACAATGTAATGAATTTAATATGATTTTTTTTGACAATCTAATGAATTTTTACGACAATCTAATACAAAATTTTGACAATCTAATATATTTTTTTGACAATCTAATGCAATTTTTGTAACAATTTAATAAAACTAAAAAGTACCCCACAATAATCACAACCAACTCCAAAGTGGAGCTTCCGGTTATAATGAAACTAAAAATTACCCCACAATAATGGACCCCTTTCTAATTGAGTTTTGACGGAATTGGCACTACAAAAAACTACTCAAATAGCGACGAGATTAGTGACGGTATTTTTTGTTACGAGCTTATTAGCGACGGTTTTTGTTACGGTTTTGTGACAGTTTAGTCAATTTACGACAGATTTGTGATAACTTTTTAAATTAGCGATAGGCTTGTGACAACTTTTGACTCTCACTAAATCAAACATTATTTTGTAGTGTTGTCTAAATTTGATCAATTATTATCGTTCACGCCCTAAATTGGTTTTGCTGAAACCTTAGGCTACTAATCGTTACTCGCAGAAACCACAGGGTATTTATTGGGTATTAACCCTTTTTTTTTTAATACACATTTGGCGAAAATACATATTTACCCCTTAGGCTAATGAAAAATAATGGCGTGGCAGCAACGGCGTTACCAATTTAGATGGAATTGGTCTAAATTGGATCAATTATTAACGTTCACGCCCTAAATTGGCTTTGCTGAAAGATTAGGCTACTGATCGTTACTCGCAGAAACCACATTGTACTTATTGAGTATTAACCCAAAAAATTGACTATTGAGTAGTAGAAAGGATCAGGTGGTTATTAATTTAGACGTGAAAGTGAAGCGAGGTCTGAGAATAAATCTGTCATTTAAAATAAACTATATATATGGTTATGATGAATGTATAAAACGTAGTGTGTTTTATTATTGATATATATATATATATATATCATTCTATTATAATAATTAAGTCAAATGATACTGTCCAATTTAGCCTTTTTTTTTTCAAAAATACCGAAATAATTTTTTATTAATTACTATATTAACTACTTTCATAAAAAATAAGAACTTATTACACTATTTCTCTCTTTTTAACCACACAAAATTTTTAATATCGTATATTTTTTTTGTCTGAATATTTGTATCATCATTACAATTTATATATATATTTTTTCTTATATTCTATATCTTTTTTTTTACTCTACATTTGTATTATCATCACAATTTATAACGTATCACACGCAACGCGTGGGTATCGTTTACTGGTGTACATATATATATGTATATATATATATATAAAGGAGGTTCAACTGACACTCATTTTTAACATTATTTTTGACACTCCGATAAAAAACACTCAAAATCAAGATTTCATAAATGCATATCTGCATGATTTCATGACAGAAAGTCAATATGCATCTCGTTTTTTTTTCCTCAGATTTATAATTGCATGTAGTGAATTTTAAATTTTAGGTTAGTTTCCAATACCGAAAAACATGACTCATATTTGAGTTCCCGTCATAAAACAGTCAAAATCTGCATTAATGAAATATTGATTTCGAGTGTTTTTTTATCAGAGTGTCAAAAAAGTATCAAAAAGGAATATCCATTGAAACATCTCTATATATATATATATATTTTAGTGTACCAGACCAAGATGATATGTGGTGAAACACATGTATTAGTGGTACAAATATATTGAGAATAAAAAGAAGATAGAATATACGATGATAATATTTTAAAAAAAATGGATGGTTAAAAAGGTATAAAAATGTTATTAGTTTTTAATTTCACTATTTGTTATGAGGGTAGTGTTGTATGATAATTAGTAAAAAATTAAACATTTGTTTATCTATTTTAATTAATCAATCATAGGCATTTGAAAACATTTTAAATGAAGTGTAAGGATTAAATGAAGTGTAAATTTATGACCAGACATATTTCATCCATACCTCCTCCATACCTCCTCCATACCTCCTCCTTTCTATCTTGTTAATGGCACTATCTGCCTCTCACTTCCTCTGCAAAACAGCAAAAAATATTGTATGGATAACATAAGGATTCTCAAAGTCTAATAGCTACCCACTAATGGACAAAAGTTTTAGTTCACAATCGAATAATGGTGTTGATTAATGCAAAAAACAATCGCATCAGTTTGCTTATATGACTCATTTATCTTAAATATGATGAGACTGTTCTAAAATTGTACACGCATTAATTTTCTTATCAATTACCTTAAATTTATATAAACTCAAATATTCATCAAATATAAGGGATCAAAATATTCACTTATAATTAAAATAATAATTTCTCTTTCTTACTTTTCTCTTCTTCTCTCTCTTTTATTTGTAATTTTCACATATAAATTAATAAAATAACAAAAATATGAGTTGTATAGTTTTGATAGAGAAATTGATAAAAAAACTGATAATTTGTATAAACCAAAACGTTTACTTATAAGTTGTAAAAGTGTACTTTTTACTTTAAATACGAGAAAACTTATAAGTTATTTAATGTGTTTGTTGTAGTAAATTAATTTGGGTTGAAAAAAATTGATAGGAGTATATTAAAATATAGTAATATTTAGTTATAATAATAAATTTGATATCGATTTCTGTTCAGCCGAAACCCTATGTTATACCATAACTCAAATAAATAGATTTTTTTTATCTATGTTCAAAAAAAATGAGATTTAGTCCTGTTAGATCTAAACAATCTTATTTTTTGGAACATAAATAAATAAAGAAGCCATTGCCATGGCCGGAAATACTAGGCCTACTAAAGGCACAAAAATAGAGGGAAAGTTGAAAGTTATCATAGAATGAATACCTCGATTAAATTTATTATTTGTACCTGTTATTATTATATAGTTTCTATTGTTATAAAGATATCTTGTAATAATTTTAAATTTTTTAAGCTGAAAAATGTATAAAGTTAAACTGTTACCCTAAAAATATAAAAGTGGTGATAATTAACTGAAATATGAGAAAAAGTGTAAGAAAACTAGTACATATGATGAAAAAGAAAGATCAATTGCGAGTAATGGTGAATCCAATCTATACGAGGTTGATTACTATTAGCAATTTTTGACTTCATCTAATTATAAAAAACCCCACACACAAAATTCTGCCAGACCTCAATTGTTCCCTAATTTATTGCCGTGTGATTAAGAAATATATTGAATCAACCCTTAACTCAAGCAAAAACTCTAAATTGTTACTCAACCTACACTAAAAAAATATTGCTATTTAGGGACACCAAAAACGGTTACGAATCTATCACTAAATTAGGTTTGCAACGATTTAGTGAGGATAAAAAATATGTCCCTGAATCAAGCGTCACTAAATTGGTATAGAAGAAGTGTCACTATTATTAGTGATGGAATGGCGATGGGGAGGCCGTAACTAATCGAGTAATGAGTTGTCATTGTATGCTCGTCGCAACTACGTCACTAATTCATTACCGCTCTGTCACGATTTCTTTTAAAAAAAGTAAAAACTCTCCGTCATAATTCCATTAATAATGCATCACCAATTAAATAAAAACATAAGAACATTATTTAATTAAAATAATATTTGATTTTTTAAATTATATAATTTTAATTAATAAATAATATTAATAAAATTACTAACAAACAATATTACCATTAATAAAAAAATTATTGGTTTCCGTGTATGAAATAACAATTAATAATAATTAAAGGACTAAACAATAATTAAACAAAAACCAGTGTAATCTTTATTAATTTCCAATTGGAATAGAATAAACTGATTACAACATGTAGGTACTGAATATAAATAAAAAAACAAACGTTATTCAGATTATTATTAATTAATAATCTGATGTACTGATTTGCAATTAAAAGAAACTGCCGGACTGGAAAATATAAACTTAACAGCCGGACTGTTCTGTTTTAAAATGAAAGTACAGGACTGAATTGAAACTATTCTAATTACAGAATAGTAATTACAGCAAAAAACAGAACTTTAAACTAATTACAGGAAGGTACAAACAGAATATAAAAGATACAGCTAAGTACAGCAAATTAAAATACTGAAATTAAAATACTGAATTAGAAAAAAAGAATGTAAAAAACTGAATTTAAGTGCGGAAAATAAATGGACATAATGTAAATAAAATTAGACGAGGCTACTGTTAACAGTATGCCCTTAACCGATATTCGCCCAACCACCTAGATGTTTCTGGTTGCGTTGGCGCTTCGATCCCAAGGTACAACGTCTCGGATGACTCACCGGAAACTGGCGACGAGTCAAAGTCGAGCTGTTGGTGGGTGGTTCTCTCTGATTCTAAAATGTAATGCTGATTTTTGAGAGATGATATATGCTGCTGTGTTTTATTTCAGAATGTTATGTCTTTAGGCTTGCTGAGTATCTCAGCCATTAAAGTCACTTTACTACTGTCAGTTTTCGAAATTCGAAACTGCAGTATTAACTTTGCAATGAATTCATATTTATTGCAACAGTTACAGCTTTGCTGGAAGCTTTTTCCCGAACATGCGCACTTTCCCGAACAGGCGCGCTTTTTCCAAACAGGAACACTTTTCCCGAACAGGAACAGGCACACTTTTTCCCGTCAAGCTGAAAACCCGACGAGCAAGCCCGCCCATGTGTGGTACACAATACACACATGTGTATGTGAACACACTACTTAATATCCACATGTGATACCTTAGTATATATATTGTAAAAATCACTCATGATTTTCCAATGTGGGATAACCCTCATAGGTTAAATCCCATTTCTTTTCTCATTTTCCAGAATTGACTTTATTTCCTATTCCGAGTACCAACCTTCGAGTCCAATTATCATTCACACCCTTTCTCCGAATAGGTCATGCGATATACCGTTGCGAAGCTCGTCGTACGTGCTATTTAAACGCTTTGAGTATGGCCTCAGAAAAACTGAGTAGTCACATCGAAAATTGACTCAAAGATGGTCCCTGACCACTTGAAACAACCATGTTTAAAAACATGTTTTCCTACAATTTTTCTAACAAAAATATATATACAGCCTTTTAAAAACTAAAATAACTATCCAACTTATTTACAAACTTTCAAAAACTAGAAAAACTATATGGCTTATGTACTAAATTTCGAAAACCAAAAGATATATCTAAATTTTAGACTTGTTTTCAATGGCAGTGGTAAGTGGTAACATCCAACTAACAACTAAGAAGATTTATAACAAATTCGTCATTGTCTATCTCAACTCTGTTTTCTTCATAACCGGTTAGTCTTGATGTAGTCAACATCAGTGATGATCCTTTAAATCCTTCCTATCGGAGTGTATACCAACTCTATCTATGCCGTAGTCCACCTCTCTTTCTTTAGTGGTCCTATTACCTCCAAACAACGTTCGTCATCATCAATTGGGCAGGGCTATGCTGATATCGCAGCTTGAACCTGTTAGGATTTGGGAAGTCAATGTATCATCTTTAATTTCCCTCGTTATATGACTCGTGCAACTAGAAAGAAAAAGGTTTTAACTGAAAAACCTAGAATGAGAAATTTATATTTTATACTAGTAAGGTGACACACGAGTGAGGTGTCCAACTTTATTCAATTTAATTTTGTCTACAAAATCAGAAAGCAAAAATGTTACAAATTATAAAAGAAAAAACTACAAAAAGGAGGAATAAACTTAACAATGATATTTCATCGGCACTACTTAATAAGTATATGTGTGTACTTACCGCCAGAAAATAACATCTCACCTGTTATAACAAGAAACTCTCTTAATTAAAACAACAAATACACTAGAAAATGAACTTTAAAATTAGTTTAAAAAGTAATAAGAGAATTGGTTGCTAATAACATGTTAGTAAAAAAAAATTTAGTTCTACAACATATAGATATACCACCCTGTTGCAGATTTCCAACCAATGAGAAAGTCTCAAACATAAATTAGGAATACCCTCGACCTTCCAATTTGCTATAAAAATATTAGACTACCCTTGGCGTTACAATTTGCTACAAAAATAATTCTAACAAAATCTTATGTAGACCCGTCCTATCACATCAGATTAATGACGTGGCGTGGCAACCCAATAATTGAGATACATTTGTCAATTATGCATATAAATAGAATGCAATCCATACATTGAATTAAACGTTTAAAATTCATTAATGCCCGCCACCATTATTCTTCTCTCTCTTTATTCTCCTTGATTACAAAACTCCATATCTGTAACTGACAATAATCATCAAATTCATCAACCCACCTTTCTTTTAATTATTATAATTAAATAACTTCTACTATTTTTATGTTATTTTTATGTTTTTTACAGGACGAGACAATTAAATTTTGTAATTTAAATTCTCCATAGCAAAAAATAGTGTTTCTTTTCTTTTATAAACAAAAAATCTGTGAGATTTAATATATTAAACTTTACCATAAATAATTTTATCTTTCATTATTAGTTGTATATGTAAATGTCATTAATTTTTTAAAAACAACATTAATGGTAGTTTTTTTTTTTAGCTTTTAGTTTTAATTAACTTTAGGGTATTTATTTTAGGGTTCACTAATATGTATTGGGCTTTAGTATGTTCGTTTTAAAAAAAAACATATATAAGTTTAAGTTTCAATATCAATGGGTTTAAAATTTTATTTCTTATTTAATCAGTATTTATGTTCCTTTAACTTAATTTTCATTGTAAACTTAATTTATGAATGAATAAATTCTAAGAATTAGCATTTAATTATATTTAATACATAAAGAACGGTTATGGTAGATGATGGGATGAGAAAATCCCGTGAGTTAGTGTTAGTGGGAATAAAACTTGTGTAATTTAATTGTCTACTATTGATATTAAAACCACTTCCAATGCGAGCACGCATGTGATGCACCCGTATATAACTCAAAGTCGGTTATTAACTACTTTGAAATTACCCATGTAAATACATGCTTTCCATCAATCTATACGGTTACCAAGCCATCAATGTACACCACAAGAAAAAATTAATACATTAACAGTTTACTTTTTGAAATCTGTTGGTAAAATGAGTGTCGTTAAATTTTAGCTACATTTTAGGAACAAAAATTGTTGCTAAATTTAGCGACACGTATTTTACCATCAGTTTAGCAACAGACGTTTTGATGATAAACTGACATTTCTTTTTTTAGTGATAATTGCGATTTCAATATATGGCCTTTAATTTAGACAATGAGATTTGCTGTAAATGGAGAGAAGAGTTAGTGATCGAGTGTTGATTAAATATCCGTTAGATTAAATATTATTAATGTTATATTAATATTTATATAAACACATATACATATACATATAGAGAGACAGAGACATATGTACACATATACATATTATTTTTAAAATTTTAACCATATTCTATCATTTCATTTACATTTTCAATGATGTTTTTTTTTGGTTCAAAATTTGGAGTAGATATATATATATTTAGGTTTATAAAAAAAAACATGTTAACGAACGAACGAACCGAACACGATCACGATCACGAATAATATTTATTTTTAACAAACAATCACAAACACGATTTCAGAAGTTCATCACGAACACCAACCAAACACGAGCAAACCTACTAAACAAACGACCCAATCACGAACAAAACTCTGATAGGTTCGCTCCGTACGTTGCGGACCCTTTTTTAACTCTCCTAGGGTAAGCTCCAAAAAAACAACTTATGATGGATCTCCTACCTCGTTCATTTACAGCCCTAGACAGATGGAATCGGTATATTCTTTCTCCAAAGAGTTGTATTGATTCCATTAATTGTTCATTTTATCGCATACAATACTTACGCCTATGTCCACTTGGTTATAAATAATGGAGTAGTAAACTAATAATATGTAATGAGGCTGTCATTGTCTGTATTGAATATTTGAATACAACTCATACATTGAATTAAACATTTAAAATTCATTAAATCTCGCCATTATTATTTCTCTCTCTAACAAAACTCCATCTCTGTAACCGACAATAATCATCAAATTCATCAACCCACCTTTCTTTTAATTATTATAATTAAATAACTTCTATTATTTTTATATTTTTTATGGTATGAGACCATTAAATTTTGTAATTTAAATTCTCCATAGCAAAAAATAGTGTTTATTTTCTTTTGTAAACAAAAAATCGGTGAGATTTAATATATTAAACTTTATCATAAATAATTTTATCTTTCATTATTAGTTGTATATGTAAAGGTCGTTAATTTTTTAAAAACAACATTAATGGTAGTTTTTTTTTGTTTTTTTTTTTAGTTTTAATTAACTTTAGGGTATTTATATTAGGGTTCACTAATATGCATTGGGTTTTAGTATGTTCGTTTTAAAAAAAACATATATAAGGTTAAGTTTCAATATCAATGGGTTTAAAATTTTATTTCTTATTTAATCAGTATTTATGTTCTTTTAACTTAATTTTCATTGTAAACTTAATTTATTGTAAACTTAATTTATGAATGAATAAATTCTAAAAATTAGCATTTAATTATATTTAATACATAAAGAACGGTTATGGCAGATGACGGGATGAGAAAATCCCGTGAGTTAGTGTTGTTGGGAATACAACTTGTGTAATTTAATTGTTTACTATTGATATTAAACTCAATTCCTACATTTTTTTTCACATGTATTTTAATTATTGAGTTGTCACATCACGCCATTAATATTATATGGTAGACCGGATCCGCATAAAAGTTACTCGTAACTTAACAATAAACTCTCAAACATAAAAATACCAATATACCGAAATCTGAATAAACTCCAAAAGGAAGCAAGAAATTTAATGAAAGGAAATACTAAAAAGAAACAAATTATTTTTAAGAGACCTGCTACATAAAAGCATGCTACATAAATGAACAGTCTGCATAAATGAACAATTTAATTAATACATTGGATTATATATTATATATTTACTCACATATCTAGATGATTTGAGATAAATCTATTACTTTTATCACGGCATTTTCCTTATGAAAATTTGGATTCATACATCACTATTTTTTGGCATATCTTTTCATGAAAATTATTGCAACAATCAATTCATTATCTACGTTGGATTCCTGTTGAACTGTTTATCGCTATATTTAATAGTTTAGAACTATTGGGGAAACCCACTTCAATTCAAAAGCACATGGTTCATTCATTAAAATTCATTATATGCTAATCTATCCAATTGAGGAGACTATTGACCGAAAATACTTTTGACTCAATATCATTGAAGAATTTAGAACTAAACGGTGGGTTTTAGCCATTAAACAAGCATTATTATTAACTTCACTTACACTATCATTTCAAGAATCACTGATATAACTTAGAATAGCATCTCTAGCAGCTTTGTTTTTTTTAAGGTACGAATACACTCATATTGAATATGCTCACATCATTTACACTATCTACATTGGATTCCTTTTGATGTTCCTTCAAAATTAACTACTAAAATATACCAAATTTCTTTACTTAGAATACACTAAAGATAAGAGTAAAAGTTGTAATATTTTTTACAATTGAAGATTTGCATTTAAGGCCTTGGAATTTGCATTGAACTTCTTTTCTCTGGTTTGTGAACCATTTGGGTTCTGGAACCAATGTCTCAACTCCTTTTTCATCCTTTACGGTTGGTGCTTCCGAGCCATCAATCACTGCATTCCAAGTTACTTCATGATAGAACATAAAAATTGGATCCGAATATATCTATTCGGGTACGAATTGACCCACCCATCATAGGGAAATATCCAATGCTTGAGTGGGTTATCACATGCTTTTCTTTGAGAATAAGAGTGGATATCACTAAAACCCCAAGCCCACTTAATTAGGGACCCATGTCTGAAAAATCTCATGAGATGGAGACATTTGTCAACATCCTAGGAGGCATAATTGCCTATAAATAGCCCAGTATCCCGCCTAAAAGAAGGACCAGAAAATATACCTCAAAAATATAGAGAGAAGGAGAGAAAAGATAAAAACTTGTCAGAACGTATCACATCAATAGCCTAACCGAGCCAAGGCAGAAAAACGAGCACCGAAGAGAAGAGAAAGATCACGTTCAGGATCAAACAGCGAATCCGAGCATAAATATAGTAATAGAATTGTACTCCGAACAATGGCAATTGCCGAATAAGAATAAAGATCAAGAAGTGTTCATCGTTTATTGTCAATCCATAATAATATCATTGTTGAAAAGCCTAACATCACCGACCAAAGTTATGGCTTTATCAAATGGTGCCGTCTCCGGGACTCATCTAGTTCCCAACTAGCTTCGAAATCGAACACCAACGTTCCACCAGACGAGCAACAAATGGCAAATACCAACGAAGAAACTCGCTCAGAGGAAGTAGGCACATCGACAAACCAGGAAATCCCAGTCCACAAAGACGTGTTAGCGCATCTCCTCAACATCAGAGACCGCTACGAAGCGCTTCAGGTTGGATCTCGACTTACCGTCTCTAACGTCCAAACAGAACAACAAACCGACCATCCCCCTCATGTCGACGGTCTTGTCGACGAAAACCCTACGGACACGGATGCGGAACGAGTGCCATCCGTGACTAGGCATATGGGGACACTCTTGCCAGACAACCGCCATCCCAATAATGCAGGGCCAAGTTCAAAGGCCCCTCAGCCAGCAGCCTTGGTCAACTCCAGTCCCCAACGGGTTCGTTTTCAAACGAACGAAGCCCACGACCCCGTACTAGAACAGGTAGTCTCATATCCGCCCCTCACACCGCGGATAATTACGCCGTACACTGTGGAACTACAAACCCCTCTCCGACAAGATAGGACTACGGCCGCACTGGCACGGGCCGTAAAAAAACGTAATGCCCTGCTACAAACCCAGTTAGAGGCCTGCATGTCGGCCATGGCAGCGGCCGGCATCATGATACCGCCCATCCAACCGACCCACACGCAAACAGACTCTCGACGTGAAGCGGAAGATTCTGCTTGCCGAGCAGCGATGGCAGCGACGGGCCGACCTCATGATACGAGGACACCAAGACAATGAGAACCCGTCCCGAGGATAACCCCGACGGTCTACGGTCACCAAGGTGCACCTCCTCTACCCGACTTCGACAAAAATCGGAACGACGGGAGGAACGGCGACCAGAGGGTCATAGTCGGTTACTATCCACAACACCCCTATGGGGGATATGCCCCTCACTACCCGGCACCGGATGAAGCGTTCCAACAGGCTTGGGACGTGTGCCAGGAGACTCCATGTACCGATCAGATAACTCGGTACCGTAATCCTGTGGGGTTTGTCATCCCCGAATTCAGACTATATGATGGAAGGAGCTGCCCCATCGATCACCTCCGACATTAGAAAACAAGAATGGAGTTGTGGAGTGACGACAGTGCACTGATGTGCAAAATTTTTAAGAACAGCTTGGGTCAGGAGGCGTCGTCGTGGTATCATAATCTACCACGGGGATCCATACGAAGCTGAGCTGAGCTCCTCCGTGCATATTCTACCCGATATGCCGCTCATAGGAAGAAGAAGGTTAACATTGAAACCCTTCTAAAAATGGCTATGTTGCCCAATGAGAGGCTCCAGGACTACTGCATACGCTTCATCGACGTGGCGAACCAAATCCCGCTGTATGCCAATAACATAGCCATCCAGAACTTCATCAACTTTATCCCCAGCGGCTATTGGGCGAGAAGGAAATTCATCGCCAAGAATTTTCCGACCACTGACGCCCTTCTGGCCTATTGCACCCACCTTACTGATAAGAATGAAGAGATGCGAGTCCTCAACCGGGCTGCACCAAGAAGAGAGATGGTCTGGGAAGCGCAGGTGGACCGCAAGAGAGCCAAGAACAATCATGGGGAACCAGTCCCCCAATCCAAACGGGACAAGGGTCCCGAGGTTCAGCGTAGGGAATACAGACCCGTAGAGCCCGAGCCCAAGCCGCTCCGAATTGCCTATCCAATGCCACCCAGACTACCTCAGCAAGGTCGGGGGCCAGAAAGAGAACGCCAGAGGCGTTATGAACCGGTCGAGTTGAAGTACTCTTTCAACCTGTCGGCCGAAGATATCCTAAAGGATATATGCAGAGAAAGCTGGTATTCCCGACCCGAACCAATCCATTCCCCCCTGATTCCAGAGACACCAATCTCTTCTACGCCTATCACGAGGATCACGACCATCTCACCGAGCATTGCCGACACCTGCGCTGGAAGATGAACGCGTGGGGAGACGCGGGGTTGCTCAACAAATTCATCAAAGGTGCCAGGGACAAAGGCAAGCAGCTAGTCATCAAAGGAACGGATAACCGACAAGGCAAAACGATCAACGTTGTCCACTTGTCTAGGCCCAAGAGCACCGGGGGGATCGATCCCAACAAAGGCAGTTGGCCCACTTCGGGTAAGTAGCTAAAGCTTCGCAGGCGTCGATCTCAAAACGGCAGTGCATGCCGCAGAGACACCCACCCATTTCTTTCTCAGATCTTGATGAAGAAGGGGTGATATACCCTCACGAGGATGCCATTAACCTGCGCGTCCAGATCGGCATAGACACCGTCAGCAGGGTGCTTGTTGACCAAGGAGCCTCTTGTGATATCATGTACAAAGAGCTCTTCGACAAAATGGAGCTCAAATTGCAAGATCTACAGGCCACTGACGTCACACTGATCGGGTTCATCTCTGAGACAACTAAGCCGTTGGGAAAGATCGTCCTAAATGTTACCACGGGATCCGTATCTATCCCCGTGGAATTCTTGGTGGTCAATGATAATTTCGGACACAATGCGATCTTGGGCCGACCGTGGCTTCATGCTATGCGGGCGATACCTTCCACGTACCACCAGAAGGTGAAATACCCTAATGCCAAGGGGGAGATCAAGACAGCCCGAGGATGTCAGGAAGATTCAAGACGCTGTGAAGACATCACCGCTACGTTGAAGAGACAACTCGTAGTTGTCGAACAGCCCACGAGCGCAGGGAAGCTGATCGACCAAATAGCACGAGCCGAGAGGGTTGTTGAAGAATAAGTCGGAGAAATACTCCGGAAGGTGTATATCCCGGATACGGATGAGGAGCATTACTTCCTCATCGGAGATAGCCTTCCTAAAGAGGAATCCAAGGAGATAGAAGCGTTCCTCTTCAACAATATCGATAAGTTCGCTTGGAGCCCCAAAGACATGCCCGGTCTAGATCCGAAAACAGCATGCCACCACCTCAGCATAAATGCCGAGTACAAGCCCATCGCTCAAAGGAGCCGGAAGGTGTCCGTCCAGCACAGAGCGGCTATAATTGCTGAAGTCCGAAAGTTGTTGGAAGCAGGAGCAATACGGGAAGTGTTCTACCCGAAGTGGTTGTCCAATCCTGTCGTTGTCCCAAAGAATAACGGGAAGGAAAGAGTCTGTATAGACTTTACCAATCTGAATAAAGTCTGCCCGAGGGATCCATTCCCCCTACCAAGGATTGATCAACTGGTGGACGCCATGGCTGGAGCGGAAAGGATGACCTTCCTCGACGTATACTCGGGATATCATCAAATCCCCCTTGCCCCCGAAGATCAAGAAAAGACCTCGTTCATATCGCCTTTGGGAAACTATTGCTATACGGTTATGCCGTTCGGCCTATGAAATGCGGGAGCGACATACCAAAGGATGATAACGAAGGTATGCCAAAAGCATATAGGGAAGACAATGGAAGTGTACATAGACGACATGGTCGTCAAGAGCGAAAGGGCCACTTCCCACCTCCAGGACATTAAAGACGTCTTCCAAATGTTGGGTGGGCACAAACTAAAGCTTAATGCTAGCAAATGCGCATTCGGCATCAGCAAATGGAAGTTTTTGGGGCACATGGTCAGCCAAAGAGGAATAGAGGCTAACCCCGACCAGATAACGGCTCTGCAAAACCTAGCAGCACCAAAGAATAAGAAGCAGGTGCAAGAGCTCATGGGGATGATGGCCGCACTGAGCAGGTTCATCAGTCGATCCGCAGATAAGGGGCGACCATTTTTTGAGACCCTCAAGAAGGATAAAAAGTTTGTATGGGACCCGGCGTGTGAGGCGTCATTCAACAACCTCAAAGAGTATCTAAGGGCGCTGCCCCTGCTAGTGAGGCCGAGTAAAGGAGATATTCTGGCCTGCTACCTAGCAGTTTCTACTACAACCGTGAGCGCAGTCATCCTAAGGGAAGAAGGACGCGAACAATTTCCTATCTACTTCATCAGCAAGACTTTGGTCGAGGCCGAAACACGCTACCTACAGTTGGAGAAGTTGTGTTTGGCGTTGGTCGTTGCTACCCGGAAACTACCACACTACTTCATAGCTCACAAAGTCCAAGTCTACACGAAATTCCATGTCAAGGAGTCCCTTCGACGGACGGATATCAGCGGTCGGGTGGCAGCATGGGGGGTCGAGCTATCCCAATTTCATATTGAATTCGCACCCCGACACGCCATAAAGGGACAGGTGTTGGCTGATTTCGTCGCCGAGTTCACCGAAGGTTATGACGAGCCCCTGACCATTTCACCACAGTCGCACTGGGAGATACATGTCGACGGATCGTCCACCAAGGATGGATCGGGAGCAGGCATCGTTCTCAAGTCCAGAGAAGGGGCGATCATCGAGAAAAGCATCAAATTGGGCTTTCGAGCTACTAACAACGAGGCGGAATATGAAGCCATGATCAATGGTATGCTCATCGCCCGATCCCTCGGATGCACCCACTTGATTGCTAGCTCCGACTCCATGCTAATCGTCAACCAGGCTACTGGTGAATACTAAGCCAAGGACGACCGGATGATCCTCTACCAAGAGAAAGTCCAGAGTATAATGGCCATGTTCGAACAGTGCGAATTAATCAGAATTAATCGCACCGAGAACGCCCATGCCGACGCATTAGCAACCCTAGCTTCGACATTAGCGTTAGCCAACACTCGGTCAATCACAGTGGAACTTCTGGAAACCCCGAGCATAAATAGAAGGATAGACCGAATCACGTCAATACAATACGAACTAGGATGGATGGACAACATGATGCACTATCTGCGAAACGGGACGCTCCCGACAAACAAGATAAAAGCGTTGAAAATCACAAGAAAGGCCCCTCGGTTCTGGCTATCCGAAGACGATAGGCTGTACAAATCTAGTTATCGCGGACCCCACCTTCTGTGCGTCCGGCCCGAGCTGCAACAGCCAGTCTTGGAGGAAATCCACGAAGGATCATGCGGAGCACACATCAAGGGGAGGTCCCTCGCTAACAAGGCTATCACACAAGGTTATTGGTGGCCCTATATCAAGAAAGACGCCGACATCTACGTACAAAGATGCGACAAGTGTCAAAGATTCGCCAAAATACCTCAGCTTCCATCGTCCATGATGACCCCAGTATCGGCTCCGTGGCCTTTTGCACAATGGGCAATCGATTTGGTCGGTAAACTTCCAAGAGAACCAGGCAGCGTGGAATACTTAATCGTCGCAATAGATTACTTCACCAAATGGGTCGAAGCTAAACCCCTCCGGGAAATCAAAGTCAGCAACGTTAAACAATTCATCTGGGAATACATCATCACCAGGTTCGGTATACCATACGCTATAGTCGCCGACAACGGAACCCAGTTCAAAGATGCCAACCTGCAGCTATGGTATGAAGAACTAGGCATCCGGAAGTTTTATTCAATGCCGACATATCCACAGGGCAACGGGCAAGCTGAGGTGTCAAACCGAACAATACTAGATGGCATCAAGACAACCCTGGAACAAGCAAAGGGAAGATGGCCCGAGCGACTACTCAACGTCTTGTGGTCATGCCGAACAACGCCAAATGCGGGCACCAAAGAGACCCCGTTCAGCCTAGCATATGGTGTCGAGGCCATCATACCGACAGAAATCGGGCTACCCACACTCCGAACAACGTTAGTCGAACAGGGAAACAATGAGCAAAGAATGAGAGAAGAACTCGACATGCTGGACGAGAAACGGGAGATAGCAGCCCTTACACTAGCAAAGTACCAGCAAAGCGTCAAGCAAACCTATGACAAAAGGGTGAAAGGGACCAAGGAATTTATGGTAGGAGAGCTGGTGTTGCGGCGAGTAACGGTCTATACCAGAAACGAGATACATGGCAAACAGAGCACTACCTGGGAAGGCCCATACGAAATCGTCAAAAGAACAAGCCCGACGACCTACAAGATCAAAAGCGTTCTGTTCGAAAATAGCCGAGGAGAAAAGAATTCATGGAACGTGACGAATCTCAAGAAATACTACGTATGAAATGGCTTCCATTACAGGTCACAACCTACCTCTACTTTGTCCTAACAGTAGTTTTGAATTCATAAGATATTTCGCTATTTACTAGGGTTGAGGAATACTAAAAGTCCTCCAACGTAACCGGAGGCATAAGAAATTCCTAAACGGCATGTGACTTATTGCCTAGAAATACTAAAAGTCCTCCAACATAACCAGAGGCATAAGAAATTCCTAAATGGCATGTTGCTTATTGCCTAGGAATACTAAAAGTCCTCCAACGTAACCGGAGGCATAAGAAATTCCTAAATGGCATGTTGCTTATTGCCTAGGAATACTAAAAGTCCTCCAACGTAACCGGAGGCATAAGAAATTCCTAAACGGCATGTTGCTTATTGCCTAGGAATACTAAAAGTCCTCCAACGTAACCGGAGGCATAAGAAATTCCTAAACGGCATGTTGTTTATTGCCTAGGAATACTAAAAGTCCTCCAACGTAACCGGAGGCATAAAAAATTCCTAAACGGCATGTTGCTTATTGCCTAGGAATACTAAAAGTCCTCCAACGTAACCGGAGGCATAAGAAATTCCTAAACGGCATGTTGCTTATTGCCTAGGAATACTAAAAGTCCTCCAACGTAACCGGAGGCATAAGAAATTCCTAAACGGCATGTTGCTTATTGCCTAGGAATACTGAAAGTCCTCCAACGTAACCGGAGGCATATGAAATTCCTAAACGGCATGTATGACTTATTGCCTAGGAATACTAAAAGTCCTCCAACATAACCGGAGGCATATGAAATAATAGCTCAGTCCCACTTATGCAGGTACCAACTCCATCAAGGAAAAAGGGGCAGACAAGGGGAAATAAAACAAAGTCCTAGCCCACATTACGGAGGCAATAAAACATCAAACGAAAAAATCAGCAAAGGAAAATCAACCCACTCAATGAAATATCAGTACGACAATGAGAAGATCCGAACACAAGAAGAAAGAAATAAAACAAATAGTCATCGCCCGCATTACGGAGGCAACAAGGTACAACCAACCATAACGAAATTGATTTAAGAACTACTACTACATGAGGAGCATGACGGCAATTGACCGAGCTCTACCTCTTCGTCGTCCGTTGCCGTATCCCCATCGGTCTCCTCGCCATCAAAACACTCCCCGGAAATGAGGGCATCAAAGTTGGTCGTATGAGCACCAACGCATGTCAGCGTCTTAAGCCGAGCGGAGAACTCGGCTACTTTAGCGACCTCGTGAGCATCCGAGGCCGCTTTACGGCGAGCATCGTCGAAGGGAAGCGCACGTGCTTCGATCATAGCCGCCGAAGCATCGTACCTGGATCGGGACAGACGGAAATACTTCAGCAACATATTGGCTTGGTTTACCAACGATTTTAGTTTACCGAGGTATTTTTCCTTTACATGCCAATACCGATCTAAACGACGCTCCTGAACCTGTATGACATGCTCGGCGCGACGAACATATTCACGAAAAGAGGACGTCTGGGTTTTCAACTTGGCCCTAAGTCGGGCACACTGATCGAGCAACTTGATGTTTTTGCCCAATAAAATGATGTAAGGCAAATTGGCATGCCCTTCACTAGCCGTACCAGATGAGACCTCATCCCGGGCAGCACCAGTAGGTCCTAGCCCCGGACTAACTAGGCATAGAGAACCAGCCTGGTGCGACATAGCATCATGTGCCTAAAAAAAAATGGGGAAGAACGGAAGAGATAAATATTCATCCGCAAATAAAGAAAAGACAGGGAAGTAGAAGAACAAAGATTTTTATACAAGCTACAAGTAAAATGACAAAACAAGCTACTCAATCATTAATCCGACAGCCCATCAACAGACACTGAGGTCTCTACGTTATCAGCAAAATGAATCTCTCGCAACGAGGCAATTTGCGTCCCCAAACGTTCCTGCACGACCACATCCACTTGGTTCAAAGCAGCCGTGGTTTCAGTTACCCCGGCCATAGCATCAACCATGCGCTCTGCCCGAGCAACACCACTCATCCCTTTTACATGTTCGAGCACCTCTAATGCGCGACTTCTGGCCCAATACGCTTTGGTGAAGGATAGCAACAGGTCCGCGTCCTCGAAAACGGCCCCTAGAACCAAGTTCAAGCTCGTCACCCGGCCTCGGGCTTCATCACCAGAGTGCCAAAGCACACCAAGAAGCTCTTTAGCCTTTCCCTTGTTTGCCGTATAATGGGCTGTCTTCTTGCTGAACTTCTCTCCCAAGTCACGTAATCGAATCGACAAGTTTGAAATATGAATATTCAGACCCTCGATTTCACGATGAGCAGAATTCAGTTCAGAAAGTAGGGACGCCTTAGATCTTTCAAGACCATCTATAACATCGCCTACACTACGAATAGGCGAGGTCCAGACCACCATGGCAAAGGGGTTAACAGATACCTGACAAGATTTTGTTTTTACATCCTTCAAAAGACGACGAACCACAAACAAGGAAATTAACCAGAGAAACCAAACAGAAAGAAAAAGGAGCACCTATATTATCACTTCCCAAAAGAATATATTTCTAGATACAAAAGAAACCCTCACTTAGGGTACTAAAAGACTTTACAATAATCTACATAGAAAATACTGCAAGTTAATGGTCAAGGCTCCACCTGATGAGATGCGGGTGGGGGAGTAGCAGTAGCAACAGGCCGAGGTGTGGATGGGGCCGACACAAAATGAGGACGGAGCGCTGTCGAAGTCATCTGCCCTGGAAGCCGGGGGAGCTCCTCGTCCCGAAGATTCTCCCAGTCTAGGGGTTTCGGCGGTGCACCATGAGGACAGGGATACACCAATTCCGTCCACGCCCGATCCGACAAAGGAACTTTCGCGAAATTGAGAGCACGAACATGAGCGCAAAAGACGGAAAAGTTGGCTATCATTGCAAGCTTGGTCCGCTCCTCCGCTTGCGCCACCTTCAGAGCAGCGACCTCGGATTTTTCGGCCTACACGTCCTCCGCCATGAGCAGATTATCAGCCTCTAATAGGTCATATTTCTCGACCATAAGCTCTTTATCGGCTTCCAGCTTCTTCACCTCCTCGGTCACACGTAGGTTATCCCCTACCATCTGAATTTTCTCCTCTGTCATGGCTTTATTATCCGCAATCAGCCTCTCCTTCTCAGCCTCAAGTACTGATAGCTGATCCCTTATCTTCCGAGCGTTCTCCTCGACTATGGCCTTATTCTCGGCAATCACCTTCTCTTTCTCAGCTTCTAGCGCTGTCAGCTGATCCTTTAGCACCACGGTGCCCACGAAAGCCTGTAATCAAAACATTAGATACCGGCCAACTAAGGGCATAGCACACTATAACAAGACACGCGAAATGTACCCGAAGCGCATCATTGTTGGCCTGCTCAATGACCAACACTGTAGGCCGAGCAGCCATCTCCTCTGCATCCTTGAAAAGAAGGGGCTTAAGAGCAGTATACCCCATCCTTAAAGCTCGAGGCTGCTCCAGCAATTTCCCCTTACACCGATCAATGTAACGGGTCATCGCGACCCCGTCCACCAACCCCTCTTCAGGTGCCTCGGGAACCTCGTCCTCGCCACCCATCACAACATCCACGGCAGTCTCTTTGCCGGCTTCCACCTCCTCCCTCACCTCCTCCTCCGAAGGACCAGTCTCAGGGGCCCTGTGCTCGCTCACATCCTTAGTACGGGTGGGCGAGATAACAGGCAGGTCCATCATGTCCTCGGTACGGATAGGCGAGATGACAGGCAGGGTCATCGTATCCTCGCCCATGTTCACCAAGAGGTTGATATGTCCGAATACGTTATCGAACGACCCCTGAAACACAATAATACCCATAGACCGGGCAAGAGCAAGGGTAACCAATGAAGAAGTCAATAGCTGAAACAGGATGACAAATAAAGCAAGGAACAAGGGAATTAAAAAACAACAATTCACAAAACAACAAATATATATACACGTACGTCGACATGAGTGGAAGCTCCCTCGGAAGAAGCAACCAACGCCGCACCAGTACCAACATCGGCACCCTCCTCACTCGCCGATGTCTCTGCCCCTCTAGCCCTCTTCGGGGTCCCAACAACGGGGTCCGATGCTCGACGCTTCGAACGAACATGCTTTTTCCCTCCGCGAGAGGCACTTCTAGCCTTGACAATTTTGAGGAAGTCCTCCTCAGTCTCTGTAGGAATCTCGGGCTCAGGATTACCCCTTGTCACTGGCCCCGCGGGATAACCTAGCAGCATGGGGGCCGTACGGCTTGCCGGATCCTTCATCGGACCAGTCCACCACCAATTCCAGAGGGCCAAGAGAGCTTCAGCATTGGAAGCACCGAGGTCTGGAATATCGGGAGCCGTTGTCGCAGGGCCAGGAATCTGGTGTCCAGCACAACCCCACTCTCCGGAAGCAATCACAACATCAAGGTTACGCTCCTTGTTGGTATCCGGCAGACCGATCACAAGCCGAGAGAAGGAGCGCAAAGTCTTCAAATATGAGCTGTGGCGCTCGAAACTCAAACTGTAGACCCCAAATATATCTTTCAGTTCGATAGGTATCCCGGACAACTCCTACAACCTTCGAATATCGTTTAGTGTGCGGTAACCATTCAGGGCTAGCTGGGCCGGAGCGATCTGGACGGCCTCAAAGAACGAAGCCACCCAATCAGTAAAAGGAAGTCTGAGACCTCCAGTAAAGAACGCCGAAGAACGAACGGTTACCTCACCGGCCGGAACAAATCCCATGACCTCCTCATCTGAGACAGGCAGCCGAATGTGTATGTCGGCAGGTATTCCGGCGAGCTTCTTAAAGTCCTCTTCCACAAATGGGCCAACTTGGGCCAGGCATTGGGCCAGAATTTCCTATTCAAACATCATCCAAAACTCCATCAATATATTAACAAAAAAACACTTGACACAAGCCCCCCCCCCCCCCCAATTTACCCGAAACCCTACGTTTTACCATCAACTCAACAAACGGAGATCCTAGACGTAAAGAAAAACCATCAACCACCACCCTAGATAGACATATACTAGCAAACAAGACCTTATATATCACTGCCACATACATGACCACAACAAACAATCGAATACGGAAACTAAGCCCAAAAGGGTACACAAAACCCTATAAAAATAAGAAACCACTTACAGTCATAATTACGAGCAAGCAGGCGAGAACAGCAGTAAATCTATGAGCAACCAAATGAAACCCTGGATAGAGAGGCAAAAAAATGTTTGGCGGGAAAAGCAAACCCTAGAGAGAGAAAATAAGAGAGATTTTGTTTCAGAAAATTATGAGATAAGACCAAGAGGGATTACTTAGCACAGTTACAAGGAGTGAAGCCACAGAAAGAATAAAATAATAACCGTCCTTTCGTGTGACAGAGGTTTACCTTTTTCCCACCCACAGAAAAAATCCCCAACTGCTGCTATTTTCAACAAATCAACGCTCCAGATCTGGCCACGTCAGATCAAGTATCCCACTAACCAATGCAGTTCACATCATTACACCCATATAAACGGCCAGTGGACCCTACCATAAAAAGCTTCCAGCATACGCTACCAATACTATCAAACCAAGGATGTTCGCCGATTAAGTTTCTCGACGCCACACCGTGTCTTACCCGAATAGCACACCGAACAAGGTGGACGGAGACCATTCCTAGCTCGACGGCATTTAAGCATCAAGTCTAACAACGCTCTCCGGGGGGATAACCACGGTACACCTTGCTCGGTGTCCGACATTGAGAGACATCGAATGATATCAACATAATGGCAAAGCAAATGAAATAGACAGGATCGAGTTGCAAAACGCAAGTTTTATTCATCCACAAAGGGGGATACAAACAAACCAAACAAACCAATGTCTCAACTCCTTTTTCATCCTTTACAGTTGGTGCTTCCGAGCCATCAATCACTGCATTCCAAGTTATTTCATGATAGAACATAAAAATTGGACCCGAATATATCTATTCGGGTACGAATTGACCCACCCATCATAGGGGAATATCCAATGCTTGAGTGGGTTATCCCATGCTTTTCTTTGAGAATAAAAGTGGATATCACTAAAACCCCAAGCCCACTTAATTAGGGACCCATGTCTGAAAAATCCCATGAGATGAGACATTTGTCAACATCCTAGGAGGCATAATTGCCTATAAATAGCCCAGTATCCCGCCTAAAAGAAGGACCATAAAATATACCTCAAAAATATAGAGAGAAGGAGAGAAAAGATAAAAACTTGTCAGAACGTATCACATCAATAGCCTAACCGAGCAAGGCAGAAAAACGAGCACCGAAGAGAAGAGAAAGATCACGTTCAGAATCAAACAGCGAATCCGAGCATAAATATAGTAATAGAATTGTAGTCCGAACAATGGCAATTGCCGAATAAGAATAAAGATCAAGAAGTGTTCATCGTTTATTGTCAATCCATAATAATATCATTGTTGAAAAGGCTAACATCACCGACCAAAGTTATGGCTTTATCACTTCATCCAATTGCATGATGAATGCCTTCATCCATAACGCATAATTGCAACCTCCTTTCATTAGAGATGACTTGTGAACATGACCCTCCTTCTCTCATTAGATCCATATTTGTTAGAGTACATGATCCACACTAAATAATTTTAAGTGTGAGGTTTTGAAATCAATTGAAATAAATAAACGCCTATATACTTTAAGATGCATTTACGCTTTCAGTTGCTAGTGAAGTTTCAGTTCTGTTAAGATTTTATTTGCAACTGAATATTAGTTATAAGGACTAAAATGTATAATAAATTACTTTTAAATGAAATAAACATAAGACATTTGTTAATAGAGTTCGAGATAAATCAATTGTTTATTCGTTCGGCACTTACCCAGATTAATGATATAGCAAAGATTTACAGAATGAAACTCAAGAATTATAAAATATGTGACTCTCCCACTTGTTTTTGCCTATCTCATAGCTACTCGTATCTCTCCGCTATCATCAATAAATCTAACGACATCTCGGCATTAATATTCTCTCAAAGTGTTTCCACATTATTCTCTAAGATATGAAATACAAATCTGAATACTTAACTTGCTCAATAGCAATACATGTGTTTATATATCACACTTACACAACCATATATTAATTATTTAAAACTTAGATAACAAAGTTTTAATTGTAATAGATCTTTCAAATCAACATGTTATCCTTTTATCCATTGCCATATCTTTACGACTAATATCTTCTCTTCATATAATCTCAAATGCTTCAAATCAATTCACGTTTGTAACATTTCAAGCAGTATCATATCTAGATAGATGAATCAAACTAAACATGAAGTTCAGAATTACATGATAATACTTTTCAGTTGCATTCGCCAGTTGTAACTAAAAGTGCAGCTGTTCATGATATTTTACTTGTTTAAAATATACTATAAGTAAGACCATTCGTCCATTTAAACAATTAATATCATTAGAAATACAAATTGTTATTTTCTAATACAATGACAATTCAAAGAGCTTATTAGATCTTATAAAATAGGTTATAACACTCAAAATAACCAACTTGTGATTTAGCGTAACACTACTCTTGGTGAGAGACGTTCCTATTGAGATTTTAAGCAAAATTTTAGTGCTCGGAAGTTCCCAAAAGCGTAGAGGCATTTTTTCGAAGTCTTTACAATAGATGGCCATGAAAAGGTAGGACGGGGATGCGGTTTTGTGGAGGGTTTCGGGTTTCCGAAGGAAGGAGAGGCGAATGAGATGGGTCCATTACTAGAGGAAGAAGCTTTCGAAGGAAAATCCATACCGAGAGGAATCCACTTGAAGGAACACTCTATGCTCAAAAAGGAAAGGGGGTTCAACACCATTTTACTCAATAAACTCACTAACAAAATAGTTGTATTAAATGGGTTGGGAAGAGAAAAGGAGAAAAGAGGGAGAATTTATCTCTAAGATATTCTATCAAACACCTAGAGAGCACTCGCCAAGCTAAAAAAGCATTACGGGAGATAGTTTTCACCACTAAAGTTCAAATCTTTAATAACAGCATATTGTTACACAAATTCAAACTCAGGAATCAAAATTTTAAGGTAGCTAACATTAGCCCTCCCTTTAGGCTCGTTTATTTATCTTCAGTAGTTGAAAACTCATTATATAGAATTTCACCGTCTTAACTTTTTTTCAAAAGCATTGTTTCAATTTAGCACTCTCTCCGTACTTTGATTATTTCCCCTTTTTAATTTGCACAAATATTAAGAAAGTGTAATGATTGTACTTATAGTACCAAATTCACTCACTTTTGGTCAAATCAATATTTGTCATGTCATTTTTTGTCATATTTTATAATAAATAGAGGGGCTAATGTGTAGTTCAATCATTTATATTACTATTTTGTGAAGGTAGCAGTTATTTAGGAAGGTTCTTATATAGTATAAGAGACAATTATTTAAGCAGTAAGAACAATCACAGATGTTCATGTATAAGTCCATATGTTTGGTATAATAGCTTAAAGTTCAGGAAACCATCGGATAGCAGTTCATGTATGATAGAACTAATTTTATATAGTAAATTGTGAGCAAACCAATTCACCATAGCTCATGTAAGCTTCAATGATTTATGGGCCCACGTGGTTGAATGATTTAATTGTTTTATGAATTACATTAAATTATACTACCATGAAGCTGGAAGACAAATTTTATTTCTTTTAGGGTCTATTTTTATTTTTATTTCTAATTTGAATAAAAATTATCAAAAGAGGTTTACCCTTAATTTTATTTAAAAAAATTCTATTTATTAATTGGATTTTCACTTATTTTGGCAATGATTGAAATCATTTTTTGTTTCTGTAATCGGTTTTAAATCTTTTTTTTAAAGGATAAATTAACAAAACATACTACTTTTTAAACTAAATTACAAAAAACATACTCTTACAACTTTTCATTATCAAAAACATACCAAACAAATTTAAATTTAATGTTACTTATTTTTTTTTTTATCTCTCTCATTTTACTCTCTCTCTCTTTCATTTTTCTTTATCATCAATTCTTCTATATATCTCTTCATTCTTTTCTCTCACCAATTTTTCTCTTTATCTCTCTCTGATCTTACTCTCTCTCTCCTCCATTCTTCTATGTATCTTTCGTTAATATTACACTCTATCTCTATTCCTTCATCCACCACGAAAACTCATCACTAACTATCGAATACCATTTAGATTATATAGATATCCATATACATATAAATACAGCTATATACATACGTAATACACAAATATTACATTATTTGATACCCCGTAATATATGAAAAATATATGGAATTGGTGAGATTGTTTTCTATTTATTGAGTTTTGAGACTATTGTAAACATTGTGAGTTTCAAGTTGAAAGAGAAGAATTTATATGTATAATATTGAGAGAAATTCATATGTAGGGTATGAAGTTTTAAAATTATGGTATGAAGTTTTGAAATTAGGGTATGAAGTTTTGAAATTAGGGTATGAAGTTTTAAAATTAGGGTATGAAGTTTTAAAATTAGGATATGAAGTTTTAAAATTAGAGTATAAAGTTTGGAAATTAAGATATGAAGTTTTTGAAATTAGGGTATGAAGTTGTGAAATTAGGGTATGGAGTTTTAAAATTAGGGTATGACGTTTTATAATTAGAATATGCATATTTTGTGAGTTTTTAATCATTTTTAGAGAGAGATATGTGATTAGCACGTGTTAGAAAGAGGTGTGATTATCGTGTGTTAGAGAGATATATACGATTAGAGAGATATATGTTAGGTTAGAGAGATATGTTAGATTAGAGAGAGATGTTAGGTGAGAGAGATATATGTTAAGTTAGAGAGAGAGATTAGATTAAGAAATAATAAGTATATATAGGTATGTTTTTGGTAATTTAAATTATTAGGGTATGTTTTTGTTAATATAATAGGGGTAGGGTATGTTTTTGTTAATTGCCTTTTTTTTAAATGGTTGTAAAAACATAACTTATTTATCTTAGACAATATGTATTTTTGAAAAATGTGTGTACTCGATGTATATTTTAACACCTAAGCCAAGTCTAAGTTTATACACCTCTTTTATTTTAGAGTTTAATTTTAGTTCAATTCTTTTGACTCCTAAACATTATATGTATCGTAAATTTTCATATCTGAGGTTTTTATAATGTTGAAATACTCGTAAGTATACGTTATCAGTCGCTTTTATAAATTGGTCTAATGAAGTATAAACATATTCGAATTTTACTGAACACAAAATTGAAAAATAACGTTCCTTCCACGTACATTATGCTAGATTTCTGACCCATGTGCAACGTCATCGGAAACAGATCGATCAATAATAGGTTTGTTGAGAATTGTGCCTTGCTCAATTTTAATATCTCTAAGGCATGAATTGTTAGGTATTGTTGTCTCTGACGATGCATGCATTGAAGAACCACGAAGATTCGAAGAAATTGTGGATACATGTTGAGCAATGATGAAACCAAAAATGAATATACCATGATAAATATAAATAGGGCCGGTCCTAGGGCTTTTAACACCTAAGCCAAGTCTATGTTTTTACGCCTCTTTTATTTTAGAGTTTAATTTTAATACAATTTTTTTGACTCCTAAAAATTATACGTAACACAAATCTTCATATCTGAGGTTTTTATAATGTTAAAATACTCATAAATATATGTTAATAGTTGCTTTTATATAGCGGTCTAATGAAGTATAAACATATTCGAATTTTATTGAACACAAAATTGAAACAATAAACAAAAATAATGTTGTCATGAGGTTATGAATCCTTAGACATATATAGTGATGCAAGCTTAGAGTGTGCACCATAACCAATTGGACTGGAAGGACTATGTGAAAGAAAGGCGTTATGTATATATATAAATTATAAGACTACCAGAGTTTCTTAGGTAAAAAAAATTCCTTTTACCTTTTCCGACCTTGGCGCCTAAGTGACTTGGCCGTTTTGGCTTACTATAGGGACGACCCTGAATGTAAAGTAAATAACATAACCATTAACAAGTAATGATATTATTTCGGTACAAACTCGTGTAACAGTTACCACAAGTTAGCTTTTTTTATATAATTCCTTAAAAGTTCATCTAGGAGGCTCGGTATTTGCTAATTATATATAAAAATCCAACTCATCTTTATTCGCTTGAACCTAACCACCGGTAAATACCAAACTTTGATATAATATAAATATTGTACATGCATGTCAAAAACTATACAATTCGGTCGAGTTCAAATAACTTATTTGCACAACTAATCTCAGAATTCTAGTTTACTGCAACTTTTAAGCAAATAAGTCTTTATTTGACCCTAGTTTATTCAAACAACAAGCCAGTAGCATCGTCATGTAAAAGGAAACATCCTTAAAAAGAAAAAAAGAAAGAAGAATATACATCTTAGGGTCAACCATGGCGGAGGATGTTGATCGTAGATTCGGAAGAAAGAGATCGAAAGCGTTGTTGTGTTTATAGTTCAGCCAACACATGCTTATTGTTATATTACATTACGCAGATGATTAAATGTAAAAATCTTGTTCTGATAACAATATATATGTAAAAAATTGCATAACTCTGTTCTACTATCACAATATATACAAACATATGAAACCCATGATATATGAGATACAAAGTAATCAATTTCGAAGTACCTAACTATTAAGGAAACAACTACTATACATAATAAATGGCCAAACCAATTGGAAAGAATCAGCCGTAATTGATGAAATAGTTATAATATTGCAGCCAATCTTAGTTTATTTGATTGAATCACTAAAAAAAATATAATAATAATAATTGCATAAAAAATCAGAATTGTACCTTTGAGAGCTTTAGTTGATGATAATGGAATTGAGAGGGAGAGCAGGGTGAGGGAGTAATTGGGGGGGGGGGGGGGGGGGGGGGGGGGGGGTGTTCATCATTTGGTGGTAAATTTTGTGGTGAAATTTTTTTTTTTAAGTTTCCGCTGAAAATAAAATTTGTACTTCTGAAAAATAAGTTTTTCATCTTACAACTTAATATTCACCGCCATATTACTTTTTGATACATGATATTTTTAGCTTATAATATAAATAATCAAATTATACATGATATTTTTAGCTTATAATATAAATAATCAAATTATTTATGACTTCAAAATATGTATTTTGAGAATCCAACTTTCATTTTAGACCCGGACACTATTTTTCATTAATAATTTGTATGAATAACGAATAGGGGCGCCCTAGGCCAAATCGGGTAATACTTGGGCAATGTGTTCGGAAAAAAATTACGGACAATATCTGCTTCAATTCTAACTGAACCCGTAAAATAATAGCGGGTCGGAGTGGGACGGATTGACCTCAATTCTAACTCAACCCGTAAAATAAATAGCGGGACGGATTGATAAAATATAAATTCAACCCAACTCAACCCAACCCGTTACAATTAAAACCCCAACTTAGCCCAACCAAACCCGCAAAATAAATTATGGGTTGGGGCGGGTTGAGTCTCTTAAAAAAAAAATTTGGTCATTTATTTTTCATAGTTTGCATAATCAACCTCAATTTTAAAATAAATCGAATATTTCAAAGAGAAATATAAATTAAAACCAATGAAAATACGTTTAGAACATTCGTGAACAATAATAAAACTAAAATATAACAAGAATAAAATGTTGATATTGTTGTGTGACATATTAGCTCGTTATAGATATATGTATAGATATAGAGAGAGGTATGAGAGACAACAATAAAAGAGACTTTATTAATCAGAATGTATCAATACAAGGGGACCCTAACCTTCTTTATATAGAAGAGGTTAGGGTTATACAAGATAGAAAGCCCAACTTAGGCCCACTATGAGTAAGGCCCAATAGTCCAATAATATCCTACAACACTCCCCCTTTGGACGTCTTGAATTCTTCGTCTTCATGCAGTCGATCTGAGTCGAGTTCATTCACAGTGCTAAACACATAAAAACCTTAGGGCCGGAAAACCCGGTGTGGGACAAAACCGGTACCTAAGAGAAATTGTGTAGCCGAATGATATATGCCAAAATACTATGTAAGTAACTAACCACAAAACATGTGTGCCTCATCAAAACCTTGCCAGAGCAAACCCAATGAGAAAATCTTTGATCACACTGGTAGTAGTAGAGACCAACCACAAAACATGTGCCTCATCAAAACCTTTCTAGAGTAAACCCAGTGGGAAAAAACCTCTAGTCGAAGGACAAAAGAGTACACAGTGGTAAGAAGTATACAACAAGATACTCCCCCTAATTTCGGCAATCTTAAGTGAGATAAGATGGGAACGTGTCTCGCTAAGAACCTTGCCAAGGAAAACCCAGTGGGAAAAAAACCTTGGTCTAAGGACAAAAAGAGCACACGAGCAATTAGTGTGTGACTAGATGCTCCCCCTCACTTGCACACGACAGGGTGCGAGGATTTCGACTAAGTTGTAATTAGTGTAATAAGCATTCACCTGAATGCTCTCCCTCACTTGCACACGGCAGGGTGCGAGAATTTCGACTAAGTAGTAATTAGTACAATAAGCATTCACCTGGATGCTCCCCCCTCACTTGCACACGACAGGGTGCAAGGATTTCATATTTCAAGAAAGAGTACGAGCATTCGACTGGATGCTTCATTTACTTGCACACGGCTGAATGCAAGAAAATCTAACATGGAATAGAACGAGCATTCGACAAGATGCTCTTAAACTTCATATGTGAAGATTTATTTCGGCAAGAAATGCAAAATAGCATAATCTAGTCATGTCGCTCTTGATCGATAACAACAAGTTGTCCTCGAATAAGACAAGTGTTTTATCTGGATCGTGAGACAGAGCATATGTAATTCAAATATGGCTAATACGAGCTCGAAGCCATATACACTCTCTAGTCGTCTCATAGAGCACGAGTAGATCAGAATGAATCGTTTGGAGTCGTTACAAGACCTCCAAGATATTACCTTATTCCTAATGGTAAAGACAGACCATGTTAGGAATATCCCTTATGCGGGTCTGATAAGTAACCGGCATCGGTATAACCGAAAAAGGGTTGCGTTAATTCGAGTACCGAAGGGGGTAGGTACACTCGATGACGCAAATGGGATAAACTAGCCCACTTCCAAAATTACCATAAGGTAAGGGAATGTGTCTTTAGTGCCATTTCGATGGCAGCGTGTTAGCGCGATGCTGTGTCGAGCTATACCATTCACAGCAGACAAGATGTTCGTCCTAGTACATTAGACTAAGTACAATGATGCGGTTATTGTACTTAGATATGAACATCATGGTTCAATATCTCTTTGTCGTCTCATCAGGGACGGACCGGGTCTATATCAATGTCTAGTGATCGAACGATCATGGGAGAATCTGACGACTTAGCGTCATAATGACTAAAATGTCATAACACCTTCTGGGTGTAGTATGAATCATGAACTTAGATTCAATCTTTACGGGACTCGATCATCGGGCCGAGTCACTACCATGTCTTCCCAAGATCCTTCATCTCGAACGGCAAATCCAAAACGTGGATTGCTTCATAACAAGCAAGGGCATAATACTTGTTCAAGTATCCCAAGCTGATAAAGTACTCACTTAGGCGGTATACCACATCCGCTCGGATTATATTAATCCATATAGTGAACGTCTCAGTCAATTGTGATCATGTTCCGTGGTCAGGAACTACTCGATTTAAGTACATGAAGTCGCACAGGGACCTTCATCTCTATCTCTTTGTCTAAATTCCCATAGAGATAAAACAATGACCACAATCACATGCTGCATAATCAGTTTTTGGAAACTACTAAACTGATAAAGTATGGGACCGTTATAACGTCCATTACGAGGAAATCAACCATCTCGTAATCAATTCCAAGATGTGAGAGAAGCTTGCGCTACTAGGGGAGCATTCTACAATCTCATTAATCTCATCACTTTTCCTTACGAATAACTAAATAAACAAACTCATTTAACATTGGTGGTGTTGGAGCTACAGGTCCGAACACACTTTTGCTAAGGAGTCTACTTGGATTGCAAGTTTCCATTAGTACAGTCTATTCTCCGTTGACTTCAGGCAACGGTACATGGTTCCCTGTCATAATTTGTTCATATTATCAGTCTTCACTGAATATATGAACAAGAAATCAATGACAGTCTCATTTCCCTTCAATATCGTCTAAGATATCATGATCGACAGATATTTCGAGATTTTTAGGATGAGGAGGAAATCACACATCTTCTTGCTCATTTATAATCTCGCACGACAAACGAGTTTCAGTTCACCACCTCTGGTGCTGAACGAATTTGGAACGGGTCAACTTTCTCGTATCTTGGGAAGGACGATAGACTGACGGCCGACGGCAGCGTCCTTTGCTTGGCGGGTTCGGCCAAAGCAACGTGTTACGACAGGAACACGGTGTCCGACAGGGACGTCTATCCTTGCAAGCATTTTGCAGCATGTATAAATGATCTCGTGACATCTCATAAAATTATTAAATGCGTTTGACATTTAGTTAGACTTGAGGGATTCTATGCACTTACTTATCACTAAGTGCAATTTTGGGGATCAAGCTAAGACTGAGTGGGTTATGCCACGTTACTTCACGTCATTCCTTATCAACGGTAACGTGCAAATCTCCCCTAACGACGGGGAGAACAGTCTTAGCGATGCCACTTTCGCATATCATGCGGTAAAGAGATCGCTTGCCAAGTTTACTCTATCAAATGATAGACAGAAGATTCATAATCGACTTATGTCCCCTTCAGAGGTCCATATTTTGAACGCTATAGCGGCTCAATCAAAATATTAATTAATCACTCCAAACACGTGTTAATATGAGACTTCTGGCTCATAACCAGTAACCAGCTGGTACGCATATGGTGTTTGAGTGTCTATGGGCCTCATGACGGACCAATGCAGCAAAATAGCAAAACCCCACACGGAAATATAAATCTTGGTGCGCAAGACCAAGAAATTCGTGCAATCATTTGCAGTCGCATCATCAAACTTTCCGTGAGTCCATTTGGCTCTGAACATAATCGACAGGATGTTCAATTTGAATTTCCAAACTCAAGTAATTCAAATCGAAATTTCGATTTTTTACTATTCGGAATTATCAAGTAAACTAGACTTTTCAGGATAATCCGGATCATGAACCATCAACCTAATGATAGGGCTAAAAGTTTGGGAAATGCTGCATTTCTGTGGACAATAATAATCATGTGACCTTATTGTCGATGCATCAACCATAACCATTTATATTTATGGTCCGTCTTATGGTTGGATAAGTCCAAAATAACTCCTTTAATTCTTTACAAGAATTCTACGAGTTCATTTTGTGATCTTTACACATACTAGTCTTTCAAAGTGAGCATTAGTGGCATGAATTTCGGATTAATCACGAAATATATTCTCAACGAGAATCCAAATGCAATGCGATTATAAATCAAATATCGTCTTTTGACCCGGGAATATCTCATCCGGTCAATGCCACAATATCAAAATGCTTTGATCAATTGACGACAGGCGAATGATAGTATAGACAATCATGTCTTAACATCTAAATCATTTATCATTTCGACGACAGGCGAAATGATAAGTTAAATTTAAATGCTTTTAAAAATTATGATAGAAACCACTTGAAAGACATTTCAAATCCTCTAAAATACACTTTTGGTCGTATTGAATGGAGGCTATGTAAAGAAATTTTAATTCTTTCATGAGCTATTACCAGATAACACTGGTTTTCTCGAATATTTTATAACTCAACAAGTTACGGCAGGACCTACATGAGTATAAGACCTCATATTTGACAAATCAATTTGGTTTTTACCAAAGATTTTGATTTGGAATGACAGGACCAGAATCATTGTCACAAAGGACTCTTTTAGGCAAGTAGTTGGTGAAATTATGTGGTACACGGTTACCCACTATTTCCAAAAAAAATCAACTACCCCACAAGTATTGCATAAAATTTCATAATTTAAAGTTTGGTCACATTTGTCAAAGGAATTTGCTCAAAACACTTTAAATTATTTCGAGAAATTTCGTAAACAGGCAAACCATAATCCAAAAGTATGTTCAAATGGAAAAATCATAATCCAAATGGAAAAACATAATACAGATGAGCGAAAAAATGGCTCAATGATTTATCAAAATCAATAAAGAAAGGTACCAAACTTATTTGAGCCACAAAACCGGGGGTCTCAAGAGTTTCCTTTCAGTTATCTTTAACCACATTAGCATCGGTTTTTTCACCTTTATAATAGTTTTGAACTATTTAAGGAGTAACCATGCATGACCGTTGTCTTTATTGCATAGAGTTTCCTCCTTGAGCATTATCTCTTGCTTTGTGACAACGGTTCATATTATTCCTTTCAATTAATGTCTTGAAGCCACAGGTTTTCGATTTTGACGATTGTCTAAAATCTGGCTTGGCTAAGCGATTCATCGGGATCGCGACAGTTCGAGACAAATAACACTTGTCTCGGTTCTCGATTCGTGGAAAAAAAATGTACACGAAGAGCATTAATATAAGGCAAACAATTCGCCATTGACCCAATAGGATTAAAACTACTCACCGGGGTAATTTTCTTATCCAATAACAGATGGGCGATAAAGGAACATGGTGAATATAAATTCACGATACTGCTTATGGAATACAATTTCCAAGCTAGTATTTTGTTGAAGGATTGCTCCAATATGTCAATTTCAGACATTTTTTCACCATAGACGTCATCACGTCTCAAATATGACGGCGGAATAAAATCAATGCCTTAACATTCATCATGATGGTAACAACAAACTCGTGTTTTACTCATCAAAGATGGCATCCAAAAAAAATTTGGGCATCACATTTTCACACATCAGGGTGAGTAACATGTGGTGATGGATTAAAATCAACATTTAAACAGTTATTTCGCAAGTATGTTTTACGATTTTTCTCATCATAGATGGTATCCAACATGTGTTGAGAGTTTGGATTATTTATCATATAAAATGACTGGTTTATATTTTTATGGTTTGCACAAGCACAAACTTTTTTTCGAAACGACGGGTTCGAAAACATTAGTTTTGCTTTTCATGTGAATCGGTTCTCATTGATCGAACGACGGGTCGATACTGAAACACCAATTCAGCGAAACATACATCACTATATAAACACACTCGGGGAAATTATTATTTAGTCAACCCCTTTCGGTAGCTCTATTTGAACACGGCCAGGAAAGACGGTGAGGGGGGTGGGCACGAATGCCTCTTAAAAACCGACCTCATTGGGAGAACGACTTCCGCCTTTATCTTTCCTAAACATCGTATCCAAATAGGTGAGCCTATTTGGAGAATATTCATAATTTTTCCAACTTAAATGTGAATATATACGATTTTCGCTTTTTATATATGGCAATAATATTAACAATATAGACAATATCTATCTAGATTAACCACATATATATAAACAGACAGTAAATATATTTTAGGATCTATCTAATCATGCAGTAGATTTGGTGTTTTAAACAAATCAATTTAAGATTATCAATCAATCCATAAAGATTCTAACATATCAAATCAAATTAATTTAAGATTATCAATCAATCCATAAAGATTCTAACATATCAAATCAAATCAATTTAAGATTATCAATCAATCCATAAAGATTCTAACATATCAAATCAAATCAATTTAAGATTATCAATCAATCCATAAAGATTCTAACATATCAAATCAAATCAATTTAAGATTATCAATTAGATCTAATCCAATAATTTACTGGCATATTTGATATTTATATATATGATAATATCAAAAAGATATGATTATGCTAACAAGATATCAATCAATTATCCATGTTTATCACTATATTAATAATTCTATACATGGTAGTTTTAACATGCAAGCAAACAATATATTTTTAATTACCAATCAATTCTATATATGGTAAAAAAATATTTTAACATGCAAAGGGGTTAAATTTACATGGAAACATATCAATTTATTCAATTAACATGCAATTTTTATTCGCTTGTCTTTTAATAAAAAAAATTATATGCATGTGTGTGTATATATACCAAATATTATATCTTATCAACCATATGTACTGTTTTCGTATAAGTATTATACTACAGGACCATGCGTGTAATTACAGCAAACTATATATCTATTTACAGCGTTATTACATAAACAATCCAGAATTTCAGACAAGTTTCAGTTTAGTCCTTGAGTAATTTATAAAATAGTTTACAGCTTTCAGATAATTACTAATCAGTACATACGTTTCAGTTAGTTGCAGATTTAATCCGACAGATTAATACATGTTTTACAATTTATGATTTTCGGTTTGTAAATCGATTATACATGTAATAAGTACACATACATACCATACCAAGACATATACTATTGGACAAAAATAAACTATTTGTTCATACATACATGGTAACAAAAGTGCTGGTTAATTCATACACAGTCAAGATAAAAACACACGCATGGTTTATTCAGAGTTTTCAATTACAAAAAAAAACCAGTAACAAGTAGTTATGTTATGCACATGCGTACCAGTAACATAGTTATGCACATGTTATGTTATTGTATTATTAACATGTTAAAAAATCGATAACTTTCACACGGTATGTTGGTGAAGGTCGATATAGCAAAATTCTAATAAAACCCGGATAAACCTCAAGGTTTATTTGAATCTAGAATCCGCACTTCGATCTCCGAGAGCAGTGCTGATAACGTGTTGTGTGACATATTAGCTCGTTATAGATATATGTATAGATATAGAGAGAGGTATGAGAGACAACAATAAAAGAGACTTTATTAATCAGAATGTATCAATACAAGTGGACCCTAACCTTCTTTATATAGAAGAGGTTAGGGTTATACAAGGTAAAAAGCCCAACTTAGGCCCACTATGAGTAAGGCCCAATAGTCCAGTAATATCATACAATAGATATCTTAAAATACACATAATATATATATATATATATATATATATATATATATATATATATATATACTTATAATTATAGATATATTGCGGGTTGAAACGGATCGGCGCGGATTAACCCGCGGGTTGTGAAGCTCAACCCTAACCCAACCCGTAAAATATATAGCGGATTGGGGCGGGACGGATTGATAGTTCTTTATTTGAATTTACTTTGATAGTTATTTATTTGATTGTCCAGATGCTATTAACGTAAAAATATTTGCATCATCCAAATTTACATGATTGAGTTAAAAAATTAGTTTACTTCTGGTGTAAGATATATGCGGTAAAATTTATTACTAAATAATTATATGAAAATATTATCTCTCTAATACAATATCTTGTTAGTTACAAAAATATTACAATTAAATTTAATCCCCTATCATGATCTCATTAGTAATTATCTTTTCCTATATTAATGATTATAATTGGACCTCATGATAGTAGACACCCCTATAGCCAAATCAAATTCAATTTTTAACCCAAACAATACATCACCTGACGAAATATGTCTCAGACTATTTGTCGGCTTGCAATTGTTTTTTTTAGACTGACAAAACACGGTAAATTCGTTGGTGGGAACTGATGCGACAAAAGTAATTCGTCACCGTTTCGTCGGCAGGAGTTTACCCCACTCCACAATTTCCTGCCGAGATTTTTCCAGACAAAATATTGAAATTCGTCGGGTTAAATTGACTTTTTCTGACAAATTTTTGTTTGGTCGCCAATTTCTTGTCGGCAGAGACAAATTTTCTTGTAGTGGTTCATACCATTTGTTTTCAATCTTATACCCTTCTTTTCTAAGTTCACACATTTTTTTCAAGTTCATATCTTTTTTTGAGTTTATACCCTTATTTTTCAATTTTATACAATTTTTTTCTTGAATTCGTATACTTTTTAGTTAATACTCTTTTTTCGAGTTCATACCCTTTTCCCGAATTCATACCATTTTTTCCGAATCCATTCTTTTTTTCCGAGTCCATACAATTTTTTCAAGTTTATACCCTTTTTTCTGAGTTCATACGTTTTTTTCGAGTTCATAATCTTTTTCCCCAGCCCATACCTTTTTTTTTTGGCTTTATACAAAATTTTGTATGATTTTTATTTTTATTTTTTGGAATAGTCGTATATTGTGAAAAAGTTAATTTTTCGTGAAAAGGGCCGTTTTTTGGTGGAGAATGACGTTTTTTTTTCGTGAAAAAGCCGATTTTTTATGAAAAACCCCGTTTTATTAAGAAAAGCTAAATTATTTTTCCTTTTTAATTTGTACAAATATTAAAAAACAAATTGATTTTACTTAGAGATTACAAAATTATTTGTGATTAACCATAGACTTTGTTCGGTTAAATCGTGTTTCTCAACGATGATTATTTAAAAGATTAAAGATGACAGTATAGACGAGCAGATATTTTTTATTGATTATTAAACAGTTTATCGATTACAGATCACTCTTGTTACAATATAATCTCAACTATCTAATGGTCGGTACGATATCCGTGTCTTGTTCTTCGGTATTTGTCTTCGGGTGCTCGAATTGACGTTGTATGCACATGTACTTTCTAGTGAGATAAGCTCTGAAAAATCTATATACTGATATGCCTTTTTCTGCTGAAAAATTACATCCTCTATTTTACTGTTATTTGACTTTAATTATAGGGGTACATCCACCGTAGGATGTTGACATGTGTCTCTTTCATCTGTTGATCATGTACTTTTAGTTTAGTGGTCTTCTATCATTTGGAAACAGTCTAGTGGATACTTGCCTATCTTATTTTATAAGGAAAAAGAAATATTATAGTCTTGTTCTATGACTGTTACTCATATTTGATGCGTTCCACATCCGTGATGACGAATACAAGTTATCTGATAATATTTTCATGTTGAATCAATTTGTGAACATTAGTAGATAGTATAAGATTTTAGGATGGAGTGAGTATAAATAATCATACAAGTCATATCTTTGTACTTATGTAATATGTAGTTTTTTTAATTGTGAGAGTTGGTAAGCATAGACAAAAAGAAAACAACAGCAAATAATGTGACAAATGTGATGACAAGGCTACCATTAATTCCAAAGACAAATAGTCAAGTCTCCTATGGTTTCGATGGTTATTTTTATTAAAATATCTGCCCACTCTCATATAGTATTTCGGTTAGGTGGCCTAAGCGTCAAATGAGTAGTTAGTTTAGTGATTTTTTAATGATAATAATATACACTAAAGGACTGTATGATATAGTTGTTAATATCTGGAGTTACTAAAATGTTTGTACATATTATTGGTGTAATTAATGAAAAAGATTTTTTTTCCTGTAATATTAAGAAAAAAATGTGTGAGTGTTGTGTGACATATTAGCTCGTTATAGATGTATATAGAGATATGTATAGAAATAGAGAGAGATATGAGAAACAACGGACGAAGTGTTTATTCATTAATATGATTGTACAGAGAGATACATCAAGAGACCACTGACACTCTTTATATAATAGAGGGTATGGTTACATATGCTAGGAAAGCCCAAGATAGACCCAATAGAGTAAGACCCAAGATGGCCAATAATATCATACAACACTCCCCCTTTGGACGTCTTGATTTCTTCGTCTTCATGCTGTCGATGTGAGTCGAGTTCATTCGCAGTGCTAAACATATAAAAACCTTAGAGATGGAAAACTCAGTGTGGGACAAAACCGGTAACTAGGACAAACTGTGTAGCCGAATGATATAGGGCGAAATTCTATGTAATTAACTAACCACAAAACAGTGTGCCTCATCAAAACCTTGGCAGAGCAAACCCAATGGGAAAATCTCTGATCGAAGGAAAAAGAGTGCAACAGTGGTAGTAGTAGGGGATCAACCACAAAACAGGTGCCTCATCAAAACCTTGCTAGAGTAAACCCAGTGAGAAAAACTTCTAGTCGAAGGACAAAAGAGTACATAGTGATAAGAAGTATACAACAGGATACTCCCCCTAATTTCGGCAATCTTAAGTGAGATATAATGGGAACGTGTCTCGCTAAAAATTTTGCCAAGGAAAACCCAGTGGAAAAAAACCTTGGTCTAAGGACAAAAAGAGTACACGAGCATGCGACTGGATGCTCCCCCTCACTTGCACACGACAGGGTGCGAGGATTTCGACTAAGTAGTAATGAGTGCAATAATCATTCACCTGGATGTTCCCCCTCACTTGCATACGACTGGGTGCAAGGATTTCATATTTCAAGCAAGAGTACGAGCATTCGACTGGATGCTTCATTTACTTGCACCCGACTGTATGTAAGAAAATATAACGTGGAATAAAACGAGCATTCGACAGGATGCTCTTAAACGTCATATGTGAAGATTTATTTAGATGATAAATGCTAAATAGCATAATGTAGTGATGTCTCTCTTGATCGATAACAACAAGTTGTCTTCTATGACAAGTGTTTTATCTGGATCGTGAGACAGAGCATATGTAATTCAAATATGGTTAATACGAGCTCGAAGCCATATACACTCTCTAGTCGTCTCATAGAGCACGAGTAGATCATAGTGATTCGTTTGGAGTTATTCCAAGACCTCCAAGATATCGCCTTATTCCTAATGGCAAAGACATACCATGTTAGGAATATCCCTTATGCGGGTCTGATAAGTAACCAGCATCGGTATAACCGAAAAAGGGTTGCGTTAATTCGAGTACCGAAGGGGGTAGGTACACTCGATGATGCAAAATGGGATAAGCCCTCATCCACAGTTACCTTAAGGTAATGGGAAAATGTCTTTTATGCCATTTCGATGGTCGCGTGTTAGCGCAATGTTGTGTCGAGCTATACCATTCACAATATACGAGATGTTCGTCCTAGCACATTAGACCAAGTACAATGATGCGCTTATTGTACTTAGATATGAAAATCATGGTTCAATATCTCTTTGTCGTCTCATCAGGGACGGACCGGGTCTATATCAATGTCTAGTGATCGAACGATCATGGGAGAATCTGATGACTTAGCGTCATAATGACTAAAACGTCATAACACCTTCTGGGTGTAGTCTGAATCATGGACTTAGATTCAATCTTTACGGGAATCGATCATCGGGCCGAGTCACTACCGTGTCTTCCCAAGATCCTTCATCTCGAAGGCAAATCCAAAAAAATGGATCGCGTAATAAAACATGCAAGGGCATAATACTTGTTCAAGTATCCCAAGCTGATCAAGTACTCACTTAGGCGGTATACCACATCCGCTCGGATTATATTAATCCATATAGTGAACGTCTTAGTCAATTGAGATCGTGTTCCGTGGTCAGGAACTACTTGATTCAAGGATATGAAGTCACACACAGACCTTTATTTATATCTCTTTGTCTAAATCCCCATAGAGATAAAACCGTGATCACATTCATGGCTGCATACTCAGTTTTTCGGAAACTACTAAACTGGTAAAGTAGGGGACTGTTATAATGTCCATTACGAAGAAATCAACCATATCGTAATCAATTCCAAGGTGTGAGAGAAGTCTTGCGCTACTAGGCGAGCATTCTACAATCTCATTATTCTTATCAATCTTCCTTACGAATAACCAAATAAACGAACTCGTTTAACATTGGTGGTGTTAGAGCTACATGTTCGAACACACTTTCGCTAAGGAGTCTAATTGGATTACAAGTTTCCATTAGTCCAGTCTATTTTCCGTTAACTTCAGGCAACGGTACATGGTTCTCTGTCATAATTTGCTCATATTATTAGTCATCACAGAATATATGAACAAGTAATCAATGACAGTCTCGTTTCGCTTCAATATCGTCTAAGATATCATGATCGATAGATATTTCGAGATTCTTAGGATAAGGAGGAAATCACACATCTTCTTTCTCCTTTATAATCTCGTGCGACAAACGATTTTCAGTGCACCACCTCTGGGGCTGAACGAATTAAGAAACGGTCAACTTCCTCATATCTTAGGAAGGATGACAGACTGACGGCCAACGGCAGTATCCTTTGCTTGGTGGGTTCGGCCAAAGCAACGTGTTACGACAGGAACACGGCGTCCGACAGGGACGTCTATCCTTGGAAGAATTTTGCAGCAGGTATAAATGATCTCGTGACATCTCATAAAGTCATTAAATGCATTTGGCATTTAGTTAGACTTGAGGGAGTCTATGCACTTACTTATCACTAAGTGCAGTTTTGGGGATCAAGCTAAGACTGAGTGGGTTATGCCACGTTACTTCACGTCGTTCCTTATCAGCGCTAACGTGCAAATCTCCCCCTAACGACGGGGAGAACAGCCTTAGCGATGTCACTTACGCATATCATGCGGTAAAGAGATCGCTTGTCAAGGTTACTCTATTAAATGATAGGCAGGGGATTCATAATCGACTTATGTCCCCTTCAGAGGTCCATATTTTGAACGCTATAGCGGCTCAATCAAAATATTTATTAAGCACTCTGAACACGCGTTAATATGAGACTTCTGGCTCATAACCAGTAATTAGCTGGTATGCATATGGTGTTTAAATGTCTATGGGCCTCATGACGGACCAATGCAACAAAATAGCTTGACCCCACACGGAAATATAAATCTTGGTGTGCAAGATCAAGAAGTGCGTGCAACCATTTGCAGTCGCATCATCAAAATTTTCGTGAGTCCATTTGGGTCTGAACATAATCGACAGGATGTTCAATTTCAATTTCCAAACTCAAGTAATTCAAATCGAAATTTCGATTATTACTCTTCGGAATTATCAAGTCGACTAGACTTTTCAGGATAATCCGGATCATGAGCCATTAACTTAATGATAGGGCTAAAAGTTTGGAAAGTGCTGCATTTATGTGGACAACATTAAAATGTGACCATATTGTCGATGCATCAACCATAACCATTTATATTTATGATCCGTCTTATGGTTGGATAAGTCCACAATAACTCCTTCAATTCTTTACAAGAATTCTACGATTTCATTTCGTGATCTTTACACATACTAGTCTTTCAAATTGAGCATTAGTGGCATTAATTTCGGATTAATCACGAAATATATCCTCAAAGAGAATCCAAATGCGATGCGATTATAAATCAACCATCGCCTTTTGACCCGGGAATATCTCATCCGGTCAATGCCACAATATCAAAATGCTCTTATCAATCGACGACAGGCGAATGATAGTACAGACAATCATGTCTTAGCATCTAAATCATTTATCATTCGACGACAGGCGAAATGATAAGGTAACATTAAATGCTTTAAAGAATGTGGTAGCAACCACTTGAAAGACATTTCAACTACTCTAAAATACGCTTTTGGTCGTATTGAATGGAGGCTATGTAAAGAAATTTTAATTCTTTCATGAGCTATTACCAAATAACACTGGTTTTCTCGAATATTTTATAACTCAACAAGGTACGGCAGGACCTACATGAATATAAGACCTCATATTTGACAAATCGATTTGGTTTTACCAAAGATTTTGATTTGGAACGACAAGTCCAGAATCGTTGTCACTGAGTACTCTTTTAGGCAAATAGTTGGTGAAATTATGTGGTACACTGTTACTCACTATTTTCAGAAAACCAACTACACCACAAGTATTGCCTAAAATTTAATAATTTAAAGTTTGGTCACATTTGTCAAAGGAATTTTCTCAAAACACTTTAAATTATTTCAAGAAATTTTGTAAACAGGCAAACCATAATCCAAAAGTATGGTCCAAATGAAAAACATAATCCAGATGAGCGAAAAAATGGCTCAATGATTTATCAAAATCAATAAAGAAAGCTCCCAAACTCATTTGAGCCACAAAATCGGGGGTCTCAAGAGATTCCTTTCAGTTAGTTTTAACCACATTAGTATCGGTTTTTCCACCTTTATAATAGTTGTGATCTATTTAAGGAGTAACCGTGCATGACCTTTGTCTTTATAGCATAGAGTTGCCTCATTTAGCATTATCTATTGCTTTGTGACAACGGGCCATATTGTTCCTTTCAATTACTGTCTTGGAGCCACATGTTTTCGATTTTGATGATTGTCTAAAATCTCGTTTGGCTAAGCGATTCATCGGGATCGCAACAGTTCGGGACAGATAACACTTGTCTCGGTTCTCGATTCGTGGAAAAAAAATGTACACAAAGAGCATTAATATCAGGCAAACAATTCGCCATTGACCAAATAGTATTAAAACTACTCACCGGGGTAATTTTCTTATCCAATAACAGATGGGCGATAAAGAAACATGGTGAATATAAATTCACGATACTGCTTATGGAATACAATTTCCAAGCTAGTATTTTGGTGAAGGATAGCTCCAATATGTCAATTTCAGACATTTGTTCACCATATACGTCATCACATCTCAAATGTGGCAGCGGAATAAAATCAACGCCTTAGCATTCATTCCGATGGTAACAACAAACTCGTGTTTTACTCATCAAAGATGGCATCCAAAAAAATTTTGGGCATCACATTTTCACACATCAGGATGAGTAACATGTGTTAATGGATTAAAATCAACATTTAAACAGTCATTTCGCAAGTATGTTTTACGATTTTTCTCATCATAGATGACATCCAACATGTGTTGGAAGTTCTGGATTATTTGTCATATAAAACAACCGGTTTATATGTTTATGGTTTTCACAAGCACAAACTTTGTTTCGAAACGGCAGGTTCGAAAATAGTTTTGCTTTTAATGTGAATTGGTTCTCATTAATCGAACGACGGGTCGATACTGAGACACCAATTCGGCGAAACATACATCACTATATAAACACACTCGGAGAAATTATTATTTAGTCAACCCCTTTCGGTAGCTCTACTTGAACACGACCAGTAAAGACGGTGAGGGTGGAGGGCACGAATGCCACTTAAAACCCAACCTCATTAGGATATCGACTTCCGCCTATATCTTTCCTATACATCGTATCCAAATATGTGAGCCTATTTAGGGAAGATTCATCATTTTTTCAACTTAAATGTGAATATATATGATTTCGCAATTATACCATTCATGGCAATAAATAACACATATATCTATTCTAGATAACAACATATATATACAAGTCAATATAAAATATATTATGATATATATCTAATCATGCAGTAGATTTGGTGATAAACTAAATCAATTCAGGATTATCAATCACACAAATTTTATCATACCAAATCAAATCAAATCAATTAGATCAAATCAAATAATTAACTGCCATATGGGATATTTATCTATGGTAATATCAAAAGATATGTTGATTATACTAACAAGATATCAATCAATTATCTACTGTTTATTGCCATATGAATAATTCTATACATGTTAATTTTAACATGCAAGCAAACAATATATTTTTAATTACCAATCGATTCTATATGGTAATTTTAACATGCAAATGTGTAGTATATTTAATTACTAATTTACCATATCACATGCAGAGAGTGCAAATTTTAATTAACATTATATAATATACATGCAATTTCTATACATGGTAATACAAACACATATACTATCATGCATACAAGTACTATACTATGGGACCAGTGATATAATTACAGTAAACTATATTCAGTTTTAGACTAATTTACACAGTTAATCCATAATATTTGGCGTGATACAGGTAAGTCCTGGTGTGTTTAATGTGCACAGATTTAGTCCAATAGGTTATTAGAACTACCGATTTATTTACTTCTGCATCAAACAATATATGTTGGCAATATACAGGTGGGAGTTCCAATCATTTCTATGTCTGTGACTACATCTAAAATTCGGCCATGGTGTTACTCCACAGTGAACTAAAACCCAAGCAAAATAGATTACAGAGATATATAAACACATATGGCATGCAGTAACAACTAATAAACTAATACATCTTATACAATCATGCATGAATTATTAGCATATGTCAGCAATAGCAATCTATTTATGCAGTTCATGAATTTTATTTACGAGAGTAAAAAAAAATATGTACCGTATGCCTCGTATTTTGGAGAAGACCGGCGGAACAAAAAAAAAATTCAAACTTTGGCCGTATGTTTATAACCCAATCTTCGAGCTTAAACCCTGGTCTTCGAACAAATTCCTCAATCTCCTACCTTTTATTTCAATCTTCGCGAGCATCGTGCTGATAACGTGTTGTGTGACATATTAGCTCGTTATAAATGTATATAGAGATATGTATAGATATAGAGAGAGGTATGAGAAACAACAGACGAAGTGTTTATTCATTAATATGATTGTACAAAGAGATACATCAAGAGACCACTAACCCTCTTTATAAAATAGAGGGTATGGTTACATATGCTAGGAAAGCCCAAGATAGGCCCAATAGAGTAAGACCCAAGATGGCCAATAATATCATACAACATTGAGATATATATGCATGTGTGTGGTGGGGATTATCCCACATTTTAGAGAAATAGACTTTTGTGTTATTGGATAGGCCACAACAGATAGTAGTTTAGTGTACACACCTCTGTGACACATTTAGATTGCAACCAATATAAATTTTTAGTTTTTAGGGTAGTTTTTTATTTATTTCATTGATATGTGTTGTGGTTTTATTGCTTGGCATAGCGGAAATTATATTGTCGCGACATCCCGTATTTAGTCGGCTCAATACTATGGCGACGAAAATTTCGTCGGCAAGATTCGAGGGTCAGCACTGTCAGGATAGGTCAGATGCGATAAAAAATTAAATTTGTCGGCGCAGTTTGACATGCCGAGGCAAATATTTTGTCGGTATATGTTTTAGTCGACGAAAAGATTTTGTCGGCAGAAATTTTACTCGACAAAAATCTACATCACTAGAGTTGATGAGGTTCACTAAGACAACTTCTCACAACCAATATTTTGTATATAAAAAACCAAGAGAGGAAAAAAATATACTAACCGACGGAAGATTTGTCGGCAGATGGGATTAGCGACAAATCGGTTTGTCTGCACAACTCCAATTAGAAACAATAATTTGTCTATATATGATTTAGTTTAATTTATATAATTTATTTTGATAATCTGAATTTCTGCCGACAAATTATATTTTTATCTAATCAGTGAACAAAATAATATTTGAACAAACGATATAAACATTCAATAAAAGAATTCACATGTCGTCAAACCATTAAATAAACATATTTTAATAAATTAAATAATTATAAGATAAATTCTAAATCATGAAATAGGAACCATCTATCATGGAGGTGTAATGTCCTCATATTCTTCAAATTCATCAAACTCTTCTGGAAGTGGATATCACTGATCAAAGAAAGTTTTTGCTAACGCGTTCGTCCTTGCCTCCCACACGCGCAGACGTCGTCCTAGGACCTGCCTATCTGGCTTCTCATCAACCTCTTGTCGCTCCAACTCCTTTATACGACTTGACGATGCAACACCTTGTGTGGTTGTAGACGGTCCAAGGTCTCGAAACCTGCCGAAACCTAATCTGTGAATCTCCTTTCCAGGCTTTATACCTATTGTTTTCATAATTATTTTTTTATCAGCATCCGAAAGAACAATATTTTCATCAACATATGTGTCTTCGGGATATCATGTAGCCAATTCCTCGAGTAATGAGATACCATCTCCTCCTAAACATATGAAAAAATAAGCAATAGTTACTACCAAGTGATAAAATCATAACAGTATGTAAAAAAAAGATAAAATATTAATTGTAATAAAAAAGTTATGGTTCAACACCAAGGCAAAATCAGTAATTTTATCATTTAAAGTCCAACGCTAATACACAAATGATAAGGTTGAATATATAAATCTAATCGACTTAGTTGGCTTATCGATTTAAAGTACCTAATGTAGATAATTTGAACCCTAGAATGAAAATATGTATTGTGTTATCTACTTCAAAACTTATATGTTTATTAAAATAAAATAAAAACTGACAATTTTATGCTAAACAAATAGGATATATTAATTGAATAACAAAAAAAAGTGAAAACGTAAAACTGAAAATTCCAATTTTAACTATCAGATTTTTCTTAGCAACATAATATATAGACCGGGAAGAGAAAAGCAAAACATATAAAAGAGAATAGATAGAATTTCGATTTTTGAAAATATTAGAGAGAATAAATTCTGCTTCTCGTTAACCAAATGATAGTTTGTTTACAAAATAATTCAGAATTAGTAAATTTAAAAGTACAAGTTTACCGCTGGATATGTTCACAGTAACTCCCACAAGTTTGGCAAGTTAGGACCCAGAGCTAGTAAATGTGTTTTTATTAGATACTCTGATCACTCCAAACGTTATGTGATGTATGGTGAACATCCAGATGGCAGACTTACTGAATTTGAGTCCCACGATGTGAAATTTTTTGAAGAGGAATTTCCGAGTATTTGTGAAATCAAAGAGGATATCAATCTCTATGAGTTAGATGATTCCTCAGGTGACATTGCTACATCTCACAACATAGTTGGAGATAGTGGGAGTGATCGCGTACCTGAGAGAGATATTTTTTCTAACAGCAGTGTATCACAAGAAGCCTCTATATATACTGAAAGGCGTAGAAGCCATCGAGGAACAGTTCCTCGTCGTCAGTTTGATATTGAAGGTCAGTCCTTCATTTTCAATTCAGTGGATTCTGAGTAACCGTATTCTTATGAAGAATCATTAGAATCACCATATTCAAAAGTGGTTATCTGCTATGGAAGAGAAAAATGAGTTCAATGTATAAGAACATTGTATGGGAGCTTGTTGATCTTCCAGCAGGTCGCAAAATCATTGGAAATAAGTGGGTTTTCAAGGTCAAGCGCAAGGCTGACGGATCTATAGACAAGTATAAAGCTCGTCTCTTGGCAAACGGATACACTAAACCAGAGGGTGTAGACTATATAGAGGCGTTTTCTATTGTGGTGAGATTCACCTCTATTCGCCTCATTTTAGCTATTATCTCCCATCTAGATCTGGAATTGTTCCAGATGTATGTAAAGACAGCATTTATCAATGGAGAACTAGATAAAGAGATCTATATAGATTAACCTAAACGTTTTCAGGCTCAAGGACATGAGCGCAAAGTTTGTCTTTTGCAGCGTTCCATATACGCTCTAAAACAATTATCTAGACAGTGGTATAATCGATTTCATCAAGCCGTTATCTCTGTGGTCTTTGTGATGATCGAAGAAGATCATTGTGTGTATGTTAAGAGAGTTGAGAATAATTTTCTCATGCTTTCATTATATGTAGATGACATTTTATTAGCGGGAAATGGCATGGAGTTGATAGTCGCCCCTCAGAAGTGGTTGTCCAATGTATTTGAGATGAAAGACATGGGTGAAGCGAAATTTGTGCTTAGGGTGAAGATCTCAAGAAATCGTTCAAAGAAACTTCTGAGTTTATTTCAAGAAGGTTATATAAAAAGTATTTTAGAACGATTTCACATGCATAATTCCAAACCCATAGAAACTCCAATGGAGAAGGGTCAATTCTGAGTGTCGAACAAAGTTCTAAAACTGAGGAAGAAAGAAATAAAATGGAAAGAGTTCCATATGCTAGTGCTGTTGTTGTGAACTCGAACCGGCATTTGTTTTGTCGTTGGCATGGTAAGGCGATATCAAAGTAATCCAGGAACTACGCATTGGGCTGCAGTTAAAAGAATATTCGGGTACTTGAAAGGGACTTCAGACTATGCTTTATTCTACCAAGGTGGTAGCATACGCCCTTATTGTTATTTAGACGCAGATGGGGTTGCAGATGTAGATGATCGCAAATCCGTCTCGGGTTATGCTTTCATCTTAGGAAGAGGAGTTATTACTTGCTGTAGTAAAAAGCAGAGGTGCGTAGCTTTATACACCATGGAGTCAGAATATGTAGCTTGCACCGCTGCTGTTCAGGAAGCTATTTGGTTGAGGAGTTTTTTTCTAAGTCGAGTATTTTTAGTCACTCAGAGGATGCGGTTGTTGTATGCTGTGATAACGCCGCTGCTATAGCATATGCAAAAGAGCCTAAATACCATGGAAAAGCTACACATATAGACAAGATGTATAATTTTATTTGAGACTACATTGTGTAAGGTTTGGTGGTGTTAATACATATCTCTAGCATTGACATGGTCGCTGATCCATTCACCAAACCTATTGTTAGAGATGTTTTTAGCAGACATGTTAACTCTCTAGGTTTACGTAGGATTTGATTAATTTCTATTTGTTTTGACACCTTTATGACTTTTATGATAATAAATTAGTTTTATTTATTTTTTCATGTTTTTGTTTAATTAGTGCACATATTATTATTGCATTTATTGTATATGTCACCAGGTTTTTGATCGGCCTACTCACATGGGCGATCGCCCCGGCGCTTAGCTAGCGAGCAGGATGAGACGTAATGATTACTTAGTGTAGTTCTCTTGGTACTAGTGAAGTGACCAAGGGTAATACCATTTTTTCGCCTTAGTAAAGACTAAGATGAGACTTAATCAGTATAAGAGCCGGAAATAAGATTTGTAGAACTGCGTATAAACTGCTTTAAGTGACTAATGTTAAGCATGGTATATGCGACTAGTCAAGTTTTGTATTAAGTTCTGTATGGTGTTGTAGAGTGTGACAAACCTTTTGTGGGTTCTCCACCATAGCATACTAATCGTAAAGTATGTGCATTGACGACCGTTAGGGAGTGACAAGATGAATCCCCACTTAGTCACTATGTGAGCCCTTTTTGATCTAATTTGTTCAGATTAATACCCTTTGTGACTTAGAACTATGTTATAAAATTGACGATAGATGTTGCTACTTTAGCATGTCATCCAAGGCCTATGTAAGATTTGTTCCAGCACAGCAAGTCTACGATAGCAGTCTAGATTAGATGGACTATCATGAGTGTCTAAGAGAAAATTATTTTGACATCACACTTATGTTTTGTGGTTCATAGCCCGGGCAATTACGTCAAATTTGTTTTCGACGTACTTATGAAAACAAAAATATTATGAAAGTCTATTAGCTATGTGTTAGCTAATGAAGGGATACAAGTTGTAAGACTTAGTGTTGATGGAACGATTTGGGGTATGACGAGATTTGGAGTCGTGGTGATATATTTGTTAAATGATGATTTGATATAACATTGCTCACATGTTTTTTTCTCTCATGAGGTTACACGTCCCATTTCCTAATATTAAGATGAGAACAATATTTTGATGAGTGGGTAGTATGAGCATTTGTTGACAATGTGTACGAGTGAGAGATGTGTGGTATGTCCACATTGACAAAGGATAATAATGAGTTTGTTATTTAGGATTTATCTTCGTGATAATAGTATTTGAGTTTAATAATTACCTTAGAGATAATATGATATCTATTTTAAACTCGCAACAAACTCTATATATCTCCTATTATATATATCTCTAGATATCACAAATAAGTTCATGTACAATTATTATCACTATTATTCTTTGTTCTCTTTAAGGTATCATCATAAACCTTGTGGACTTGAAAGGTGTGAGAAATTAGTAGACGACTATGTTAGCGTCTGCATCACGTAGATAAGTGGGTGCATCCGTATTCAGAAATCTAAGTAAAACAATCGTTTTTTCCGCTGCATGTATATTGTAATACCCTTTTTAGTTGTGATCATTATTTATTTATTTATTTATTAGATAAATTGTATGATTTACCAAACTATCAATTCTGAAATTACAGTTTCCAACCGATTACCATAATTTCCAATCGGTTAGAAAGTCTGGCAGCAAACCATGTTTGTACTATCAACCGTTCGTATATTCATGCATGAAGACTGAATAAAGATTGTCTAATACTAAAATTATATATTTGTTAAAGGAGATGATCACTGTTGAGTCTATCTGTAATTTATATACATTGTTGAACCAATAAATGTTAAATTTTATATACAATATATATTTGGAAATCGTCTACGTGCAGGTACAGTTTTAATTTTTTCAAACCTGAAAACCATAACCCAACTCTTTTTGTTGATGAAAAGAAGGGGGAGAAAGTTTTATATAGAATTTTACTCAAATAAGGGGAGAAATTTCAATTTATTGAATGAAAATGGTTCACATTTTCAGGGGGAGGAAAATCATAACTTTTATACGTTTTTTAGAAACATGATTTATTTCTATTACAGAGAAAATTCTGCCGAAATTTTCTGAAATACCAAGCTCGTATTTAGAGGGAGATTTTAAATACTTCCAACACTTGTAATGCTTGTTAAAGAAAACCTTTTAATGATTATATCGTCTGAATTTTTCGAAAAGGTATTTATGTACCAAAGCATTTCAACAAGAATTATGAGATCACATTATTACTTAAACATTGTTACATTCTTCAAGAATATAACACGACTCAATTGAAAAGTTTTTTAAAAAAACTTAAGTCTTTAATTACATTCAATTACACCCCAACGATCTTATGTGTACTAAAATTCTAAAAGGTTTTGTCATCATAAAAAAGGATTGTTGAAGCAACATTCAATTCTACGATATTGAATTATGTTTTAATTATAACAAAATAAGAATTTTAGATACAAAACAAAGTGTCGTAGTGCTAACATTTTCAATAAGTATATTTCAGATAACTACAGTTAATTAGACCATACTACAAATGAAGTAAAAGTCAAAGAAATGGACTAGAAATGTTAAAGAAAACACATCATGAACTAATAAGTTAATTTAGAAAATTAGCAACACTTGTATGAAATTGCTAGTCTCTGTACAGACAATTCCAACTGATTGGATGATAATTCAACCGATCGGATATAGTGTTATGGAAAGTGTAGATACGTATTTGAAGGTCTTAGAAATGTATTCAAATCATTTATAAATAATTAAATGAACGTTGGAGATATTCTATATGATCATAAAAGCATTCAAGAGGAGAAAATATGCATTAAGGAGTAATAAAACACGAGATATTTGGATTTAAAAATGTATGTCCGATTGGAATACAGTCCAACCAATTACACTGAATTTTGAAATTCAAATGGGAAATCTTCTACAACGGCTATGATGAACTGCAACACTATAAATAGACCTCAAAAATTCAGAAAAGACACACCACAGTACCATAAACACACATACAAAGGTCTTGATACCTCATTTCAATCAACGGTGATGTCTTGCCTGTTTATATACTCAAACGACATCATCAATCATTCAACCGAGCCTCACAACTCTCCAAGATTAGTACCTTATTCATATTATATTGAGAGAAAAGAGTTTATAGTTTGTGAGATCATTTTGTAAACATTTTTATTATTTAGAGTGTGTGTGATCCAACCTGTTTAAACCATCGATAACATTGATAGATCGGTTTTAAACCAGATTGTTTTTAGACTTGTTGATTATACAAATTGTATACAACTACAAGTGAGAAAACTTGTTTGGATCGTAGATCCAAACTCTCACCTTGAGGCAAAAGTTTTCGATTACTGTTTCCGTTAAGGATAAGTAAGAGTTTTGGGTAGGTTTGCCCTTTCAGGAAAAGCAGCTCTATCCCTAAGGAAGAGTGTGTAAAAGGTACATCTGTCCTAAAGGAAGAGTGTGTAAAGGGTAGTTCTTCCCTAAAGGAAGAGGGTTGTAAAAGGTTAACTACCCTAAAGGAAGTACGTGTGCTAATATAAAAGCTTAAGGTCCTGTTTGGACTTAGGGCCTGGACGTAGTCTCACATCGAGGCAAAACAGGATAAATCGATGTGTCAACTACTTTCTATGCTTTTACTTTATTTATCAAACCCTCGGTGATGAGATCTGTTTGCCGATAGCTGGATAGTCCGAATCAAATAAGTTGGATTAAACCTTCGAGTTTATATATTCTCTTTTCGATAACTGGACAAGTTAGAACGCATTTAACGTCAATGATAGTTGATAACACATCTGGGAGATAGCTGACTAAAACATACTTGTGTGATTGGTTGTAAGTAATATAGCTACTAGTACTCTCATATATATTCTGCTACATATAACTGTATTTCTATAAGTATAGTTTTATTTATATATAACTTTAACCAACCCCAATCCTTTGATTTAACAACTGAAAGAAAAGTTTTTAAAATCAGTCAAAATTATTCACCCCCTCTTCTAGGTTTGCCATCATGTCTAACCAAATATTATAACCGATTACGTACTGTCTTCTGGTTAATTTCCAATTGACAAGTTAATATGTTGTGATGTTCTTCTAAGTACGTTGTGTATTCTTCTCTCGTCTTTTACTCCAATATAACATGAATATTAACATGTTGATCTGAAATAATTTAGATGAAAGTATTAGTACAACGATACTTGTTTTGTATATAAAATTCTCATTCGTTATAATCAAAATATTATTCAATTGAGTATAATTGAAGATTGGTTCAACAAATGCTATATTTGGTGGGAAAAATGAGACTTGGATGAGATGATGTTGGTTCAGCAAAACACACGATTCATGCGTATGGGAATTTTTATACATTGGAAGGATCTTAGGACATTCTAGACATAATATTAGACATTATAATCTCAACCCTTCAAATCAATAAATGGGATTAAATGTTATAAAAAAACATGTGCACTTATTTTACCAAATATTACCCGCCCTATCCCAAACGAAAAACTAATCTTTAATTTCCATTTTCAGCCGCCTGCTTCCAAGGACTATTTTCCGATCTTCTTGTTTTCCATCCTCGAATTTGGGTTAAATATTCGACAAAAACTCGGTAAATATTGAAAATAAATCAATTAAGAAAATGTCTAGTTCCATAGCAGCAGGAGCTCGACTTGGTAAAACCCAACACTACAAATTCATTTACTTTGATTTTGAAACCCATAAACCCAAATGTACTAGTTATAACTTAATAATTGGTTATTTTGTCAATTCTATTTGGAAACAATAATATTTGAACTGAATTGTAAAAAGAAAGAGATGCGGTAAAAACTCTATAAATTAATAATGTTGTGTTTGTGAATATTTATTAATTTAGAGACGTAATAATTAATCGATAAATTAATAACTTATTATTCTAAAAACTTTTTTATCGATTCAATAAATATAGTTGCTAATAGTATGGTTGGGAAAAAATCCCGAAATCTCTCACCCGACCCGACCCGACCCAATTTTAAAATATAAATTAATTTATATCAAATGCAAATGATGAGAATCGAACTTTATACCCCATTTGAACTACAATCCTTCTTGTTTTATATATTAGTTATAATTATATAAATATAATATAGATTTGTAATTTTAAATATATGAAACTATTAAAATAAAAAATATACTTAAATTCAAAAATTATATTGTTATTTTCAAGAAAGATAAATGATTATTATTTTTCGATTATAAAAAAATATAATGATAATGTATCTCATTTACTATGATAATTGTTGTTTGTGTGAATAAAACTAAATACTAAAAGAATCTGATAAAAAACGTATCAATTTTTTTATCTATTCCATTATTTGCAGTTTCATACTATTTTTTCTACTACATGTAAAAAAAAAATTCATTTATTAGAAATGTTATTTTTAAACTAGTATTACGTTTCGTGATAATAACATGTTTAGACTTCTCAAATGAAAATTATTAATAAAAAATTACGTCGTCGTAAAATAAAAATATATGTCGGGAGATTCGTGATAAACCTATCCCGACCCTACGGGATCCCGAAAATTCGGGTATCGAAAAAGTCGGGTCCCGACTTTTGTCGGGATCGGAATCGGGATTTTTTTCCACTTTCAAAAGTAATCGGGTCGGGATACAGGTTGAGCGTTTACGGGTCGGGTTCCGACCCTAACCCACCCTTAGCTAATTCCATAAAACTTATTATATATTAGTAACAATACCCGCTAAACTCGTTAGTTAGTAAGGCAATTACACTACTTAACTTGCTAATATATAAACTTACATCTTAAATTGTATAACAAACTAAGAATAGACACTCATACATTAAAAACAGGCCTAATCAATTCCATCCACATTAAACATCTTTTAATAAGTTATACGTTTATTGTATAATCGAATAATATTCCATGTATAGTTTTGATTACTCATTTACAAATAGTTCAAATTAATGTAGAGTCATATTTCTCTAAACCGTTCTAGTAGTGTTTATTATTTTAAATAATTATTAATTTATAATTTCGTGGTGAACAAATTTTATAGAAGTATCGTTCGAAAATTTATTATCTAATTAGTTTGTCGAAATTAATATTTTTTTACATTGATCCAAGTTGAGACCGCATAAAAAATTTGTTTTAAATAGTTTATTAATTTACCGAGTATTAATTTACAGAGGTTCTACATCATAGAAGGAGAGAGCAATAGATGTTATATGACCTAACTTTAAAAAAAAAATTCTAGCTAGAGAGAGAAAGTCAAGAATAGAGAAAAAAGAGAGAAAACAAAATTGGTACAACATGGAGCAAAATAGTACAAAAAATGCACCTTTTGATCCGCAAGCTTTGGAGAAACAGCATCACACCAACAAATCATTTGTTAGAGTTCTTAATAATAAAAAAGATGTCTACAATCCAGAAAAATAAATCAAATTGCACAAAGTAGAAGCCTCTATAAGATTTTCGTATGAAGAGGTACACGCACTTGCTGAGCCTTTCAAATATACATTAATAGGCAAATTCACTCATAGAAAGCCTGAGCTAGAACAAATTTACACTTCTTTTTTTTATCTTTTTGGTGTTAAAAGCAGAATACTCAGTGGGATATGTAGATCATAAGCAAGTGCAACTTAAATTTTATCATGAAGAAAATTATCTTAAAGTGTGGCTAAGAGAAAACGTAGGTTGTTCTTAAATACCCAATGTGAGTCTTTAAATGTACTTATGATTTTAAATCGGGGTTTGAACCATCTATTATTGTTGTTTGGATAAGGTTTGATATGCTACTAATCCATCTCTACAACAAATCAAGCATCTTTGCAATAGATAGAGTGTTTGGCTTTCCCCTAAAGGTTGATGAATCTACTAATAACCTAACGAGGCCTAGTCTAGCAAAGGTTTGCATACAAATTGATTTAAAAAAAAAACTTACTCATAGGGTTTGGATTGGATATGGAAATGAAGGACAACGGGATGGATTTTGGCAAAGATGCATATATGATCATCTACCAAGGTATTGTTTTTCTTGCAATAAAATAGGACACAGTTCATATGAGTGCAAGGTGCTCGACAAAATACACATCAAGGGAAATGAGAAAAACTTTTTAAAAAATTACTATTCATAATGAAAAATAGGAGGTTGAGAATAAACATAAGCAAGTTATCCAACAGCAAACCAAAAGAACTGATTTCAAGAGGAAAGTACGTGTCAGAGTTAAGAAATGATTTAGCAAGAATAATATAAAATCAGGTACTGTCACTACAAAAGAAAACCTCAATTCTGAATACAATAGTGGTTTTCAAGAAAGAGAAACCAAAAATTCCCATAGATATAGTGGGGGAATAGTGGAAGCAAAAAAGTCTAAAACAACTTGCAACCAAACAGTCCTTAAAAAGGCATCCGAACAAACAGGCCGTAAAAAGAGTTGCATGTGGCAGACGGAGGGAGGTGGCGGCCAGAGTGTTGATCCGTAAGTGTCTAAACCTTAGAGGGGGGTGAATAAGATTTTCGTACGATTTTCACGGAATAAAAACTATGAGTTATTAACTAAGTTAATTAGTAGAATTTTATAACTAAACACTTGTGTTAACTATTAATGCTATTTTAAGTTATCCAAGCAAATAAAATAAGCAATAAATAAGTGCAGAAAGTAAAAGTTAAGGGAATAGAAATAACACAAGAGTTATAGAGGTTCGACAAAACGCGTCTACGTCCTCTCCTCGGTATTCACACTACCGAGTGTTTCACTAGAATCTCGTTCCAAGATTACAACATAACGAGCTAATCGACCGATTAAGCTCCCACTCACTCTATGAGTATCCCGAATGAAAAAACCTAGAGCATTTAAGCTACACTTGCTTACAAAGTATCTACCCGATCACTCGCTCACAAATGAGTTTATAAATTACTCTTACAAGTTTGAATTTGAAATGAATCACTCACTAACAAATAATATCTCGGTATTTATAAGATTACAATAATATTACACTCGAGAATATTTATGAATACAAGTGAGAAATATGTAGTATAAGCTTGAAGAATTTCTTGTAGGAATTGCTTAATTGTTGTATGTAAAATTGGGTAGTCTTCAACAATGAGTTTGGGGGCTATTTGAAGAGCCAAAAGGGTTCATTGATCAATAGATGACCGTTTGTAGTTATTGAGTTTATTACCCAGTAGTTTTCAGCAGTTACCCAATTTTCAGGATCAGCAAAAAAGCTGTTTTTTGAAATATCTACATAAACGATCGGTCGTGTCTGAAAAACGATTGGTCGTTTTTATTCTGTACTCACTGGAAGAATTTTGATCTGAAACGATCGGTCGTTTCTGCCTTACGATCGGTCGTTTTTATTATGTACCCACTGAAAGAATTTTGATCTGAAACGATCGGTCGTTTCTGCCTTACGATCGGTCGTTTTTGTTCTGGCAATGTCTTGGTTTTCTCGACATAGTTCGAAAGCTCGTAACATGTTCGTTTTAAATCCGATTGAGGTTCCGCTTGAACCGTTGGCTTCGTATTTGTGTAATATATCATTTTGAACCTTTAACAAGCTAGATAAATGATTAGTACGTAAAACGAGATTTTATCATGTTTTACAAATTTTGTTATCATTAAAATAATCGATTAGAAGAACATCGTTCAACACAGAGCCTGTCTGGAGAAGGCGATCTGGACGCCACCACGAGAAGAGAGAGAGAGAGGGGGCAAAGAAGTTAGAGAGGGGCGAGAACAGCAGAGATGAGCAACGGAGGATATGGGAGAAATATATATAGAGGGTGTAGAGAGAGAGCGTAGAGGGCCTTTTTTTCACGCATCTGAGGATAGAGAGTGTGGGGGGTTTTAGGGACTTTATATATTTATCTAAGTGGTACTAATTTTTAATTAAGTTTTTTTAAAAGTTTTAATGGTTCTAAAAGTTAAAAATCTTTTTAAATTGGTATCGGCCTCCGATTGTTTTAAATTGTTGTTGTACCACAATGTAATTTTCCTAGCCTTTGGTTAACTTAAACATACTTAACCAAGTGCATATCATAAGAAAACATCTTCTAAAGTAACATGTAGTAACTTGAATAATGTACAAGCTAGCTTATTCCATAATGTGAATCCACACATGTTATAGGGTATGGTAAACTGTCAAACTCTTCTAGACAAATCATATAAAACATGTACTAACCTTATTAAAAAAAATCCATTTTCATGACGTATCACTAATTTTATATTTTAATTATATTTTTTTAATAAAAGTATGATTCGTAGGATGTCATCCTCATATTGGATAATGAATTCTATCTTGGGCTATCCATAAACTCTACTTGTAAGATCACATCAACCTCAGTATACCAATGTTTACGGATTTTGAAGTATTATCAAAATACGGTACCGGACACGTAAAAATATGATTGTCTCAAGGTTAAGGACAGCATGTATTAATACTTACAAGATAAATTCTCGATGACAATGAGTATTAATACCATTGATATTATTTTGGTGTCGTGTTCAATCCCTTAGTTTCTACCAAGTATCCACGTAAGTATTTTGTCAACTACAATGGGGTGATATTAACCACCCAGATTCAATCATGAGATGACTTATGTTATAGTCTATCCGGTATGTTATGTATTATGTACATTTGTATAGATAAGAGTTAAGCACCTCATGTCACACCTTGCATGATCCCATCATGTACTTTAAATGTATAACTTTAATGTCTTTAATAAATACGACTTTATCATGATATGTCAAAAGACAAATATAGATTCCAAATAATCAATATAATTTACTAATATTTACAAAGGTAAAGATCACATAAACTATGCACAACGGGTCCAGCCTATTGGCTTAATGTATACATACCTTACCGGTCCTCCTTTTGTCCAGTTACTTTGTTAGACGGAACATCGGACACTTTACTGTTAATACACCTACCATTACATTAGATTTTTCGATTAGATGGACGGTTGGATGGTTTCTTGTTATATTTAATGTTTTTTTTTTATATTTTAGTTACTTAAAAGTGAAATCTAATTTGATAAATTGAAATTAAGTTTACAACACAATAAAAACTCAAATAAAAATATATAATTAACACTACACTAATTTTCTTTTTTAATTTTTAAAATCTTATTAAAAGGGATTAAGTAATTTCACATCTACCCCCGTTAACAAGACTCGAACCCTGCAATTGTTATTTGATAGTATGGGCAATAGCCCACTAACCTATTCCTAATAGATTTAATTAACACTACACTAAATTTAAATACTAACTAATAATATTTTATTTAATGATTTTAACAGATGGGAGTTGTCCGTCAAAAGCATAATTGTTGTTCCCCATAAAAACAAACGTTGTTCCCCATAATTGTTCCTTAATTTAAAAAAAATGTTCCCTTCCACCAAGATGCTCTGTAACACTATGCCACTATATCAAAACAAAAACATCAGACGATAAACATAACATATACATACGGCAGCATACATACATATACACGTGCGTTTGGATTCCGTTTTTCGCAATCAAATACATCTTCTTGTTTTACTCTTCGAGCTCTATCTACCACTGTAAGCCTTTTTCCTTCAATTTTATACTTTCATAAAATCACGTTTTTGGAGCTTTTATTCATAATCAGAGCATGCTACAATTTTAGTCGATCTACCGTGTTCGTTTTAATAGCATTTAGGGGACTGTTTAAGGTCCTTTGGCTTGTTTTGATAAACAATACTTGTTTATTTAGGTAAGGGAGAAGAAATTAATTTCACTTCAAGACTGGCTTTTTGTGTGTTGAATGTTGTGTGCTAGTTTGTATTTAAAAAGGGTGCTTATTTTTATAATTGATATACATGTGGCATGTGTTTGATGTCTTATTTATGATGTGATTATTGTGCTTAACTAAGGAGTAAAGTGTAAATTAATTTAATTGAAATGAAATGTGGAGTTGAGTTGGATTCAGGTTGATTCTTGAATTGTGGGGTTCATTGTTGTACTACCTTGCTATACCATGTCTCACATAAAAACTGGTTTTTGCCCACACAAAGCAAGAGAATTAAGAAAACTCAGGGAAAAAAAACACAGAATAGCACTTATTTTCCAGTACAACATACGTCTTCTGCATAAGAAGACAAATAAAATTGAGAAAATATTAAGACAAAAGGGAAAATGAGAGTAAGAATAGAGACTTACCATCATGACGGAGAGAGAGGGGCAAAAAACGAAAGAGATGAGGAACTGAATAAAAGAATCAGAGATGGAGACCCATGAGTTTTCTTTTGAAGATACAAAGAGTTGATAGTAATGAGTATGAATTTCAAAATTAAGAGTAGGAAGTGGATGCTGTGTTTTTTTTACTTTGTATTTTATTTAATGATTTTATCTTTTGTTAATATGTAATTACTACGTTCAAATAATTAAATAGATGTGTATCATACAACGAACATGGCGAACTAATCGACAAATCGCTTGATCATTTGTACCTGAAAATCCTAAAATTTAACTGAGATTATGGTGTCACCATGTGTATTTAAGAACAGTTTCGTCCCTGACACGTTCTGAGTATCTATGGGTGTTTTTCCAGGATATAACGGTTCTAACAATACGGTCGAAAGGAGTGTGCAATTAAACAAGCCAAACGGACATTTGATGGTTCAGATTTTCTCAGAACTTTTGCACTCAGATACATGGGCTGTTGACCTACACCAACAAATTTATGTAGTGACTATTACAACGGTAATAAGTTAAATAAATACTAACAATATTGAAATAATTGTTAGATTTGTCACTCATACCATTTCATGATATTATAAGCTACACAATCAAACCCATCCCCAATATTTAAGTGTCTCATAATTTGAGATCAATTTAAATTCACACTAATTATGAATTTAAGTCATAATTCCAACAGTGGATATCTTGAAATACACACCATTTATATATGTATTGAGGGTTAATGGGTTAACCCGTGGTTTGCGAATCCGAACCCAACCCACAAAAGATATTATATGTGGTCCATCTTCGTTGGATTCTTTTGATGGATTTGGTGACTTTTCATTCATTTATATCGTGTTTCTATAGACATGTTTATTTTTACGGAAACAAATAGAAACATAAAAGTCGTGTCGAAAGTTTTAATTATGTTTTAAAAGATTTTGTTTGTTTTATCATATTTAGATATCATTAACTACCATTAGGTCAATTTATATAATTTAATGTAAGAGCGGCAGACTTTGAATTATTATTTGATTCCATTGTCATCGATCAATGTGTTGCCGAATCTTGGCTATTTTATTTTTCCTTTTAAGTTCTTTTCATTAAAATTCATAACCTGGGTTCTTCAAAATTCGGGACGTGACATCTACCGTACCCATCTTTTAAACAATGCAATGGAAGGGCAGACAACTTTATATAATTATATGTAAACATATGTGCATATGTGAAGTGTAAAGTGATAACTGATGCAGCACAATCACCGTGATCATCATGGGACAACGTCAAGAGCTTCTTCCTCCTCATGAACACGTGGCTCTAATAGTGGGCATCACCGGAATGGTGGGAGTAACCTTAGCTGAAGCCCTGAAATCTCCAATGGCACCTGGCGGCCCGTGGCAAGTTTATGGGGCGTCGCGGCAGTCCCTGCCTTCGTGGTTCCCTTCCCCAGCCATTGATCACCATATTAGATTCGATGCAACAGATCAGAGGGACACTTCAGAAAAAATCAGCCAAGTCTCCCATATAATCACCCATCTATTCTGGTTGGCAATCAACGTCAGTAACACGGAAGAGGCGAACAAGGTAGTGAACACTGCCATGTTGACCAACGTGTTGGATGCATTGACAAGGCACCATAACTCGCCCCTCCTCCATGTTTGTGTCCAGACAGGGACAAAACATTACATGGGTCCTATTTTTGATCCACTCTTGGGGACTAAACTCATGTATATTCCTCCCACCCCCTTTGTGGAGGACTCACCTAGGCTTGAGTTTCCAAACTTCTACTATGCTTTGGAAGATCTAGTTGCTTCTTATTCGCCAGGTTTCACTTATTCCATTCACCGGTAATCTTTACAACAATTACATCTTGCTTCTCAACTTCGGATAAATATTCATGTTTTCACATTGCGTTTTCAATAGTTTTTCTTGCACGTCATAGAATTTACGGATTTCTTGTTCTGATAGGTCATCGATCATTTTTGGAGCATCTTCACGGAGCACGTATAATGCATTGCTCAAATTATGTGTTTATGCCCTGATATGCAAACATGAAAACATGCCTTTCAGGTACATGAACAGACGAAAAGTTAGTTTATTTCTAACTATTTTAACTTGTATTATTAATGGCATAGAAAAAGCACTTAGAACCAATGTTTTAAATAACGTTATCGTTAATCTATCTTTTTTCCGAGAACTATGCTAAAAGCGCCAATAGCATAGCAACGAAACGTTTTGCGATGTATTTTTTTTACCTATATAACCATATAGTTCATATGATTATTATGTTAACATAGTTAAAAATTTAATCCTAAATTACAATATTATAACTCATAAGAATATTATAACTCTTATTTATGTATACTTATGTAAATAAATAAGTTGTGACCCAAAACGACATAGTTGTATCTATTTTTTTAATAAAAACAAATTAATAAAAAAGTTAATTGATTTTTATTTTATTTTAAAAAAAAACCCCTTTTTATGCTTTTACTCACGCGCGATTTTGCGCTATACCTCTAAAATAGCGTTTTTGCTATTTGCACAACGTTGCGCGCTATTTAAAACTAGTGCTTAGAACACTAAAACAACTAACCTGTGTGATTTAGGTATCCGGGGACAAGGTACACATGGGACAATTTTTGTGATTTGTCGGATGCAAGAGTGCTAGCGGAGCAGCAAATATGGGCCGCGGTGGTAGCAGGAGAAAAGGCAAAAAACCAAGCTTTTAATTGCACAAATGGCGATGTTTTTACTTGGAAAAGGCTGTGGGAGGAACTTTGTGATATATTTCATCTCAAATTTGTACCATTTGATGACAATGCACAAGAGTTTGACTGGGCAGAAAAGATGAAGGACAAGGAAAAGCAGTGGAACTTTATTGTAGAGAAACATGGGTTGTACAAAACCAAGTGGGATGAGTTCGCTAATTTTAAAAGCTTGCAGGTTGTCTTAAGTTTCAAATTTCAACATGTTTGCAGCATGAACAAGAGCAAAGATCATGGTTTCTTAGGCTATGCCAATACACTAAATAGTCTACGGTTTTGGGTGGAGCGATTAAGGTTTATGAAGATTATTCCATGAAGATTGATGGAACATTGGCTGATCATGTTTTGATACTGAACTTACACACCGTTGTTCCAATTTCTTTTCATTTTATTCTCACTTCTTGAAGCATTGTGGTTTGATGGTTTTCCTTCATTTTAAATACACAGTTTTTTCACTTTTTATTTGTTTTCTTTTTCATTGCTTTTCTTATGTATCAAAATACAAAAAATTATTTGTTCAAGAAATCAATTTATTTTTCTGATTCATTTTTCGGGTTCCAAACCACACCCTAAGCTAGACTACTCACAGAATATCCATTTTTCTGATGGCTATCACTACTCACAGAATATACATCTCTAATTCTTTTTGTATACATTCCTCTCATCACAATTCTCAAAAAAAAAATTGATCACAACAGAAAATTTCAAAAAGGCTGAAGAATTTTCATAAAAAGCGGTAGGAGGTGCGTAACGATAATTACTTGATCGGGTAGCTAATTAAGCTAAATTCGCGTTTTGGTTACAACATCTACATATCCAAATATGAAGAAGGAACGTAAAATGAGTGTTAACCTGAAGCTGAAAAGGCTAAATTATAATTCAACTAACTCACTCAAAAAGTTTCTCCCACTTACAAATAAAGAAACGTATTTGCTTTATCATGCAGGCAAACAAACAAGTATGTCAAAACAAAATACAAAAGTAGAGTAAAGTTTTCACGGTCTACCAGTTTTAACAAAAAAAACTTCTTTTTGCTGTTTGATAGTAATGCAACTCTTGTAACTATGTCTCGTAAGTGTTTTATTTTCTGAATTGGGCACTAGTCAAATCAGTAATGGTATAGAAGTTTACGACCCAGTCCATCTAAAACATGTCGATGTGCAAACTCTCAGGGTAGTTATCATTTCTTCTAGTTTTAATATGAAGATTTACGATAACACCATTTTCAAAACAGTGCATAGATATTACATTATTCAAGAGTCTTTTAAGTCTATAAAACGGAACTTACTGTTACATAGTTCGTCTACAAAAGAAAATTTGCTATGTATGTAAAGGGACTTGCCAAACCTAAAAAATTAATATGGTGTAGATTAATAATGTGGAGACTAAAAATTAATATTTTAATAATGTGGAGACTAACACCACGCAAGACAGTACACAATTTCGGATTTCCAGAAAATTTAACAAAAAGCTGAGAAAACCTTCTTAATTGCATTGATGTCAGATAGAGTTACAGTTACAAGACCAAATCCGAAAGGAAATCTTTCCAAAATACATCCAGAGTTCCAAGGGAAGTATTGTGCACAACAAATCGGAAAGTAATAACCCGTCAAGATGAGAGAACCCAAATTTTGAGCACCAAAAGTCGAACATGAAAAACCAACAAAAATACTCCTAAAACGCAAAAAAAAAGAGACGAAAGCGCAAGAGCAACAACAAAAATCCGCCATACAATATGAACTAACAAGAAATCACCATCACCATGCTCTGGAAACTTCCAATATTTGAAGAATCAATCAGCTGATATGCAAACACTCCATTTACAGAAGCATTACCTAAGATGCAACAAACGAAACTCCGGAAGAACCTAGCGAGAACATTGACAAAAACCTTATAATTGCATATAACTCTGCTATGGGAGATATATACCATGTATGGAATGTCCTTCTCGCCGAAACCTGTTGCAACGGAAAAATAGAGCAACAAACAGCGTAAAGATGGCCTATGTGGCAATCTACTTTCAGGATGGCGCAACAGCATAAATAAATCAGCAGAAATGAAAAGAAGGAACGCGATTAATATTGTTCTGTAAATTTTGTTTTGGAGACACTACAAACCATCTCTGCTTGTTGCTTTCGGAAAAAATTAATGTGAAGAACAACAATAGTTACTTCCCATGGTACTGATATTCTTTTCCAATGAAAGTCAAAATGAGCAATATAGTTGTTTCTTCAAATGATGTGTACATCCACCATATGTAAATCAGTCCAAAACAAGAATCAAGACTGAAAATATCGATGCTTTTGTAAACTGCTTGTATGATGCTGGGGGGTGTGGGTGTTCGGTTATGTGTGAATGTGTGCGCGTGTCAAATCAGTACTTTCTTTAAGTCAGTCTCCGGTAAGAGGAGCATTTTTGCATCTTGGAACTCATTCAATACAATAAAAGAAGAAATAAAACTAAAATGAATGATCGTAATGAAAATATAACCAGCCAAGGATACATAGAAGGATACGTTGGTTGATTAACTGCTGAAGCCGAATGACTTTCTACTGCACATTTCCGTAAGCACAAAGTCAAAAACAACAGTTTGTATTTTCTCCTAATTAATTTTATAAAAATAACATATATGAAAAAATAAAAACTCTTACCGCAAATGAAGAGAATCCAAAGGATTTCTTTTCCATGCTCTGAAAGTTTTCTCTTGCTAACTTAAGCCAAAGAAATTATTCCGCATGCATGTCCCGCGATTCGTAAGGATTGTATCTATCTTCTATTATACAAGATGTAACAGAGTCTGCTCTATGATTCCTTTTCGAATGTTTTCTTCTTCGATCTTTCCCCTCAGAATCCCGATTACCTCTCTCTCTTCGATAATTAGACCAATCATATGACAAATCCTCACCACAATCCGAGACACGAGAATATTTCGTCTTGGAGTACTCCGTGTCATCCCGATATCCACCACTATGACTTCTTTCTTTCTCTCCGCTACGGGAATAATACTCTCTACTGTGTTTGTCTCTCTCTGCGGTTTTTCGATCATCGCGAAGCTCATAGTTGCAACTAGAATCCCGTGAACGTTGTTTAGGTTTATCCTCAAACCTCGTATATCTTTTGTCGTTATGAGATCGGAGCTCTTCTTTATGGCCATTAAAATAATCACTGGTAACTGTAGATGAGTTGCTAATTTTTCTCTTGAACTCATTAGAATCTGTAGAGTTGACAGTTGATGGAGGTGGTTCAGAAAATAATTTCCCAGAGTCCTCTGGAAGCTTTTCAAAACAACCAATACCACCCGCTTGTTTGATGCTATCCATACAATCATCAATAATATCTCTCATCACCTTTCACAGAAAAAAGGAAATTAATAAAAAAGTAAGACAGGGACCAGTGAACAGTAGCAAAATCACAACTATAGATCAATCTGATAGAGCTTTTATTTCCACGATGACGATTTCAGATAGATGCACTATATCAATCATTGGTCAGCAAAGGTAAGGGAATCAATTGTTCATAACGGTAGATAAAGACATGTATAGTTCTGTGAGTGTAACTCTTTAATGTATTAGAAAATTAAAGATATCCTGGATTGCAAGATTCAACAAAGAGATGAACAATATATAAACTTCAGTGTTTCCAGTGAGTGTGGAAATCCTACAGAACGTTAATTTGATAGATCATGTACCGAATAATCAATTACACCTTTCTTAAAAAAAAAAAAAAAAACTGCATTGAAGAAATCCATATACTATAAAGCTTTAAGAAAAGTGACTGCTATGTGTCTGTGCCCATATAATAACAAATGCCTAATCAAATGTTTCTTGTAGGATAAGTGAATAACAAGTATTGGATAGTAACATTCAATAATGTAGGTCCGTCAATTACATAACATAGTTTGATATTGCTAAGTTTAAAAAAGCAAAATTCTTCAAATATATGGAAAGAACATTCGACAAAAGCAGTAGCCTTGTTTTACCTCTGTTGCATTACGCTTCAACTTCTTGCCACGATACGACATCCTACGGCGTTTGTAATCCCTTTGTTCAGCTAGGAGTTCCTCCCTTGTCTTTGTGGTATTTCCTTCCTATTTTAACAACACAATTTTTCAGATTAATGGAGAAAGTAATATATAGTCTTCACAGCAATTATTCATAAGATGAATTAGACAGCAACAGAAGTAACAGTCAAATAACAAGATATAAGGTTTACACCAGACTTTTACACACAATAACTAGCTGTAATGGCAATGCCGAACCATGAATCAGAAGCGGCTTCGAGGCCATATTTGCAAGGCAATGGCTTTGAGCCTCTCCATCAAGTAAGGCCTCTACATTGTAGAAAACTTGTAAACTTTTTTTTTTTAATATAATTTACTGAAATAGTACCGCTCTTGTTAAGACCATATTACTAGTGCTACAACCAATTACTTACAAATATTATGTTTGCTGCCAAAATATAGTGAAAATTACAAATTTTTAATATTATCTATTTTAATTTAGTATAGATATACTAGTTGGGATAACAAGAAGTGAAAATTTATTTCAATATTAGGATTTGTGATTATCTGATTTTTTGCAATTATTTGTTCATTATGCTTACAATTTATTTCGAACACCAACCTACACTTTCAACAAAATGTTCACCGAGTAATTTTATTGGCCTTTTAAATTCTTACAATATTTTTCTCAAGTGAAGCGGTATCACTTTGGGTAATACAGCATAGATAACAGGCCTTAACTTTCTAGTAACTCTATTGGGTAATGTGCTTCAAAAGATATACTAACATTCTATATTGCAGTTGGCAAATAAAAAATTTATCAGGCCACAATCTTTTAGTTCGATTTGGGGCCCAAAGAAAATGGAGACAGCATTGCATGAATATATAAGAAACTTCCAATATTTGCCAGGCAAATTAAAGCAGATTTTCAAGCATAAAGTCAATACTATATAATAGTTTCTTAATCGATTTTTTTTTTTTGCTTCAATGCTAGCTAACATACTATAAGATGGAGAAACCTATCCCCTTGGCGGTTTACACCAGATGTTTCTTTCCTGCTGCTATTAAAAACTCGCCCAATGAAGTTGAAGCACTGTTAAGATCTGGTTTGTTAGGGGAGGCAGAGCAGATTAACCCCAACAATAATTTAGATGTATTTCGATATACCTGATCCTTAGGTCGATGCCAAGTGATACCATCATAGTCAAGTAAAGGTCGATAATCAGAACGTCTTTTTCGCTCTTCATCAGCTCTCTTTGTGATATACTCATGCTCAGCTACCCTATGGGGCGAGAATTAGATTTAATGATTAATTGCAAAGGAAGCAAGAGCGACTAAGAAAAACAAAAAAGATATAAAATAATATATAGGTTAAGGAAAGCCCAAAATGCACAACATTAGGCCCCATAACTTCATGTAGCATTTCAAGGTCAGCACCTACAAACAGATTTTATCATAATATGGCTCTATAGTTAGGGCTTAACAACATTATCCCAATGAATCCTTTTGCAAGCAGCTGCTATTTTATTAAAAAATTTCCACAAAACAAGGCATTCAAGTTCGTGCTTCACCACCAGAATAGGGTCATTTATGCTTGCAATTTTGTGTTAAGTCCTCACCAGTGTAGTATAAAGTTACCCACATGAACATTAAAGTGGCTGTTTTTTTCTTTTGCTGAAAACCCCTCCAATCCTTAACTAACAAAATAAGAAGGTGAAAAGAAATATGACATGAAGTTAATTTTCTTCTCAAGACTGGCAAAACATTGTAGCTCCACCTAAGTTTGATTCACCGCTTTCCAGAAGCTTACAATGAAACAAAAAGGGCCCAAAAAAGGCCATTTCAAACAATAAACCCCTTAGTGTGCAACTTGACTTGAGTTTGGATTCCAGAGATAAAAAGGTACAACAAGCATAGCTAGCCAGTACAAACTGCATTTTATATAATAACGAAAAATGAACCTCCTATTATAAAAACTTCACAACTTGCATCCCTAACAATGAAATTGCTTTGAAACGGGAGAACATCATATCAATCATCAATACAAAATAACCACAAGATAATTTTGCCAAAGAAAAAAGTTTCTGCGCACGGTATAAACATAGATATTTAGCATTCCACAGAGATTTAAAGGGAACTGTAATTTAAGGGAACTCTATGGGAAAACTAAACAAAAACATAGCGAAATGAACATACCTTTGGTATTTAGGAACTGGTTTTGTATCTGATAACACCTTAAGTTTTTCTTCAAGCAAGGCCCACTCATGCAAAGCAGCAATGGCTGCAGCTACTTGGGAAACAAAAATATTTTTCCCATTAACAGATTTGTCCATTATACTATCTTCTTCCTCGTTAACAGACTCACCCTCCGTGTTATTCATGTTAGTTGACGCATCAACTCTTCCCCCCATAAACAATGACTTATTCTTTGAAGTAATTAATATCCAGTGCTTAAGCATGTTTATAGCAAAACGCTTCCCATCCACCTCGTTATAAAGTACTGATAACTGAACTGACAACCACCTTATTGCATTTGCCAAAATGGGACAATTAAAGTTCATTGCAACCGGGTGCTTCACTGTGTCCTTTATAAGCATTAACTCTGCCCAATTAACAGCTTCTCTAGCAATTGCTTTCAGACAGAGCTGAAAAAGTAATATAATGTGGTCCCTCAAATGCACATCAATCACAACACCATAGTAAGGCGAATTGGCAATGACCCATTCAAGAAATTCAGCTTTATCAATGTTAAGAGAACAAATAATAGCTCGGAGTACACCGTACGAATAGCAAGCAGGATAATCTGTCCACCTTTCAACCTCAGTTTTAATAAACCACAATTCAGAAGGAAGAAACCTAAAATTGTTCTTCAGAGCAAAATTCCCAATATCAACAACTTTATCATTATTGTCACCCGAAAAATTGGCACACTCTATAGATAAAAAACCTGCAAGAAGGAAGTAAAATATCAATTTCTTTAATTTTCAGAAAAAAAAATAATAATTATGCAACCTAAATATGATCAACGCGCAGTATCCAACTTGAAGTATATTAACTATTAAGCAAGATGTACGTTTGTAGCTGAACTGCTAAACTTGAGTAGAGTTTTAACTTCTGTAAGTGTTCTGAAAATAATTTCAAAACGTTTAGTACTTAACAATGCAAATGCACTATAGTTTCCATTCATGCAACCAAAAAAAGTCATATATGCATCTTCTTAGAAGCATTTTCCAAGGTCGGAAATATATAGTCTAAATCCTCCTCAGAAAGCAAAGAACAGACAGCCACTTAACACCCATCTCATTCTTTACGTTGACCTCAGTTGAAGCCTGTATCAACACAACTAATATTTCCTATTAAATAAGAGAACCAGATCTTGGCTACAGGTAATACATAAATGTATGTGTATGTTAAATTTATTTGTACTAAAAACAAATATACACAAGATGATAAATTAGTTATAACTACACATGCAAATATATAAATAAGACATAGTGGATGCTAACAAATTCGAGAATAAAATTTTTACTAAGTTGGGGAGAAGTTTTGTATGTCCAGGATGTAGGATACTTCTAAAACTAAGGTTTTGTATCTTCAACTCTCTTCACTAGACATTGTTTTGAGGTAAGGGTTTTATTCATAATTGTAATGGTGGGATCAATGTAGAAAACACATGCTTATATTTTGTCGATTTGGGATGTTGAAAAATTGATGTAATGTTTGATAAATTTATAAAATAATACTAGTGCAAACATTACAAAGTACCAGAGTGACTGTAAAGGTTGAAGGATAACAAAATTACATAGTACTGTTTACCATACACATTCAAATTACTCATGGGTAGATTGAATTAGAGACTAAAAAAGTGAATCTACATAGGTTTACAATGACAAAACTTCTCTAGAATAGTTAACTGCTCATCTTTCGGCAAAACTTATTATGTACTGCTTAATTAACTAAAGGTTTAAGCTATAAATGTACATGTATACATACATATACATTTTCCTCCCATAGGTCTTCCTCCTCTATCACAAATTGCAGCCTTATTTAGGTAGCATTAATTTTGAAACATTGCCTAAATTAGTCAATAAATTAATAAGATGCTCAATTGGTGTATGAATATGCAAAATGAACTAACCCTTCACAAATTCTTCCTCGGTGACGTGTTTTTTTATCTTTTACTTTTTAAGAAGATAGGAATGTTTCAGAAAATTGGACAACGTTCCTAATTTACACCCTTAAATTTATTTTAGTCAAGTTGTAGTAACTATAAAATACAAACTGTTGTCTTTGACTTTGCGCTTACGGATATGTGCAGTAGAAAGTCATTCGGCTTCAGCAGTTAATCAACCTACGTATCCTTATATATATATATATATAGAGAGAGAGAGAGAGAAGCGGTGGTGGGGGGGGGGGGGGGGGTGCTTACATGGCGAGCGGTCCAAAACAACAGCTCCAGGACACTCCTTATAAAAAAATCCCTCCTCACAATCCAAAAACTCATCCACCGAAAAACAAACCTCATCATCATCAGCCTTAAAAAAAATCTATTCGAAGATAATTTCAACGTGTGTGGGGTGTCGAAGGTGGTTATAATATCGGGATGATGAAAGAGGACTAGGTGGTAGTTTTGTTTAAGGAATAATTAGAAAAAATAAGCTTAAGAAATAATTATTTTAATTAGAAACTAAGCTTAAGGAATAATAATTTTAATTAGAAACTAAGCTGAAGGAATAATTATTTTAATTAGAAACTGAGCTTAAGGAAAATTTATTTTAATCCCATTATCCCCCTCTCTCCTCACCGCGGTTTATCTAAACGATAGCAAGGTTTCAAATGGCGCTAGGCGGTGAGGTGGGGCCTAGGCGGCAAGACCTTATTTTCACATTTTTATTGATTTTCTTAGACCTTTGTACAATAGACCTATTGTAAGTAAGATTATCAAGCTAAATTAAACATTTCAAGCCTATTTGCCTATAGTTATACTATTACAACCCAATAATTGTACAATAACGTCATCGAGTCAAGGTTTCATGATGTATGGAAAGACAAATTTGAAGTGTAAATCTTGATTGATCACCATGTATTTTTGAGTAATCTTTTATGAGTTTTCTAATAACAAAATTTCACCTATTTTGACCGAGCTGACCCAGATCAACCCGAATTCGACTCATATAAAGGAAAAATTCACCTGGTTTTTTTATTAATAAAATTTCACTGAGACGCTAGGCGGCAGACTAAGGCCTAGCGCCTAGGCAGAGCAAGGTGGGGAGTTTTGAAACAGTGAATGATAGTAGGTTCTCCAGCGAGTTCCGCCGGAGCTATTTTACAACACTAGGAAATCTCCTCGATTTGGCAAGAAATTACTGCAAATTACTGGTCCCGTTCTTAAATACATAGGTATATATACATGCACACATATAGAGAGAGAGACAGTCGGGACCTATTTCCGCCTAAAAGCAACGAAGCGCCTTTTGAGATCACACTATTAGTATCAACAGAGCACCGAATACTCACTCATAAATACATACATACATACATACATGTAATATATATCATACTGTTATAATGAGTCAACCGAAGAATTAGGTGAGGGGCCAAATTTTGCCACTATTTTTTCAAAGACACTGTACACCCTCACTCTATTTTCTTAATTACCAATTTACCCTTATTTAATCAAAAATTCATCCTCACTCTAATTTTCCTAATAACCAATTTACCCTAATCTAATAAACAGTTCATCCTTACTCTAATTTTCTTAACTACCGATTTACCCTAATTCAATTAACAACTAATCCCCGCTCTAATTTTTTTAATTACCGATGTAACCTAATTTAACTAACAATTCATGCTCGCTCTATTTTCGTAATTACCGAATTACCACAATCTAATTAACAATTAATCCTTACTCCAATTTTCTAATTACCGATGTACCCCAATTTAATCAACAATTCATTCTCACTCTATATGTTCCTAATTACCAGCGAGCATGAGCAAGTTGCTGCTGACGCCATCTCCTCTGATTGCTGGTTTCGGTGATGACATGGCACTTCAGAACCCTCAAAAAAAATTGAAAGGGAGGAGAGAGCCAGGGGTTTGAGTTCATCATCAAAACAATAGAAGCAAAAAGAGAAATAAAAGTGGTTCCAAAGTCATAATACAAAAATTTAGGTTCAAACAGAGTACATCAAAATGCTGTATAAAACTTCGCACTGAGGTATATTTTTACACTACAGTTCAGGGGCTAGGATCCAGTTGATATATGTGTCCCTTTGGCAACAGATTTTTTTAGTTAATTTTTGGATTTTTGATTTTAAAATTTGTGGGTGTTTGGGCAGTCATATTATTTATTTTCTAAAAAACTGATTTTGGACCCAAAAAATCTATTACCAAACATAGTCATAGTTTTCTACTGGTGCGCGGAAAAAAATACATTTAGTGTAACTATCAATTTTAACAAATGAGGTATTAAACTATGAAATTTTGTCAAATTAATGAAGTAACAGCATAAATCGACGAAATTGCGGTCACTATATCTCACATTTGGGAATCTATCTTTGATAAATGCTGGTAGAATTAAAGTCACCATGTGATAGGCAAGAAAATATGAGTGCAATTTCATCATTTTGTTGAACGGTAGGTCCTCAATTGTGACAAATTTTGTAGTTTGGTATCGTAATCGTTAAACACTTATAGTATTGTAGAGTACACTAAGAGTGTGTTTGGAACCCGGAAATGTGACGGGAAAAGAAAGAAACAGAAATAAAAATTAACATGAAATCATTTTCCACTCATGTGTTTGGAAGATTGGTAAAAGAAAAGAAAATGAAAATAAAAGAAAGGGGAGAGAGAGCTAGATTTCCCTCATTTTAGATACAAAATTTTCATATTCTTTCTTTTCCATTGGTTTTCTTACGTAACCAAACACAGACAATTATTTTCTTAGGAAATTATTTTTTCCCTAAATGCACGGAAAGTGTTTGTAAAAATGTTTGAATGGGTTATCTCATCATAACCTCATTTAGGTGGGCCCACCCACCGCCCATGTCCGATAGAGAAAGAACGGGTGATTAGATGCTTACATGGCAGTGTGAATGTACGGGGCGGGCAATCAAAACCACCGGACTCAACAGCTCCGGGACAATCCCGGTAGAAAAATCCCTCAGTCCCAAAATCCAAAAACTCATCCACAGAAAAACAAACCTCATTATCATCGGGCTTAAACAAATTCTTATTAGGTGAAAGTTTCAAGGTATTCGGGTATCGAAGATGATATTGGGATGATATTAATTTGGATGATGGTGTGAGAGTATGGGGTTTGGAGGGGAGGAGAGAGAGAGTGGTTTGGGAACAGGTTAGGAGATGTTTTAGAGATAAGAGGGCAGTTGAGAGATCTGACGGTGGTGGTGAAGGGAGGTGAGATTGAATGTTGAGATTAGGGTTTTTAGGTGGTGGAGGGTGATACATGATGATGGGTGGAGAGGGAAGATGGATGGATCTGCACTCTTATCAAATGCACTCCCACTGCTTTATAAATTATCCTTTTTTACTCTATTTTATTTTAACACAATTATTATATTTAACTTTGCCTGCTTTCTCAATACTTATGCATATGTCCGGTTTCGGTTCGGTTTTTACTAAAATCGAAACCGAAATCGAATATTTTTTTCGGTTTGATTTTTTTCGGTTTTGGTCTTTTTATTTTTTTCACCGAACCGGATCGGGTTTTTTCGGTCCAGTCTCGTTTTTTTTTCGGTTTTTCGGTTTTTTTTTGTTATTTTTCGGGTTTTTTCGGTCTTTTTCGGTTTCGGTCTTTTTCGTTTCGATTTTATTGAAAACCGAAACCGCCCGAAAAATTTCGGTTTTTCGATTTTGGTCTTTTTCGGTTCGGTTATCGGTGCGGTTCGGGTTTTTCGATTTTCCGTGAAGCTCTAGTTACAAACATCTCCTACAATATAAAATGCGAAAATAAAATACTATATAAAAAAATTAAAAGTATCCAAATGAAAACACAACCTGCACTTGCACAAATCTTACTATAGATTAAATGTCACTCCATCAATTTCAATATTATAATATTATCTAGGGCTGACTTCGGTTTGATCCGGTTCGTTTTTTGGTAAAACCAAAACCGAAATCGAGCATATTTTTCGGTTCGGTTTTTTTCGGTTTCGGTCTTTTTATTTTTTGAACCGAACCAGACCGGTTTTTTCGGTCCAGATTCGGCTTTTTTCGGGGTTTTTTCGGTTTTATTTTTGATTTTTCGGTCTTTTTCGGTTCGGTTTTACTGAAAACCGAAACCGACCCAAAAAAATTCGGTTTTTCGGATTCGGTGTTTTTCGATTTTTTTTGGTTCGGTTATTGGTTCAGTTCGATTTTTCCGATTTTTCGCTCAGCCCTGATATTATCTTCGAACCTTCTTTTCAAATTTGTTCCGGTCCAAGTAAACAAGTGTAGGATAAATAAAAGAATTTTTTTCTCTATTATTAGAGTGATTCTTTACTGTTATACAATTTTTTTTGCATCACATATTTTTAATTGAGATGAAATTAGTTTAGTGAATAAATTGGTCTTGAAGAAAAATGTTTGTAACTAGTGAGAAAGTATGGGGATGGTTAATATAATAATTATGTTAAAATTTAAAGTAAAATGATAATTTATTATGCACATACAAGTTATGTGTATGGATAGAGTGCAAACATCTTTGATCCGGGAAGATATGTCAACTCTATTATTTTTCTTATTTAACTTTAAGTTTATTAAATGTTTGTGGCGGGTTTTATCCACAAATTTCTTCTAGTTTTGTTTAATTACCTTCTAATTTCTTATAATTACCGATTAATTTCTGTAATTCACAAGGTTTTTTTGTTTAATCATGGGTTCAATAATTGATTTTGATTATACGTGCAATTACGTATTAATTATTTTACAATTTTTTTATTCGATAATTTAATATTTGATAATTTCCAAAAATAAAATATATATATATATATATATATATTTTCAGGACTTAAAATGATAGATCATTGAATAACAAATCCAACGGTTCAAACGAAAGTCAATTCGGAATCCAAACGAAGAAATAATGAGCGTTTCAAGAAAAACGGAATACTGGAACTTCATCAGGTTTGGTGACCGATCGGTGACCATTCCCGACCGATCAGTTCAGTCGCAAAAAGTTACATAATGTTTTGGCGACCGATTTGTGAACAATCCCGACCGATCGGTGACCAATCCCGACCGATCGGTTCAGTCACAAAAAGTTACAGACTGTTTTGACGACCGATCGCCTGGTATGGCGTTAGTAGAGTAGGCTTCCAATTGAACGTCATCTAAATACTCTACGGGGATTTGGTTCTTGCTATTTTTGGATTTATGAGCAGAATATCCTATTTTAATAATCTTACAAAGATTAACGTTGTAGTTTTGTGGAAAAATGCTCATCATATCCTTTCGATAAGAATAGTTAATGCCATCAAAATACGGTGGAGTATTCAGGGATAATGCGACACCGGAAGTAAAATTGTACAAGTTAGCAATACAGATCTTATCTCTAAAATCGCTAGATTCCTATATGCAAGAGACTCGGCTATGATACCAATTGTTGGCCTGTGCGGCTAAACCTTAGAGAAGAGATGAATAAGTTTTTAACGTTTTTCGCGGAATTAAAATTCTAAGTGCAACTAACAACTCAATTACCTCGATATTTACTTGCGATAATAAGTATGGGAATATGAATGATAAATAAATAGAAACATACGCACAATCACAAATAAATAAGTTGCGGAAAGTAAAGAGTATGGGAAGAAATTAACACCACGATATATAGAGGTTCAGCAAACCCGCCTAGTACTCTCCTCGTTATTCACGCTACCAAATATTTCACTATAATATTTTTTTCCCAAGATTACAAATTCTGCCGAGCTAATCAATCGAATTCCTCACCCTCTATCCAAGGTCGCTACTCTTGATACAAGTGCAAGCGTCCACGTCTACGAGTCAACGACTCCCACTCAATCTATGAGTAACCAAGTGTTTAACCTATAACATTTAACCAATATTTTGACTTAAAAGCTTCTACAAAAACACTCCTCACAATTGAGCTTATAAGTTTGCTCTTTATAATTTTGTTACAACAATATAACTACAGTCACTATTTTATTGCTTTTAAATAAGTTAATTGATGAATTTTTTATTTTGTTTGAACTTGATCACATTTCTTCTCGTTTTCCCTCTTTTGAGCTTTTTGTTTAATAATGAATTTTTTGTGTGTTTAAGATGAACATGGATTAAGACATTGTGATTGGTGTATTTTGAATATGAATTGGGGTCTTGAAAAATGTCTAAGGGTATGTGGGATAAGTTAGTAGTTATGTATGAAGGGACTAATCAAGTCAATGAGTGCAAACTCCAAATTTTAGTGCACGGGTACGAGCTTTTAAGGATGAGCGAGGGAGAAACTATTTCCGAAATGCTTGTTAGATTTACAACTATTACTAATGGACTAATATCTTTTGATAAGTCTTTGTCGTAAGGAAATGATCTCAAATATGATTCGTAGTTTACCGAAAGAATTGGAACCAAAGGTCACCGCAATTCAAGAGGCGCATGACATGAATACATACACTCTTGACACTTTGATGAGTTCACTTATTACTCAGGAAAATCACCCTAAATAATCACAAGCAATCTTGAAAATAAAGGACATAGCTTTCAAAGGAACAACTTGTGGGAAAGCAATTAGCTATCCAATGATGACAAAAATTCGATGCAAAATTTTCGGATTGTTAGCAATTACTAAAACTTAAAGGCAAATGTAAACATAAAGGTAAATCGTCAAATACTTAAATCTTTTCTAACGATTTTGTTTGCTATGCTTGTGGCAATGAATGACACATAGCGAGAGATTGCGTCAAGAATCGCAAGAGCAAAGGCAAGAAGAAAATATTCGCTTCAACCTTTAACAATAGCTCCGACCAAAATGAAGTCAATCATCTTGCTTGCTATATAGTAATGGAAGACAACCATGAACAAAACCTCTCATCCTCAAGCGAAAGTGACAACGATGAGATAAAAGATTTATCTCATGATGAATTAATTCACATGTGTGGAATTTATTTCGAAAAACTTTCTAAACTTGTAGAGAAGGTTAAATCTCTTAAGATGATAAATTCTTCTCTCAATAAAGAAATAAGATCATTGAAAAGAGATAAAATTAAAAATGAGTCTAGTCCCAAATTATCATTTTCATTTTATGACATTGATGATGAAAAGAAAGACTTGAAAGATGGGAACAATACTCTTATTCTCCAGAACGAGTTTTTAAAACCGAGAATGACTATTTGAAAAAGAAAAACGATGAGTTTGTCATTACGGTCGAAAAACTCGAGTTAACAATCTCAAGGATTTCCAAAGGTAAACCCGTGTTGGACGAAAATTTGAGTTGTCAAAAAGATATCAATGACAAAAGAGGTTTAGGTTTCAACTGCAACACTTTTGGCTCAAGCACAATTCGCTTTGTCAAATCTTCTAGCATGTCTACAACTTGTATTCCGCCTATACAAAATGTTGTTTGTACACAAGCGAGTATTTCAAGAGTTTTGCCGAACTCTTGAAATGAGAGAAGAGGTTTAAATTTTCAAAATAAAACCGTTCATTAAACTTCTAAAAATTCCTTAAAAAGTCATATAATTCTTGTTATGTGAAAAAAGGAGATACTAGGACAGGGACAATGAGTCGTGTTTAAAAGAGGATGATAAGAAAAGAAATTTGAATCATGGATTTTTAAGCAGTCTGTTTATTTCCATTTGTATTTTCGCTTTCCTGTGAAAAAACCAGATTCTTTCCAATTTCCCACAGAATCATGAGAATGTTCAATATTTTAGTTAATCTCTATTTAAAAGTCATTTTGGATTGAAGTCCACAGATGTACATTATTTTGCCTCTTCTGCAGCTTCCATGAGCAACCTAATATAATAAAGTAAAAACGAATTAACGAAAACGAAACGCTAGAAACTAAGTGTTCTTCTGGTACGGGTTCCTGTTTAAGATTTTTGTATACATTTATTTATTGCGTTTTAAACAAATAAACTTGATCATCTTTAAGTTATATAAGAGTGTTGTCTGCAATCAAGAAGTTGGAATTTCTTCTAGTGTAGCATGTTTCTGTGAAAGGTATTTGAGAACCCAAATGGGAAGGAAAAGTTTAAGATTATTTTCAAAGCTTTAAAACTTGTCAAAATAGATAACTGTAAAAAAGAAATTTTAAAAGATAGGTATTCAATCTCTTACTGCTTACGATTATGAACCTCACCATCAAAGAAGTTTCCAAGATTCCTTATCCTAGAAAATAGACGTATTTTCCATCTGCATCTGAGCCATGTCTTTAGCTTCTTAATTCAAAATAGTTTTTCATTGCGGATCTTTTTCTCATTTTACGATCTTTATATAATTTTTTTTTACAGCAGTTCCTTGTTACATTCGTATTTTCAAAAATTCTGGTCTAGCTAATATGAACAAAGATTTATGGTTTCTATCTTTATGGAATAATGAAAAGGAACATTTCTAATCTCCTGTAGAAAACAAAACAGAATAAAAACAAAGAGCTCCTCCAAAGATGTATGGTTTTGATACTGCATTTTCAAATTTATTCAATGAGAAGCTGCAACATTAATATTTGAGTTGTATTTTCATTATTATTCCACTTTTTTTAATGGTGGCTCCTATATATGCAGCGCTGGTGATAAATGAATCATTGTAGAGTACATAAAGAAAGTTGTTGAGCTGGCTAAGAGACACCAATTAAAGCTTCATATTGGTGGTGCTCGTATATTCAATACATACGTGAGTCCCCGTTGTTTACTTGTACTTATTTAATTTTATACTTTATCCTATGTATTTAGCCAATAATTTCACTGTACTTCGATTAGAAATCGCTTTAGAATCGATCGTATGCTACAAACCTTCCAATTTAGTATGTTTAACTGTCTGTTACTCCGTAACTCATCCCTTCAGCATTTTTTGGTTGGTGGATTCTTTTGGCCAAAGGACATCAATACTCTCCTAGACTGCTACTAATTTGGATATGTTGCCGATATGTCTGTAACAATGTTATACTCGACCATAATTAAGTTTGAGATATGGTTTTGAGTTGCATTTTTCATTTTATTCATCCAAGATTATATCTCCATACCCTGGAAAACACTAAAAAATTTGACTGAGTTTGATCTTGTTTCTGTTTTTTGAGAAATGTCTACAAATTTTGGTTTGGATCAGTTGCATCTGTGAAATGTTTGGATAGTAATTAGTAAGTTTTGAAAGTTGCTGCGAGAAAAGTTTTATAATTGGTGAAAACGCAAGGGAATTATTGTTTTTGCTTCTACTTTTCCGTTGCAGTGTTTGGTTCAATTTTGAAAGGGCACTTTTGTAAAAAAGAAATACAAATGACATAAAGGCAGAAAAAAAGAGCTTCAAAACAAATAACCAAGTATCCATAACTTTAGTGTAGTCTGTATCTTTCTACATTTACCCAAGATCTAACGGGATTCCCCACTTTGCTCGTAAATCAATTTGCATTGCTGTGGTGAACTTCTATAAGTATTGGGATATAAGCTTACCAAAAATTATTTTTTCTTTGTGATCTTATATAGACTAGGTTCAATTTGGGTCTTTGAATATTGTATTTAGAGTATGTCGTACCTTTTCTTGTAGACTTATACTCATCAGTCATGTATTGATCTAGAGTTTACTTAATAAGTGTGCCCTTCTACACAAAGGCATAATAAGCTCACACGCTTAGTTACTTAAATTAAAAAAATATATAAACATCTATTCACTTTTATCTAATTATATAACCTGATAAACTTTCTGCTGACTGATGATTCTGTTTTTGTCATGTCTTGTTTGAAAGTTATCCTTTTGTTGCTACATTTAAGAGTCGTAGAGAAATTACTTGTTACATTGCACGACTAAAATTAAGAATTGATATTTGTAATTTCAGTTTGTTAATTGTTTACTTAACCAGTCACTCTTCTACCTTTGCTGTTATGATAAAACGTATTTCAGGTATGCATGACAAAAGGTTGTGGTACACCAGTTGGATCTGTCCTTTTGGTTTCGAAATATTTTATTGCCATGGTACGGTTACTAAAAGTTCATATTTCAGTATATAAGAATTGTGCCTTTTAAAATTTCGACTTTTAAGTGTATATTCCTATACAGGCTGAGATTTTAAGGAACAACTTGGATAGTGGTATGAGACAAATCAGAGTTCTTTGTGCTTCTGCTTTAATCTCATTACAAGAGAAACTAAAAGTTTGAAAGTGATCATAAGAGGGATATGAACGGTTTGCTACCCTTTACAAAAAATTCAATTTTCTTCCCTCTACTCTATTTTGTTCATTTTAGAGCCCTGTACAATATCAATACATTCAATTTTGTACCTCATCCGTCAATTTCTTCACAAAATGGACGACAAGTGCCTGTACGTGACTAAATTCTATTAACTTATTTTAACGACAAGGCTATTTTGGTAATTTATAACATAAGTTAGATAAAAATAAATAAAAAAATAAAATAAAGACAAGAGACAGAATAATACATTTTTCTATCTTCGGTTCATTCCAATTCATACCAAACATAAATCTAACTCATAAAATCAGTAAAAGTTAGTCGCGTGCAGGCACGTGTCGTCTATTTTGTGAAGAAATTGACAGATAGGTACAAAATTGAGTGAATTTATATTGTAAAAAGCCCTAAAATGAAAAAAGTAGAGTAGATGGGAGAAAATTGAATTTTTGGTAAACTACAGGGTAGTAAACTGTTCATATCTCGATCATAAGAAGGCCAAGACATTATCTGGTAATTTGTTTCAATTTTAATAGCAATTTAAAGCAGGTAAAAAACTAATTTTGGACACTCATTTAGCATCATTAGGTTATAACTGAGTGTGTTGAGTAACTGATATGTATTAAGGGGGCTGATGTTTCTGTTCCATGCGAAGTTTTGATTTTCGGTTGGACTGAAAATGGAGGCGGATTCTGTTAGATTATGAAACTATTGAAACCCCATTTGATTTTACTATTTAAAAAAATTAAACTGTTTTCCCTCCTGTCCTAACTAGAAGGCAAATTATCTTGCAGACTTGGGGTTTTCGCTAAAAATAATTGTTGTTGATGACATAATCCAACTCCTAGAAACAAGTTTGTTGCAAGTTTTCCGTAATTAGAAAGAATAAAACAGTTTACAGAATCACAGCAAACGTACTTTTCTGTTTTATTATCTAGACTGATATAGAGACACTATCAGACTAACAAGAGTTTATTTGTTCCTTCCTTGGGTTGATTTTCGATAAGCTCATTTTAGTAATTTATGGTAAATCTGGCCAACAACTTTGAAAATAATTGTTTTCTTTTTTTATAAATAGCTTTCAGAAAAGTATCTATGAAAAGAAGAAGAGTCTGTCATACCTTTAATTACCAAGCACAATCCTAATTTTACCTTATGTTAAATTGCTTTCAAACTGATTTTAATTACATAGACTTACCTCAGAGTTTGAACCGTTCTTAATTCACCTGTTATTAGAAAAACCCAACTTTTTCTAATTTGGTATCTCTTTCCTTATGCATGTCCAGCTATATCTCTTTATCATAGAGAGCAAAAAAAACACAGGCGAGAAACTCAGCGAATATTTGGAAGAACACAGCATACTCCTGATGCCTGCGATCTCTACCAAGTATGTTTATCCATGCGATTTCTTTTTATAAATTTCACGGATATCCATTTTCTTTTATACAAACGACAAATCTTATGTTAGTGCATATGCGCTAGAATGGGGAATAAGTTGGCATAGCGATTTTAAATTAGCAGTGCTACTATAAGTGCTTATTTGGTTACAACACAAAAGCCGAACTCACTTGTCAAGAGTTGGCTTGCAATAGTGATATTTTCTAAGATAAGTATCTTTTAATTCATTTATTTAAGAGCAGTTCTTCGTTACTTCGTTTAAAAGACTTTGGTCGAAACGAAGATAAATGGTTCAGCCATCACATAATAAAATATAAGTGCTTATTTAGCAGCCAAAATATAAAGATTTTAAGCAGTTTAAGGATGTATTTTAACTTGTGCAAGCAACAAAAAGCTTCGTGACATGGGATTAGTTGATACGATGACAGTGATTTGAGCTCATAATTTAGGAAGATATTAGTTGTTAAAAAACTGAATATTTTTTGTTGGTTAGCTCAAGATACTCTTGTATTCAGTAGGTTTTAGTCCATATCTTTGTTCAATGTTTACCGACGTGTTTAGGTTACAAAAATAGTAAAGATCTATTTGTCATTTTTTGCTGATTCCATGATTTTTAAATTTGCTCAGTACTGAGTAGTTTTTTGAATAGTGAAGAATTTTGAGCAGTGCAATGAATGAACAGTGCTTGGCTATTTCAATGAAATTGTTTAGGGATTTTGCAAAATTTGTTACGGTTTTTTGTGATTACATGGCCTAGCTCAACCATTTTATCAAACTTAATGCATTTTATAACTTTTAAAAAACCGTTTACATTTACACAAAATTTCACATTTCTTATTAATTTTCTTATAATAACCCTATATTATTATTTTTTATTTGTTTATTATCTTTTAATAATCATAACAATATTATAACCACAAAAATGTGAACCCCATCATAATTTATTACTATTATACTCCTTCCGTCACTAAACAAATATACCCTACGAAAATACATGCAACTTTGACCATCAAAATTTTCATATCAAAATTACCGAAATGAAAAAATTGAAAATTTCATCATATAGTTCTAACCATAAACTACGTGATTAACTTTTGAAATAATTTTTTCCGGCAATCTAAATATGAAAAAACTATCGGTCAAAATTGTACATATTTTCATAGGAGACATTTGTTTAGGGATGGAGGGAGTATTAATCTAGGAAATCATATGCATTCCTCATATATGAGGTAAATTCTGTGTTTCCTTAAATTTAAGAAATTTATAAGATTTCTGATCCATGTTACTTTTTATATCATAATTATCAAATTTGATAAAAACTATATTTTGAGAAAGCAGGTATGGATGGTCTGGGAGTAGGTTTTCTCCATCTGTTTCTCTAAGTATGAGTATTTATTTTACGACTAGTTTCTAGGTGATTTTTCCTCACGTCCTATTTCAGAAGTTGACCATTTCTGAAATTATTTGCTTGTTTTGTTACTAAACGCATGCATATGATTAAGTTGCTTGACACACTATTTTCACTACGTACTGAGCCTCTTTCTGTTTTATCGGAACATATTTTTTCTTAAAATTTAATGATTATGCTATAAAAACTGACATGAATCAGAAGCCATATAAATTTTCTAAATATCAGGAAACACAAAAGTCACTTTATATATAAGAAATGTATATGGTTCTCTCGGTGAATATAATAGTAAGAAACTATTATAAAGTTCATATTTTTGAGGTTGAAATATTGTTATTGATTATTAAATAATAATATAATAAATAAATAAAAGAAATAATGTAGGGTTATTATAAGTAAATTAATAAGCAAGCTGAAATTTTGTGTAAATGTAAACGGTTTCTTAAAAGATATATAAAATATGTTAGTTTTAAGAAAATATTTAAGTTTGATTATGCGGTTGCTCTAACCTACTATCTTATTTCGGGAAGTGTTGGAAACATTTTAACAATAAATTAAGTTTCAATTTAACAAGATGTATCAAAGTAATGTGGAGTTCTTATTTAAATGTCGAAACCCTTTCAAGAAAGAATTCTGAACAATCATATTCAAACAACTGAGTTTCACTTTAATGAATGTATATTGCTAAAAGCATTATCTTGTTTTGCAACTATTGAATTCCCTTTCATTAACGAGTTTAACCGTAACTAGATCTTAAAACGCGCTTTGAGTGATTAGCATGCATGCTAGTCATTATTAGCTTTTATCTATGTTTGACAAAAGGGATTGAGAGCTATAATGAATAAGAAAACGGAATTAATATATATTAACTGTTCATCTTGTATTTTTCTGCATTTGACAGTCCAAATGTTCCATACCATCCAAATTAGTAACAACTGACAAACCTTAATTACAAATGGGGCTTATTTATTTACGCTTGATGCTTTGCTGGGGATTTTGCTCTCTTGTTTTTTTTTTTTTTTAGAGTTTGGGGATTTTACTCTCTTGACCATAGAAATGAATTAAAAAACTGATACATATGGTTGAGCTCTCACAATAAAATAATGTTTGATTTAGTGAGAATAAAAAACTGTCACAAGTCTGTCACTAATTTAAAAAGCTGTCACAAATCTGTCATAAATTGACTAAAATGTCACAAATCCGTCACAAAAACCGTCCTTAATAAGCTCGTAACAAAAAATATCGTTATTAATCCCGTTGCTATTTGAGTATTTTTTTGTTGTGTCTTCTCATTCGTAATTCATTCACAAGTGACATAAATTATTAGAAGTTATTGAAAAGTTAACCACAAGTATCCTGATGAATATACTAACAAATGCTTGTCCTATATATTTTAAGTCTATAGCCCAAATTTTAAAGGCGATCCAGACCACTATAGGCAAGAGTCTGGCCGGTTGCCACATCATGACCATATATGTTATAGTCTGTTCCATCACTTGGACATGACCATATAGTTTAGAGTCTGTTCCATCACCTGAAAATGACTCTATATGTCCATCACATATAAATGACCATATAGGTTAGAGTCTGTTCCATCAACTGGACATGACCCTATAGCTTAGAGTCTGATCCATCATCTGAAAATAACCCAACGAAATACCAAGCGAAAGATAAGAAAAGTTAGTTATTAGTTATTACTTAACAAACAACCGCCCATACCCTAGATCGTGAGTAGAGTGGCAGTTATATTCTTCTCATAGATCATGGTGTGGGTGAAAAAGAAAGATAACCGTCATAACCTTACATACCTATAAACAGATAGCATAAACCATCAAGGAAGAGGACCACAAAATAATTATTCTCTCCCTCTAGAATAATTTTGATACATTTATACATATTTTGTCAACGAAGTCAGACACGTGAAAGGTTCAAATTTGTTCATCATCCGGCGGACCAAGACTTTGTGAAGATTTAAGCTTCATCATATCCGATAACAAAACAAAAATTAGACTAACCGGAAATTTAGCTATTTGATGCGACATTTTTTTAGAATAACGTAGATGCATATTGTTCACAATAAAGCCCGTTGATCAACCCTAAATAGTTATTTGTATAAATTAGTTTCACATGCAATATAGTTCTTTTTATAAGAGGAAAAATATTGATTTTATAATTTTTACATAAAAGTTATAGGCGTTTTGCAATTTAAATCAACGACTAGGATTTGATTAGTATTTAAGTTTAGGTCAGGCTCTTCTAAGATTTCGTATTTTTATTTGGTTTTTCAGTGTGTTTTACAATTTGTTTTTAATTTATCAAATCTTAATTTGTTAAAAATAGAAAAATTAAATTAGTTATTGAAAAAGACCAAGTAACTATCCATAGTTTTTGTTAAACCTTTGCCTCTTGAATTAGATTGTTTTTTTTATCCAGTAGCTCAAAAGAATTCAGAATAGACTAACCTGATAAATATAGGGTAGCAAAAACGGATCATATACTATGGAGTCCAAATCTCATACCTCTATTCTCTATGCCCTTTCATGTACCCTTTCTTATTTTATTATAAAAAAAATCTAAAAATCTTGAAAAAAATTATACAATTAATATAAAACATGTATCAATACATCCCAATTATTATTTTTAAAAGAAAATGTATACGCAATTTATTTTGGAATAAATGTATAAATTAATATAAATTAAACATTAAATCTTAGAAAAATTGTCTAAAACAATATTATGTTCAAATGTTTTAAAATTTGAATAAAATATAATATAAAAGTTTATAAATTTACGGAACAAGTGAAAATTTAAAATTTATGTGAAAATAAGCAAATAAACACGAAAGACGATAGATAATAAGGGGTTAAATATTTGGACTCTATATTATGGGCCTTCTATGATGGTGTCATAGCACATCATATGCTTCCACCATTTTTTACCGTCCATTTGTTAACTGATTTTTTTACTTAGATTTTTAGGTTTTGGATTTTGGATTTTAAAAATCTGTGTATGTTGGCAAATAAGATTATTCAACTTCTGAAAATTTGATTTTTATGCTGAAAAAGCTAAAAAATTCAGAATTTTAAAATCTAGCTTTTTAATGGATTTTTAAAACAAATTTTTATAAACCAAACAATTTGTTACCAAACAGACCATTAATGTTAACACATACTGCTATTACACTACAAAAAAATACTCAAATAGCGACGGGATTAGTGACGGTATTTTTTGTTACGAGCTTATTAGTGACGGTTTTTATGACGGCTTTGTGACAGTTTAGTCAATTTGTGACAGATTTGTGACAATTTTTTAAATTAGTGACAGGCTTGTAACAACTTTTGACTCTCACTAAATCAAACATTATTTTGTAGTGTTAATATTATATATAATGAAATATAATTCCATATAGATACAATATTTCAGGTGTATATTTTACCCAACTTTAATTGAGTGATGATGAGACCAATTTTAATTCATATTAACTATGAAATTTTAACTAAATTTCCAAATAAATAAAAGACAATTACTTAACGGAAAAAAGAAGAAGATAATCCTACTTATTTAGAGTATTCTGAACCTAGCCCAATTTTTTTAGTCCCTTTGCATGTTCTTTTTATCCTTTCGGTGTACATTAATTTGTGTTTCGTTAACGGATAAAAGTACTTACATAAATCCAATAAACTTTTTAGTGCAATTAATGCCTAAGAAAATAAACTTTCGTGAACAAATGACACAATTAGGATATTCTTATAGAAGAAGAACCAACAAAGTATATATATGGGTAGTGCCATGAACCAACAAATGTGTATTTAACAAAGCAAATGGCAAAGTAAATCCACTCGTTTGGTTGCAATACTAATAGTCTCGGAATTATATGTTCAACCAGATTAAAGTGTATTTCAAAAGATGATGGGATTGTTAATCCAACCCCAATAATCAATTGCTATGTTTAATACTCTTATCCCTTCTTTGGCTGCGATATTAGTGCACTGTGATTGGGCTATTAATTTGGTAGGTCCCACATATCCAATGTTTTTTAGACAATTGTATTGAATTACGAATACACTCGTGATATCGAATGACCCCAAATGGTGTATTTACAATATCATGTATGTGTGGTATTAGATTAGTTCAGTTTCGTCGGGATTGTTAATCCGACCTTCGTTTCAATTCGTGCTCATAATCCGGAGCGGATTATTAATCTCGGTACTACTAATCCCGATAATACTAATCTCGTAACCAAACGAGACCTTGAGTGCATCTATACTGATTATTTATGATAAAAGTATTTTAAACTCCTCTATTGGAGAGTCACCATGACTCACTTTCGTTTTTGTAGCATTACGTATTGAGTGTAATTGGCCTCAAATTAGGTTTATGTTTTGTAAGATATTTTTTGTTTCAAAATCATATATTAAAAATCTATTTTAAAAATCAACTGAAAATCTATATGTTAAAAATCTGATTTGAAAAAACGTTTGTCTAATGTTCCGAGTGTTGTTACGCGATTTCAGTTGTAACTGAAAGTTTCTACCAAAGTTAATAAATAAAATGCTGGAAACGAGACGTGTGATCACGGAGTTCGACCAATTCTACATCTCCAGAACCCTTTCTCAGATTAATGGGATATTGAGAAAGTTTACAATATTTGACTAAATACTTACAATACTATGACTTTCCCACGTATTATGACTATCTCGCATTGCTCTTACCTCTCAACTATCACTCTTATCAATGACATCCCGTTATGATCTCTCTTGTTTTATATGTCTCTCTTATAAAGCGGGTGTTTGATCTATATAATCAGAATATCTACATTGTAAACACACACAAAATATCAAAGGTTAATGGACTTTACAAAAGAATTTACATAACATTTACAAAAGATCATAAATTGATCAAATAGGAAAGATTTCCCAAATTTTCTTTACTTATAAGATCTTCCCACCATATTCTATTTCCTTATCTCCAAAATATTTAACTCAATAATAAAAATATTACATTTCATTCATTCTGAATAACCTTCAAATCACCATATCTTGGTCAACACAATTTTGGATCATCTAAAATATATTTGACCGAATCTTGATCTGCAAGTTTCTGTCCACCATTTTTAGTTGCAACTAAGATTGCAACTTATACATGCACTTAATCATATCTTGATAAAAACAGTACACAATGTTGGAAAAATAGGAAAAAACATGTAGTTTAAACATGTTTTCCAAAGTGGTCAGGGACCAACTTTGAGTCAATTTTTAATGCGACTCCTCAGTTTTTCTGAGGCCATACTCTATGCGTTTGAGTAGCTCGTGCGACGAGATTCGCAACGGTATATCGCATGACCAATTCGGAGGAATGGTGTGAATGATAATTGGACTCGAATGTTGGTACTCGAAAGAGGGAAAAACCGAAATCTGGAAAATGGGGTAGAGAGTGGGAATAAACCATGAGGGTTATCCCACATTGGAAAATCAAGGTTGATTTTCACTCTATATATACAAACCCATCCCATGTAGTTGGTAAATTAATTAAGTCCACATACCCATGAGTGGGTTAGTGTGTACCACACACGCGCTCGCTCGGGTCTCGGGACTCGGGACTCGGGCCTCGGGCCTCGGGTCACGGGACGCGGGACGCGGGACGCGGGTCTCGGGTCTAAATCTGAAAAGGGACTTTTGCATATTTGCAAGAGCAGTCCCTAGAGTTTCAGAAGGTTTGAAACTCCAGCAGTAATTGGAGGCGGATTCTGGGAATGTAACTCCCAGAATTAAATGACCAATAAATTCTGCGGTTTCAGAATTTCCTCTATAAAGAGGCAGCCATCCCCTCACATTCTAACACACATTCAAATCAGTATCTTCTCTCTAACTAAAAAGCTGCATATATTTTTTATTCATAGCATTTAGAACCAGAGAGAACCACCCACCAACAGCTCAACTTAGACTCGTCGCCAGTTTCCGGCAAGTCTTCCGAGAGACGTTGTACCTTGGGATCGAAGCGCCAACGCAACCAGAAACCTTAAGGTGGTTGGGCGAATATCGGTTAAGGGCATACTGTTAACAGTAGCCTCGTCCGTTTAATTTTACATTCTGTCCGTTTTATTTTTTGTCCGCATTTAAATTCAGTTTTACATTATGTCCTTTCAATTCAGTATTTTAATTTCAGTTTTTTTAATATTCTGTCCTTAGCTGTAGCTTTTCTTTTCTGTTTGTACTATTCTGTAATTATTTTAAAGTTCTGTTTCTGTTCTGTAATTTCAATTCTGTAATTAGATTAGTTTCAATTCAGTCCTGTATTTTAAATTCATAACAGAACAGTCCGGCTGTTAAGTTTTTACTTTCCAGTCCGGCAGTTTCTTTTAATTACAAAACAGTACATCAGATTAAGAATTGATAATAATCTGATAGCGTTTGTTTTTTTATTTACATTTCAGTACCTACATGTTGTAATCAATTTATTGTATTTCATTTGGAAATTAATAAAGATTACACTGGTTTTATTTAATTACTGTTTAGTCCTTTATTTATTATTAATTGTTATTTCGTACACGGAAACCAACACACAATACGGGTGTGTATACAGAGAGTTTATTGTGGATATTTCAAACTATTTTTACCAATATGATGACAAACAATGTATTACTAGAATCTTGGATTTACAACTTAACATGATTTTTTTAGATTTTTTACTTTAAAATCATATTTTCAAAAGCTAAATAATTTTATTGTCCTGTTGAACCATGTGTTCAATCATTGATTTTGATTATAAATGTTTTAATAATTTTATTTGGTGTAAACAAATTCTCTATGCGATAATATAATACTTGACCTTTTTCAAAAATAAATAGTGTATATTTCAAAACTTAAAAGGATAGAGCATTGAATAACGAAGTCAGCGGTCAAAACGGAAGTCGATTCGGAGTCCGAACGAGCAAATTAGTACTAAACCACCCATAGGTCTTACAGATCCACCCGTGGGATTTTTCACAGGTACCATCCACCAGTGGGATATATAAAACTTATCAGTGGGTAAAATTTCCACAACTAAGAAAAAATTCACCCACCAATAGGTCAGAAGACACCCACCGGTGAGTCAAATTGCAGATCACAAAAAACAGTTTTTTAGCTTTTTCAAAAAGTGAGTTTATCGATTGGATAAAACCCATAATCGCTCCAAACGGTCACAAAAGATCAAAGAGGATTTTTGGGCTACAAATACACACTAATCTCTCTTCAAAAACACCAATCACACACATAAACCTCCATTGAAACTCAATCAAATATTCAAGTAAGAAAAGGCTTATACTACTCATCTTTCTCACTTGTTTCATATATATTTCTTGAGTGTATTTTTATTTATAATCTTATAAATACCAAGAGAATTTATGTAAATGAGTGATACTTTGTTTCAAATTTATAAAAGTAAATTATAAGTTCAATTGTTAGTGAGTGTTTGGAAATAAGTTTTTAAGCCAAATTGTTGGGTAAAAGTTCTATATTAAACACTTGGTTGCTCATACATTGATGTGGAGTTATTGACTCGTAAACGTGTACGCTTGCACTTATATCAAGAGCTGTTGTCATCTTGAATTTAAAATTATAGTGATAATACGCCGTAAAGTAAATTTCGGGGAGAGAACATAAGCGGGCTTGTCAAACCTCTATAAATCGTCATGTGATCTCTTTTTCTTACTCTTTACTTTCCGTACTCGATATTATTGCTTGTTATATTGTTAGCGTAAAATAATCTCGTTGTTTATTGATTGTTGCATTCATTTATCGTAAATTGACGCTAGTTGGATAGTAGTTGTTCGTAGTTTTTAATTTCACGAAAATTGTACGAAAAATTTATTCAACCCTGTAAGTTTTAGCGGTTCACGGGCCAACATGTCCAAATATCCCACTAAAAGGAGATTTTTATATTTAAAAAAATACTTAAATAAGTAAAGGGAGAGGTTATATGTATATCAATTTATACATCAACTTGGATATTTTTTTTACAAAAACGCTTCAAATCAAGATTTGATTAATGTAAATCTCCATGGTTTCACAACGGGAACACAAATATGCGTTTTGTTTTTTTTTCCGAGATGTATAATAACATGTTTTGAAATTTTAAATTTTGTCATAATTTTCAAAACATGTCATTATATATCTCGGAAAAAAAATAAGACGCATATTTGCGTTACTATCGTGAAACTGTGAAGTTTTGCACTAATCAAATATTGATTTGGAGCATTTTTGTAAAAAAAAAAAATGTCCATGCATCTTCTCCTAATTTAAGCGGGGGTACATTGGTCAAAATTATAATCCAAGTCCGGATAGATGTAGATATATAAATCAACCTACATGCATATATAAATATAATGGACCTGGTTGGATATCAAAAACAATTTTGTTAATTTCTCTAGAAACGACTCTTCTGATCTACTTGTATGTCTCTCACTTTTAAATTATTCTGTATTGCCAATTTTTTTATTCTGTATTGAATGCATGCATGCATGCATCAGTTTCCCGACTTGAGGAACCTATCATCGGGGTCAAACATAATCTTTTTGGGTGCGTTTTGGCATCAAATTTTCTGGTCAAAATCTTGCTTAAAAAAGTTACGAAAAATAATAGTTGCTTTAGAGATGTTTAGTGCCGCCTTAGTTTTTTTTTTTTTGTATTTATAAGTAGATTACAACTTATCTTTTATTGATCAGTCATCTTTTACTTATTTTATGTACATGCATATTTTATCTGAATATTTTCTATTTTTGGTCATTCGTGTGGAAACACTAAGAAAAGTCCACAAATTCCTAGTTTCTCCTATTTTGAGTTTTTTTATAGATATTTTTAACCCAAAAACTAGCTTTCTAAAAGCTAAAAAAAGCTAAAGAACCAAACACCTACAAATTGTTTAAGCCAAAAGCTAAAGAAAAAAAAATAGTTGTCAAACATGCATTATGTAACGACCGATTAGCTTTTATGCATGGTTCTTTTTAATTTAATGTGGACTTGCTCCATTCCAGCAGAAGAACTGAAGATTATAACCAAAAGATGGACCTTCCATGTATATCAGAACGAAAAGATGTCGTTTGCAACATTCCGCAATATGTTAAAAAAAATATGGATTTCTAGTTTTTACCAAAAGATCTCGCTTGAAACATTAGTCTCTCTCACACAAGAATCATGATTCCAGTCTCGGCTACCTTCTTCTTTTTCTCGTTTTAGAGTTTTACTAGTTTAAATTTTCCTTGTAGGTTGTGGTGTCTTAATTTAGTACAAGCTCTACACAATGTTCAGGTTTCAATTCATGTAACGCAAATATATTTATGTGATTATAAACTACTGGAAAATATCATGTCATCTGAACGTTCTGAACTTCTGATATTCATAAGCTTTGTGAAGGATTCTATTAGAAAACTAAAGTGAAGCATGTTAGGTAACATAAATTATTAAATATACACATCAATCATAGAAATTAATTATTATTTTTGAAAATTAAGCCATACATAAGACTTAAGAGAACACTGGAAACCAGAGTATAGGTTAACTTTAACCTATACCAAATCCAGAGAATCTGCTTTTTTCATTGATTAAAGAGAAAAAAATACTGCGGAAAAAAACCCCGTTTTCATGATGATAAGTACTTGAAAAGTTTATTCTCCTAGAAATATTTTCAAATGAAGTGTTTCAAGCTTAAAGAAGAATATTTTTCGGAACTAAGGCACGAGTAAAATAGAAAAGAAAACGTATAAGTAAAATGATTAGAATCAAAAGAAACTTAAAATAATGACAATAGCTTATAATTGAAGCCTGACATATACATTAAAAAAAAATTGCTAATAAAACTAAAGACAACTAATATTTTCAAGTTATTTAGAAGTTATAAACAACTAAAAGCATAAAGAATCAATTTGCTGTACTTGTAAAACAACTTTATTGTTTTGTGGGATGAAGCAATTTTAATCTGGGCTCAGGCAAAAGTATGGGATTGCCATTGCAGAATGTCTATACAGACGATTATAATAATTTTTGAAACATAATTCCCATTTCTTTTCTCATATATTTACTTTTCTTTTCAGACTACGATGAGTTCATCATCTCGATATTGGGCCGGGATTCCAGAACACATACTAGATCTGATCTGGACAAAGTTTAGTGATCTCTCAGACTGTTTTTGTTTTTCTGCTGTTTGCTCACAATATCGAAGCAATGTCGTCAATCTCAATCCAAGCATGAATATTTATTTTAACATTCTCAGAGCATCTAATAAAAAAGTTCCGATGCTAATGATCAAAACGGAAGAAAATATTGACGAGAATCGGGGTTTATATAATATTCTCGATAAGATTACATATAACGTTCGACTTCCATTGCCTTATAAGTACAGGTTTATCGGTTCCTCACATGGATGGTTGTTATGTGTAGATAAGAACTTTGTTATAACCCTTTTAGACCCTTTTCGCCATTGTTGTATATCTCTTCCAATTTTTCGTGATGCTTCTAAAGTCTTGGGTACGGAGTGGGACGAAGATATATTTGATTTTCATATTAGCAAGGCTATGTTAACATCCGATCCTCATATTAATCCGAATAACTATGAGGTTGTGGTCATCTATGGAGGCATGTGCAAACTGGCACACTACAATTCAAGTCAAAATATGTGGAATTTTATCAAGCTTGTGCCTGAAGGAAATCATGTTTCTGCTGATATCATTTGTTATAAAGGTTGTATCTACACTGTAAGCAATTTCAGTGAACTTCTACAAATAGACTGTTGTAGCGGAACCGTCAAAACCATTATTCCTTCATGTGAGAGAGATGCCCCTTGTTTCTATCTTGTTGAATCGCAAGATAGGAAACTCTTACTGGTGAAGAGATATTGGAATGTTTTCGAAAGAGATACTGAAGACGATTACTTTGAAAAAACTCACGACTTCAAGGTTTGTAAGTTGGTACATTTAGCTGGGGAGAAATTCGCCACATGGAAAGAACTCGACAGTATTGGTGAGCAATCGTTGTTTGTTGGTGGTGGAAATCATTCACTGTCAATTTCGACGGCGATTTGCTCAAAATTTCAACGTAATTCTATATACTATACAGCTCATGGTTATTTGGATGTTTTTACCTATAAATATCAGCAAGTTGACGAAGACACCGGGATCTTTAACTTGGAAGATAAAAGCTTTCATTCACATCAAGTTCTGGGTCACTGGGAAGAGTATAGGCAACCACCAGTTTGGTTTGTTCCAAATCTAAACTAATGTAGTAAACTTGACTTTTTTTGTTACCGGTTTCTTAATGTGAAGACAATATGAAGTGATAAATTTGCGATTTGATAGGAGTTAATTAGTTTTTTCTATCCCTTGTATTTCTTAATCTTGACTTCAAAGGCCTGAGAGTGTGACAGTTTTGAGTTTAAAAGAGTTTTGACACAAAAATATGTTGCTTCTTTTTTAAAATCTAGGCACCAATACTGTTATTTTTTGATACATAGGGATTAACACGGGTATATTATATATATATGAAATCACGTTGAACATTTGACTTATGAGTTAAGACATAATTTACTGTAATTTGACTGCTAGTAAAAGTTTTTCTTCTCCAACTGTACTATCTCCATCTTTTTAAACATCATCTAGAGTTGTAAATTCTAGATAGAGTACAACTTGAAAATTGAAAACTTGAATGGAAGAGCATGTTCAATTACGGATGTTTTTGGTAAATATTCTTGAGTTGATTTCTTTAAAAATAATAACATAGCCGTTATCTGAGTTTCTTGTAATCTTGAAAAAAAAACATTAGTTTTGGTCCTTTAGTAATCAAAATATCTACAAATATAAGTTGCGTACGACACCTTATATTTTTTTAATCTACATGACACCTTATATACCGTGTATGATTTTGAAACGTGCACCACGCCTCGTTATTTTTTATAGAGGCATTTCGTTCGTATAAGACAATTATCCATGTTTGTTTGCAATATAAGAGAGGAATAATATTAATTGTACTATAAGACCCACCTAATATCATTTTTTTTTACAAAATTTGCAATTGACATAATACTATTATATTGGATTTTCAGTCCGTTTGACATCATATTTTTTGGTTAAAAGTTGTTTTTAAAAAGGAAAGAGAAAAAAACTTCTTAAAAATTCCCTTGACACCCCTCTAACTTTTTTACTTATAAGTGACTTATAACTTATTTTTAGTTGTAAATCATTGGTCGCTTATTTTTATTTATAAATGAGTTGTAGATATATAAACACATTTATTAGAAAGTTTTTGTTTTTGAAAAATTTAATGTGGATAAATCCAAAACAATTCTCAAATTCCTAACTTCTTCGCTTTTGACTTTTTTTTATTACCAAAAAGCTAACTTTATTAAAAGATTAACAGTACTAACATATATACAGTGGCGGAGCCAAGAATTTTGTTTAGGACGGTCGTTTTCCGATTCAAAACAAACAAGACAGGACGAAAGAAAAGTTTATTGTGTCAAACACAAATATTCCTCAAGTCTGATTTTTTTAAGTTTCGGTCACTATTTAATAAAATCTATAAAACGTTTTTGGATATGAAAATTAGAAAAAAGATCATGTATTCATGTGCGAGAAATAAAATTGTTGAATTCCTAATGAAAATTGTTGAAATATCAATCTTGTTAATTTATTATGGTATGTGAGTTAGGACTGCTTGTTGTTGCAAATAAAATTGTAGGGACCAAGAAAATTTTTATAACTTTCTTACGAAATCTATTGGATTGACTAACCACCAAGTCCATCACAAAATAACAAAGGAAATATGACAGTCGATACTACTGTTCCTTTCCATTTTCTCCTTTACTCTGTAACTAATGTAAAGAACTATTGTTTTTAATATTGCACTATAACTAACAAGGGTATAAAAGTACTATCACTATCAAAATCTGAGGGGGTCATGTGACTCTTCTAAACTCAATGTGGCTCCGCCACTGTATATATAATGCTCAAGTGATGTGAGATAAAATCTCAACGAATAACATGCATATATATCAACATCATGATAATGTTTCGGCTCCGCACTAAATATCTATTCGACATTCTTTTGAGTGAGTGAAGAAAAAAGAACGACATATTCATATATTAGGATACTAGATTTGAATGTAATGATATCAATTCTATTGTACAGTTTCACATCTCAATTGTCAAATAAATAGCATAGAAAAGAAATCAACAGAGGTGAAAATACAATAAGCACGTTATGTTTCTGATTTGAGTAACTTCTTTATAAACATCAAGAAGAGGAAATGTTTTGTTCAACCTTTGGAATGCTTGTTTCGATATCGCCTTAATCTCCAAAAGGTTGTTCCCCAACTCCATCGCCTTAGGTCTCCAACCCACCAACCCTACCCCTTAGGTTAATAATATATACGTAGTCCCATTCGGTCTACACCCTTTCTGAACCATCTCGGTTAGCATATCAATAGCCTGATCAATTTTATGAATTTTACACAAGCCAAGAACAACGATATTGTAACTTATAACCGTAGGCCTAAATCCGTCACCCTCCATATCCCTCAACAACCCAACCGCCTCCCCTACCAATCCGCCCCTACACAAACACAAAATAAGGGAATTATATGTTATGTCATCCAGGTCGATACTTTTATTAACCATCCCAGAAACTATCATTAGAGCATTAAATCTATCACCATTGCTCCACAAAGAAATAAATATCATGCTATAAAAGCTAACATCATGTGGACAAATGTAACAAATTCATAAATAGAATTTACCATAGAAAGCCAGTTAACTAAGTAAGTGTGTCTATAGAGTTATATATAATACAAAGGTAACTTACACTACCGATGTGGGACAATGTAGTTTACACTACACTACCCTTAGAATCATTACATTCCACCATGCTCCGCAATCTGCGACCATACAGGCTGGATTCGTGCTGATCTCTAGTCCCGGTCGAACACTGTAATCCCGACGTTACCCCTTCTGCGTCCTGTGGGCAGTCTTTGTACTAGCAAACTTGCCTTGTTCGAACACTACAATCCCGGTGTCTTCCTTTTGGCGCACTGTGTGTCACATGCATTGGATTGTGATGTGTGATCAGATACACAATTTGTAATAACCTTGATTATTCATGAACAATATCAAAAAATAACTACGAAACGGTTCTAAAAAGGGCATCTGAATGAGTCACGAAACCAAATTAGATCATTGAAATGTAGTATTAAAACTTGATATAGTACAAAATACAAACAGCCGATTGGAGATGGAAAATCTTGTAAACTATTCTCAAAAGAGAAAGTATTAAAACAAACATAATTTTGTGCATAACTAGATCTATTCCTGTAAACGTATTTATAAAACAAATACATAAAACTTCTAAACTACATAAAACGGGAAACACCTATTTCAAAATCCTAATATAAATGCCGAAACTAAATAACTACTCCCGCCTATATCCAATAAACCTAAAACTGCAGGTATATTCCTTAAAAAAACTAATCCAGATCTGTTAAAATCCCCACTCGTTAAATTCAGCTGGCACTCAAGCTGAAAACCAATAGAATTCAAGATTCTCGTGTTCAACCGCTCTTTCATTTCAACCATTGGATCTCTGTGTGATGACCGCATAAATCCAGTTACACTTTTTTTCCTTTCAAAACCACTGTTCACTTTTGTTTCCAATACCAAAATTTCTTGTCTAAATCCTGATTTGTTAGGATGTTGACGGCGATCTTCAAAAAATTTCCCCTCATTTAGCAATGCCAAGATAGCGGTTATAAAAACCTTAAGAAATTCAACTCTATGGATTTACTTGACAAATTATTCACTACGGATTTACATGCATTTACTCCAAATTTCGATCTAATTACATAGTACTTACATATATAATTACAAATATTAAATAATTATACTTAGTTATTAAATGTGTTATCTTAATTGACTTTTTTATTTAGTGCATGCGGCACTTGTTAGTGATACCTTTTTCATTGAATAATTTTGTTACCTATTTGAGAAGCATAAAACATTCCCGTTTTCCATAGTTTTGGTTACAACTTTTGATATATCCCATTTTCTACTCATCTGCTATCATATTTATATAATTTTTTCCCATAAAAAAATATGTTTGGTTTTGAAATTAACACTTTTATTATTTTACACTTTCAGATATCGCACTGCACACCACGTTTTCTCTAACTCTACTGGTTACCTTGTTTGTAAGCAGTGAGTTTCGAATGCTGCTGGTGATCACGACTCATTTTGTTAATGGGGTGAACGCTTTATTCGAACGCATAACCTTGTCCGGAATAAACTTTTCGCACTGACTCGAGAGGCGCGCTTGACTCCTCTCTTGGAGTTGGGTCATCTATTTGGTGATGGTACTATGAAACATGTTGATATTCTTTTTGTCATCATGAGATCGAGGTCGTGATCTTTGTTTAGATGTATCAATTGTCTTCAATTTCCTTCTTGCCTTCTGTATCTGAAATAGGTGAGGCGACGTGAAAAGCCGATGATCGAAATATGGTTAAATACAAAATGCATTGCGCTTCAAACGGCCTCATTTTTTGCCCTTTTGTTTTGTAGTCGACGGGAGGTTTTGGTTCGTGCACGAAAATGGTTTTGGACAGATTGTCAGTCGAGTTGGCATCGGTTAGAGGAGTGTCAGCAGCTGAGGCTCTAGCCTCTATTAGACACCAACTTTCTTTTACTACCCAAAAAATTATTGCTGACGGTTTTTTAATGCGTTATAGTGAATGATTTAAAAATTTTATGAAGTTATTCACATGTAACTGATTTTAACGTGTATTTTATTATTTTTATGTGGGCAATTAACATAAACATACCCTGCACCTATTATATTAACAAAAACATACCCTCAAAACTTAAATTATCAAAAACATACATTCAATTAATAATTAATAAAAAATAAAAAAACAGATTCATCACTTTCAATCTCTTTCATCTCCCATCCTCTCACATTCTCTCCAACCTCTCTCTCTTTTCTCTCTTCCTCCGATCTCTCTCCTCCTCCTTCTCACTATTTCCGATCTCTCATCTTTTCTCTCCTTTTCCGATCTCTCATCATTCATCTCTTTTTCCGATCTCTCTCATCATCCTTCCTTTATTTTTTTGATCTTTTTATTCTCCTTCATCTTTGTTCGATCTCTCTCTTCCGTGGAGATTGTGACGGACACATCTATCAGAATGGCGACGAGTGTGTATAGCGAGGTCGAAAACTCGAGGTTGATGTCGACGGAGATGCGGTCATCGAAGTAAAGGCCTATGACTGTGACGTGATAGTTCGAGATTGGAAGACGGGTAAGAGTTGAATTTATTAATGTATAATGTTGAAAAATAAGTATATAAATTACGTGAATTAAGGGTATGGAGTTGAAAATGATGTATATGAATTATGTAAATTGGGGTATGAAATTTAAAAATAAGGATGAACTCTACGAATCAGGATATGAACTTTTGAAATAAGGGTATGAACTTTTGGAATAAGGGTATGAAAAATATAAATTAGGTTATAAATTTTTGAAATAAGAGTATGAACTTTTGGAATAAGGGTATGAAAAATACAAATTAGGGTATGAACTTTTGAAATAAAGGTATGAACTTTTGGAATAATTAAAGGTATGAAATATACAAATTAGGGTATGAACTTTTGAAATAAGGGTATAAACTTTTGGAATAAGCATATGAAATATACAAATTAGGATATGAACTTTTAAAATAAGCGTATAAAATATACAAATTAGGGTATGAACTTTTGGGTATGTTTTTGTTAATTAGAAATTTTTGGGTATGTTTTTGTTAATTTAGTTTTAAAAGTAGTATGTTTTGTTATTTTATCCTTTTTTATGTAAGTTTACATTTATGAGCTATAAAACTAGACTGTTATATATTTTGGAAGAGTATAAAAAAAGATAGTCTTTTTTTTAAAAGCGATAATTCATATGTAAGCTACTGGATATTATATTTCATTACACATTTACCATTAAACCATTTATAAATCAATTTTATGCAAAAAAATTGTTGCCTATTTGAGAAAGAAATGTATGACATGATTTCAACAAATTCTACAAGGCTCTTGGTCAGAAAGCATGCTATAATATTGTTAATTTTTTAATGTAGGAGTGTGTTTTAATTATATATGCTATGACAAAAAAAATTATCATATTTACAAGCTTTATCAGCAAATTAACATAATTAAAGTCAACGATAATTTTTTCAAATATTAATTTTGATACACCATAGATTGGTTGACGAAACTATAAAAAAAATGAACAGTATAGTCGTAGTAATAAAAACTAAAAAAAATATCTACTATATTTATAACTAAATTTTTTGTAAGCACAAAAACTTTCATTATAATAAAAGACAGACCGAACCCATATTTACAATTGTTCATTGAGAGCTTAAAATTTGAAGAGATTTAAAGCTTAGAAAAATGTATACTAATGAGATTTTTTCTAAATTGGCCAGAAATTCCTATTTAAGCATACTTTATCAATAAATTGCAAAATTGGCCTATTCTATCTCGCTTTTCGGATCAGCGAGATAGAGTCTACTCTATCTCGCTTTTCGGATCAGCGAGATAGAGTTTAATATAATACCCAATTTTCCTTCTTTTTGAAACATTCGTAATTTGCTCGTTCGGACTCCGAATCGACTTCCGTTTGAACCGTTGTCTTCATTATTGAGTGCTCTATCATTTTAAGTCCTGAAATATACATTTTCTCTTTTTCGAAAAGATCAAACATGTTATAGTTTTGGTGAGTAAATGTCGAGCGAAAAATTCGCTATAGTTTTGCTTAAAAATGAATTATCGCCACAAATAAAATTTAAAAAATGATCAACCCAATAATTTACATCTAATATCAACAAACAACACCAATACCGCAATAATAACATTTAATATGATGAACACAACAATAATAACACGTAATATGAACAAAATAACCATTCGAACAAACCATTCAACATAAAATAATAAATAAAATTAAACATTAACATCTACTCACGAGACGACCAACTACTCTTTTCCATTTTTGAGACATAGCATTTTATGTTGAATGGTTTGTTCGAATGGTTATTTTGTTAATGTTTAATTTTACATTTCGAATGGTTATTTTGTTAATGTTTAATTTTATTTATGTAAAATGCTATGTCTCAAAAATGGAAAAGAGCAGTTGGTCGTCTCGTGAGTAGATGTTAATGTTTAATTTTATTTATTATTTTATGTTGAATGGTTTGTTCGAATGGTTATTTTGTTCATATTACGTGTTATTATTGTTGTGTTCATCATATTAAATGTTATTATTACGGTATTGGTGTTGTTTGTTGGTATTAGATGTAAATTATTGGGTTGATCATTTTTTTTAATTTTATTTGTGGCGATGATTCATTTTTAAGTAAAACTATAGCGAATTTTTCGCTCGACATTTACTCACCAAAACTATAACATGTTTGATCTTTTTGAAAAAGAGAAAATGTATATTTCAGGACTTAAAATGATAGAACACTCAATAATAAAGCCAACGGTTCAAACGGAAGTCGATTCGGAGTCCGAACGAGCAAATTACGAGTGTTTCAAAAAGAAGGAAAATGGGGTATTATATTAAACTCTATCTCGCTGATCCGAAAAGCGAGATAGAGTAGGCCAATTTTTCAATTTATTGATAAAGTATGCTAAAATATGAATTTTTGTGCGAAAGTAGGCCAATTTAGAAAAAATCTCCTTGTCTAATAATGATATACTATAAAGAGAGAGAAAACTAAAGGCTTTCTATAGCTAGTTTTGCCTTTTTACATTTACAAGTAAGATTAAAGACAAACTACAATGTAAATTAAGCCTTAAACTAAGCTAGATGATTAATCTGATCTTCAGTAATAGCAAACACTAGCAGGTTAAATATCATATTTATTCCAAATTCCGTCATATCGTTGAAACTGGAAATTTCACTAAATAAACCATCATTCTGATGATAAAAATGCATTCCCTTCCAAAGTTGTGTAAATAGTGTTGGAAAAATGTAGGAAAACATGTATTTTATACATGGTTGTTCCAAGTGGTCAGGGACCATCTTTGAGTCAATTTTCAATGCGACTCCTCAGTTTTTCTGAGGCCATACTCAATGCGGTTGAGTAGCTCGTGCGACTAGCTTCGCAACGGTATATCGCATGACCTATTCGGAGGAAAGGTGTGAATGATAATTGGACTCGAAGGTTGGTACTCGAAAGAGGCAATAAAGCCAATGCTGGAAAATGAGAAAAGAAATGGGATTTAACCCATGAGGGTTATCCCACATTGGAAAATCATGAGTGATTTTTACAATATATATACTAAGGTATCCCATGTGGATATAAAGTAGTGTGTCCACATACACATGTGTGTATTGTGTACCACACATGGGCTTGCTCGGCGGGCGGGCTTGCTCGTTGGGTTTTTAACTCAACGGAAAAAAAATGCGCCTGTTCGGAAAAAGCGTGCCTGTTCGGGAAAAAGTGCGCCTGTTCGGGAAAAAGTGCGCCTGTTCGGGAAAAGCGTGCCTGTTCGGGAAAAGTGCGCCTGTTCGGGAAAAGCTTCCAGCAAAGCTGTAACTGTTGCAATAAATATGATTTCGAAAAGTTAATACTGCAGTTTCGAATTTCGAATTTCGAATTTCGGGAAAAGTTAATACTGCAGTTTCGAATTTCGAAAACTGACAGTAGTAAATGACCAATTAATTCTGCGGTTTCAGAATTCCTCTATAAAGAGGCAGCCATCCCCTCACATTCTAATATACATGAAATCAATAGCACTTAGAAACCAGAGAGAACCACCCACCAACAGCTCGACCTTGACTCGTCGCCAGTTTCCGGCGAGTCATCCGAGACGTTGTACCTTGGGATCGAAACGCCAACGCAACCAGAAACAATCAAGGTGGTTGGGCGAATATCGGTTAAGGGCATACTGTTAACAGTAGCCTCGTCTAAATTTATTTACATTCTGTTCATTTTAATTTTCGCATTTAAATTCAGTTATTTTAATTCTGTCCATTTCATTTACGCATTTCAATTCTGTCTTTTTTATTTCAGTATTTTAATTTGCTGTCCTTAGCTGTAGCTTTATATTCTGTTTGTACCTTTCTGTAATTTCTTTAAAGTTCTGTTTTTTGCTGTGATCACTATTCTGTAATTTAATTCAGTAATTAGAATAGTTTCAATTCAGTCCTGTATTTTCAATTTCAAACAGAACAGTCCGGCTGTTAAGTTTATACTTTCCAGTCCGGCAGTTTCTATTTATTGCAATTCAGTACATCAGATTATTAATTAATAATAATCTGATAACGTTTGCTTTATTTACGTTTCAGTACCTACATGTTGTAATCATTAATTTCTGTATCAGTTTCGAAATTAATAAAGATTACACTGGTTTTATTTAATTATTGTTTAGTCCTTTATTTATTATTAATTTTTATTTCGTACACGGAAACCAACAAATAGTCCTTGTGCCATTCACTCTAAACCCATGTTTTTCAATCTGGTAGCAAGCACCACTTCAAACAATATTCGTATAGATATTTCATAGCAAATAATTATAAACTTGTAGAAAACCAAATAACAGCCAAACATAGACTAAAAGAAAGGTTAGAAGTTAGTATAACGTCAGAATTATCATAATTTGCTTAAAATAGAGAAACAAATTGATTATTTGATGAGCACGCGGCGGTTATACACTCCACCCATGTCACATGTTTTACTGTCTGTTTACGAGATCAGTATTATTTATGTTATGTCGGGCTCTTGTGTTGCTATTTGTTTATTTATGTTCATTAGCATAGTTGGTTATTTATTTTGAACCACTAATGTTATTTTTATTTCTCTTTTAGTCATTACGAGTGAAGTACTGAAAGACTACTGCAGTAACTCTATTATCATTATGTTGAGTACTGTTGAATAAAATGGGAGCCGGCATTCTTTTTCTCTCTTTTATTCTCTTCTCTGTTTGGATTAATTGTGTCTTTTGACGTGAGATTGATCTATTATTTCTTACTTATTTCTACGAAACCTCTGAATTTCATCATTGGTATCAGAGCAGGTCCTTCCTACATCTCATGGGAACCCTACTTCGTCTTTTTCTCAACTTTTTTCTATTAAAATAAAAATAAAAATAAATCATGAGTGAATATGTTTTTATTGTCGTTGATATATGTCATGTTACGTATCCGATTACAGTTGATGTGTTATATCAAGTTTTCGATACTTATGGGTGTGTCAATAAGATTATGATGTCTCCGATAATTGATTTTCAAGCATTAATTGAATTTCGATCTGTAGACGATGTTGTTTATGCCAAAAGTTGTCTGGATGGAAGAAATATTTATAATAATTGTTGTAATATGAAACTTCGATGGAATGGAGATTATGTGTTAGAATTTAATTATGTATATGAAGAAAAAGATCCGGTTATTAGCGATAATAAATTGGTTGATAAAGAAGAAAATAATGGTGAACAATCCATTGAAGACGACTCGGAAGACGATGAGAGTGAGTGCTCGGATTGGACAGAAAAAGAAAATATTGTCAGCGATGAAAAGTATTTTGAATGCTCAGAAAAAAATAGTATGTAGGTAAACCTTTATTTTATTTCATATGAAAAACCTTTTAGCGATTATATTGATCCTTTTACAAATTGCTCTTGCGATAAAATAATAAATTTTGATTATAATTGCAATAGCCCGAGTTGTACTGGAGAAACTAATAAAATTGATTCATTCGTGGTTGTCTGACTATATGAAGTTTTGTCTGATGTGAAAAAGTTCAAGTAGTTCAAAGATTTCGGGCATGCATCAAAAGTGTTGGGTATAATGACTTAAAGAGATTGGATTGTTAAGATAAACGTTGATGTTGTTAAGGAGTTGGGTTTGCATGAATGGCCTCTAATTTGTCAAATTGATAATTTTTATTACAATCATAAATTAGCGAATTTTTATGAACTCAATTGCTACGCTCTCATCATGGAAAAAGTTGTTTGCGCATTCTGATTTATCTTCCATTGGTGTTGGTGCTTGTTTGGGAGGTGTTTATTTCACTCTTTTAAATTTTAAGAATCGTGAATGGAAATTAATTATTTATGAAGATGGGCGTTTTCTTAATTTTTTTGACAGAATTTGATGGGATGGGTTGTTGCACTTTTACGTTGGTGTTTGAGAGACTGAATATTTCTCTATTTAGAAAGCGTTCAAACACTATTAAACTCAACAAAAATATATAACTAGTTCATTTGAGAATATTTGGCAACTTGAATTGGTGTTTTTAGCAATTCCGACAATACTTATGATTTCTCAAAGTTTGTTTCAAGTGCAGTTTTTTCTGTTACAACAATGTCACTTAAAAACTTGCTGTTTGGCATAGAAAGCGATACCCAATTCAGTTCAAATTTGGTACGGAAGTAGAGTATGGGTCTACGGACATGTGGCTACTGAACTTCCAACATTTGGTTAAATGTAGACCAAGTTATGAAGTTTTAAAGCTAGGGCCACATTCAGCTTTGATGTTGGCTAGAAAAATAAACTGTTGCCATAACAAACGGCCTTTGTCTTGGTTGATATCTGATAGAAATATATTCATGACAGATATTGAGAGTTGGGAATCAGATTTGCGGTGTTTGGATATACGGTTGATAAAATATGAGTTTATAAAATCAACAATTTGGTTACAGTTCTTTTCATGCGAAAACTGTTACGACACTGCTTGAAAAAGTAATTAATTGTTATAGCAAACATACTCCAAATCGGTTGAAATTTTGTGAGTTGGTAGACTAGTGGTATACAGTCGTTTGGAAACCAAGATCGATACATTCGGATCAATATCGATCGAGTTATGAATTGTTGAACTTTGGGTTGCAAGCAGTTTTTTATATTATGACAGATACGATGTTGTCTAGAAAACTAATTGTTTGGGTTAGAAAGTGGTATCCGATTCAGTCCAGATTTGGTGGAAAGTTAGGGTACTCGTGTATGGATGTGTACGCGCTAAATTCGCAAAATTTGGATAAGCAGGGATTTAGTTATGAATTTTCAAGTTTTGGTGAACTTGTCTGTCCAAACATGACCTGGGCAGATTAGATGGCGTGGAGAAAAAGATTCGTGGCACTGCTTAAAATTGTCCGAATTATATGAAATTTTATGAGGAAATACCTAATAATGTTAGGGGGATTTCGACACCGGGTTTACTATTTTCTAATGAACAAGTAGTGTGTTATGATTTTTCGAAGATGACTTATTTTTTATATGTACCCGATGATAATGATACTACACTTGCTTTTATATTATTGCGCGCTAGTGACATTGAAGGGGCATATCATACTTTTGATAAGTCACCGAGTACTTATCGACTCTTTTGGGTATGACACTTTTCATGGAGACACGAGATCGGATGTTCGGGTGCACTTAGGTACGTGGGCTTACTCTACTTATGTTGATTTTACGATATATGGTTGGTTAGCTCATTTTATTCAGATTGCTTGGAAATATGGTCGCAAGAAGTCTTTTTGGGGTTATTGGTTTAGTAGAGGGACGAAGATCCATAGAGATAGCCATTGAACAGGTTGTTGGGGTTTCAACGGGCTTCCACCTGAAGGTGAACGAGTCCATTTGAGAAGTTGGAAGAGTGTTTTTGGTTTGCCACCAGATCGTGGGAAATATAATACATTATACGAGCTCGTGTCTACAACCTTGAGGACAAGATTGTATAATACATTATACACTCTACCCGTGTCACATGTTTTACCGTCTGTTTACGAGATCAGTATTATTTATGTTATGTCAGGCTCTTTTGTTCCTATTTGTTTATTTATGTTCGTTATGCTAGTTGGTTATTTGTTTTGGACCACTAGTGTTATTTTTATTTCTCTTTTAATCGTTCTGAGTGAAGTACTAAAAGATTACGGCAGTAACTCTATTATCATTATGTTGGGTATTGTTGAATGAGAGTGGAGCCGCCATTCTTTTTCTCTCTTTTATTCTCTTCTCTATTTGGATTAATTGTGTATTTTGACGTGAGATTGATCTATTATTTCTCCGAAATTTCTACAAACCTCCGGGTTTCATCATTATGTCAATCTAAATGATGGTAGACCGTATAAATCAATTATATGGGTAGCATGGATATACCTAGAAAATTTATCCACATAATGAAATTGAATAGTCTTACCATTTGAGCCTAATTTATGATTTTAACAAGGAAATCAGCAACTTTGTTTCCCCCCCCCTATATATATATGAGTTAAACTAACTCCTACATGGTGCATTCAATAATTTATGTCCTCCCAGATAATGATAAACTGTATATTAGGTTTTGATTTTTTATTCCACCAATTACAAATAAGTAGAGAGTCGATTCAATGCAAACATTATGTAAATCCAGTTGATAGCATAGAAGTAATCCTATATGTAAGGCTAGAATTTCTGCATATGTATTGGTAGATACATTGGATCCATTTTTACGGCACTAATTGATTTTGATCAATTGGCCCCAAAAAAACTAGGATAGATACCCTAAAAAAAGTAGGGCAGCAAAAATGGATCCGATACATCCAAGAGTGAGAAAAATAAAAAATGACATCACCTTTATTGTCTCTAAGAACTTTTCCACAACCAACACCTCTGAAATTTCCTATGGAGGATCTATTAACCAAGAATGGTTTAGAAAAGCACTAATGTTACTAATTAAATATGAAATCATATTATAAATTTTAAGCTAAAAATAATAAAAGTGTCCAAGGCACGGGCCAGTTTTGCTAGTTTACTCTAAATAAGTAGGATTGTATTTTATTTAGTTATGTGAAGCCTATACGTATACCTATATGACTGACCAGTAATGTGAAAGGCACCAACGGTAGGGTGGGCTCTGAGGAAGTTGGAACCTAATTGAGCCTAATTAAGTACCGCCTCGACTCGTTCAGGCTCTTTAGACTTTTTTTCTTTTAAGTGCAAAAAAGAAAAAGAAAATAGAAAACCGGAACTTTTTTTCTTTCGAAAAGAGCTATATTGCAAGTGAAACTATTTATACAAATACCTATTTAGGGATGAGTAAATGGGTTTTGTTGTGAATAATATGCGTCTAAGTCACTCTAAAAAAATGTGGCATCAAATACTAAATTTCCAGTTAGTTTAATTTTTGTTTTGTTATACGATATTAGTGGTTAACTTTTTAATAATAATAATGATGTCACCTGGGAATGAAGTACGAATGAGAAGAACTCAACCATGGATTGATCAGTTTTCTGATCCATTTCTATGTTCAAGAGGGCAAAGTCCCCATCTAAAAGAAAAAAAGAGCAAACTCCCCAGTAAAGCATCATTTGTAAGGTGTGACTATAAGCACCATTTGTTGTTAAAGTTTGTCAGTTGTTACATTGGACGGTATCGAACATTTGAACTGTTAATGATTTTAAACATTTCTCAAATGCAGAAAAATACAAGTTGATTAGGATATATAAATTCTGTTTTCTTATTCATCATATAGCTCTCAGTTCCTTTTGTCAACATAGACATAAGCTAATATTGACTAGCATGCTAATCGCTTAAAGTGAGGTTTAAGCGCACAGACGATGTTGTTCTGTCGCTCTGGAGTCGTGTGCGGAGACAACATAGAATTTCTTTCACATCTGAACTGCCAAATAAATAGTACAATAATCACGTTCTGTTTCTCGTATGAGTAACTTCTTTATAAACATCAAGCAGAGGAAATGTTTTGTTCAACCTTTTGAATGCTTGTTTTGATATCGCCTTAATCTCGAAAAGGCTATTTGCCAACTCCATCGCCTCAGGTCTCCACCCCGCAAATCCGACCCCTTCGGTCAACAATATGTACGTAGTTTCGTTCGGTCTACACCCTTTCTCAACCATCTCGGCTAGCATATCAATAGCCTCATCAATTTTATGAATTTTACACCAGCCAAGAACGACGATATTGTAACTTATAACCGTAGGCCTAAATCCGTTACCCTCCATATCCCTCAACAACCCAACCGCCTCCCCTACCAACCCGTCCCTACATAAACACGAAATAAGCGAATTATAAGTAATTTCATCCGGATCGATCCCTTTATTAACCATCTCTGAAACCATCATTAGAGCATTAAATCTTTCACCATTGCTCCACAAAGCGCTAAATATCGTGTTATAAGAGCTAACATCGGGTGGACAACCGATCCCACCAAGCCTCCCGAATATCTCCATTGCTAAATCCGCGTGCCCGTATTTGCATAAAGCTGATAATATCGTATTATAGTTCACTATATCAGGGAGACAACCGGAATATACCATATAGCCCAAAAAATCGATCGCCAAATCCAATCTTCCATTTCTACAAAGTGCAGATATCAACGGATCATAACTATATGTATCGGGGTTCAGCCCTTTCTCCATCATGATCTTTAGAACGTTAACACTCTCGTCTATTCTCCCTTCTCGACAAAGCAAGCTAATTAATATACTATAAGTAACTACATTTGGCTCACAGCCTAACGAGTACATTTCGGTTATAAGCTTGTCACTGTCATTCCATCTCCCTCGGTTCAATAACGCCCTCAAAAGCATGTTATACGAGACAATATCTGGTTTACAGCCTTTGGAGGGTAATGTCTTAACAAACTCAAAAGCACGATCCAACAACCCTTCTCTACATAATCCCCTAACTACCGCATTATATGTATACATATCGGGTATGAGCCCTCTCGCTAACATATCATCCAACAATTTCATTGCTTCACCAATCCCACCTTTGAGGATAGTCGCTTCTATCAAGATTGTGTATGTAATAACGGTAGGCTTACAATTATCTTTCACCAATTGATCAAAAACCTTTAGAGCTAATTCCAATTTCCCCCTGCTACAAAGACTCCCAATCATTATGTTATATGTAACTATATCGGGCGAAAAGCCTCGGTCTCTCATACGATCCAACACTTTGTTAGCCGACTCAATCTGATTTAACTTACAGAAACCACTAATCAACGCGTTATATGCAAACACATCGGGATCACCATGTGACTCCAATAACTCCATGACCCTGACTGCTCTAGCGACGTTTTTTAAACCGAAGAACCCTTTGATTAGTTTCGTACAAAGAATCACATCGGGTTTGTAACCCTTGTTCACCATGCACTCAAGGAAATAGAGACACTCGCTGTATTTCCTCGTGTTACAGGACCGAATTAGTAGGCTCATCAAATGTGTATCCTTAAATTCGGAGAAATGTAAACGGGCTGTCTTGGTTTCGGCTAAAGACTTGGTCTTTTGTGAGTTGCTAATTTTAGCCTCATAAGAACCAATGCTTTTAATTTTAAAGATAACATTTGGGTGATAATGTGACATTGGTTTAAGCTGTGAGTTAAAACTAAGGCAATGAGAAAAGCACTCAACACAGTGTACTGTACTCATTGTGTTTGTTTGTTTGAACTTTCAAGGCATTTTCCAGGTACAATATACTACCACGAAATCGGGAAAAAACTCAACTTAAACCGAAAAACGATACAAAAACAACTTCAAAGCAAAAACCAAGATATATAACTAAGTTTGAAGTTGAAGCTGCAGTGTAACAAATTCAAGTTGTTACTGTTGGAATATAATTATATTTTTAGTTATATACAAGGAGAGAAAGTACCAGAGGTGTTTGGAGAAACTAGGACATGAAAGGTTGAAGCAATTCTAGCAGGTTCTGTTAAAAGGTGTTAGTATAAGATATTTGGAGTATTTTCCTAAGGCATAAATATGAGATCATATATTGTAGATAAGGTGGCTACTGGTTATATGCAATCAAGTGGATGTTTTATATTTTTCATTTATTTATTATCATGACTAATTTATACTAAAATATAAACACAAACAATTATAAAAACAGATATTATATATTTATGTTCTTATATTATTATTAAATTTTAATTTATCTTTTTGAAAAGATTATCACTTCATATTTTCACCCATACCGGAAAAAATACCATTAGGTGAATTGTTAAAAACGAGAAAATTTGAAGATAATTTAAATGACGTATTGGATCCTCCAAATATCGTACTTTACCGTATCTTACTCATATTTGTACCTGATACTCATAAGTGTCATATTTTGATTATATTTTGAAGTATTCGTGCTAGATAAGTTATACACCTTATGTTTAATTACATTAACAGTTTTCTTGGTTAAGTCTCCAAATGAGTCAATTCTTCCGCATGTCTCTAACCAGCATGTTTATAAATATGCCTCAAAATCATGTTTTAACTCGACTCATTTACAAAATGAGTCTAATAAGGCTTGGCTTATGTAGATAGTTTAGAACTAAGTCACTAATTACAAACCGAGTCGGACCTTAAGATAATTCACTCACATAAGACATTTAATTTGGCTAAAATGATCATTAAGATAATCAATTTTACAAATAAGTAGTGTCCGATTATGATACACACCAATACAGTATAATGAAAATTCCAACGAAGCTCGATATACGTGTGGTAGAAGTTTATCTCTCATCTGTCTCTCACTCTCCCTCTTTCACTCTCTCTTACTTCATCAGATCTGGATATGGGGTAACGCTAATTATCTCTCTCTCTTTCCATTAATTATCTATGTTTCTCTATATTTCTAAATCCTTTCAACATATCTTTCTAGTTTTCTCTATATAAGGTCACGATCCAAATAAAACCTTTTAATATTCAACAAAATTAATCATATTCTAATACTGTATGTTATTAAAGTGTATGCAAACTAAGTCTCACGTTCATAAAACAAAACCTTTATGATTAACTAAAAAATATTACAAAACCAAGCAAATTTTATTGAATAATTTTCAAACCGACCCTTAGTTTTTAACAATAAATGGAAGACTTCTAATTTTGCTTTTATTAGTCTTTGTGGCATGCCCGATCTGATACTTTGTAATCATGTGTCCCACGCTATGATTATGTGCCAGCTTCAATCTTAAGTGATCAAGTACTCGTTCTATCATGTGTGTTTCGATGTCCGCACATGATCTTGTATGATCATGTGTCTATGTTATCTCATGACATCTTATTTATGTCCGATCTTAGGTTATCCACTGTCTTCATGCGATCCAGTGTGATATTGTGTTTACGATATCATGTGTGATTATGTGTCCGCGTACGATTCTGTGTGATCATGTATCTGTAAAATCAAATGTGATCTTCTATTCCGGTGATCATAGCTGATCATTTATACAAATTATTGTCATTTCTAGGTTTCCCCCCTTATTTTATAGTTCGTTGCCATTTTTTCGATCATTTATTTGAGTTCTCATTTTAAGTTTGTTTTTGGACTTTCTCTCATCCTTTTGGATTTTTTTTTTTAATTTTGAGGTCTTTCATTTTTTTAGCGGATTTATTTGAGTTTTTTTTTTGGTATTTTTTTTCATGATATTTTTAATATTTTTTGGTTTTCGTGTTGTAAAAATACAGTTTAATTATTAAAAATATTATTATAAATCTATAATTAGATAAAAAAAAAAGATACTAAAATGTAATAAAGCTGCCACTCACCAATTTAAATGAAATTTATAAACTTACAAGAAAAACAGAAGAAGAAATATAAAGATAAAAAAGAAAAAGAACAAAAAAAAAAAACACCAAGAAAGGACCGATCCAAATAACAACAACAACATCTAAATTCAAAGAAATGTCATTTTGTTCCCTAACCATTTTTCATCAAATAAACGCATTTTCAGGTTTTTCTCTCTCTCTCTCTCTCTCTTGAATAAAGATTGCATCTTTATATAATTGTAAAGATACAATCATGGGTTTTTAATTTTATTTTAATAGAAAATATATGAAGTTAATCATCTCTTCAGCCCTTTGCTAGATTTTTGAAAAGATTGCATCTTTATGCAAAAAAGGTTGGATCTTTATACCTTTATTATTATTTTTTTGTAAATTTTGCTACTTTTGATGCTATGTTTGTTTTTCATGTAGATGAAAATTTTTGGTAATAAAGGGCTTAAAAGCTTGGATATTGTGTTGTCATGGGTTTCTCTTTATATATATTTTTTTTTCATGTTTTTATTCTTTCTGCATTGGATATGTATGTGTTTCCTTATGTCTTTTTCTTAATTTTACTGTCAAAAAACCCGTCTATCTGAAAAATATTGGGATTTTTATGATTTTACGTAAATGTAGCTAATTTGATGATTTTTATGATTTTATTGTTTATCCTTACATCTGCAATTATTCGTTTCATCGTTCCTCTGAATATTTGCTAATTTGATGCAATTAGGTAAATAAAATTCGGATACTATTGAAAGCATTGCTTTGGGAATACCGAGATTCTGACTCAATAGAGTAGAAAAAATATAAACTTTTGAAAATCGTGGGACTTGTTTATATTGTACATTTGTCATTATGTCATTCTTTTTGAACTTAGATTTTCTGATGTTAATGTACTTGTGGATACATCTGATTTTTTTTTTCATCGTTAACAATGTTATGGCATGGTTATAAAGTTGTATCTTCTGTGGAAAAAGTTGGCCTAAGTTTGAATATGATCTAACATGGTGGAAGTGTTTCCTAGTGTGTGCATATTCCATGCTAAGAGCTTTACTAAAGAAAAGGAACAGTAACTTTTGGCATTTCCCAAATTGTAGCCACGTTATGCGTACTTTATATTTTTGATAAAATGTTCCCTAAAAAGTTTTAGCCATAATGGTCTTACTTTTTTAAATATGATTAGAGGAGGAAACTTTGGCTGATCAACTATTTTGGCATCTTTTCTAATCCATTCAAAGTGTTGAGTGCTTTTCTTTTTTCTTTTTTTTTTTGTCTATATGACAATAATAAGAAAACAAGACTCCTTGCATCAAAATGAATTTAACAAGAGATTAAGTACTATGTTTATCTGTCGCCTAAGCATCCTTAGATTGACCTTTTGAAATCAAACTGGTAATCTTTTTGGTAGCTTGATCAGTCTTACTTTCTTTTAGACATTTTAGTAGAAACGATGTATGCTTTCTGTTCTATAAACGTAGACAATTATTTCAGGAATAACATCATTGTCTTACCTTTTGTGTTAACTTTCTGAAATTACCATTGTGACATTGTTCTAAACTGTTGCAACTTGCATTTGCACTGGAACACAATTCTCCTAGACTTGGGAGTATTAGATTTCAGGGTTTTATTTTCCCATCAAGTGTGGTTTTTACGTAAAAAAATCAATTGTAATTACAACTAATCAAGCCTTGTATATATTTATTCATACAGTCATATTAAGTCTCGCTAGAACAAACATTTTTAATCCACTTGAGGTATATACAATTATCAGTTCATGTTTCATTATACAGTGTTCACTATTTGAAAGTTGCTGCTTTGACTTGTGTACTTGGACTAAAATAGATCCTTTACCTGGTACTATGGACTTTCTGTTTTCTTCGAATTGTGTGGATAATTTTAAAATGTGGATGTAAGGTGTCGTAGCTAACTGTTCCATTATACATACTCGAGCATGTTTATATTTTCTTAAGTATTTAGAAAGAGAGAGGCTTTTTCCTTTTTCTTCTATTCTAGACTTCTAGTATGAGTCAAATTGTTGTCTTCATCTACACAATAATTTGTCTTAAATTTTTAGGTAATTTGGTAGAGCAACATATTTCTAGCATTGCAAGCTCTGCCAGTTGACTTAAAAGCAGAGCTGCATTTGGTTATTCAGCTTAAAAGCGATCTTTTTTGAACTTTAAGTCTGAAAAAGCTAGAAAAGCCAGGCTTACTGGACCAATCTTATAATATAAACTTCAAAAATCCATCTTAATTTCTTAATATCTGCGAACAAACAAGCACTACATGTCCAATACAAGGCACTTATTGGCATTGTGTATATCTGATTTTGGTAAACCAGGAAATAAATTGATGGGCAAATTGTTTCTCGGTCTACCAAGAGACCTTTATATTTAGAGAGAGAAGCCAAGTGAGGGCACAGATGCAAGACAGCCATCTCGAATGGAAACAACTAATGGAGGAAGGCATAGCTATACGCGAAGTAAGCGCAAATGGATTTTCCATGAAAACAGATGAAGTTGAAGCCAAGCTTGATGAGGGCGATATTCAAGAGGCGGAATCTTCGTTGCGAGAGGGCTTGTCTCTTAATTTCGAGGTTCATTTTTTATTATTGTAACTCTTATTAAGGCCTTGTCTGGTGTGAGTTTTTTTGGCTTTCTCTGCATAAAAGCTAGTTTTTGGTGGGTTGACCAGTTTAAAGATATGTTATATGATACTCCTTTCCTGAATAAGCTAGAAGCTTTAATCTGGATGAATCCAGCTTGTTGAAGAACCTATAAACACCCAACTTATTTACTTAAAAGTTGCAGCCAAAGAAGCCATAAGGTCGAATATACCATGATAATGCAAATAATCTTTGTTTCTGATGGTTTTCTCTTTTAGAGAAGACGGTTACATGGGAATTTCCTATGTTGTACATGTTTTTACGTATATCACTTTTCGACACCTTAAATACCACATACATGGATGTGTAGGCATATGAGTTCTTGGAGTCATTTGTTTTTAATATCTATACTTGTAATGAAGAAATCCAAAGTTTACTTTCCTTTTTCCGCGTGGCTTGGTGTAGCTGAAAATCCATCCCTGTCCAGTTATTAGGACTCCTACTTTCAGGATATAGATATAGTAGAAATTGTTTATGGTTGTCCAAAAGGTTTTGGGATTTATTTGATCAAATTCCAAAGTTTGGTCATTTCACCTGATATGTACAGTACTCTTGACTAAGTCATTTGTTTCGTTTATGCTTTACTTAAAACAATGTTCTTTTATCGTTAATATAGTTGCATGTTTGGTTGATTAATTGCTAGAAGTTCAAACGACTGTTATTTCGTCTTTTTTTGGGTGTGTGTGGACTTTTTTGCTGGGTTTTTTTTTTTTGGGGGGGGGGGGGGGGGGGGGGGGGTTCTTTTATGTTTTCAGTATTAGTTGCTGGTATAACCTTAGCAATAATTACCCATTTTCAACATAGTTTATTGTTATAAAAAGATCTGATTTGACATTTTTTATATTTGATAGGAAGCACGATCCCTCCTTGGAAAACTTGAATACCAGAGAGGAAATGTAGAAGGTGCTCTTCGAGTGTTTGATGGTATTGACCTTCAAGCAGCCATACAAAGACTTCAACCTCTAGCTGAAAAACAACCTTCTAGAAAGGGTCGCTCACGAAATGAGTCTGTTCATTCTCACTCTCAACATGGTGCTAGCCTTGTGCTTGAGGCTATTTATTTGAAAGCCAAGTCCCTGCAGAAGCTTGGGAGAGTTAATGGTATGAAACTGCCACACCATTACTCGGTCTCTTTTTACTGGTTTCACGATTGAGAAAGTAGAATCTTTTTTTTGTGTGAAAATGTTTGTGATTTAGTGTTGTCTCCATTTTCGTGAAGTAGTTCTCAGGAAACTGGTTCCTGGACAATGCGATAAGTGCATTTCCATTTTTTTGTGTTTTGAGTTTAGACTTCAGAACAAATTTCCTTACAATTACAATTGTCGCCAGCCAGGACTTTCCTTGTCTCACCTGATTCCTTATTGAAGTTGGTTACTTTATCTATCAATAATGCTATTTGCACAGATCTGTAACACAGATTGCAACACAGATAACCATCTAAATTTGAAAAGTTAGTCCCTATCTTTAGTTAATTTTTCATTTTCACCACAGTAAGACAAAATAAAATCAAAAATTAAAACTAACTTCTCTCTCCCCATCTAAAAGTTGCAGGCCAAACACCTCCAACCCATACTCCACCAAACCACTGTCTCATTACGCCGGCTAACTGCCGCCGGAGATACACCGACCTCCGTAATTAAGAAATTTATTATTACTCCCAAATTTTAAAGAAACATTAATTTTTTTATTAAGCAATTGTGTGTCTCTCTCTAAAACACAAACCCACTACCACTACATATTTGGAAAAAAGGTATTTTATTTCATATGGTCTCATAGTTTTGAGGTCTTCACCAAAAACCACCATAAATTCATATACTAATCATCTGATAGCTTCTACACCTACGTAAATGTAAAGTTTTTGCTTTCTAATTTTTTCTATAATCTGCAATTAATTTTGATTTTGTACACTCGCCTATTATTTTTTATGTTTGTTACATTGGCCTAATGTAATTAATGAAAACCTCATGGTTTTTGATTATTTTCATACAATAATGTTTTGGAAATTATCAATTCTGATTACCACATTTGTGAGCTAATTGATATGCTAAAAACTAAGGTGAGTGTACTGATTGAGCACTAAACACTAAATTACTGTACTAGTCAGTAAACATTGTAGTTTGGTGTACAAAATTGAAAAAACATGATAGGTTGGTATACAGAACAGTTACAAAACTATATTTAAGTGGGCCCATTACAGATACAACTAACAAAAGCTTTATTTATTTTTTTCCTTTTGGTTCTATAGAGGCTGCTCAGGAGTGTAAAAGCGTCCTAGATGCCGTTGAGAAAATCTTCTACCAGGGGATACCAGAAGCGTTAGTAGACAACAGATTACAAGAGACAGTTAGCCGAGCTGTTGAGCTTCTCCCAGATTTATGGAAACAGGCCGGCTGTTACCATGAAGCCACATCAGCATATCGACGAGCCCTCCTCAGCCAGTGGAGTCTCGAAAACGACTCATGCACTCGTATTCAAAAGGGGTTCGCAATATTTTTGCTCTACAGCGGTGTAGAGGCTGGTTCGCCAAGTTTAGCCGTTCAAATTGACGGTTCGTTTATACCGCGAAACAATTTGGAAGAAGCGATTCTACTTCTGATGATCATTTTGAAAAAGTTTTACCTTGGGAAAAGCAAATGGGACCCGTCGGTGATGGAACATCTCACGTTTGCGTTATCTTTGTGTAACCAGACTCATGTTTTAGCGAAACAGTATGAGGAGGTACTGCCAGGTGTATATAACCGAGTCGATCGTTGGAAATCTTTGGCGTTTTCTTATAGTGAGGGAGGTGACAGTAAAGCCGCGTTGAATTTATTACGCAAGTGTTTGCATAAAGATGAACAACCGGGTGATGTTATGTGCTTACTACTAGCTGCAAAAATCTGCAGCGAGGATGCTGTGTTAGCATACGAAGGCGTTAGATACGCCCGAAATGCGATAGAGCATGCGATAGGGGTGTATCAACATTTGAAAGGAGTTGGTTTTCGAGTATTAGGTCTATGTTTAGGCAAACAAGCAAAAATATCTTCTTCTGATTTCGAAAAGACCCAACTTCAAAATGAGGCTTTGAAATCGTTAGAAGAAGCGGTTTTGATAGAGTACGATAATGCTGATCTAATATACGAATTGGCAGTTGCATATGCGGAGCATAGGAATTTAAGTAACGCATTGTTGTATGGGAAAAAATTTATTGATCTAACGGGTGGATCTGTTATTAAAGGGTGGAGATTTTTGGCGTTGATTTTGTCAGCTCAACATAGGTTTTTAGAGGCAGAAGTGGTCACTAATGCTGCTTTGGATGAGACTACGAAATGGGAACAAAGTTCGTTACTCCGGTTAAAAGCAAAGCTAAAACTTGCACAGTCGTCGCCTGTGGATGCTATCGAAACTTATCGTTATTTATTGGCTTTAGTTCAAGCGCAAAAGAAAACTTTTGGGCCTTTAAGAAGTCAGCCTCAGGTGAATCCTATGTTTTTATTTTACTCGATGGAATGAGTTTACTGACTTTAGTCATCATGTTTTTTTGGTGTAGTTTAGCAATTTCTGAAAGATACGTAGATTTTAAGTGAGTTCTCAATATTTTGCACTTTGTGTGTCAAAAAAACAGTATTTTTAATATAGTTAGTGGCTAGGTAGCACGACCCGGTACGGGTATCGGCATGGTATGGAAAATGAAGTACCCGTTACGGCAAATGGAGTACTGTTGACTTTTTCATTGTTTGACCATCTCGGTACGGCTTGGGTACGGCACGGGTACGGGATCGGTACATCTCCGGTACTTTTTCGGTACGGCTGAGAATTTTAATTTTAATTTTTTTCATAAAAATTAATTAAAATATAAGATTATCAATATAATAATGTGAAATTTTTATAATTAACAAGTGTGATGAATTTAATTAAATTTGTTTAGACACTAGTTATGAAAAAATTATATTAACGTTCACTAGAATATCCGTTTAGAAGCCTCTATTGTACTAAAGTTTGTTAGTTCTGTTATTTTAAGATTGTAATTTTTAAATTAAATCGTATATATAAAAATAAATAAAAAATTTATTGACGTACCCTTCCCGTACCGTACCGAAAATTTTCAACTTTTGCCGTACCGCCATACCCGTACCGGATACGGTACTCGTACCCGTACCCGTGCAACTAACAGTGGAAATATTCCTTGAAGTTGTATATGCCGTAGGTGAATTTATATCTTAATGTTGGTTATGAAGCATATCAGGTATGTAGGCAAGCACATTAGTATCTCACGGGTTATACTGCCTTCTCTTTGCGTGTCTGCATGTGTGTCCTGTTGTTTTAATTTATCACTAGATTTAAGCAGTCTTTTTCTTTTGAATAGCAGTTCACTTTGCCAATGTACACTTGATCAAAAAGATATGTATTGCACAATGTTAATTTCAATTTCGTTTTTGCTATATGAGTATGACGATCCAAAAATTAAATAGGATCTCAACCAATATCTAGACAGACTTTACCTAACTACATGGTTAGGCTATGTGGAAACCTTTTCCCTTTTTTTTTTCATCAGCAGTAATCTTTTTTTTACGAATTAGAAGGAGATGTTTCTTTCCTAATTGTGACATCTTACTTGAATGGAGCATCCTAGCATATACGCCATCTTAAAAGTTCATACCAATTATTGCGTGATCAAGAAGCACTCTATATGACGCAATCCTCTTTTGTATAAGCTTGGTATTGACAGTGTTAAAAAATAGGCAATTGCCCGTTTATTAGCAAAATTATCCAAATTTTTATATATATTATTGTTAGATAAGATTTTGGTATGTCAAGCCTTCATTCTCATTTTTCACATCGTCACAATTTATTGTAATCTGACTCCTCATATTGAGGTGCGCATCAACTGGTCTACCCTTGTAGACTATAACGGTCTTAGCTCTTAGCAGTATTTAACTAAAATCTAATTCCCTGTTAGATATCCGCAGCTTTTAGTGCAGCTTGTATGCTTTTTGGCTTAAGATTGTAATTGTTTAGCTGGCCAGCATTAAGGCCGAGGTTTGTTAGTTTCTGTCTTGGAAAAGCTTGAAGTTTAAAGGATATTTGAATCAAATCATTTTCTGAACATCAAATAAACCAGCAAATATATTTGAGGTTGTGTCATTGAGATCACATCTTTATTGTGTCTAGTTTGCTTAACCATTTGTTAAGGAGGTTGTAACGATCCGTACCTTTCAAAAAAAAGTTGAAATGACTCGTTTGTTTGACTTATTAGATGCTGAAATATTAATGAAGCAATTTTTAATGAATCAAACTGAAATTATTTCCAAGGAATTAATTAATCTGAAATACAGTTAAAAAAAATTCCACCCGAGGTTGACTTGTATTCTTTCTCCGCCTTGGTCATATCATTACTTAGTAAGTAGTAGAAAGTTTTGATGAATCATTATGATTAACAAGTATCCGTCTTGACTGTCAAAATAATTACCACATCTTTTGTAGATTGAGGATGATAAAGTCAATGAATTCGAAGTATGGCACGGTCTTGCAGATTTATATTCCAGTCTTTCACATTGGAATGATGCTGCGATATGTGTTGAAAAAGCACGATCCCTCTTTGAATATTCTGCTGAAACATTACATACAGAAGGTAATACACAATTTTGAGAATTATTATTAGCTGCCGTAGTTTTATTTACTACTCCGTTATAGACTTATTGAATTCTCAGCTCTATGAGTAACGGTCTACTTTTGAACTTGTATAGCTATCTTGTTCTCGTTTAATATGGTGAATTCTAGCTAAATTAATTAGAGGCTTCAACTTAAACTGGCTTGTTTGAGGCCGAAAAGAGTTGTACTCATTCAACTCTAAGCAAGTAGCTTTTTAAAGCTATATAAGCGAAAACGTAAGGCGTTAAGTTAACAAGAAAAGGTATTAGAAGTTGTAAATAAAATTATGAGACCGAGCATAATATCTAAACCAAACCATCCCCAAGCAAGAATTAACGTCTTAAAGATTGCTATTCGTGTGTAGAACATGTAATGGTTGGGTACTCAGCTGACACATGCCATACAGGTTCAAACATGACCACTATCTAAATTTTTAACTTTTTTAGGCACAGCCAACGTGATCAGATGATTATAACACAACTTTGATATTTCCTTGGATGGTTACATTTCTTTTAATAACCAAAATTAGCTCATCGAAGAAACATCAAATATCCATGTGCTAGTTTTGTTTCATCCTGTTGAAGTTGATCCATGAAACCTTTGATACGTATGACCTTGTTTCGTGAAGCTAAGTTTTATGCTTGAAAGTTGGAGTGTGGTCACCAGATTTTGTCCTGGAAAAGCTAGTAGCTTTAGGCTGGATGAACCTAGCTTTTTGCTTAAGTGTTGTTACCAAACAAGCCATATAAAAATCATCTTTCCTCACAAAAAAAAAGAATGGTGATTGGTTTCGAAAACTAGGCAAATTTGACGACAGTGTTTTATAAAATTTGTTAGGTATTATACTCAAAGCCGAGGGGCAAACCCAGGAATCCTTAGCCGCAAATATCAACGCCCTTTTGTTGGAACCACGTTTTGTTCCGTGTAAGATACAAATCGCCGAAACGTTATCAAAAATGGGACCAAAGGCTTTGCCAGTGGCTAGAAGCTTATTATCCGACGCATTAAGGATCGAACCGACAAACCGAACCGCTTGGTACCAGTTGGGATTGATACATAGAGACGATGGGCGTATAGGCGACGCTATAGACTGTTTTCAAGCAGCTTCTATGCTCGAGGAATCCAATCCTATCGAAAGTTTCAGCTCTACATTGTAATCCGTTTTTTTTTTAAGTGTAATGTTTATTCATTCTTTTTATTTATTTTTGCAACTGGGAGAATTCAGAAATGAGAAATAGGCTTCAAGCCTCATTAGTCACATACATGTTGAGATCTGTACCTAATTATAATTTTGGCTTATGTAAAATTTGTAGACAGGATAGAAAGTGAGGATCAGTAAACGGTTGTTCTCTTCTTTCATTATGAAATCTGCATGTTGTTTGTTAAAGAACTTATATAATATAATATAACGGCATTGCTATTTGATCTGTGGTTATACTACTTTTTTTTTTTGAAAGGGATGGTTATACTACTTTGAATATGTTCATATTTGGCTTTAATTCTGAATCTTTTGGCTTTTTGGGTATCATAACTTGCCAAAATAGTTTTCCTTTTGAAAGTTCCGAGGATGAACTTAAGTCCCCAAATGCTTGTTTTAGTGAGGTTTCATATATGCAAGTTCTCATTTTATTTTGTTAATGATCAAACATCTGTTCTCCGGCTGTAAACTAGTCAAACTCCACATAAATAATTATATTAATTATAAATCTGTTTGGACCTGCAAAAACATATTCGTGCGTTACTGTCTAAGCTGTTAGAGTTAATTCGGATGAACGCAAGGTTGGTACGAAATTGATGATTTTGTAAAGTAAAGAATATTCAAATGAAGAGATGTTTTGTTGTGACGTTTCTATGACATTTACGCATGTTTTTCAATTTAAATCATGTCATTTGGATGCACGACGAATTTTCATGTTTCAATAACACCTTTGTCTTAAGAGGTGTAGGAATTTTTGGCGTTACTCGTCTTCGGTTTATGTTGAGAAACTATTTTTAATTGGAGAGAGGAATTTGATTGCACATCCAATCGACCACAGTAAACGAAGACTTGGTAACAAGTTTTATTTTCGAGGTCGTAGTAAACGTGTAGAGGGGAAGAGTAAATAGTGATACGATTGCATGATGGGCATTGGCGCTTGGGCCGACCCGATATATGGTAAAATCCAGTTTGTAGTGAAGCACCAACTAATTTTCTTGATCCATTATTACATTTTGGGAGCCTGCATGAGCTCGAGGGATGATATATTTGTTTAGATGTATTGTTGTGGAAATTGGATGTTCTTATATTGAGGTGTTGGTGTGGTTAGGGCCGATTGACCGAGGTGTTTGGCGTGACATGGTGGTTGTTATTCAGGGACGATGGGTTGGACAAGCTCATAATATGCAACCATCGACATTTTGGAGTTTGAATTAAAGTATAATTTAAATTGTCTTATTATAGGAAACGAGTGACTCTAGCTTATTGGAGGATGATGTTGGGACGTCTACTGGGTAGGAAAATAAGAAAGAACAACTAACATACCACTTAGAGTTTGACCTGAGGTCAAGGTCATTTTAAAAGGATGGGCTAGTGATGGACAGTGTAACGGAGTCGACCCAATTTGATGGTAATGTTGTACCGCCAATAAGCCCGGTGGTGTCCGTTCCCCTCAGATGTTAGCCTTCCTGGTAACAGTTTTGACGACTTCTGTTCTAATTGCGCTAACCGTATTTCCTCAGATTGTACTAAGTCAAGGTATCATGTATGTATGTTGAGTTAGTTCCACATGGATGAGAATTTTGTTTTGCCTTTAATTTATATTGTGTCATTGTTCTTCCGAATTAAGCCTTTTAAGTGTGCTTGTTTGGTGTTGCTGCTTGTACTTAATTAGTTCCTCGCAATCCTATTTCTCATTGTCAAAGAAGGGGCTTGTGTTGTCCATGTCCTATAAAATGTCGAAGTAGTAATGTTTCTTTCTATTTGCGGAAAATTAAAATCTCCCTTTTCTTGTTTGCAGTTTGTCAAAGATGGAATTAATTCTTTTTAGAAGGGGACTGTTAGAAACGCACATTTCTTCGAAACCTCAACCTCCTATTTGAGTGTGCGAGTTGTGGTCACCAGGGAAGTCTCAGTGGTTCAAAGGTGGAATTGATTTAATGTGACCAACTTTTGTTTGAAGAATATGAGTTTTGACCATCAAAATTCCAAATACTCCCACAAGCATTAAAAATCTTTGGCAGAGTGAGAAAATAAAAACGACAAACTATATTTTCTAAACATAAGCCGAGCTGTTCCTGACAACGATCATTCATGACACGAGTAGGAGTTTTTCTCAGGTCGAACGTTTTTGCATTTACGCGTAATTAGTAAAAGGCCATTTGGTTATCACATAGTAGCCTTGAACATGCGATCTTATATAAAAGCTTACCAGGAAAGACCTAGTTTCTGGATTTACTAAAAATCAAATAAAAGAGAGAAGCATTTTGTAATGCTTGTCAACTTGACAAACAAACAAAAACTAATTTCAATCTAAGAAATGGCCATACTTTTCAGTTTTTTACCAAAATTCGATGACCTGATATTCAAGTTCATTTTCCCTGGTTATAAATTAGTGATTAATATGGAAATACAAACTGCTCTACTTTTGGTTATCAAATAGCTGTCTTTATTAGGAACTGAAATTATACTATCCCAAAGAAAAAACCATTAATAAACACATTATTAGTATGAAGAAACACAAAGTATTGAACAATTTTAAATATAAAATCTGGATATTTGATATAGACGCTTTTCTGGATGACTTGGGTATTTAACCAGAAACATAATCCATCGGTCCATAAGGCTCAAATAACTCAGCAATAAGGCCTTTCTTCCTCTTTCGGTTCAATCCCATGTCCTTGTACAGCTGATCATTGTAGCATATGTGAAGAGCACCGACACATGATCTCCGGGAGTATTTTCCAGCATATCGCTTCATGTACTTTTCCCATTCCTCTATGTCTTTTTCCATTTCCTTCGTGGTGGGTAACTTAAATGTGCCATCTAGAAGTTCTGCGACCCATCGACACCTTATCTCCGAGGTGTACAAGTTGGAAAGGCTCTCCGAAAATCCAATTATTGCCATTTGAGGTATTCGTGGATGAACACATTGCCTTTTTTTTTAAGAAAAAGAAAAGTTCAAAATAATTTTAGAAAAAGTTTGACAATGGACTGAATAAAACAGCTACAGAAGTAAGAAGTACAACGTTTCTAATTAATCAAGGATAATGTAATCCAGAAATACAGTTTTAAAACATATTGAGAAATATAACTAGACAAGATTATCACCTATAAAGAGGCAATGGCTTGTCCGGTGAAAGAGTTACGTAATCTTTAAAGGTTCGAGACTCAAAGATGTTGTTAAGTTTCTCGTCACCCTTGAAACCAGTAGCAAGAATGACCACATCCGTCTCCAAGACTTGAGCCTCGCCGTCAATCACGATCCCTTCTTTGCAAAAGTCAAAGCTTGGAGCTTTCTTCAATACGATGCTTCCCTTCTCAACCCTATTGTAAAAGTCCTCTGGCACTGTTGCGGTTAAACAAGAACTCAATTCTTGCAAGAAACTGTGCTTCGGCACTGTCCCAAACTTGTCAAGACGTAGCTTCCATTTTATGTAACTCTCCACGAATTTTGAGAATCCCCATCTCTATAAAAGAACAATGGAAAGATTGAAAATTATTGATCAAACAGCTTCACCTCAAAATAGGCATTGTTGTACTTAAATTTCTAACTTGTCATTACAAAAAAATATCACACAATTTTGAAAACTGCTGTAAAAGTGAGTGTCGCTGAATTTTAGAAACATAATTGCAACTAATTATGTTATTAAACTGTTGCTAAAATTTAGCGATGCTCACTTCACCAACAGTGTTCAAAAAGGTGTATGTTGCTATCCAGACATTTTCTTGCAACGTGGGTGATTTATGTAGCCTTTGAATAGGTATCATACTATCATTGTATTTGAAAGCTCGCTTCAAAGCTCAACAAACTCGTTTTAGCTGGTCCAGGACAAAAATCTCGTTGATGAAAAGATTGTTGAGCTTACGCTTTATAGACTTTCATTACTCTCTAATGTTTACGCTTCAGCTAATCTGTTGCAGAAAGGACTTATTAATGCTTTAGCGTTTTAAAAGACTGGTATAAATATAATATATTAGTTACCACTGGTGATAGCAAGGTTGCGAGGAGGCTGAGAAGTAAGCTCTCTCCAGGCTTATGCACTAATAACTCGGAAAAGCGGCTCAGGTAAAGAAGTGCAAGTGGAACGCCCCATGGTTGATAATCAGGGATACACCAGTTCTCGTTCCTATATATCACCGTACATGGATGGTCTACCCCTGTGACATAATTACATATAAGCAGACGACCGTAAAATATGTTGGTTTCCGTGTACGAAATAACAATTAATAATAATAAAAGGACTAAACAAGAATTAATTAAAACCAGTGTAATCTTTATTAATTTCCAAATGAAATACAATAAACTGATTACAACATGTAGGTACTGAAAATAATTAAAGCAAACGTTATCAGATTATTATTAATTAATAATCTGATGTACTGAATTGCAATAAATAGAAACTGCCGGACTGGAAAGTACAAACTTAACAGCCGGACTGTTCTGTTTGAAATTGAAATTACATGACTGAATTGAAACTATTCTAATTACAGAATTAAATTACAGAATAGTAATTACAGCAAAAAAACAGAACTTTAAACTAATTACAGATAAGTACAAACAGAATATAAAGCTACAGCTAAGGACAGCAATTGAAATACTAAAATAAAAAAGGACAGAATTGAATGCGTAAATGAAATGGACAGAATTAAAAGACGTAAATGAAATGGACATAATAGAATAAAATAAGACGAGGCTACTGTTAACAGTATGCCCTTAACCGATATTCGCCCAACCACCTTAAGGTTTCTGGTTGCGTTGGCGTTTCGATCCCAAGGTACAACGTCTCGGATGACTCGCCGGAAACTGGCGACGAGTCAAGGTCGAGCTATTGGTGGGTGGTTCTCTCTGTTTCTAAAATGTAATGCTGTTTTTGAGAGATGATATATGCTTCTGTATTTTATTTCAGAATGTTCTCTATTTGACATGTGGGGGGTCTGTCTATTTATAGGCTGAGTATCTCAGCCATTAAGGTCACTTTACTACTGTCAGTTTTCGAAATTCGAAACTGCAGTATTAACTTTGCAATCAAATCATATTTATTGCAACAGTTACAGCTTTGCTGGAAGCTTTTCCCGAACAGGCGCACTTTTTCCGAACAGGCACGCTTTTCCCGAACAGACGCTCTTTTTCCCGAACAGGCGCGCTTTTTCCCGAACAGGCGCGCTTTTTCCCGAACAGGCGCGCTTTTTCCCGAACAGGCGCGCTTTTCCCCGAACAGGCGCGCTTTTCCCGTTGAGTTAAAAACCCGTCGAGCAAGCCCGCCCATGTGTGGTACACAATACACACATGTGTATATGGACACACTACTTGATATCCACATGGGATACCCTAGTATATATATTGTAAAAATCACTCATGATTTTCCAATGTGGGATAACCTTCATGGGTTAAATCCCATTTCTTTTCTCATTTTCCAGCATTGGCTTTATTGCCTCTTTCGAGTACCAACCTTCGAGTCCAATTATCATTCACACCCTTCCTCCGAATAGGTCATGCGATATACCGTTGCGAAACTAGTCGCACGAGCTACTCAACCGCATTGAGTATGGCCTCAGAAAAACTGAGGAGTCGCATTGAAAATTGACTCAAAGATGGTCCCTGACCACTTGGAACAACCATGTATAAAATACATGTTTTCCTACATTTTTCCAACAAAATATAATCACAGTCACAGCGGGGATAAATCAGTTACAAATTAATACATATGTATAGCATAAAACTCTGTAAATGTATGTGATAACTGTGTGTGGAAATTAATCTTTGCTTTTATATAGTAAGTTATGCCTTTATTTCGAATAAATCCATACTATTATGAAGGTTATATTAAATTTTCTTTTTTTAGTGGAGTTGGAAAAAGTTATAAGGTACAATTTGGTGAGTTATTTGAGAGTTGCCAATTAAATTGGCATGCGCTATGTCCATGAATTGTGCCTCAAAAGAGTCGTGTAATCTTTTTATTTGACAAAGATCATAGTTTATTTGAGTTGTAAACACTTTTTTCTATTTATATTCTTTGTAGAAAATCTGTGAGTAATCCATTTTTCAATTCATATTCTTCATAGAAAATTTGCGAGTATCCAACTTGATTTCAACAAACTAATAAGACTGTCTATTTATCATAACACTCACCATTTGCAGTTGAGACCTCCATAGCAATGTCCATAGCTGATTTCTGGAACCCAACAACAACGACGCTTTTACCTCTAACCATTGCCTGAGAGGTGTCGTAATCCATAACCGTGTAGTCCATAGAGTGCATCACCTTACCCTTAAACACCTCTGGGCCTCTGATAGGAGCAAATTCCGGAATGTTCGGGACTCCGCTGAACCTTCCCATACACAGGATCAGAAACTTGACTTCATGAACCTATTCGTTTCATCATGGAAATAAAATAAACAAATTTAACAAAGAAAACCTGAAGAAGATCTTTGATGAATACGCTAGTATTCGTCACAAGAAAAAGAGAGAAACAGTGATCAAATCACGAAGAATATGAGAAGAGAAAAGAATAATAGGCAAAGTCTTCTTTAACAAAATACTCAATTCATAACATAGTAATCTGACAAAAAGGTTGGGTGTAACGTTATAATACCTACACCAACAAAATAACACCAAGGGTCCCTCTAAGTATGAAGTGTAGTCTTAAAGGGACAAAACACAATCATAAATAAATAGATAGTAAATAAATAACATGGGTGAAAGGCCGTGTTCATTGTTATGATGGAACCCGGAGTTTTCGTAGAAATTTAGAAGAGAAATAAGCGATCAATTTCATGCCAAAGGCACAATTAATCAAAAGAGAAAAAAAAGAGAAAAACAAACTAGGGTTTAGCCCTCTTTCAATAACTCAATAGGAAAAACATAATAAAGCAATAAAAGGGTTGTGGGTATTAAATAATACCCGCAACAAAACAAATATATAACTTGGTCCCTAAAACAAATATAAAATAACAAATATGCCCCTTAAATGTAAAGTGATACATAAATAATAAAGATAAATACGCCGAAAGTTGTCGTGCTCATCATTCATTCCCATTTAAGAACAATCTTGTCCTTAAGGTTGTACACAACGAGCTCGGATAATGTACCATATTTCTCACAATCTGGCGGCAAACCAAACACACTCCTCCAATTTCTCAAATGAACTCAACTACCTTCAAGTGGAAGTCTTTTCAAACCCCCAACAATCTGCTCAACAACTATCTTTATGCATGTTCGTCCCTCGATTGAACTAATAACCCCAAAAAGAGTTTTTGCAACCATACTTACAAGCAATTTAAATACTACGAGCTTCCCAATCATATTTTAAAAATTTCCCATAAGTATCACAAATGCCTGCACCAAAATAAACTCGTATACCCGACTTTTCATTCGATCCATGAAAATGGTCATTCCAAAACGGATCAATATATCTACTAGATGGCTTACCGATAACATAAGATACCCATATAATATCATCAACGCACAATAGTATAAAAGCATAAGCCAAATCATTAAAATCGTATGGACGGAAAAAATGAGTCATTTTAGGAAAACCATAACTCATTAACGGTGCATCAAAAAATAGGGAATACAGTATCGAAACCTCCCTAACAATATTAGGTGTTTTCTCATAAAATTTCATATAATTCGGACCACTTTTAGGCAGCACCAAGACCTTTTTTCTCCATGCCATAAAATCTACCCATGTCATGTTTGGACAGCCCAATTCATCAAATTTTAAAAATTCATAAATAAATCCCTGGTTATCCAAATCATGCGAATTTAGCGTGAAAACGTCCGTACATGAGTACCCTACCATCTCATCAAATTTGGACCGAAACACATAGCAATTACTAACCCAAACAATTAGCTTTCTAAACAACATTGTATCTGTCATAATATAAAAAACTTCTCGCAGCCCAAATTTCAACAATTTATAGCTTGGTCGATATTTATCAAAATGCAGAGATTTTGGTGTCAAAACAACCGTACACGAATTTTCTACAAACGAACAAAATTTCAACCAAATCGGAAGTCGTTTGCTATAGAGAATAATTATTTTTCCAAACTGTGTCGTAACAGTTTTCACATAAAAAAACTGAACCGAATTGTTGATTTTATAAACTCATATTTCATCAACCGTATACCCAAACACACCAATTCTTATTTAAAAATATCACCAAGTATCACAACTATCATTACACCAATTTTTATAATTTTCAGACACTTCTCACTAGAGCGGTAATTAGGATGTCTCATATAATATGACGAACCTAAAAAGGGAAACAATATTATATAGCATATTTCACGATTCATCCAATTTTCAAATATCAAATCCACAAGTAACATTAGATGATCATCACCAACTAGATAAATGTAACGATGGCAGCGAAAAATAAGTAATTCGTATAAGCAAAATTTATTATTTAGCTCGGAAATTTTATCAAACACCTTCAATCTTCCCATACTATTCCAATCGCAATTAAACTCATAAATATTTTTTTCTCCTGGTAGGTTTTCACCAAACCAAACAGTCAAAGTATTTTAACGAAATCCACCAAATACCAATTTTATCGTTCTATTCTTTTTGTCTATATGAAATTTTTTATTATAACTATTTTTATCTTTTACTATTTCGCTATATAATTCAATCGCAAACATGTCAACAAAATTGCTACACGCCTTATCACCGGATATAATAGATAAATATTCATTAATGTAATTTTTATTTGAGCATTGAATAAAATTATCCTTATCCGACTCTGTCTCGAGAACCAACTCGTCGTCGTCTTCATCTTCATTATCACTTAAGCTATTCACGTACTCGGTAATAATGTCTTTCACTTCGTTGCTTCTATGCATTAAATCCACACCAAAATGGCTACCCAGTTGTTTTTAAATATCTAGTAAAATATCTTTATTCCAATCGACATTGCCCAATATAACGTCAAGGGCAACTTGAATATTTTCTTTTATGAGTTACATAACAGGTTTGATAAGATTAATTTCGTCACACTCAAATATCTCCAACCCGAGATACAAATGTTCAATTATCGGAAACTCCAAAACCCCATACACATCCAACCGAACAGTCTCACCTACGGTCGGATCGCGTGCTTCTACCACGATACCCCTCATTCGACACAACAACTACAATTGAGATTTAATTTCACTAACACCTTATTCTAGTGCCCTAACACCCACGTTCATCATATTCATGTCTAAAAATAATTGTTTTCGATACATGTCATAGTAGTAACAGAAAAAAGTTGGGAAAAATATGAATTAGGGTTTCCACGAGTTGTAGGAACGAGCTGCTCTAGATACCAATGATGAAACCCGCAGGTTTCGTAGAAATTTAGGAGAGAAAGAAGCGATTAATTTCACGTCAAAAACACAATCAATCAAACTAGAAGAGAAAAATAAAAACAAGCTAGGGCTTAACTCTCTTTCAGTAACTCAATAGCAAAAACATAATAAAGCAATAAAAGGGTTGTGGGTAAATAATACCCACAACAAAACAAATATCCAACTTGATCTTCAAAACAAATATGCCAATTAAATATAAAGTGACACATAAATAATAAAACTAAATATGCCGAAAGTTTCTATGCTCGTCAATCTTTTAGAATAGAAAATATCAAGGTTGTAATAAACACATTTTTAAAAATTCTTGATAAATTGAGCGTCGCTAAATTTTAGCAGCACTAAATTTTAGCAACATAATTTATTGTTAAAATTTAGCGATGAGCACTTTATAAATAGTTTTAAAAAATATGTCTGTTACTATCCCAACATTTTCTTTTAGTGAAATTGGAAGAATAGGAGTCTAATTCCGACGGTACCTCAATTGACATAGGAGATTGAGTGTTCTGAACCGTAATCTTCCAATATCCTCGTTGTTTAGAATCAGAGGAGTGAGTCTGCATTTCTTCTTCCGACGAAGAATAATCACCGTCTACAAAGGTAGCACTCACCACTTTGCTGTTGAACCTTATGTGTGTTGGTTTCCGTGTACGAAATAACAATTAACAATAATTAAAGGACTAAACAAGAATAAACAAAAAACCAGTGTAATCTTTATTAATTTCGAAACTGATACAGAAATTAACGATTACAACATGTAGGTACTGAAACGTAAATAAAGCAAACGTTATCAGATTATTATTAATTAATAATCTGATGTATTGAATTGCAATAAATAGAAACTGCCGGACTGGAAAGTATAAACTTAACAGCCGGACTGTTCTGATTTAAATTGAAATAACAGGACTGAATTGAAACTATTCTAATTACTGAATTTAATTACAGAATTGAAATTACAGCAAAAAACAGAACTTTAAAGAAATTACAGAATAGTACAAACAGAATTAAAAGCTACAGCTAAGGACAGCAATTGAAATACTGAAATAAAAAAGGACAGAATTGAATACGTAAATTAAATGGACAGAATTAAAAGACGTAAATGAAATGGACATAATAGAAATAAAATAAGACGAGGCTACTGTTAACAGTATGCCCTTAACCGATATTCGCCCAACCACCTTAAGGTTTCTGGTTGCGTTGGCGCTTCGATCCCAAGGTACAACGTCTCGGATGACTCGCCGGAAACTGGCGACGAGTCAAGGTCGAGCTGTTGGTGGGTGGTTCTCTCTGTTTCTAAAATGTAATGCTACTGTTTGGAGAGATGATATACGCTACTGGTATTTGATTTCAGAATGTTGTGTGTATATTTGACATGTGGGGGGTCTGCCTATTTATAGGCTTGCTGAGTATCTCAGCCATTAAGGTCACTTTACTACTGTCAGTTTTCGAAATTCGAAACTGCAGTATTAACTTTGCAATCAAATCATATTTATTGCAACAGTTACAACTTTGCTGGAAGCTTTTCCCGAACAGGCGCACTTTTTCCGAACAGGCACGCTTTTCCCGAACAGACGCACTTTTTCCCGAACATGCACGCTTTTCCCGAACAGGCGCGCTTTTCCCGAACAGGCGCACTTTTCCCGTTGAGTTAAAAACCCGTCGAGCAAGCCCGCCCTTCGAGCAAGCCCGCCCGTCGAGCAAGCCCGCCCGTCGAGCAATCCCATGTGTGGTACACAATACACACATGTGTATATGGACACACTACTTGATATCCACATGGGATACCCTAGTATATGTATTGTAAAAATCACTCATGATTTTCCAATGTGGGATAACCCTCATGGGTTAAATCCCATTTCTTTTCTCATTTTCCAGCATTGGCTTTATTGCCTCTTTCGAGTAGCAACCTTCGAGTCCAATTATCATTCACACCCTTCCTCCGAATAGGTCATGCGATATACCGTTGCGAATCTAGTCGCATGAGCTACTCAACCGCATTGAGTATGGCCTCAGAAAAACTGAGGAGTCGCATTGAAAATTGACTCAAAGATGGTCCCTGACCACTTGGAACAACCATGTATAAAATACATGTTTTCCTACATTTTTCCAACAATCCCCCACATGAATGCAATTGGTTCGAAAGCCCATGTCCTAAATGCAAATCAAGAGAACCGCAAAAGTTCACTGCCTAAGGTCAGGTAGCGCGCGCCTTGAACCTGCCGTAGCGGAATACCACCCAGAATACTGCTATTAGGTAGCTGTAAAGCTTTGAACCATCAAGCTTTGTGTATCCCAGAATGGCACCCGCACAGTGCCCTCTCTACCCACGTACTAGGCCCTTTAGTTGTTGTCCATATTTGGCCTGGACTGCCTTGGCAACTTCAACTGAGTGCTCTAGTGAATTAGCCCAAGCTCATCACATGGTACCGGCCTTACACACTCGTTATAGGTGTTCCAAGTCGAAAGTGTCATGACTCACTTTACTCGACCGTCGAGTTACTTGGATCATTAAGAGCCTCAAGCTCACCCTTACAATGGTACAGGTCTATCACTCTGTCATCGCGGAAATGGGCTGGGAACCTCAGGTTCCCGAGTGCTTTGTTAAGTTGCCCTCACAGTTCAGTTTCCCTTTGAACCTATCAGGAAATATTCCGTTTAGGTTGGGTTGCCTATGTTGGGGCCACCAATTTTATAGGCTTTAATCCCATTCCGTTCGATGACGTCTTGACTCCTACTTGAGTCAAGCCTTTTGTTAATGGATCCGCTATGTTTTCCTTTGATCTCACAAAATCTAAGGATACCACACCGTTGGATAACAATTCCCTTACGGATTTATGTCTTCGACGTATATGTCGAGACTTTCCATTATACATATGATCCTGAGCCCGTGCAATTGCTGATTGACTATCGCAATGCATGCTTATTGCGGGAACAGGTTTCGGCCACATTGGAATTCCTTCCAATAGACTTCTCAGCCAGTTTGCCTCTTCGGTTGCTAAGTCTAACGCTATGAATTCAGATTCCATAGTTGACCTTGCAATACATGTCTGTTTGGAGGATCTCCAAGACACAGCAGCTCCTCCCATTATAAACACATATCCACTCGTGGATCTTGTGCTATTGGAGTCTGATATCCAGTTGGCATCTGAATACCCTTCCAGTACCGCTGGATATCTGGTATAGTGCAGCCCGTAATCGGCTGAAAACCTCATATACCTGAGAAGTTTCATTATTGCCTTCCAGTGTTCCTCATTTGGATTACTGGTGTATCTGCTCAGTCTACTCACTGAGTTTGCTATGTCTGGTCTGGTGCAATTCATTATATACATGAGACTGCCTATGACTCGAGAGAACTCTAATTGATTCACACTTTTACCGAAATTCTTTTTCAGGTTACAGTTGAACTCAATTGGGGTTCTTGACATAGCTTTACTGTCCTTGTCAAACTTGTCTAAAACTTGTTTAACATAGTGACTTTGGGACAAGGCATACCCTTCTGATGTTTTGGTAATCTTCATACCAAGAATTACATCAGCTATACCCAAATCCTTCATATCGAAGTGTTGTGATAACATTTTCTTTGTGGAGCTGATTCTATCATTACTCCCAATTATGATCATGTCATCCACATAGAGACAGACTACAACACAGTCTCTTCCACTTCCTTTAGAGTAGACACATTTATCGCACTCATTAATGCGAAAACCGTTTGATAGCATAATTCTATCAAACTTCTCATGCCATTGCTTTGGCGCTTGTTTGAGTCCATATAGAGACTTTACAAGTTTGCACACTTGGTGCTCTTTACCAGGAACTACAAACCCTTCCGGTTGTTCCATGTAAATTTCTTCTTCCAGTTCTCCATTCAGAAACGCCGTCTTTACATCCATTTGATGTATTTCCATATCAAACAAAGCTGCGAGAGCAAAGACGATTCGGATAGACGTTTTCCTGAAGACAGGAGCATAAGTGTCAAAATAATCGACACCTTCCGTTTGCCTGAAGCCTTTCACTACAAGTCTCGCCTTGTATTTCTCAATCGTGCCGTCAACCTTTAACTTCCTCTTGAAGACCCACTTGTGACCTAGGGGCTTACATCCTTTCGGAAGATCCACTAGTTCCCAAGTGTGGTTTCGCATGATTGATTCAATTTCATTTTGAATAGCTTCTTCCCAATATTGGGAATCCGGTGTTGACATAGCTTGTTTATATGTCACCGGTTCGCCTTCAATCATGAAGGTTAGGAAATCAGGTCCAAAGGAAGTTTCCTTCCTTGCCCTTTTGCTGCGCCGAGGCTCTTCCTCTTCCTCTTCCTCTGTCGGTTCACTTGCCCCCACATTTACTTCACTGTTCAACTCTTCAGTTGCTACATATGTAGGTAATTTCCGGGGAAAGATATCCTCAAAGAAAGAAGCCTCTCGGCTTTCCATATATGTATCTACGTGCACATCGGGATTGTCCGACTTGGTACGAGAAACCGATATGCACTACTATTCTGTGCATATCCGATGAACACACAGTCCACCGTCTTAGGACCAATTCTCATCCTCTTAGGAGTGGGAACTAGGACCTTTGCGAGACAACCCCAAACCCGCAGGTTCTTATAACTGGGTTGATGACCTTTCCATAATTCATATGGAGTCTTTTCTCGCTTCTTATGTGGTAACTTGTTTAAAACATAGTTAGCGGAAAGTATCGCTTCCCCCCACATGTTCTGGGGTAAACCAGAACTGATTAGCATAGCATTCATCATTTCCTTTAGCGTTCTATTTTTACGCTCAGCAACTCCATTTTGCTCGGGAGTGTATGGGGCTGTGGTTTGATGTATAATGCCGCTTTCAGCGCATATCTGTTCAAACGGTGATTCATATTCACCGCCTCTATCACTTCTCAATGTTTTAATTTTCTTATTGAGTTGATTTTCAACTTCGGTCTTATAAAGAGCGAATTTCTCTACTACTTCGTCTTTACTTCTCATTAAGTAAACGTAACAGTATCTAGTACAATCATCTATAAAGGTGATAAAGTACTTTTTCCCTCCTCGCGTTTGTATAAACTTTAAGTCGCATACATCTGTGTGTATTAGACCGAGAGGTTCACTTTCTCGTTCAACATGTTGAAACGATGATTTCGTTAATTTTGCCTCTACACAAATCTCACATTTGTGCTGCTTATCAAAAACGAAATTTGGTATTAGTTTTAGTGATATTAATTTTTTTAAAGAATTATAATTCACGTGACCTAATCTACCATGCCACAAATGAAATGACTCAAATAAATAATTAAACTCAGAATTTTTATTGGCCTCTTGGGCAACAGTCATTACATTGCTAGTGCTAGTCTCAGCTTTAGCACCTTTATTGGGAGCAGGTGTCCCTACGTTTAACTTAAACATGCCGTTGGTCATATAGCCACGGCCTACATAGACACCATTTTTGGTGATTACAATTTTATCGGATTCCAAAACTAGTTTGAACCCGTTCTTCACCATCACCGATCCTGATACCAGATTCTTGCGGATATCCGGAACATGAAGCACATTTGTCAACCTCAACTCTTTTCCAGAGGTCATCTTCATCACCACCATTCCTTTTCCTTCCACCTTGGAAGTAGCAGAATTTCCCATGAAGCAGCTTTCTCCCTCTACTGCTTCGTAGGTCTTAAACATCCACCTTGTTGAGCAGATGTGGCTTGTGGCGCCGGTATCCAGCCACCACTCTTTGGGGTTGCTCCCCACGAGATTGACCTCAGAGACCACAGCAGTAAAGTGGTCATCATCTCGTCCTCCCTCAGCCAGATGAGCCTGAGCTGGAGCTTTCCTCTTCCCTTTGCCCTTGAAGTTCCTCGGAGGGGGCTTAGGCTTAGCAGCGCCTTTATTGTCATAACAGTCCGCGGCACAATGGCCGGTCCTGTTACATACAAAGCAGGTTCCCGCAAATTTCTTTGCGACAACAGCACTGCCTCTGGTGTCAAAACGTTTCCGTTTGACGTTGGAGCTTTCGACCACATTGGCCTTTGCCATCGGGATGACAGCACCACCGACTCTCCTCACGGAGCGACGGTTGCTCACCTCGATATTGAGCTTCTCAATGAGCCCCTCCAACCTCATTTCCTTCCGCTTGTGCTTCAGGTAGTTTTGAAAGTCTTTCCATGACGGCGGCAATTTCTCAATCATGAGTGCCACCTGGAAAGGCTCGTTTATCACTAGCCCCTCAGCCTCAAGGCAATGGTAAATGAGTTGGAGCTCCTCAACTTGCTCCATGACACCCCTGCTGTCAGTCATACGGTACTCATGAAAGTCCGTGACAACAAATCTCTTTGTGCCAGCGTTATTCACTTTGTACTTATTTTCGAGAGTCTCCCATAGCTCCTTTGCAGTAGCTTTGGGCTCGAAAACACTGAACAGCGTGTCATCTAGAGCACACAGGATATAGTTCTTGCATAGGTAGTCGGCATGTCTCCATGCCTCAACCGCAGAGAACGACTGCTCGTCCAGATCGTCCTCGCTTAGGACGGGAGCAGTCTCCTTGAGAAACCTGGTCAGATTCAAGGTCGTGAGATAAAACAGCATCTTTTGCTGCCAACGTTTAAAGTTGTCTCCCCTGAACTTTTCCGGTTTCTCCAGATGAGAAGTCGGCAAAGTAGGCACAGCCGAATACATCGGTGCCTTGCCTTTGGCCGCAGCCTTGGCTCTAGCCGCAGCCTTAGCTGCGGCCTTGGCCGTGGCCGCTGCTTCGGCCGCAGCCTCAGCTTTGGTCGTAGCATCCGCCATGGCCGCAGCTGCGGCGGCCTCAGCCGCTGCAGCTACGTCATCGGCGGTAGCCCCCACAATCGCATCGCCCCCAGTGTTATGGACATCTCCACCAACCACTGAGTCATGCTCACTTCCGATAGGCAACTGAATAGGCGACGTGTTAGTCATCTGAAATGACAACACTAAACGTATGAGATACGTGTACAATAAATTCTATAAACAAAACACCAAAACTGATATTTGGGTTTGTAAAAGAATTATTAAACAAGCAATAAAATTTAAACTCTTATCCTTTTGAATATCAATACGGTTGATATTAAAAGGATTAAACGATTCTTATTGAATACCAATACGGTTGGTATCAACAAGAAAATAAAATAAAAATTAAAACTGTTTGGAATTTTTTTTTTTTTGTAATTCAATTTCTAATATAATTTAGAATTGAAAACAAGAAAGCATTATTCCTTATAAAAAATAAATAATTGTATTAATCAATACACGAAAGAAACAACAGGATATCGGTTAAGATTGTTGGTTTCCGTGTACGAAATAACAATTAACAATAATTAAAGGACTAAACAAGAATAAACAAAAAACCAGTGTAATCTTTATTAATTTCGAAACTGATACAGAAATTAACGATTACAACATGTAGGTACTGAAACGTAAATAAAGCAAACGTTATCAGATTATTATTAATTAATAATCTGATGTATTGAATTGCAATAAATAGAAACTGCCGGACTGGAAAGTATAAACTTAACAGCCGGACTGTTCTGATTTAAATTGAAATAACAGGACTGAATTGAAACTATTCTAATTACTGAATTTAATTACAGAATTGAAATTACAGCAAAAAACAGAACTTTAAAGAAATTACAGAATAGTACAAACAGAATTAAAAGCTACAGCTAAGGACAGCAATTGAAATACTGAAATAAAAAAGGACAGAATTGAATACGTAAATTAAATGGACAGAATTAAAAGACGTAAATGAAATGGACATAATAGAAATAAAATAAGACGAGGCTACTGTTAACAGTATGCCCTTAACCGATATTCGCCCAACCACCTTAAGGTTTCTGGTTGCGTTGGCGCTTCGATCCCAAGGTACAACGTCTCGGATGACTCGCCGGAAACTGGCGACGAGTCAAGGTCGAGCTGTTGGTGGGTGGTTCTCTCTGTTTCTAAAATGTAATGCTACTGTTTGGAGAGATGATATACGCTACTGGTATTTGATTTCAGAATGTTGTGTGTATATTTGACATGTGGGGGGTCTGCCTATTTATAGGCTTGCTGAGTATCTCAGCCATTAAGGTCACTTTACTACTGTCAGTTTTCGAAATTCGAAACTGCAGTATTAACTTTGCAATCAAATCATATTTATTGCAACAGTTACAGCTTTGCAGACCCGCTTTTCCCGAGCAAGCCCGCCCGTCGAGCAAGCCCGCCCGTCGAGCAAGCCCGCCCGTCGAGCAAGCCCGCCCGTGTGTGGTACACAATACACACATGTGTATATGGACACACTACTTGATATCCACATGGGATACCCTAGTATATGTATTGTAAAAATCACTCATGATTTTCCAATGTGGGATAACCCTCATGGGTTAAATCCCATTTCTTTTCTCATTTTCCAGCATTGGCTTTATTGCCTCTTTCGAGTACCAACCTTCGAGTCCAATTATCATTCACACCCTTCCTCCGAATAGGTCATGCGATATACCGTTGCGAAGCTAGTCGCACGAGCTACTCAACCGCATTGAGTATGGCCTCAGAAAAACTGAGGAGTCGCATTGAAAATTGACTCAAAGATGGTCCCTGACCACTTGGAACAACCATGTATAAAATACATGTTTTCCTACATTTTTCCAACAATGTGTTTGATCAAGTCAAAGTGGCGAGCATAAGATTCGATGTAATCCCGTACCTGGTAATGGTCAGGGAATATTTGTGTGACGGAGTCAGGCCAAGGGAAATCGTTGAATTGGTACAACGGTTTTGGAGTCTGAAGTTTAGTGGTTTCTAATGTTTTAGTCCAAACTCCGCCTGTCGTGCTTTGGGCCTCGAACACGATGGGATTAAAACCTTTCGAGAGCATGTACTTACATGCTAATAGACCACTCAGGCCGCCTCCGACTATTCCCACGACCTGATTTTTCTGCTTCGTCATAGTCGTTTTATTCAAGAAAACACAACAAAAGATGTTCAACTAGTTAGTGTGAAACTAGGCAAAGGGTAGTGGCTTCTTTATAATGGTAATGAATAATGCGTCCAAACTTTGTACTTAGTTAACATTATTATCTTTCAAAAGTGCTCACATCAAGCTTCTTTATAATGGTAATGAATAATGCGTCCAAACTATGTACTTAGTTAACATTATTATCTTTCAAAAGTACTCACATCAAGTTAGCGTTAGACAAATTGATAGTCTAATAATAACAACTGTCACGATCCGATTTGGATGTCTTAACATGGAAAATCTCATTCATATCTGATGCAATCTCATTTCCCATGTCTCTCACCCAACTCATCTTCCCTTTCAAATTTAAAAATAACAGCACATTTAAAAATTGAAATATTGTCAGAGTACGTAACAACAAACTAAAGATGTTGATATCACTACAATAAATATAACAATTAGCAACACGGAAAAAAAAGCCAAATTATGTTGATGATTAACTAACATGTAATATTCAAGTAAAACTCAGTATATATGGGTTGTCAATTCGTGTTGTTGAGTTGATTACTCTGTGTTAAGATAACAAGCAATTCAAAGAAATAATAAAAGAGTGTATAAAATAAATACTTGTAGAGAGACTTAAGAGAGAAGACACATGCATATTCGGGTGGAAAAGAGGCACTTGACCTCAGTAAAAAAAAAAAAGTTGGAGAATAATATAAAGTAAATATAATAAGAGAGATATAGAGAAAAAAAATTTATCTGTATATTTTTACTATTCCTGAATCATTATTCTATTTGATTAATTATTTCTATATTAACTTTCATTCCAAACTTCCCTTAAATCTTAAATATAAAGAAAGCATAAGCTCTATATATACATTAAATAATGATAGAGAAATGTTTTGTTTTCATTATAATTAATGATGGAGAGAGAAAATTATAATAAAATAGGATAAAATATATTTTTGGTTATGATATGGATGTTAAAATAGTGAGATTGATACGGGTATAAAGTTAAATTGTTACATTAAAATTGTAAAAAAATTGTTAGTTAAAAAAAAAGGGTAATTGATGCGGTTGTATTTAGAGTATTACATTTCTTTTCCTTTAACACTAAGTTTCCATATATATTTTAAGGTTAAATTACAAAGTTCACATTAATTAGACTTTCTGTTACCTTAAAAATATATTTGGTTACAAATCCCTGATCATCCGTATCAATTACCCGATCAATTTCTCTAAATTTGGGATAATCGTCATATTATTTATTTAAGTTAGTATAATACAACTTCCACATCAAGCACTCTATCACCTCCCTTATAATATTAAAATATTATTTATAATATTATTTAATAATTTTCTTTTAACTTACATTAATTTTTTAATATATAAGAGAGAGGAAATAAAAAATAATATTTTAATTTATAAGTTAACAATTCATTCTCTTGAATTTGAAAGAATGGAATGAGTGTGTCTATATTTGATATTTGAGTGAACTATAGACGAACTGGTGTGATACCATTTTAGCAAGTTTTTACCTATTTATAAGGGAAAATGGTTGTTTACGGTTACTGATGCTATTGCTTAGCATATGCCTCCCTCGAAACAAGTATTATATTTAGTTTTTACCTATTTATCTTGGTTTTACTGGAACCACACAACTAATGATCTTCTATTATCTCTCTATATGTATATATTTATATATGAAAATAATAATAATATACTATTATGATAGGTTAATTGATAAGAAATCTGATAATTTATAAAACTAAATAAAATATAAAAATGTATTGTTCACCTTAAAAATGAAGAAAACGGCAAAAAAAAAAAATGATGCAATTACATACTCTTAGTCTCGTTTGTTTGCGGTATTAGTAATAATGAGACTAGCAATACATTCGGACTATGACGAGATAACAAATGAAGGCCGGATTAACATTATAGACATGAAATACCAATGAATTGTTTGTTTACTTTTTATTACGGTTGTAATATTTTACAAATTTACCTTTATATCCATAACAATTAACTAGCAAAATACATAAATATATATATATATATATATATATATGGAAAATGTTATATGGACATCATGAAAAACACCCAACTAGACACTTTTTTGTAAAAACGCTTCAAATCAATATTTGGTTAATGCAAATCTCCATGGTTTTACGACAGGAACACAAATATGCGTCTTGTTTTTTTTTCCGAGATGTATAATGACATGTTTTCGAAATTATGGTAAAATTTAAAAATTCAAAACATGTCATTATATATCTCAGAAAAAAAAAACAAGACGCATATTTGTGTTCCCGTCGTGAAACCATGGAGATTTGCATTAACCAAATCTTGATTTGGAGCGTTTTTGAAAAAAAGTGTCCATTTGAGTGTTTTTCATGATGTCCATATATCCTCCCCTATATATATATATATATATATATATATATATATATATAATTACATAATATATATAATTTCAAATAGTATTTAAATAAAGTATTATAATACTATATAGATTATTAAAGAGGAATAAACTATGCTTTCGTCACATTATAATAGTACTAGTAATCGTGACCCACGCGTTGCGTGTGCGGCACGTAATACAATAAAAATATAGAAAATATGTATAGTTTAAGATTTAAAATAATGTTTGGGTTTTAAAGAGTGATAAATGGTTTTATTAGTTTTTACTTTTTATATTTTTATGTGATTATGGTATTATTGTAATTAATATAAATGTGTAGAAGTATTTTTGGAAAAAAAATAGCTAAATTGGATAGACTCATTTGACTTGAATTGACTTATTATAATACAATGATAGTAGTTTTTAATATGAACAAATAATAGATAGTATTGGAAATGTAACCAATAGTATTTTGGTCATTTCTAAAAATGAGTATGGACTAAATAAACAAATATCACCATGGGTGTGTATTAGAAATATACCATTTTACCTTTATTTCTAATGCAATATGTACTGGCGAGCCTAATTTTCTTTTTAGGTCCGGCTTAATCAATATGCGTCGGCTCTGTACAAGTTAATTAGCTTCGGTGACTGGGTCGGTTCTCGTGCCTGCACAAGGAACAAACAGGGGCCCGGGGTTGGTACTAGATTTTTTCTCTCCAATGATCAAGTCAGTATAGGGACGATTAGAAAGGAGTATGCAGTTGAAGGGTAAGAGGGATCGTTCCGGTTACAAGTTGTGGTGACGTATGTCACAGATTGTATTTAGGCAGTCCGGGTTGTTTCAGTTTTATCTCTCTTCTCGCTGTCTCTCTGTCCCCCACTAAGTAGTATTAGTGGGGGTATTTATAGTGTGATCCAGAGGTGTATTAGCCTTTGGATCACTGTACTGTCGATCACTAATCCAACGGCGTCAGGTCATTTATGACTCTGACAAGGGTACTGTCTTTTTCTGGGGCCCACAGGGGCTGGCCTGTGATTGGCCCACGTCGATGAAACGCTTAAAGGGTCCCTCAAGGGAGCAGGATCATTAATTGGGGAAACGTACTTGACACGCTTCTTTAGACCGGCCTAGGTACAACTCGGCCTCTCCAGATCCGGGGTGTTACGTCACCCACGGTTAACGGGACCCGGATAGCCTACTGCGATGGAGGTATTGATCCGGACGAGGAGGTGCTGACATCCCCTCGCCATGTACTATCCTAAATCCCACCATTACAAACTCAAACAAACACAGCATATGTGACGCCCATATGTATTCACAATCCAATCCCATTACATAATACTCTAAACAAACAACCCTTTAGTGTTAGATTAGCTTTGGTTATACAGATATTAATTATTTTCAAATTTTAACCAAAGTGTCAGAAGGCAAGGCGCTTTTCCGTTCATAATACTTAGATAATAATTTACTTTAGTTTTATCTGTGTGTAAAACCACCAAGCCTTGAGTTTTTTTCCTTGTTCTCTTTTCTCGTGTTTTTAATTTGGTTACTATTTGTTACTTGGTGTTTTGAATTGTTGAATTGTCATAATTCGGTTGGTTTGTGACATTAGTTTAGTTTTATGCATTATACATGAGCATGTCAAATACCACTACGGTAAATGTCTTTAGAATAAAGTCGGCATCGGAAAAAAAATATTCTTATTAAAAGGTTATTAGAGGTTAATATATAAAAAAATAAAAAATAGTTAAATAAATGTTTCGCATAATAAAAGATATATGTTTATCTAATTTAATTAATTAACATAAATATTTAAGAGACAAATACATGCATCTATGTAACAAGTAAAACACATAAATCTAAAAGGGTTGTAAAGTCACGAAACTAGCATGTATATTTGAAAATTTTAACTAACTACATATATATTTGGAAAAATAAGTACATGTATTTAGAAAAGGTGTAAAGTCATTTAAAAGTTTATCAAAAACTTTTTTTTACATGTATAAATACTAGGTATAATATAGCATGAATTTTCATTCACTTTATGTAATTTATTCCTATATGGAGTTAAATTTGTTAAAACGGGATCATAAAAAATCATGAAATATTATAATATATAAGTATTTTTATTTTGAACTGCCCCGAATTGGAACGAAACATTTTTATTTTTACATAAAGTTTATTTCTATACAGAGTATTAATCTACAAGCACTACAAAATAATGTTTGATTTATTGAGAGTCAAAAACTGTCATAAACATGTCACTAATTTAAAAAGCTGTCACAAATCTGTCGTAAATTGATTAAACTGTCACAAAGCCGTCACAAAAACCGTCGCTAATAAGCTCGTAACAAAAAATACCGTCACCAATCCCGTCGTTATTTGAGTATTTTTTTTATAGTGAAGGAGGTTCTACTGTATTAGGTTTTTATTAACTTTTATATAATATATTTGCTTATGGGCAGGATCATTGAAAATTATGTGTGTATTTTTAATGCATTATCCCTTTCCTTGACCGCATCAGTGGCAGGGGCGGCATCCTGTATGACCGGATTACGACGATAATCTCATAATTTTGAATTTTCTTTTTATTAATATTTTTTTATAATAATTTATATATACGTTATTTTGGCAAGCATTTAAATATTTTTTTTGACAACCCCTTCCAAAATTATATATTGTTAGTGCAATAACATACCATAATTTTGTATGTGCTGATAATAGATAAGTAATACTTAAACAATTAACATAACATTTTACATCAACCTATCATATTGATACGTAACACACATATTTTAAAAAAATTAAACAAAAATAATAATTATAGTGGTGGTGAGTGCAAACAAAATTTATAAAAGAATTTTTGGTGGTTTGTATTTTAATTGAAGTAAATATACTGAAATTGTGTAATATATATTTAATTATTCGTATATATCTATTATTTAATATACGTTTGGTTTTTTCAGTTTTTTTTTAATATTTTTTTACTTTCGTGTCTTAATTTTTTTAATTGCTATAACTTGATTTATTAAATTTAACTTCTATATCTTTTGCTTTTCTATTTTATATATTTTTTAGTCAATTTTGAAATGTTGAAACTTTCGATACATGACTGCATGTGATATTACTGTTGTGGAATTTTTTGATAGTTTGAAAAGAAGGTCGAAATTGAGCGAAAATGAAAAAAATAGAAATCAAATCCATTTTAATCAAGAAACCAAGGTAAAAAAAAAAAAAAAAAATAGTGTAAAAAAATCCAGATTTTCCGTGTTTATACTTTGGAAAATATTATGCGTTTTTATTAATTTTGACAACCACATACATTTGGTTCTGGTTCCGTCACTGATCACTACATAACTTTATGTTGTTTTTGATGAAAGATTCATAACTTATTTAAATACTTTTGCCGGATTTTGTTATTCATCAATTCCGTTTTCTATGATTTGGGTGTAATATCGAATCCCTCTAATTTAATATTTATGCTACTTCACCCGTTTGATTTTTCATATGCTTCTAATTTTTTTACACAAAGGTGGTTATCCTTTCGTTTACATTTTTTTGTTTAATTTGTACCTTTGAAACACTCTCGAATGATTCTATGTTTACACTAATAATCTGTGCTACCAACCTATGTTGTTACCAAGATACCAATATATAAAATGTAGTTAAATAGTTGATATTTTTTCCATTTGCAATTATTAACCCTTTATTTTTGTGTAAACCTGATTTCGAGTTTCATACATATTGCAGGTTGCACGCGCATCGCGTGTACTACGATCACTATTATTAATGTATTATATAATAAAACATGCTCGAACCCTTAACGAGCCGAATAGAATATTGCCCAAACTCGGCTAATTTACTAAAGAGGATGACTTTTTATACAGCAAAAATTCTTTAAAAACGCACAGACCGTAATCTACGGTCTGCAGTGTTTCATTGTAAACCGTAGATTTAATCTACGGTTTACAGTTAAAATCTGTAAACCGTAGATTAAATCTACGGTTTACAGTGTTTCACTGTAGTCCGTAGATTTAATCTACGGTCTGTGTGTTTTCACAGATTTTTTGAAATTAAAAATTAAAATTAAAATTCTAATAATTAAAATTAAAATACTGAATATTTTTTTCAAATTAAACATGATTTTTTTTGTTTACATAAAAATGCCTTATTTTTAAAATTTGATATTTTTTTCAAGTGTATAATTTGATATTTTTTTCAAGTGTATAAGTTGATATTTTTTTCAAGTGTATAAGTTGATATTTTTTTCAAATAAGGCATTTTGTTTTTTTCAAATTAAAAAACAAAATGCCTTATTTTTAAAATTTTACATAAAATAAATTACCAATATTCTAACAATCTCTCAAAATAAACACAAAATTTATACAAATTTACACAAAAAAAGTTGATTTGATAAATTTTATGTTTTTGGTTCATATTATATTTTTGTCAAGTGTATAAGTTGATATTTATTGAATCATTAACTAAATCGTCAATTTTTGTGAAGTACCTTTGGTTTGTTTTTAACACTTGTATAACGCAATATGAAACATTAACTAAGTCGTCAATTTAGTGTCAATCTACAATTTTCTTGAATGAAACAATCATAAATTATATAAATTTCATAAAAGAAATTAACACAATATGCAAACATGAACTAAATTTCATAAAACAAATTTATTAAACATTTGTTTAAATCATATAAATTTACAACAACTTGGAAAAAATAGTAATTTACATAAAATTAAAAATAAAAAACTGATTATGGACTTAGGTCTATAGCTTCATCTTCATTTGCTTTTTGCTTTCCCGATTGTTTTTCCAGCGCCATATATAACTTGAAATTTGATCGAAAAAGTTTCTTCCATGGCGCAGCTGTCTCAGTGCGTGTTTGTTCCCACCGTGCTATAATTCATGGCATTGGGAAGATCCCTTCTTCTTTAGGAATAACCTGAGCATAGTGACAACTGTTGACGAACACCATTACAGTCGGGATGTAATGTGTCGTTCGCCGAGGTGGACCAGTATAAAGAGGTAAAAAAGTACTGTTCCACACGTTTACCCCTCCATTATTATTTTACCATAAGGACAACAATACAATTGGAATATTGTAATGAGAAGCAATTAAAAACCCATAAGACGGAAATCTCATCCATTTGTCAGAAGGTGCGGGATTTGTAGCATGATAAAAATTTAAACTTGATAAAATATAATCATACCGGTAATCAAAGCCAAGATTCTCAAAAAACTCATAATAAACACCTTTCATTTGCTGCAGCTCTTGAAACAACTCACATCTTACTGCATACCAATCATCTTCCCCATGTTGTTTACCCGTCACATTTGCAAGTACCCGGAACCCACAGTTACCATCTCCACGCACATCATAAACCGTTTCGATGTAACTATGTAACATGACCCATATTTGGTCACTGTACAGGAAGGTTGGCCTATTGGGGGTGTGTTAAGGGTTCTGGTTTCGCGGCCTCCTAGTTGGGTTTACCCTTACCTCCGGTGTTTCATCCGCCTTGCCTTTGCCCTTGTCCCCACTAGCACCAGCACTCTGTTACTCCACATACTCCCATCCCGACTTATCTCTCTTACTAGATTTGTCTCCCTTTCTAGGTCTCCCCCTATTTACTCTCACTTCGGGGTCACTGATGGATGTTCTGGCTGGTACGGTTATCTCTCGGAGTTGTGTTTTCATACACCGTTTTTCAACATTAGTTTTGCTAGCATAAACACTTTTAAACTCTTCTAGATCACCCTCTACCCCATAATCATCGGTGTTCCCATTATCATCAATTACGTCTAATTTTTTCCAGAATGGATGAATATATTCTAGAGGAAGAGGCTTCCCGAATAAAATATGTTCACTCATAATATGATGACAAGGTAAACCGTGAGACAATTTGAAACCGCAAGAACAATTCTCATCAGCCTGGCCACTATATTTTTTGTGTTCTTGAAATAATAAATCAAAGGCATAGTGTGTGATATACGACCTAAGATTTATAAATAGAGGTGTTCATTCAGAATGTGGAAAATAAGACTTGCATTTATCCAACTTCATCTTAATATCCTCAAACTGTTTTTCTAAAATTCTATTCACCTCTACCCAAACAGTTTCAAGCGTGCCAGTATTTGTGGAAAGGGATCTTTTCAGCTTAGCATGTTGTTGTTTGGCTCGATTGCTAGCTATGTTACCTAGATTTGTTGTATGGTTGGTATAGCATGCAACAAACTTTTCAGCATAATCATTTAAAAGTTTGTCTACATATTTAATCACAGCAGGGTACGATTTGTAAGAGGAATTGAAATAAGTTCGGTTATGATTGTACTCCTCTATCGACCCAGAATCAACCAATAAACCCCAATCATCTAGAAACGTTTGCCACTCCTCATCAGGGATCTTTTTACGGCAGTTTTTCAAAACATTTTTTGCAATATGAAAAGTGCACAAAATATGATGAGAATCGGGAAAAACAACGGATAAAGCATTTGATAAGGCCATTTCCCTGTCGGTTACAAACACCCTAGGTAGTATACACCCCTCCAATGTAACTTTAAAATTTTCCAATGCCCATATATAACTTTCCTTTGTCTCGTTACTCATGAAAACAAAACCTAAACAATATGTTTGGTTCGTTGATGTCATTCCTACGACTTCTAGAAATGACATATTAAAATGGTTTGTTCTATATGTACAATCCATTAACAAGACATCAGAAAAAGCTTTGAACATCCTTATAGAATCGGGGTGTGCAAAAAACAAGTTCTCAAGGCAATGGGTTGATGGGTTCATATTATAGTAGAATGTGTAGCGATGGCTATCCAACAAATTAAACAGTTCCTGTATCGGGTTTCTACCATCTCGTTCTTTAAATTTCAGTCCAGCCAAAAAATTATGTATCGTTTTAGTGTTTGATACATTGTCAGGATTTCTATTTTTTATGGCCTCTAATATTGCACCAACTTTAAAACTACTTTGCCTTAAAGTTTTAACAATTTCTTTTTCATCTTGGGTTAAACGAGCACGTCGTGCTTGCCCTTGGAGGTAAGTTGGAGGTGGGTGGTTATGTTGTCCATTTTCTACGTGACACATCCATTCACCATTAACTACGTAACCTTTAATGAAAAATGGACAATCTTTTTTCTTTGTACCTGAATTTACGAAAGATGGTTTCTTTTTTTCGTAAACCCCCGATTTATCACACACAATATCAACATACGGTGTTCTGCTCCCATCACCCCCTCCAGACCTACGAATCGTAAGAATGAAACCCCAATTTCCAGCCACATCAGCAAGATCAGCAAGCATTTCATCCCTTGTTTCCCAAGTCAATTTATCAACTTCAAAGTGCTCTGAATAATCAGTTAGCTTATCGTTTGAGCCACTTGATGAATTCGCATTGTTGTTATTCCATTGGTTGTTGTCATAACCATAGTTGTAATTCATTTTCGAAAAGTGTTTGTTTATATATCTTTTTGGGGAGAAATGAGTATTTTTTTAGAGATTTCTGAAATGTGTTTGTGTTTGATTTTAGGGTTTGTTAGAATTGGCAAAATTGAGCCATATTTATAGTGTTAATTTACACTACAAACCGTAGATTACTTTTACGCTTTGTAGTGTTTTTTTTGGTGTAATCATTTTCAAACTTTAATAATGCATTGAGTAGTCATTTTCGGATAGGGTTGTCAAATCATAATAATTCAAAAGTGATAAGGTGTTGTCGGAATTAATTTGATAGATATGGTATCTAATGTCATTTACACTACAAACCGTAGATTACTTTTACGGTTTGTAGTGTTTTTTTTGGTGTAGTCATTTCCAAACTTTAATAATGCATTGAGTAGTCATTTTCGGATAGGGTTGTCAAATCATAATAATTCAAAAGTGATAAGGTGTTGTCGGAATTATTTTGATAGATATGGTATCCAATGTCATTTACACTACAAACCGTAGATTACTTTTACGGTTTGTAATGTTTTTTTTGGTGTAGTCATTTCCAAACTTTAATAATGCATTGAGTAGTCTTTTCGGATAGGGTTGTCAAATCATAATAATTCAAAAGTGATAAGGTGTTGTCGGATTTATTTTGATAGATATGGTATCCAATCTCATTTACACTACAAACCGTAGATTACTTTTACGGTTTGTCTTTTTTTTTTTTACGTTATCAACGGTGATTCAGTGAAAAAAGTACATTCGTAAAATGACGCTGGTTAAATCAGGGGTACAAACCGTACATTTAATGTACGGTTTGTACAGAATACATACAAACCGTACATTTAATGTACGGTTTGTATGAAATCTGTACAAACCGTACATTAAATGTACGGTTTGTATGTATATTTCAGAATATTTAGGGTTTAGGGGTTTAGGGTTTGGGATTTAGGGTTTAGGGTTTGTAATTTAGGGTTTAGGGTTTAGGGTTTGTAATTTAGGGTTTGCAATTTAGGGTTTGCAATTTAGGGTTTGTAATTTACAAATCAAACATACGAATCAAATTAAACTTACGAATTTATAACGTACAAATCAAACATACAAATCAAGTTAAACTTACGAATTAAACATACATACAAATACAAAAAACAAAAACAGTGCATTTATTTTTTTTTGTAACGACTAAATGATTTAAAGTTGGACGTAGGGAGCATCTTTCCCGCCGGTGTTAATCTATCCGACGATGACGGCTCAGTAGACTCTTCGATTTCGTTTAGCTCCGTACGCCGTCTCTGTCGATGCTGCGATTCTGGATGCGGAGCACGCTCGTGGGATGTAATTGTCAATCCTCGACTCCAACTGTCAGTTGACTGCTGACTAGGATGATGCTCGTACAACCCAAATGATTGTCTATGATGATCGAACGGAATATCATCCTGAACGTAGTCCGACCCAGCAAAAGAAGCACGACGACGATGACTGCTTGAACTCGGACCCGGACCCTGATCTGTAGTCGGGGGTCGACCTCCACTCGTTCTTCTACTCCCGCTACGCCCACCGCTACTAGATGCGCCTTCCCCTCTGCCTCTTTCGTCGGGACGCCGACAACTCGAAGTCCTAGTGTAAGTTCTTGGTTCGTAACGTAGGTCGTCATCACCATCGTCGTCGTCCTCGTCATCGTCATCGTCATCCTCCTCATCCGACTGTTCATCAGCTGACCCATACGGATTCATTCCCATTTCAGCGAAGTCCTTTCGTAGTAAGTCCACTTCCGTTTTCATTTTCGCCTGTTTGAACGATTTGAAATTGCGGCGCAATACCGCTTTCTGAAAAAAAAAACCAATAAAAAACGATTTATAAGTATTGAAATATACAAACAGAAAAATAACAATCAAATATTAATGAAGTTTAATTAGTTGTTACCATTTTACTGAACAACCCCGTATGCTCCCGGAAACCGTGAGATGGCGGGGCAAGTTCAGGTGGGTTTATGAAGATGCGGGTCCTCTCTCTATACCATCTCATGTAATCCGGTGACGTCCCCGTACCAAATTCGCCGTTCACAAGCCGGTTGTGGCGGTCATTCCACACGGTTAAAAACTCTGCAAAAAGTGCAGGCCAATCGTGTTTTTGCCCAATCCCAAATCTTCTATCCTTGCCGTGACCCTTTCTGGGTTTCCAAATATATGTAGGGACCTGCTGAACAAAACCGAACTGTCTCATGAACCTGTCCGCGGGGTGGAACTCAATCTTCTCATTACAAATGAGAGGTACAGAACAATGCCACATATAACGGCCCCATGTGCAGTATTCCAGATACTGATTGAGATTCCCGTAAGGTTGCCACACTATCTGTAATCAGCAAAATTAGAATATATAAGCAAGGGTTTAAAAATACTAGTAATAAATTCTGCGAACATAAGACAAATGCAAACATATACAACATATAATACGTAAGTTACATATAATACGAAAGTTAAAATTTATCTGTTCAGGCGACATATTGTCAAACTGGTCACGTATGTGGACCACATTATGTCCGTAGACATATGGCGTAAGGTTAGTTTGCCTCCAAATCTTCCATCTGTAATATACAAACAAAACCCGATAAACAATAAATATAACCGGCAGCTAAGTAAATGATAGATGACACAATAAAAAAAAACCACAAATCCAAGACAAAAACTAAATAATATCATACCTGTAACCGAGGGGGAATCTAGGCCAGCCCTCAAGTGGCTCGATATCTTCCGGCAGCTCTTCACATGGTCTAACCGGCAGTAGTCTGGTAATCGCCCACATATCCAGAAACATCACCGCCCCGCTTACTCCGTTTGTCTTGCAACGTACCACCCTGCATAGATTAGCCTCTAACCAGGCTAGAAGAGCTGATCCCCAACTATACTCAGCACACGTGTCAAAATCCTCCAGAAATGGCAGATGCCAGAGTGGAATCTGATCACTGCTCTTATCTGAAAATACATGTGCCCCCAGTAATAACAACATGGCAGCCCTAGACTGATATATCAAACGCTCCTCACTAGGGTTGGGGGGTAATTCACCAAACGTGTGTAACATCCAATCAAGTCTAACTGTCAGACAGTTTGTATCCACTTGATTGTCAGCCGGTCTAACACCCAACAAACTCTCTACCATATCTAACCTGCTCGCCCTGTTATCATTCCGCTCCGACCGGGTAACAGGAAGACCATCCATCCTGAGACCAAGCATAATCTCTACATCCTGTAAAGATATCCCCAACTCTCCACCGACAAAATGGAACGTGTGCGACTCATCACGCCACCTATCAACTAAGGCTGTAAGCAAGCCTCGGTCTACGGTATAATTACCTATACTGTGAATACCGTAAAAACCAGCCCTAATCATATTTTGAACTACCCTTTCAGGCGTCGGTATCTGCCAACTATAATTATAAACCCTAATCTTATTGGCATCTCCTCTACCCGCTTCTCTTCCAGCATCTCAAGTCTGATTAGAAATGTGACCGGTCTGTCGTAAAATACCCAACCTGCCTTTAATATGTGGACCTGGATCTGCCATTCTAACTGTGATAACCAAATATAACTCGGTTAATGATAACCAAACAATGATAAAATAACCAATTAATAACCAATTAATGATAACCAAACAATGATAAAATAACCAATTAATGATAACCAAACAATGATAACTCAATGATAACCAATTAATGATAACCAAACAATGACAACTCAATTATAACCAATTAATGATAACCAAACAATCATAACCAAACACATTTAATCATAAAAACCAAACAATAATAACTCAATTTTTTAATCATAACCAAACACATTTAATCATAAACCAAACAATAATAATTCAATATTTTAATCATAACCAAACACACATTTAATCATAAACCAAACAATAATAACTCAATTTTTTAATCATAACCAAACACACATTTAATCATAAACCAAACAATAATAATTTAATATTTTAATCATAACCAAACACACATTTAATCATAAACCAAACAATAATAATTCAATTTTTTAATCATAACCAAACACACATTTAATCATAAACCAAACAATAATAACTCAATTTTTTAATCATAACCAAACACACATTTAATCATAAACCAAACAATAATAACTCAATTTTTTAATCATAACAAAACACATTTAATCATAAACCAAACAATAATAATTCAATTTTTTAATCATAAGCAAACACACATTTAATCATAAACCAAAACAATAATAACTCAATTTTTTAATTATAACCAAACACACATTTAATCATAAACCAAACAATAATAACTTAATTTTTTAATCATAACCAAACACATTTAATCATAAACCAAACAATAATAATTCAATTTTTTAATCATAACCAAACACACATTTAATCATAAACCAAACAATAATAACTCAATTTTTTAATCATAACCAAACACACATTTAATCATAAACCAAACAATAATAACTCAATTTTTTAATCATAACCAAACACATTTAATCATAAACCAAACAATAATAACTCAATTTTTTAATCATAACCAAACACATTTAATCATAAACCAAACAATCATAACTCAATTTTTTAATCATAACCAAACACATTATCAACAATTATCAACAATTGAAATTAACCAAACACATAAAAAAAATGCAAAAATGGGACAAATATCAACAATTATTATAATTAATATAAACAAACAACAAACAATTATATATAGCTAAGTGAATTATCCATTTGCATATTTTATATATTTTTTCCTATTTTACAAATTAAAATTACAAAAAAAAAAAAAAATGCAAAAATGGGACAAATATCAACAATTATTATAATTAATATAAACAAACAACAAACAATTATATATAGCTAAGTGAATAATCAATTTGCATATTTTATATATTTTTTCCTATTTTACAAATTGAAATTACACAATATAAATAATAAATTAGAGAATAAAAGATATACCCTTGAATTATGGATAAATTTGATTGATGATTTGGGGTTTTTTGTTAATAAATTTGATAGGTAATGTGTTTGATTGATTTGGGTGGTTTTTTTGGATGAAAATTGGGGGTTTTTGAGAGAAAGAGAGAGAATGTAGTATAAAAATTGTTTTTAAAAAAAAAACGTAAGTTTCTGTTTTTCAGGGACTTACTGTGTAATTTTTGCGCAGGCACTGACTGTGTAATTTCTGAAAAGTAGGGACTGACTATATAATTTACAGAGAAATGCTGCAGACCATAGATTAAATCTACGGTCTATAGAATCTACGGTCTACAGACAATCACTGTAAACCGTAGATTAAATCTACGGTTTACAGTGAAAATTGTAGACCGTAGATTTAATCTACGGTCTCAGCGTTTTTAAAGAAAAAAAAGAGTAAAAAAATACAATCTCTTTACTAAACAAACCCTACATTTTTGTTCATAACCGGTTCAGTCATAAAATCACGAGTCAAGACTATAAAAACCTAAATACGAACTTGTTCGTACCGGCTCCCTAATCACAACGGAGGAATAACTTATGCCAGGATAGATGCCAATAGGAAAAACGGAAAACGAAAAACAGAAACGTGAAAAAACATGAAAAAATTAAATAACGGTAAGGGGGAAAATGTTTTTTTTTTTTTTTTAAAGGAAACGTTTTTGTTATAAATGTGTGTAAATTGAAAAAAAAAAAAAACAAAGAAGAAAAAAAAAGTATTTGGGGCAATTTGCAAATTAAAAAAGCAAAAAAAAAGAAGAAGTAATTTTCCATATTTCTCCTTCTCTCCTCGTTTTGCTCTGCGCCGAAACGTGCAATTTTCGGTCATCACTGCAAAACCCAAGTAAGCTTTATTTAAATTAATTATCGTCTCTCAATTATTTAGTTATTTTGTTTGTTTGTAAAGACTGTATCTTTTTTCATATGAATAGATCTTACACTAGTTTTGATTATTTGTAATAAGCTTATGCTAAATTTTTAATTTTACTTTATTTTGTAGGCAACTTGTTTATTTAGAGCTGTTAACTTTAACTTGTTTATTCAGACCCAAATAAGTTAACATATTAGGGTAAAAGTTGTTGGCAAACAAGAAATAAAAGTTAAGGACAGTAATTTTGTATGCTAATTGATTAAGAACCAATGTTTTATATACGTGAAAACGTGCCTTAAGGGTTTTTTTTTGCGTAGTTACGCTAAAAGTGTAAAGCTTTATTGGCGTAAATATCTGGAAAACGAGCCTTTTTCTACTTCTTGAGCTTAACATTATTTAGCTTTTGTTATTGTTGTAAAGACCGTATCTTTTGCATGTAAATTGATCATACAATAGTTGGTTGAGCTCTTTATTACCCTGGTTTAGATTCTGTGTAATAAGATAAGCTTATGCTAGCTTTATTTTCGTCAAATTACTTTATTTTCGTCAAATTACTTTATTTCTAGGCAACTCGTTTATTTAGGCATCTTGTGTATTGAAAACTCACTTCTAGTATTTGTAATTTTTTTGGCCGGACTGTAATTTTACTTGGACACAAAAAAAATGAACATATTAGGCTAAAAGCTGCAAGCAAACAAGAAATAAATGAAGGACAGTAGTTATGTATATGCTGATTAATTAATGACCATTGCTTGAAAAAAGTGAAAACGTGGCGTAAGCGTTTTTACGTAGTTATCCGGAAAATGTAAGCTTTATCGGCATAGAAATCTGGAAAGTGGGCTTTTTTCTGCTTCTTGAGCTTTGTATCGAGTTTTGAATATTGTTTTTTCTCTTTGTAAATAAATGCTTATAACTTGTTTGTAGTACGTTGCATGTAGTCACATATATACTCGGGTTGATTAGTTTTGGGTTGGGAATAATCCACCTAGAGTGTTTTATGGTAGCTTGTGATTTTTTTTTTATTTTTTTTTTTTGTGTGGGTAATACTCTAAAATGCCTTAGTCTTACTATCTAAGTGTTTCTTTAGACGATTATCTTTTTTTATAGTGAAACAGGAAGCTATTTGGCTTGGAAAATTATTTTAAGTTTCGAGTAATTTTCAAATACATCCCTTAACGTTTGGGTGAAAAGCACACACCCATTACAAGGTTTATAGTTCAATAAAAACATCAATATCACACCTAATACCATATATCCATGGTATTCCAAATGATGTACTTGGGTAGGATTTGATGTCTGGCCGAACGTCATGTCTGAAGGTAATTTCACAAGACAAGCATAGCATTTACGGGCCCACGGAATATGGAGTACTATCCCACCCATTTAATCCAGTAAACAAACACTCCCCTAGAGTTGAATTTCCACTTGTGAAAGTGGAAATGGTTTTTTTTACTTTGTTACTTTTTGAGATTATGCCTCAATAGGTTTTTATATCGTAACTACCCGAGTTTACGAATAAAAAAGACATCCTTTATTCCATTTATAATTTTTTTATAGCATAAACATGAGTGTATGTAACTTTAGCCTAACTAATATTAAGTCCAGTTTTATATTAAAATATGTATAAAGCAAAGGGTGTCGATGTATTTTAATCCTTTAGGATGTGTTTGGAACCCGGAAAACTCATGGGAAAATAAAAATGATTTCCTGAGAAAACAATTTTTTTGTGTGTTTGGCTTCATAAGAAAACTAGTGAAAAAGAAAACAAAAGAAATTGTGAGAAAAGTTTTTGTAGAATGAGAGAAACCATTTTCCTTCCAAGAATGTGAGGAAAAGGAAAACAAATGAGAAAACTTGGACTAACTTTTTCTCTCCCTCTTATATTGATTTTATTTTTATTTTCTCCTGTTTTCCCAACCTTCCAAACACATGAGCGGAAAATGATTTCATGTTAATTTTCCTTTCTTTTCTTTTCCGGTGACATTTTCCGGGTTCCAAACACATCCTTAAAGTTTAAAAAAACAACCACTTTGATTGAATCTGCAACATGTTTTTTTTTTTAAATTAAATAGAAATACAAATTGAGGGACTTATTTCGCCAATATATATTGTAATTAGGTCACACTATCTCTCTCCTTTGCTTCACTGACTGCCCCCTCCTGCGAGATTTCCTCTCACTAGTTTGTTTATTTTTTTCCTAAAAAAAGTTTAGATCTTTATATTCTAATAAATTTGTATTTCAGTGTTTAATACGAAGTTCATTATATAAGCTTGTCTGCAACTATTAAGGGAAATAAGTTGGCAACAGAAAAGCTATCTGTATATGTAGTTTAACTTTCTAGTATGTGTAATATTTTTGTGCAGAGTAACTGCTACAGTTCCGCAGTATTTTGACAGAAATTGGACATAATCAGGGAGTCCTTTTAGGATCCATGTATATATATGTATGAATAGTATCTATGTTTATGTATGTAAAAAATTCTGCCTAATTGATGCATTTAACAGTACTGACGTGAGTGAAAGAAAGATTGAGGATTTGTGTTTTTGCTAAACAAGTTGGCAAAATTGTGCCAGGTAAAATTCCCCCTTTTTTGTTGTTTATTTTTTTCAAATTGAGGGGGTTGTATTTCATAATAACTATTATGTTTTTGATTGCCTACATTCTCTGAAAATCCAATTTCTAACTCTTTCAACTTGTGTTCCAGTTTTCGGTGTAGACAGTCTTGCTTTACATTGCAAATAAGCAGAGATGAAGGTTGTGGGGCTGGTAAGTGGAGGTAAAGACAGTTGCTATGCCATGATGAAATGCATTGAATATGGCCATGAGGTAATGTATTCCTTTATTTTATACGTTTTCATTAACTTTGACCATTAAGTACTTGTGTATTCACATCTTATTATTCGTCGCGTTGCCATCCAGATTGTTGCAATAGCAAATTTGTTGCCTGCCGATGATTCCGTAGACGAGCTTGACAGCTATATGTACCAAACGGTAAGCCATTTTTATGAAAATTATAGACATTGCGTTAGCATAAGTTCTTCAGGAAATTCTGGTTTGTTTTTTATACATGTAAATTCAGTAGGAAACTAATTCAAATGGTGCTGTTGAAGAAAGATGCGGTATTGTGGTGTCATGGTTCTGGGGTAGAACCGTAGAAGTGGTGATTTAAATTTGAACTTTAATGTGGCTATCAAGTCTGATTGTGCATGTTATACATTGATTGTATACTTTCTGTGCATACGTGTAGCAGATAAATGTTGTATATCTTTGCTAATGGGAACAATTTTACAAGAACCTCTTTTACTCCGGGCTTAAACTATCTAATCTTTTGTAAACTTATCTAATCAGGTAGGGCATCAGATGGTCATTGGCTTTGCAGAATGTATGGGAGTGCCATTATTCCGGAGACGTATACATGGATCCACAAGGCAAGACCTTTAAGAGGGGAAATTTTGTTAAAAGTAATTATCTTTTGTGAATTAAAAGTCTTCTCTTTGCATATTATCAAATGAGAAAAAAATTTGTCTTATGTAAATTTTAAGAGGCATCACTTAGTTGATTACTTGATTTGATAAGCAAGAAATGTCGGAATTTATATACATGACACTCTTTTTGACATAAGTCATCAATACCCGACTTGCATGTTATAAGGCATAGACATACATGTAAAAGCTTTAATGGTATTACAAAAAACAAGTCAAATTTCTGAACTTTGAATATTCTAGTCACATCCACTTCTATGATGCAAAGCTTTATCTATTTTTACTTCTGTCAGACGAATGATGTTGAGTCATAGGAAATATGAATGTTAACCATGCTATTTTAGTACTCAACTCCTATAAAATACATTTTGTAGGGATCAAACTCTGAGCTACAGAATTACTGCTGGAGATGAAGTTGAAGATCTACTTATTTTGTTAAAAGAAGTAAAAAAACAAATTCCATCCATTACGGCTGTTTCTTCTGGTGCAATTGCATCTGATTATCAGAGGTTACGAGTGGAAAATGTATGCTCTAGATTAGGGCTTATTTCTTTGGCATATATGTGGAAGCAAGAGCAATCTGTTCTTTTACAAGATATGGTATGCAAGCTCTCGTTTGGTAGCACATTAGTTTTTCTTATTAGTTAATAATAACTTTAATGATTCCATTTTCGTCCCCTGCAGATAAGTAAAGAAATTCAGGCCATCACTGTGAAGGTGTACATGTTTATATATAATATTTTTATGTTATTTCTTCATTTGATTTTTTTTTACTTCATATACTGTATGTTTAAAACACGAATATAAATCCCTTTTTAGATTTGAATTTTACTGTATTTTTTACTATTGATTTTTGTTATTTTGTGTTTTTCCTTAACTCGTAACATAAGGTAATTGAGATAACCTTAACCTTTAATATCACAGAAATTGCTTATACTAGTTTAACTGTACTCTGGCTGTGGTTGTCGACTGTACTTCTTTTCAACAACATAACTTGTCGATTATTTATGAAATCTAACTTTCCTATGTTTTTAATGGAGTTGCATTAATTCACTCAGAATTAACTTTTCACGTAAATCTAGTTGATGAAACGCATATTACGAGGTAAGAAGTGCAAACATTTGGTTACTCATACAAATGAGCATGTCCAGCATATATTTAGTTAATCAGTATGTAAACATTTTGTTAGCTATATAGATGGGCAATACCTTAAGCAAATGAAATATTTCAACCATCCGATGTGTACTTTTGAATGAGCATAAAACGACTTCTTAAAGAAAACAGCAAGAGTTTTACATGTAAGAAGAAAACATATAGTGTATGGAATAAATATGTCTTGTTCCCCACATGAAATCTGGGGAACCATTGTAGTTTTATCCTTGATTTATTTACACCGCCTACTGAGTTGAAGCAATTAAAAGATAATTGATTTTGATTTGACTTGAGCTTTTATTGCCACAGGTCGCAGCCATAGGATTAGACCCAAAGAAACATTTGGGGAAAGAATTGTCGCAGTTACAGCCTTACCTACACAAGCTAAAAGAGTAAGATTTTGCCACTGAATATATGCTCAAATACAGTCTTACATTTAGCTTAGAGTTTTGATTTATATACATGGTATTTTAATTTCCTTTTACTCTTTCGGTACAGGTTGTATGGAATAAATGTATGTGGTGAAGGGGGAGAATACGAAACACTTACTCTTGACTGCCCCCTTTTCAAAGTAATTTTCCTTTTCTTCTTTATTGTATTCTGAATTAACATGGTTTAGCTGTACAGATCAATGATCTGAACCTTAAGTACCTAAAAGTTTTTTCCTTCCTTTTATCTTGCTAAAAACAAGCAAACCGTTTTTAATTTTTACTTCTAAGTACAAAAGTAAAAAAGGTAAAAGCTGACTAAACAAAGAGTTACAAGACACAATACTTTTCATAAGGATTACTATTATTTACAAAAGTTTCCCATGTTTACCACATTTTCTCTTACTCTCTCTTCAGAATGCTCGTCTTGTGCTAGATAATTTTGAGATTAAACTACACTCCCCTGATTCTATAGCTCCTGTCGGTGTGCTCCATCCCTTGGCATTCCATTTGGAAAATAAGCTCAAATCTCAATATTTAAGTCACAGTGACAAAGTCAGTAATGGTATGTTGGAAAATCCAGGTATAGTCCACGAGGTGCTTGGTGATTGCTTACAGAAACTTGAAGTTGAATACCATTCTCTTGATCAAAACTTGAACTCGACTGAAATTTCTGGGAGTGGCATAAATATCTCGAAAACAAGGAAAGATGATACGTTTTCTATTTCTTGCTGGTTGCAAGATTTGCACGAAATTTCGACAGGTAAATAGGCCACCTTTCTATTTTAGTCTGTACCAATTTATAATTAAAGATTTTTAAATTAATAAGAAGACATCTTAGGTGATTATTTATGAGGGAAAAGATGAAAAACATAAATTTCTTCGAATTTCTAAATACATAATTATAGAATTTTTTAATCCCTATGAAAAACCAAAGTGGCCTTGGGACGGAGGGAGTATATGACAATGGAAATAAACGAAATGGATTAATAAGTTATTGTCTTATTCCTTTTACAAGAATCACTATGTTTTGAACTTACTAACTTCCCTGCTTTTTCTTTATGTCGATTAACTTTTCTCTATCCCTTTATTTTGTCTATTTCTTGACCACCTTTTTATCTATATGCTCAACATACCTGCTGGGCAACTTTATTCTTATTTAAAACGTTCTCAAGGAATTTAAAAATATGAACATCCCCCCCTTTTTTTTATTAATGTTAAAAACTTAAAATTCTGACTGCCATGTTGAGTAAAATTTGGCGATAAAAGCATATGTTTATAATATACCAATGTACCATGGTCTGTTTCTTACTCGAAGTCTTCCAATGTTGTAAATTGCAGATTTGCGGGAGGACTTATCAGCTGTTTTAAGGGAAATTGAATTACAACTTGTGAAATGTGGTTCCTCTTGGGAGAATGTTCTCTATATCCATCTATATATTACTGATATGAGTCAGTTTTCTGTGGCAAACGAGACCTATGTGAATTTTATTACACATGAGAAATGTCGGTTCGGTGTTCCATCTCGTAGCACCATTGAGCTTCCTTTGTTGAAAGTCGGTTTAGGTAGAGCTTATATTGAGATTTTGGTAGCCAAAGAGCAAAGCAAAAGGGTTTTACATGTTCAAAGTATCTCATGTTGGGCTCCAAGTTGCATTGGACCATATAGCCAGGTAATTGCAAAAATACTTGTATTGTTGTCATTTCGATCTTTCTCTGGATATGTTACGGACTGATTTTTTCCGACCATCAATTTATTACATTTGTTTAGTTTTTTTATAGTCAGAAATCTAAATTAACCTTTGATGTACTTAAATGCTTCTTAAGCTTTTTCCATCAAATCAACATTTATGCATGCTCTACCTATTCTAATGAGCTTCTGACTTACTCTATTGTCCTGGTCATTTTCTTTAAGCTTGTCATAATTAAATAGAAGATGTTTTCTTTTCTCATGCAAGGCCACCGAACGTACTTTAAGATTTTTGTTCTGCTCTCAAGTCCTTACTCCTACCTGTGTTTATAATTATATTCCACTTTTTGTTCTAATATCACTTTTGTTTGAATACTATTTGTTCAAAAAAAAATTGTCAAATCTTTCCAGCTTTAGTTTATTCCTCTTTTTCTTTTAGCTTTATTAAGAATCAAATTTGACCTTCTATCTACAATTTGTGCTTTCTAGGCTTAATCTCGGTTCAACTTGTTTGCATCTTCTACCTATTCTTTCAAACTCTTGACCTGCTCTACATTTCCTTATAAACTTCTATTGAGCAAGTAGCTGTAATTAAAGTCAAATTGAAGATATATCGTTTTCCAGTATTAGGCTGCTGAGACACCTTGGAACAACTCCATACTGCCTCGTTCTTCGTCACAAAATTTCAGTCCTTGTACAATTCAAACTCATTCATGAATTGACAAAAAAAATCCCTCCATTCCATTTAGGAGTCCATCTTGCCTTTTGGGATGGTGCATATCAAGTGTCCACTTTCTAAATATAGCAGAAACTTACTTTTTGATTATATAGGTCAAAGACTTCTGAAGACATGTATTTAAGTTTCAAGGATATTTTTGGAAATGAGGTGGAAATATAGGTTAATGGTCATGTTTTTTTAGCTTGAAGGATAGTTGATAATGGATAGTTAATGGTAAAGTTGGTTAGTGTATAGTTAATATGCAAGACATATTAATGTTTTGTTACAAAATCATATATGTTGTTTTATTTTAGGCAACCTTGCATAAGGAGATACTTCACATGGCTGGGCAATTGGGCCTTCATCCACCAACGATGTTGCTCTGTAGTGGGGGGCCGACTGATCAGCTTATACAGGCCTTGCATAACAGTGAAGCTGTGGCAAATTGTTTTGGCTCTTCTATATCACTATATGCGTCTACTATTCTATTCACTGTTTACTGTTCGGCTTCTGTTCCTTCATCCGACCTGACCAATATAGAAGAAGAACTTGAGGGATTTCTGAAACAGTTGAAACTTTCACTTAATTTACGAAGCGGAAAAAAGTATCAAGTGCTTGATCACATGGTTCTATATGTCCTTGTCCCTGATCTGCCCAAAAGGTATGCTTTCCTAACAACCATTCATTTCGTTAGGTAACCCTTCCCGATTTCTGCAATCTTTACCTGTAAGTTGTAACGTAGTCCTCTGGCAGATATTTTTTTTTGGTAAATAAATGAATTAGTGGCTTCTCTGTTTTTCATTTTTTTTAGCAGTACTTTTATTTGGTCGAAGTATCTAAAGCGTTATGAGTTTTACTAGTAAGAAATGAAAATTCTTCCATGAACATTAGGTCTATTTTTATATTGTCATTTATCGTTTTTTTTTTCTATCTTGCTAGTCACCACTTTCATGTAGTCCACGCCATATAGAGTTCAACCATTTTCAATCAACCACCTTTGAAGGAAAATATTTCAGGAAAAAGGGTTTGAGTTAAATAGTTCATTGATGTTGACACAGACATTCTAAAATTTTAGAACAAACATAAAACGACCAAAAAAATCATGTTGGTTGCTTCCATTTTATGCTTTTTACTACATATTCTGCTCTTAAGTCATGACTGTACTATGTTTCTGCCTGCGTTGGGGTTGAGCTCGTCAAGGTTTCATCTTAGAGAACCAGATAAATCAAGATGCTAATGCCATATAATTAAGAGGTTGAAATTTAATTCCGTAGTTTAGTTTTCTTATATTTGTTTTATGATATTTCAGCGCTTCGGTAGAAGTAAAGCCCATGCTCTATGTTGCCAATGATACAGAATGCGACTCTGATGATAGTGTGCAAGACATAGCTATAGACGCTACCCATTACTTTTGGGGATTTCAACATGAACAATGGCAAAACTCTTGCTTTCAGAACTGTGTTATTAGTGGGAAAATATGTGCAGCAGTTATAAATATTACAAATGAACTTGCCACAAAGATTTTCTGTGATTCCACAGACGCTAATAAAGAGAATGGCACTCAAGAAAACTGTTCTGCAAAAATGGATAGAATAGCAAGGTTTTGCGTATTCCTTATCGACAAAATACTTGTGGAGAACCATTTCTCTTGGAATGACGTAATGGTTAGTTACTCTCTCTCTAATCCTTAGTTTTTTCTTTCGGTTTGTGATATGTTAGAGAAGAGGGGAGGTTTTAGTAATTGGATGCTCTAGCGAAGGAGAACAAAAGAAATAAAAGTAGGCGTACACTATGGAAATACAAAAAACCTAAGTGGTATTAATAGCTATATTCGGCGTGCCTAGTGCAAGAGTATTAGGATGACTCAAACCTCACTGCGGGAATAACTTTTTTCTCGTATTACATTTTTGCATCTTCTAAATCTACACTTTCTAACTCAGATTTGAGGGAACTATATAAGTTCTGTTTGTATCTGAAATTCGTGTTTGAAGTTTTGTTTTTTAAGATTTTGCTAATGTAATTGGAAGATTGGTCAGCGTACAACACGAACATATGAAAAAAGTATGATTATGCGTGTGGTATAATTTAAAAAACTAAGAGTTTTTGTAGAGGTAGTAGTCCAAACTAGTTGCAGAGTGAAAATATAGTTTTTTTTATATACGAAATATGTTTTAGATACTTCAAAAAAATAAAAACCTTTTGTTAGTATGTAAAATAAATATAAAAATAAGAAATACAAACACCATTTAAATATTGTAAAGTCGACAAACAAGCCCATTTCATTTTTTTTGACCAAGTAAGGCCGCGATTTTTTTTTTTATGTATTAGCTGGATAAAATGAACAGCAATGGATGGTAGTACCCATAGTGAATGGTGCGATATTATCAGTGAAATCTGTGTTCATTCAAACTTTAACGATTCTACCTTTGTCATTATTTTTTCCCCTCTTGTTCCATCTGTAACTCTCTTTTTTTTCATTTCCTCTTTCTTGTAGAATTTGAGGATCTACTATCCTACGGCTCTGAACTTGTCCCACGAGTCGTTGTCGCTTGTTTTCAATGCTGCATTCTGTGAATTTTCGAAAATGAATCAAGGGTTTGATATCGGCGATGAACCAATTTTCAACCTTGTTCCTGTGTTGGGAGCTGGCAGGTCTGTCACCTCAATGGATGACATGATTACTTGTGAATTATTTGCGCAAAATTGCTGACCTCAAAGTAGCTTTTGCGGTAAAATATAATTTGATTTATGCAGATTCGCTGTGTTGGGTTGTCTTCCCCCCCACCACCACCACCAAAAGTCCTTGTTGCAGTGCAAAATTATAGAATCCCCCTTTATTTTTATTATATGTAATTATGTCATAGTTATGATTCAAAAGAGGAGAGTTATGGGGGGCAAACTTTTGTAATTTAAAAAGGCTTGACAAATATTAAGAGCCACTTTGGAAAGAGGATAGTGATGAAACAGTTATTGACATAAATTTCCTATGTTTTGCGCCATTATCACTTATTAAACGCAGCACAAATTATGTCTTGGCATTTTTTATACGTATAATAGTATCATTTTTATATCAGCTCATTGCCATGCAAGATTGTTGTGTTATCAAAGGATTTCAACTCAGATAATACAAAGAAAAATAAAGGACTAGTTTTAACTTATTAACAGGGTCCTTGAAAATCATTTGCAAGTAAGATAATTAATCTGACCCAAAATACAAAGTAATTGTCATAGCCTGGTCTTGCTAACAACCATAGAGATTTTTATTTTATTTTTGCTTACTCGTCATTTTTGTTGAACTTTTCATGTTTAGTTAGATTAATACGCAGCAGAACATATATTTTTCGATCTTTCTGGACTAGATTTTTCTACCAAAAATATGTTATTATCCACTTTGGCTGGAAAAAAAAAGTACTCAATAATTAAATTAATGAAAACTTCAACTTTGGAGACAGTTTTATTTGTCAACATTTTCAGAAATAGTGGCACAGTGATTAATGAAAATATTACACAACATTCATGTCACCTGAGAACCAATTAGTACGGACGATACACGATAAATAGTCCCTTATTTTCAACCCTATTCATTTTTTTTGTTTCCCACAAACTCAAATGCAACATTATAACCTCCATTTGTTTACAAAGTAACAGACTTTGGTCACCACACTTTCCAAAAAAATAAAATAAATATAATCAGATAGAAAATCCTTTTTTCATCAAATTTTCGACCAAAAAACCTTACTTTGATATGGCGAATTAGGTGGACTAATTGTGATTTTGAAAAACAATTTTTACCTTAATATTACGTCACATCAGTGCGTAAAGCTTATGGATAAGATATTTGAATGGGTATACCAACACTCTCATGAGATCTCACCCCTTAAGAATCCCAAATTAGTTCTTGATAAGATCAAGATGATTAAAAATGTATAGTATGTGTCCATAATAAGACCCCATTAATGTTAGTTAAGTCGATATTCCAAATTGAAATATTGATACAACTATGAAGGTCAATGGTGTAAGGAAAATAATACTCACACAACTCCTGCACTCCAAACCACATCCTCTTAGGTGGCAAGTGGGTGGCAAGTGATGTGACAATTTCATTAAATTAGAAAAAATGATGGGAATAAATTGGAATGCATTTCAGACTACACTTTCTTAGGTGGGTGTAAGTTATATATATATATATATATATATATATATATATTAGTAATAACATATTTAATAATTTTTCTTATTTTTAATTAATATTTAAATTTAGGATAATGTCAATTAGGGTTGTACTATATTTTTATTTGGGTTTTTAGTAGGTTGGATTTATATATATATATTAATAATAGCAGATTTAATAATTTTTTTTATTTTTAATTAATATTTAAATTTAGGGTAGTCTCAACTAGGGTTTTCACTATATTTTTATTTGGGTTTTAATAGGTTGGGTTTTTATTATGTTGAATATTTATATTTTGGTTTATCAAATTATAAATTGTGTTTTATTTACATTTGAAGGGATATATATATATTTTATTAACTAGAGAATGTGAGAGTTGTGTGCAAATTATTTATCTAACATCATTTCTTATGGAGGACCCAACTAAAGAATGTGGGGTCTGAATTTAATAAAATATATGTCCACATGAATTAAATGAAGTCATCAATTCATGTGCATTCAGCCCAACGGTCAATTTTTCAAACCCCATTGCATAAAATATATATCTCTACATGTATAACATATATATATCTATCGACCATCCAGTATTTTCCAAGAAGAAGGATTAACCATGAGATGCATTTTTAGCTGTTTGGGTGAGAAAAAATCAAGAGAAAATGCAGTTGCAAACCCCTCCAAAAATCAAGTAAATTGTCTCAAACTCAAACCTTTTTATATTTCTATATTTATTTTCTTTTCATTTATAACTCAGGGTGAAGGGTAGATTTGACATGGCCTTGACAAACCCACAATTTACAAAAGAATGCAAATTTTGTACACCCTCATTCTCGAATAAACGTGCATTTTGGGAAACATTATTTTCGTAACTAAATTGCCGAAATAACAATTTTGGAAAACTTTCACAAATCAAATTAAATTTCAGTATATCAAAGTTTTGTTTTTCAAAATTTTCATTTTCGCAATTTAGGTAGTTTTTTTTTTCCATCTAAAAATGAATATATATTTATAGTTGACAAACAAATTGGAACTGATGAGTAATAATTTGGCAGCTTATTTTTGTTTTTTGTTTTTGTAGAATCAAGGAGCTAGTGAAATCACTAAGCCTATTAAGATGATCAAACTCTCCCAGTAAGAAACCTATTCTCATTTTTTTGTTATCCTGATTTCTACATATGTGTTGCATTTACAAATTACGAGTATATCTTTTGACATGCATTTTTACTGTAGTTTGTTAAATTTACTCATTTGACACCCTCGTATATATATTACTTGTACTTGGTGGCTTTGCCCTTGATAACTAATAAGATTATACTTTTTTCTGTATATTAAAAGGGAAAAAAAGTGTTTTCGGCCGCAGGCTTGATAAAAAATGGAAAATATCTTGTTTTTTCCGGGATTCTTATATTCTATTGCTGTCGAAGAACTTTTTATACTAGCACTCTTTCAAACATTATACATTTATTTGTTTAGTTAAAGAACTATAGTGATTCACTTCAACCAGATTCTTAAAATATTCCACTTTCGCCGTCCCTATACCCATCATTTGGCAATCCTCAGATTTGTTATAAAATATTATTTTTTGACACTGTAGTACTCGAAATGATCGCAAGAATCATTTATGTTATTCCCCCCCTTTATAGTTGGATTTCCCCTTTCAATGAAACAATTTCAATTATGTTTTGTCACTGGAAAAACTGCTGTTCGAATATCGCATCATTTTGACCCTGATATTCCTTTTTTCTTGTTTAATTACCGAAAGAGAGAAACGTGAAGATCACCTGAACAAGGTTACATACAAAAGTATAGAATCCAAAAGTTACTCGAAAGAGAAAAAGGAAGGGACACAAAATAAAGAGCAAAAGCGAAGTCCAGTCTCCCAAGCTCATTCAGATTCTAACATGTCAAGCCTATTCTCTTACCCTATAAACAATGGATACAAAAGCAGCTCAAACACAGAAGATGGTCATGAATTTGATCAACTAGAGTCTTCCGATTCACTGTTTTCAATCTCGGTAAATTCCAAAAAACAATCGGAACCAGGCGAGAAAGAAGTAAACAGTCCGATGAAAATCAGGGAATGGCCTGAAAATGAAAAGAAAACAATTCAGTCCAATCAGAGTAGATTGAACCCCATTGGGAAATCAACACGATTGAACACAGAAAGTTTGGACAAGTTAGTTAAGATGGATAATCAAGAAGTGAAAGAGAATGTAGAAGAGGGTCAAGAAAATAACATAACCTTAAGTAGTGAAGACACCAATCTCAAGCGAATATTAAATTTATCAGAGGCAGAAAAGGAAACCAAAATTATCAGGTCGTATCATCATGCAAAAAGCAATTCTATTGCAATACCGATTAGTTGCCTTACTCGATCAGATGTTGGTAAATTGGAAGAATTGATTCTGTTGGATGAACAAGAAGATAAAGAGAATATCAAGTCTGAGCAAGAAATAATCAACCAAAAATCAAAATTTTCAGAGGAAAACAAAATTATCGGTTCAAACTGTGCTGTGAAAACCATTTCTCTGTTGAATTCAATTGAGAATCTTGTTCAACTGAATATTGGTGAGTCGGGGAGATTTGTTTTACCTAATTTCCAAGAAGAGAGAGAGAAACTCATTGCCAAAAACAGTTCCAGATTTTCGGAAACAAGTGTGAAAGAGATTCTAGTTGATACAAGCCTATCTAGCTGGTTGGTTAGATCTGAGAGAGAAAGCGATAGTCCTAAGTCAGTAAAGAATTCACCCGATAGAGAAAATAATCCACTGGGACGGTATACTGATGATAATACTTTAGATGAGAAAGAATTGCCAATTGTTAGTACTATCGGAAGTTTTTTGGAGTCTACCTCGACGCCACTACAAGCAGGAACCCTGAGGTAAACTTTCTTAGTTGCCCATTTCTTTAATCTTTTGCCGTTTTATGTTATGATTTGTTTGGTAATTTCATGGAGATTCATGAATGCGGGAATATTCTGAAGAGATAATCTACAACTCTATGCAGGATAATAACTACATTTTAGGGGACATTTTTCATAATACATTTTGTGCAGAAACTTTGAACTATGGCACTATTGTAGTCTCACTAGAGATCTTGTTGCGGAAATGGGACTGATTTAATCATATTGTGCAGGTCAAAGCGCGTGAAGAGGGATTATTAAATATTGTGTAGGTCAAGCTCAAATCTTCTAGCTCTAGATATGTCATGTTTGATCTGTCCGTGCCGTATCTGTTTTTTGTTAGTGTAAAGGTTCAGAATGCTAAACAAATAATTATATTCCTTTTGCTATTTCTAATTTTGTTCTGCAGTAGGATTTAGTTTGGAATTGCACTAACAATCCTTATCTCGTGGACCTCACAAACGATATGTTTGGTTATATATTAAAGGTCCGGATTATCTATCTAGTTCATTCATCAAATGACCCAAAAATTGTAATTACAGTGCAAAAGGCTGTTGGAATTAGAAATTTCAATACTGTATTTGAAAGAGTAATTTTGTACTCCCAAGACTAGTAATTTCCCAAGTAAGTTACACATAACACACTTGGCTCTAAACCTTTGACATTCATCAAAGATGAAACAATAACATTATAATTATAGATGGCATTTTAATATATACATAAAAAAGTACTCGGGAAAGTTACTTGAAAACGCAGTGTATTATATGCTCAACTATTTTTGGAACATTGGCACGCTAACTCGACTTGAGTCAACTATGTTACTGGATGATTCATAAGCAACACTATCTATGTATCATGAATGCTCATCCATTGTTTCTGGCACTTAAGTAAACAGCCATCGTTTATACTTTATACAGAGGAAACGATATAGCTAAGGAGCATATAAGCGATTTTATTTAAAACGATTATAGAAAAGTAAAGATATAAGATAACAAAACAGAGGATAAAGTAAAAACTGAATATGCAAGACTGATGACAACAGATGAGCAGTCGGAAGATAACTGATTAGCAAGTAAGGCTTGTCTGATTTCAATTATAGACTCAAACTGTATTTGCTTTTTGGGAAAATATGAGACCGGTATAGGTTTAAAAACTAATTTAAGATAATATAGGCCACACGGAACAGGCTATTTAAGGAATAGGCATAACTACAACCTAGGCGTGTGAGTTGGGGACATGGGTGGAGATCAGAGAACAAGCTGGTCCAGTGCCTTTTTACACCTAAGACAGGCAAACGATACTTTCGGCGCTTTTTCCAGTTTGATCGTTTAATTTTTTAACAAAGCATACACAAAAGAGAGATTCCATCGAAAAATTAAAGTCTCCCAGAACATCATATTGAAACAAAACATTGCATTATACATAACGCACAACAAAAACATTAAAGTTGTTGATTCTTAATTATTTTATCGCATTTAAGTTAATTTATAAGCTCTTTTCTTAATTGCAATAATAAATTTTAAGAACATAATTTGTTTTCCAAGGTCCTAAAAGACGGTAATCATAATTAATCAAAAGTCTCTGATACAATGTTTTTTGGATGTCTTGATGTTTAATAATGATAAATTGTTTGGACCAGCCATGCCACTCATTTAAAAAAATTGTAATTTTCTTGAACTTTTTATGTAACAAATTTTAAAAACCAGTGGACATTCTTATGAGTATTCAAAATGTTGTAAAATGTAATAAAATTAAGGTGCCCTTTGTGAATCGTCTGGGAAAGTATTGTTAAAAACATGACTTCTCTAAGGCACTTTTGAAAAAAAAATAACTTCTCTTGGAAAAGTGATTTTGATTTTTATAAGTTATGTTCGTGTTTGATATATATAAGTTTGAAATGACTTAATAACCCAATAATTGATACACAACGAAAAAAACACAAAACCCGATACTAGTAAGTTCAAGATCACTTGAAAACCCATATAATTAAAAACATTTATAAAATTAAAAACATCGATAAAAGTATTAATTCTAATTAAATATGCAAAAACAACATACTATGAACAAGAATTTTAATTTAAAGAAACTTCTTGAACGATTATTTCATGATGCAAGAATAGAATTCGTAATTGCAATCCGAATAGTATCCATGTTATTTGTTCAGCGATATTAGGAGTTTTTTCGTCACTTTCAGATTCATCTTCTGAATTAAAGTTTTCTCTTCCTTCATTGTAACTTTTGAATTCCGCATCAAACTTTGCCTCTACATATATGTGCGTATTGTGTTTGTTCAAACAAACAGTGAGAGTGCGGAGAATAGTACCATAGCTTGAAACATGACCCTCTCTTGGTTATCGTCATTGTCGCCTATTTCATCTTCAGTAGGAAGCCTCTATAAGACAAAATTACTCATTAGAAGGTTAAACAAAATTACAAAATAATAATTGACGGGATTGTAAACAAGAAAGGACCCTGCGAATAAAAATAAGGTTACCTTGCGAACTAGTTGATTCACCGCAGTTCGTACGCTTTTGGCCTTCTCTCCAATGTTCAGTGGGGGTCTCGCTCGTTATTTTATGGTTCAATCCATAGCCAGTGGCGGAGCCATAAAGTTAAACCAGTGGGTCAAAATATTGACAAAATAACAAAAAATTAAAATTAAAAAAAACGAAACCGTAAAAGGTCAAACATTATTACTTAATTTACAATCGACTCATACAGTCACTCATATCTTGAAAGCGATGCATAATAACATCGTTAGACAAACTTTCAAATATATCATTTTCAGTATAAACTACTAAATCATATAAATAAGAAAAAAATTAATGAAGTTAACTAGTTAAGTAAGTTATAAAGTGAAATAACAATTTTATTCAAAATAAACTAAAATAAGTCAAACAGTAAGTTTACCCAACTTAATTTATACGTATAAATAACAAGCTAGATATTCTGTAAACAACCTACTAAACAACTAACTAATTTAAAAGGCACAATTGATTTATACATATTCCATTTAGAATTTATTTTAATAAATAACTAACTAAAATTTACCCAAATTTATACAGTACCTAGCTTTTTCTAATAAAAAGCTATTAAAAACTACCCTAACTTTTTAAAGTAATTAACAATTGTAAAGCAAAAAAGATAGAATTAATAAAGTACGGTAGATTATTAATTTTACAAACTAGTTAAGTAGTTAGCATAAAAAAGAAAGATTAGGAAAGAGGGAAAAAACAAATGTGGCACCAACTTACCTTATGTTGGAAATAACAGTTATGACTTGTCATCGTATAAGAGGTTGACTTTGGGGTTTTTTAGTGTTAAATTCATCACTTATATATAGATAGAATTTTGAGTAAAACTCTCTATTTAAATAAATGCTAATTTTGTAATTAACTTAACACTCTATGACTATTTTGATAAATTTTATATAAAAGTCAGAGGGTCAGCTGACCCCTTCCCTATTGCAGTCCCGGAAGTGTCCATAGCTGAGTTGGCATGGTTTGTTTACAAAGCCTTTAGAGTGGTTTCAACACTCACATAGCTTTTCTGTCAAATATTTGATATTTTTTAAAAACGTTTTTTTGTATAGAATCTGGCGAGCCTATGGTTGAACGTTGTTCTTCAAATCGATTATTTTAATGATAACAAAATTTGTAAAACATGATAAAAGCTCGTTTTGCGTACTAATCATTTATCTAGCATGTTAAAAGTTCAAAATGATAGTTTACGTAAATATGAAGCCAACGGTTCAAGCGGAACCTCAATCGGAATTGAAACGGACTAGTTACGAGCTTTCGAAGTTTGTTGAGAAAACTGAAATATTGCCAGAACAACAAACGACCGATCACCAGGCTAAAACGATCGATCATTTATAAACTGAATTCTTCCAGTGAGCAAAGAAGAAAAACGACCGATCGCCAGGCTAAAACGACCGATCGTTTTATGTATGAATTTTTCCAGTGAGCAAAGAAGAAAAACGACCGATCGCCAGGCTAAAACGACCGATCGTTTTATGTATGAATTCTTTCAGTGAGCACAGACGAAAAACGACCGATCGTTTTTCAGAAACGACCGATCGTTTCTGTAGATTTTCAAATTACAGCTTTTTAGCTTTTCCTGAAAATTGGGCGAACTGCTGCAAATAAGTGGCTTATCTACTCAACAACTGCCAAACGGTCATGAATTAATTACTGGACCTTTTTGGCTCTACAAATAGCCTTCAAATCCTTTGTTGAAGTAACCAAAAATTCTGCACAACTTCAAGCTTTCAAATTCAAAGATCATACAAGCTTATACTACTTAATGGTCTCACTTATTTCACAAAATATTCTTGAGTGTATTATTATTTTAATCTTATAAACATCGAGATATTACTTGTTAGTGAGTGATCCATTCGAATTCAATCTTGTAAAAGAGTATTTTATAAACTCATTTGTGAGCGAGTGATCGGGTAGAGGCTTTTAAGCAAGTGTAGCTTAAAGGCTCTAGGCCTTTTCATTTGGGATACTCATAAAGTGAGGGAAAGCTTAATCGGTTGATCAAGCTCGTTAGGTTGTAACCTTGGAACGAGATTCTAGTGAAACACTCGCTAGTGAAACACTCGGTAGTGAAAATACCGAGGAAAGGACGTAGGCGCGTTTTGCCGAACCTCTATAAATCTTGCGTTATTTCTTTTCCCTTAAACTTTTACTTTTCGCATTTATTTATCGCTCATATTTATTGCTTGCATAGATTAAATTAGCAATTATTTGTTAACGAAAGTGTTTAAGTTATAAAATCCACTAATTAGCTTAGTTAATAACCCATAGCTTTTATTCCGCGAAAAACGTACGAAAACCTTATTCACCCCCCCTCTAAGGTTTAGACACCTTACGGACCAACAATTGGTATCATAGCCTAGCTCTTATATTTTATAAAATCTAACGATTTTTAGTTTAAAGATCCGACATGTCTTCGTACGCCGACTCAAAATCCATAACTAGGCCCCCGTTCTTTGACGGTACTAACTATCCCTATTGGAGAGACCTTATGAAAAATTTTCTATGTGGTTTTGAAATAGACCAATGGATAAGCATAAGTAAAGGCTATAAAATGCCTAGGAGAAACGGTCTAGATAAACTTGTAGAAGAACTAGACACGGATGAACGCCTTGCCTTCTCCCTAAATTGTAGGGCTATGACCTCTATCACTTGTGCGCTCTCGCCTAGTGAATATGATAAGATTTCCGGTTGTGACACCGCTAATCAAATGTGGGATAAGCTAGCTATTATGCACGAAGGAACTAGTCAAGTTAAGGACTCTAAAATTAGTATGCTTATTCATGATTATGAATTGTTTAAAGTTGATGATGACGAGTCTATTGCTTCTATGTACACTCGTTTTACTAAAATTACTAACGATCTTAAAAGATTGGAAAAAGTATATTCTAGCAAGGAGATGGTGACCAAGATCCTAAGGAGTCTACCGAGGAAATATGAATCAAAAGTGACGGCTATACAAGAAGCCAAGGAAATGAACACTCTCTCTCTTGACAACCTCATTGGATCCTTAAGCACTCATGAACTCGACATGACGACTCGAAACCATGAGGATGACTCGAAAAAGAAGAAAGGCATCGCCTTCAAAAGGACAACAAATAACGATAGCGACAATGATTCCTCTAGTGAGGATGATGAAATGGCACTCTTCGCCAAACGCTACAACAAATTCCTAAGTTGGAAAAAGAAGGGTGGACAACGATTTTGGAAAAAGGAGTATAAGGGAGAGCCTTCCGACAAATTGAACAAAAAGGACGAAATCATTTGCTACAAATGTCACAAACCCGGCCATATGCAAAACGAATGTCCCTTGAAGAAAAAGGACAAGTTCGGAAAGAAAAAGGAATACAAGAAGGCATTCTTGGCCGCATGGGGGAGCGATGATGATAGCTCCGATAGCGACAATGAAGAAGTCGCAAACCTATGTCTCATGGCTAGAGACGACGATACCGAGGATGTAAGCTTTCACTCCTCTAACTCTTCTATTTCTAGTGATGATGATTTTGATATAAATGATGTGTTAGCATCCTTAGAAAAAGCTAGAGGTAAAAACAAATCTTTTAGAAAAATGCTAATTACTCTACAAGACGAACTCGAGAACTTAGCCATAAAAAATGACTCACTCACGTCTAAAAATACCGAACTTACCATGGAAAATGATAAGTTAGTTAAAGACCTTAGTTCATGTAAACTTAAGGCAGATAGCACCGAACTTACTCTCGCTAAATTCACTAAGGGAAGTAAAATCCTAAGTACTATATTAGCTTCTCAACAAGGCGCATATGATAAAACTGGTGTAGGTTACAACCCACTCTTAACGGCAAAGCATAAAAACCTATTCACCAAACAAATGGCGAAAAATGAAAATAGACCACCAAGTTACTCCCGTAAGAACAACTCGTATAAAAATAACTTAGTTTATAATCGTTTTGTTAAACCTATCGTGCATGTTAAATGTATTACTTGCAACCGTAGTGACCACTATGAGGATTATATATATTGCCCTTATAGGTATAAAGTAAATAGAAATGATTTGGTTTGGATTCCAAAGGATCGAGAAACTAACCCTCAAGGACCCAAAAGTGGATTAGGGTACCAATGATCGTTTTGTCTTGTAGGTATGCTTGAGGTCAAAAATTAACGAGGACAAGTGGTTCTTGGATAGTGGATGCTCAAGACATATGACGGGAGACAAAACAAAATTCACCACTCTTGCACCTAAAGACGGAGGCTTTGTGGCCTTCGAGGATAATAGCAAGGGCAAAATCATCGGTATTGGTAGTATCTCTAAACCATCAAATGTTGTTATTGATAATGTATTGCTTGTGGATGGTCTTAAACATAACTTGCTTAGTATAAGTCAACTTTGTGATTTGGGTCACAAAGTCATTTTTGAAAAATCGCATTGCATCATTCATTGTATTTCGGATAATAAAACTATTCTCATGGGTCAAAGACAAAATAATGTCTATATGATTGATTTGAATAGTTCGGTGGATAATGAAGTTAAGTGTCTTGTTACTATCAACGAAAATGGTTGGTTGTGGCATAGACGACTTGGTCATGCAAGTCTTGATTTACTTGCTAAACTTTCTAGTAAAGACTTGGTAATAGGTTTACCAAAAACTCCTTATATAAAGGACAAACTTTGTCACGCTTGCCAATTAGACAAACAAACAAAGATTTCTTTTAAGTCTAAAAATATTATACCTACTACTCGTTGTTTGGAGCTCATTCATATGGACTTAGTTGGCCCTTCCCGGACACTTAGTCTTGGAGGGCGTGCATATGCTTTCGTCATGGTTGACGATTTTAGTCGTTTTACTTGGGTGTTGTTTTTAACTCATAAGCATGAAGCATTTAGAGAATTCTCTATTATTTGCAAAAAGCTCCAAACACGAAAGGGTTATATGATCAAAAGTATCCGAACCGATCATGGTAAGGAATTTGAGAATTCTCCATTTCAAACTTATTGTGATGAAAATGGTATTGATCATAATTTTTCGGCCCCTCGCACGCCCCAACAAAATGGGGTAGTTGAGAGGAAGAATAGAACCCTAGAGGAAATGGCACGGACCATGCTGTGTGAAAATAATTTGCCAAAGTATTTTTGGGCCGAAGCCGTAAATTCCGCTTGTTATATTTTAAATAGAGCCTTAATTAGGCCCATATTAAAAAAGACACCTTACGAATTATGGAATGAGCGAAAGCCCAATATTTCTCATTTACGTGCATTTGGTTGTAAATGCTATGTTCATAATAATGGTAAGGATAATCTAGGAAAATTCGATGCTAAATCCGATGAAGGAATTTTCATCGGATATGCACTATCGAGTAAAGCTTATAGAATTTTTAATAAAAGAACTTTATTGGTGGAAGAATCGGTACATGTTTCCTTTGATGAGAATTTACCAATGATTGATAAACCTTTAATTGTTCATAGTATTAATGATGATATTTTTCATAATGCATCTTCTTCTAATCATGGTACATCTAGCTTAGAGTCCACGCCTAGTATAGAGGTTGAACCCGTTGTTGAAGAAGTCACTATAGAAAGACTTCAAACGGACTTAGAATCTAGTGTACACATTCATGAGGATTTGCCTCAAGAATGGAGGTTTGCCAATCACCATCCGCAAGATTTAATTTTGGGTAACCCGGGAGAAAGAGTGCATACACGTTCTTCATTAAGAAATCTAGCTAATCACTTTGCATTCTTGTCTCAACTAGAGCCCAAGAACATTCATGAAGCGGAACTTGATGAGAGTTGGGTATTAGCTATGCATGACGAATTAAATCAATTCGAGCGTAGCAACGTATGGACTTTAGTACCTAGACCGCATGAGAAAACCATCATAGGTACGAAATGGATATTTCGAAATAAGATGGATGAATCCGGGGTAGTCATTAGAAATAAGGCTAGATTGGTGGCTCAAGGGTATAACCAAGAAGAAGGCATCGATTTCGATGAAACTTACGCACCCGTAGCTAGACTAGAAGCCATTAGAATGTTGCTTGCTTATGCTTCTTTTAAACGTTTTAAATTATTTCAAATGGATGTTAAAAGTGCATTTTTAAACGGTTTTATAAATGAGGAAGTTTATGTAAAACAACCACCCGGTTTTGAAAATCACGAGTTTCCCGATCATGTTTACAAACTTCGAAAAGCACTTTATGGTTTAAAACAAGCACCCCGGGCTTGGTATGAAAGACTTAGTAAATTTTTGATTAAAAAGGGTTTTTCTCGTGGTACTTTAGATACTACTCTTTTTATTAAAAAGGATGGTAAAGACATGCTTTTAATTCAAATATATGTTGATGATATTATTTTCGGTGCTACTAATGCTCGCATGTACGAGGAGTTTTCTAAGTGTATGCAAGGTGAATTCGAGATGAGCATGATGGGTGAACTCACCTACTTCCTTGGATTGCAAATCAAACAAACAAAGGACGGAATTCTCGTCAATCAAGCCAAATACACAAGGGACTTGCTCAAACGATTCAACATGAGCGATGCAAAGCCGCTAGGAACTCCAATGAGTCCGGCAACAAAACTAGACAAGGATGAATCGGGTAAAAGCGTGGACCAAAAGCTCTATAGAGGTATGATTGGATCCCTCTTATATTTAATCGCAAGTAGACCCGATATCATGTTTAGTGTTTGCTTGTGTGCTAGGTATCAATCTTGCCCTAAGGAATCGCATGTTATAGCCGTTAAGCGCATATTTAGATATCTTATAGGTACTTGCAATTTAGGATTGTTTTATCCCCATGATACTTCTTTTGAATTGCTTGGCTATTCCGACGCCGACTTTTCCGGTTGTCGATTAGATAGAAAGAGTACTAGTGGCACTTGCCATTTTTTAGGAAACGCCTTAGTTTCTTGGCATAGGAAGAAACAAAACTTGGTTGCGCTTTCTACGGCGGAGGCGGAATACGTCGCCGCGGGTAGTTGTTGCGCACAAATCCTTTGGATGCGTCAACAACTAAACGACTTTGAATTATCTTTTGATAGTGTGCCTATTTTGTGTGATAATACTAGTGCTATAAATCTTTCGAAAAATCCGATCCAACACTCTCGTACTAAACATATAAATTTACGTCATCATTTTCTAAGGGATCATGTTCAAAAAGGGGATATTATACTTGAATATATAAATACCGATAGGCAATTAGCCGATATTTTTACAAAACCCCTTAACGAGGAACAATTTTGTTTTATTCGACGAGAATTAGGCATGTTTGATGTGTGAAATATACATATATATATACATATTTGATTGATATTATATATATTTTAGTAGCTTTATATATTTATTTTGGCCAAATCAGTGTCGAAAACTGAAAAAAATTCCTTTCTGTAACCTGTTTACAGTCGATCGATCGTCTGTAAAAACGACCGATCATTTTTCTACAGACGACCGATCGTCCCCTAAAAACGACCGATCGTTTTTTTGGTATGCTCACTGGAACATTTCGTTCCAAAACGACCGATCGAAACATAAAAACGACCGATCTTTTTTCTGTTTCTCAGTTTTAAAAACTCTTTCATACCCTAATTTCAATTCATTCCAAAAAACAAAATCAATCCTCTCTCTCAAAATTCGGCCTCTCCTTCTCAAAATCACCCAAAAATCCCATTATTTATCCTAAATCAATCCAATATGGTTCGTACTAAGAAAACCTCCCTCGTTGATGAACATGAGGACGAGATCGTGCCTCCTTCCCCTCGGCTAACGCGCGTTCCTTGCGGTCGCCGAACCGGTTCCTCTACCGCTCCACCCTCGGGCCCCGGTGTCTCTTCCGGCTTTCTTCCTCCTCTCTATCCACCCACGATGGGTAAAAGAGGTATATTGTCTAACTTCACTCTAGACATGCCTCTATTCCGGGAACGTTTTCCCGCTTTCATGATAGATTTAAGTTTTCAAAAACTCGATGTTATTCTTACTCTAAAAATGCCCTTCTTCACTGAAAACATCTATGAATTTTATCATAACCTAGTTCTCGATAGGGGTCATGATGACGCACTCCGCTTGCGTTCATCATTTAATGGTCAACCGTTCGTTTACGGTATAGACCGTCTACGAAATCTATTACGCCTAGATAGCGACGGTGTCCATGAGTCTAGTGATGAACTTTGTGAGACTCTCGAGATCGATAACTTCAACGATCTCAAAGATGAAATTTTTCATCCCGTCCATAATAATCGCTCCAACAAAGCCCACGGCCTTCTCTTCCGAAACAAATTGGCCTATCATATACTCTCTCATATAGTCCTTCCTCATACCTTGAACTTCACAGATGTTACCAATGAGTACATCTTTCTTCTCGGGTGCATCCATCACCGAGTCAAACTTGACTTTGCGACACTCATTCTCTTTAAGATGGATTCGCTAAAAACGAAATCCAAGAATGGGTTACCTTACGGTGCCCTGATTTCGGCCATCTTAAAAGACCTAAATCTCATTCCCGGTGGAACCTTGTTCAAAAATAAGGACAAACATATTTGGGACACTTCATATCTTTCCCAAATGTCCATTAAATTCCATAATACCGACAAGACCATTACTTGGTCCGGTAAGCGGGTGTCCGGCCCCGACTATGCTCCTCTTTCCCCCGAAGAGGAAGAGTATGTTGGCCCCAAGGCCACACCACGAGCTTCTCATGAGGACGTAGCTATCTCCTCCGATTCCATAACACACACCGATATCCCCACCTCCTTTCGTCCCTTTCGAGTTCGGGGCAAAGGAAAAGCTCAAGTCGGATCCTCCAACCCTTCCCCACGCACCGACGAATTCTACAACGCTCTCTATATAAACCAATATCGAAATGCTCAAATGACTCGTCGTATGTTTCGATTCATGAACCCGGGTCAAGAAGAACTCGAAGAACTTGATCGAATGAGCGCCGAGCAAAGGGCCGAGTTCAATGGCTTCTTTCCCAACCTTGCCGGGCCAAACAACCACGACGACGACGACGACGACGAGGATGATGCGACCTCTCACCGCGACTAGGCGGATATTTTTTATGTTTTTTTTTTTATGATGTCAAAGGGGGAGAAATACCTCTCTTTTGTTTTTACGTTGTATTTCTTTTCCGTTCTATGAACTACGATTGTTTTTGATGTAATGAGTAGCCTTTTTATGTTATGAATCGTTTTATGATGCTATTTCTCATTCTTGTTATATTTTATGCATTGTGTGATTGCAATTCTAGATATGCGTGTTTATCTTGTTTGATGTCATTGCATTTGGTGCGTAAAAATTGCTAGTTGATTGGGTTATTTATTTTGTTTTTCATTTGTGGCGATTGACCGTTTTTAGGCAAAACTATGGCCAAATTTTTCGCTTGCATTTTGATCTTCGTTATTCCTAATCTTTTAGCTTTGTTTTAACGTCGGTTTAAATCGGATGTTATGACATTTACTTGCTTTTCCTCTAAAAACTTTTATCCAAGTAAAACGTCATCTACACATTTCGGTTATACTTGTTTAAGCAAAAGAGCTTATAGTATGTTATAGTCAATATATTGTCATCATCAAAAAGGGAGAGATTGTTGAACGTTGTTCTTCAAATCGATTATTTTAATGATAACAAAATTTGTAAAACATGATAAAAGATCGTTTTGCGTACTAATCATTTATCTAGCATGTTAAAGGTTCAAAATGATAGTTTACATAAATATGAAGCCAACGGTTCAAGCGGAACCTCAATCGGAATTGAAACGGACTAGTTACGAGCTTTTGAAGTTTGTCGAGAAAACTGAAATATTGCCAGAACAACAAACGACCGATCACCAGGCTAAAATGATCGATCATTTATAAACTGAATTCTTCCAGTGAGCAAAGAAGAAAAACGACCGATCGCCAGGCTAAAACGACCGATCGTTTTATGTATGAATTCTTCCAGTGAGCAAAGAAGAAAAACGACCGATCGCCAGGCTAAAACGACCGATCGTTTTATGTATGAATTCTTTCAGTGAGCACAGACGAAAAACGACCGATCGTTTTTCAGAAACGACCGATCGTTTCTGTAGAATTTCAAATTACAGCTTTTTAGCTTTTCCTGAAAATTGGGCGAACTGCTGCAAACAAGTGGCTTATCTACTCAACAACTGCCAAACGGTCATGAATTAATTACTGGACCTTTTTGGCTCTACAAATAGCCTTCAAATCCTTTGTTGAAGTAACCAAAAATTCTGCACAACTTCAAGCTTTCAAATTCAAAGATCATACAAAATATTCTTGAGTGTATTATTATTTTAATCTTATAAACATCGAGATATTACTTGTTAGTGAGTGATCCATTCGAATTCAATCTTGTAAAAGAGTATTTTATAAACTCATTTGTGAGCGAGTGATCGGGTAGAGGCTTTTAAGCAAGTGTAGCTTAAAGGCTCTAGGCCTTTTCATTTGGGATACTCATAAAGTGAGGGAAAGCTTAATCGGTTGATCAAGCTCGTTAGGTTGTAACCTTGGAACGAGATTCTAGTGAAACACTCGCTAGTGAAAATACCGAGGAGAGGACGTAGGCGCGTTTTGCCGAACCTCTATAAATCTTGCGTTATTTCTTTTCCCTTAAACTTTTACTTTTCGCATTTATTTATCGCTCATATTTATTGCTTGCGTAGATTAAATTAGCAATTATTTGTTAACGAAAGTGTTTAAGTTATAAAATCCACTAATTAGCTTAGTTAATAACCCATAGCTTTTATTCCGCGAAAAACGTACGAAAACCTTATTCACCCCGCCCCCTCTAAGGTTTAGACACCTTACGGACCAACAATTACGTGGTGGCGGTTATTTGTGGGAGTTCGTGCAATGGGCCGTTGCTGTCTTTTCACCTTCTGGTAAATGTCTTTTCATCTTCCAGTGGGGGTCTATAAATACCCTCAGTGAAAATTCATTTTCACTTTCTTCTTCTCTCTCTAGAATTTCACAGCAAATCACTTTCTTCCTCTCTTTCCCCACCCTTAGCAAATACAGCAAAATGGTTATTACCCACGGAGCTGGAAAAGGCCCGATGGTTGCTCCCCAACCACGGCGCCTGACCGTGATGGCGAATGCCCTACCATTTCAGGCCATGATCATTGACCCGGCCTTGTCCGTGGCCGTCAATGATAACAGCATCATGGTGAGGCTGGACGGGCCTGACCTAAACGAGTTTCGACAGCTTTGTGGGATCGACGAAGATTTTCGGCTTCGAACATGTGAGAGCGCCGACGAGGTGAACGGGATTGTAGACGATCCCAAGAACATGGTGACCCTCTCCCTTTCTACTCTCTTATACGGGGGTACCGACCTCCCCATTCCGGAGCTGCCGGCGGAGTTGTGTGCCTAGACACAGACTCTGCCATGCCAGTGGCCATTGCAGGCACACCGTGTCTGTGCCGGGATGGAAGCCCTTAACATTCTGTTGGGCCTGGCCCTACCAGAACTATTGGGGTTGAAAGAACTCTTGGCTTGCTACGAATTTCTGCAGAGCGAGCCAAGCTCTCAGGCCAAAAGCAGGCAACCCTATCTGCGGTGCCGGGCCTACAACCAGCTGATCACATGTAATTCCGATTCGAATCGGGGTTACACCCAAGATGTGATCATGGTGGAGGGCGATTGGCTCCACCGAGATGACCTGGTTCTCCCAACCAGGCCGGGGAGGGTGCTTAGCACCAAAGAAAACAAGGCCACAGTGCCTCGAAGCTGAGGGGCCTAGGTGAGGCCAACGTAGGGTCACTGGAGGTGGCCCTCAACTGGTGGGGCCCGGATGGGTCTGATGCTGAGCGCGCGACGCGGAGCGCTTATTGACTTGTGGTTCCCCTACCACTTGCAAAGGGAATGATTTTATCTGGCCCCACAGGACCTTCTGTCCTGTGGGGTACTCCTGGGAAAAGGTGGGAGAAGGAGCAAGGGTTGGAGTCCACTCTCCCCCCTAAAGCACCCAAAGAACACGAGGCCGTTATGGGGCCTGAAAGAGTGATGAAGACGGCGAATTCGAAGGCGATCAGCAGGGCAAAGGCCGCGCCGGGGAGGGGCACTTTTGCTGCTTCAACGGCTGGGGTTCTCTTCGAGACCCGGCCGGATGGTACAGTCCTCCACTATAGGGAAGGGACCGAACGGTACCCGCAGTTATATAGATCAGTGGGGGAAGCCTCTACCGGAGGTCCTTCCACTGAGCTCCAGGGAGCCTGCTGCGAGGAGCCCTCTTCGTTTAGAAGATAGCTCTCCCGAGGCACGCCCTACCGGGCCAAGTTTGGGCACTTCGTGGACCAGGGTAAGTCACTTTCTATTTTACTCTGATTTTCAGTTTCACACTTAGCCAAAATTTGTTTAACTCTTTCTAACTCCTATTTTGTGGATTTTGACTATGTAGGTGGTCCATTCTGATGAGGAGGAGGGGGAAGGAGATGGTGCCGATGAGGAGGGTGGTGCCGAGGAAGAAGGGGCTGAGGAAGAGGATGTCGAGGTGGAGGACGAGGTGATCGAGGCGGAGGATGAAGAGGAGGCTGTCGTGGCTCCCGCTGATGCCGACGCTGCTGCGAAGGCTTTGGAGGCCTTGGGGTCTTAGGAGGCCTTGGGGGCTTTGGCGGATCAGGCCAGGCTGGACCGGATTGCTCGCAAGGCCCAGGCTGGAAAGAGGAAGACGGAGGAGGCGAAGTCCCTCCGAGAGGCGAAGAAAGCCAAGACTGGGGAGAGCAACCCGTCTGAGGTCGCGGCCTCGGACTGGCCTGTGGCGGTCGTGGAAGAGCGAGTGGTGTCGGATACCTTTTGGGCGAAGGGTCATTACCAAACGCTTTCATACAAGGCTCGAGCTCCTCCTCCGCCTCTGCCTCCCCAACCCACAGGATGCCCATACAAACATCCGAGGAGGTGAAGGCGGCCACAGGGGTGAGAAGTATTATGGAAGCTCACCCCTCCGCCGGGCTGCTTGCTCTGGCTACACTTCAACAACAGAGCATCGAGGCCGACCACCGTGGTCGTGACCTCGCCTCTTCTATGGCGTCGGCCATGGCCATGATCCCTCAGGTACGTTGCTGTTTTTCATAGTGTCATTTCATGTGTTTTCATTTGATTTCCTAATTTTTTGCTAAGTGTTTGTTTTTCTCTCATAGGCCTATCTGATGATGAACCAGTACGTGTATAATCAGGGCCAACTGGTGAAGTCATGAGCCACGAAGGCCGAGGCCAGTGCCAAGCAGGCGGAGGAGGCCCAAGAGAGGGCGGAGGAGGCCCGAACTAGGGCGGAGAAGGCCGAGGGCCTTAACGCCTCGGTGGAAGCTCGAAGGGCTGAAGCCATGCAGGCTAAAGCTACGGCTGAAGAATGAGCCCGAGCTGTAGTCGAGGCTCTGAAAGAAGCTGAGGCGACCGCGGCCGAGAAGGTGAGGGCCGCGGTTCAGTCTGCCAAGGCCGAGATGGGTGCTGCTCTGGCCCTGAAGACGCAGAAGAATTTCAACTCCTTCTACGTCGAAGGTTGGTCCGAGGCGGCTGCTTTCATGAGGGCGGGACCTGAACATCCGATGTGGAACATGGAGAATATCTTCGTTCCCGTGCCCTCAGCTCCCATTCCCGAGGTGGTTCCCTTAACTCCTCGAGCTCTTTCGGATGAAGAGGTAGATGAAGACGAGGCCAACTAGGGCTTGAGTAGTTTTGTTTTTTTTGTTTTTGATGTAATCTCCTTTTGATGCTTAGCTTGTAATAGCTTTTTATGGAATGAAATGAAAGAACAGTTTTGGCCTTTGGACTTGTGTTTATTTTTCTGTTTTTTCTGTTTTCACTTTATTGTGTTTCCGTTGTGCTCCCAATGAGTGGATCATTATGCTTCGTCACAGGGTCCACTTCTTTCTTAAACAACACATAATCTGAACTAAGAAACTGGAGCTCCAGAGGGCCGAAACCCTCGTCGGGCCGAAATTTAAAACGGGGTGCCGTATAGGCTCGAGTGTTCTGAAACACTTAAGAAATTATAGAAATTCAAACCGGGGTGCCGTATAGGCTGGGGTGTTCTGAAACACTTAGAAAATTACAAACATTTAAACCGGGGTGCCGTATAGGCTCGAGTGTTCTGAAACACGTAAAAAATTATAGAAATTTAAACTGGGGTGCCGTATAGGCTGGGGTGTTCTGAAACACTTAGAAAATTAATAGAAATATAAGCCGGGACAATCTTGAAAAAATAACAGTTTTATTCATAAAGCCCTCAGGCATATTTACATCAGATTTATATCAAAACTCGAAGGTCAAGTCATTCTACTGATAGTACTTCTTAAGGTTGTTGATGTTCCAAGTTCGATCCACCGGGGTGTCGTTGGGGAGGCGACCCAATTGATAGGGTCCGCTTCCTATTGCTCCGAGGATTCGATAAGGTCCTTCCCAGTTGGGGCCTAGCTTTCCATCGGACTGTACCCTCGAGTTGTTGTTCACTTTCCGTAGCACGAGGTCTTTGTCTTGAAAACGTTTGGCGTTCACTCTTTTGTTATAGGAACGTCCCAGCTCGTTATTATACTCGGCGTTACGGATGGCCGCAACCTCTCTTCTTTCTTGGGCATAGTCTAGCTCGAGTCCCATCATCCTTTCATTCAGCCCGTTTTCCACCATGTCGGTCCTCAGAGATGGGAGCCCGATTTCTAACGGGATGACAGCTTCAATCCCGTAAGTCAGGCTATAGGGGGTCTCTTGGGTGCCCCGCCTTCTTGTTATTCGGTATGCCCACAGGACATGCTGGAGTTCGTGGGCCCATCGTCCTTTTGACCCGTCTAATCTTTTCTTGATTCCGTCGAGCACGGTTTTATTCGACACCTCGGCTTGCCCATTGCATTGGGGATACGAAGGGGTGGAATAATAGCTCTTGATGTGATACTTTGCATACATCGCTTTTATCTTAGCCCTAGTGAACTGGCCCCCATTGTCCGCGACTAGTGAGTATGGGATTCCAAATCTCGTGATCACATCCCTCTAGAGGAATCTGATCACCTCGGCCTCCGTTATTTTAGCTAATGCCACGGCCTCCACCCATTTTGAGAAGTAGTCAGTGACCATGAGGAGGAACCTTTTCCCCCCCAGGGCCCTAGGGAATGGTCCCACGATGTCCATCCCCCATTGTGCAAATGGCCAAGGGGAGGTCATGCTGCTCATTTTTTGTGCCGGAGCTCGAGGTATGGGAGCGTACCTCTGGCCCTTCTCACATCTGAGCACGAATGTTTTTGAATCCTTTTGCATGAGGGGCCACCAGTAACCGTGGGTTAGAGCTCGGTTGGCCAGTGATCTGCCCCCGGTATGGCTTCCACACGTCCCTTCATGTATTTCTTCCATGACTTTTAGAACCATGTTGGGGTGAACGCAGAGCAGGTAGGGCCCGAAGAACGACCTCTTGTAAAGCTTTTCGTTCGGAGCCAGCCAGAATCCGAGTGCCTTCCTCTTTATTTTTTCAGCTTCTTTTTTATCATCGGGTAGATTGCCGGAGTTATGGTACACGATTATAGGGTCCATCCAACTCTGCTCCGGTGGGAAGTCGGTCACCACGTTGATTTTTGGTTTAGTGTCGATGCTAGGCGAAGGGACATACTCTATTGTGATGATTCTTTCTCGTTTGTCACTTATCGTCGAGGCTAGGGTTTCTAGGGCATCGGCATGAGAGTTTTCGTTCCTGTTGATGTTGATGATTTTTTGATAGTCGAAGGTTCGGAGTATCCCAGAGGCGATGGCCACGTAGAGAGCCATTCTCTCATCCTTCGTTTGAAACTCCCCACTTATCTGGCCGCTGACTAACTGGGAGTTAGTGCTAACGAGTATTTTCTTGACCCCAAGACTACGCGCCATTTTTAGGCCGGCGATGACGGCCTTATACTCCGCCTCATTGTTGGTAGCTCGGAAACCAAGTTGGATTGACTTTTCGATCACGTCACCTTGTGGAGATCGGAGCACAACGCTGAGGCCAGATCCTTTTTTATTGGCGGCTCCATCTATATGCAGGATCCAAGTTTCTCGGTTACACTCCTCAGCCCCGGGACATAGGATCGTTATGTCAGCGACGGTGAACTCTGCCACAAAGTCGGCTAAGGCTTGTCCCTTGACGGACGTCCGTGGTTCGTAGCGGATATCGTATGCGTTTAGGTGGCAGGCCCACTTTGTGATCCGTCGGGATAGATCCCCTTTTTGAAGTATTTCTCGAACGGGCTGATCGGTATATAGCACGATACTATATGCCGAGAAATAATGAGCTAGTTTTCTCGAGGCCATAACGAGGGCTAGGACGAGCTTTTCAAGGGGCATATACCTAGTTTCGGCATCGAGGAGGGTCTTACTTACGTAATAGGCCTTTGCTCCCTGCCGAGCTCCTTGACGAGGACCGTGCTGTCAGCTATATCCTACACGGCCAGATATAAGACGATGACATCGCCGGTGTCGGGCTTCGTCAATAGGGGCGCGCTCCCGAGGTAGTTCGGGAGCTCAGTAAAAGCACTCCGGCATTCGTCGTTCCACTCGAACTTCTTCTGAGCCTTTAGGGCCGTAAAGAAAGGTTTGCACCGGTCTCCGAACTGGGCAATGAATCGATTGAGGGCGGCTGCCATGCCGGCTAGCTTTTGTCTGTCCTTTTTTTTTCCGGGGGTTCTTAAGTTCATCAAGGCAGAGATTTGGTCCGGGTTTTTCTCTATGCCTCGATGGGTTACCATGAACCCTAGGAACTTGCCGGCCCCTACCCCAAAGGCGCACTTAGAAGCATTCGGCTTTAGTCCGTGCCTTCGGATGGTTTCGAATACCTCTCTTAGGTCAGACAGGTGGTCCTCCTCTCGAGTGCTCTTCACCACCATATCATCGATGTAGACCTCCATGGCCCGGCCTATGTTTTTAGAGAAGATCTTGGTGACCATTCTTTGATACGTTGCCCCGACGTTCTTGAGCCCGAAAGGCATCGCTTTGTAGCAGTAATTTCCCCTTGGGGTTATGAAGGCAGTCTTCTCTTGGTCCGCTTCCGACATGGGTATTTGATGATAGCCGGAGCAGGCATCCAGGAAGCTCATTTTGGCAGCTTCGGCCATGGAGTCCACTATTTGATCGATTTTGGGCAAGGGGAAAGGATCTTTAGGACAGGCCCGATTAAGACTTGTGTAGTCGATGCACACGCATAGCTTTACGTTCTTTTTAGGGACTACTACAGTGTTAGAAAGCCATCTGGGGTAATAGATTTCTCTGATGGCCCCGGCCAACAGAAGCTTTTGCACCTCCTCGTTTATGGCATCGGCATGCTCTGGACTGACACGTCGTCCCTTTTGCATCACGGTCTTGGCATCCGGGTTGACGTTCAGTTGGTGACAAGCAAGGTCGGGACTGATACCCGGCATTTCACTCGGGGTCCACGCAAAGTTATCTAGGTACTGGAGCAGGAGCTCAACAAGATCGGTGATCTCGGGCTCGCTTAGTTTCGCGTCCACCATGAAGAAGTTGTCCTCGTCCAATCCTGGGATTTGGATCTTCAGCAGTCCTCCTTCTATATTGTCTTCAGCTTCTGGCCCCATCTTCTTGTCCAGCTCCCTTAGTAGCTTAGGGTCCTCTACCTCAATATTCATGGCACTCTGGACCGGTACCGGCTTTTCGCCGGAGTACACGGCCATGGCATAGCTTCGCGAGACTTTTTGGTTTCTGGAGATGGTCTCTACTCCAGTTATAATCGGGTACTTGACTTTTTGGTGCAGAGTGGAGGAGACGCCTTCTATTTCGTGAAGCCATGCATGCCCTAGTATGATATTGTAGACGGAAGGGACATCCACCACCGTGAACTCCACGCTCATAACCTTGGTTCCCGTTTTAACGGGCAAGGTTATGTCCCCTCTGGGCTGAACGGCCTCAGAGTTGAATCCGTACAGGGGAGGGACGTTGGTTTCTAGGTGCTCTTCTTTTAGCCCTATTTTGTGGAAGAGGTCTCCAAAGAGTATGTTCACCGATGCCTCTTGATTGACCAGGATCCGTCCCACGACACAATGGCCAACTTGGGCAAAGATGACAAGGGCATCACAGTGGGGCAGGTCTACTCCCACTAAGTCGAAGTCGGTGATGGTCAGGTCCAGCTTGGAATCGCGCTTCCCCTTCTTCCAGGGGCTCGGACTTTCGGTGAGGTAGACATGCTGCTTCATCGCGGACTTAAGGGCTTCAGTCCTCTCCGCTCCACTAGGATTGGGTTTCTTTGGTCCATAGTGAATAACCTGACAGGTCATCACCAGTGGGGGAGGTCTGGTTGCCTTTCATCGGCCCCTTCTCGTCCTCGATCAGAGTCCCTTCGTGACCTGATGTATTTATCCATCAGGCCATCTCGGACCCATCCTTCAAGCCTCGCCTTCAGACCATCACATTCGTTGGTATGATGGCCACGACCTCTGTGATAGTCATAAATTTTATCGTCGGGCCCATGGGTCAGTTCGTTTCGGAGTGGGAGAGGCCAGGAGAAGAAAGGCTCGTTCTCTATTTTGCCCAAGAGGTCGATCAGTGGAAGGCGAAAGGTGGTGGAGTAGGCAGTCCCCGGGTCCGAAGGGTTAATCCAACGGGGGTCTTCTTTTCTTCTTTTGGGGGCCGGTTGTGGATTCCTTCCCATTTGGGGCTGTTCTATTCTCTCTGTTATGGGCCGGTTTCTTCGAGGGCTCCTAACAACGGTCCTTTCACAGGGCTGTTCGATGCTGGCGACCGAACGAATTGCCCCGGCAGATCTCATGTCATTCTCAATATCGACATGCTGCTTTATTAGTGACCTGAGCCGGAAAACCGTGCTAGGAGGGGTCGCTATCATTTCGTTGCGGATTCTGCTTCCTACGACCATGTTCTGCCTAAAAGCAGCTATGGCAGTAGAATCGGGACACTCGGCGCACTCCGCATGCTTTTGCCAGAACCTAGTGTCGTAGCTCTCGAGGGTCTCTTTGGGTTGGGCCCTTATTTGGTATAAGTGCTCTGGTTGGGCAACCCTTTCTTTCAAGTTGATGAACTGGTGCGCAAATTCGTATGCTAGGTCATCCCAACAGTCGATGGAGTTGGCGGGCAGGGACTGGAACCATTTACTAGCCAACCTCCCCAGGCTGGCGGGAAAACATCTGCAGATTAGTTGGTTAAGGTGGGACCAGTGGTTCATCTGGTATCAATAGTGTCGGAGATGAGCCTCCGGATCGGAGTCTGCATTGAAGATCTGAAGGATTGGGGCGACGAAGTTTCTGGGGGGGGGGGGTACTGTACTCGATCTCGTCTGAGAACGGGGTGCTGTGGGTGGAGGCTACGATTTTTAATGCTGCCTCGTCGGTGGCATCGTTTTGCCCAGCATGACAGCCTCGCCTTCACGTTCGAGGAGGTTTGTCGGTTCATGCACGACTCGACCCCGGTCGTGAGTCATGATCGTCATCCGGCCAGCGGAGCCACGAGTACACGCTTCACTCGCCGTCATGGCGGGAATTCCCTTCGTGGGAACGCCTCGACTCCTCTCCTCTAGATGGCTCATCAGGAGCATCTAGGGGGGGTCGTCTCGGAGGTCCCAAGCATGACATCACGCTTTTAGCAGGAACTGGCTCCGGTCGTGCCGTACCGCTCGCGACAGGTTCGGTATCCGGTGTCATCCTCGCAGTTATCAATGCTCTTTGTGCTGCTAACGCAATGAGCTCCTTTTTGTAGATCTCGAGCATCATGCGAGCCAGCTCGTCGCTTGACCCGGGTGTTCCGGGTACTGCCATTAGGGGGATTGGTTCCCTAACGGGTGTAGTTCTCAGAGGGGTGTCGAAAGATAGGGTTCTTGGCATTCCAAATACCGGGGTATGTCGGGACGACGGGGTGTCGTACTGGTTATTATCAGACATGTTTTCTCGAGGACGGATTGTCAGAGCTAACGCGTTCTTTACACGTTTTCCACAGACGACGCCAATTGGCGAGCCTATTTTTCTTCCTAGGCTTGGCTTATTCAACAGCACGCGTCGGCTCCGTACGAGGTGGGCAGCTTCGTTGACGGGGTCCTTCTCGTGCCTGCACAAGGAACAAACAGGAGCCCGGGATTGGTACCAGGTTTTCCCTCTCCAACGATCAAGTCAGTATGGTGGCGACTAGAATGGATTATCTAGTTGAAGGGTAAGAGGGATCGTTCCGGTTACGAAGCGTGGTATTAGATTTGACTGGGTGTGTTCTAGCAGCCCGAGTTGTTTCAGCTTTATCTCTCTTCTCCTCTTTTTTCTGTCCCTCTACTAAGTAGTATAAGTGTGGGTATTTATAGTGTGATCCAGAGGTGTAATTAGCCCTTGGATCACTGTACTGTCAAGCACTAATCCGACGACGTTAGGTCATTTATGACTCTGACAAGGGTACAGTCCTTTTCCGGGGTCCACAGTTAATGGCCTGTGATTGGGCCACGTCGATGAAATGTTGAGGGGTCCCCCACGGGAGCAGCATCATTAATTGGGGAAGCGTACTTGATACGCTTCCTAGGCCGGTGTAGTCACACCTCGGCCCCTCGGTGTCCGGGGTGATGTGTCACTCATGGGTGGCAGGGGCCCGGACACACTAATTATGGGACGGTATGGGCCCAGACGAGGGTATGCTAACATTCCCTCGCCAGAATCTTGAAAATTTGGAAAGGCTTGGCTATGTTCATTCAGTCATTTGTATCCATTGTCTAGATAAGAAAGAAAGAGGAAGAAAGTGTTAGAATTTAACAGTGTTTTACGATGGCTTTACTCTTGCATGATAATGACTTATACTGTTTTTCAAATGATTTAAATATGACTTGAACTATTTTTAAAATGACTCGGACTGTTTTTAAAATTACTTAAAATGACTCAGACTGTTTTTAAAATAACTCATACTGTTTTTAAAATGACTCGGACTGTTTTTAAAATAACTCAAACTGTTTTTAAAATTACTTATATTATTTCTAAATTACTCAGACTGTTTTTAAAATAACTCAAACTATTTTTAAAATTACTTATATTGTTTCTAAATTACTCAGACTGTTTTTAAAATGACTGAAAATGACTCAGACTATTTTTAAAATGATTGAAAATGACTAAGACTATTTTTAAAATGACTGAAAACGACTCAGATTATTTTTAAAATGATTTAAAATGACCCAGTCTGTTTTAAAAAGTATTCAAATTATTTTTTAAATTACTCAGACTATTTTTAAAATGATTTAAAATGACTCAGACTGTATTAAAAATGACTTAAAACGACTCAGACTGTTTTTCAAAGAAATTAAAATGACTCAGACTGTTTTTCAAATTACACAAATTGTTTTTAAAATAAGTTAAAACGACTCATACTGTTTTTAAAATTACTCAGACTGTTTTAAAAATGACTTAAAATGACTCAGACTATTTTTAAAATGACTTAAAATGACTCAAATTGTTTTTAAAATTACTCAGACTGTTTTTAAAATGACTTAAAATGACTCATACTGTTTTTAAAATAACTCATACTATTTTTAAAATGATTTAAAACGACTCAGATTGTTTTTAAATGACTTAAAACGACTCGGATTGTTTTTACAATGACTTAAAACGACTCAGAATATTTTTAAAATAACTTAAAACGACTCAGACTGTTTTTAAAGTGACTTAAAATGACTCAGACTATTTTTAAAATGACTCAGAGACTATTTTTAATATGAATTAAGACGACTCGGACTAGGTTTTTTTTTTTGCGTTTTTGGATTTTTGTTGATTTTAGATTTTTTGGAATTTTTTTTCTTATTTTTTACATTTTTATTGGTTAGTTATGGAAAATAGACCAATACTTAATTAATTTCAGTTTAATTGAGCAATCCTTAATTAAGTTCTACATAAGATACCAATCCAAAATTTACCCAAAAATCATCTTTTAATGGATAGGCGCATGCTATATCTAAGATAACTATTTTCTCTCTTCACCCACGATGGCAACACCGACGCCTATATTTGTGCATATTTTCTATCACAATTTTTAGAGTATCTATAATAGTGTTGTTATATTTATTGTTAAATAAAATAGTTAGCTAACAATGTATTTTTCTGTCTTCATTATTTATATTAAATCATGTGTTATCTTTATAGATTTTAAAAAAGTTGTTAAAAATAACAATGTTTTTAATGTTATTAATTGATTATGTGGCAAAATACCATTAATCACAACGTGAACTCTATTTCAAATACTCCTATTTTAGTGGGGGCTTACAAAATGACTAATTAATGAGATTTCAATTAATAATTAATTTTAGAATAAATTAACAAAACATACTATTTTTGAAACTAAATTAACAAAAATATATACCTAAAAATTTCTAATTAACAAAAACATAACCAAAAATTCATATCCTAATTTGTATATTTCATACCCTTATTCCAAAAGTTCATACCATAATTTGTATTTTTTCATACATTTATTTTAAAAGTTCATACCCTTATTCCAAAAGTTCGTACCCTTATTTCAAAAGTTCATACCCTAATTTATATATTTTCATATCCTTATTTCAAAAGTTCATACCCTTATTTCAAAAGTTCATAGCCTAATTCGTAAAGTTCACCTTTATTTTTAAAGTTCATACCGCAATATACAGAATTCATATTGTTATTTACATAATTCATATCCATAATTTTCAACTTTATACACTTAATTCACGAAATTCATACACATATTTTTTAACTTTATACACTAGTTAACAAATTCAATATTTACCCGTCATTCGATCTCGAACTACCACGTCATCGTTGTGGGACTCTCCTTTCACGACCGCATCTCCGTCGGCATTAACCTTGAGTTTTTGACCTCGCTCTACACATTCGTCGTCCACTCCGACGGATGTCTCCATTTCAGTTTTCACCGAATAGAGAGTGAGGAGAGAGAGTGAGGAGAGAGAGAAAAAGATAGAAAATAAAGAGGGAGGAGGAGAGATATCGGAAAAAGGGGGATGAGGAGAGAGAGGGAGGAAAGATAGCGGAATGAGGAGAGATCAGAGAAAGGATGAAGGAGTAGAAGAGAAAAATTGAAGAGATAGAGAAGACGGATGAGAGAGATGGAGGAGGAGAGAGAGATCGAAAAAAGATAGGAAGGAGAAGAGATCGAAAAGAGGGAGAATGATGAGTGAGAGGAGAAGAGAGAGATGAAAGAGATCATGAGCGATGAATGAACTTTTTTGTTTTTTATTAATTATTAATGCAATGTATGTTTTTGATAATTTAATTTTTGAGGGTATATTTTTGTTAATATAATAGGTGTATGATATGTTTATATTAATTCTCTCCTAATTTTAATTAAAATTAGATAATTTTGTTAAGCTAATACACTAATGTGAAAGTTAAATTTAAATTACACATGCGTCATTTATCATGCAATTAAATGATAATATATTAAAGTTAATATTATTAAAATTAACAAAAGTATAGTAAATGCTTTTAATTACTCTTTTGATCAAATTAATAAGAAAACCACCAAAATACTGATAATTTTAAATTTTAACATTTTAGTCGGTGGTACGTAGGTCTGCTATAATTTTGTATCTGTTGTAGGATATTATTGGCCATCTTGGGCCTTACTCTATTGGGCCTCTATTGGGCTTTCCTAGCATATGTAACCCTAGCTTCTATTATATAAAGAAGGTTAGGGGGTATCTTGATGTAACTTCCCTACACTTATCAATGAATAAAAGACGACTCTTTTATCTCTCTATACTTGTATCTCCATATCTCCATATCTAGCTAATATGTAATACAACACGTTATCAGCACCTTGCTCACGGAGAAACCAGGATATACGCTCGTTGAATAGGTTTAAAAAAAAAAAAAAAAAAAAAAAGACGGCTAGGGTTTTGTTCGTTCTTGTTCTGATCAATCGTTGGAGCACTTGGTAATCCGGTACAATTACCGAATCCCCTTATTTTTCAGTTTACTGGAACTTGAACTCATGATATTTAGTGTGCTGCTAAAATATATATATCTAATAGGAGTGATATTACCTTAGAAAATCTCACTGTTTGTATGTATGTGATGTTAAACCTCATAATATATGTTGAGTATGCAATAAACTATTCCCAATAAAACCAATAGGTAAACAGGAATATCTACTGATTGAAAAAAAAAAAAAAATCTACTTATGTGTATACGTGTAAATCATATAATGATGGTTAACATATAAAAATCTACTGATGGTTAACATATAATGATTGAAATTGCATAGGTGTAAATCATCCATGAGAACAAGTTGCATATTTTATTTTTTTAATAAAGAAACCTATAATTGGTCTTGTTAGAGAACAATATTGCATGTCATATTGCTATTTGTTTACAGGGTAAAGTTTAATTGAATTGATTTAAATATACTACCCGTGTACTTACAGCTCTGTCGTGTTTAAAAGATAAAACAGCTCTGTCGTGTTTAAAAGAAAAAAAAAACAATTTCACGTGTAGAAACCTGTAGAACCAGATCTGTTAATTCAAAAATAAAATGAATCAATCTGAAACACTCCAGATTTTCTGGACTCCCTGTGTAATAATGCTGTAACTTAAATAAGTAGTTTACTGAAATTACATGTATGGTCCTGTAGTATATTAATTGTATGCGGATGAGTATATATTTTTGATTCAGTGTAGTAATTACTTACATGTTAATTGAATTAGTTTATATTGCCAAAATAATACTCACTGCCATGTATATATGATACTACATAATATGTCATGTAATATTTATTTACTGCCATATACATATATGTACAACATGTAAATTTGCGAAATCATATATTTTCACATTTAAGTTGGAAAAATTATGAACCTTCCCCAACTAGGCTCACCTATTTGGATACGATGTCTAGGAAAGATATAGGCGGAAGTCGATATCCTAATGAGGTCGGGTTTTAAGTGGCATTCGTGCCCTCCACCCTCACCGTCTTTCCTGGTCGTTTTTCAAGTAGAGCTACCGAAAGGGGTTGACTAAATAATAATTTCCCCGAGTGTGTTTATATAGTGATGTATGTTTCGCCGAATTGGTGTTTCAGTATCGACCCGTCGTTCGATCAATGAGAACCGATTCACATGAGAAGCAAAACTAATGTTTTCGAACCTGTCGTTTCGGAAAAAAGTTTGTGCTTGTGCAAACCATAAACATATAAACCAGTCGTTTTATATGAAAAATAATTCAGAACTCCCAACACAGGTTGGATGCCATCTATGATGAGAAAAATCGCAAAACATACTTGCGAAATGACTGTTTAGACATTGATGTTATTCCGTCACCACATGTTAGTCACCCTGATGTGTGAAAATGTGATGCCCAAATTTTTTTTGGATGCCATCTTTGATGAGTAAACACGAGTTTGTTGTTACACTCAGGATGAATGCTAAGGCGTTGATTTTATTCCGCCGCCACATTTGAGACGTGATGAGTCTATGGTGAACAAATGTCTGAAATTGACATATTGGAGCAATCATTCACCAAAATACTAGCTTGGAAATTGTATTCCATAAGCAGTATCGTGAATTTATATTCACCATGTTCCTTTATCGCCCATCTGTTATTGGATAAGAAAATTACCCCGGTGAGTAGTTTTAATCCTATTGGGTCAATGGCGAATTGTTTGCCTGATATTAATGCTCTTCGTGTACATTTTTTTTCCACGAATCGAGAACCGAGACAAGTGTTATTTGTCTCGAACTGTCGCGATCCCGATGAATCGCCTAGCCAAGCAAGATTTTAGACAATCGTTAAAATCGAAAACCTGTGGCTCCAAGACAGTAATTGAAAGGAACAATATGGCTCGTTGTCACAAAGCAAGAGATAATGCTCAATGAGGCAACTCTATGCTATAAAGACAAAGGTCATGCACGGTTACTCCTTAAATAGTTCAAAACTATTACAAAGGTGCAAAAACCGATGCTAATGTGGTTAAAGCTAACTGAAAGGAAACTCTTGAGACCCCCAGTTTTGTGGCTCAAATGAGTTTGATACCTTTCTTTATTGATTTTGATAAATCATTGAGCCATTTTTCGCTCATCTGGATTATGTTTTTCCATTTGGAATATGATTTTTCCATTTGGACATACTTTTGGATTATGGTTTGCCTGTTTACGAAATTTCTCGAAATAATTTAAAGTGTTTTGAGCAAATTCCTTTGACAAATGTGACCAAACTTTAAATTATGAAATTTTAGGCAATACTTGTGGGGTAGTTGATTTTTTTGGAAATAGTGGGTAACAGTGTACCACATAATTTCACCAACTATATGCCTAAAAGAGTACTCAGTGACAACGATTCTGGACCTGTCGTTCCAAATCGAAATCTTTGGTAAAACCAAATTGATTTGTCAAATATGAGGTCTTATACTCATGTAGGTCCTGCCGTACCTTGTTGAGTTATAAAATATTCGAGAAAACCAGTGTTATCTGGTAATAGCTCATAAAAGAATTGAAATTTCTTTACATAGCCTCCATTCAATACGACCAAAAGCGTATTTTAGAGGAGTTGAAATGTCTTTCAAGTGGTTGCTACCACATTCTTTAAATCATTTAAAGTTACCTTATCATTTCGCCTGTCGTCAAAATGATAAATGATTTAAATGCTAAGACATGATTGTCTGTACTATCATTCGCCTGTCGTCGATTGATAAGAGCATTTTGATATTGTGGCATTGACCGGATGAGATATTCCCGGGTCAAAAGACGATGCTTGATTTATAATCGCATCGCATTTGGATTCTCTCTGAGAATATATTTCGTGATTAATCCGAAATTCAAGCCATTAATGCTAACTTTGAAAGACTAGTATGTGTAAAGATCACGAAATGAACTCGTAGAATTCCTGTAAAGAATTGAAGGAGTTATTGTGGACTTATCCAACCATAAGACGGACCATAAATATAAATGGTTATGGTTGATGCATCGACAATTTGGTCACATTTTAATGTTGTCCACATAAATGCAGCACTTTCCAAACTTTTAGCCCTATCATTAAGTTGATGGCCCATGATCCGGATTATCCTGAAAAGTCTAGCCGACTTGATAATTCCGAAGAGTAATAATCGAAATTTCGATTTGAATTACTTGAGTTTGGAAATTGAAATTGAACATCCTGTCGATTATGTTCAGACCCAAATGGACTCACGGAAAGTTTGATGATGCGACTGCAAATGATTGCACGCATTTCTTGGTCTTGCGCACCAAGATTTATATTTCCGTGTGGGGTTATGCTATTTCGCTGCATTGGTCCGTTATGAGGCCCATAGACACTCAAACACCATATGCGTACCAGCTGGTTACTGGTTATGAGCCAGAAGTCTCATATTAACGCGTGTTTGGAGTGCTTAATTAATATTTTGATTGAGCCGCTATAGCGTTCAAAATATGGACCCCTGAAGGGGACATAAGTCGATTATGAATCTCCTGCCTATCATTTGATAGAGTAACCTTGGCAAGCGATCTCTTTACCGCATGATATGCGAAAGTGACACCGCTAAGACTGTTCTCCCCGTCGTTAGGGGGAGATTTGCACGTTACCGTTGATAAGGAACGACGTGAAGTAACGTGGCATAACCCACTCAGTCTTAGCTTGATCCCAAAACTGCACTTAGTGATAAGTAAGTGCATAGACTCCCTCAAGTCTAACTAAATGCCAGACGCATTTAATGACTTTATGAGATGTCACGAGATCATTTATACCTGCTGCAAAATGCTTGCAAGGATAGACGTCCCTGTCGGACGCCGTGTTCCTGTCGTAACACGTTGCTTTGGCCGAACCCGCCAAGCAAAGGACGCTGTCGTCGGCCGTCAGTCTGTCGTCCTTCCCAAGATATGAGGAAGTTGACCGGTTCTTAATTCGTTCAGCCCCAGAGGTGGTGAACTGAAACTCGTTTGTTGCACGAGATTATAAAGGATCAAGGAGATGTGTGATTTCCTCCTCATCCTAAGAATCTCGAAATATCTGTCGATCATGATATCTTAGACGATATTGAAGCGAAACGAGACTGCCATTGATTACTTGTTCATATATTCGGTGACGACTGATAATATGAACAAATTATGACAGAGAACCATGTACCGTTGCCTGAAGTCAACGTAGAATAGACTGTACTAATGGAAACTTGCAATCCAAGTAGACTCCTTAGCGAAAGTGTGTTCGGACCTGTAGTTCCAACACCACCAATGTTAAACGAGTTCGTTTATTTGGTTATTCGTAAGGAAAAGTGATGAGAATAATGAGATTGTAGAATGCTCGCCTAGTAGCGCAAGGCTTCTCTCACACCTTGGAATTGATTACGAGATGGTTGATTTCTTCGTAATGGACATTATAACAGTCCCCTACTTTACCAGTTTAGTAGTTTCCGAAAAACTGAGTATGCAGCCATGAATGTGGTCACAGTTTTATCTCTATGGGGATTTAGACAAAGCGATATAGATGAAGGTCCCTGTGTGACTTCATAATGCTTAAATCAAGTAGTTTCTGACCACGGAACACGATCTCAATTGACTGAGACGTTCACTATATGGATTAATATAATCCGAGCGGATGTGGTATACCGCCTAAGTGAGTACTTGATTAGCTTGGGATACTTGAACAAGTATTATGCCCTTGCGTGTTTTATTACGCGATCCATTTTTGGATTTGCCTTCGAGATGAAGGATATTGGGAAAACACGGTAGTGACTCAACCTGATGATTGAGTCCCGTAAATATTGAATCTAAGTCCATGATTCAGACTACACCCAGAAGGTGTTATGACGTTTTAGTCATCATGACGCTAAGTCGTCAGATTCTCCCATGATCGTTCGATCACTAGACATTGATATAGACCCAGTCCGTCCCTGATGAGACGATGAAGAGATATTGAACCATAATGTTCATATCTAAGTACAATAAGCGCATCATTGTACTTGGTCTAATGTGCTAGGACGAACATCTCGTCTGTTGTGAATGGTATAGCTCGACACAACATCGCGCTAACACGCTGCCATCGAAATGGCACTAAAGACACATTCCCTTACCTTATGGTAATTTTGGAAGTGGGCTAGTTTATCCCATTTGCGTCATCGAGTGTACCTACCCCCTTCGGTACTCGAATTAACGCAACCCTTTTTCGGTTATACCGATGCCGGTTACTTATCAGACCCGCATAAGGGATATTCCTAACATGGTATGTCTTTACCATTAGGAATAAGGCGACATCTTGGAGGTCTTGGAATGACTCCAAGTGAATCACTCTGATCTATTCGTGCTCTATGAGACGACTAGAGAGTGTATATGGCTTCGAGCTAGTATTAGTCATATTTGAATTACATATGTTCTGTCTCACAATCCAGATAAAACACTTGTCATAGAAGACAACTTGTTGTTATTGATCAAGAGAGACATGACTACATTATGTTATTTAGCATTTCTCGCCGAAATTAATCTTCACAAATGAAGTTTAAGAGCATCCAGTTGAATGCTCGTTCTATTCCACATTAGATTTTCTTGCATCCAGTCGTATGTAAGTAAATGAGGCATCCAGTCGAATGCTCGTACTCTTTCTTGGAATATGAAATCTTTGCACCCAGTCGTGTGCAAGTGAGGGGGAGCATCCAGGTGAATGCTTATTGAACTAATTACTACTTAGTCGAAATCTTCGCACCCTCTCGTGTGCAAGTGAGGGGGAGCATCCAGTCGTATGCTCGTGTACTCTTTTTGTCCTTAGACCAAGGTTTTTTCCCACTGGGTTTTCCTTGGCAAGGTTTTTAGCGAGACACGTTCCCATCTTATCTCACTTAAGATTGCCGAAATTAGGGGGAGTATCCTGTTGTATACTTCTTACCACTGTGTACTCTTTTGTCCTTCGACTAGAGGTTTTTCCCATTGGGTTTACTCTAGCAAGGTTTTGATGAGGCACCTGTTTTGTGGTTGATCCCTACTACTACCATTGTTGCACTCTTTTTTCCTTCGATCAGAGATTTTCCCATTGGGTTTGCTCTGGCAAGGTTTTGATGAGGCACACTGTTTTGTGGTTAGTTACTTACATGATATTTCGGCCTATATCATTCGGCTACACAGTTTCTCCTAGGTACCGGTTTTGTCCCACACTGGGTTTTCCGGCCCTAAGGTTTTTATGTGATTAGCATTGCGAATGAACTCGATTCAGATCGACAACATGAAGACGAAGAAATCAAGACGTCCAAAGGGGGAGTGTTGTAGGATATTATTGGCCATCTTGGGCCTTACTCTATTGGGCCTCTATTGGGCTTTCCTAGCATATGTAACCCTAGCTTCTATTATATAAAGAAGGTTAGGGGGTATCTTGATGTAACTTCCCTACACTTATCAATGAATAAAAGACGACTCTTTTATCTCTCTATACTTGTATCTCCATATCTCCATATCTAGCTAATATGTAATACAACAGTATCAAGTATATTATAATAAGATATTAATTTTTGCAAGTTCAGTAAATTGTAAGATTAATATCACCACATTAGAAAATTCAATTTATTATATCGAAAAATAGTAGCTAAACACAATTAAACATTAACAAAAATATTAAACACACACACACAACTACAAATATATATGTATAAACTTTTTTCTAATTTATGTAATAGTTTTAGTTTTCAATTACGCGATCTCATCAACCTTCAAATTTATATTTAAACATTGATTTAAAACGATATGTATAAAAAGATTTGTGTTTATATATATTTGATTGAAAAATTAAAGAGAAAATTAATAGAAATATATTTGTAATTGATTCTTTATCATAATTGAACCAATTAAAATACGACACATGGAACGTAAGTAGGAAAAAAATTGTGCATAATTCTTTATCATGATTGTCCATTCCGTAATATGTCAATAATGTATAACCATGCATGGACAAAAAATTGCACAAAATAGCATTTAAATTGTTGTTTTACGAAACATGTATGTACTAAATATCAAACAAGAAAACCCAAATCCGTGTTTCTAATTATTAATTAAGTTCATAGCATCTTAGTAAACACGAATCCTCATTAATATTATGTGGTTTTTGTTAGACAAGGAATATTATGCTGGTGAAACAAACATGACTGAAGAAAATAACCAAGTCAACATGCTCTCTCTTTCTATATGCTAGTAAAAAATTAGATAATATAAATACTTGTATTTTTTGTTTAAATACAAAATAATTTGTCTATCGGTATCCAAAAGTACCGGAACCGTAGCCATGCCAACTTGGTCAAAGTAGAAAAAACTCTACGGTACATTCAGGGGGAAGCTAAGTGGGGACGATCGGGTGTCACGGTACCCTCCATAATTTTAGAAATCCGAAGTGACGTAATTTTTTTTTAGTACAATTTCTTTTTAGGTGTAGATTTGGCACCCCCATAAAAATATGTTACTTGTACATATATTTTGGCACCCACCATTTACACATCCTGGCTTCGCCCCTGGGTACATCAGTTGCACTTAAATGAAATCCCGTTGAGTTCTCTTTAGTATTAGTTCAAAGGCAACAATTAAAACAAAACAGAAAAATGCACTCAAGTATAATATTCAAATAATAAACATCATTTGATTGAAAAGAAGAGAGATCCCAGCTCGTAGCGAAATCCATAGAGCCAAACATGAAAAACATCAATAACGTCCTCTTCAAAATAAAATAAAAAATAATACACTAAATAAAAATGTGCCACTTGCCGAAGAAGATTGGCATCGCTACCGGTCTAAAGTCCCAAAGCAGCAGCTAATGTTTTCATCTCATAGAAATCTTTTGGCATGAGACTACCTTTCGGTAACAACCTATGCATCAACTTGACAATTGCATCACAGCCAGCTTCCGATAAGTTATGATCCGACTTAAGATTCATTATTTTAGTTACAACAGATAACACAGTGAGACCACAACCAGGGTACAGTGGAGTGTTCTTCATTTTATCATAAAATCTTTGTGCATTAGTATTCGGTGGTTTTTGATCACATGTTGGAGTTTCGGACGTAAGACCAGATGCATCCATCACCATTGTACTCTGAAAGGATCATGTGCAAAAATGAAATAACATAAATCACATAAACTATATACAGGCACATTGACTCCTGAGAAGATGAAATGACAAAAAAAGATGCATAAAAAATTATTTCTTCTTATATACTACTAGTACAAATCTAAGAAAACAATTGTCTAAATATTGCCACAAAAGACTTGAAACAAAACAAGGATGAAACATAATTTTGTTTAAAATTTTGCATATTGATTAATTTTTTTATGATGAATCTGACAAATCAACGGCTCACGTTAATAGAACAGAAATTTGAGAAGTTAAAACAGCATTATTACGAATAATTGCAGATCAGTACATCATTAGGAAATAGCTTAACTCTAACAAAATGAAGACAGACTTATAATCTATCATATAAAAAATTGTCTGCATTGTGCAGTATCATTTGTTTCTAAATTCTGCATATTAATTAACTATTATCAACTTAAATATGAATCTAACAAATCAACTGCTCAATCAATGCTCACGTTATTTAGAACAAAAATTTGACAAAATAAAACAACATTGACTTAGAGATCTGCACATCAGTACATAATTAAGAATTCTACATTCATTAGTTCAATAAGATGATAACTTCTAAGAGATTAAGATAACAGACAGCGGCTAAAAGCATGGAATTTCACGAGGCAGACGAAAATCACAAGGGATGTTTGCTGCCTTGCCTATTGGCTATTGGCAAGGTTCCCGTATATTCTTATAAAAATATTAATTCAAAATAATTTATAAAAAAAAAATTATTCATTAAATAAAACATAAACATTTTCCAACTATAGGCTTTAGATTCATTAACAGTTTTTCAAATCATAAAAAAATTATTTTCCAATTCATAAAATAAAATAGTTGTTAAAATTATTTTGCCTTATGTAATATCATTTTCAGTCAATCATTGTATTTTTATGGAAATAAATATTGTAATTTTCTAGTCTTTAATATACATTAAACAAATAATATAGAGTTGTTCTCAACCTCTTTTCCAATAAATGTTTTGTAGCCCGTCAATATTTTTCAAACGGGAAGGAAATGATATTGAATTATTGAGTATCATGTATACAGTGAAAGATATAGTATTTTACAAACACCATTCAAATTGTATTTTAGCAAATTTCATGTGAAATTTTCAAATAATCTTTAGTTTATCACTGTAGATCGATCTCCTCTATCTCATAAATTATGAACTTAGTCATAGTTTTATAGTCAAAAAATATAAAAGAAATTAAAGGGTTAGTTAGCATGAAATAAATTATGAACTTAGGCATAGTTTTATAGTCAACAAATACTATTAAATAAATTAAAGGGTTAGTTAGCATGAAAAAGAAACCCTAGAATCTTAAAACGTGAAGATAAAGAAACCCCTTTCTGATGACATGTCAGATATTGATCTATTCTTATATATATAGACTAAGTATTTCCAATAAAAGTGAGAGAGAGGAAAAAGAGTACGTACAGACCTCAAATTAGTGTGAGATGAAAAGGAAGTGTGTTGACACACAATTTAATGATATATCTGTTTATGAGTTGATTAATAAGGATGAAATTAAGTAAGGAAATCCTAATGGAGTTGAATACTAGAAGATTGCTATCAAATCCTAACAATGTTTATCCATGTTTTTTGAAAGTATTGAAACTAGATAATGCTATTAAATTTACTATATTTTTAAAATAATTTGAATTTTATTGTATGTTTATAAAAATAAAATAAAATAAGTTTAGCTTTTTAAAATAAATTTTTTTGTTAGATTTTTTAGCCTTTTGCTTTTAAAAATGCTCATGTGTTTGATATCTCGGTTTTTTTTTTACCTTTTAAAAACCTAAATTTTGAAGGAACATAACTACAAAGTTTAAAAGCAAAAAAAACCCACACATTTTGAAGATTTTGGTGGGTTTCTCGTACCATTTCCAGAATTTAAATGAATATTGATCTTATCTCATCAAAACTTTTATTCGTATATTTGACGTGTTACTTTCTCGTTTCGACATGATATTTTAAAATTTTATCAAAATAAATGTCTTATAAGTCAATTTTGATTGAAAAAGCAAAATTATATTAGTTAATGTCAAATATCAATATGTGGAAAGTTAACATGTTTAAATTTTTGTGAAACATGCTTTTTTCCTACTTCTTTTTAACCGAAAAAGTTGATGCCAAACTAACAGTTAATAAAAAGAAGATTCCCTCGAAATCGGAAGAAACTCACCGACATATGTTGGACAACAAAATTTGATAGATCAAACTTGTTAAGAAAGTTATATAACAATGCATAGGATTAAATGTATTTGCATCATGGTTGTCAAAATAGCTCGATGACTAGTAAACGATTTTACGGTTTCATATTCCTAAACCTTGTTAAAAATAGTAAATATTAACTTTAAACCATAAGAAATACTCATTTGCGTTTTACAATGTATGCTAATGAAAAATATTTGTTCATTTTAGCATATGGAGCAAATTATTAAAATAATAATTATTGAATATAATGGTAGGATGAGTACCATTTATAACTTCTATGTGAAAAGTAGAATCTACAATTTTACGATTCCGATTATACGGACCTTAAACCAATCCTAGGTAGAAAAGCCATTTTAAGAGCCTTGCTTTGGATTACAAAATTGAAAAAAAAAATATGGTGTCAATGATGGAATTTTAACTCTAAAATGCCGTTTTCAATTAAAAACTTAAACGTCTGATGACTACTCAAATAAAAATTAAGTTCTAAAAAATAGTATAACAAACGACAAAATTTGGATTTATTAAGGTAAATCCACATCCACAAATTAATAAGCAACAACCACGGCGCATTCCACCAACACGTTACATAATGAGCAAGCACTTGTAGAGAGTTTCATGGAAAATGTTGTTAATAATGGATGTCTATCGTCTTAACCCACGGTTCTTAATTAGAGAAGTTAGGCTTTCATGATGAGCATCAACGATTTTTTATTGGTAAAACTTTTAGGGTGTGTTTGAAAGCCGAAAAATGATTCAGGAAAAGAAAAGAAAAGAAAATGAAATCATTTTCTAGAGAAGTCATTTTCCAAACCTATGTTTGGCATGTCCAAGAAAATTTCAAGAGAAAGAAAATAAATTCTTAGGAAAGTAGTTTCCTTTGTTTAGCATTCGGGGAAAAGTAGTGTTCAAGAAAATAAAACTAATACATAATAAATATACAAATTGCCTAATAAAATCCCAAATTGACAACAATCATGAATAATAGGTTACGGATTATAAATAAAAAGCAATTAAATCTATAAAAGTCTACCTTTTCATATAACTTGTATTTTTTTTCTCTTTTGTAATCACTTTTTGGTTTGGTGAGAGAGAGAATAGATGATATATTGAGAGGTGTAAAGAAAAAAAAGAATAATAACATTACAACTCATCAAAATTTTACCACATCAACTGTCTCTGCAAAAAAGGTGTAGTTTTTATTCTGTTCTTATATCATTACTCAAATCTTTAAGGATGGTTAATGAGTTAGTCCGTTCTTCGACTAATTAAACTCTAATATTTATGCACTATAAAAATCTGAATCCAAACCGAAGCAATTGAAGCAAAGTGGGTTGTCCAACGCTTTACAAATAAAAACAAAGTGTGCACTACCATAGTTGATCCCTATTGGCTGTCAAAGTGAGGATACTTCCAAATTCAAGAATATATGTAGCGTCCGTTTGACATCAACTTTTTCGATTAAAAAACTACTTTCAAAAAGCAGTAGAAAAAAATATTTCTTTAAAAACATGTAATGGGTGTTTGTCAAAAACTTTAAAAAGGTAACTTTCGTCATATTGATGTTTGGAATTAAATAATATACTTTTGCTTTTTCAATCAAAATTGACTTAAAAGATATATTTTTTTAATAAAATTTTAAAATATCATGTCGAAACGAGTAAATAACACGCCAAGCATACGAATAAAATTTTAGTTGATATAAGATCAGTATTTATTTAAATTCTGAAAATAGTGGCGAGAAAACTATCAAATCTCCAAAATGTGTGGCATTTTAGCTTTTCTAGTTATATTCCTCCAAAATCAAGATTTTTAAAAGCTAAAAAAAACAATGATATCAAACGCATGTGACTTTTTAAAAGAAAAAAAGGTTAAAAACCAAACAAAAAAAAGTTGATGCCAAACATGCACATACTATCAAAATAAACAAAGCAATTAGCAATTATGCAATATGTGTAATACATATTCAGTATACACGCAGTCGACATTAAAAATATGGAAGAAAGAGAAGATCGGGAAAAAACATGACACCAATTTGTTTTTACTTGATACTATGACATCGAGTTACAATTATGTCTTTTGTGTTGTGTTTTTTTTTTAAATCAGCAACGAAAAGCATAGCATATAAGAAATTGGTAACTAATAGACAATGACTGTCATAAAGAAAACATGCAAGGTAACAATATGCTCGGACCTACAAACATTTACCAAGAACTCAACCTGGTAATAAATAAAACAGACAATCTAATTTGTATCATGTCTAAACTAGTCTCATCAAGTAAAGGACACTATCAGCTCAAGCTCTCTCAAACAGAGTTTATCTAACAAAAACTCGCACCGGAGTTGACCAACCATCAGGCTCATGAAGATTCATGTATCAACCTCTGTAGCATATATAACCCATAATTAGTCATCCCCGTCTACGATATTCCATTAGAATGGAGCCGTGTCCACACTTTTCAAGCCTATCAAACAGCCCTAACTCTTTAATAGGGATTCATCCAACAAGATTTCTTGCCAAAAATCAAGAAACTATTTGACCAACTAAAAGTCTCATGAAAGATGCATGCCTCAACCTTCATAACATAACTGAAAGGTGGTCTAGCAGTCCCTCTTATACGAGCAAGAAAAAAGCATATAAGACCATGTACATGCTAACCAAGCCTATAGAAACTCGAGTCCTCTAAACTAGGTGCCACCCAAACAGGACATATGCTAAATATCGATCACTAACCACGAGCCTCTTGAAATAACCAAGTTTAAGCCTCTGTATCATAACTCATAATCACTCTCGTATCTAACAAAATCCATTAAAGTAAACCCAGTTCACGCTAAATTAAGCCTATGTAAAGTGACCAGGTTTATTCCCAGTATATAAGATCGTATGAATGCACATAACTAAAAAAGACTACCATACTGGTTCATCGACCCATCACCTATAAAATAGAAAGCTAAACTAGGCTAAACTAATCCAACAATCCACAAATCAGACATCCATATCCAAATGATCTAATAAGCTCCAACATGTAGAACCAGTCCGCGCTAAACCGAGCATATGGATAGCGACTAGGTCTCTCCTATATAGTAATTGTATGAACGCTCATGACTAAAAGAGATCGCCATATAAGTATCAACCCAATAATTATTCCCAAACAAGCCTTAACTAATTAGACCATCTAATACCCATATTCCAAATGACCATAAACAAGAATAAACCTGCTTAAAAGTCTAATAAATCAAACAAGCTCACCGTAGTGGATGAGTACCCAATAACATGTAGCGGCTACCAAATGGTGTGTGGTGGCACTGCCATACTAAGAAACCAAACCAAACACCCGTAAAACCTTCCGTCTAGTTTCCCAAGCCCAACACGGCGAGGAGGTGAGGCCCACACTTCGTGAAAGCAGTCAAGAAATAGATCTGAACCTGCTGTGAGCAACATGACTCCACACATGTGCGGTATAAACGGAAAAACAAGGTAACGACGAGGCCTATGAAATAATCCATATGACTATTGTGAACAAACCCCGCCGTACTCAATGAGAAGAGGCTAGGCAGATGACGGTGGAGAAGGGAAAAAATGAGGATATCCGTCGAGGGAGGGGGAGGACATATCTGGATGAGAGGGAAATGGGATGCCAGATCTGGACGACGCCAGATCTAGAAGAGTGATGAGAGATGGGCAGTATAAGGAGGAGAGGATAGGTGGGGGAGTGGAGGTGGGCAACGATTCTGGATGAGAGATGGGTGTAGAGGGAGGATGAGATGCGTGGATCAGTTTGGCCTCCAATAGGTACACAGCTAATAGAAGTGAGGCGGAGGGCGTTGAGCAGAGGAGATTATAGGTGGTCCGTACGGGTGAGGCCTGGGGGCAGAGGGCTGGAGCTCCTCCACCCCGAGGCAGTGGCGGCGTTGGGTTTCTCTCTTTTCTCTCTCTGTTTGAACTAGAATCTTGTTTTTTTTTTGTTCGTATTGTTAAATTTCTGATTATAACTTGTTAATTAACTCCCACTCTTTGTTTCGAGTTAGACAAATTAGGATCAAATAGTCGTCCTTGTTCCCGACATAGCTTCTTTGGTTTGCATCATGTATTCTTAACTTACTAAAAAAAGTGCATTCATTTTTTTCCGAAAGATATTTATCAAAACGATATCAATATAATCGCGCTTATTACAATCTTAAGTTGTGCAAGAGAACAACCACAAACTAATTAATTGTTGGAAAACTTAGCTTTACATGGGTGTTCCAAAAGTGCTCAATTACCGACTTTTAAGCGAAAATAATAAGTGGCACTAGCTTTTATACCGTTCTCAATTTATTTGAAAAGGTTGTGCGACAAGTTTCGTAACGATATATACACTTGACATAAACGATGAGTCGGTGTGAATGTAAATTGGCTTTAAAGATGGTGCAAAAGTTGTTGCAAGTTAGTTGGAGAATTAGGAATACATAGAGTTTTTAATCACACATTGACCAAATTTATGGTTGCGGTCTGCTTAGAGCGTATAAAAGGCAGTCTAACCCCCCACACATCAACATAAGGGAATTACTATGGAATAGTGAGGCTATATGACTGGTTCACAACCCGTTAGCATAAAAAAATATCAAATGCATAAAAAAAATAATTAAATTTTGATTAATATTTAAGTTTAAGTTAGGTCTCCATAAGGTTCTATATTTTTATTTGGGTTTTGTGTTGTACAATTTGTTTTTAATTTATGAAATTCTAATTTGTTGAAAATAGAAAAATAAATTAGTTATTGAAAAATATTATTTAACCATCCATTTTTTAATCTAACGGTGGTTTAGCTGACTGTTCCATAAACAGTCAAATAAAGCGACTGTTCCAAAGAGGCACTCTCAACATAACATTCACATCTCACTTGCATACATATCATATTAGAGACAGAATCGCACCACCAACATCTCGACATGTGGTTCGGTGTCGTTTCCATACGAGTCACTCTGTGACAGACGTTGTACCTTGTAAACGAAGTCTCCTACAAGAAAAGTGGTTGGGAAAATATCGTTTAAGGGAAATTGCTTGAAGTTATCTCGTCTTTTTTTTTTTATTTTCATTTCAGTCCTATTTAATTACTGCTATTACATTATAGTATTGTTTACATTCTGCAATTTAATTTTCAGTATTGTTTACATTTCTATATTTATTTTTCAGTCATTCCTATTCTGTAATTTCATTTCGAGTACTGTATTTTTATTTATTTACATAAGCATTCCAACAGTTTAGTAATTATACTATTCTGTCTGACAGTTTCGGTTAATTACAATTTAGTCCAGCAGTTTAATAATATATATTGAATATGTCTGGAATTTTAATTATTTCAATTTATATTCTATACGAGTCGGAATTTGTAATAGAGTCATATTACTTTCAGTGAAATAAAACTGTTTATTTCCTTTTAGCCCTTGTTCTTTTATTTATTGCTTTTCGATATAATAAAAACCAACATTAATCACTGGTTACAAACTCACTTAACTCGAGCTAACCGATCTTGAGTTTGAGCAACTATGTCTTGATTCATCTTTATACCATCATCTTTCACCATTTTGTACCATCGACTATTGTAACGTTTTTTTAATTACATTTTCGGTTATAAAATGGATGGAAAATAGTATTTGTACAACACAGGCCAATTTTGAAGTTGATTCACTATCACGTCTTTAACAACAACGTATGTATTTACCGAAATTCAACATTTCTATCAAAAAATATTTACGTAGAAACATATGAACAAGAAACACATATAATTAATTAAAGTAATTATACCAAATGAAATTAATTATTCTCATTACATAAAAAAGAACTAACATATATGAATATTTGTAGATTAAAATCACATAAAACTATAGTGACTATAGTTAATAACTAGATAGAGAAGATGTCAATGACTTGATTAAACAAATGTCAACTCTGTCCTTTGTCCCATCAAAATCATCTCCCTTAATGACTCCATCCACCTAACTTATCATCTATAAACAACTATATACATCATTCTATTATAAACAAGTCCATCCAATTGGGTGAGCTTGTCAAATATTATACATTCATTTACAAGAAAATTGTTGTTTTAATCGATAAGGTGGGTTTTTATTGTGAACGCAACCTTTTCATAAAAAAATGTAGTTTTATTCAGGGGTGTTTTTTTTTTAACTTTTGGCTTTTGTCCTTTCATAAAATATGCGTCTTTTTTCTTCAAAATGTCACGTTTTTCATATTAAAAAATGGCTTTTCTCGCTAAAATGGTACTTTTTCATGTGTATGGAGTTCATATTAAAAGTGTAAATAGTTAGGGACACGAGCATATAGTTTACTCTAAAGTGAATTTAGTTGAGTTGAAATTGTACAAAGTTCATTTGAAAGTGTATAAAGCTTGATACAAGAGAATATAGTTTAATAAAAAAATATATATTAAAGTTTAAATCATATACTAGTTCAATTAAAAGGGTATATATATATATATATATATATACACACACACTTAAGCATAATGTGCATATTAAACCGTTTAAAATGTATATAATTTAGTTTAAAGTGCTTGTTGGCCAGCTTTAGTATACTGTACATTTATTTAAGTTTAACCTGTATCTAGATCGTATGAACGTGCCAGTAGTTTAGTAAAAAAAAAGTTACAACTCCAGCTGCATCAGACTCTTGAATCTTGTTTCGGGTGGAAACTCTTTTACCATTTTGAGTTTACGGATCTATGTAGTGACTAAACATCAAAATAATACAATTCTTCAAGCCAATTACGTTTGAAGTTTACTTTTTTTTTTTTTTTTGTTAATTTTCACCAATTTTTTACCAAACACGCAAAAAAGTTAATTTTGTTAAACTTCAAATTCAATTTTAAAAACATTGAAATATGAATAATAAAAGCTTAATTTAACTTCTTACACATGGGTTTTATATAACTCACATTTTGGCAAGGTTATATATATCTGTAAATATTTTTTACCCAACTCCATTCAAATTAGTACATCTGAATGTACTAAAAAATCAGTACATCTGAACATGTAAAAGTATAAAATAAAATAAAATAAAAATAAAAAACTTCACAAGATCTAAAACAAACTTACACACACAGACCAATTTCATAAAGCATCATTAGTTATAAAGTCTTCATGACAAAACATGAAGTTAAAACAATGTACATACCTTGAAAGGAAAATGTGAAACAGTAAACTAAATTTCATAAGGTAATTCCACACAACTCATAACTTAATACCAGAAAATCTGCATTAGTTATGACTATGTCATGTCATCTAAAACATAAACATTGAAAACAATTACCTGACAAAAAAAAAACCGTTCCTCATTCCGCCCGATAAGTTAACAAACATATAAGACGAAAAATCCACAACTAACCCTAATTTCTCCGATTGCCTCATTCTCAAACATCAACAACGTGATTTCGGAACAAATACGTCACCTAAACTAGAATTATTTATAGGCACACAGTTTATAAGCGGTGCACGATAGATGCGGGTCAAATCGACGATCGTGAGGTTCGGACAAATTAGTGGCTTGACTTAAAGAGGGATTCAACTTATCAACGGCATGTTGAAAAAAGAAGTTTCACAGAGTGTTACTCATTGACATTTTTTTAAGTTTAGAAATCCTCTAATTATTTTTTCATTTTACTACACCACCAAATACTTAAAATAAATGTACTCCTTTGAAATCTACATATTATGTTATATAGACAAATTTCATTTAAAATTAAATAAAAAAATATCAAAAATATCAAATAAAAAACTACCAAAAATAGATATTTAAAAAAATAAAAAAAATTAATTAAAAAAGAAAAGTGTCTCAAAATGAAAAGATATTAACATGTCTGCGCCGTTCATGTACATTTTACGGCTTTAGAGAAACACAAACAAAAAAGACAAATCGAATCTTTCTTTTTTCCATTTGATACTTTTTTAAATTTATTTATTTATTTATTTCATTATCTCTCTTTTTCTCTGAATAAAAATACCAAAAGTCTCTTTTTTCCATTCATCTCTCAGCCGCCAACAAAGGTCAATCCCCCTTTCACCTCCCTCAGGTTCATTTTTTATTTATTCTCTTTTTTTTATTATTACTATTTTTCTGCATTTTTTTTTGGAGTTAAATCTATGTATCCTTTCTGGGTTTTATACTGTTGTTAATATTTTATTGTTGGGATTAGTTTTTTTTATCTTTAATGCACTTTTTATTCAATTTTGATGTGATTTTGGGTTTTTGTAATATTTAGTGTCAATTTGGCTATTTAGTTTGTTTATTCTATTAAAAAATGAACCTTTTTTTTTGGGAGTTAAATCTCTAATCCTTTGTGGGTTATATTGTGTTGGTAATTTTATATTGTAGGAATTAGTTTTTATGAGATTTGATGCACCTTTTGTCCAATTTTGACGTGATTTTGGGTTTTTGTAATATTTAGTGTCAATTTGGCTATTTAGTTCATATATTTTGTTAAAAAAGATACCTTTTTTAGATTTATTAAATTTGGGCAAAAGTCTTGTGCATTTCTGGCTATGTATTTATTGTGGGTTTTTAATTTAATCTTGTGGGTATGATTTTTTGTTGTGATTTGATGCCTTTTTAATTTATTTGACATGTTTTTTTTTATTAATATTAGCTTGAATTTCATATCAAAAAGTTTTGATTTGGCTTTTTTGCTTTATATTTTGTTGAATTGGGCATTCCATCATCTTGCCTTTTCCATTATTTTGGAGTAAAGTCCTGTAAAAAATTCTTATATGATTGCTTGATTTTTGTTTTTGTATTATCGAGTTTTCATTCACCTATTTGGTTCGTTTATTTTGTTGAATTGGGCATTTCATAGTCTCCCATTTCTTAATATGTTGACTTACAAAAAAGATAAGGTAGTCCAGAATTTCATAAAATTTGGGCAAAGGCATGTGCTTTTCCAGTTTTCTGTCTATCCTTATAATTGGCCATGTATAAATTGACAATATTCGACACTAATGACACGAGAAATCTCTGCAATTTCACTACCAAATTGTTGTGTCCAGATTTTGCAATTTACCTATTTCAAATAATTAATAGCTTCTCTTTTTTGCTAACTAGTCTAGCTTACTTAAGATTCCCATTCATATGTGGGTTTTTAATCCATGTCGCGATGATTAAGAAAGTGCAGATTTTTATAGGGTGGTCACACTAATGGTCCCGTTGGACCAAGATTTTTATTTGGTCCTAACAAGTTTCAGTTAAATTTGTAATAGGAGTAGTAGTCTCCAAATTATAAGAAACAAATGAACATGGTCTGGGAAGTATGATGAATATTGCTCTATTAACCTGCTTTAGAAAAGTTAAGTAGGGATGATGTATACTACTTTTCAGAATGTTATGTTGGTTTGTTTGATGATATTGTTGTTGACTTTTTCTTGTATAATACTTGAAGAATTGGTTTCAATGTTCTAAAAGGCGCAAGGCGGGTTGTAGGCGGAAATAGGTCGCCTAGTGCCTAATCCCACCTACTTCGGCTTAATCACTGCCTAATCGCTTAATCCCCGCCTAGCTCACTAGGCTTCTAGGCTCCGCTTACTGCCTAATTTCCGCCCAAGCTCGCTTTTAGAACACTAGTTTTTATTAACTACTTTCTTTTGATAATATTGTATCAACAATATATAGATTGAGAGTACTGGATATGGACTACATAGGAATTGTTTGGCATGCAACTAAGAATAAATTTGGGCACATTTCAAAATAAACCTTTTTTTCTTCTGCCCTAACAAATGCACTGCTACTTACAAGCGAGTTGGAAAGGTGCAAGTGCAACCAAAGCGTGGGCGCACATATTTTAAAACAAACATTCCGAAATCATGATTATTGGGTAATGGGTACTTAAAACTTAAATAGCCACTATCGAGATAACTTGAAGGGATATATTTATTTTTATATAACCTTAGAGAGCTCGAATGCATCAGTTGGCCACAAGCCTACAACTCTCGTATTACCTTTTATTACCTTTCCTAATTGGCATGATATGTCCCATTTCGTCCAGTTAGAACTTTATCGTAGCTTTAAAGGATTTTTTGTCTTGGAATATTTGGATCTTTGGGCTATAACGTGGCCTGTAAGTTCTCCTTTCATGTTGTAACTTTTTCATTGAGAGACCAGACCCTGTGATTGATGGGGAGGATCACCAAATAATAGAATATGCATAGAAAAGTACCTTAACTCTTAAAAGAAGTGCAAGAGCCTTAAGGACAAAGTCAGGGGTGCTTAATAGTATAGCAGAATAAGTTCTTTCTTTTTTTTTTGGCTCGTTCTACAAAGTTACAATATTCAGTTTTTGTTGATATGCAGGGCATTGATTCATAGTCAAATGGAGAACCATTTAGGAATGTGAAAAAATTGAGTCATTGGCTGAAAGACAGGTGACTGATGCACTCTTAATTATACGTCAAAGATATGAATATGCGCCCTGCTCTATATACTCACCGAGCGAATGGAAATCATGTAAACGATATGGGTATGGCCAGAACGGTCTCCTCATCTGTACCAAAATTTCCCACATCTTTAGAGGAAAATTATCCCAAGTTGCCAGAGCCTTTTCAAAGTTCACCCGAAGTGGAACCTATGAGAATTCCCGATACCGTTTCTCCTAGACCAATCCCGGTGGGTTCTAGAAGTGGCAAAGTTGGAAACATGTTCTCTCACTCAAATTCTCAGTTTGTCTCTCTCTCATCGAGCGGGCAAGAATCTACTTCGACACACATAATGAGTAGTATTAAGGAAAACAGTGATATAATGTGGGGTGCAGATTCTCTACAGGAGTTTTTAGATTTTCCGGATAGTATTCCTGTTGAAAACAGTGGTCAGATACAAAACAACGGTGGCATTTTATTTCCCCAAGAAAATATTAAGGATTGGCAAGTATGGGAGGATCAGTTGATCGGTGTTGATGCTCTAGAGCCTAACTGGAGTGACCTTCTTGGTGATGTCAACGTTCTAGATCATAAATCTATGGTAAGTCCCTAAACTTTTGTTGTGTTTATGTAACTTTATTTTAAAGACGTGTGTGTGGCTGCCATATCTTAGTGCTTTGCATTTAAAGGAAAGGTTAACTTTATTCTTAACTTTACCTTGCGTCTAGGCTTGCCCTCAGTTTTTTTTAGTGTAGAAGGCCTAATTTCCAGATGACAGAGATATTGAGCTTGATGATCTACCTATCCAGATAGATAATACAGTTAAAGTTGTTTATTTGGTTTAGTCTTCCTATTAGTTTATTTGTTTGTCCCCTTCTTGATTTTTGGAGTATCTACATACATGCATACATAAGTGAAATTTTACCGTTAAGAATTGGCGGGGCTAATTTATGCCAATGTGTAAACACGAAGTAAGGATTTCGCTGAGTTGATTTTAGAACTATCAACTATGGATATATTTATAGTTTTGAACTCAGTGAACTCTTGATTACATCTATAGTTTTCAATTCGATGTTTAAAGAAGAAGAGATCGTTTACAACATTCTGCTTATACTGATTTGAGATACATGAAACACAGAAAAAAATTATCTGAAAACTAGTAAAATGCTCCAATGTGGAAGATTCCTCTGAAAAGAGCACCCATTTAATTCAGTTAAAATTGGTATATACATATAAGTGACGCTATAAGCACCTTCGAGATGTAGTTAATAAAGCTCTGGGTGAAAGAAGGCGTTCGGTGCTGATTCAGCAGGATGATTATATCGGGCGCAGGAGAAAATTTCTAATCAACAAATATGTATTTTGGTCCTAATGAGTAGATAAACGATAAATTTACCGTATGTTCTCAATGGGATAGTAAATTAATCTGTTTCAGAACTTAAAGAACTTGTGAGATTCTTGAGAGCCGACCCAAATAAAAGAAAACGGGAACGGTCCATTTTAAATAGGCTTTGAGCTAGAGGTTGTTTTGATGAATAAAAGGGGATAATGCTAAAGTAATTAGTGATGATAAATCGTCCAGTGAGGTTGTTTGGAACCCTTTTCGAGATACTAAAATCAAGAGGAGAAGAGATACTATATGTCTGGAAATATGAATATCAGTTTTAGATTCCATGTTTGGAGATAATCTTGATCTATGATATGCACTTTCATTTGTTAAGAAGTTATTCTATTCATTGAGAATCTAAATAAAATTATAGTCTATGGTTGTTTCTACCTTCTTCTAAATTGTAGTTTAGGTCTTCACTTACAAGCTAGTTTAAGTGTTGTGCTCTGTAATGGTTGTTGTGCTCTGTAATGGTGGTATTGGTGTTCTCATATTTTCATGCAAGTTTAATGCTTTTGTTCTCATATTTACAAGCTAGTTTAAATTGGAGTTACCATAGTTGAGAAATTACCTCATGTTTTTTTACTTGAACTCTCATACCCACCTCTCTCTTAATATTATACTGGGTCATTTTAGTACTCTTAAAAGGAATTATTAAATATTTTTTCGATAGTTTTCTTAGGTTGCATTAGTAATCCATTGTTGATAGAGGCATATCCACATTTAACTTATTTGTTGTCACCAAAATGAAACACTTAAGTCATTTTCACAATAAAGACTGAAGGAAAGAGGCAAAAATAAACATCAATTATGATAAAAGCTAGCTTACAGAATTTCTTGCGAAACGCTCCAATACAGCTTTTGATTAGTAGTTTTTTTTTTTGCCTAACAGGCCCGCCTTTTTTGGTTGCAGCTTATTTGATTTTTGCCTTAAAATTTGGATGATATCTGGCGGACTACATTAGTATTTGAATGTACTGTTTTTTGGCATGAATTAGCTAGAAACTTTAAGGGAATCGAACTTTATTTCCAGAATCTCAAAGTAAGCCAGCTTATTTGCTTGCAATCTGTGACAAAACAAGCCTTATTATGCTAGACTGAAACTGAACAATCATAGTTATGAATTAGGTTTGCTCTTGTACCAACTTTTTGGTAACATCAGTATACCGGTAAAAAACTCTTTTGAGTCGGAAAATTTTTCTTCTCTTTTCCTTATTTACCTTTTTCCATTTATCTTCACGACTCTTACACTATGTTTAGCACAAGGAATTTCCATAAGTACTGTTGTGAATAATCCTTGTGCCAAACATAGTGTTATTATACTTAAAACTAGGAAATGTTTTATCAGGTGATGGAACCCTCTGCAGATGTTCTGACACAGCAACCAGAGGTTCAATTTGTACAATGTGGAGATGTTAGAGGGTCTGGGAGCTCATCGGGTAACACAAATCAGGGGAAGGCTCGTATGCGTTGGACACCTGAACTTCATGAGGCTTTTGTAGATGCTGTCAATAAGCTTGGTGGCAGTGAAAGTATTTGTTTCTCTCACTAGATCTTATCTTATGATTTTTTGTGAAGATTAAGTAACATATTTCAGACTATATTTTCGTTTATTTACAAGAAAAAAACCTTGTTTCCTATTTAGTGTTACTTTTGATGGGCATTGCACTACAATGAAGTGATTTTCATTGAGAAGTTCTGTAAAACTGTTTTCTTTTAAATGAGCAGTGCTTCAGTGAAATGATTTTTTGATTGTCATGCTGCTCAATTAACCGCTTTCACTCTTTGATTTGCTTTCAATTCAATACACTTACTTTGGTTATTAGTACTGAATAGTATGTGGTAGCTCTAAATGGGATTGAAAAATCTGTTGTGGCACATAATAGGAAGAACTTCAGATAAATGTTACTGATGGGATTTTCCATCATTTAAATTGTTTTTACGTTACCTGGTCTAAGAACTTAAGCTACCAGGAGGGGAACTGTTATAATTCTGTTGTTTAATGTGTTTGTGATTGAAAATTGTTGATCTCAGACGCTACTCCAAAGGGTGTTCTAAAAATGATGAATGTTGAAGGGTTGACTATATATCATGTGAAAAGCCATCTGCAGGTAACGAATAACAAAATACCTGATATTCATTTTTCTTCTTTCTGTGGTAGTCATGAAATAAGTACATAGGTTACAATTTCTAATAGAGCTTCTATACTATCTAGTTTGGTTAGCATCCATGTACTTATTTAAATAGTTAACACACTAGAAATGCCTAAAATTCGCATAACTGCCACTGACATATTTAAGAGCTTACATAAATTTTTATGATAATTTTGTTTCATCTTTGAATTTCAGAAATATCGATCGGCTAGATACAAACCAGAGTTGTCTGAAGGTAAAGTTGTTTTCTCTCTCTCCCTTTGTTATTTTCGTTACCTAATTTGAATGTAAAAAGAATTACTTATACATCTTGCTGTTCTGTCTGGTATCTCTGCTAAAGTTTATGATAGAATATGCCTCCTGTTTTATGATTCAAAAGTACTACAAGTGATTGGTATAATTGCTAATTTCCTTCTAGTGCTCTTTCTTGTTTTCTCTGGTTCTGGATTGAGTACAATTACCCTTTCTTTAGATCGTCTCTGATTTTTCGTGTTGTTTCGGTATCATTTATAAAAAGGATTTGGAAAAACACGTTCCGAAGTGTTCCAGTTCCTAGAAAACGATTTTACATAACCAGCTACAGCCTTACGCTCTCAAGTTTAAAATGATATTAAATAAAACCCGTTTCTTATCTTGTGTGAGAGATGTATGATAAAATCTATAACTGAGGTAAAGATACGTCACCTGCATTATATGATTTTTGTTTTGACTTTAATACTGTAGGAGCTTCGGAGAAAAGGTTGGATTCTGTTGACGATATCTCATCTCTGAATTTGAAGACGTAAGTTTAATGCATCTCTTAGTACTCAATTTAGCATTGTTTTAATTCCCCTCTTCTTTTTCCCTGATAAAATATGAGACATGAGTAAATACCTGCTGTACTTATTATTAACAGTAAAGGATTGTTATGAGTTGTTACCTTTTCATGCCATCAAAATCTGAAGAAAGACCTTCAAATCTTTTATTGCTGATACATTTAAATGTTGCGTAATTGTGCACATCATGGATCATCAAAATGACTTGGTGGATGGGTCCATTATTATATAACACTATCTTGATGGAAGGACGACTTCTGAAAATGGAAATACCCTTTTATCTTATGTTTGGAGCAAGGATTTATCTTAGACTTCCTCCTTTCCACTATGTTTGGTGATATTTAATTTCTAGGAAGTTTCAAATTATTTGAAAAGTCAACCCTCATATAGATCAAATTTCCCATTTTAGCCTTTGTTTCTTTGAGCAAATCAAATTCATAATAGAATTACATTAATCTGCAAAACTAAATAATTGGTTTAATTGATAATTTAGCTTCTAAATTATAGTTGCATTAATTTGTTTCTTTGACCATCCCAAAGATTCATTTTTGTGAATGGATTGGGGAAGGTTCATGTTTCTTTATATCCAGTGTATTGTTCTTTTTACCATTCAAGTTTGGTGTTTCGAGGTCCACATGGCCTGTAGGCATCTTATTGATGCTTGGGTATCTGCGAGTGTTTTAGTTAAGGTTTTTTTTTTTATACACAAATTTCTAATTATACCTTCTCCCCGAATAAAAGAAAGAAAACTTATACCAATGTTACCTGGTCGAGGTTCGTTATGTATGTAATAAGAATACAAGGAAAGTAGCACACTGGTCTTGCTAGTTATCTCGGTATTACAGGGTATCTTTAGTAGGATTGCTATTTTTGGTGGTGTACTGGGGACTTATAAATAGTACACTAGTGGTCTACCTTAATTATTACAATATAATTGGTGGAGTAAGGAACTCTGTCTTCATATTTTAGTTAAGTTATCACAGTATCGTAATATTGAAACTGTTGAATAACCCCCTAACAACCTATCAAGGTGGGCAAACTAACAAATTGGCATTGGAGGGGGATCCAAGTGTCAAGCACATAGGAAATGAGAAGTAATGCATAGTAAATTTATTTTTTTGCTTTTAGTGCTACTTAACCGGTTGTCTACAAATCTGCAGGAGTATAGGGATCACTGAAGCGTTGAGGCTGCAGATGGAAGTTCAGAAACGGCTTCACGAACAACTGGAGGTATTCCCTTGTTTATATCTGTACAATTTTTATACATAATAGTTGAATTTAACAGAATGGTTTACTTTCAGCAATTATGAAAAGTTGTTTATTTTCAACCATATTTGCCTGTAAAGAAGCAGGACATCCGCCACACAAAACTATAAGTAGTCTTACGGTCTTACCCCCTTCCAACTGTATATATATGGATTTCCTGTATGTAATATTTGTAGGACAACGTTCTTTAATTGTGCCTCTATGGCTTGCATTGAAAGTAACATAGTTTGAGTTGGAGTAAATGAAAGTTTTGTAAATGATGACATGGACATTCCATGTTGGACATTAATATTTAACATTGTGCGTACATTTTTTCCTTCAGATCCAACGAAATTTGCAGATGAGAATCGAAGAACAGGGGAGGCACTTACAAATGATGTTTGAGAAGCAGCAGAACTTAGATATAGAAAAGTCGAAATCGCCCTCCGATGCAAACGAATCCTCTCCTCCACCACCTAGTGCTTCTAAGCAAGATAATATTGACAAAGAGAGTGGAGAAATTAATTCCAACCTCAAACAAGTGGAATGCTGTACCAGCAAGGATCTTAACCCAGAGATAAACAGCTCGAGTCCTCGGCCCACAAAGCGTGCAAAATTAAATGAATCATCCGATATCATTAGCTAAACTAGATTAATGTTTTCCTTTGAACACAGTTACTGTACGTGGGCGCATATATATACACATTGTCAGGTAACGTGCATGCGGTTGGTGATAGCTTGAAATATCCGAAAGATAATAGGCATATTCGCAGACTTCTTGCACTGTTGACCTCGTCCTATTTAAAGTGACAGTATTTATATTATTATTTCGACAATTAAATAAGAAACCTCTGTAGGTTATATTTCATACTCTCTTAGTATGTTTTTATTGACTGGATGAAGGAAGAACTTGCTGTTAAACTGGGTGAAGCAGCCCTTTTTGTATATGTGCTTATGATGGAGAATATACTAGAAGTTAAAACGTATTGTCATTTTTTTGTTCTCATTTCATTTCTTCTATTTGTTTCGTTGATTGAGTTACGTATTCTATTTTAGCATTTCTTAGGTTTTCAGATTCTGAAGTGCAGATTCATGTCTGGACAAGTGGTAAATTAATTCAGGACTAATGCTGTTGTATTTAATACACATAAAAGTATATACGTGATTCTCTATTTATGTAGTGTTTGCAGGTTGGAGTATCTAAGTTCTTTAGTGTATTGTTTTCATAAAATACTTTAGCACATTTTGCTCTGTACACGACAGTCGACATTATCAACATAGCATGTCTACCCGACTACCACTAGTAGAAACTTCCAGTGACCAAATATTATTGTTTGGTAGTGCTTTAATTGTTTGTCACCAAACGGCCAAACTTTTAATGTGATGTATTCGAGTACAATATAATTACAACTCGAACTCATATCGGAGAGTATTTATAGCGTCAGTGCTTGCAAGAATTTACATGATCTTGCCAAAATGTTAGGATCAAAGACGTATTCAAATTTCAAACTGATATCTTATGGAATAAGAGTGAATTATAATGATAATCCCAATAGTATTTTGTAAGTTCCATATAGTAACAGTTTGAATATAAATAATATACATGGCCTCATGGTTTAAGAAAAATAACATGTTTAGTTTTTCTCTTAGAAAGCTTTAATGGAACAAGAAACTTTATACGTGCTCAACATAGGAGACATTAATACCACTTTTTTTATTTTTTATTATGGTCCTTTTATCATCATATTGGTCGGAGATTTTGTTTAGTAACGGGAGGTGTTAAGCAACCTTTTAGTCGAGTTGATGTTTTTCGGAGGTAGATACAAACTAGTTAAGTCTCTATCTAGCATCTATTAGACACGACAATTCTCTTTCATAATTCAAAAGGCAAGTTCCTTTTTTGAACCGTTCAAGTCGAGAACATTCATGCAGCGGCGGAAACAGAATTTCGATTGAGTGGGGGCATAATATAATTGATACATATCTTATTTCTTTAGATATGATAAGCGTTTTGCAAATAATGTTATCAATTCTCCAATATTCTCCCATAATTGGTTAAATTGAACGATGAAAATAAATAATAAATTGCATTTTAATAAATTCAGACCATATAGTTTACTTATATTTAGTACAACTACAAAGATGTACCAGTGATTTTAAATTTCAATATTTATGAAGATTTTGAGAAACTGTACAATGTTTATAGACTATTTTTTTTGTAAAAATAAAACACAAAAAAAAAATGTTTTTATCACAACATATAATACACAGATAATAGTACTAATGTAATATTTTTATAAAAAACCAAAATATGATAATTTCTCCTGTGCAGATTCGAACCAACAAGCAATCATCACATCAAAAATTCTGCTTTTAACATTGAACTATTATGCTACATTAGACCTTGATTAACAAATACATATAAAATAATAGTTTTTCAAATTTTAACAGGGACTACAGCCCTTACTGGGCGTACATTGGCTCCGCCCTTGCATTCATGGCGTCTATTTGATAGCACAATTTTATTTTTGTTATTTACATTTAATTTTCATTGCTAACTTTGTTGTTTTCCTAGTTGCTATCGTTTTGCAGGGGTGTTTGCGGTTCGGTTCGCCTCGGTTTTTGAGTAAAATGCGAACCAAATTAATAAAAAACAATCGTTTCGGTTCGGCTCGGTTTTGACACAAAAAATTATCGGAACCGAACCGAACCAAACCAAGCCAAACCAATTATAATCGGTTTGGTTCGGTCGGTTTGAACTTTATCAAATAAAAAACACAATATTCAAAATTATACTAGTTTCGTAAAGTTTTTGCTTATATTTCATTTCAAAATTTGAACCAAAAGTCGAATAACAAGTAAATTTACAAATGATTTAACAAAATATATTATTGATAACTAAAAATAACAAACAAAACATCATATATCAATTTATTGAATTATATATATTTTATATGAATAAAAATAATCGGTTCGATTGGTTTGGTTCGATCGGGTTAATCGGTTTGGTTCAGTTTTGCACGTCCTAAACGCATGCATGCTTATCAATTATAAAAGCATTTATCTAATTATTCTCAAGAGTAAATTAAGCAAAGGTGATTTGGTACAACTTTCTTTCTTTACAATGACTTGTAAATAAATAAATAAAAACTTGGGAAACTGAAAATGTTGGGAGCAAGAATGATTTTCAAAAATAGTGGTGACCATTTGGACAATTTAATAACAAAAATTTAAAAATGAAAATAGATTAGTTTCTCTATTCTCTAGTGATCTGGCAGGGCCGAGTCACTTGGAGTTGGTTATAACTGCTAATCCTATTTAGTTTTGCTTATAATTAAGTCAGTTTATCGATTGTTTTACCCTTGAAACATACATATATACATGTTCATATACTTTTCCATGCAAAGATAGATAATGGGAGAGAAAGCGCCACCTCCAAACGACAAGAGTGTCACATCCTCCGAAGCATCGATGTCTACTGTCGCAGAAAAAGCTCCGGTAACTGCTCAGAGAAGGATACGATCTGACCTCGACTCTAGTCTCCCTAAGCCATGTATGTATTATTTATTTAATCTATACTATGTTAACATTTTATTCCATAATGTTGTTGTAATTAATGCGTAGTTACAAGTACGGCTCTAAATGAAATGAGATGTTCGTAAAATCGTTCGTGTTCGGCTCGGCTAATATTCGGTTCATATTCGTTCATTTATAAATGAACACGATAATAAACAAAAATATAGTGTTCGTGTATTAAGTGAATTGAACATGAACATGCATCTGTTCGGTTCGTCTAATCACGTGTTCGTGCAACTATATATAAAGTTTGATAAAATATAAAACTAAATCTATTAATGATGTAACAAAAACTAATATCATTACACAATTAATAAACTTATTTATGTTATAATAATATAAATGATATGTTTGTATTATTTCGAAACTTATTATGTTAATTTATATCATCATCATCATACTATAAATGCAGTCATCAATTTTATCGTTAAGTGTTCAACTCGCTAAAATAATCATACGTATGTAAAAAAACAATTTATACAATATATAAACTTAAATTTATATGTGAACTAGTTTATTCTATTTAACAATATAGTAATATATGATAAAATTAAAATATATATTAAAAAGAAACAAAGGTAATTTTTTTTTCAATTATTGAATGTTTTGGAAGAAATTAAATGTTCACGAACAACTCGTGTTCGGCTCGTCAAATGTTCGTTTATTTTCGTCAAATATTCGTTCGTATTTAAATGAACATGAACAAGAGTTTTAGTTCATGAACTGAACATGATCAGAGACTTGTTCGGTTCGTTTCGTTTCATTTACAGCCCTAGTTACAAGAGTAGTCTAAATTTTGTTTCGTTTCATTTAAGCCATGTATATATAATTTTTTATTTTTATTTTTTTTATCTATATTATGTTTACATTTTATTCCATAACGTTCTTGTAATGCTTAGTTACAAGAGTAGTCTAAAATTTGTTTTTTAGAAACTTGTAATTCGCTTCGGTGTCGGTGTGTTTCATGCATCTTACTTATATATATATATATTTTCGAAAGAACCTATTTATTAAGTATCTTTTTCACTTGCGCTCTGTTTGTTTTGTTGTAAAATGGGTGTAAACAAACATTTGAAGTAAAATAAATTTTCTGGGTGATTGTTTTACCATAAAACATTTTTTTGGAATTTTTTTTTCCTTAAATCCAGAAAAATTGGAAGGAACCGAAAAAAAATGTTGGAAAGGGTTTACGAGACTCTCTCTATACTCTTTCTAATAATAGTATAGAAACTATAATTAATTATAAGTCTCATGTTTCAAAACTATTTAATAATTAGTCCCATTATATCTAATTAACCAAAAAAAAAGGAAAAAAATCATAAATTTTTAAAAAAAGACCTGAAAAAAACATAAAAAAGGCGAAAAAACTGAAATAAAATAAAAAATTATTTTACATATATATATACTAACGAACCTGCCCACGCGATGCGTTGGTCTGACGGTAACCTATATTTCATAGATACTAATTAAATCGAATATAAACTTGACAACCATAAAATTGAAATCACATAAATTAATAACAATAATATTATTGGAAAAAAAAAGTTTTCATACCTGGAATAGTAAAAAAATTGGAGAGATAGGGAGAGAAGCCTAAAATAGACATGACAGTTAACGTAACCTAGCAGTTTTATTTAGTATTTATTTTATTTGTAATTTGTGTAATTGAAGGGGTTTTTTTGTAAATAGTTGTTCAAGGCTTCAAGGGGTTAACAAGGGGTGTTGACATAAAGTAATAGTATAGATATATCTATCTTATTGAAAATAATTTATAATTAACTTTTTTTCTTTTATATTTCTAATTTTATGAGTCTATATGTTGAAAATTTATAAGTTATTATAAGTGACGTATATGAAAGAAAAATATGTGTTCAGTTAAAGTTTTCTACACATATTGAGACTTTTACCAAACAAACAAAGATTTATTTGTTAAAAAAAACAATTTGTAAAAAGGAATTTTCTTTTTTAGTTTGTATAAAATTTTGAGTTGAAAAACTTTGTATGCACCAATCGCCCGGCAAACAAAAATTTTCGGTGTAAAACTTTTCTATGAAAATATTTTTCCCATATAAAACTTTTATTATGAAACAAACGGAATCGTGTTTTGAATTCCTTAAAACTCTCTGTTTCTAATCCAGTAATCTGTATCAAATTCTCTTTAATAATTTTTTTTTAACATATAGTACTAGGAAACTTGTAAAATTAAGAGCTCCCTTTTAAACTTGCAAGCTTTCATGAATTTTTCATATCTATTCTGTTTTAGATTCATGTATTTTTTTGTAAGTTCATTTTCATAACTCCTAATAAAGTTCTCAAATACTAATCATATAGAGCCGCTAAGAATTATTATTAGTTTATTGATTCGGGTCTTCCTTATACATTTTCATGTTTTTTTTTTTGTTGTTTCTTATTTCACAAGGTCGTCGTCTCTTGTTTAGTTGTTTTAATTCTTGCAACCATGTAGAAACTGCCAAAATCTAATTTTCTCTCTCTATTTAGATACATCATGATAAGATAACGAATATTATGGCTACACATACTTGGGAGTATAGTCTGTATAGATCATCTAGTACAACCCATAATGCATTATTAGGCTATCATATATTTTTTTTTGAATCACAGAATCGTAAGTGTGTGTACTGAATTTCCATCTAGCGGCACAAAGTGTCGAAGAAGGGCGGTAACTTGGTCTTATAACCTTCTTTCCAAAAAGTTGGGTGAAAAAAGGTTCTAATATGCACGACTAGTCGTCTTTTTGTGGATAATTTTCCAACTAAGTACCTTAGTTATTTGTACACATACTGTTTCGAAAGTAGTATTAATTCTAGTCACATAATATTTCTAACATTGTTTTCCAGGCCAAGGTCTTGTTTTACGCGAAACCAGAGCATTTTAGAATATTTTCTCTGTTAGTTGCTTCGAATTTGAGGGTCATTTATGAAAACAATCAACTTTTTTTTACATGCGGTTCTGTGTTGTAATTTGTGTTGTATGCATTCATATGCAGATTTGGCAAGGGCAATGGTAGCAGCTGATACAGACAATGTGAATGGGACATGGGATCACAAACATGGTAATATGTCTGTCCTTCAACAACATGTCGCCTTCTTCGACCAGGATGGCGATGGAATCATCTACCCTTCCGAGACTTTTCAATGTTTGTTTTCTTTCTACTCTCTTATTGACTGCAAGTTTTTTTTATATAAAAAAAAACAGAGCATGCTATCCTTTTGCGACACCTCAAGGTGACTTGAGTGTGAAATAGGTTCAGGAATCATTTGTTATAAGAGCTATCAGAAAAAGACGCTACATCATTTTGTAACTTTTTTGTTTTGTTTCAGTTTTGTAGCTCTTAGTTAATCGTAAGTCTTGTCTTACTGGTGTTTCTGGGGAGCAGAAGCTATATCCTTTCGGCTTGTAATGCTTTTTCATTTTTACGATTTACCTTCCATTTAATTTTTGTTAAAGAAAAAAGAAGGGAACTTGTGCTCACAACACTAAGGAAACTGAAATTAACAACTTACGTAATCTGTCTATTTCAGCGTTCCGAGCTCTCGGCTTCAACGTCATATCTTCTTTCTTATTTGCGGTAATTCTTCATGCTGCAATGAGCTTTGCCACTCTTCCTGTGAGTTGTCTACTACTACCTCTTTTTTGTGAAATATCGAAATTTCTTGAATAAATTGACCCTTTTATATATAAAAATAATGAAAATCGACCAGAATAATGTAAGTTAATGGTTCCAATCACTGAAAATTTAACAGAAATAAATTCTATGAAAGTATGTGAGTTAATAGTATGCTTGTAATAAATTTATAATCTGCTGTTTTGATCATACTAAATAAATTGGAATAAGGAAATAAAATTAAAAGGGCTAAATCGCCACTTTTCTAAATTTACTGGGACCAATTCTTGTTCTCTAGAGGTATTTGCGTTTCAAATGAAAATGTAAAGGCTAGAAAGGTTATTCTTTTACAGACTATGAAGACCCCAATTAGGGTAATTTACACTCAAAATTTTGTTAAACTAGTATATGTTCACACTTCAAGCTACTTATTAGTGTTTTACTTGTTCTACTTTTATATGTATATGCAGACTTGGATACCCTCACTTACCTTCCCTATTTACATAGAAAACATACATATGGCAAAACATGGAAGTGACTCAGGGACCTACGATACCGAGGGAAGGTAAAAAACAGTTCTTGTTCACTAATTGGCTGGCCAATCAGATTGTTTACGTTTTCTGGAATTCTCGTGTTACAGTCTGAGTCAGTTTGGGCATATGCATGTTTTCACATTCGATTGTTTAGTCTTTCACTTTGTTCATTATGCGGATATTTTCCTTGTATTGTACCTTTCAAAATAAAGTTAAGAAAAGGAAAAGGGCATTTGGGAAGGGTTTTTTTTATGACATTTGCCTTACAGGTTCACACCAGCAAGTCTAGAGAACATATTCAGCAAATACGCTCGGACTGTCCCTGATAAGCTCAACTTCAAAGAGTTGTGGTACATGACCAATGCAAACCGAGATGCGTTCGATTTCTTTGGCTGGTATTCTCTCATAATATATATAACTTTGTGCATATCTCCGTACAATATTTGTTCTTGTCTGCGTATTTTGCCTAATTATAACTTCTAAGTTATAAGTTCTGCACATGCTATACCATAATTGGCGATTTCTTACTAAACTGTAGTGCTAATCACATTGATATTTCCTAAGGCTGACATGAGCTTACCGCATTAGCTATCGATAGTTTGATACAAATACGTATATGTAAAATACATATGTATGTAGTAATCTCATTTCGATATTATTGAAGGTCGGCAAGCAAAATAGAGTGGGGAACTCTATATGTTCTTGCAAAGGACTCCGAAGGGTACCTTTCAAAAGAAGCTGTGAGGCGTTGCTTTGATGGAAGCTTATTCGAGTATTGTGCTAAGATGAATAAAGATGCCTCTGCCAAGGTGAAATGAAATTAGTACACGCTTCTTTATATAAGTTACAGCTACTAAAGATTTACTATATAATAGTAACCTTGACATGTCAGATGGGTTACGGAATTTAGCTAATAAGGTAATTCACAACAGTACTCGAAGATACCTAAGCTCTGATGTTTCGTATGTTTTTCGAGATCAAAGTCACTTTCTTTCTGTACCTGCAAGCTTGCTTATGCTTGTTTCTAGTTTCTTAATTTGTAGCTACTGTTATTGCGAAAGAGTCGTCGTCACTTTGTATTAAAGTCTATACGGTCTATTAGTATTTCACTAATCGCCTCGTTTTTTCTGTATTTTGATTCTCTATTTACTTTGTTACAGCATGAAACAATCAGTAATGTTTTGATGCTATGGCAGCCAAAAGATTATTCACTTGCTGAACAAAAGTTTTTGAAATCCAGAGGTCTAAAAGTTAGGCACACTGTATTTGATATGGAGGTGTTGCGAAAACTTTGCGTAATCAATATTCAGTAGCTGCAAATATTCAAACTGATGTACATAAATGATATTATAGGGAATAACACACTTAAATTCAACCTTAAGGCAGCTTCATTATGATGTTGGTATCAAAGGAAATAATTAAAAGCGAACACCACAATTATTTGGGTGCAAAATTTCTTGTTCAAAAATGAACAATAATATTTCTAAAATTTATACCAAAGAAGCATCTTCAAATCTCCAAAGAATAAGTCTGAAAAATTCACATGTCATATGAGACGAGAAAATGGAATCCAAAAAGGGAAAAAAAATAAAAGTTTTGTAGAACAACAGACAAGTCCTTTGAAGGAAATTTCCTTATCCATTTGGAATTGTTGGTATGGTATGGAAAAAAAAAATGGAGCATAACCATTTTACCTATCGGGTCAAAATTCACATTGGACTTTCTATAACTGAGGATGGACAATTGAGCAGCCTAAAGTTGTCGATCATCTGAATGCACATGAATTGGTTCCTGAAATGGATGATGATATTATGAAAATTAAAATCATTTACAAAAAAAGGCCTGAGAAGAATTTTAGTTATCAAGCAACTACCATATAGGTGAATAAACTAACCTTGGATTTAGGGTCTCTGCAATATTCATAGCCACAACAGCAACGAAATGCTTTGATAGGATGATCTTTATCTGCGAAATCAATCTTATAATCCTGCAAGTTACATTTTATGTAAGAATTGTCTAAAACAAAGAAGCTTCTAAGAAGTAAAAAGGACAGAATGTTGGATTTGAGCGCAGAAAAGCATTTATGACAAGGAGACAGTTTTAAAATCCCATGGGATCAGTATACTCCAAAATACCATGAATGTTAAAAGGTAGTGAATGGCAGATCCGTTGTACTAAGGACAATGAGAGTTCTTCCAGGTGTGCAAATCAAAAGTTAAAGAAGTTTGCTTCTTGGAAATTAAAATAGTATAGGTGAAGGGTGAAAAGGTAAAGGTAATCAAGTTTTTGTTCTCTCTAAAGTATTTCTGATTCTGTACACTACGAGAACAACTCTCACATTTCAATTACTTGTTCAAATTATGCAAGGTCGAAACAGCGTCGGCCCGGTCATTGGGGTTTCCTAAGACAAAGAAATTTCGATGCTTCCACTCGACTATTAATTAGAATCTCTGCAATTTTGTTTTAAATCTTATTCGTTTATTATCATTCATATGCTTAGTTGGATCATCATATACTACAAAAATCCATTCGACTCTTATTAAGCTTAGTGAAGTAATTTAGAATATGAGAATTACTTCACTAAGCTTAATAAGAAACATAATTCTTATTAAACTAAAACTGGATCGAGCACATAATTCTTAGTGATTATTAAACTCATTGATTTCAACAAAAGCCCTAATTAGGCCTAATTAAACATAATAGGGCTTTTGTTGAAATCAATGAGTTTAATAATTCTTAGTGAAGTAGGATCGAGCACATATAAATGGATCTTCAAAAATTAAAGTCATTGAATAAAGAAAAACTCCATTTGACGAAAAACTAGGAAGAAGAACCTCAATAATCTACAGAACGCTATCAATCTGTCCAATTTATCTATAGATAATGTGGGTGTTAATGTGTTTATATGCGCGCGCACGAAAATGGTTGCTTCTAGCTATATTTAAGTATTGTCTTTGGGACCTAGAGAAACTGTACCACCTATTCGCACGTGAACACTAGCCTACTACTGTATCTGCATTCCTTAGTCACCATCAACTCTTTTTTTCCTAAACAAACTGTCTATGAACAACCAGCAGTGTTTTAACTATATGCCAATCAAGATACACTGATTGTATTCAAAGAAAATTTGAAGTGATTTCTAAACAACCTAATGCATAAATCAGTAAAACTCTTACCCATGTCAGTTCTTCAGAAGCTTTCACCTCTCTCTTTGTGAAAAATGCAATCTGCATGAACAAAGGCACATAATTTAGCCTGCTTTAAACTCCCAAAAACTAACGTAAGAATAACCATTATAATTAAAGCCTTCAATAACTCATACGTGATAATAATGGTGATCAGGAGTTTCCACCTCGACTGGGATATCAATCAAGTTCCCATCATAGCATCTGCATTTAGATAAGATCATGAAAGATCGTAAGGTAACGGAAATTGACAAGAAAACGCAATAACAATAATTATTATATTTTTACTCCGTTAAGGGTTAAACACCCTTTTTTTTTTACATCAAAAAATGGATACCAGTGTGAGAAATATAGTTTAAGAACTCCCAAGATGCAGGAGTTTGGTGATGTATGCACCAATCCCCAAACTGATCCATTATAAAAACAAGAATAGTCAAACCAAAATTAGTGGTACAATTTTATTTTTTAATCAAAACGGAGACCTTCAAAAGATTAAAGAATCCTGAAGGACTCTTATAGAAAAGCAAATAATTAAAAGAAAACAGAAACTGTTGAAATGCATCACTTGGGTTGCTCAGTCACTATTCCAAATTTTTTTATAATAAATGACTTACCGGTGATTTATAAACCTCGCAACATTTCCGAATTCTGTAGCATCCAAACAAAGGGCTTCTTCATCCTTTAGAACTCTCTCTGAGCTCCAGTCTGCATCAAGATAAACTGGGTATGTATGTCTCCCATTATGCTGAATTTTCGTATTCCTCCAATACAGTTCTGTATTTGTCAGGATTTCCCCAACATACTCACACACAAATGCACCTTTAGGCAAGTTTTCAAGTGTTCTGAGACCCCATCCTTTACTCTCATTGGTCGAGAAAACCTATAAAAGTGACAGTTGTCAGCTGATTTAATCTATCAGCAAGTTTGAAAAAGCTACTTGAGAAAATAAATGCCAGAAAAAACTTCTTGAAAAGGTCAAATTTAGAATAACAAATATGAACATAATGGAAAATCATGAAAAACCATCATAAAAACCTATAAATAACAATTATATTTGATAGCTGATAGTATGACCTAATTTGAAAAGGCCACATGATAGAAGATACAAAATAAAGGGTTCTCTTTTGGTAAGAACCTTTTCCCTTTTTAGTTACTCAATAAAAAGCTGGCTCCCTGTAAATGTTATGTTTGGGAAAGCAAACATGAATAGGATGGAAAACTGTGGATATTCATAACGAAGACTAATTCGAAAACCTTTTAACACCCCCGAACCACTAGAGGACCTATTTGAAAACTGGAGAACTTATTTTCATGCCGTAAAAAAGATTGATCTGCCAATTTTTTTTTCAGAAAACTCAATTAAGAATGCCTGAGGTATGTTCGGCTAGAGCTAATAAGCATATAAGTTGGTTTTTGAGGTTCAGGAAAAAGCTAACTTCATTCAGGATTGTTTGGTTACAACTATTGAGACTGGTTTTTCTAGCTATTTCGCTAAACAACTGATTGCATTTAAATTACCAGCTTAAAAGCTGAGTTATTTTGGATCCTTTTGCCCGAATAAGCTACCAGCTTTAAGCTGGATGGACCTTTTTTTCTTCCTATTACTAAAAACCAAGCCATTTTTTCTCTCTTAAAAGCTGCAATTGAAAAATCCTTAGCTTTGCCCTTCAAGCTTTTCAGATAAAAAAAGCAGAAAAGCTCTAACATTTTAAAACCAATCAACCAAATTCAGTCAAAAAATTTAACCCAAAAAAAAAAAGAAAAAGAAATCTGAGCTTAAAATCTGCCATGAAGCAATGAGACCATACATATGTATTTACCTGCAGCTTACGGGAAATGCCCCTTTGCACTACTCTATTATCACAATCCATGTGACAGCCACATTTATTCCAGCATTCCTTGATGAACTTTCTCACCAAATGACCTTTGCAAGGTTCAGGCCTTTTCCCATCTTTTTCCCTCTCTAATGGGCAATTATTGCAATAAACATAGTCATGTTTTTGCGGTTCTATATTCATAGATATACAATCATTGAGAAACTCTTCTCTCAAAACACCTTCTGAGGTATACGCAAACTCTCCACCCGTTTCACGAGCACATTCACAAGGTACAACACCAGATAAGCAATTTCCCGAACATTTGACACAACAATTATCGTCTGCTATACGGGCCAAGGAAAAATGTATATACGCGTCTTGATATACAGTGTTCTGATGTATATATGTAAATTTTGGTGGATTTTCACATCCGGACTCATCAATCAATGAAATTTTCATTTTTTCTCTACCCTTCGTTATGTCGTTAATCCTGCGGGGCTTCCTTTTGGTTTGAGTAGAGGGTTTATACACAACTAAATCACGAGAGTTTGACGTTTCTATAGAATTTGTTTGCTTTTCTATGCTCATATTGACCTTTTGAGATGATTCCACATTCTTGAGATTAAGGCTTGGTTTGTTGGTTGTTCTATCGACCTTCGAAGATGACTGGTTTCTCTCTCCTACAGGTTGGTCTGTGGACACTGGTTTCTTCCCTCTGTTATTTGAAATTTTATCATTTTCTTGTTCCAAATGTGGTTTCTTTGGTGGAGGCCCCCTCAAATCAGTGTCCAATCCATTTTTTTCCTCATCCTCATCCTGTTAAAAGAAACTTGGAATAAGTTATAAGGGAACTACAAAAGTGAAGAAATACACGAAGAAGAGAGAGGGACAGTAAGTTTAAGTAAGTAATATGATTAGACTCATAGGCTGACATGTCTCTTGTGTTGTACAATAAAAAAAAACACAAGATGATACTCTGGATAGTATTATCCATCTGTATTGGCCGCATGCAGTTTTAAGAAACTAAACAGATCCATGGAGAAAACTGTAACTTATTCCCACTAATCATTGCAATGGCTTCAGTTACCACGCCAAAAGCAAAAATATTATGTAAATACTTAATGCCTACGCAATCCATATCAAATATGAATATCCTCCTAAATGCTTTTATTGAATTAAAGTATATGATTTATGAACAGATTTAAGTTGTATACTGAGTTACAAATTCAGTTCATGATTACAATATGGTCAATATGAAGCATAATAGGTTTACAAACTAGGTAACTAAATACTAAGATATCAAGGGTTTTCTGATTCATCCTCTAACTAGTTATGAAACACCCAGCCTCATAGTTCTGCAATTTCCAATGTTTCCAAATGTAACCTAAACCGAATGCCTTATCAAGAACAAGAAATTATGGGTAAATAAAGAGATAATTAATGATAAGAATTTAACCATTTCGGCCTGAAATATTGCATCGGCCAGAGCACGATAGTTTTCTTCTTCAATCAGGGCCCAATTATCATCATATAATTTCAGAAGTTTCTTTAGCACTGGCTTCACTCTTTCTTGAGAGATCCCCAAATTTCTCATAAAACGGAATGCTGTCAGGACCTTTTCTGCAGGCATTGATACAAACTACTTTTTTTTTTATACCGGAACCTGCATTCACCAATCAAACAAATTATATCGGAAGGTGTACTGCATATATACGTAATAGTATGTAAATGTGAAGTAATACAAAGCAGTCATCATACTCCAAATAAACACAACTTTTTGTTGGGAATTAGCTGCAGTTTTGTTGTGCAACTTGTGGTTGGTTCCCTATGGTTTACAAGAAATAATTTTCTTATGCACTTTTTGTCAGCGTGGTTTCAAGCTCTACTTCTTGCAAAAATGCACCCCAGAATTAGTTTTAAAACTTCACTAGTTATGGATAATTGGTAACGACTATTAGATACTTCATCTTTCGAAGAATAAATAATAAGGTTCATCTATCTGCAAAATATAATTGTAGACAATTACATACAAACCACAACTTAATTACACGTATATATATACCTATTTATATCACCACGCAGAGACTTTTAAGAGAAAAAAGGGAGCAGATTGATGATTTCATATAGCATACAAGTTTTTTTTTCTCCAGCCTTCTGGTGAAGGAGATTAAAATCTCAGTAGTGACATAGCTTATGTTAGATAGCAGTTACAATAACTATATGAAATATTACAAATATAATAAAAATGAAAAAGAAAAGTTCGATAAACGTTTAATCCAATTTTATCTGATTCTTTAACCGCCTATGTACCCTGTTGCACGTATGATAATGTGCTAGTATCCAACCACACACGTCATTTGAGCGATCTTAATATTTTGATAGATGTTCTAGAGGCAAAAAGGAAAAAGAAAAATCATAAAACTAACGTTGGCAAAAAAAATTTCATCACACCAGGATTTTTTTTTCTGGGTAGTACCAGAACTTGCTACACTTCGAATTAAAACTAATCTTGTTAGATTTTCCTTTTTTTCTGCTAAGCGTATATGTGCTTATTTTTTATTGATTCATTTTGTGGTAGGAGATGTCCAGTAGTAATTGACAACTCCATGTGTAGGAAAGAGAAACCAGAATTCTATTATTGACTGTTTTCTTAGAAAAGATAAAAAAAATACAAGAATAAGACGTTAACTATAAGTAAAATAAACACGAAGAGAAAGACAGAATATGAAACTTTTTAAGCAAAAACAATTCATTAAGAAAGCAAATACATAATAATGTAAATGATAAAGTTAAAAATATAGTACGTTATATTTATGACACAGGGCTAACTGTCTAAGGAACGCTAACCTTATGCTGTCGATTTTATGATTATTATCGTCGATGTCATAATTGATTTTACAAATTTACATATCTCACCAACTATATAATGATGGATGCAAAGCATGTAATGGTTTCCCCTTGGAAGTACTGTCATATCTTACTTCAATATAAAATAGGATTTTGTTTGTCAATGATATCCCGGATCTTTTCAAGTAAGCCCACGTAGATCACATGCATATCAGGTGCCATATCTAATTATAACGCAATTAACACTGCTCTAATCTTAATGGAAATACGTAAACAGCAAAACAAATTAGCTGTATATTTACAACATCAACAAAACCCTGCATGTTCATTATCAGAGAAGAAGAGAAACACAAATCTTTACCTATTTGACTACTAAGGAACTTTTTCTGCAGCCTTCTAGTGATGGGAGGGGAGGCTCGAATTCAATCAATGGCATTCTATAGGCTTAAACTGTATCTATAGATAGAGATTGTTTGGCAGTACAGAAAAAAATAAGCGTTGGGTTTCAGTTTGCAAACTTTGTATAGGATGTACTATATCATAAGGACAACCCTGAACTAAAGGATATATTGAATCTCTGCAAATACAATATTCAGAAGTGAAAATACCGATTTCCTCGTTATTAACTTTATATTGGATAAATCACCTCCCCTTTCCATAATAAGGGTTTACTATGGGACGTTTAACTATTTAAGGGGACATCTTCATAAGTAGTACCATACCATTACTTTATTTCTGGTGAAGTGATACATTATATGAAGAAATTGCATATATATAAATTATAAATATAACTAACGATATTTATAAACTGGACATTTTATTCGGAACATGCCAAAGTGGAATAGTCGACACTTAATTTGAAAAAGATATACTCTTATGTACCACCAAAAACGCCTTTGAGTGGAAAACCTGATTTTGTTCACAAAAGGAAGAATTAATTTGTACATTCTTCAGCATTGGAAGAACAGACAACGTGGTTCATCTTCCTGCAACGTTATTATCCTAGACAACTACAAACGGAGACAACCCAATTACATGTATATGTACATATATCACCATTCAGACACTTTCAAGAAAAAATAAAGTGATCAGAGAGACATGACAAACTTATAAGAAATTCCAATCACTGACAGCAGTTAAAATAACCACACAAAACATTACAAAGAGGTAAAAAAGATTTCAGTTTAATAAACCTGTAATGCAATGTACCCAACTCGTTTACCCCCTATGTTCTATAAAGTAAATTGTACATATAGTATTGAGTATTATCCCGCCTCCAAAAAAAAATCCATCTCAAACGAGTTCTTAGATTTCCTGAAGGCAAAAACAAAACAAAGAAAGGAAAAATTTCCTAAAATTTACTACAACGAATAAGGCAATAACCCATCAAGAACTTACTAGAATTTGAAGTTAAATCTTGCTAGATTGGTCCTTCTTTCAGCTAAATTTAGACTTGCTGTAGCTTAAATGATCCGTTCTTATTCATAAGCATAACCCCATTACAGATAATGAAGGGAGATTTATATTTCTAATTGAAAACTATATTGGTGACAGGGAAATGATATATATATATATATATATATATATATATATATATATATTAGAAGGGAAGAGAAACAATAACATGTAAGGAAAGAAATAATTAATCGAGGAAATAAATAGAAGTTTCGCAGATTTTTATTATAAATATATTACGTTATTTGACACAACGGCGAATGAAGGCTCATTGTTAAGTTGCCTATTCCAGAAAATTATCAGAATGAAGTGGATGCACAAGTTATAGTACATTCCTGCACCTATATAATGATTGATTAAAACTATTTAAGGTCCTACCCCTTCAGGGTATCGCTAAAAGGAAAATAATTTAAATAAGAAAATGTTTACCAATGCTATCAGAATGCGTTTCAACGAAACCAATCTCCCACGTGCATCACACGAACGTTAAAATCATGTATCATAACGAACTATATGACATGTAATACTAGATTAATATAAACCAAACTAAGTGTACAAAAAAATAAATAAGCAGAATATTTGTGAAATCAACAAAACTGCAATTTTATTACCGAGGAAGAGAAACAATACTCTTCACTACTTTTACAAAGATATTTTTCTTAAGCCTTGTAGTGATGGGAGGCTGGAATACAATCAATGCTATATATAGGCAAGAGTCTATGTATACATTGAGCTAGTTTGGCAGTATAAAATAAAGTATTGAGAAGCAAATGCATTTGGTTTCATTTTGCAAGGAACCTAAATCTCAGGAACAACCTTGAACTAGAGGATATGTAGAAGTTGTACAACAACTCTTATACAGAATTGAGATATGCTATTCCTTCTTTTTGTTTATATTTTCCATTAGTGAATTCCCTCGTTTCATAATAAGTGTTTGCTATTCGAAATGTTACTATTTAAGGGACGTCATCGCTAATTCCGTGCTGCTTGCCAAATTTATACTTTATGTCCAGTCAAGTGATATATTGCATCAAAAGTAAAGGCAAATTTGTATTTTTCACATAATATAATTGCTCGCTTTTACTAAGTGAAATTTTATCTAGGCATCAAAAAAATAAATAATATACACTTAATTTAGAATGAAGAGACTATTATAAAGTAGATACCACCAGAAAACGTCTTAAAAGAGAAAACCCGGTTTTGTTCATAGAGGAAGAATCAATTTGCACTCTTCACCACTGAAGTAATAGAGAATACAGTTCGTCTCTCCGCAAAATTTATCTTCTAGACAACAACATACATACCATGACTGAGTTACATGGGTATACTATATATATATATATATATATATATATATATATATATATATATATATATATATATACAGACAACTTCAAGAGAAACAAAGGGATCAGATAGATGATTTATTATAACATACAAGAGATCCTAATTTTAATCTTCAAAAAAGAATGAGATCCTTATTTTCCAGTCTTCTACCGAAGGATGCTAAAGTCTTTATCACTGACATAGCATATATTAGATAACAGTTTCAGTAACCACTCGAAACATCAACAGAATTGTAAAAACACATTCAGGTTTAATAAACCTCTAAATGCAGTGTTACCTAATCCCTTCACAGTATGTACATTTTCCAAGTTGCACATATGGCAAATGTGGTATTGTCCTGCCTCGGCATACATGGGATTACAATATATTGCTAGGTGTTCTAAAGGCGAAACATATATAAATAATCCAAAAACATAGAATAGCAATAAAATAATAACACTATAAACTCACCAAGAACATATCACACTTTAAAGGAAAACTAAGTTTGCCATATTTGTCTTTCTTTATCTAAGCCATTATTTGCGTTTTTATTGCTCTGTTTCTTCTTCTTCTTAAGGGATATTACCATTACAAGTTGTGGTAGGAGATGTATAATTGTAATTCATAACTTAAATAAATGTATCATAACTTAAATAAAGTAGCGATACAAAGTTCTATGTTCCACTAGCCAATAATGATTGATGCAAAATTTTAATGTTCCCTTCTTTCCTGTTTCGTCACATCGAACATGAATTTTAAATAGGATTTTGTTCATCAATGCTATCAAGACGCCCATAAACTTAGCCTCCCCCCTCACCCATGCGTACGATGGTGGATCCAAAAATCTAACTATCGCGGGTAGCGGTTACTCTCATGAAGCATCAATACAGAGGAACTTAGGTTTTTAAAAAACTGTACTTTTAGAGAGAAAAAATGGAGGGCTGCTGCCTTAGCTATCCCAGCATTGGGTCCGTCCCGGCACGTATATCACACGTCTGAAAAACATCATCTTCTATAATGAACCACAACACACACAATTAACATTGCTCTAATCTCAACACAAACAAACTGATTAAATAATTAGATGAATATTATAAAAATTGGCAAAACCTTGCTTGCCCATTATCAGTGCTGGCCGAAGCCACATTAGCACCCCAGCAACTCCTTAATTTCTTTTTTTCCGTCATAGTAAAAAATAATGACACGGAAAGGAAAAAGAAACACCACAGAACAAAATCAACTCGACAACATATTTAAAATAACAAATACGGAGTATCATTTAACCATAGAACGACATCGCTGAACGAGGTCACTATGTAATAGAAGATTTAAAATTTCTGTAATTTTCAGACAAAACGACATCGTTTCTCATTTCTATTTTTATTATTTTCCGTCTCGATTGAACTGCGCTCTAGATGACTTGTCTGTCAAAAAACCCGCCTCTGCCCATTATTTTTATTAAAAAAAACACTACCCTTGGCCTATTTGACTACAAAGATACGTTATTTGAAACCAATGACATGTATAGGCCACATTGTATAAATTAAAGTTACATTTTTATTTTCTTTTTCTGTCATATTTACCTAAAAGTTACCAAAACCCTAAAAAGGGGTTTTTCTTGGACTAAGAGTTCTCAGTAATACTTACATGTATACATATGTTTCTATCTATGAATGTATGTGTTTCTATGTATATACAATTTTATACTATGTTCAAAACTGAGGGAGTGACACTATAAATATATATATATATAGACAGAGAGTTTTTGGTATATTTCTATAAGTTAAAAATTACCTGCAGCACTGATTGAGATGTTTTCCTGTAAAATCTTTGACAGATATTTTATTTGGTGTTTTGCCTGACGATAGACAAGCAAAATTAATGTTTTATCAGCTTTTGTACCCATATATTTTTTTTAATTTTGTAATCTTAATTCTAATTTTTTCAGTTTTGTATCTCAACTTCACCATAATTTCTTTTTAGGACGAATTTAGTGAGTTTGAATGCAAAACTTGCATATGTGAATGCTCTTTTCGTGGTTAGATTTAACATTTATAGATATTTTATACTTCACACATATATACATTGTGTTTCAATTGTAGGATTAGATCATAACAATCCACCGGTTTAAACTTTTAGAACCGTAAATTCAACATATTTTTTTTTTTTGTTTTTGTTTTACTATTATATTTTTAAACGATGTAGTATTTATTATTACTATGTTTGTAAATATTTATAACTTGCTATTAACTTTTATTTTACATTTGGTAATTAGCTAACCACTTAAGGGCGTTTAAGTAAAATCTCCTAAAAAAGGCACGTGGTGTGCAGATGTCCGTTTTCCATCCAAAATCGGATCGAATCCGACTAAATTGGAAAAAAAAAAACTAGAATTGAGGTAAAAATTTGAAAATTTAAGACTACTCTAATAAAGACCCAATGATATATATCCCAATTGATCTTATAAACTTATCTAGTTATTGTTTGGTAGCGTTGATTAATCATTACAGGTATGATCTGTATTGGTATTCATGTAAAATTTGGTACTTACGTTATTCTATTTTCTCTTCGATTGGTCTCTACAGTCTCTTCAGTTGGTAATATATTTTGATTAATTGTATGTTTCGTGCATTGTCCCATTTTGGATTCATTTTTTGTTTTTATTTGACCGACTGATTTGTAGGATTTCTTATATCAAACTATGTTTACCATATGCATGTTCAGATTGGGAGTTTTAAACTATTAAGTATAAAGAATGAACAACTTTTTGCTATTTTTTTTTTATCCATGACGTCCATTAAGGAAATTTTTTGACGCTTGTATAACAAAAAAGATATAATATTGGAGTGTTTAAAAATATAAGGAATTAGATAAGAATAGTAAGGTCGGAGTAGGGTATTTTTAAATAAAGATTAAAGAGTTGTTGATATGGTTATATTAAACAGATATTGTGGAAACAATTACACCAAAAGGCTACATAAAAATAATTAAAGTTGAAAGTTGGTAGTTGGAGTATGATCGATTTATAGACCTTTTTGGTGACATTAAATGAGCTGGTGTGTATATATATTGTTTGCACTTTTGGTGATTTGTTGTTCCGTTTGCTACTTTAAGTGTACTAACTATTCCCGTATTCCTTCGTAATATAGATTTTTTTTTACTGTTGATACTGGCTAGATCCGTAACATAGGTCAATCATTTTATCAAAACTAACACATTTTATATATTTTAAAAAACCGTTTGCATTTACACAAAATTCCAGCTTATTTATTAATTTTCTTATAATAATCATACATTATTTTTTTTTATTTGTTTATTATTATTTAATAATCATAACAATATTACAATCACAAAAATGTGAAACCACACGATAGTTTATTAGTATTATATTAATCTATTAAATCATATAAGGTGAATTTTATGTTTACTTAAATTTAGTGAATTTATAGGGTTGCTGATACATGTCACTTTTTATACCATAATTATCAAATTTTAAAAAAAAATATGTTTTGAGAAAACAAATACGGATGCTCGCTACCTTGTTTTTTCCGTTGACTTTTGTTAAATTTGATGAATACATTAAGGCCGAGAAAGGAATTTAGTCGTTCTGTTATTCTCATCACAAGCTATTACAACTTCAATATCTCAAGAGCTATAAAGACATGGAAATATAATCTAACAGAATAACTCATTTACCACTATCAGAAATAAATATATTTAAAAGATCTTAATAAGCTATCTTACTAAGCATACATGGATAGTATATTTGGTGACAATTGTTTGTTTAATTTGTAATACTCCCTCTCAAGCTGGTACGTTTAGAGGCAAAACCCAAAGTTTGGAAATCAATGTAACGCAAACAATCAACCCAAGTGCTTTTGTAAAAACGTCGGCGAGCTGATTGATTGTGCCTAGATGTAGTAATACAACAAATTTTCTTAGGATTTTTTCTCGTATGAGATGAAAATCAATCTTTATATGTTTTGTCCTCTCATGAAACATGTGGTTATGTGCAATGTGAATGACGGCTTGGTTATTGCAGAATAATGATGAGGGCCGAGGATGTAGGACGGCTAAGTCGGCGAGGAGGGTACGAAGCCAAGTAAGTTCACATGTAGTCGAAGCTATTGCTCGATATTCAGCTTCGGAGGAGAATCGAGAAACAGCACATTGTTTCTTTGTATGCCAAGAAATAAGACTGGAACCAAGGGTAACCGGAGCTAGTGTTGGAAAACATGTTTTAAACATGGCTGTTCCGAGTGGTCAGGGACCATCTTTGAGTCAATATTCAATGCGACAACTCAGAATTTATGAAGCCGTACTCAAAGCGTTTGAGTAGCTCGTGCGACGAGCTTCGCAACGGTATATCGCATGACCTATTCGGAGAATGAGTGTGAATGATAATTGGCATCGAAGGTTGGTACTCGAAAGAGGTAAAAAAGCCAATGCTGGAAAATGGAAAAAGAAATGGGATTTAAACCATGATGGTTATCACACATTGTAAAATCAGGAGTGATTTTTATAATATAAATACAAGTCTATCCCACGTAGTTGTTAAACTATCATGTCCACATACTCATGAGTGTGTTAGTGTGTACCACACACGCACACGCTCGCTCGGGTCTCGGGACGCGGACCTTGGGCCTTGGGGAATGTCTCGGGTCTTGGGTCTTGGGGAGGCAGCCTCCCCCTCTCATTCAAACACACGAAAATCATCTCTCTAAACAGCATATATTTTTTCATAGCATATTAGAAACAGAGAGAGCCACCCACCAACAGCTCGACCTTGACTCGTCGTCAGTTTCCGGCGAGTCATCCGAGATGTTATACCTTGGGATCGAAGCGCCAACGCAACCAGAAACATTAAGGTGGATGGACGAATATCGGTTAAGGGCAGACTGTTTACAGTCGCCTCGTCTTTTAATCCTGTCTTTTAAATTACCGCTTTTCAATTCTATAATTTATATTTGTGTCTTTTCAATTCTGTATTTTATTTCAGTATTTTAATTTACTGTACTTAGCTGTAATTTTTAATTCTGTTTTTACTTTTCTGTAATTTCTTTAAAGTACTGTTTTATTCTGTAATTTCAATTCTGTAATTTAATTCAGTAATTAGAATAGTTTCAATTCAGTCCTGTTATTTCAATTTCAATCAGAACAATCCAGCTGTTAAGTTTATACTTTCCAGTCCGACAGTTTCTATTTATTGCAATTCAGTACATCAGATTATTAATTAATAATAATCTGAATAACGTTTGCTTTAATTTCTATTTAGTACCTACATGTTGTAATCTGTAATTTCAATTTCAATTCGAAATTAATAAAGATTACACTGGTTTTGATTATTTTTTTCTAGTCCTTTAATTATTGTTTAATTGTTATTTCGTACACGAAAACCAACAGTTAGAGCGTCGAGTTCTAGGACAACAAGCCCAATCTCAATCAGTATAGGCAGAGAGATGAAGCGTATTTTTTTAAGGAAAGAAAAGTCCATGAGTGATTGTACCTTTTTAATATCGTAAAACACGAGCGGCTTCAAAATGTCGAACTCTCGAAATTGCATAAATTGGCTAAGAAGGTTGACTGCAAATGCGATGCCGGGTCGTGTAATAGAGAGATAGATGAAGAGGCCTATGAGTCGTCGATACGTACTTGGGTCCGAAAGTATGTCACCAGAATTAGGATCTAGCTTCAATTTTTGTTCTATAGGGGAAGAGGCAAGGCGGCATCTAAGTTGTCCAGAGTCCGAAAGAATATCTAATATATATTTTCTTCGATTTATAAAAATTCCATGAGTCGAACGAGCAACCTCAATACCAAGAAAGTATTTAAGTTTACCAAGGCCTTTGAGGTAAAATTGTTGTGATATTAACAACTTGAGCTATATAATAGATTCCATATCATTTCGTGTGAGAAGAAGATCATCGACATATACAAGTATAGCCATAAATTTGGATCCTTTAATACGCGTAAAGAGCGAGTTATCTGCGTGTGATTGTTTAAAACCTGCACAAAGCAAAATTGTTAACAACTTAGCATACCAATTTATGGATGCTTCTTTGAGGTCGTATAGAGATGTTTGAAGATGGCAAACACGTTTCTCCTCGTGTCTTCTATATCCAGGAGGTGAAGACATGTAGACTTCTTCGTGGAGGTCTCTATGTAAAAAAACATTATTAACATTAAGCTGATATGTAGATGCCAATTACGAGGAGTTGCGACAACTAGAACACAACAAACAGTAACTAGTTTTACAACTGGTGCAAAAGTTTCATGGTACTCTAATACTTCAATTTGTGTGTAACCTTTTGCAGCTAAGCGAGCTATGTATCGTTCTACAGTTCCATCTGCATGCAATTTGGTTTTAAAAATCCATTTACACCCGATAGGTTTTTAAAATCCATTTACACCCAATAGGTTTTTTTTTCCGGAGGGGGGTAGATATGGGCCAGGTCTTATTGGCTTCGAGGGCATCTATTTCTATGTGTATCGCCTTTCAGCGTAGGTATTTAATGGCTTGAGCGTAGGAACAGGTTTTTTTTTGTTTGATATAAAACAATTAAAAATGATAAATGAGACGAAGATAAATTATCATAAGAAATACAGTTAACGATTGGATGAAATGTATCTAAAGTCAACAGCGAATTCAATGATTCTGCGGTAGAACGTGAAGTTAACGTAGGACATACAAAGTCTTCCAGATGGGCCGAGGGTTTACTTATGCAACTAGGTCGTTCATGTATGTTACTGGGTGGCGGTGTAATTGTCAGAGTATAGGCATGCTGTGGTTTCTTGGACTAGGTTGTGTTTGAGATTGTTGGTCGACACATATTGATGGGGGGTACTAGCTTCTTGTAAAGAGCTAGTTATAGAGGATTGGGATATAGGTATTAGTTTGTGGGTAGTCGGGTGGTCGCATTGGTTAAAAAAAAAAATCGTTTGTCAAGGTCTGGGACTAGCTTCTGGTTAGATTGCTTGGGTTGTGGTGTGTTGTGGTTGATAAGAATTTTCAAAGGTATAATTATCTTCTAAAGGTGTTAAGGAATGATTATTTTGTATTAATGAATCTGTAGGAGCTAGAAATAATATTGAATCTTGTTTTTGTAAAAATCCGTATTTGATAATAATTAAAACGAATTAACACTTAATAAAGCTCATTATGTGTTGTCTAATGATTTCTCAAGTGTTTATGAGTTATAGTATATAAAAGATTGAAATCGGATTGCTATTCAATAACTAAGTTAAAGATCAAGAAAGACCACAACACGTTGTAACACGACAACGCATTGTGAACAGAGAAGAGAGCAAGGAAAATTACAACATGTTGTAACACCACAACATGTTGTGACCGGCGAAGAGAGAAATGAAGACCACAACACGTTGTAAAGTTATAATGCGTTGTTCTTTTTGGTCAATCAAACATAGAGTTAGTAAGTCCAACAATCAATCAGAGCTGTCGGGCACAGCGAATGCAACCTTCACTCATAAACCCATTGTAAATTGGGTCACATAAGGACCAATAGACAAATTGGGTCTGCAAAAACACCTCAATCCCTCTCCAAATTACATCCATTACACACCCAACCTAAATATCAATTCAATTAAAAAGATCAAGAAAAAGTCTAATGCTACAAATTACTCACTTATTCCTATATATATTCTTGAGAGTATTCATCTTATAATCTTATAAGCAACTCAAGAATGCTTGTTTGTGAGCGATACACTATTTGATTCAAATTTGTATAGTGTTTTATAAGCTGATTTGTGAGCGAGTGATCGGGTAGAGGTTTTGTAAGCAAGTGTAGTTCAAAAGCTCCAGGTCTTTTTATTCGACATACTTATAGAGTGAGCGCGAGCTTAATCAATCGATTAGATTGTTAGGTTGTAATGCTGTGAAGAAAATTATAGTGATAATAGCTAGTAACGTTTAATTTCGGGGAGAGAACATATGCGGGTTTGTCGAACATGTATACATCGTGTGTCAATTTATTTCCCTTACTGTTTAATTTCCGCATTATATTATTTCTTAATTGGTTGCTTGCATAGCTTAAGTTAAATTTATATTCGAGGTTGCATATCATTAAGTTTATAATCTCCTTTTTTGTGTAGCTATTTGCTCTAGTTTTTTATTTCGCGAAAATCATACGTAAAACTTATTCCACTCTAAGATTTGGCCGCTTAGGAGGCAACAAACAATTTTTCATCTTGTGAAGGAAAAGTGTTTTCAATAAAAGTGACATATCGAGAAATAAAAATCTTATGTGTGTCAAGATTTAATAAAGGATATCCAAGATGCCTAGGTGGATATCCTAAAAAAATACAAGGAACACTGCAATTAACGAACAAGGTTTGTGCATACCATAGATATCCAAACACACGCATGTAGGTGTAATTTGGGTTTCTTTAGAAAAGTTGTACATGAGGAGAGCCGTTTTTTAGAGTTTTTTTCGGAGTTCTATTAATCAAATAAACTGTCGTTAGGATACACTTGCCCCAAAAACGTATAGGTGGATGGGCTTGAAAACGTAAACATCGAGCCGCATTAAGTACGTGTCTATGTTTTCCTTCGACAACTCCATTTTTTTTTTGGAATACCAACACATGTTAGTTCTTGTTGGATGTCATATTCATGAAATAATCTATTTACGGGTTTTGATAAAAAAAAAATCTTGTCCATTATCTCATTTAAAAAAAATGATGTTGGAATTGAATTGATATTTTTATCATTCTAATAAAAAAAATGTATTTTAAGGAACGCGTCAGATTTTTCGTTAAGCAAATAGACTCAAGTAACCCTTGTACAATCATATACAATGATTAAAAAATATCGTGCACCACAAGTGGATGGGATATTATACCCACCCTAAATATTAATAAATCTTCGGTAAAAAGGATTTGACGCTTTAATATCTACTAAATTGAAAGGGAGACGGGTATGTTTTCCGCAAAAGCAAGCAATATAAGATAAAAAAATTAATATTTTTAGAAGAAGGTAATAAATGAGATATACTACTTATTGTCGGATATCATAAGCGGCGATGAATGAGTGTGATTCTATCAATTGTGGCGCTATGATCAGGGGGAAGCTAAGTGGGGACGATCGGGTGCCACGGCACCCCCCATAATTTTAGAAATCCCAAGTGACGCAATTTTTTTTTAGTACAATTTCTTTTTAGGTGTAGATTTGGCACCCCCATAAAAATATGTTACTTGTACATATATTTTGGCACCCCCCATTTACACATCCTGGCTTCGCCCCTGGCTATGATGGTATGGTGTCTTAAGTTTTTCCATTCCGTGCATCACCAACTCGGATTGTTTTCTTCGCTGAACAATCCTGAAAATGGCAAGAGTTGGGAAAAAAAGAATTGTGCAATTTAAATCACGAGTTAATTTTTGTTTGTACATAAAGTAAATTATATTTGAAAGATGGTACATGAGAAACATCGGTTAAAGTTATGGTTGGGCTGATTTTGATGTAACCTATGTGACAGATAGGGTGAGGTGAGCCGGATGCGGAATGAACTGTTGACACTTTATCGATTGCTTTGTAAGATTAAAAAGTGATAAGCTGGGTGTCATATGGGTAGACACGCCGCTACCGATAATCCATTCCATATCAACTAACATTACTTTCTTTTCATAAAAAGTTGCACAATGATCCAAGAACCGTTTAGTGTTTCGATTTGCTTTGGGTATGAATTCACTTTGGTGTTTAGCGATCTACTTATTAGGGAAAATATCCATAATGGAATGCATATTGTGATGGTTTGTAATAGAAGAAAATTTTCAAAGAATTTCAGTTATAAATCAGGGTTTAGATGGACCTTGTTTTGATATCATGTTAAATTTGATGACACGATGGAAAGGAATTCAGTCGTTCTGTTATTCTCATCAGAAGCTATTACAACTTAAATAACTCAAAAGCTATAAAGATATATGGAAATATTGTTATAGTGACAGTCCTTTCATTTATGCTTGCAGTGTTCCATTGTTTATTTGAGTTTTATTTTTATCTTTTTGTAACTCATTCTTACAAAATGTGTGCTCTAATTTGCAAGTATAGTAGTAATTCAGTAACAAATTCTTTATTTTATTGATCTTTTCTTTCTATGAGCCAAAATGAATAGACAGCCTTGACTGAGATCGGTTATTAGAGATGCATCAGCAGATTTTTTCCTAGTACAATCGAGGTGCATTATCTATGTTTCTATCGATTTTAGTTACTTTTCTTCGATGATCACTCATAATTTATCAAGCTTATTAGTTGCTCGAGTCGTTTGTGTTTTGTTAATAAATTTTTATCGAGAATTTTATGCATTCTCGAGTCCTTGACTACAAGTCAACTTTTTGATATGGGTGCTAAAACATAATGTTTAGAAAAGCTTTTACCATTTTATTCCTTGAAGAGGCTAAAGACGGTCATGACTCTTTTAAGAGACCTCAATTTTTTACAAACTGTTTAATGTCAAAATTATTAGCAATAACAAGTATGTTAATCGAAAAAGGATAGTTGTAGTTGGAATGAGGATAATCGTAGTTTCACTATAATGAGAAAAAATACGAAAAACTATGATACGAGTATTACTCACTTGTTTCTACTTCCAAGTTAAGCAATGAAAGGAAGGTTGTTATCTAAAATTTTGAATGAAAAATAACTACTTCGGACTTCAGACCATGTTTATGATCGTCATTGCGCTCTCTCTTTCCAACTCGATTTTTTTCGCGTGAGCAACAACCTCTTCAATGACTTAAATAAAGTCATGACACAATAACAATATGTAAATGTAATTCCGTAATGGAACACAAAGCTAATATCGAATTGACCTACAAGAGACAATCCCTTCCTTTGGACGGTCCTTGCTAGTCTTCATATAAAGGATAATCATAAAGGGATAAAACAAAACCGAAGAAAATGTTATTTCTACCATTTAGGCAAAAACTCTAAATTGAATACATTTATCATATCCACGAAGCGCGAATTGAATCATTAAACAACATTCCACCAGTAAAAAGGAAAATAAAAACCATTACAAAAAGTATCATATAGCGACATGACTTCAAGATCACATTTTGTTCTGCTATACCAAAGAACATCACCATTGGATATTAAATAAGTACGATACGTAAGATCAAGAACTGATCTCTCATTGTTGAATTCCAACTACAAGGAATGGCGTTTATTAAAAAAGTCTTCAACCTGTTTGAATTGATCAAGTTTGCACCTAGTTCCCCCATCGATGGATAGCAAACTTTCATAATAAACACAAGTTCGGAAACCAAACTCAGTTGCTGTTGGTCCAACATTCCTCATTTCTTGAGTATTTATATCATACAACATGATTTTGGAATTAGGATTAAAAGGCTCAAAAGTCTTTGAATCATTAATCACCAAAATGAGACCTCCCTTCTCCCAAAAATCGAGTGGCCACATGAAACCTTGAAAAGACCCAACAGAATATTGTTTAATCCAAATACCTGCTTCTAACATTACCCATATGTCCACCGACAAGTTATCACTTCGCAGCAGAGCAACACGTTCTTCACAGACAGCCATGATGTTACTAAAACAACAGTAAGCCTTTTTAATTTTAGAGATATTTGGACCCGGTACCACTCGAAAATTCTCATTCCTGAAGTCGAATACAAGGACAACTCCATGATTATAAACCCACCAATAATAAGTTCCACTAAGAAACAAACTGTGACCGAATGAATAATCACTTAGGGGAAAATCGCCAAGATCTAAGTTTCTCCATGTGTTTGTAAGCATGCTGTACACGGAAGCAAAGCAGTGAGAGTCCATGTTACCATCATGAAGTGTATTCGAAAAAGTTCTACAGAGAACCACTCTGTGATCATTTGTCATGAGATCTACACCAAATCCAACATAACCAAAAGCTACCTTATAGTGAGGTAAAATATGAGGAGGTGGTAAAGGAAGTGTTTTAAAATCCATCAATGTAGGGTTCCACAACACTAAGCGTTCCCTCATATCGTGAAGACAATACAAGCCATCAATAGGCCCTTCCATATTTAGAGGATAATCGAGATGTAGATAACAAATATCCTTATAGGTGGTGCTTGATTGGGTTATATCATTTAAAGTTGCATACTTGAGTACTCGAGTTTCTAGTTCGAAATATTGGAGAAGAAAGCAGTTTTTTTTCGTCTTCTTTTGGTATTGAAGATGATTGTATGCAAAACCAGAGTCTCTTATGAGACCATACCACCGCTTACACACACATTTTGCCTTTAACAGAGTCTCCACAGAGCATCGAAGGAAAATCTCTATAAACAAATCTTCTGGAAATTTGGGAATTTCATAATAGTTGCCAATGTCACTTGCCATTTTGAACTCACCTCTCCTTTTCATGTCTTTGAATCACAATAATTTCTCAAATTTTAGCGCCTTGTAAGAAAATAGTAATAATTAATTCATTGTAGAGAGCAGTATTATGTTGAAGTCATTAACTTATGACCATACCTATAATCAAGCAAACTAGATTACAAAAAGGAGACTGCATTTTGGAACCAGCAAAAAGGACAAAGTTCTATATTTTTTTTTATCAAAATGTTGGTGAATGAAGCAGAACCATAAGTTCAAAATTCAAAGTAATAAAAGCAGTTCATTGCCTATGCATGAATGGTATCGGATTTCTGCCTAGAGAGACCAAAACAGATTCTATTACAAGAGCAGAAACCGGCAAAAAAAACATGAAATCAGCCTAAAAAATTGACCAAAGCCTACACCTAAATTTGGCTCTGTAAAAGAAAAAGAATAACAGAACCAGACCGAGAGAAAAAATAAACTATATAAAGGATAGATCAAGAGCAGAAATAACTTGTAAATTCTGCACGTTAAGGTAAAAGAAAGCACAAACACCAAAAATAGAACCGCGATCGTGAGCACCACTACACCAGAAATCATTTAATAAACAAAGTTTCAACAAAAGATAAGATCAAGAAAGAGAAAAAAACACTGACAATAGTATTGAATATTAACTTCTTTTCCTTTATAACAAGATCATGAATTTTGAATATCTAAACTACGGCACAACCACAGTAAAGATAATGTATAATGGTTTGAAGCACAGTCATCTAAGGAAGCAGAGGACACATTAAATTCGAGAAAATTGTAATCAATCTATAAACTAGGATGTAAGAGAACGAAAAACATATTAAAGGTTGGTTATAAACAAAAAATTGCTTCGGAAGGAGGCGTGAATATTAAGTAAAGATCCTCAGCAAACATGCGATAAGCAGTCATACGGTAATTTATAAAAAAGTGAGATCTATAACATACTTCCTTTATTAATGGAATTGAATAATTTTATGTGTTACCATCGATAAAATTAAGTGGCACAAATTATCAGTATACGTTGTCATCAAAACTAGGTATCAAGATGGGGACAACTAGTAGCCTTCCCCTTCAATTTCAATGTAAACAGTTAAAAAAGAGCATATTATCTTTCAGAAATTAAAGAGCTATTCAAATTATCAGTATGATTTTTCAGGCTCATTCTAACAAAATCATGTTACCGTCTCTAACAGATTTAACATGAGACTAGTTCAAAGATGGTCCTAGAAATAAAACAACATGCCAAACTCCAAAACGAAAAACTTAAGTGCATCGAGGTATTTTGCATAACATGTGTACTAGTCAGGAAACATAACTATTACGTATAAACTAAGATATAATAACCTATTATCTATGACCCCTCACCCATGCAAGGATGACAGACACAAATCAGAAAAATGGAGATTTAATATTAAATTCCAGAAAGAAAAAAAGTTACCTTGTAGTTCTAGCATTAGACTTATCAGAGCAACGCTTTTCATCCCAAAAAAATGGCAGACGTTCAATTTTCCAGAAACTAAGTATAGTGAAAATAGTCATCTAATAGTTCAACTTCTATTTTCTTATGGAATGATTCCTAAATTAAGGGCCAGTTAGTCACTAGGTAATGCCTTGCTGAAGCTATATTCTAAAGGAAACAACACCTTTAAAATAACACAATCTGGAGTGTTTTGGAATTTGGATTAAAAAAAAAACTTTGCAATTGAGAATTCTATGTTAACAATAAGTATGTGTTTGAAACATGGAAAATGGATGGCAAAAGGAAAATGATTTCCAAATAAAACATTTTTTGTGAGTGTGTTTGTTTACATAAGAAAACCATGGAAAAAAAAAATGAAAAAAAACATTTTATTCCCGCCACATTTTCAAGTTCTAAACACATCCTGAGTAATTTGATAAAGGCCAAAGGCATGCATTCAGAGATATCACATGTCCTAACAAATATTAAAAATCTGTATACATCAATTTAATAATTAGGAACACGCAAATAGGATTTGAACCATTACTATAACCATAATAAAAATAACATCATAAATCGAACAGCCGAGAAGCTCTTGATCCCCGAAATAAAAAAGATATTTAAGCTGACCCAATCATAAAGAGTAAAACATAGTAACTGTTGTGTGACATATTAGCTCACATATATATGTATATAGATATAGAGAGAGAATATAGAGAGAGACAACAACATGGTCTTTATTAATCAGAATGTATGAATACAAGGGGATCATAACCTTCTTTATATACTAAAGGTTATGGTTATATAAGATAGAAAGCCCAACTTAGGCCCACTATGAGTAAGACCCAATAGTCCAATAATATCCTACAACACTCCCCATTTGGACGTCTTGAATTATTCGTCTTTATGCAGTCGATCTGAGTCGAGTTCATTCACAATGTTAAACACATAAAAACCTTAGGGCCGGAAAACCCAATGTGAGACAAAACCGGTACCTAAGAAAAACTGTGTAGCCAAATGATATAGGCCGAAATTCCATGTAATTAACTAACAACAAAACAGTGTGCCTCATCAAAACCTTGCAAGAGCAAACCCAATGGAAAAATCTCTGATCGAATGAAAAACAGTGCAACAGTGGTAGTAGTAGAAGATCAACCACAAAACAAGTGTCTCATCAAAACCTTACTAGAGTAAACCCAGTGGAAAAAAAACTCTAGTGGAAGGACAAAAGAGTGCACAGTGGTAAAAAATATACAACATGATACTCCCCCTAATTTCGGCAATCTTAAGTGAGGTATGATGAGAACGTGTCTCGCTAAAAATCTTGTCAAGGAAAACCCAGTGGGAAAAAACCTTGGTCTAAGGACAAAAACAGTACACGAGCATTCAACTGGATGCTCCCCCTCACTTGTACACGACTGGGTGCAATGATTTCATATTCGAATAAAGAGTACGATCATTCGACTGGATGCCTCATTTACTTGCACACGACTGTATGCAAGAAAATATAACGTGGAATAAAACGAGCATTTTACAGGATACTCTTAAACTTCATATGTGAAGATTATTTTGACGATAAATGCTAAATAGCATAATTTAGTCATGTCTCTCTTGATCGATAACAACAAGTTGTCTTCTATGACAAGTGTTTTATCTGAATCGTGAGACAGAGCATATGTAATTCAAATATGGCTAATACTGGCTCGAAGCCATATACACTCTCTACTCGTCTCATAGAGCACGAATAGATCAGAGTGATTCGCTTGGAGTCATTCCAAGACCTCCAAGATACCGCGTTATTCCTAATGGTAAAGATAGACCATGTTAGGAATATCACTTATGCGGATCTGATAAGTAACCGGCATCAGTATAACCGAAAAAGGGTTGCGTTAATTCGAGTACCGAAGGGGGGAGATACACTCAATGACGCAAAATGGGATAAACTAGCCCACTTTTAAAATTACCATAAGGTAAGTGAATGTGTCTTTAGTGCCATTTTGATGGCAGCGTGTTAGCGCGATGCTGTGTCGAGCTATACCATTCACAGCAAATGAGATGTTCGTCCTAGCACATTAGACCAAGTACAATGATACGCTTATTGTACTTAGATATGAACATGATGGTTCAATATCTCTTCATCGTCTTATCAGGGACGGACTAGGTCTATATCAATGTCTAGTGATCGAACGATCATGGGAGAATCTGACGACTTAGCGTCATGATGACTAAAATGTCATAACACCTTCTGAGTGTAGTCTGAATCATGGACTTAGATTCAATCTTTACGGGACTCGATCATCAGGCCGAGTCACTACCGTTTCTTCCCAAGATCTTTCATCTCGAAGGCAAATCCAAAAGTGGATCGCATAATAAAACACGCAAGGGCATAATACTTGTTCAAGTATCCCAAGCTGATCAAGTACTCACTTAGGCGGTATACCACATCCGCTCGGATTATATTAATCCATATAGTGAACATCTCAGTCAATTGAGATTGTGTTCCGTGGTCAGGAACTACTTGATTTAAGCACATGAAGTCACACAGGGACCTTCATCTATATCTCTTTGTCTAAATCCCCATAGAGATAAAACTGTGACCACATTCATGGCTACATACTCAGTTTTTCGGAAACTACTAAACTGGTAAAGTAGGGGACTGTTATAATGTCCATTACGAAGAAATCAACCATCTCCTAATCAATTCCAAGGTGTGAGAGAAGTCTTGCGCTACTAGGCGAGTATTCTACAATCTCATTATTCTCATCACTTTTCCTTACGAATAACCAAATAAACGAACTCGTTTAACATTGGTGGTGTTGGAGCTACAGGTACGAACACACTTTCGCTAAGGAGTCTACTTGGATTGCAAGTTTCCATTAGTCAAGTCTATTCTACGTTGACATAATTTGTTAATATTATCAGTCGTCACTGAATATATGAACAAGTAATCAATAACAGTCTCATTTTGCTTCAATATCGTCTAAGATATCATGATCGACAGATATTTTGAAATTCTTAGGATGAGGAGGAAATCACACATCTCCTTGATCTTTTATAATCTCGTGTGACAAACGAGTTTCAGTTCACCACCTCTGGGGCTGAACAAATTAAGAACCGGTCAACTTCCTTGTATCTTGGGAAGGACGACAGACTGACGGCCAACGACATCTTCTTTTGCTTGACGGGTTCGGCCAAAGCAACGTGTTACGACAGGAACACGGCGTCCGACAGGTATGTCTATCCTTGCAAGCATTTTGCAGCAGGTATAAATAATCTCGTGACATCTCATAAAGTTATTAAATACGTCTGGCATTTAGTTAGACTTGAGGGAGTCTATGCACTTACTTATCACTAAGTGCAGTTTTGGGGATCAAGCTAAGACTGAGTGGGTTATGCCACGTTACTTCACGTCGTTCCTTATCAATGGTAGCATGCAAATCTCCCCCTAACGATGGGGAGAACAGTCTTAGCGATGTCACTTTCGCATATCATGCGGTAAAGAGATCGCTTGCCAAGGTTACTCTATCAAATGATAGACAAAGGATTCATAATCGACTTATGCCCCCTTCAGAGGTCCATATTTTGAACGCTATAGCGGCTCAATAAAAATATTAATTAATCACTCTAAACACGCGTTAATATGAGACTTCTGACTCAAAACCAGTAACCAGCTGGTACGCATATGGTGTTTGAGTGTCTATGGGCCTCATGACGGACCAATGCAGCAAAATAGCATAACCCCACACGGAAATATAAATCTTGGTGCGCAAGACCAAGAAATGCGTGCAATCATTTGCAGTCGCATCATCAAAATTTCCGTGAGTCCATTTGGGTCTGAACATAATCGACATGATGTTCAATTTCAATTTCCAAACTCAAGTAATTCAAATCGAAATTTCGATTTTTACTTTTCGGAATTATCAAGTCGACTAGACTTTTCAGGATAATCCGGATCATGAGCCATCAATTTAATGATAGGGCTAAAAGTTTGGGAAATGTTGCATTTCTGTGGACAACAATAATCATGTGACCTTATTGTCGATGCATCAACCATAACCATTTATATTTATGGTCCGTCTTATGGTTGGATGAGTCCACAATGACTCCTTCAATTCTTCACAAGAATTCTTCGACTTCATTTCGTGATCTTTACACATATTAGTCTTTCAAAGTGAGCATTAGTGGCATGAATTTCGTATTAATCACGAAATATATTCCCAGAGAGAATCCAAATACGATGCGATTATAAATCAAGCATTGTCTTTTGACCCGGGAATATCTTATCCGGTAAATGCCACAATATCAAAATACTCTTATCAATCGACGACAGGCGAATGATAGTACAAACAATCATGTCTTAGCATCTAAATCATTTATCATTTCGACGACAGGCGAACTGATAAGTTAACTTTAAATGTTTTAAAGAATGTGGTAGCAACCACTTGAAAGACATTTCAACTCCTCTAAAATACGCTTTTGGTCGTATTGAATAGAGGCTATGTAAAGAAATTTCAATTCTTTCATGAGCTATTACCAGATAACACTGGTTTTCTCGAATATTTTATAACTCAACAAGGTACGACAGGACCTACATGAGTATAAGACCTCATATTTGACAAATCAATTTGGTTTTACCAAAAATTTTGATTTGGAACGACAGGTCCAGAATCGTTGTCACTGAGTACTCTTTTAGGCAAATAGTTGGTGAAATTATGTGGTACACTGTTACCCACTATTTCCAAAAAAATCAACTACCCCACAAGTATTGCCTAAAATTTCATAATTTAAAATTTGGTCACATTTGTCAAAGTAATTTGCTCAAAACACTTTAAATTATTTCGAGAAATTTCGTAAACAGGCAAACCATAATCCAAAAGTATATCCAAATTGAAAATAATAATTCAAATGAAAAACATAATCCAGATGAGCGAAAAAATTGCTCAATGATTTGTCAAAATCAATAAAGAAAGGTATCAAACTCATTTGAGCCATAAAATCGGGGGTCTCAAGAGTTTCATTTCACTTAAATTTAACCACATTAGCATCGGCTTTTCCACCTTTATAATAGTTTTGAACTATTTGAGTAACCGTGCATGACCTTTGTCTTTATAGCATAGAGTTGGCCCCTTGAGCATTATCTATTTCTTTGTGACAACATGTCATATTGTTCCTTTCAATTACTGTCTTGGAGCCACAAGTTTTTGATTTTGACGATTGTCAAAAATCTCTCTTGGCTAGGCGATTCATCGGGATCGCGTTAGTTCGAGACAAATAACACTTGTCTCGGTTCTCGATTTGTGGAAAAAAAAATGTACACAAAGAGCATTAATATCAGGCAAATAATTCGTCATTGACCCAATAGGATTAAAACTACTCACCGTGACAATTTTCTTTTCCAATAATAGATGGGCGATAAAGGAACATGGTGAATATAAATTCAGGATACTGCTTATAGAATACAATTTCCAAGCTAGTATTTTGGTGAAAGATTGCTCCAATATGTCAATTTCAGACATTTGTTCACCATAGACGTCATCACGTCTCAAATGTGGCGGCGGAATATCATCAACGCCTTATCTTTCATCTCGTGAGTAACAACAAACTCGTGTTTTACTCATCAAAGATGGCATCAAAAAAAAATTTGGGCATCATATTTTCACACATCAGGGTGACTAACATGTGGTGACGGAATAACATCAACGTCTAAACAGTTATTTCGCAAGTATGTTTTGTGATTTTTCTCATCATAGATGGCATCCAACATGTGTTGGGAGTTCTGGATTATTTTTCATATAAAACGACTGATTTATATGTTTATGGTTTGCACAAGCACAAACTTTTTTTTCGAAAATATTAGTTTTGCTTCTCATGTGAATCGGTTCTCATTGATCGAACGACGGGTCGATACTGAAATACCAATTCGGCGAAACATACATCACTATATAAACACACTCGGGAAAATTATTATTTAGTCAACCCCTTTCGGTAGCTCTACTTGAAAAACGACCCGGAAAGACGGTGAGGGTGGAGGACACGAATGCCACTTAAAACCCGACCTCATTAGGATATCGACTTCCGCCTATATCTTTCCTAGACATCGTATCCAAATAGGTAAGCCTAGTTGGGGAAGGTTCATAATTTTTTCAACTTAAATTTAAAAATATATGATTTCGCAAATTATCATATTTTACACTTGACAGTAAATAAATATTACATGGCAGTGATCAATTATATAGATTGTACCTGTTTCATGATTAACTAACATGGTAGTACATATTTCCTAATAAGTAATCCAAATTAATGTAATCAATCTATATTAGTATTTACCAAAGTTACACTAGCAATATCTAACACAATATATTATTATTATACTGCTATATGTGTAGGGTTTTTTTCATGGTAACTAAATCATGCATGTTAGTAATATATTTTATTTACCAATTTTACACTAGCAAGATATAAATTAATATGATACAAATCTATTGATTTTATGTGTAAGTTTTATACATGGTAACTAAATCATGCAATAGGATTAATTAAATTTATATGGAAACACATCAATTTATTCAATTAACATGCAATTTTTTATTCACTTGATTTTTTAATAAATATATATGCATGTGGGTGGATATTTAGACCGATTATTGACTTTTATAACACACATATACTGTTTTTTATACATGTAATATACTACAGGGACTATCCGTGTAATTTTAGCAAACTATATATATATTTACAGCATTATTACAGCTTCAGTTCATAATTTCAGACAAGTTTCAGTTTAGTCCTTTAGTAATTAACATGCACAGTCAATAGTTTCAGCGAATTACAAAACAGTCCTACGGTTTTTCAGTTTGTTATAGATTTAATCCCACATATTAATACATGTTTTACAATTACATGATTTCCGATTTACAACCTCATTACATGTCTCTTACTGATTTTGTTTGTATGAAAATACAATTTTACAGTACACTATACATATTACATATAAGTTGGTTTTTATAGACAGATTGATCATGTTAGACAGTAAAAAAAATTCTATCACCCATAGTTTTTTTTTTCAACAAATACATGCAGTTTGGGTTATTATGTATGATCTTATCAACAAATATGATTTTATAATCAACAATATGTATGTTACGATCATATATAGTTATCTATACAAGTAACAAACTCTAATACACATGAATTATATACTACGGGATATTTATCATGTTTTAGTTATCCATAAAATAATATGTGCGATCACATATATGGAAAAGATATTTAAGCTGACCCAATCATAAAGAGTAAAACATAGTAACAAATATAAAAAAAATGTTCACAAATTTTAGCATTTGTTACAAATCATTCCAAAGGAACCATATTTTTCTAAATTATTATTAGACCCGATTAAAAAGTACTAGTAAGTAATTTGTTGTAATTAATCCTATTACTCCAAGAATTCAAGTAATTCAGTAAGTAAGATTAGTATTTTAAAAAATCTAAATCTCAAAGGGGCAAAAAGGGATCTTGATAATATTTTCATAATAAAAGGAAACTAAAAAATAAATAAAAAATACTATTATGCAAACCAGGTGATTACAGTTTCATACATGCATTATATATACATACATATTTAAATAGATACAGAGAGAATGAGTCATCACCTAGAGAGGGGAGGGCTATATTCCTGGACTGCTAGACATGATGAGCACTCCTTTTTTCTTTGTAAATCTTTATTTTATTTTATTTTATTTTTCAGTAAGTTAAATCCTAAAATCTTATTTGATTCAATAAAAGAATACATTCATTAAATAGAGGGAGAGAGAGTGTAACTGATAAATATAATGCTTAACACGTTGTAATGTCACATACATGCACGTAGACACATCTGTTCAACTTCAACTACTCCGTTATAACGCATAATAAAAGTGTAGGTCATTGCTTTTTAATAAATGAATAGAAAAACAGGTAATGTTAGAGTTGAATGAAGCTGTGTTTCTTAACTCTACATGTAGTTCCGTTCGGTTTTAATTTATCCATAAATTAATAATATATTGTAATCCTATAATTTCAAGAATAAAAAAAACTTCAGTAAGTAATATTTGTACTTTACAAAATCTAAATCCCAATCTGGCAAAAAAGATCTTAATAATATTATCATACTAGTAACGATAAAGTTTCCAATGAAGTGATTTATAAAAGGGTCTGTTTATTTATTTATTTATTTTAACTAGTACTAAAGGCTTGTCTGTTTGGACGAAGCTATATATTTATCAAAGAAAAATAGGAAAAAATATGTTATATATAGTGTGGGTGTTAGGATCAGATTTCTGGTCTAAATACTATTTGTTATCTATTGGTTTTTACTTAATAATCCTAACTGTTTGTTTAAGAACTAAGACAGTGTTGTTAGGTTTCAAGCAATGTTGCAACCTCAGTTACAACCTACTGAGACAAGTGTTGACAGGTTTCAAGTAATATTGCAACCAAAGTTACAACCTGCTAAGACAGCGTGTATGGTTTCAAGTAAATGTTGCAACCTCACTTAGACATAGTGTAAGGACATTTGTACAGTCACTGACTCACTAGACACGCAAATAGAAAAACCGTTCTTTTATTAAAATACACCCAAAATATAGCATGTTGTAATAACAAATTAGTTTTTCAGCGTGTGGATATTGACCCGATAAATTGACGTGCTCGATTTTCACCTCTAATGAAATAAGTTATATTTGGGAATGACATTTGATTTTTCATTTGAAGATTAAACAGACCAACATATATATAAACAGATAAATGACACTTAAAGTTGTTCAACTTAGAGTCTAATTAACACAATATTTGAATAAATTAACTAATCAAAATTAGTATGCTGCAATGAATGGATTTTTTTTGGATATTTTGTTGGTGTTTTCTTCCATATAGTTGTCATTTCATTCGGTTCAATATTGTTGTCATTGATTTCAGTTTATTGTTTGATTTGGAAGGATTTATTGTCATTAATTCGGTTTATTTGGTTGTCATTCCATCCAAAATACGCCATTCTCTTCAGATTTTTTTCAATCAATTTCATTTGATGTCATTCGGTTCAATTTAGTTATTATTTGCTTCATTTTGTCATACTGTTCAATTTATTATCACTCGGATCAATTTGTGTTCATATGATTGCATTTGTTTGTCAAACAGTTCAATTTGGTTGTCAATCGTATTCAATTTGTTGATATTTGGTTCAATTTCATTGTCAAACGATAACTTAGTAATCTTTCTGTTCAATCTTATTGTTTTCTAGCCATTTTATTTTTTTCATCGTTCGGTTCAATTTTGTTGTATTTGGTACAATTTGAATAGGCTTTCCGACCACATAAATAGAAAATTAATTGCTACACTTATTATTTTCACTAATTTAATTTAATGTTTTATTAAGATGTGTAAAATATCAATAAGGTTGTCAATTAGGATAGATTATAACATCAAGACATGATAAAATCACATGCTGATTGACTAAATAAAAGTAAAAATCAAATTGAAAATTGACATCAGCATGTACAAGGAGAACCAAACGAATCAATTATTTAATGAGATGTTACTATTTTGAGCACTCGAGCATTGTTTAAAATATAGTTCCTAATCAAACATCAAATTAAGAAAGTGTCCCAAAATAAATGAATAATGATTACTCTTATCTCTTAAATGTGTTGTCATTTTATGAAGTGCTAAAACCAAAATGTAAACTTTAATATCCCAAAAATAAATGAATAATCATATTATTTCTACCGCTATCCTGAATTAGTCAAATTGAACAGCTAAATTAAAACTACGATTCCATGCAAGTAGGCAACACAAGAAATAAGAAAATTGCAATTCTATTTCTATATCGAGACTTGTTTAAACTTTGGTAAAACTAAAATGAGTATGGGTGAGGGAATTAATTATCAAACAATTTTTTACTTTTATCGTTAACATGTCAGAGCATCTACAATTGTATACGTGATTTTTGTTAACTATAAGCGACACATAAGCAATGGAGTGACATGTTTAGTTACACACTTTACATGTTAACATGTTTTTTGATGCTACATTGGTCACTTTTAGATTTCACTATAAAATCATACTTTTATACTATTATACTATTATATTTGCTATAATTTGCAAATTATTGTTATATTTATATTTCTTACTTAAGTTGAATTATATGCCTAAATGGTTCGCATTTAATTATTTTTCACAAAATTATATATAATTTCAACCCAACAAGAATTTGTATCAAATTTGACAAAATGAGATTTTTACTCATAGCAACTCATTACAATTGTTAAATTTGGACCCTTTTCTATATTTATTTAGATATGTTATTTTATCTGTAATAAAATATTAAAATATTTGTATTAATACGTTCAAAAGAAGTTGAGTAAGTTATATAAGTTTACGGATTTGTGGCTCCACACGTTATAGTGGAAAGTATTGCTAGATTTAGTTAAACATAACTATACGAGTACATTGGACTTTTGGTATTTTAGAGTAAGACTTATAAAATAATGTTTAAAAAATTACACTTTACACTTAAATTTATTATAAAAGTAGATATTTCTTAAAATTTAACACAAAATTTGTTCAAAAATTAAGGTAATAATATTTAGGGATAATTCCCTATAAATACTTCATACCAACTTATATTCCTCATATATATGTTGATAAGTTCACATTTCTCGTAGGTACCACTTTTTAATTATTTAGTTTATTTACTAAATTGTCATACAAACTAAAATATAATATACATATTTTATTTTTCTACAAACCCAAAAAAATAGTTTTAAATTACAACAAAATAAAAAAACACAAAAAAATAAAAAATATAAAAAAATATAAAAAATATAAAAAAACACAAAAAAAACACAAAAAAAATGAAAAATTATAAAAAATTATAAAAAATCACAAAAAATCATAAAAAATTATTAAAAAAACAAATAATGCCCCGTAGGTACCACTTTTGAAATTATATTCCTCCTAATTACCTTCATAATTTCATATTCCCTATAGGTACCACTTTTTAATTATTTACTTTATTTACCAAAACGCCATACACATATTTAATAAAAAAATGGAAAAAAACACATAAAATTATATAAAATGCAAAAAATCTCAAAATAAATGAAAACAAATCACAAAAAATTGTAAAAATTAAAAAAAAAATATATTTTTATTAAAAAAAAAACACAAAAAATCACAAAAAATACAAAAAAAGAAAATAAATCACAAAAAAAAAATAAATGAAAAAAAAATAAATGAAAAAAATCACAAAATATTATAAAAAATAAAAAAAAATCACATAAAATTATAAAAAATAAAAAAAAAATCACAAAATACTATAAAAATATAAAAAAAAACTAAAAAAAATCACAAAAAAATATAAAAAATCATAAAATCATAAAATATTATAAAAAATGAAAAAAATGAAAAAATTATAAAAAATTATAAAAAATGAAAAAAAGTACAAAATATTATAAAAAAATGAAAAAAATCACATAAAATTATAAAAAATGAAAAAAATCACAAAATATTAAAAAAAAAAAATCACAAAATTATAAAAAATAAAAAAAAAAAAAAAATCACTTTTATTGAACTTTATGCACTTTTCGACTGTACTAGATGCACTTTCGACTGAACCAGATGCACTTTTAGCTGAACTATATGCACTTTCAGCCGAATCAGATGTACTTTTAGTTGAACCAGATGCAGGTTTTACAGAACGATATGCACTTTTATTGAACTAGATGCACTTTTGTCTGAACCATATGCAGTTTCAGCTGAACCAGATACACTTTTAGCTGAACCATATGCACTTTCAGCCGAACCATATGCACTTTTAGTTGAATTACATGCAGGTTTTACAGAACGATATGCACTTTTATTGAACTAGATGCACTTTTGTCTGAACCATATGCACTTTCAGCTGAACCAGATACACTTTTAGCTAAACCATATGCACTTTCAACTGAACCATATGCACTTTCAGTTGTACCAAATGCATTTTTAAAAGAACTATATGCACTTTCGACTGTACTATATTCATTTTCGACTACACTATATGCACTTTTGACTTAACTATATGTACTTTTAACTAAATTAGATGCACTTTAAGCTGAAACAGATGTACTTTCAGCTGAACCAGATGCACTTTTAGCTGAACTATATATATACTCACTTTTATTGAACTATGTTTACTTTCGACTGAATTGTATGCACTTTCAACGAAACTAGATGTACTTTCAGCTGAATTGAATGCAATTTTGACTCAAATTTATGCATTTTTGACTAACTATATACACTTTCAACTGAACTATATGCACTTTTATTGAACTATATACGCTTTTGACTGAATTATATGTATTTTTGACTGAATTAGATGCACTTTCAGCTCATTAAGATTAAAAAAATGCACATTTATTATGAAAAAACCATTTTTTTTAATAAAAAAAAATCACTTTTCGGTATAAAAAGTGTTATATTACAAAAAAAAAAATACATATTTTTTGTAAATTTTTAAAAAGTTTATGATTTTTTCATTTTTTTTATAATTCTTTTTTTTTTTTGTGATTTTTGTGATTTTTTATAATTTTTATAATTTTTTTGTGATTTTTGTTATTTTTTTATAATGTTTTGTGATTTTTTGTGATTTTTGTATTTTTTGTGAATTTTATATAATTTTTTCGTTTTTTTCATTTTTTTAATTTTTTGATTTTTTTAATAATTTTTTGTGATTTTTTATATTTTTATATTTTTCGTTGTAAAAAGTGTTATATTGACAAAAAAATTATATATTTTTTTTTGTAATTTTTTAAAACGTTTGTGATTTTTTTCATTTTTTTCATTTTTTAAATTTTTTATAATTTTTATAATTTTTATAATTTTTTATAATTTTTTAATTTTTTTTTGTGATTTTTGGTTATTTTTGGTGATTTTTTGTGATTTTTTATAATTTTTTGTGATTTTTTGTTATTTTTTTATTTTAATGATTTTTTATAAATTTTTTTTTATTTTTTTGATTTTTTTCTGCTTTTTTGTGATTTTTTTTCATTTTTTTATAGTTTTTTGTTTTTTTTGTTTTTTTTTGTTTTTTTTGTGATTTTTTTCATTTTTATAATTTTTTTGTGTTTTTTTTTTATTTTGTTGTAATTTAAAACTATTTTCTTGGGTTTGTAGAGAGATAAAATATGTATATTATATTTTGGTTTGTATGACAATTAAGAAAATAAACTAAATAATTAAAAAGTGATACTTATGAGGAATGTGAAATTATCAAGATACATAGGAGAAATATAATTTGTTATGAGATACTTATAGGGAATTACCCCTTAAAAAAATACAAAAATCAAAAAAATTATAAAAATTATAAAAATTATAAAAAATTTAAAAAATTACAAAAAATCACAAAAAATCACAAAAAATGAAAAAAATCACAAACTTTTTAAAATATTACAAAAAATATATATAATTTTTTTTGTCAATATAACACTTTTTATACCGAAAAATCAAAAAAAAATATAAAAAATATAAAAAATCACAAAAACTTATAAAAAATCACAAAAAATTATAAAAAAAACTATAAAAAAAATTCACAAAAATCACAAAACATTATAAAAAAATAACAAAAATCACAAAAAATAATAAAAATTATAAAAAATGAAAAAAATAACAAGTGAATATAGTTCAGTCGAAAGTATATATAGTTAGCTAAAAATGCATAAAATTGAATCGAAATTGCATTCAATTCAGCTGAAAGAACATATGACATGAAGTTCATTTGAAATATTTGCATATGTTGAAACTAAGAATAGTGAATATGTGGGTTAGTTATTACTTAGTGACCTGGATTTTGACTTTTTTGGTCATGGTGACCTTCAAGAGAGGCACATAACTTTAGGAAGAGATCCTCTTGTTTTTTGGGTACTATAGAATCTGCAGTTTAGGGAATATCACCAGTTCTAATTTCGCTAATATCCTTAGCTCAAGCAATATTCAACCGTCTTAATCAAGTTCCCAATATAGTTGTATTTTTCATGGACTTTTAGTTTGAGATTTTTGGCCCCTTTTGTTATAGTGAAGAGCTATGCTATACCAGCGACCTTTTTCCAACTAGGCTAGTGCACTAAAAATTTGTACTATTTTCCAAAACACTAGTGCTTTGTTAGTATACTTTTTAAAAAAAATTGTACTTGTATGCCTTTTGTCACTGACCTCTCTTTGCCATTTCTATCTTATCACTTATACTATAAATCCTTTCATCAAGTATCCGAATTCTTAATAACATTGCTGAACTGTTAAAATAACAAGCGGTAAATGGATGGAATGAAACTCTCCTAAGTTCAATTCATGGTAATTATAGGAGCTGAAGTGATTTCCAACACTCCAAGCTGATATAGCAGCAGCTGCAAATGATTCATTGTTGACGTAATGGTCATTGTTGAAGTAAGACATTATAATTGGCACACATTGATGAGTTGGCGCAGAATAACACGGGAAAAAGCTATTACTCTATAGATCATTAATATTCAAAACTACTATAGAAACGTTATAGCACGACGCGACAAGAAAACCACACTCAGAAAATTATATCCATTTTTCACGAGAAGGGCTTTTCGTTTGAATCTCAAAGTAACGAATCACTCATGAATTGTAACCCCTTTATATCATTAAAGCATTCAAAAAACTCATAAAATGGGTCGAGATGGTTTTTAAGCTCATTATACAAATCTTTTCTCACTTCACACCAATCATCAGCCCGCCTTTCTTTACCCACAACTTGAATAATAACTCGAAAAACACAGTTTACATTACCTTTTACGTCGTCTATCCTTTCAATGTAAGGGTAATATAAATGATATATTTCGTCACTATACATAATTTTTTATCGAGAGGGTCCAGTAGGGTTTTTGGATTTGGTAGGGATTGATGTTTTTCTAGGTGGGGGCTATTTGTCGTTAACTTGCCTTTTCCCTTATTTTTTTTTTCACAACATTATTTTTTTTACGAGAGTTGTTCTTCCAGATATTCAAAAAGTAATGAGCCACCGTCATCAACATTCTGCCCATACATGAAAGAAAAAACATTAGATCCAAGTATGTTTATATATTGTCTAAAACATACAACATAAACACACTTAATAATTAATTACGTCAACCTCTGTATTGGGTAGAAAACAAACAGTTGGATCATCGATCTGTGATGAGCCACCATCATCAGCATCATGCCCATACATGAGAGAAAAAACATTAGATTCGGCTATGGTTATATATATAGTCTAAAACATACGGCATAATCACACTTAATAATTAATTACCTCAACCTTTGTATTGAGTAGAAAACAAGCAGTTGGATCATTGACCGGTGTGAGCTACCATCATCGGAATCCTGCCCATACATGAGTGAAAAAATTATTAACGCCAACTATGGTTACAGATAGTCTAAAACCAACGACATAAACACACTGAACCAGTACCTCAACCTGTGTGTCGGTAAAAAAAAATTGAGTTGAATCATGTTTTTTGGTCGGACTATTATCATTTTCATTTTCAAGATCATTTGATATTCTATCCACGCAATTTCTCTTCGTGTGTCCCGGCTTATGGAAAACACTGCACTTGCGAGCTGGTCTAGGTGCCCGTGGGGGTAATGATGTGCATGGTTGGGGTGTCCACTTCGCCTTGTGAACCAACTCCCCCTCCTTCAGTGGCATCGTCCACAAAGGTTCGGGACATTCTGCTCGGGCCACCTTTTTTTTTGCTCTTCTTTTTTGATTTGGTTGGAGGAGGCATGACTGGGTCTTTAATTGGTCCACTATGCTTTTCCTTATTTTGTGTGGTCGAATCCTCTATTATCTGATCCGCAATTGTTAAATCATCCAACTTGCAAATACGTGATCAGTAAAATTTTAACAAGAGTCACAAAAAGAGTTAACAGGTTAGTTTATATCTTGGAAGAAAGTCATATGGTTCGTGTATATCATCTTAGTTGTATACTCTTTACTTTTTAATTGTGACCATTTAGTTCAAGCACAATATATATATTGTATATCAGACCACATGTATACTTATTTAACATAAAAACAAAATGTCATTAATGGGCAAAACATTTTCTTTCTTTCTTGTCTATGGCCTATTTTTAGAACGTAGTGCCTTTTACCAAACTCAATGACTATAACATAGATAAAACAAGCAAGCGCAATAACTTTATGCAAATATATATATGTTTAAGGATCCTTACATTTTCGTTAGCATATCCCGAAACAAATTGTAATAACGAGACTTTTTGCATGCAATTTTACATATTTCTATTAGCGCTTTTTCACAATTTCTTATTAACAAAATATAAAAATGAAGTCTTTCTGTATGCACTCATAAGAATTAAGAACTATCTTTTTTTGCTCACTACTTTTAGACATTCTATATGTTCCACATGCTTGGAGGAAAAAGCCTACAAACATTTAGTATGCATTACCATGATCTTAAACCTCCTAGTTAAAATACATGTGAATTTTGTGAGATACTGCATATTTTAAGAGTGTGTTCACATTACAGTAACATATTAAGATTTGGATATGCAAGAACATTAGAGTAAGTCTTTCAGGGGTAACGTGAACACTATAAAATATGTAAACTACTAATTGGATATGCAAACAATTTTTGAAATTAAAAAAAAAAAGTACACCGGAATCTAGTCATTATGTCGCTCTACTGTAAGCAGAAATGGGTCTAATATCCCAAAAAGAATGGCAAAGAACAGCATATGCATTCCGAAAATAAAAGACCAACTAATTTTAAAAAAATAAAACATAACAACTACATGAAACAACCGATAGAGAGTAATATACTTGATTTTGAAATATGAGATACGAACCGACTCATAAAACATAATTGTAACATCAATACAAATAGGGTAAACTCGTAGGCCCTATCGCATATGTTTCATAGTTAACGAAATAAAAATTGTTTGAAAACATAACCAACCGAATTCATAAAAACAGCAAAATATGCAATGGAAAAACCAGAAATCCAGCCCCATTTGAGCGGCATGCGTGTTGTAGAATAATCCTAAGCTAAAACATTCTCCCTGTACCAATTACAGGGGGCCTTTGAATAGAAGCGTTCACTATACGAGCTATCCGTTCCGTACATAAGCCTTATCAATAGCTTATAGCGCATCGCACGTGCATTCATCTACAACATAAACAAAATTAATTGATTAGTGTGTGTGCCCAGAAGGCATTAGATAATAAATTTACATGCAATTCTGAATTAATTGGTTATATTTAATTTTAAGGAAATTGCTATATCATTACATGTTCGGCTAAAATACAAGATTCTGAACTAACAAATATGATTTGAACTAGTGTAATTATTTTACATGTAGCTATCCCTTGTTAAATCATTAAGGTAATTAAACTCAATACTTCACAGTATTATATAATATTTAACTACTTATTTTTATAACCACCTATCCGGATAAATCAGTGAACAAACTCTCTTTAGAGGTTATTTGTCAATGTAAAGAGATAGATGATCATTGATTTTACATGACTTACATCACATTTATAACATTGGGATTCACATTTATAACATTTAGGGTTTAGGGTTTAGACTAGTTGTCAAATCAGGAAACATAAGCGGGATACAATATGGGAAAACGATAACAAAATCGGAAAACACGAGCTAAATTTGATGGTAAACGGAAAAAACACATATATAAAAGAACGTTAATAGAACTAACCCGATGATCATAAATACCACAATGTAAATATGAACAACTACCGACATAGATGGAGTTCTCCGGAACTATAGTTTAGTGTTTAGAGGTTAGTCTTAGGGGTTAGAGATTAGCATTTGGGTTATATGCTTTTTAAAAATGCCCTCCTTCCTATTTTCTAATTACCCAGAATGCCATAATCAGAAGTAACACTATTGTAAATCGGGTCTACTAAAAATATGTCTGTGAAAACCATTAAAAACTCAACACATATGTGATAACCCAAAAATAAAAATGAAGACCTGCAAATAGGTACATATCAATCAACTTAATTACAAAAAATTCACATATGTGTACTTATTAACAATTAGATACATATAGTTATTTATAATTATGTATATATGTCATACAAAATATACAAAAAAAAAAATCAAAATTCCAAAAAAAAATTAAAAAATATATATATATACATAGTATCAAACAAGATTAGACATGATTAGATATGATTATATACTTGATTGAACAACATTAGACATGATCACACATATTTTTTTATAAAAAAAAATGTATTTTTTAAAATTTTAATTTTTTTAATCTTGGTTATAATTTTTTAGTTTCTAAATATTTTTTTTTTCATTTTTTAATGACATATATAGCTATTTATAAATAATTTCACAAAATATGTATTTTTTTTATAAAAGAGTCGTAACGTTCAAAACAAGAGTATTATTTAGAAATATTACTAAAATTTAATTTAAAATTTAAATATTTTGTAGGTGGATAAATCCTTCGGAGCAAGCTAGAGTGTTTCTCGGATTCAGTTATCAAATATTTTTTTTAAAAATAACTGGTGGCTCCATAAGAAATCTCCCCCTCCCCTTTCTTTCTCTCATTACTTTTTCAAACCGAGCAAATTACATCTCATTACTCATTCTCTCACCTTCGCTTCTTATCTCACTACTTTTTTATTCCAAATTTCCATTTGAATTGAATTACCGAATTTGTGAGATAATTAACCTAGACTGTTTGTTGTAATTTTCACTGAACTTTTTTTTTATAGTTAATTAGTTTTTAAATATAAAAAGTGTCGTCAATATTTAAATTTTTTGAGTAAAGAATGATAATTGGTATGTTTTCAGTTATCCATCACTCTACAGCCTAATGTTTTTAGAGATCGTTGGTGTTCGTTTTAGGGGCGGTGATAGTATTTTGTTTATATTTGATCTACAATTTAATTGTTTTTTTTTTTTTTTTCAGTTTTTGAGGAATATATTTTTTGAAGACACAAACACGACAACCGCTCAATAAAAGTCCACCTGCCTATTGCATAAGGTAATATTTTTTTTACTCATATAAAGCAATTTACAAATTTATGGTGGTTTTTATGCTTGCTTAAAAATAATATGCGTGTGTTGCATCAAAGAAAATGGTTAGATAAGAAAAAAGGCCAGAGATTAAGTTGGATCTTTTTTGTATACTTTTAGTTTGTAATGGAAGTGCTCAGAAATTTGCCTGTCTTAATAAGATGTTGTAATTGAACTAATACACTTTAGTAGTCAGATCATAAAATACAAAATCATGATGCAGCAGATTATTTAAAATGCAATTTTAATTACATGTTTTTTGCAAATTTTATAAATATAAAGCTTAAGCTATTAACTTATTAAATGGATGTTTTTACAACTACTTTACATTAAAAAAAATTAATAATTAAAAGAAATTATTCATACTAACTTTTTCTTATTTAAAATTATACTCATCATAACTATGATATACCTTAGAACCACCATGAGAAACTGGGCATAATTGTTACATGTAGATTTATTAGTTTTTGTTAAAACTCAAAGCTAACTTTCAAATATACTTATCTAAATAAAATCCTAGAATTCTGGCCATATTATTTCTGTACCCAAAGCTAATATTGAAATATACTTATCTAAATAAAATTCTAGAATTCTGGCCATATTATCTTATGTAACCAAAACTAACTTTCAAATATACTCATCTAAATAAAATATACTTATCTTCTGTACCCATAATCCTCAAGTTTTCAAAAAAAAATTCATGTGTCTATCTACCTCTTTGGTTACTCACATTTATTTTAAGGTGCTTGTCAGGAACTCACTTCTTAAGGTTAAATATTTATAATAAGAGAGGTAAAGTTAATAACATTAAAAAGGAATATAGTGTTATGTCAGGAACTCACTTCTTAAGGTTAAATATTTATAGTTAGAGAGGTAAAGTTAATAACATTAAAAAGGAATATAGTGTTTTTCACAAATTTAGAAGACAATTAAGATAAAACATAATATATTACAAACTAGCCAAAATAATGCGTTCAAGTAAACTTATTCAAAGCCACACTTAGTAATGCTTATTCAAATATCATACACGTGCATCCCTTAATGTTAACCTTAACACAAGGACTTAATCTAAGGTCCCGAACTCCCGGTTACGGCTGGATCCGCTCCAAAGTCGTCATTTCCTGAAAAAATATAATAAACGACGGGGCTGGGTATTTTTAACAAATGCTAAGTGGGCTATAAACTTTAAGGAAATTATAATTCATTAATAACACATAGTGATCAAAAAGCGGTACTTTTCAGTAAGGTTTTCGTGAGATAAATCACAGCTGAACTAAGTTCTTTTACTAAAAATGGTACATCCTAAATGAGGGTATAAGTAGTTTGTTCAAAACGTTCTTAACCAGACCGTACGTTTTCCACACAAAAAAATGGTTCGTTTTACTTTTCGTAATTTGGAGGTCATAGCGTACTGTTACGCATCTCTAAGTTTGAAAATAAGACATTTCTGTAAAGGTACTAAAGTGTGTTAGCATCCCAATCATTAAAAACTTATAACCTACAGAATAGTTCCAAGTTATTATAATTGCAGGAAGGTGTCTTAGTTAAGTACAACTTCTAGGTTTTGCAATTTCTTTCTTGTTTCACGCTAACCAAACTAACATAAACATCTATACTAAGTATGTAATAGTCCATAGGGGTTATCTCTTTCTAGAATTTTTACTTCATGTTACTCACATACCAGATATTAGGATTTTTGCAACAGTACGAAGCTACTTATATTTGTCTCTTTCATTGTACTTGATCTCACCTGGTATATCAAGGTTATAATGTTTTCCTAAGACCAGAATGGTCCTATATATTGGCAAATAGGTAAAGGTCTTCCTATTTAAGAGCTAACAAAATCATCCCTAGTGGCAGTTTTTCACTACTCAACCTATGTTTAGTTACCACTTCTACCAATGGTAGCTTTTTAATTACTTGACATCTATCCTTACAGTGACTTATTTAATAAGGGTAAATTTAAAAATATTTTCTCTTCCTTAATCTGTAAGTAATTTGCCGTTAATGAACAAGTGTACAAATTTTCTAAATAAGGTCTAGATTGTGATAGAAAGGTATTTTTTTCTAACTAAGTGAAGTACTTCAAAACTAATAAGAATTTAAAATAAGAATGTAGAATGTAAATTTCTAGAACTTTATATAAAAATTTATAATATATTATTTAACATTAAGTATAACATTTATGCTTTAATATAATTTTTTTGCTATAAAGTTAACATCAGTAGTAATAGCCTACATGTAAATAAGGGGTGTGACAATGCTACTGTACGATTACATTTTAACGCTTTTACTTTTGACTCCTGTTATCTAAGCTAATGGTAAATTTGTTGCAGGAAGTGAAGTATCTTTCGATATGTTAGTATTGATTCAATGGTATTGGATCATAGTATAAATTTGAAGATTCACTAGTGTTATTTACATACCATTCATTCTCAAAAGAAAAAAGATGGAGGGTGTGGAATCAAGTTCTCAATCTCACACCGAAGAAATGTATGGCAAAGTGGCCGATACTATGTGATGATTTAGGGCTAAATCATTAGAGCACTCTGTTGAATTTGCCAAGGCAGTTCAAAGCCAAATATGGACAACAACTAAAGGGCCTAGTAAGTGGTGTAGAGAAGGCACTGTGCGGGTATTATTTTGTTATACACAAAACGCTAAAGGTTCAAAGCATTAGGGTACCTAAGACAAGTATATTCGAAAGGTATTTCGCTATGGCAGGTTCAATGCGCGCGTTACTTGTCCTTATGCAGTGAATTCTCGTAGTTCTCTCGATTGCATTTAGTTGCATGTTTTAAATCTCATTCATGTGGGAGATTGTTGAAAAACTAGTGGTTTTTATTGTTTTGAATGCCATTTATTTTAATGGTTACAAATACATTTATCCTCCCCATTTATGTGTGTATTTATTTGTAAAATTTATTTTAATGTGTCCCTTTTTTGGTCTAACTTTTTCAAGACAAGTTTTATACATGTCATATACATTTTCACACACATTCACATATGCATACATATGGAGAGAGAGTGTCGCACTACCAACGACCCGACCGTGACTCGGTGCCGTTTCCGTTGAGTCACATGTGATAGACGTTGTAACTTGGGAACGAAGTTTCCCATTTAGCCAGAAGCAGATGTGGCGGGACAAATATCGTTTAAGGGAAACTGCTTGCAGTTAACTCGTCTCGGACTTTAGTCTATTTCGGTATCATTTACATTATTTTATGTTAAATCTTTTATTTGATATTTATATATTTGAGGAAAACCATTTTCTGTTTATTTATAACGTACCCAATAATATGTACAGTTAAATTGGGATTTGATCAAAATTTAATTTCTTGATCCTACATGTACAAGATTAAAAACTCTACTTTTTGCCACTTAATTAATGTAAAAGATTTGTATACTAAAAAAAAGGAATACACTTTCTTTCAAAATTTAGAAGAAATGTAAGAGTGTATTTTAAAAAAAAAATACCAGAGTGGTTCAATTTACAACAACAAAATACAAGTAAACTAGCCTTTGTGAAATCCCAATATTATTCTCAATAATTATATCTATTCATAGCAGTTTTCTATAAATTTGGTTACACATCCTAAGTTTATTAGTAATGGTTTTAGTTATTCAGTAGCATGACTATTAGTGTGATATTATCAAGTTATGGAGTGAGTATTTTGCTTATAGAAAATAGAGAAGTGATAGGACGAAATTAGTAAGTAAATTTAACTATAGGTACATATATTGTTCAAGTGGCATAGTTATCCAAACACGTCCTAAATTACACGTAAATAAAAAACCAAACAGATTTGTTTTGAAAACCATCTTTTTTCCGCACATAAAAACTGCATAGAGAGTGTACGGTGGCCAAGAAGGAGGCTAAAGAAAGTAACCACCAAACCTCAATTTCCTTAAGGTAAGTATTTTGATTTGTAAGAAAGTGCCTAAACCCTACATGGATTAGTTTGGACGTGAATTGTAGAAACCATCTGTAACTATAGATAACTATAAAAAAAAAAAAAAAAAGTAGCTATATTTATAGCACATCTATTATGGTACTGGTATCAAGTCTAGAATTACATTTGGTTTTAGTGTTAGTAGTTAGCAACTTATTCACTCACGGCGCCTGTATTATGTTCAGGTCATTCGCTTAACTATACTAGGGGTATCTCGGGTTGTTCAGACTCGGACCAGGTGAGTGATTCCGTACCGTATACAAACTTGATTTGTTTCCAAGCTTATTTGAGATTCTGCTATATACTAATAGTTGTTTGCAACCTATTATAAGAGTATAGTTTCTGATTATATTGTTGAAGTTATTATTCGACGATTTTATAAAGATTTCAGAATGATTGATTATGTTTAGAGAATTTGATATTTGAGTTGATTATTCAGAGGCCAGAATTAATGACTTAAATTCCGAGAAACAGGCCTCTTAAGTGGGGTGACTTCGGTGGCTAGAGATTAAGCTATTTAAATGTGCGACTCTAGTTTTCTCAACGGTATTAGAACATGCCTATTAAGTGGGGTGACCTTACCGGATCGTCTTAAAAGAAAAACTTAGGTCGCCAACCTAGGTGACTTTTGAGTACGATAGTTGGATCCAACGGGCTATTCATCCAGAGAAATGAACTTCATATGGTTTTTTTCTAAGTGATTATCATTATTATTATTTATCCAGTGATTAATTTGATGTTATATTGACTTATTGACTTGACTGTATTTATACCTTGAAATGTGGATTACATATATATGTTATGTTTTTATATACTTTTTTTTTGCCTATTTACAAAATAAATAAGAGATGCAACGTAGACTAAAACTGAAAAGAAGTGAAATACTATTTAACGTTTTTGTTTTGCAAATTTATATAGGTTTCGTTATCTTTCACTAAGCTCGTTTGGCTTAATCTCTCTTTAAAATTCTTTTCAGGTGCGTGAATGAGCCAAGTGATAGAGTTGTTATGGGACCGGGTCGTAACCTCAATTAGGCGTTTATTCATTTAATTAAGTCTAATAGGATTTCGAATCTTTTCTTTATTATTGATTGAAACGAGCCACAAGTACGTTATTTTCTTGGAAGATTTATCTTATCTCAGTCTATTGGATCATGAATATTTTCATTTCGGCATTAAATAAGAACTCGTGACTAAATAATCCCTATTTGATTTATCTAATTCTTTTCTCCTTCCTTATTAATATGAGTGATTAATGTCGTTCATTTGGTTGTTTTGGTAACTCCTTTCGTCTTAGGCTTATGTGTATTACCTGCTCATACATGTGGTACTCAGCCGTGTCCATATTCCGTTTTGGCGTGTGACAGCCTTGACTGAGGAATTTGCTGACAAATAAAAATTTATGGCCACTAAAAACGTGTCACCTGTTTTTTAAACCAAATCAAAATTGATTACTGTTGGTCCGTAGGAGTCTAAACCTTAGAGGGGGGGGGGGGGGGGGGGGGGGGGGGTGAATAAGGTTTTGTACGTTTTTCGCGGAATGAAATCTATGGGTTATTTACTAGGTTAATGTGTGATATTTATAACAAAAACTCTTTCGATAACTAATTATTGCTAGATAAATCTAAGCAAGCAATAAATGTAAGCGATAAATAAATACGAAAAGTAAGAGTTAAGGGAAAGAAATAACGCAAGATTTATAGAGGTTCGGCAAACCGCGCCTACGTCCTCTCCTCGGTATTTTCACTACCGAGTGTTTCACTAAAATCTTCGTTTCAAGGTTACACCTTAACGAGCTTAATCAACCGATTACGCTCCCCCTCACTATATGAGTATCCCGAATAAATGACCTAGAGCTTTTAAGCTACACTTGCTTAAAAGCCTCTACCCAATTCACTCGCTCACAAATGAGTTTATAAAATTACTCTTTTACAAATTTGATCACTCACTAACAAATAATATCTCGAAGTTTATAGAATTACAAGAATAATACTTTCGAGAATATTTAATAAAACAAGTGAGATTTTGGTAGTATAAGCTTTAAGAATTTCTTAGTAGTATTTGCTTAAAATGTTTTGGATGCTTTTTTTTTTTCTTCAAAGGGATTGGGAGCCTTTTGTAGGGAGAGAAGCTTCAGCAATTAATTTCAGACCGTTGCTAGTTGTTGGCAGAATTGAATGCTGGTTAATGCAGTGGTTCGCCCAATTTTCAGGAAGAGCTTAAAAGCTGGAATTTGAAATTCTACAAAAACGATCGGTCGTTTCTGTAAAACGATCGGTCGTTTTTCATCTTGGCTCACTGGAAGAATTCAGCACTGAAACGATCGATCGTTGATTCTGGCGATCGGTCGTTTTTGTTCTTTGCTCACTGGAAGAAAACACACTTAAAACGATCAGTCGTTTTAAGCCTGCGATCGGTCGTTTTTGTGTTGAGCTCACTGGAAGAAAATTTCACTGAAATGATCGATCGTTTAAGCTTATGAATCAGTCGTTTTTGTTCTGGGCTTTTTTTTGGTTTTCTCGACAAACCTCGAAACCCCATAACTAATTCGTTTCTAATCCGATTTTAGTTCCGCTTGAACCATTGGCTTCGTAATTTCGCAATTTATCATTTTGAACCTTTAATACACTCGATGAATGATTAGTACGCAAAACGAGCTTTTAACATGTTTTACAAATATTGTTATCATCAAAATAATTGATTTGAAGAATCAACGTTCAACAATCTCTCCCTTTTTGATGATGACAAAATATTGACAATAACATACTATAAGCTCTTTTTGCTAAAAACAAGAATGACCGAGATGTGTAGATGACGCTTTACTTGGACAAAAGTTTTTTAGAGAAAAGGCAAGTAAATGTCATAACATCCGATTTTAAAACAACGTTAAAACAATGCTAAACGAATAGGGATTATGAAGATCTATATGCAAGCGAAAATTTGGCCATAGTTTTGCCTAAAAATGGTCAATCGCCACAAAAGAAAAACAATATTAAATAATCCATTCAACTAGCAATTATGCGCATGAATATAACAACATCAATTAATAACCACGCATTCATCTAAAGCACAATCACGCAATGTATTCGATTTTAACAATCAATCATTATAAAACGCAACATAAAACAAAACGCATCATAGCATAAATGAAAAGAACGTTTGCTTACTTATTACAATAAAAACAACGTTGTTCAACGAAAATGGAAATAATAGAAATACAACGTAAAAACAAAAGATAGAAGGTATTTCTCCCCCTTTGACATCATCAAAAAAATTAAACAACTATCCGCCTAGTCGCGGTGGGAGGTCGCATCATCCTCGTCTTCATCGTCGTTGTCGTTGAGCCCGGCTAGGTGGGGAAAGAATTCATTGAACTCGGCCCGATGCTCGGCGCTTTCACGATCAAGTCGATCGAGCTCTTCTTGACCCGGGTTCAAGAATCGAAATATTCGACGAGTCGTTCGCCCAATATGGTATTGGTTGATGTAGAGAGAATCGTAGAACTTGTCGGAGCGCGGGACACGAGAAGAAGATCCCACGAGAGCTTTTCCTTGACGTCGAGAGGAGGCCGGAAGATCGGTGGGTGGGATGGAATCTGAGGAGATAGCAATGTCCTCATGAGAAGCACGCGGTGTGGCCTTGGGGCCGACATACTCTTCCTCTTCGGGGGAAAGAGGGGTATAGCCGGGGCCGGACACACGTTTGCCGGACCAAGTTATGGACTTGTCCGCATTGTGGAATTTTATGGACATTTGGGAGAGATAGGAAGTGTCCCAAATGTGCTTATCCTTATTTTTGAACAATGTTCCACCGGGAACGAGATTTAGGTCCTTTAGAATGGCCGAAATTAGGACACCGTATGGTAACCCATTCTTGGATTTTGTTTTAAGAGAATCCATCTTAAAATATATGAGAGTCGCGAAGTCAATCTTGACTTGGCGATGGATGCAACCTAGGAGAAAGATGTATTCATTTGTAACATCCGTGAAATTCGAGGCATGAGGTAGGACGATATGAGATAGGATATGGTAGGCCATTTTATATTTGAAAAGAAGGCCATGAGCCTTGGCAGAGCGATTTTGGTGGTTGGGATGAAAAATTTCGTCTTTGAGATCGTTAAAGTGATCGATCTCGAGAAATTCACAAATTTCGTCATTTGACTCATGAATGCCGTCGTTTCCTAGGCGTAATAAATTTCGTAGACGGTCTATACCGTAAACGAAGGGTTGACCATTAAATGATGAACGCAAACGAAGTGCGTCATCATCATCCCTATCGAGAACGAAGTTATGATAGAATTCATAGATGTTTTCGGTGAAAAATGGCTCTTTGAGGGTTAAAATGGTTTCGAGATTTTGAAAACGTAGGCTTTGCATGACAATTGGAAAGCGTTCATTGAATAGAGGCATATCGAGAGTGAAATTAGACAAGATACCTCTTTTGGCTATAGTAGCCGGATAGAGAGGCGGAAGAGAGCCGGACGAGGCACCGGGGCCCGAAGGTGGAGCGATGGAGGAAGAGCCGGTTCGGCGACCGCGAGGAACACGGGGGCGAGGGGACGGAGGCACGTAGGCTTCGTCATTTTCATCCACGAGGTGTGATGTGGCTTTCTTGGTACGAACCATCGTTGATTGGAAAGAAAATGGGTTTTGAAAAAAATAGGGTTTTTAAGAAACGGATTTGATCGATAATCGATTATACGGATAATAGGAGGAATTTGGTGATATTTTTATAGAAAATAAGGGATTTTTGGAAAATTTTGATGGATTTTGAAAGAGGGAGGCGAATTTTGGAAGAGAGGGTTGATTATGTTTTGGAATGGATTGAAAATTAGGGTTTGAAAATATGGTTAAACACTGGAGAACAGAAAAACGATCGGTCGTTTTGTGTTTCGATCGATCGAACTATAACCAAATTCTTCCAGTGTGTCCACGTTAAAAACGATCGGTCGTTTTTAAGGAACGATCGGTCGACTGTATTAAAACGATCGGTCGTTTTAGCTGACGATCGATCGACTGTAAATGAGGTACAGAACAGAAATTTTGGCACATTTCGACACAGATTTGGCAAGAAAAAATATGCAAAAATACTAAAATATATGAAATTAATCAAATACATGTATATATGTATATTTCACACATCAAACATGCCTAACTCTCGTCGAATAAAACAAAATTGTTCCTCATTAAGGGGTTTTGTAAAAATATCGGCTAATTGCCTATCGGTACTTATATATTCAAGTGTAATATCCCCTTTTTGGACATGATCCCTTAAAAAGTGATGACGTAAATTAATATGTTTAGTGCGAGAGTGTTGGATCGGATTTTTCGAAAGATTTATTGCACTAGTATTATCACACAAAATAGGTACACTATCAAACGATAATTCAAAGTCGTTTAGTTGTTGACGCATCCAAAGGATTTGTGCGCAACAACTACCCGCGGCGACGTATTCCGCCTCCGCAGTGGAAAGCGCAACCGAGTTTTGTTTCTTGCTATGCCAAGAAACTAAGGCGTTTCCTAAAAAATGGCAAGTGCCACTAGTACTCTTTCTATCTAATCGACAACCGGCAAAGTCGGCGTCGGAATAGCCAAGCAATTCAAAAGAAGTATCATGAGGATAAAACAATCCTAAATTGCAAGTACCTACAAGATATCTAAAAATGCGCTTAACGGCTATAACATGCGATTCTTTAGGGCAAGATTGATACCTAGCACACAAGCAAACACTAAACATGATATCGGGTCTACTTGCGGTTAAATATAAGAGGGATCCAATCATACCTCTATAGAGCTTTTGGTCCACGCTTTTACCCGATTCATCCTTGTCTAGTTTTGTTGCCGGACTCATCGGAGTTCCTAGCGGCTTTGCATCGCTCATGTTGAACCGTTTGAGCAAGTCCCTCGTGTATTTGGCTTGATTGACGAAAATTCCGTCCTTTGTTTGTTTGATTTGCAATCCAAGAAAGTATGTGAGTTCACCCATCATGCTCATCTCGAATTCACCTTGCATACACTTAGAAAACTCCTCGCACATGCGAGCATTAGTAGCACCGAAAATGATATCATCAACATATATTTGAATTAAAAGCATATCTTTTCCATCCTTTTTAATAAAAAGAGTAGTGTCTAAAGTACCACGAGAAAAACCCTTTTTGATCAAAAATTTACTAAGTCTTTCATACCACGCCCGGGGTGCTTGTTTTAAACCATAAAGTGCTTTACGAAGTTTGTAAACATGATCGGGAAATGCGTGATTTTCAAAGCCGGGTGGTTGTTTTACATAAACTTCCTCATTTATAAAACCGTTCAAAAAGGCACTTTTAACATCCATTTGAAACAATTTAAAACGTTTAAAAGAAGCATAAGCAAGCAACATTCTAATGGCTTCTAGTCTAGCTACGGGTGCGTAAGTTTCATCGAAATCGATGCCTTCTTCTTGGTTATACCCTTGAGCTACTAGTCTAGCCTTATTTCTAATGACTACCCCGGATTCATCCATCTTATTACGAAATATCCATTTCGTACCTATAATGGTTTTCTCACGCGGTCTAGGTACTAATGTCCATACGTTGCTACGCTCGAATTGATTTAATTCGTCATGCATAGCTAATACCCAACTCTCATCGAGTTCCGCTTCATGAATGTTCTTGGGCTCTAATTGAGACAAGAATGCAAAATGATTAACTATATTTCTTAATGATGAACGTGTATGCACTCTTTCTCCCGGGTTACCCAAAATTAAATCTTGCGGATGGTGATTGGCAAAACGCCATTCTTGAGGCAAATCCTCATGAATATGTACGCTAGATTCTAAGTCCTTTTGAAGTCTCTCTATAGTGACTTCTTCATCAACGGGTTCAACCTCTATGCTAGGCGTTGACTCTAAGCTAGATGTAACATGATTCGAAGAAGATGCTTTATGAAAAATATCATCATTAATATTATGAACAATTAAAGGCTTATCAATCGTCGGCAAATTCTCATCAAACGAGACATGTACCGACTCTTCCACCAATAAAGTTCTTTTATTAAAAATACGATAAGCTTTACTCGATATAGCATATCCAACGAAAATTCCTTCGTCGGACTTAGCATCGAATTTTCCTAGATTATCCTTACCATTATTATGAACATAGCATTTACAACCAAATGCACGTAAATGAGAAATATTGGGCTTTCGCTCATTCAATAATTCGTAAGGTGTCTTTTTTAATATGGGCCTAATTAAGGCTCTATTTAAAATATAACAAGCGGAATTTACGGCTTCGGCCCAAAAATACTTTGGCAAATTATTTTCGCAAAGCATGGTCCGTGCCATTTCCTCTAGGGTTCTATTCTTTCTCTCTACTACCTCATTTTGTTGGGGCGTACGAGGAGCCGAAAAATTATGATCAATACCATTTTCATCACAATAAGTTTGAAATGGAGTATTCTCAAATTCCTTACCATGGTCGGTTCGGATACTTTTGATCATATAACCCTTTCGTGTTTGGAGCTTTTTGCAAATAATAGAGAATTCTCTAAATGCTTCATGCTTATGAGTTAAAAACAACACCCAAGTAAAGCGACTAAAATCGTCAACCATGACGAAAGCATATGCACGCCCGCCAAGACTAAGTGTCCGGGAGGGGACAACTAAGTCCATATGAATGAGCTCCAAACAACGAGTAGTAGAAATAATATTTTTAGACTTAAAAGAAATCTTTGTTTGTTTGCCTAATTGGCAAGCGTGACAAAGTTTGTCCTTTATATAAGGAGCTTTTGGTAAACCGATTACCAAATCTTTACTAGAAAGTTTAGCAAGTAAATCAAGACTTGCATGACCAAGTCGTCTATGCCACAACCAACCATTGTCGTTGATAGTAACAAGACACTTAACTTCATTTTCCACCGAACTATTCAAATCAATCATATAGACATTATTTTGTCTTTGACCCATGAGAATAGTTTTATTATTTGAAATACAATGAATGATGCAATGAGATTTTTCAAAAATGACTTTGTGACCCAAATCGCAAAGTTGACTTATACTAAGCAAGTTGTGTTTAAGACCATCCACAAGCAATACATTATCGATAACAACATTAGATGGTTTAGAGATACTACCAATACCGATAATTTTGCCCTTGCTATTATCTCCGAAGGTCACAAAACCTCCGTCTTTAGGTGCAAGAGTGGTGAATTTTGTTTTGTCTCCCGTCATATGTCTTGAGCATCCACTATCCAAGAACCACTTGTCCTCGTTGATTTTTGACCTCAAGCATACCTACAAGACAAAACGATCATTGGTACCCTAATCCATTTTTGGGTCCTTGAGGGTTAGAGTCTCGACCCTTTGGAATCCAAACCAAATCATTTCTATTAACCTTATATCTATTAGGGCAATATATGTAATCTTCATAGTGATCACTACGGTTGCAAGTAATACATTTTACATGCGATATAGGTTTAACAAAACGATTATAAACTAAGTTCTTTTTATACGAGTTGTTTTTATGAGAGTGATTTGGTTGTCTACTTTCATTTTTAGCCGTTTGTTTGGTGAATAGGTTTTTATGCTTAGCCGTTAAGAGTGGGTTGTAACCTACACCGGTTTTATCATACGCGCCTTGTTGAGAAGCTAATATAGTACTTAGCATTTTACTACCTTTAGTGAACTTAGAGAGAGTAAGTTCGGCGCTATCCGCCTTAAGTTTACATGACTTAAGGTCATCAACTAACTTATCATTTTCTAGGGTGAGTTCGGCATTTTTAGTTGTGAGTGAGTCATTTTTCATAGCTAAATTTTCAAGTTCGTCTTGTAGAGTAATTAGTAATTTTCTAAAAGATTTGTTCTTACCTCTAGCTTTTTCTAAAGACTCTAACACATCATTAATATCAAGACAATCATCACTAGAAATAGAGGAGTTAGAGGAGTGATAGCTTACATCCTCGGTATCATCGTCTCTAGCCATGAGACATAGATTTGCGACTTCTTCATTGTCGCTATCGGAGCTATCATCATCGCTCCCCCATGCGGCCAAGAATGCCTTCTTGTTTTCCTTTTTCTTTACGAACTTGTCCTTTTTCTTCAAGGGACATTCGTTTTGCATATGCCGGGTTTGTGACATTTGTAGCAAATGATTTCGTCCTTTTTGCTAGATTTTTCGGAAGTCTCTTCCTTATATTCCTTTTTCCGAAATCGTTGTCCACCCTTCTTTTTCCAACTTAGGAATTTGTTGTAACGTTTGGCAAAGAGAGCCATCTCATCATCCTCACTAGATGAATCATTTTCGCTATCGTCATTTGTTGTGCATTTGAAGGCAATGCCTTTCTTCTTTTTCGAGTCATCCTCATGCTTTCGAGTCGTCATGTCGAGTTCATGAGTGCTTAGGGATCCAATGAGGTTGTCGAGAGAGAGAGTGTTCATGTCCTTGGCCTCTTGTATGGCCGTCACTTTCGATTCCCACTTCCTTGGAAGACTTCGAAGGATTTTCGTCACCATCTCCTTGCTAGAGTATACCTTTTCAAGTCTTTTAAGATCATTAGTAATCTTAGTAAAACGAGTGTACATAGAAGCAATAGACTCGTCATCATCGACTTTAAATAATTCATAATCATGAATAAGCATGCTAATTTTAGAGTCCTTAACTTGACTAGTTCCTTCGTGCATAATAGCTAGCTTATCCCACATTTGCTTAGCGGTGTCACAACCGGAAATCTTATCATATTCACTAGGCGAGAGCGCACAAGTGATAGAAGTCATAGCCCTACAATTTAGGGAAAATGCGAGGCGTTCATCGGTGTCTAGTTCCTCTACAAGTTTATCTTCGCCATTTCTCCTAGGCGTTCTATAGCCTTTACTAATACTTATCCATTGGTCTATTTCAAAACCACAAAGGAAATTTTTCATAAGGTCTCTCCAATAGGGATAGTTAGTACCGTCAAAGAATGGTGGCCTAGTTATGGATTTAGAGTCGGCGTATGAAGACATAGTGGATCTTTAAACTATAAAATCGTTAGATTTTTATGAATAGAATAGCTAAGCTCTGATACCAATTGTTGGTCCGTAGGAGTCTAAACCTTAGAGAGGGGGGGGGGGGGGGGGGGGTGAATAAGGTTTTGTACGTTTTTCGCGGAATGAAATCTATGGGTTATTTACTAGGTTAATGTGTGATATTTATAACAAAAACTCTTTCGATAACTAATTATTGCTAGATAAATCTAAGCAAGCAATAAATGTAAGCGATAAATAAATACGAAAAGTAAGAGTTAAGGGAAAGAAATAACGCAAGATTTATAGAGGTTCGGCAAACCGCGCCTACGTCCTCTCCTCGGTATTTTCACTACCGAGTGTTTCACTAAAATCTTCGTTTCAAGGTTACACCTTAACGAGCTTAATCAACCGATTACGCTCCCCCTCACTATATGAGTATCCCGAATAAATGACCTAGAGCTTTTAAGCTACACTTGCTTAAAAGCCTCTACCCAATTCACTCGCTCACAAATGAGTTAATAAAATTACTCTTTTACAAATTTGATCACTCACTAACAAATAATATCTCGAAGTTTATAGAATTACAAGAATAATACTTTCGAGAATATTTAATAAAACAAGTGAGATTTTGGTAGTATAAGCTTTAAGAATTTCTTAGTAGTATTTGCTTAAAATGTTTTGGATGCTTTTTTTTTTTTCTTCAAAGGGATTGGGAGCCTTTTGTAGGGAGAGAAGCTTCAGCAATTAATTTCAGACCGTTGCTAGTTGTTGGCAGAATTGAATGCTGGTTAATGCAGTGGTTCGCCCAATTTTCAGGAAGAGCTTAAAAGCTGGAATTTGAAATTCTACAAAAACGATCGGTCGTTTCTGTAAAACGATCGATCGTTTTTCATCTTGGCTCACTGGAAGAATTCAGCACTGAAACGATCGGTCGTTGATTCTGGCGATCGGTCGTTTTTGTTCTTTGCTCACCGGAAGAAAACACACTTAAAACGATCGGTCGTTTTAAGCCTGCGATCGGTCGTTTTTGTGTTGAGCTCACTGGAAGAAAATTTCACTGAAATGATCGATCGTTTAAGCTTATGAATCAGTCGTTTTTGTTCTGGGCTTGTTTTTGGTTTTCTCGACAAACCTCGAAACCCCATAACTAATTCGTTTCTAATCCGATTTTAGTTCCGCTTGAACCATTGGCTTCGTAATTTCGCAATTTATCATTTTGAACCTTTAATACACTCGATGAATGATTAGTACGCAAAACGAGCTTTTAACATGTTTTACAAATATTGTTATCATCAAAATAATTGATTTGAAGAATCAACGTTCAACAATTACTATCTCCATTTAATTAGAAACTAATTAAGTTATTAGCAATTCAACAAGAAAAAGAATTGCAAATTTTTATCTCAAAATTATGATGAGAAATTTAAATAAAAGAAAATTCATTTTTTTCTAAAAACCATTAAATACGATACAAGAAATTATCTACGTAGATTATAGTACTCATTTATAATTTTCCAAACAATAAAGAAAGTTTATTTCATTTGGCAAGTATCTGATTGTAAATGTTGAGACGGTTACTAATTGAAACACCAAACTCATATTCGAAAGCAAAGTAGTTTATTTTTCAAATAAATTCGATTTTCTATACATTGATATGTACATGTTCTCAAGTGGCTCCTAGCCGCTCCACCGATTTTTTAAATTAATATTTTTTCATTGACCGATACTTGATTTCGTCCGACAAGAACAATCTAATCACACGAGTTGTTTTGAAACAAAATATTTACACTCACCCCTTAATATTGCTCAGTATAACTAACATGGCCGGTTCTATGGTGTAAAACACATAAGCCATTAATTTATCAAAAATTAAAAGGCGCCTTTTAAGTATAACTTAAACATTAAAATAATGATTAATAGCTAAAAAAAATGCAATTTTGTATAATAATTTGTTCTGGTCCAATGGTAGAGCACTCCTTATATATTCTGGAGGTCTCATATTCGATCTTCAAACACAACAATTATAATTTTTTTACCAATCTTTTTAAAAGTAAAAGCAAAATAAATAAATTCGCTTAGAGCATTCAGAATACTTTTGTTAATTTTTTAATATTAAATAATGACACATCATCATTTAAAAAGATGTTAAATGACACATGCATTTTAAATTTAATAACCACATTAGTTTCAAACTAACAATGTTATCAATTTTTAATTAATAATTTCTCTTTTATTTTAGTGATCACTATTCTTATGCGAAGAATTTATAGCAGATAATAATATTAATTGTGGGATGTGTTTGTCATGTCATCAGTTACAAACATTAAAAACATTGTTAACTTTAACAACTTTTTAACATCTATAATCTATAAAGATAACATATAGTTTAACGTAACTAAGAAAGATAAAAAAATGCATTGTTACATAACTATTTTAGTTAATAATAGAGATAACAACACTGTTGGAGATGCTATTAGTACCTATCAATATGGGTCCGTTTGGTATGACATTTTTTAGCCTGATTTTTGGATTTTTAAAATCTATGTGTGTTTGGTTTGTAAGATTTTTTTGATTTTAGAAATCTAGATTTTTGGCCAAAATACACTTGAGAATCTAAAATCCAATAATCCAACTATTTGATGTATTTTTTGATTTTTCCGCCACCTTTTTATAGAGCTAAATGAAATTTATACAGAATGAAATATATACCCCTCATATCTTTGAAATTTTACATTGTTTTTTTTTTTTTTATAGACAAACATTAAGTAATATTTTATTTTAGGATAGTTATGTACGTAATTTTATATTAACAATCCGAAATCAAGGATTTTTGTATGTCAACCACTTTGTAGTAGCTTTTAAAAATCAAGATTTTTTGCCAAACATTTTTAAAAATCAGATTTTTGACTAAAATATCTGATTCCAAACAGATCCTATAGTGGGACGCTACCTAACCAACTGAGGCGACGTATACTGGAAAATAGACGCAATAATACAATATATTACAAAAACCTTGTATATAAATATATGTTTTAAAGAAAAATAAAATCAGCGCCTTCAATCGGCTGGCATCTAAGCAAATTGGATGTGTTGGATGCCATATCTAGGGCTGATAATAAAGCGAAACAAGACGAAAACGGTCAATTTCGTTTTCGTTTCGTTTTTGACTTTTTCGTTATCGTTTCATTTTGTTTAGTAATGAACAAAAACAAAACGAGTTTTTAACGAAACAAACACGAAATTTTTGTTTCATTCACAGCACTAATAGTTTGTAAGTAACTTAGTAATTCTAAATTTATTACGTGAACCAGTATGTTACAAGTAATCCTATACTTTTATTGATACAAACACACACATGTTTAAATATATATATATATATATATTATATTAGACGAAAATAAAATTTAATGAAACGAACAGAGCTATGAATCATTATCATCTCGTTTACTAAACAAAATGCATATTTTATTTCATTATCATTTCATTTGGTAATGAACGAAAACGACATGAGCTATTAACGAAACAAACACTAAATTTTTCACGAAATTTTCGCATGATTCACGGCAGATCGGCTCTGATAACTGATACACTCCCCTCATTTGCAGTTCCCAAATCACCCTCATATTGTGCCAAAACAATGAAACATGTATCTCCTCATACCTCAATAAGACAATCCCCAATATCATCGAATGATCTCTCTCATCTCCCATACCTCTTGTGTTGACCTCAAGCCTCGAGTTTTAGTACCCTTCTTGTTTGTAATGCATGTAGCAACCGAGAGACGTGTTCATGAGGGTATACGTGTCCCAGAGTGTTTTTGTAAATGTTAGAACATGCTTTATGCGATTTTGGAAATCGTTTTGTCCCTTTTGGGAGAGACCGATTCTGCACTGATTGCAATCCTTTTGTCTACTATGTCAGTGTCTATGGACTTGTGTGAACATGACTGTGAAGATGGTAAAAGAGAGAGAAAATAGAAGTGTTTGGAGAGAATTGGGGATCGGGACTTCACATATTTGGAGAGACTATTTTCAAAGAAGAACCATGCCAGTAGCTTTTCTGATTAAAATGGGAACTTTGTGTCTCGGTCACTCCTAACTCTTAACTATTAACCAACATAATGTAAGGAACAATTTTGGGTGTTAGTCTACTGAATCCTGCAACATTTTCATACGGGTATATTTCGTATCGCTGCCGTAATCATTAAACTATAATTTGATTGACGAATCAATCCAATTTTCGAGCAAAAAGAACAGAAGAGCTACGCATGTAGGCTGCACCCAAATCAGGCCTTATTCTAAGAGTAGAAAAAAACGAAGTTTGGAATTGATACATCAACAAGACTATTACAAATTGCCATTCAAGTACAATAATACAAGTGAGAAGTTATCAAAATAATTTGATAGTGATATTTAGTTATTTACAAAGCAAACCCACAAAAGAAAAAAAAAAACATTAAAGAGTTTTAAGACTCCAGACGCTAATCATATTTACATGCATTCAAAAAAGAAACTAAATGCATCTAGCAAAAGTGGAAGTTGGTGAAAGCTAGGCGAATTAACTTGAGCCTGAAAATAGCAATTAGTCTTTACACAAACAAAACGAAAAGCATTTAGCTAGTTATAAAAATCTCACCCAACTCAGATTAGAGAAAACACTAGATCATCTACCAAATGGATACATCGAAAGAATTTTGAACTCATGGCCGACTCAAATTACTACTATCTGAACCTACTAGGAATAGCATAGTGGGTTAGAGCCCGCACTATTAAATATGAGATGCAAGGTTCGAGTCTTGTTAACAGGATAGGTGTGAAATCACTTGCTCTCCTTTAATAAAATTTTAATGAAGAAATTACTACTATTTGAGTTAAAAACACACTTTTTTTAGCTCGTTAGACAAGTCATAAGTGTACTCTTTGATAAGAAAATTGATATTGTTAATAGTAACTATTGGATACTGCTTTTTTTCTAGACTATCAGTAGAGAAATATGTCAGAAAATTCAAGTCTGATGAGAAAACTAATATTGTTAATAGTAAGTAGTAACTAGTAGCTATTGGATACTGCAATTAATAGATTTGCAGCATCTTACCATTTTGAAGCTTTTGAGAAGAATTTACTAGAAAAATAATACACAGGCATTGATCATATAAAATACAAGAAACCAAATGATCCTTGCAATGCTCCTTTAGCCTTTAGGAACTCCCTTGGGGAAAAATATTTGGAAAGAGACCGAAACACCCTTCTGAGTGTATGTCACCAAAAACCACTGATGTACATCTCTATTCGTTAATGTTTCTTAATGATCAATAATATTGTGTGGATATCCAAAATTATTAGCAATTGTATCATTCAAAGTAAGATTCTCGGAGTCTTTTATGCCTACAACAAGGACCTTACGTAAGGATAGGCCCTTGTGATACAGGTTCGTACCAAAATGGAGTAAACTTATAGAAGGAACTAGATCGTGAACCAACCATATAGTGCAATTCATAAATCATATGTTACCCTCTCATATACCAAGAACTGGTACCAGGTTCAAATCTATCATAAATATAAATTATACCATAAATTCAAGAGTTTACTGTGAACAGAGCTGGTAATCCAACAACCGTCTTACAAGAACTGATCATCTCCAGATTCAATCTATAGAAAGTCTTCCTCTCATCCTTTCAGAAAAGATTTCAAAACGATAGTTTTGGACACCCTCGATTCTAATCTCGTTGCATAACACGAACTTTAAAACCTGACAAATAATTTATTAAAATCAGCAAATCTTCAAAATGAATTCATCATAATAAAAGCGCAAGCGAAAAATCAAAACAGGACAGACAGTTAAATGTTATACCTGCTCAGCATAGCCAGCCAGAACAACGGGTTTGGCATTTCTGAAAAGAGCAGTGGAATATAGAAACAGAAGATATGATCTGTGGCCCATAATAAAATCCAGCCACGAATCCATATATTGGTGTTTTATCATACATAATGATTCCTTAATAACAGGACACATTCCCGAGCATATATAACTATTTTATCGAAGGTCCCAAGATGAAAGCATGTATTTCTGCCCAGGTAGAGACCGTATATAAGGTGCCAGACAGTCCTTTCCAACTAGAGAACCTTTCGCCAACACATTCTTTTTGCTTTTTCACCAATCCTTCAAATAACGGAACAAATGATACACCAAATTGACTCCCTACTTTTCTTAAGGTTGAACTTGACCCTATTACAATCCCAATATCTGCTTGAAGAAGACAAAGTAAATCACCCACAGAGTCTCCGATATAAACGGTAAGGTTCTTTTCGCCACTGGTACACTCTTTTAGGATATCGCCAAATGCTTGGGCCTTGTCGATGGGTGTTTCAACGTTCCTAATAATTTCACCAGTAGATACAGAGTTTTCGTAGACAAACTCATTTGCAAGTATATTCAACTCATCTGCTGAATAAAAGAGTAATTAGAGGACTTGCCATTTATATGGATTCAATGTAAAGTAAAGATGGTTAATTAATGGCTTAATGCCGCCATAAATGAGAAAGTTTACTTGCGTAGGATTTTATATATATTTTTTAAAATTTTAGAACTCTCTATGAAAAAAGGTGCACAAATCTTCCAGCTGTTATACGGCTTTCTACATTTTAGTTTTTACAAAACAAAATGAAAAACATTTCCCTAATATTTACTACATTTTCTAAATAAATCTCAAGTCCTTACCATACATTCTCGACTCCTGGTCTCACAACCACAATTTATATTTTTACCGCTGCTTCAAGATCCGGCTTCAATAGATATGGAAAGAGGTGCAATATTACTCGTGAAATGTGATAAACTAAAGCGATTCACATGCCAATTAAGAACTAAGAGCGACAAAAGTCACAAAATACAAGGCAATGTGAGAAAATCATAGACATGTTTGTTCATAAAATTAATATGTGCAGTGAACAGATGCAATGCAGCAGTATTGTTACTAAAATAGCTAAATCTACATTTTGGCTTTAACGCCCGCAGTTACAAAGAATTTGGAACGTACCTGATGAAAAAACTGATCTAATTAGGTCAGCACACCAGCAATACGAAAGAACTTGCAAATGCGCATTTATATTTTCCTTTTTCACAATGTTTTGAAAAAAATCTGCACAACCGTCTTGAAGAGATAATCGTTCCCCAGCCCGTTTTATATCTTGAAGGCTCAAGCCCTTAAGTACTCCAGATTGAATTACTCTAAAATTTGCTTGTTTCTCAAACTCAGATAGTTGCTCGAGAGCTTTACATAGGCCTTCAAAATCGAATTTCTCCACTAGAAACAAATAAATGAAGATTTATTAGATACTGAAAAAACTACTGGGTAAAATGCAAATAACCCCCATCTACTATGGAATAATTTTTTGTTTAGATGGTCAACTTAACCTTTCTTTTCATTTTTTTTTAATGTATTTCGTCGATATCTACGTACTGAGAAGAAGAAAAAAACATATACGGTTTCACACCAAATTCTGGTGTGGAACTATTTTGAACGACTCTCTAATAGATGCTTTTGTCGTAAAACTATTTTGAAAGACTCTTTTTCGTCAACCGATATTTATTAAGTGTGGATATCGATAACATACATATATCAAAAACAAAATTATCCAAACTAGTCTTTTTGTCAACCAATATTCTATATGCATGGATATCGACAAAACACATATCAACAGAACAGTTATCCAAAGTGGTCTACCAAACACAAAATTATGTCATTTTAAATTTGGCCGGGAGTTGATTGTAAAAAATAGATAGTACATGCAGATTAGCATGTACCAAGAGTTCAAGAGGCAATGTGGATTATTTACAAAACATTATTTGCATTTTATACAAACCTCTAGGGTTAGCCTAGCGGGCTGGGCGCTACATTTTCACATAGGACGTGTTGGGTTAGGTTCTCGTGGTAGGTGAGAAAATCTGACATCTTCTTTTAAAAGCAATAAAAAAGAAACAAGATAGTGATCAGTAGCAACTTCAGCAGCCTAGCTATACAAATCTCACATACTGACCTGTATCAGCATTTAAGATACTAGCAATGAACTGTTCGTACTCTTCAGTATATTGCTTAGACAGACTTCCCCATGTGCTTTTCAAGTCGGATGAAGACATCCGACCCGATGGATTTTGAGCTGGAATTTGATCAGATTTTGGTGCTGTTACTATAGCTAGCTCCCCCAAAACAGTACACGAATCAACAACTGTGCATGTCAAGTCAAAATCCGTATATATAACAATATGATACTCTGTATTTTCGTGCTCTCTTAACAAGGGTACAACAGTTGGTTGAACAAGTGGCTGAGCACAAAAAAAATCGAGTTCCAGTTTCATTGCCTGATGATAAAGTTTCTCCATTATATCCAGCTCTACCCCTGTTAAAGAAACACTTAAATCTTCCAAAACATCTTCTGCTTGCTGAGTTGATTCCTAAATAATTTTTAAAAAAAAATATAAGAAAATTGAGCTGTTGTGGAAGACAGCCATTAATAAGATGTTAAAACAAGTTGATTTGGAAATTTCTGATTCTAGCTCAGGCAGGATGAAAAATAAACCTTTAAAAAAAGGTCCTAGCTTAGGCCTTTAACAAAGCAGAGATGCCATTATTGGGCAGCTAACGCTCTTACAATAGAGAAGCATGAACGAGCCAAGCAGGTTTCTGGGGACCTTTTAAGAAAAGAAGCCATTAAATCAAAATCTTGCTTGGATAATTTAGAAACTTATAAATGATGATTGATAGTGCCTCAATTTTACCATTACGAGTGATTCAAACTTAGGCTAAATTAAAGTTTGTACACTTACGTATCATAAGATTACAATTTTCAATTAGATACACAAAAGCACAAAAAATGTCATTTTGTTACCAACCTAATTATCTATTCCCGCATGTGTCCACTACCTAAAAAACCATAAAAGAGAATATTCATCTTCCTATTGAATAACCTGTGTAGAATTTAAAAGACTGATAAAAAAATGTATAAAATATTTGGTTTTGGTAACTAAATAGTATTGCATTTCCGTATTTGACTCACCAACTATATTAGAATGTCACTGTAGTGTACTAATTGCTCATTATTTTAGGTTGGTGTGCATAATCAAAATCTGCTGATACTATATTGTACAAAATAAAACCCTTCAAAAACTATTCGAAATTAAGCCGAGGAAAACACCAGGCCAAACCTGAAAATCTTTAGAGGAATAGTTTTGAATCCACTTCTTATAAGGGTGAGTATCTTCACCAGACTCCACTAGTGCTTGTATCTCTTTCCCTATGAAGGCATACAGCCTCATGCAAGGTGTCATGGCACTTAAAGTGTAAGCGGCAAGTTTTGTTCTCTCAAAAGGAGTCGCAAGTTTTCCAGGACTTTTTAGCCCTTCGATTTTCCCTGAAGCTGTTGCTAATAAGAAATCTGTGTATTTAACTGTAGCTGAGTTGAGAGTGTTCTCTTTCAAAATGTCGGAACCCCATTCCTAAAAATATCAAATAAATTTATTCTTAAACAGTTAAATCAAGAATCTTAACTGGGAGGAAGTTAAAAAAGAGAAGCAGGAGAGGGTATATTGTGCTCTAAGTGAATATCACAAGAACCCGCCGCAGGGAAGAGGTTCTTGTTCTGAATTAAAAGTACATAACTTTGTTATTTGGAGTACTTTTTTTGCTTGTTCAGTCTTCTATGTTATACACATTACACAGAGACGTGTATGAAGTATGTGGATGGAAAAAATGAGGGTGTTTATTTCACGTTTGAATTTGCAAAAGTTTAATAAAAATAAACTAAAAAGAAAAAGATTTTACCATGGACATTGGCCCAAATTCATAAAAAATATTAGATTTTTTTTTTTGAATGATATTATAACCAGCACTTTATCATTCAACCATCTCGACATTAGGAGTTAACCATCTCGACATTAGGAGTTAATAACAATAATACTTCAATTTGACCCTATCAAATGCTGTAGTTCACTAGCTAAACGATTGATTGTGAGTCGATGCCGACTTGTACCCAGACTTAGATATTGTTTGAGAGCTAGCATGTTAGGTACACTAAGATCTATTTCAACACGATTTAATAAGAATTCCTAAATTCATGATATATATAATAATTAAAATCTATTTCAACTATGTGGACAGGAAGAGCAAGGGCTAACTTTTAACGATACAGATTAGTACTCATGAAAGGCTCAAGAATCTGCATCAAATATTCAAATGTATCCTTTGTCTGAAAGGTGTAGACAGAGTAAAATCCGTAAAACTAACTAGCGTTGTACTGTCGTCACCGAAGCTTAAAAGGTCTAAGGAAAAGCTGTTTATATATAGCCTTGTTCAGTCATTGACCACAAGCACTGCTTTGTGAAAGCGTCTCTATTCATAGTATTCAAAGAAGCAGATAATTCAAAATCTTACTCGGGCGAAAGAATCATGCAATTTCAGCTCGTCTAACGCACTTCTCCTCAACTGACTTATGGATACTTTTGCATCATCATCATCTGCACACTTCTCAGCCAACTCATACCTGGAAATAACAGGTACAATCAAGATATAAACGTAACTAGTGAAATCAACATATGCATATAGAAAGGAAACTTTTCAACTATTACAATAAGAAACAACATCCAAAGGATTGATGTAGAAATAAAAAAACATTATTCGTCAAACCAAAAACCACAAGCTATATGCATAAATACCTGTGTGTAGCACGACTATATTCATTTGAAAACATTAGCGGATAAAGTTAAAAAATAAAATGTTTGTGTAACTACTCTTGATCAGTCTCACATAGCACAATGTTGGTCATACATAATCATTATGCTTGTATGTAATGATGTGACAAACAAGATTTGTAATTTCAATCTTAACTCATTACTGTTTATGCTCCTTTTCTGAATAAGTTGGCGAATGTTAGCCACCTAGATTATTGACACACATACTGATGTAAATGTGATGGCGACATCCACTGAAATGCCTCAAACTGCAAAACAACCACTCATGCCATTGCCTCAACATTACCAGATACAGAATTTCATGTGCCTACCATTTTCCATTATACTTGTGTACACAAACAGTCTCTGTATGTAAATACACACGCCATGATGATCAAGACTACAAGTTAGAGACAGAGATACTAGCACATACTCTAGTTGGAAAGCAGTTGTCCTACATTTAGGACGGAAAAATCACGAAACAGCTCAATATTGTATTGCAGAACTGTCACTCAAACTTACAAAACTGTCTACAGATGTTTTTATACCCAATATTAGTTTAGTATGTTAATAGCAAAAAAAAAAAATTACTTTTTGTAATATACACAAGAAGTTTCCTACACAAAAAGCTAGATAGATATATCTACACGTTGCAAAATGCTAGTTTATGTACATAGTGATGAGTACTGTCATTCTATAATTTCAAGTACACATTCTGCACTGAAACATTTCATGGGCATTTACTTTCAGAATTGGCAGACAAGTAGTTACAAAAACTAATACATACCTGCCAAATTTTGTATATAAATTGATCCGATAGTTGCGAGACAGTTATAGAATATGCAGCTAATTTAGAGTTCATCCATTAAAAGAGTTGATTAGAAACTCGTGAGTTATATTATACAGATACATGGTTATTTATTGATATGAACTTTACAATTTCGAGCCAATTTTTTTCGTTACATCCCCTCTACCCGATGATTAAATGCAAAGTAGATAATACAATATAGCTTAGTTAGTATGTATACAAATAGTGATGCGTCAATGATAATTATGTGATTATGGAGTGATTAATTAGTCCATGAAGACCGCCACATGGTTTGGAGGACCATATGACAATCTTATTAAAGGACTAAACAATTTCTCGCAATTGTGAGCTGCACTTTGACCATCATGATTGGCGTTTGTAAATTTATATTGTCGAATGAAAGGATGTACTATACTTGACAAAATGTAAGTCCAATGGCTGGGCAACTATTTCAGACAATAACTCTTCTCTTGAAGCTCTATATGACTGTCAATAATTAATTTTTTTAATAAAAGGGATATTTTACCCTGCTTCCGTGTTTTGAACTTACTTATGTTTTACTCTATTTTTAAAGAGTTTTTGCTAATTACCCGACCGTAGTACGAAAAAAATCAAACTAATCCCTGATTAACATTACATCTGACGCTCCCACCTAATTAAAAGCAATACCTAAATGATACTTCTACAATAGGGATTTTCAAAATTGATTCAGAAACATTATGTTTTGCAACCCCATAAAATTTCATTTCGTATTTTGCAACCTTAGACAAAAATCCAACTTCACCGATGGCCCGATCAAATTAAAAGCAATTAGAAAGTGCAAAATTTTTCGTAACGACCACCTAGAGTCACATACATAACTCGGTGTTCTAAAAAGTGAGTCTAGGCGGAAATTAGGCCTCCTAGGCAATAGATAGTGATTGAGCAAAATAAGAAGCTAAGCGACCAATTTCCCTATAAACCCGTCTAGCGCCTTTCAGAACGTTCTTTTATATTAGCACAAATTACAATAATTTCTTTAAATCGACATTATTTATTAGGTAAATTTCAAAAAACCCATCCGCGAGAGATTACGTAGTCCTCCAAGAGGACATCCTCTACGAACCTTACTACCACACATTTTCCCGATTCCGCGTATACACATAACAAATTACAATATACATGTGGTGTAGAGGTGTGACACTTTAATTTCTCCATCTACGCTTACAACCAGAGGCGAAGCCAGGAATGGTTCATCAGGGTGTTGATTTAAATAAGCAATTATATCAAGTGAAATAAAAAAAATAGGGACGCCAAATCATCATTTTTTTTACATGTTCTAGTAAAAATACATGATCAAAAACTAAAAATATCAGAATTATAGGGGGGTGTTGTAGCACGTGACGATCTCTACTACGGATTTCTAGCTTCCCAAATCAAGAAAAACACATCCATACACATAATGTAAGAGTCCATCCAATCCGATCAAAGTCGATATGATGTGACATAATAAACTCTAACACACACTACACATTAATATATATATATATATATATAGAGAGAGAGAGAGAGTGGTAATCAATAACGCACGCATGTGAGAAGGCATTTAGGAAATGAACATCCTGAGCGATATAATTTGCGAAAGTGTTTAATTGAAGTGTTCCGGAAGCCAAGGATACGACGAAAGGAGTGTAGAGAGAGAAACTCGATTCTTTTCTGAACTTTTTCCAGAACCTTCCACCTATATTGCTCTCTCCCATTAAATCTCCCTTATTATTCACAACTACTGGTTTACTAATACTAATAATATTGTTGTTGTTGCTGTTATTGTTATTGTTGTTGTTATGGGATGATGATGAGGATGAAGATGAAGATGAAGATGGACGGTGGATATTGATTTGGCGGTGAGATCGGACGGATGAGGATTTTAGGAGTTTGGTTTGGGGGAAGAGCAGGCGCTGCAGCATCTATTTTGATTTTGATTTTGATTTTGATTAATGGGAAAAAGATAAAGAGAGTGATGTGTGTAATAATACAGTTCGATGGTGAACTAGAGAAAATAAAAATTACATTGTGGTATATAAAATTAAGATTTGTGAAAAAAAAAGTATTATTTTTTTTGGGGTGATTTTTTCATGAAAAGGGTACTTTTTGCATTTTTATATTTTCCAATAATTTCTATAATTTTTTATTTGTTAATTAAGAAAAAGAATTAAAAGTGATGTATGGAGTACTTGTGATAGAACATAAAAATTAGACCCGAGTATTTTATTCGGATCTTAATCAGCCCATATATCATAACTGGGTATCCAACGCTTAATGGGTTATCACCCCCTTTACAAAAAGGCCAAGCCCACTTAACTAGGGACCCATATCTGAAAAAACCCATGAGATGGAGACATTTGTCAACATCCTAAGAGGCATAATAGCCTATAAATAGCCAAGTATCCCCCAAGAAAGGGACCAGAAAATCTATCCAAAAAATATATAGAGAAGTAGAGAAAAAAGAGAAACTAGCCAAAAGCTTGTCACATCAAGACATAAACCGAACAGAGAAAGAACCGAGTACCGAAGAAGAAGGAGAAAGATCAAGATGAGAGATCAAATAGTTAAGTCGAGCATGATTGTTACAAGGAAATTGTAATCCGATCAACGGCGATTGCCGAATAATAATAAAAATCCCGAAGTGTTCACCATTTATTATATATTTAATATTATATCATTGTTGAAAAACCTAACGCCACCGACAAAAGTTATGGTTTTATCAAATGGCGCCGTCTCCGGGAATCATCTAGTTCCCAACTAGTTTAGAATTCGAATACCAATACTCTACCAGACGAGCGACAATGGTGACTAATGTAGAAGAAACCCATCCCGAGATAGTAGAAACCAATAACCAACACGTGCAGATTAGCCAACAAGACCTCGACGATCTACTCGCCATCCGCGATAGATACGAAGCTATCCAGTCCGGAAACCAACCAACAACCTCCAATGTCCACCAAGAACAACCGATCGAACAACCCCAACAGCTTGAAGGGATCGTCGAAGAATACCAAACGTCCTCGGAAGACGAACAAGCCTTGCCCGTACTAAGGCGCACAAGAAGACGCATACCCGGATCCCATGCAGGACCGAGCTCAAGAGTCCCTTTGCCAACAGCCTCGGTCAACTCTGGTGCTCGTTTACAAACAAACGAAGCTCGCCGGCTTGGCATGCCCGAGGATCATGTACTCGAACAGTTGTCCCGACTACCGACTCACCCACCAAGGATGATTACACCACCCACGGTGGAAGTACAACATATTGTTCCGTTAGCCGATGAAAGGAACAACGCCCAACTGCAAGTTCAGCTGGCAGCGTGTATGACGGCCATGGCAGCAGCCGGCATCATATTGCCGAATAGCCAACCTGCCAATGCAGACAAAGACCCACGTCGTGAAGCGGAAGATTCCGCCTATAGGGCTGCCTTGGAAGCGGCGGGCCGACGACCAGATACAGGAGTGCCCCATCAAGGGGGCAACGTCCCGATAACGATCCCTCCAACCTTCGTCCACCCAAACGCTCATACGGAACATGTCCTCAACAGAAACCCGAAGGACGGTAGGTATCCCGAACACATGATCGGGGGAGGATACGGCCCACCACCACATCAGGGGGGATACACCCCCCCTACCAAGCCACGGATGAAGCGTTCCAACAGGCTTGGAACGTATGTCAAGAAACCCCATGTGCCGAACAGATCATGCGGTACCGCAATCCTGTGGGGTTCGTCATCCCCGAGTTCAGGCTCTATGATGGGAGGAGTTGTCCCATAGACCATCTGAGGCACTACAAGACGAAGATGGAGCTGTGGAGTGATGACCATGCACTGATGTGCAAGTTTTTCAAAAACAGTTTGGGCCAAGAGGCTTCGTCATGGTACCATAACTTACCACGGGGCTCTATAGGAGACTGGGCGGAGCTGTTAAAAGCGTACTCCACCCGATACGCTGCTCATCGGAAGAAGAAGGTTAGCATTGAAACCCTTCTGAAAATGACGATGATGCCAAATGAAAGGCTCAACGACTACTGCATACGTTTCATCGACGTAGCAAACCAGATTCCACAGTACGCCAATAATATAGCCATCCAGAACTTTATCAATTCCATCCCTAATGGATATTGGGCGAGAAGGAAGTTCATAGGCAAAAACTTTCCGACCACTGATTCCCTGCTAGCCTATTGTACTCACCTCACCGATAAAAACGACGAACTGCATATCCTCAACCGAACTCTACCAAGAAGAGAATCGGTCCGAGAGGCACAGGTGGGTCGCAAAAGAGTTAGAAATAACCAGGGAGAAACATTCAAACCGACCAGAAAGGACAAAGGTCCCGAGGTCCATAGCAGGGTAGAGCGACCACGAGAACCTGAGCCCAAACCGCTCCAAATCGCATACCCAACACCGATCAACGAACATAAACCGCTCCAGCTCACCTACCCTATGCCAGCCAGTCAGTCACAACAAGGCCGATTCCAGGGAAGGGAAAAGCAAAAGAGTTTCGAACCGGTCGAATTGAGATACTCTTTCAACCTGTCTGCTGAAGATATCCTTAAGAATATCCGCAGAGAAAGCTGGTATTCACGACCAGAGCCGCTCGCTACCCCCCCTGAGCATAGAGACCCCAAGCTTTTCTGCGCCTATCACGAGGACTACGGACACCTCACCGAGCACTGCCGTAACCTGCGGTGGAAAATGAACCTGTGGGGCGACGCGGGATACCTGGCCAAGTTCATCAAAGGCGCCGGAAATAAAGGCAAACAACTGACCATTGAGGGAGCCGACAACCGGCACGGCAAAACAATTAACGTCGTTCACATGTCACGACCCAAGGGCACGGGTGGGGAACGATCGCGACAACGGCAACTGGCGCACTTTGGCCAGGTAGCCAAGGCGTCACAGGCATCGACCTCCAAACGACAATGCACACCACGACGACATCCGCCCATCTCCTTCTCGGATCTGGACGAAGAAGGGGTGATTTACCCCCACGGGGACGCCATCAACCTCCGTGTTCAAATCGGCCTTGACACGGTCAGCAGGGTACTTGTCGACCAAGGAGCCTCTTGTGATATCATGTACAGAGAGCTTTTCGACAAGATGGAACTCAAGATGCAGGATCTACAGCCTACCGATGTCACACTGATCGGGTTCATCTCCGAGACGACTAAACCGTTGGGAAAGATCGTCCTCAGTGTCATGACTGGATCCGTGTCAGTTCCCATGGAGTTCTTAGTGGTCAACGACAACTCCGGCCACAACGCAATCTTGGGACGACCCTGGCTGCACGCCATGAAGGCCATACCCTCGACCTATCACCAAAAAGTCAAATACCCAAATGATAGGGGAGGGATCGAGACAGCCAGAGGATGTCAAGAAGATTCAAGACGCTGTGAGGACATTACCGCGGCTCTTCAAAAACAGCTGAGCATTGTCAAACAACCCACCAGCACAAAGAAGCTGATTAACCAAATAGCCAAAACCGAGAGGGATGTTGAAGAACAAGTAGGAGAAACACTTAGGAAGGTGTATATCCTGAATACTGACGAGGAGCACTACTTCCTCATCGGCGACAACCTTCCAAAAAAGGAATCCGAAGAGTTGGAAGCATTCATTTTCAACAACATTGATAAATTCGCCTGGAGTCCCAAAGACATGCCAGGCCTAGACCCTAAAACGGCATGTCACCATCTAAGTGTTGACGCCGAGTATAAGCCGATAGTTCAGAGGAGCAGAAAAGTATCTGTACAGCACAGATCCACTATAATTGCTGAAGTCCAAAAGCTATTGGAGGCCGGAGCCATAAGGGAGGTCTTCTATCCAAAATGGTTATCCAATCCCGTCGTCGTCCCTAAGAAGAACGGAAAGGAGAAGGTCTGTATAGACTTCACCAATCTCAACAAAGCCTGCCCGAGGGACCACTTTCCCCTTCCAAGGATTGATCAATTGGTGGACGCGACTGCGGGAGCAGAACGGATGACCTTCCTTGATGCATATTCAGGGTACCACCAAATTCCCCTCGCCCACTAAGATCAAGAAAAGACGTCGTTTATATCACCTTTAGGGAACTATTGCTATACGGTAATGCCGTTCGGCCTACGCAACGCGGGAGCAACATACCAAAGGATGATAACGAAGGTATGCCGAGAGCACATAGGGAAGACCATGGAGGTATACATAGACGACATGGTCGTCAAAAGCGAAAAAGGCCACATCCCACATTCAAGATATCAGAGACGTCTTCCGAACTTTGGGCGAGCACAAACTCAAACTCAATGCGAGCAAGTGTGCATTCGGCATCAGCAAAGGGAAGTTCATGGGGCACATGGTCAGCCGACGAGGAATAAAGGCTAATCCCGATCAGATCACAGCTCTTCGGAATCTAGCAGCGCCCAAAAATAAGAAACAGGTACAAGAGCTCACCGGAATGATGGCCGCATTGAACAGGTTCATCAGCCGATCCGCAGACAAGGGACGGCCATTTTTTGAATCACTCAAGAAGGATAGAAAATTCGTGTGGGACCCGGGATGTGAAGCTTCTTTCAACAGCCTCAAAGAGTACTTAAGGACGCTGCCACTGTTAGTCAGGCCGAACAAAGGAGATATTCTGGCTTGCTACCTAGCAGTTTCCGCTACAGCTGTGAGCACGGTTATCCTAAGAGAAGAAGGTCGTGAACAATTCCCTATCTACTTCGTCAGCAAAACTCTGGTCGAAGCCGAAACACGTTACCTACCCTTGGAAAAGCTGTGCTTGGCATTGGTCGTCGCGATCAGAAAGTTGCCGCACTATTTCATAGCTCATCAAGTCCAAGTATACACGAAATTCCATATTAAAGAATCGCTTCGACGGACCGACATTAGTGGCAGAGTGGCCGCATGGGGGGTCGAGTTATCCCAATTTCATATCGAGTTCGCACCCCGACATGCCATAAAGGGACAAGTCTTGGCCGATTTCGTCGCGGAATTCACCGAAGGGTATGACGAGCCCATGGCTATATCGCCCCAATCACACTGGCAGATACATGTCGATGGATCAGCCACCAAGGACGGATCAGGAACGGGGATCGTCCTCAAGTCTAGAGGGGGAGCGATCATAGAGAAGAGCATTAAACTAGGTTTCCGAGCTACCAACAATGAGGCAGAGTACGAAGCCATGATAAACGGCATGCTCATTGCCCGGTCCCTCGGATGCTCCCACCTAACTGCAAGTTCCGACTCAATGCTGATCGTAAACCAGTCCAACGGCGAATACCAAGCCAAAGATGACAGAATGATCCTCTACCAAGAGAAGGTTCAAAGCTTGATGGCCACCTTCGAACAGTGCGAGTTGATAAGAATCAATCGCACCGAAAACGCACATGCCGATGCCCTAGCCACCCGAGCCTCGACATTAACATTAACCTTAACCGACACTCGGTCGATTACAGTGGAATTACTACCGACCCCAAGCATAACCAAAAGAATAGACCGAGTAGCGTCAGTACAATACGAACTAGGTTGGATGGACGACATGATTCACTATCTGGGCAACGGAATCCTCCCGGCAGATAAGATAAAGGCATTGAAAATTACGAGAAAGGCTCCTCATTTCTGGCGGTCCAACGACGACAAACTATACAAATCCAGCTACCGAGGACCCCATCTTCTGTGTGTCCGACCCGAAATGCAGCTACCGGTCCTGGAGGAAATCCATGAAGGATCCTGCGGAGCACACATCAAAGGGCGGTCCCTTGCCAACAAAGCAATCACACAAGGATATTGGTGGCCATATATCAAGCGAGACGCCAATGTATACGTCCAACGTTGTGACAAGTGCCAACGATTCGCCAAGATACCTCGGCTCCCATCATCTATGATGACCCCGGTATCGGCACCATGGCCATTCGCACAATGTGCGATTGATATAGCCGGAAAGCTTCCTAGAGCACCCGGCAGCATCGAATATCTGATCGTGGCGACGGACTACTTCACCAAATGGGTTGAGGCTAAACCTCTCAGCGAAATTAAAGCCAGTAATGTCAAACAGTTCATCTGGGAGCACATCATCACAAGGTTCGGTATACCGTACGCCATCGTCGCAGAAAATGGCACCCAGTTCAAAGAAGCCAACTTGCAGCTTTGGTACGAAGAACTCGGTATCCGAAAGTTCTATTCGACGCCAACATACCCACAGAGAAACGGACAAGCAGAGGTATCAAACCGAACCGTCCTAGATGGCATCAAGACAACCCTCGAACAAGCAAAGGGGAGATGGCCCGAGCGGCTACTCAACATCTTATAGTCGTGCCGAACTACACCAAAGACGGACACCAAAGAAACCCCGTTCAGCTTAGCATACGGCGTCGAGGTCGTCATACCAACAGAAATCGGGCTACCCACACTACGAACAACTTTAGTCGAGCAAGGAAACAATGAACAAAGAATGAGAGAGGAACTCGACATGCTAGACGAGAAACGAGAGATAGCAGCTCTTACACTAGCGAAGTATCAACAAGGCGTTAAGCAAACGTATGACAAGAGGGTGAAAGGGACCAAAGAGTTTATGGTCGGAGAATTGGTGCTGCGACGAGTAACGGTCTATACCCGCAATGAAATACATGGCAAATTAAGCCCCACCTGGGAGGGACCATATGAGATCGTCAAGAGAATAAGCCCGGTTACCTACAAACTCAAAAGCGTTCTGTTCGAAAACAGCAGAGGGGAGAAGAATTCCTGGAATGTGGCTAACCTAAAGAAGGACTACATATAGGCCATCTCATCAGTACAAATACAGGTGCCACCTTACCCCTCCTGCTTAATGACATTGTCTTGAATAAATAAAACATTTTATCATGCTGTCTAACGAGTGCAGCTAAAATTCCCAAACGGCATGCCTAAGGGTAGGCCTAGGAATACTATGAAATTCCCAAACGGCCCTTGTGCCTAGGAATACTATGAAATTCCCAAACGGCCGTTGTGCCTAGGAATACTATGAAATTTCCAAACGGCATGCCTAAGGGTAGGCCTAGGAATACTATGAAATTCCCAAACGGCCCTTGTGCCTAGGAATACTATGAAATTCCCAAACGGCATGCCTAAGGGTAGGCCTAGGAATACTATGAAATTCCCAAACGGCCCTCGTGCCTAGGAATACTATGAAATTCCCAAACGGCATGCCTAAGGGTAGGCCTAGGAATACTATGAAATTCCCAAACGGCCCTTGTGCCTAGGAATACTATGAAATTCCCAAACGGCATGCCTAAGGGTAGGCCTAGGAATACTATGAAATTCCCAAACGACCCTTGTGCCTAGGAATACTATGAAATTAGCAAACGGCCCTTGTGCCTAGGAATACTATGAAATTCCCAAACGGCATGCCTAAGGGTAGGCCTAGGAATACTATGAAATTCCCAAACGGCCCTTGTGCCTAGGAATACTATGAAATTTCCAAACGGCCCTTGTGCCTAGGAATACTATGAAATTCCCAAACGGCATGCCTAAGGGTAGGCCTAGGAATATTATGAAATTCCCAAACGGCCCTTGTGCCTAGGAATACTATGAAATTCCCAAACGGCCTTTGTGCCCAAGAATACTGTGAAATTCCCAACATGACATGTCTAAAAGAGTGCCTAGGAATACTCAAGATTTCTAACATACGCAGGTATATAAAAAAAAAAAAAAGGGGCCAATATGCATCAAACAAAATTGAAAGAAGGTTCTGGCCCGTATTACAGAGACAATAAAGTACCAAACGAAGAAATCAGCAAAGAAAAATCAATCCAATCAATGAAATATCAATACGACAATGAGAAGATCCGAAAAACAGGAAGAAAGTAATAAAAGGAATAGTCCTCGCCCGCATTACGGAGGCAACAAGATACAACCAACCACAACGAGAGTAATTTAAGAACTACTACATGAGGAGCACGACGGCAATTGACCGAGCTCTACCTCTTCGTCATCCGTCGCCGTATCCCCATCGGTCTCCTCGCCATCAAAACGCTCCTCAGAAATGAGGTCATCAAAGTTGGTCATGTGAGCACCAACGCATGCCAGCGTCTTAAGCCGCGCGGAGAACTCGGCTACTTTAGCGATCTCGTGAACATCCGAGGACGTTTTACGGCGAGCATCGTCGAAAGGAAGCTTACGAGCTTCGATCGTAGCCGCAGAAGCATCGAATCTGGATGGAGACAGGTGGAAATACTTCACCAAAATATTGGCTTGGGTTACCAGCGACTTTAGTTTACCGAGGTACTTTTCCTTTACACGCCAATACCGATCTAAACGACGCTCCTGAACCTCAACAACATGCTCGGCACGACGAACATATTCACGAAAAGAGGACGCCTGGATTTTCAACTTGGCCCTAAGTCGGGCACACTGATCGACCAACTTGACGTTTTTGCCCATTAAAACGATGTAAGGCCACTTGGCATGCCCTTCACTAGCCGCACCAGATGAGACCTCGTCCCGGGCAACACCAGTAGGTCCTAGCCCCGGACTAATTAGGCATGGAGAACCAGCCTGGTGCGACATAGTAGCATGTGCCTAAAACAAAAAACAAAAAAATGGGGAAGAAAGGAAGAGATGAATATTCAGCCGCAAATATAGAAGAGACAGGGATATCTTATCGAACAAAGAAAAGAAAGACACGAAAGTAGGAAAATGAAGATTTTTTATATTCAAGCTACAAATAAAATGACAAAACAAGCTACACAATCATCAATCCGATAACCCATCAACAGACGCTGAGGTCTCTACGGCGTCAGCAAAATGGATATCTCGCAATGAGACAATTTGAGTCCCCAAACGTTCCTGTACGACCGCATCCACTCGGTTCAAGGCAGCCGTGGTCTCAGTTACCCCGGCCATAGCATCACCCATGCACTCTGCCCGGGCAACACCACGCATCCCTTTTACATGATCGCGCACCTCTAATGTGCGACTTCGGGCCCAATACGCTCTGGCAAAGGATAGCAACAGGTCCGTGTCTTCGAAAACGGCTCCTAGAACCAAGTTCAAGCTCGTCACCCGGCCCCGGGCTTCATCACGAGAGCGCCGAAGCGCACCAAGAAGCTCTTTAGACTTTCCCTTATTTTCCGTATAGTATGCGGTCTTCTTACTGAACCTCTCAACCAAGTCACGTAATCGAATCGAAAAATTTGAAATATGAATATTCAAACCATCGATTTCGTGCCGAGCAGAATTCAGTTCAGAAGTTAGGGACGCGTTAGCTTTTTCAAGACCGTTTATAACATCGTCTATGCTACGACTAGGCGAGGTCCCGACCACCATGGCAAGGGGATTAGCGGGTACCTGACAAGATGTTTTTACATCCTTCAAAAGACGACGACCCACAAACAGGGGAATTAACAAGGAAAGCCAAACAGAAAGAAAACATAGCACCTATATTATCACTTCCCAAAAGAATATCTTTCTAGTTACAAAAGAGACCCATAATTCGGGTAACAAAAGACTTTACACTAAGATACATAGAAAATATTACAAGTAAATGGTCAAGGCTCCACCTGAAGGGATGCGGGTGGGGGAATCACGGCAGCAGCAGATCGAGGAGTCGTTGGAACCGACCCGGAATGGGGACGGAGTGCCGTCGAAATAGTATGTCCCGGCAGCCGTGGGAGCTCCTCGTCTCGGAGGTTGGCCCAATCCTGAGGCTTAGGAGGTGCACCTTGCGGACAGGGATAAACCAACTCCGACCACGCCCGGTCCGAGAAGGGAACCTTTGCAAAGTTTAAAGCTCGGACATGAGCGCAAAAGACGGAAAAGTTGGCCGTCATTGCAAACTTTTTCCGTTCATCTGCTTGCTCTAATTTCAGAGCAGCAACCTCTGCTGTTCCGGCCTCCACATCCTCCGCCATGATCAAGTTATCGACCTCCAGTAGGTCATACTTCCCGACCCACTCCTCTTTCTCAGCCCCCATCTTCTCCACTTCCTCGGTCAGGCGTAAGTTATCTCCTACAAACTTCTCATTATCAGAGGCCAATTTAGCCATCTGGGCTTTCTCCTCGGCCGTTATTTTGCTTTCGACCATCAGCTTCTCTTTCTCCGCCTCTAGCTCGGAGACCAACTTCGCTTGCTGAACTTTATCCTCGGCCAAGGCTTTATTTTCGGCCGTCAGCTTCTCTTTTTCCGCCTCTAGCTCGGAAACCAACTTCACTTGCTGAGCTTTATCCTCGGCCAAAGCTTTATTCTCGGCCATCAGCTTCTCCTTCTCAGCCTCTAGTGCCGACAGCTGATCCCTTAACACCACGATATCCACGAAGACCTGTATTTAAAGACATAAGATACCAGCCAAAACAAGAGCATCATGACCTAAAAAAAAAAACATGCGCAACATACCCGAAGCACGTCAGTACTGGCCTGCTCTATAACCGACATTGCAGGACGAGCAGCTATCTTCTCTGCATCCTTGACAACGAAGGGCTTAAGAGCAGTATACCCCATCCTCAAGACTCGGGGTTGCTCCAACAGTTCACCCCTACACCGATCAATATAACGGGTCATTGCCACCCCGTCCACCAACACCTTTTCAGGTCCCTCGAGAACCTCATCCTCGACACCCACCACAACTCCCATGGCAGTCTCTTTGCCGGCTTCCACCTCCACTTCCTCCCTCACCTCCTTCTCCGAAGGACCGGTCTCAGGGGCCCCATGCTCGGTCACCTCCTCAGTACGGATGGGCGAGCCAACAGGCAGATCTATCGGATCCTCAATACGGGCAGACGAGACGACAGGCAAGGCTATCGTATCCTCGCCCATGCTCACCAGGAGGTTCATATGTTCGAATATGTTGTCGAACGACCCCTGAAACACTATAATACCCATAGACCGGGCAAGAGCAAGGGTAACCAATGAAGAAGTCAATAACTGAAACAAGATAGCATATAAAGCAGGGAATAACAGAGTCAAAAGGCAACTATTAACAAAAACAAATACACTTACATCGAGATTCGCAACAGCCTCCTCGGTGGTATCACCTTGGGACGATGCGACCACCTCTACACCCCTGCCAACATCCGCAACCTCCACATTACCTGAGGTCTCAACCCCTCTAGCCCTCTTCGGGGTGCCAACAGCGGGGTCCGATGCTCGGCGCTTAGAACGAGTGGGCTTTTTCCCTCCCCGAGCAGCACTTCGAGCCCTGACAACTTTTACGAATTCCTCCTCGGGCTCTTTAGGGATCTCAGGCGCAGGATTCCCCTTGGTCACTGGCCCCGCAGGGTAACCAAGTAGCAGGGGAGCAGAACGGCTTGCCGGATCCTTGGTAGGCCCAGGCCCCCACCATTTCCAAAGCGCTAAGAGAACCTCAACATTGGGAGCGCCGAGGTCTGGAATAGCAGGAGTTGTGGTCACAGGTCCAGGGATCTGGTGTCCTGCACAGCCCCATTCCCCGGACGCAATCACAACACCAAGGTTATGTTCTTTGCTGGTGTCCGGCAACCCAATTACCAGCCGGGAGAATGCGCGCAATGTCTTCAAATACGAACTGCGGCGCTCGAAACCCAAACTGTAGACCCCGAAGACATCTTTCAGTTCAATGTCTATCCCCGATACTTCCGACAACCTTTGAATACCGATCAAGGTTCGGTAACCATTCAGAGCGAGTTGGGTCGGAGCTATCTGGACGGCCTCAAAGAATGAAGCCACCCACTCCGTAAACGGAAGTCTAAGACCCCCAGTGAAGAAGGCCGAGGAACGCACAGCTACCTCGCCGGCAGGGACATATCCCAACACCTCCTCATCAGAGACAGGCAGCCGAATGTGTATGTTATCCGGTATTCCGGCGAGCCTCTTAAAGTCCTCTTCCACAAATGTGCCGACTTGGGCCAGACATTGGGTCAAAATTTCCTATCCAAACATCATCACAAATCCATCAAAATACTAACCCAAAAACACATGACACGACAAATCCCACCCCCCCCCCCAAGTGATAGAAACCCTAAAAAGTTTTCCATCAACCCAACAACTATCCTATACAGGAAGAAAAACCACTACTCAACAACCTAGATAGACAAATATAGACAACTAAGACCAAATATGACCACAACCACAAATCAAATACGAATCCTAATCACAGAAGTATCCAAACAAACAAACCACAAAATACGAAGCTACTTACAGTCATGATCACGAGCAAGCGAGGGAGAATATCAGTAAATCTCTCAACCGTCACGACAAACCCTAGATAGAGAGGCAGAAAATTTTTGGTGGGAAAAACAAACCCTAGAGAGAGAAGATAAGAGATATTTTTCTTCAGCAAATTATGAGGTAAAAAACTAAAGGGATTACTTAGCACAGTTAAAAGGAGTGGAGCCACAGAAAGAATAAAATAATAACCGTCCTTTCGTGTGACAGAGGTTTACCTTTTTTCCAACCATAGAAAAGTCCACAACCGCTACTGTTTTCGACAAGTAAACGCTCCAGATCTTGCCACGTCAGATAGTATATCCCACTAACCAAGGCAGTTCACATCATTACACCTAAATAAACGGCCAGTGGATCCTACCACGAAATGCTTCCTGCATACGCTACCAATATTACCAAACCGAGGATGTTCTCCGATTAAGTTCCTCGACGCCAAACCGTGTCTTACCCGAAATACACACCGAACAAGGTGGACGGAGACCGTTCCTAGCTCGACGGCATTTGAGCATCAAGTCTAACAACGCTCTCCGGGGGGATAACCACGGTGCACCATACTCGGTGTCCGATACTAAGACATCGAAATATATCACCATAAAGGCAAAGCAAATAAAATAGACAGGATCGAATTGCAAAACACAAGTTTTATTCATCCACAAAGGGGAAAACAACCAGTTACAACGGGAAAAATAAAAATTACAACTTCAACACTAGAATACTTCTCTAATTCTGAGCCCTAGAACTACCACCTTCCTCGGCATCCCTCTTAGCCAAAAGCTCCTGGAGATGATCCCTCTCCTTAATCAAACGAGAAATCGCCATCTCAGCCTGTTGCAAAGCATAGGACTGAGATTTGCATTTTTGCTCGGCTTTAAAACGAGCAGTGCCTTCCTCATCCCAATATTGCTTAAACCTCCTCACTTCAGTCTGAGCACACATGAGATCATGTTTCAACCATGACATCTCAATCTCTTTCAGCTGAAGAGGAGTCAAATCCTCTTCCCCGAAACCAGGGGGACGAGGTAGCAAGAAAGTAGGCTCCTCTTCCATAAGGGCTTTCTTTTTGGAGGCAGATCTAGTGATGGGAGCCATCTCAAACAAAAGCAAATTATAGAACAAGAGAGAGAAAGGAAGAATTGGTAATGAAATACAGACAATAGGGAGCATTTATAAAGATTCAAAGGGCACGAAGAACGAGGCGTTGCAACGGTTCATAAGACAAAGGCACGAGATACGAAAAGATACATCTGATTCAAATACAAAATAAAATACAAGTTCCAAAACGGGAAATACATCGTAAAACCAGCCCAGCCTAACTAAGGATCAATGGGTGGAAAAACCGAACTGCCAGACCGAGAGAAAGCAAAACGAGCAGAGCAGTTCAACCGAGCTTGGTAGGAATCATTTATGGCAACCAAATTTTCATTTTCCGTGGAGAGTTCAGAGTTCTCCGTGGTAAGAACCCTGACGTGCTCCTCGAGCCGAGCATTCCTTACCATTATGCTGGCTAGGCCTTGAGGAGAGTTATCAAACTCATCTTGAGCATGGTCCCAAATCTCCTCGGCATCGTACCAGGAGTGGGCCAGATGATTTCTCTGTAACAACAAATGATCGAGCTGGCGACTCAGGGCCGAAATCTCGGTCCACTTCACTGTCTCTTCGGGATGAGAGCCGAACAAACTCAAGGCCAAAATACCATATTCCTTCTCAAGCCTCGCCATTCGACGACGGACCCGAGATACCTCAGTATCCAAGCCCTTCATCTGAGCATGATATTTCACCACAGGTTCAGACATTCTGGGAAATTGTTATAGTGCAGGATAAAATAAGGGGATGAGGGAAAAGCAAACAATAAGAGTTGATGAAAGAGGGTAACTACTAAAGAAAAGAAGAGGAGTATTTATAGAGAAAAGATAGTGTGATATTTTCTGACAAATAATTGGAAACATGCATATTATCTGACAAGTGCTTGGGAGCAGGCACCTATATTCGACAGTGCAGGGGACATGTCTACAGTCATCTGATATTACAGTATAGCAAGAAATAAAAAGAAAAGACATTCAAAGGTCCACGTTCCAGAAAAACGACAAACCACAAGCGCAACATAAAAAGAAGTGCAATATAAAGGGGCAAAGGAAATTTTCATTAATAAGATGAGATACATCACTGTTCATTACATCATAGGACATCAAAGGAAAAAACTATTACATCAGGGGACTACATCGAAAGAAAATCTATTACATCGAGGTCTATTACATCCGAGAATAACATCAAAAGAAAAATCTATTACAGAAGATCAACTATGTCGGCAAACCCATAGAACAGGATGCATGAAGGAAGGAGGCGATGGGGAAGAGGAAGAAGAGAATGAAGAGGAACATAAAAAAGAAGTGAAAAGCAAGAAGAGAAAAATGAAAAATGACAAAAACCCTAGAAGTAACACAAAACCCTTAGGATCACAGGGTTGATTGTTACATCGTAGTGGTGCAGAAGAAGAGAGAAAGGGAAAAAAGAAAAAGAAGAGAACAAAGCATAAAACAAAAAAGAAGAAGAGTGCAAGAAGAGGAAGAGGAAGAAATGAAGGAAACTGAGAAAAATAAAAAGAAAGTAAAAGGAACAAAACAAAAAACAAAAAAAGAGAAAGAAAAAGAGTGATGGGAGAGAAGATAAAGAAAAGAAAAAAGGCGAGGCTAGGGGGAAGTCGATCGGTATCGATGAGATGGCTCGGCAGAGACATCCCTGTCTCTAAGTGTCGGATTCCCCCTCAACACCTCATTCTCTTCGACTAGAGCCCGACGAGCACGTCGGCAATAATCCAGCTCGGACCTTAGCCAAGTCAATTCCCGAACCATCTCGGTATGGTGATAACGCATCACCTTTAACTCCTCTTCAGCATCCTTCAACAGCTTTAGTGCATGGCCATAGGAGGCTTCAAAAGCCTCCACTTGCGTAACCAATGCAGATTTGGTTGAAGAACTTTCCATTTTTAGGAGGTTAAAAGATAAAATTCTGTATGTGATGAAGAGAGATAAGGGTGAGATTGTGAGGAAATTCATATCTCAGGAAGTTATTTATAGAAAAATCAAGGAAGGATTAGTGTGGGGAAGTGCAACCGTTCGCCAAGAGATTTGGGAAAACGAGGGTAATTAAAAGATGCGCCTGTTGAGAAATTAAAAGTGGGGATTTGCAACCATTCATTATAAAAAGAGGCGTCTGTTGAGAAGAAACGCTTGGATTCATGCCAGTATTTAAAGAGGGTAAAATTCGAAAAGCCTCTGCACGTGTCAATCTGGAAAAAGTGCAACAATATTAAGATATAAAGGATAAGATTTGTGCACAGGGCTCGAGAAATCCCCTCAGTCCCTAGATACAAAGATTCAGACGGTTCAATGGATAAGGTCAAACGCAAGGCCCAAGAAAAAGCATTAATGAATCCACAAGCATGCGCAGTCAAATTAATTGCATTGGGAGAATAATTCAGATAAAAGCAAGAAAAAGAAAATTTTCCATTAATCAAGGGGAAATTTATTACAAGATACTACTCGACAAAATTACATTACAAAAAAAGAAAGGAAAAGAGAATTATTTTGTAGGACCAGCTTCATCCTCGGTCCTCTTCTTGGACTGAGCATACACTTCCTTGAGGGCCAATTTATAAGCCCTCTTAGAAGCAATATGCCTCTCTCTAGAAGCCTCCAGCTCTTTGATCCGAGCACGAGCCCAAATATTGTCGATCAGAGACCTCTGATATTCACTCTCCATTGCCTCCAAGCGCTCATCCATCTCAGCAGCTCGGCGAGCCTCCACGGTTAAAGAGGCAACCCTCCTTTCGAGGATACGAGTCCTCCTAACCTCCTCCTCGAGATGGGCAACATATTCAGGAAGGTTGTCACCACTATTTTCACGAGGAGAAGCCATTTGTTCGTTAATAAAGAATGAGTTGCACAAAGAAAATAGGGATAGTCCCTTTTTATAGGAAGAAACAATGGGGTAGATCAAAGGTCATCTCGAAGAAAGACAACCTCTTGAGCTTCCCAAGAGCATTTATGGCTAACTACAACAGTTCAAATCCAATTAAGTCATCCAATAAGGTACCAAGAAGATAAACAGACAAGAGCGATAATAAAGAAATATTTTATTAATATTTTCAATAGTTCAGTTACAACTTGGAGATAATATCCAATACAAAAGAAATCATAAACGACTAATTATTCTGAGGAAGAGCCTCCTTCATCATCATCCGAACTCGGTTTAGACCGAGCATGCAACTCCTTAAAAGCAAGCTTATAGGCCCTTTTTGCTGCCTTTTGCTTAGCCAGAGAAGCCTCGAGCCTCTTTATACGTTCAAAGGCCCAATTAAGGTCAGCCATCGTCAAGTGATGAGCTGCGTCCATATCAGATAGCCTTTTTGTCACGTCCGCCAATTTCTTTTTCATAACGCGAGCCTTCTTGACTTCATTCTCCAAGTAAGCGACATAATCTGAAGAATTGTCTCTAGTAGAACCATTGGGAGAAGCCATTAAGTCACAAGCAAGGTGGTGATGGAATAAGTAATTGTAGGAAGGGTATTCCCTTTTTATAATAAGGTGATTTTTAGAAAGCTCAAGGGTTGCTTCGAAGAAAGATACCAAGGGTCTTATCAAAGTCAAATAGCAAATTTGCAAGTTCCCAAGACAGTAAATGGGTCCCAAGGAGCATTTATAAATAGGGGCATTTGCCGAATGAAACATATGGAACAGCTAAACCGAAGTAATCTCTTCGGCAGACCAATCATGACTCCCTCGACGTGGAAACCACACCGAGTAAGTCAGGGAGCACTTGATAGAACATAAAAATTAGACCCGAATATTCTATTCGGATATTAATCAGCCCATATATCATAACTGGGTATCCAACGCTTAATGGGTTATCACCCCCTTTACAAAAAGCCCAAGCCCACTTAACTAGGGATCCATATCTGAAAAACCCATGAGATTGAGACATTTGTCAACATCCTAGGAGGCATAATAGCCTATAAATAGCCAAGTATCCCCCCAAGAAATGGACCAGAAAATCTATCCAAAAAATATAGAGAGAAGTAGAGAAAAGAGAGAAACTAGCCAAAAACTTGTCACATCAATACATAAACCGAACAGAGAAATAACCGAGTACCGAAGAAGAAGGAGAAAGATCAAGATGAGAGATCAAATAGTTAAGTCGAGCATGATTGTTACAAGGAAATTGTAATCCGATCAACGGCGATTGCCGAATAATAATAAAAATCCCGAAGTGTTTACCATTTATTATATATTTAATATTATATCATTGTTGAAAAACCTAACGCCACCGACAAAAGTTATGGTTTTATCAACTTGAATACATTCCGATGGTGAATAATATACATATGTATGTGTTGTTAGTATTTTTGTTTATTGTCAATTAGATCCCTTAACAATTCAGTCACAAGTGTATTGGGTTCAAAATTATAGTAAACAAAAGGAGAAATAATGTAACAAAATAAGACTTTTATTGCTCTCAAATTGATTACAAATGGAACTGCATAAAACGAATGATGTGCTATTAATCTATATTCTACTCCTAATAAAAGGGAAATAAATGTTGTAAAAATTGTTTAAGTAAATGTATGTAATGGCTTTACATGCCTTGATTATGCGATAATAATTCCTTGGTATATATAGGCTAATTCGACAACTGTTAGTTACTCTCTCGAAATAACTGTCATTTCCATGTGTTATTCGTTGATACATGTCATTTACCAATAATATGTATAAGGTTGACTTCTCAATTAGATAAAAGTCTTTTTACTCATTCATTACTTAGAATGTTCTTAATTAATCCTTCAAAATCAGGATGTTGTTTGGTTCTTATTTTAGGACTTCATTAATTACTCAAAAAATAAATGTGGTGTAAACAGTATGTAGATATATGTATGAAAAAATTAAATTTTATCTTATATATTATACATATACGTTTAGTAATAGATTTTTGGATGAATTTTAGCTTTTTTGACAGTGAGATGATTTACCTTTTAAAAATATGATTTTAGCCTAAACAATCTAAATATCCAAATATCTAGATTTTGAAAGGGTGAACAAATTTTTAAAATGTGATTTTGTACCACAAAGTCTATTGCCAAACAAAATTTCGATTGTGGCAACGGATTTTATGATTTTAGGTTTTTGATTTTAGAAATTCATGTATATTTGGATAGCAAGAGTAATTAGCTTTTAGTAAACGGATTTTTAGGCTTAAAAGCTAAATAATATGGATTTTTGTTCGATTTTTAAACCAACTCTTTTAAAACTGATTTTTGACCAGATAACGGTTGCCAAACATATCTAAGTATTTATTATTCAAAATCTTTATTCAGTGTTCTAAGTTTACTTTTATAAATTTTATAGTGTTATAAGTTTCAAAATCTTGATCGGTGGTATGTTTGGCATCGATTTATTTGGTCAAAAATCTTTTTAAAAAGTCAATAGAAAAAAAACTTGCGTCGCAGAATCAATAGTGTAGTGTTTGCCCCCATATTAAATTGTATTGCTTATAAACAATTTTTAAGTTATTCTAATTGATAAGGCAATTTTTACTTATTTTAACTTGTAAGTTACTTGTAAATATATAAACAAAATTTACTTGAAATTTTCTATTTTGATAATTAATATGAACATACTCTATTTATTTAAGCATTTTTTTAGTTTCTTTGGCCTAAAAGCTAAAATAACTAACAAACCGGACCCACCATTGGTTAGCCTATGTGGAAGAATCTTTAAACGTAGGGTATATCAAGGCAGCTTCGATTCCCACAAACAACGTAATTAGAGCATTCATAATAGTTGTGTTAACTTTTTGTTGTTAACTATTGACACATCATTATTTAAAAAGTTATTAAATGACACATATGCATATTAAGTTAAACACCCACATTAGTTTTAACTTTAACAATGTTATCTATTTTAATTAAAAATTAAATATTCAAAATACAATAATTATCTGGGTTTTTTTTCCAGCAACTATGCATTACCGTCAAATTTCAACGCTAAATTTGAAAAAATATAGAATTTTAGAAATAGTGAAATAAGTTATTTGTAGTATAGAGATAGAAAAATAGAGTAGGTTATAGATATAAAAGATATGAGTGAGAAATATGAGGATAAATCAGTTTTTTTTGCCATGTCATCAAATAATAACACTTAAAAAGATTGTTATATTTAACAATCTTTTTAAATTTTATAAAATTAACACACACTTTAACACATATAATGGATAGACAAAATTGTATTGTTAGCTAACATTTTTAGTTAACACACACTTTAACATACCTATTGTTGATGCTCTTAAGTCTTAAGTGGGAGCCCGTGGCAGTAGGGCTCTACGATAATCTCTCTTATGAATTTAGTCGAGATGTGCATGAATAACGTTGGCCCATACGCTAAGGTAACTAAACAAAAAATCGGACAAGATTAGTTTTTTTTAAGCAAAAAACTAAGAGGAAGGGTTGTTGTCAAAGATGCAATCAAATGTACTCAGTTTGCCACGTAAATTTGATTTAATGTATCGAAGTTTCAAATATTGATTCAGGTAAAAATGAGTTTTTCCTATCAGTTAAAAAAAAATATCAGGTAAAGAGTTTCCCAAATAAACTTGATTTCGGTGTGTACTACCGTTGACTTTTTGCCGAATAGAAAACGTGACTTAAACACGTGACTTTTCCCATTGAATCCCATCTATGTATGGAAATCCTAGAAATTTAGGAAATATGATTGTAAAGTTACAGGTTTCAAATATCCTATCTAGCTTTTCTTGTTACTAAGAAAATCGTGTGAGAAAATTTAATAGTATGATAAATCAAATTTAATTAGTAAACTTGATACAACAAATGAAGGATTTCAAAACTGAGGGCACTAAATCTCGGAATTTCGCTAAACACGCTTCATTGAAATATGATTTCCCCGATATATATACAATTACAGTAATACACTAGCTCCGTTTGTTTCATATTAAAAGTTTTCCATAAGAAAATTTTACACTGAAAACTTTTGTTTACTTTTCATTTACACGCGGTTGGTGCATAAAAAGTTTTTCACCGAAACTTTTATACAAACTCAAGTTTTTTTACAAATTATTTTTTAAAAAAATAATTGGTAAAAATCTCAACATGTACTAGGAAATTTAAACTAAACACATATTTTATTTCATATACGTCACTTATAATAACTTATAAATTTTCAACCTTTAAACTCATAAAATTATAAGTATAGAAGATATTATTGACTTTTTTAGCTTTTTCAAATTTTCTTCGGTTTTTTAGATTTTTCAGAATTTTTTTTCCATTTTTTGTTTTTTTTTTAGATTTTTTCCTTTTTTTTTTTTTTAATGTTTTTTGTATATTTGTATTGGTTAATTAGATTTTAGTCTTTTCAAATTTTCTTTGTTTTTTTTAGATTTTTCAGATTTTTTTTTTCCATTTTTGTTATTTTAAAGAAATTTTCCTGTTTTTTCTTTTTTTTATTGGTTAGTAGATGAAATTCGACTAATTATTAAATAATTTTAAAAGAGTAGACCTATAATTAATAATATTTATAATACTAGTATTAGAAAGAATATAGAGAGAGACTCCATAAACCGTTTACAACTTTATTTGCGGGGTAATCGTTTCCCCAATTTTATTATTGGATATTTGAGAAAAATTTTCCAAAAAAAAATGTTTTACGGTGAACCAATCACCCGAAAAATCTATTTTATTCGTAAATATTTATTTACCCCTATTTTACAACGAAACAAAGAGAAGATGTGAGCCCCCGTGTTGGGTTATGTATAATTTATAAGAGGCCAATTTCAGCCACGAAGATTTTCATTTTAATTAGATCTAACAAACTTTTTTTATTGTGGAAATTGGGTTATAGCATTTAGCTAGGCAGCTTTCAGAACTGAATAAAATTAGAAAGCTAGTTCTCCGATATTAGACTTTAGGAGCATTCTCAAACTAATCTCCAATATTGTATATTAATTGTACAATCAAATTAGTCACACCACAGGGTCTCAATCCTGTATATTCATGCATCCATATAATCTTCTGTACTATCTAAGTTGCAATTTGCATTAAAATAAATATAAACTTTTTCCTCTTTCAGCTATACCACAAGCTAAGTCAGACTCTTGATTATTAAAAGCAAAGTCGAATAACCCTACGTATACATACGTTATTGTGGTCCTATATTGTCACCATCACGGATTAAAATAATTTTTTTAATTTAGTTAATGACCTTTCGCGTTTTTCAAACCTTTAATTACGTACACCAAATATTATTTGCTCCAAATTAGTTATTTCACCACTTTTATCTAATATATAATCACGTACGAGTCCATGACTAAATGATGCTCCGTAATGTACAATTTTTTTAACTGAAGAAAATTGACGACTTCTGTTTGTAATGAAGCTTTACGAGTGATGTAAATATTACCTGCTACGGTGATCCAATGTGTTAAATTTTGTGCGGTAAATGATATGCTAGTAATAATAAAAAAAAAGAAAAAAAATTATTCATGTTTAGAGACAATCGTAAAATTTATCCAGCCAGTTTATTTATATACTTAATTGGTATGCAATTGTAGACTCATATTGTTCTTAAGTAACTACGTGTTTCTTTTTTTGGTTAATTTAATTATGCGTATATATCAAAACAAGATTTGGGTTTATGAAGTAGTGAATTTCGATTGTGATTGTACATAATTAATTTTAGATTTTATGTAGCCCGTGCACATTGTCTCAAAAAGAAATAAATAAAGGAACACAACTAAAATCTATTAATGATATAAAGAGTTGAAACCCCTTAATTAGTCTAGTGTGGGGGACGTACATACTGATATAAACAAGACTTAATTTAGAGATATTGATCTCATAAAAAGTAACTTGAAGCAGTTGCGTACCCACTATGATCTTTGTATTACCAAATCCAATACAAGAACAATATACTGGTATTACACTATTACAATGACTTTTTAGTTTGCACCACTATATTTCCCTTCGATAAAACAAGAGTAAAAAACATTTAAGTTTTTATGTTTACTTTAAATACATATTAGAAAACCGGGGGGGTCCTCTAGTCCGTCACACGACCCGAGATGGTGGTGTACTATCTGGTGTTGGACTCGAGTTAGGCCCTATTTTCCTGAGCTGTAGTGTTGGTGGTTGTGACAGGTCCTCCGTGTCATGGTATACGTAAGCGAAACCCCCGTGTCTAGTCATGTCCATCCCTGCCATCTCGTCCTCGTACGACACCCTAAGTAGATTTAGCTTCTTCAGCCCGTAAAACAAAGGGGCCATGGTAGCTGTCACCCACCCGGTAACAACCAGAATTTGTATTATTTGTGCTGCTAGTAGTCGTCCACCCCCGCCCATAAATAGCCCGTATGGACGTCCTGTTCCATACACTTCACCCACGTAATTTTTCGAGGCGAATAGCCCCGTGAAGAGGACTCCCCATGTCCCGCACCCTCCGTGCAACTGCGCCGCCTCAAGCGGGTCGTCATACTTGGCCCACTCGGCGAGGATGTTACACCCGATGAGAACCCAGGCGGCGACGAATCCACACACGATTGCAGCCCAAGGCTCCACCACAGCGCATCCCGCGGTGATTGCGGCGAACCCACCCAACAAGCCATTGCAGACGTCGGTCACGTTCCAGTGACCGACGAGTAGCCTTTTCCCGAATAGCGTTGTGAGAGCGGCTGTGCACCCTGCAAGCGTCGTGGTCACGGCAGTTCTCCCAACCGCGCTCCACTGTCCGTTGTTGAATTCGCCTTTTGTACCGTAGCTTTTGGCTATCACCAAGAAAGACCCGGGGTTGAACCCATACCATCCGAACCAGAGCAGGAACGTGCCAAGGACGACCAACGATGCACTGTGTCCGCGTAGAGCAACAGATCGGCCGGATCTGTCAAACCGACCAACTCGGGGGCCCTCGATCACGGCTCCCCATAGCCCGGCAATACCGCCGACCATGTGGACGACTCCGGACCCGGCAAAATCTATGACACCGGAACCGAATAGGAGGGAGCCACTGGTCCTGGCAGCTCCCGCCCATCCGTCAGGGGACCAGAACCAGTGGGACACCACCGGGTAGACAAATCCGGTCAGGAAAGAAGAATAGATGAGATAAGCAACGAACTGAGTTCGTTCAGCGATCGAGCCGCTGGTGATCCCAGCTGCTGCGATAGCGAATGCCCATTGATAAAGGAAGTAGCTGTAGTCGGTGTTGTTGTTAGATGGAAACTTGCTTAGGGCAAAGTTGTGGCGGCCGATGAAGCCATTGGAGGGGGAACCGAAGGCAAAGGCGTAACCGAACAGATAGTATGATATTCCTCCAGCTGCAGCGTCGAGAACGTTGGTAAGCATTATGTTCATCGTGTTTTTGGCACGGACGGACCCTGCACACAGCATGGCGAAGCCGATCTGCATAGCGAAGACGAGGTAAGCAGAGAAAAGAAGGTAAGTATTGTCGACTGCATAAGTAGTAGTGGTGAGGCGGGAAGAAACATCAGATAAGCGGTTGCAGATGAAGTCTGCGGCCGCTGTGGAGTTGGCTCCGAGAAAAGGAGCCAACTCGGAAGCAGAGCAGTTGAATCCTGAAGCCATTAGTAAGGAAGAGTTTGAGAGAAAGGAGAGGAATGTTGGTTACTTGTAAGTCCTTTAGGAGTCATTTTGTGTGCTTTTTATAGACATTCTACATGTAGAAGTATTGGAATCTTATTTGGAGTATCTTTATTTTCCCCATTAATTAGTTGTTTTTATTTTGGGATATATAAAAGAGTTGAATCTTTTTTTTGGGAGGGTATAAGAGTTGAATCTTGCGTGCTGACATAAGACACAGCTATATATATACGAGTGTCTAGTTGTAAAAATATTAAGACTTGTATTGAATAAGAGACTTAATTATATATACTACGCAATATTACTCCCCCAACACATAAGGTATTACGTACGTATATGCCTATATTTGCGGTATATAATGCGTGGGGTAATTAATAGTATTTCTCTATTAAAGGATCATGAACCCAATGAGAATATGTAAGACTCAGAAAATGGCAAGCCAACAAAAACAGAATTTAACGATTAGAAATATATATGAATGGCAATTATAATTGTTTATAGGGTTAATAAAAAAAGAAAAATTACAGAGTCATAATTGTAGAAATATGCATAGTTTAGTTTGTACAGATAAATAAAGTTATAAAAGAATTTCATTTTAATAAATAATACTGTAGCATTTCCTTGATCAGTTTGAATATATATTTTGGTATTGACATTGATAAGGTGTAATGATAAGCATGCCTTTACAATCCTATTGGTACTGTTACTTCAAGTCAACGTTTCCTAAATGGTGGCATAAAAGAGAATATGTGCCCTTGTTGACATAATTAATTAGTTGAAGTTAAAAGAATAAAACGAAATATTGAAATAGACTAATAGTAACAACTAGAGCATTGATTATGATGTCATTTTCTAATTCTGTTATATATATTTTTTTTAATCTAGACTAGATATTTAAGTGTAAATATGTGATCAGACTTTTATGTATTAATTCCCTTTTCCAGTTGGATGATCCAAGGGGTGAAGTGCAATAAATATTTTAGCAATTCTAGATAAATTTAACCAACATCACCCATTATAATTAGGTAACACAGCATCGGACTTTTTTAGCAATGCTAGGGAAATTATGATCGATGAATAAAATATACAGTACTGTATATAGTAGGTTTCTCTACATAAGAAAATGGTTGCTCTACACTTGGTCCAAGTTTAAATGCTAAACCTAACTCGCAATAGGGAAAAGCATGTAGAGAAGACTATGATAGGCCTCGACACCCCATCAGTCTTAAAATCGTTAATTGTACTGCCATGTATTTTTACCGCTTCTTTCGTTTTTATTTAATTGTCCATTACGAAACTACATGCGATTTTGACCGATCAAGAACTTGTATCAAAATTGTCGGAATGAAATTTTTTAAAAGTTGATATAGTTCAAATGTTGAATTTTATGATTATATTTTTAAAAAATTCATTTCGACAATTTTGATACAAGTTATAATCCGGTCAAAATTGTATTTAGTTTTATAATGGATAATTAAATGGAAACGGATGGAGTATATTTTGTTAAAATTAATCATTCAACACCGACTAATTTTTCATTACTTATAGTCCGTGGCTTCGTCCATGAATTTGATGGGTAATGGTTAATTTTGACCTTTCCCGGAAAATAAATGAATATTTTTTAATTAAAAAAGCTTTCCCGAATCTCAGTAGAATAGTTGATTTTGTTTCGTTATTGTTTTTATATCTTAATTACATTTGAAATTTGCTTAGAGACGCTTTAGCACGTATTATATGGTTTTATTGCTTTCGAGCATTAAATATAAAAGTGGTTAAGGGTTTGCCTTTTGAAAGTCGGAAGAATTACAAAATGTCAAACATATGACTTTTTGCAATTCACAAATTACAGAAACTAGATAGATTAGCTAAATAATTACGTACTTAGTGTTGAAATTGCAGTATTTTCTAAACACGCATCATTCAACTAAAATCCTGTCTGTCTGTTGATCATTCATTATAATTAATATATGGTTTAGTTTTCTCTATAGTATCTAATGTTATAATTGAATTTTGTTTTGACGTTTTTCATATGGTACTGCAGTCATGAAAATAATTTTCCATTAACTTTCATATTATTACTTCAATTTTTTTTTTAAAAGTACTGTATTTATCAATACATATTTATCAGGGTATATGCCAATTATGTATGCATTTTGGAACTCCTTGACAATAAACCAGGAGTTTTGAAAATTTGGAATTAATTAAAAAAACTGAAATATATAAAAATTACTCCAACCTATTTTTTTCTCATTTGTATCAAGTGAAAAAAAGTTAACACCGTCGTCACAAATCTCTCCTCTAACAGGGCATCATTACAGGCGACTCTCCTCCGCTCTTTGTCGATATCTTCCACACATCACTTTTTTCTCCTCCATTTATCATCTTTCTGTATTATACGATTTATTTTGGGTAGTGACTCATGTTGTAGGCTTCGGATCGAGTCCCCACTCGATTTCTTCCCTAATTGTGTATAGCTTTTTTCGAGATCATGTGTTGGTTATCGTTTGTGTCTATTGTGATTATTTTTTCAGGTAATTTTTTAAAAATTTTATAGTTTTATATTTTATTTATTTTTGACTTTTTGGAATTTTTATTTAATAAAATATATTTTAAAACAATTATAATTTTGGCTCGAAATTTTTTGTTGACACTTTTCCTTAAAATATTACAATTCTTGCTGTTACAAATAAAAGTTGGCAATTGAGCCTCTTAATCTTATATTCTTATCTTATAAAATTAGCAATTGACTTTATTACTGTCTAATTAATGTAACATTTTTTTGTACAGCACTTTTATATTGTGATCATGTCTTGTCTTGTGTTTATGTGATTGTGCGTGTTATCATATGCTGTCTTATGTCGGTTATCTAATTTTTTGCGATCTTGTGTCAAGATGGATCTTGTGTGGTTGTTTGTTTGTTATATTGTATAATTAATTATGATTTTTTTAATATTTGAATTTGTTTTAAAAAATTATATATATCCCTTATTTTTGATATTTTTTTTTCATTTTTACAGGATTGTTTTATGAGTTTATGATTTTTTTGGATTATTTTTTTATGTTTCTTTAAAAAAAAATTCCTTAACTGTTCATATATTTTTTTTTTACATAGGTATCTACTTGGAAACAAGCGTACAAATGCAGTTTTTTTTAAATATAAATTTAAATCATACATATCTATTTGGAAGGGACCGCATTTAATTACCTTGGGGGAGTTTGTTGGTTTTGAGAAAAATTGATGAAAAGGTAAAAAAAATCCTTATGTATTTTACAGAAAAATACTTATATAGATATAAAAAAAATATCGGGCCCTTCCATTTAGGAGTTCTGATTCCGTCACTGGTCAGGATGAAATGAACTACAAGGAGAACACAAAATAATCCTCACTGATAATTAATGACCACTAATTGTAAATTGGGAACTCAAGCTTGTTTTACTGTGTATTTTTTTTTTTTTCTAATCACTCGTATCACTAAAAGAAACTTTTGCTGATAAATTTATCTCAATTAGGAGATGTGAAGAGGCCCAAGACGATAGCAACAGGATGTAAAGTGAAGACAAATTAACAAAATATTTGTAGCTATTTGCAGTGTTTATATTTAAACAATCAATGTTATCGTAGATAATAATGAACAATGATGTAATTTCAACTAATAACTATTAGTTAAAAGCAATAGATATATTGAGTTAACTATATATCAAGAGGCGCGGCCTCTAGTAGATGAAGAAGTCACTGACTATAAAAAAAATAGATTAGTTTATGAGTTGGAATATTCATTAATTCATATCGATCAAGATTCAACTTCCATTTCTTAATCTGCCATCTATCCTACTATATATGTTTTTATTTTATTTTATTTCTAGCCTACTATTCAAAAATACAGTGGGTGCAGCCTCATAAAGAAGAAGAAAAGTTCAATGGTAATAATTCCACTGTTTTAAATTTTCTCAACTTACTATGATCATGTTATCGGGTTTTTTATTATATATATTTATAGTTTTTTTTAAATCAACGTTTTATTTTATTTTTAAAATGTTTGTTCAAATTTTTTTTTAAAATTTGACTTTTTATATGTATATTTTTGGTATTTATTAGTATTACTATTTTATAAAATATATAAATGGTCTAAATTTGCATATTTTTTTGAACAAACAATTTAAAAACAAAATAATATGGTAATTTACAACAAAAAAACCGGTAAAAAAAACAAATACATATTAAAAAACCGATAACATAACCAAAAGATTGGCAATGAGAATTTGAGAAAATTTGTTCCCCAATTAAAGAGACTTCAATTGATTACAAACAATATATATACAGTACTATCAACTGCATATAGATGTCTCTTTCTTTTAATAAATTATTACAAAATAAAATTGTACTATTAATTAAAATTACAGTTGTTGCATGCATATATACTTGTCCACACCGTTAAATATTATATATATATATATATAACACTAGCAGCTAACTGATCCATTTCATCCTTAATAAGATGTAAAAGGAGAAAAAAAATGATCCATTATCCGCATACTTTCTTTATTGGATCGAAGATGCGAGATATTTATTTATAGTGTTCTAAAAGATGCGCTTAGGCATAAATTAGGCGTCGCGGTAGGCGGAGCCTAGAAACCCAAGATATTAGGCGGGATTAAGCGGATTAGACGATGATGAAGCGAATTAGGCGGTGATTAGGCAGTGATTATGCGGAATTAAGTGCTAGGCGACTGATTTCATTCGGTCCGCCTTGCACGTTTTTGAACATTGATTTTTTGGATTTATAGCAAGAGATACGATGAATTAAAAAAAAAAATCACTTATTAGGAAACATAAGAATGGGGGCGTGACTTATTTCGGATAAAATCTACAAAATGCTCGTCAAAATATAAGTAACCTCTAATTCCTTCTCCAACCAAGGCTTGGTTAGAATGTTCGTCACAGACTCATACGTAATTCAATCCACGAGTCTGCCATTTGTTTTAAAGAACTCTAGCGAGCACATCAATTAACCTAATATTCTTATCTATTTTAAGGTCAAATGCCATTTTTTATGATTTGAAAAGACATTTGTAGCATCAATTTCCTTATCTTTCTCCTAAAAGTAATAAAATATATTTTATTTCACTTTAAAAACATATTTATTGGAATGGGTTATAGAAAGGTTGGAAGTAGAAGTGTGAAATTAGGAGAGAAAAACCATTATTTAAGTTTTTGACGGATGGTTTACTCTCCTTGATAGAACACAAAAATTAGATCCGAATGTGTCCATTCGGGTATAGATCGACCCATCCATTATACAGGGGTATCCAATGCTTAAATGGGCTAGTACATACTTTTCTTTAAGAATAAGAATAGATATAACTAAAAGCCCAAGCCCACTTAATTAGGGACCCATGTCTGAAAAATCCCATAAGATGAAGACATTTGTCAACATTCTAATAAGGCATAAATGCCTATAAATAGCCAAGTACCCCCCCCCCCCTAGACCAGGACCAGAAATCATACCTAAAAAATATAGAGAGAAGGAGAGAAAAGACAAAAACTAGCCAGAACGTATCACATCAATAGCCTAACCGAGCAGGGCAGAGGGTCGAGCACAGAAGAGAAGAGAAAGATCACATTCCGGATCAAACAGTGAATCCGAGCATAAATATAGTGATAGAATTGTAGTCCGAACAATGACAATTGCCGAGTAAGAATAAAAATCCAGAAGTGTTCATCGTTTATTATCGATCCATTTAAATACAATTGTTGAAAAGCCTAACGCAACCGACCAAAGTTATGGCTTTATCAAATGGCGCCGTCTCTAGGAATCATCTAGTTCCCAACTAGCTTCGAAATCGAACACGAACGTTCTACCAGACGAGCAACAAATGGCAAATAGGAACGAAGAAACTCGCCTAGAGGAAGTAGGCACATCGACAAACCAGGAAGTCCCAGTCCACAAAGACGTGTTAGCACATCTCCTCAACATCAGAGACCGATATGAAGCACTTCAGGTTGGACCTCGACTTACTGTCTCCAATGTCCAAACAGAACAACAAACTGACCATCCCCCTCATGTCGACGGTCTTGTCGACGGTCTTGTCGACGAAAACCCTATCGACACGGATGCGGAACGAGCGCCATCCGCGACTAGGCATGTGGGGACACTCTTGCCAGACAACCGCCATCCCAATAATGCAGGGCCAAGTTCAAAGGCCCTTCAACCAGCAGCCTCGGTCAACTCCAGTCCCCAACGGGTTCGTTTTCAAACGAACAAAGCCCACGACCCCATACTAGAACAGGTAGTCCCATATCCGCCCCTCACACCGCGGATAATTACGCCGTACAATGCGGAACTACAAACTTCTGTCTGACAAGATAGGACCACGGCCACACTGGCACGGGCCATGGAAAAACGTAATACTCTGCTGCAAACCCAGCTAGAGGCCTGCATGTCGGCCATGGCAGCGGCCGGCATCGCGATACCGTTCATCCAACCGACCCACGCGCAGACCGGCTCTCGACGTGAAGCGGAAGACTCTGCTTACCGAGCAGCGATGGCAGCAACGGGCCGACCTCATGATACGAGGATACCGAGATAAGGAGATCCCGTCCCGAGGATAACCTCGACGGTAGACTGTCACCAAGGTGCGCCTCCTCCGCCCGACTTCGACAAAAATCCGGACGACGGGAGGAACGTCGACCACAGGGTCATAGTCGGTTACTATCCGCAACACCATTATGGGGGATACTCCCCTCACTACCCGGCACCGGATGAAGCGTTCCGACAGGCTTGGGACGTATGCCAGGAGACTCCATGTACCGATCAGATAACTCGGTACCGCAATCCTGTGGGGTTTGTCATCCCCGAATTCAGGCTATATGATGGAAGGAGCTGCCCCATCGATCACCTCCGACATTACAAAACAAGGATGGAGTTGTTGTGTGACGATAGTGCACTAATGTGCAAATTTTTTAAGAACAACTTGGGTCAGGAGGCGTCGTCGTGGTATCATAATCTACCACGGGGATCCATACGAAGCTGGGCTGAGCTCCTCCGTGCCGCTCATAGGAAGAAGAAAGTTAACATTGAAACCCTTCTAAAAATGGCTATGTTTCCCAATGAGAGGCTCCAGGACTACTGCATACGCTTCATCGAAATGGCGAACCAAATCCCGCAGTACGCCAATAACATAGCCATCCAGAATTTCATCAACTCTATCCCCAGCGGCTATTGGGCGAGAAGAAAATTCATCGGCAAGAATTTTCCGACCACTGACGCCCTTCTGGCCTATTGCACCCACCTTACCGATAAGAATGAAGAGATGCGAGCCCTCAACCGGGCTCCACCAAGAAGAGAGACGGTCCGGGAAGCACAGGTGGATCGCAAGAGAGCCAAGAACAATCATGGGGAACCTGTCCCCCAATCCAAACGGGACAAGGGTCTCGAGGTTCAGCGAAGGGAATACAGACCCATAGAGCCCGAGCCCAAGCCGCTCCGAATAGCCTATCCAACGCCACCCAGACCACCCCAGTAAGGTCGGGGGCCAGAAAGGGAACGCCAGAGGCGTTATGAACCGGTCGAGTTGAAGTACTCTTTCAACCTGTCAGCCGAAGATATCCTAAAGGATATCTGCAGAGAAAGCTGGTATTCCCGACCTGAACCAGTCCATTCCCCCCTGATTCCAGAGACACCAAGCTCTTCTGCGCCTATCATGAGGATCACGGCCATCTCACCGAGCATTGCCGACACCTGCGGTGGAAGATGAACGCATGGGGAGACGCGGGGTTGCTCAACAAATTCATCAAAGGCGCCAGGGACAAAGGCAAGCAGCTGGTCATCGAAGGAATGGACAACCGACAAGGCAAAACGATCAACGTTGTGCACTTGTCAAGGCCCAAGAGCACCGGGGGGGATCGATCCCAACAAAGGCAGTTGGCCCACTTCGGGCAGGTAGCTAAAGCTTCGCTGGCGTCGACCTCCAAGCGGCAATGCATGCCGCAGAGACACCCACCCATTTCTTTCTCAGATCTTGATGAAGAAGGGGTGATATACCCTCACGGGGACACCATTAACCTTTGCGTCCAGATCGGCATAGACACCGTCAGCAGAGTGGTTGTCGACCAAGGAGCCTCTTGTGATATCATGTATAAAGAGCTCTTCGACAAAATGGAGCTCAAATTACAAGATCTACAGCCCACTGACGTCACATTGATCGGGTTCATCTCCGAGACGACTAAGCCGTTGGGAAAGATCGTCTTGAATGTTACCACGGGATCCGTATCTGTCCCCGTGGAATTCTTGGTGGTCAATGATAATTCCGGCCACAATGCGATCTTGGGCCGACCGTGGCTTCATGCTATGCGGGCGATACCTTCCACATACCACCAGAAGGTGAAATATCCTAATGTTAAGGGGGAGATCGAGACAGCCCGAGGATGTCAGGAAGATTCAAGACGCTGTGAAGACATCACCGCTACATTGAAGAGACAACTTGTGATTGTCGAACAGCCAACGAGTGCGGGGAAGCTGATCGACCAAATAGCCCGAGCTGAGAGGGTTGTTAAAGAACAAGTCGGAGAAACACTACGGAAGGTGTATATCCCGGATACGGATGAGGAACATTACTTCCTCATCGGAGGCAGCCTTCCTAAAGAGGAATCCAAGGAGATAGAAGCGTTCCTCTTCAGCAACATCGACAAGTTCGCTTGGAGCCCCAAGGAAATGCCCGGTCTAGACCCGAAAACAGCGTGCAACTACCTCAGCGTAAATGCCGAATACAAGCCCATCGCGCAACGGAGCCGGAAGGTTTCCGTCCAGCACAGAGCGGCTATAATTGCTGAAGTCCGCAAGTTGTTGGTAGCAGGAGCAATACGGGAAGTGTTCTACCCGAAGTGGCTGTCCAATCCGGTTGTCGTCCCAACGAAGAATGGGAAGAAAAGAGTCTGTATAGACTTTACCAATCTGAATAAAGCCTGCCCGAGGGATTCATTCCCCCTACCAAGGATTGATCAACTGGTGGACGCCATGGCTGGAGCGGAAAGGATGACCTTCCTCGACGCATACTCTGGATATCATCAGATCCCCCTTGCCCCCGAAGATCAAGAAAAGACCTCGTTCATATCACCTTTGGGAAACTATTGCTATACGGATATGCCGTTCGGCCTACGAAATGCGGGAGCAACATACCAAAGGATGATAACGAAGGTATACCAAAAGCATATAGGGAAGACAATGGAAGTGTACATAGACGACATGGTCGTCAAGAGCGAACGGGCCACTTCCCACCTCCAGGACATCAAAGACGTCTTCCAAACGCTGGGTGGGCACAAACTAAAGCTTAATGCTAGCAAGTGTGCATTCGGCATTAGCAAAGGGAAATTTTTGGGGCATATGGTCAGCCAAAGAGGAATAGAAGCTAACCCCGACCAGATCACTGCTCTGCAAAACCTAGCAGCACCGAAGAATAAGAAGCAGGTGCAAGAGCTCATGGGGATGATGGCCGCGCTGAGCAGGTTCATCAGTCGATCCGCAGATAAGGGCCGACCTTTTTTTGAGACCCTCAGGAAGGATAAAAAGTTCGTATGGGACCCGACATGCGAGGCATCATTCAACAACCTCAAAGAGTATCTAAGGACACTGCCACTGCTAGTAAGGCCGAATAAAGGAGATATTCTGGCCTGCTACCTAGCAGTTTCTACTACAGCTGTGAGCGCAGTCATCCTAAGAGAAGAAGGACGAGAGCAATTTCCTGTCTACTTCGTCAGCAAGACGTTGGTCGAGGCCGAAACACGCTACGTACCGCTGGAAAAGTTGTGTTTGGCATTGGTCGTTGCTACCCGGAAACTACCACACTACTTCATAGCTCACAAAGTCCAAGTATACACGAAGTTCCAAGTCAAGGAATCCCTTCGACGGACGGACATCAGCGGTCGGGTGGCAGCATGCGGGGTCGAACTATCCCAATTTCATATCGAATTCGCACCCCGACATGCCGTAAAGGGACAGGTATTGGCTGATTTCGTCGCCGAGTTCACCGAAGGTTATGACGAGCCCCTGACCGTTTCACCACAATCGCACTGGGAGATACATGTCGACGGATCTTCCACCAAGGACGGATCAGGAGCCGGCATCGTCCTCAAGTCCAGAGAAGGGGCGATCATCGAGAAAAGCATCAAGTTGGGCTTCCGAGCTACTAACAATGAGGCAGAATACGAAGCCATGATCAATGGCATGCTCATCGCCCGATCCCTCGGATGCACCCACTTGATTGCTAGCTCCGACTCCATGCTAATCGTCAACCAGGCTACTGGTGAATACCAAGCCAAGGACGACCGGATGATCCTATACCAAGAGAGAGTCCAGAGCATAATGGCCGCATTCGAACAGTACGAATTAATCAGCATTAATCGCACCGAAAACGCCCACGCCGACGCCTTAGCAACCCTAGCTTCGACATTGGCTTTAGCCGACACTCGGTCAATCACAGTGGAACTACTGGAAGCCCCAAGCATAACCAGACGGATAGACCGAATCACGTCGGTACAATACGAACTAGGATGGATGGACGACATGATGCACTATTTGCGAAACGGGACGCTCCCGCTAAACAAGATAAAAGCGTTGAAAATCACAAGAAAGGCCCCTAGGTTCTGGCTATCCGAAGACGACAAGCTGTACAAGTCCAGTTACCGAGGACCCCACCTTTTGTGCGTCCGGCCCGAGCTGCAACAGCCAGTCTTGGAGGAAATCCACGAAGGATCGTGCGGAGCACACATCAAGGGAAGGTCCCTCGCTAACAAGGCTATCACACAAGGTTATTGGTGGCCCTATATCAAGAGAGACGCCGACATCTACGTACAAAGATGCGACAAGTGTCAGAGATTCTCCAAGATACCTCGGCTTCCATCGTCCATGATGACCCCAGTATCGGCCCCGTGGCCTTTTGCACAATGGGAAATTGATTTGGTCGGTAAACTTCCAAGAGCACCAGGCAGCGTGGAGTATCTGATCGTGGCGACGGATTACTTCACCAAATGGGTTGAAGCTAAACCCCTCCGAGAAATCAAAGCCAGCAACGTTAAACAATTCATCTGGGAGTACATCATCACCAGGTTCGGTATACCATACGCTATCGTTGCCGACAACGGAACACAGTTCAAGGACGCCAACCTTCAGCTATGGTATGAAGAACTAGGCATCCGAAAGTTTTATTCAACGCCGACATATCCACAGGGCAACGGGCAAGCTGAGGTGTCAAACCGAACAATAATAGATGGAATCAAGACAACCCTGGAACAAGCAAAGGGAAGATGGCCCGAGCGACTACTCAACGTCTTATGGTCATGCCGAACCACGCCAAAGACGGGCACAAAGGAAACCCCGTTCAGCCTAGCATACGGCGTCGAGGCCATCATACCGACAGAGATCGGGCTACCCACACTCCGAACAACCTTAGTCGAACAAGGAAACAATGAGCAAAGAATGAGGGAGGAACTCGACATGCTGGACGAGAAACGGGAGATAGCAGCCCTTACACTAGCAAAGTACCAGCAAAGCGTCAAGCAGGCCTATGACAAAAGGGTGAAAGAGACCAAGGAATTTTCGGTAGGAGAGCTGGTGTTGCGGCGAGTAACGGTCTATACCAGGAACGAGATACATGGCAAACTGGGCCCTACCTGGGAAGGCCCATACGAAATCGTCAAAAGAACCAGCCCGGCTACCTACAAAATCAAAAGCGTTCTGTTCGGGAATAGCCGAGGAGAAAAGAACTCATGGAACGTCACGAATCTCAAGAAATACTACGTATGAACTGGCTTCCATTACAGGTCACAACATACCTCTACTTTGTCTTAACAATAATTTCGAATTTATAAGATATTGCGTTATTTACTAGGATTGAGAAATACTAACAGTAGTTTTGAATCCATATGAAATTCCTAAACAGCATGTATCTTATTGCCTAGGAATACTAAAAGTCCTCCAACGTAACCGGAGGCATATGAAATTCCTAAACGGCATGTATCTTATTGCCTAGGAATACTAAAAGTCCTCCAACGTAACCGGAGGCATATGAAATTCCTAAACGGCATGTATCTTCTTGCCTAGGAATACTAAAAGTCCTCCAACGTAACCGGGGGCATATGAAATTCCTAAACGGCATGTATCTTATTGCCTCGGAATACTAAAAGTCCTCCAACGTAACCGGAGGCATATGAAATTCCTAAACGGCATGTATATTATTGCCTAGGAATACTAAAAGTCCTCCAACGTAACCGGGGGCATATGAAATTCCTAAACGGCATGTATTTTATTGCCTAGGAATACTAAAAGTCCTCCAACGTAACCGGAGGCACTAGAAATTCCTAAACGGCATGTATCTTATTGCCTAGGAATACTAAAAGTCCTCCAACGTAACCGGATGCATATGAAATTCCTAAACGACATGTATCTTATTGCCTAGGAATACTAAAAGTCCTCCAACGTAACCGGGGGCATATGAAATTCCTAAACGGCATGTATCTTATTGCCTAGGAATACTAAAAGTCCTCCAACGTAACCGGAGGCACTAGAAATTCCTAAACGGCATGTATCTTATTGCCTAGGAATACTAAAAGTCCTCCAACGTAACCGGAGGAACTAGAAATTCCTAAACGGCATGTATCTTATTGCCTAGGAATACTAAAAGTCCTCCAACGTAACCGGGGGCATATGAAATTCCTAAACGGCATGTATCTTATTGCCTAGGAATACTAAAAGTCCTCCAACGTAACCGGAGGCATAAGAAATTCCTAAACGGCATGTATCTTATTGCCTAGGAATACTAAAGTCCTCCAACGTAACCGGAGGCATATGAAATACTGGCTCAGTCCCATTTATGCAGGTACCAACTCCATCAAGGAAAAAGGGACAAACAAGGAGAAAATCCGAAGATAAGAAGAAAGCAATAAAACAGTCCTAGCCAATCAATGAAATATCAGTATGACAAGGAGAAAATCCGAAGATAAGAAGAAAGCAATAAAACAGTCCTAGCCAATCAATGAAATATCAATACGACAAGGAGAAAATCTGAAGATAAGAGGAAAGCAATAAAACAGTCCTAGCCAATCAATGAAATATCAGTATGACAAGGAGAAAATCTGAAGATAAGAAGAAAGCAATAAAACAGTCCTAGCCAATCAATGAAATATCAGTATGACAAGGAGAAAATCCAAAGATAAGAAGAAAGAAATAAAACAGTCCTAGCTAATCAATGAAATATCAGTGCGACAATTCGCAGATCCGAACATAAGAAGAAAGACATAAAACAAATAGTCCTCGCCCGCGTTACGGAGGCAACAGGCTACAATCAACAATAACAAAATTGAGCTACGAACTACTGCTACATGAGGAGCACGACGGCAATTGACCAAGCTCTACCTCTTCGTCGTCCGTCGCCGTATCCCCATCGGTCTCCTCACCATCAAAACGCTTCTCAAAAATAAGGGCGTCAAAGTTGGTCGTATGGGCACCAACACATGTCAGCGTCTTAAGCCGAGCAGAGAACTCGGCTGCTTTAGCGACCTCGTGAGCATCCGAGGCCGCTTTACGGCGAGCGTCGTCAAAAGGAAGCGCACGCGCTTCAGTCATAGCCACGGAAGCATCGTACCTAGATCGGGATAGACGGAAATACTTCACTAACACATTGGCCTGGTTTACCAACGACTTTAGTTTACCGAGGTACTTTTCCTTTACGCGCCAATACCGATCTAAACGACGCTCCTGAACCTGTACGACATGCTCGGCATGACGAACATACTCACGGAAAGAGGACGCCTGAGTTTTCAACTTGGTCCTAAGTCGGGCACACTGATCGAGCAAATGAACGTTTTTGCCCAATAAAACGATGTAAGGCATATTGGCATGCCCTTCACTAGCCGCACCAGATGAGACCTCGCCCCGGGCAGCACCAGTAGGTCCTAGCCCCGGACTAACTAGGCTTGGAGAACCAGCCTGGTGCGACATAGCTGCATGTGCCTATAAAAAAAAATGGGGAAGAAGGGAGGAGATAAATATTCATCCATCAATAAAGAAAAGACAGGGAAGTAGAAAAACAAAGATTTTCATACAAAGTTACAAGTATAAGAACAAAACAAGCTACACAATCATTAATCCGACAACCCCTCAACAGACGCTGAGGTCTCGACGGCATCAGCAAAATGAATGTCTCGCAACGAAACAATTTGCGTCCCCAAACGTTCCCGCACGACCGCATCCACTCGGTTCAAGGCAGCCGTGGTCTCAGTTACCCCGGCCTTAGCATCAACCATGCGTTCTGCCCTAGCAACACCATGCATCCCCTCCACATGCTCAAGCACCTCTAATGCACGAATCCGTGCCCAATACGCTTCGGCGAAGGATAGCAACAAGTCCGCATCCTCGAAAACGGCCCCTAGAATCAAGTTCAAGCTCGTCACCCGGCCTCGGGCTTCATCACGAGATCTCCGAAGTGCCTCAAGAAGAGCTTTGGCTTTGTTTTTATTGACTGAGTAATAGGCGGTCTTTTTACTAAACTTATCTCCCAAATCGCGTAACCGAATCGACAAATTCGAAATATGAATATTCAGGTCCTCGATTTTTCCTCGAGCAGCATTCAGCTCGGCGGTTAGGAGCGCCTTAGACCTTTCTAGATCACCTATAACAGTTTCATCTACACTACGATTAGGAGGGGCCCAGACCACCATGGCCAGGGGATTAACCGGCACCTGACAAATTTTTTACGTCCTTCAAAAGATGACAATCGACAGACGACGACATTAACAAAGAAAGCCACAGAGTAAGAAAAACAGAGCACCTGTATTATCACTTCCCAAAAGAATATATGTCTAGGTACAAAAGAAACCTTCTTTCTAGGTACAAAAGAAACCCTCAACTAGGGTACCAAAAGACTTTACACTAATCTACATAGAAAATACTGCAAGTCAAAGGTCAAGGCTCCACCTGAGGGGATGCGGGTGGAGGAGGAGCAGTGGCTGTGGGCCGAGGAGTGGATGGGGCCGACACAGAATGCGGACGGAGCACTGTCGACGTCGTATGCCCTGGCAGCCGAGGGAGCTCCTCATCCCGAAGATTCCCCCAGTCCAGGAGTTTCGGCGGTGCACCATTAGGACAAGGGTACACCAATTCCTTCCACGCCCGATCCGACAAAGGAACCTTCGTAAAATTGAGAGCACGAACGTGAGTGCAATAGACAGAAAAGTTGGCCATCATTGCAAGCTTGGTCCGCTCCTCCGCTTGAGTCGCTTTTAGAGCAGCGACCTCAGCTTCCATGTCCTCCGCCATGACCAGGTTATCGGCTTCTAATAGGTCGTATTTCTCGACCATAACCTCTTTTTCGGCCCCCAACTTCTCGACTTCCTCAGTCAGGCATAAGTGGTCCCCCACCAACTTCTCATTATCAGAGATCAACTTAGCCATCTGGGTTTTCTCCTCGGCCGTTATTTTGCTTTCGGCCATCAGCTTCTCTTTCTCCGCCTCTAGCTCAGCGACCAACTTCACTTGCTGAGCTTTATCCTCGACCATGGCTTTATTTTCGGCCATCAGCTTCTCTTTCTCAGCCCCTAGTGCTGACAGCTGGTCCTTTAACACCACGATATCCACGAAAACCTGTATTTAGAAACATCAGACACCAGCCAAGATAAGAGCATCACGATTTATGTAACAAAATATATACGCAACATACCCGAAGCGCGTCAGTACTGGCCTGCTCTATAACCGACATTGCAGGACGAGCAGCTATCTTCTCTGCATCCTTGACCACGAAGGGCTTAAGAACAGTATACCCCATCCTCAAGACTCGGGGTTGCTCCAACAGTTCACCCCCACACCGATCAATGTAACGGGTCATTGCAACCCCGTCCAACAACACCTTCTCGGGTCCCTCGAGAGCCTCATCCTCGACACCCATCACAACATCCACGGTAGTCTCTTTGCCGGCTTCCACTTCCACCTCCTCCCTCACCTCTTCCACCGACGGTCCAGTCTCAGGGGACCTGTGCTCGCTCACATCCTCAGTACGGGTGAGCGAGATAACAGACAGGTCCACCACGTCCTCGGTACGAATAGGCGAGATGACAGGAAGGGTCATCGTATCCTCACCCATATTCACCAAGAGATTGATATGTCCGAATACGTTATCAATCGACCCCTGAAACACAATAACACCCATAGATCGGGCAAGAGCAAGGGTAACCAATGAAGAAGTCAATAGCTGAAACAGGATGACAAATAAAGCATAGAACAAGGGAATTAGAAGACAACAATTCACAAGACAAATAATACTATACACTTACGTCGACGTGAGTAGAAGTCCCCTCGGCGGTATCACCCTGGGAAGCAGTAACCAAAGCCGCACCGCTACCAACATCGGCACTCGCCTCACTCGCCGATATATCTTCCCCTCTAGCCCTCTTGGGGGTCCCAACAACGGGATGCATTTCTCGCCTTAACGATTTTGAGGAAGTCCTCATCGGTCTCTATGGGAATCTCGGGCTCAGGATTACCCCTCGTCACTGGCCCCGCAGGATAACCTAGCAGCATGGGGGCAGTACGGCTTACCGGATCTTTCGTCCGACCGGTCCCCCACCAATTCCACAGGGCCAAGAGCGCTTCAGCATTGGGAGCACCGAGGTCTGGAATGACGGGAGCCGTTGAAGCAGGTCCAGGAATACAGTGTCCCGCGTAACCCCACTCTCCGGAAGCAATCACCACACCAAGGTTATGATCCTTGTTGGTGTCCGGCAGACCAATAACAAGCCGGGAGAAGGAAAGCAAAGTCTTCAAGTACGAGCTGCGGCGATCGAAACTCAAACTGTATACCCCGAATACATCTTTCATCTCGATGGGTATCCCGGACAACTCCGACAACCTTTGAATACCGGTCACCGTACGATAACCATTTAAGGCTAACTGGGCCGGAGAGATCTGGACGGCCTCAAAGAACGAAGCCACCCAGTCAGTAAAAGGAAGCCTCAGACCCCCAGTAAAGAACGCCGAAGAACGAATGGCTACCTCGCCGGCCGGCACAAATCCCATGACCTCTTCATCTGAGTCAGGCAGCCGAATATGTATGTTGGCAGGTATCCCGGTGAGCTTCTTGAAGTTCTCTTCCTCAAATGGGCCAACTTGGGCCAAGCATTGTCTCAAAATTTCCTATTCAAACATCATCCAAACATCCACCAATATGTTAAACTAAAACACATGACACAATGCAAGTCCCCCCCCCCCCCACTTACCAGCAACCCACACGTTTTCCGATGCAACAAAAATCCTATACATAAACACAAACTACCAATCCACCTCCTAAATTAGCATATCTATAGGCAACCACGACCATATCTCAACACAACATACATGACCACAACAATAAATCAAATACAGATATTTAGACAACACTTACAGTCATATTCGTGAGCACGGAAAGGCAAGCAGCAGCAAATCTCCCAACAGTCAGAAGAACCCTAGAAAGAGAGGTAGAAAAATTTTTGGCGGGAAAACCGAACCCTAGAGAGAGAATAAGAGAGATTTTGTTTCAGGATATTATGAGATAAGAACAAGTGGGATTACTTGGCACAGTTACAAGGGGTGAAGCCACAGAAAGTATAAAATAATAAATGTCATTTCGTGTGCCAGAGGTTTACCTTTTTCCCACCCACAGAAAATCCCCAACTGCTGCTATTTTCAACAAATCAACGCTCCAGATCTCGCCACGTCAAACAATGCATCCCACTACCCAAGGCAGTTCACATTATTACACCTAAATAAACGGCCAGTGGACCCTACCACGAAAAGCTTCCAGCATACGCTACCAATATTACCACATCAAGGATGTCACCCGATTAAGTTGCTCGACGCCAAAACCGTGTCTAACCCCGAATAGCACACCGAACAAGGTGGACGGATACCGTTCCTAGCTCGACGGCATTTAAGCATCGAATCTAGCAACGCTCTCCGGGGGGATAACCACGGCGCACCTTGCTCGGTGTTCGGTACAGTTACAAAATAAAATAGGCAGGATCGACATCGAATGACATCAATATAAAGGCAAAGCAGATACAAAATAAACAGACATGATCGAGTTGCAAAGCATAAAGTTTTATTCATCCACAAAGGGGGATACAAACAAACGATACAACAGAAAAATAAAAGTTTACAATAAAATACAAACACCCATCCTACTTCTTCGAACTACCCCCCATATCGGCATCCTTCTTCGCCAAGAGCTCCTCCAAACGATCTTTTTCCCTAATCAAATGAGAAATGCCAATCTCTACTTGTTTTAAAGCATGAGCTTGAGACTTGCACTTCTGCTCGGCTTCAAAACGAGCAGTGCTCTCTTCTTGCCAATACTGTTTGAACCGCCTCATTTCGGTCTGAGCACACTTAAGGTCATGCTTCAGCCACGACATCTCAATTTCTTTTAACTGAAGAGGAGTTAAATCCTCTTCCCCGAAACCAGGGGGATGTGGTAGCAAGAAGGTAGGCTCCTCTTCCAGAATGGCTTTCTTTTTGGAGGCAGATCTAGTAATGGGAGCCATCTCACAAGTTAGGAGAAACAAGAGAGAGAAAATGAGAATGGATACTAAAGTACAAAACAATAGGGAGCATTTATAAGGAGCCAAAGGGCACGAAATACGAAAAAGCGCCAAGAACGAGGCGTTGCAAACGGTTCAATATATAGAGAGACGAAATACAACAGGGTACAACTTACCAAAAGCAGAAAAGCGAATACAGATTACAAAAAGGGAAATACGTCAGAAAACTAGCCCAATCCAACTAAGGATCAATGGGAGGAAAAACCGAACTACCAGACCGAGAGAAAGCTACCCGAGCAGAGCAGTCAAACCGAGCTTGGTAAGAGTCATTCATGACTACCAAACACTCATTCTCCCTAGAGAGTTCGGTGTTCGTCCTAGTAAGGACATGGACGCGCTCCTCAAGCCGAGCATTCCTAACTATCATACTAGCTAGGCCTTGAGGGGAGTTATCGAACTTGTCATGAGCATGATCCCAAATCTCCTCGGCCTCGTACCAAGAGTTGGCCAAGTGATTTCTGTGCAACAACAAATTATCAAGTTGGCGACTCAAGGCCGAAATCTTGGTCCACTTCATTGTCTCCTCGGGATGAGAATCAAATAAACTCAAAGCCAAAACCCCATATTCTTTCTCAAGACTGGCCATTCTATGACGGACCCAAGATACCTCAGCATCTAAGTCCTTCATCTGAGCATGATATCTCACCACGAGCTCAGACATTATGAAAAGTTGTTATGATACAAAAGAAGAGGGATGAGGGAGAAGCCAACACAAGTTTATGATAAGAATAATCTCCCAAGGAAAGGTTGAGTATTTATAGAGAAAAGTTAGTGTTGTTATCTGACAAATACTTGGGAACATGCATATTATCTAACAATGGTAGGGAACATGCATCTTTGACCAAACCAGCCATGCCTCAGAAGTCACATGGCTACAGTCCAGCAAGAAATAAAGGTACAAGATACTCAAAAGGTCCACATCCCAACAAACCACAAGTTCTACATAAGAAGAAGTACAAGATAAAGGTGCAAAAATAGAAGGGAAAATATAATTTTCATTAATGAAGAAGGGATACATCACTGTTCATTACATCCGAGATAAAGATCTATTACATCCGAGAAGAGCTAGTACAGAAGATCAGGCAAAGAAGATCAACTATATCAGCAGACCAAGTGAGCAGGAGACGCCAAAAAGAAACATAAAAAGAAAAAGGGAAAGGAAAAGAAGAAGAGTGCAAGAGAACGAAGAAAGAAAAAGGAAGAAAGTGGAGAGAACAGAAGGAGAAGCAAGAAGAGGAAAGCGAAAAATGACAAAAACCCTAGAAATAACAAAAAACCCTTAGGATCACAGGGTTGATTGTTACATCGTAGTGGTGCAAAAAAGAAGATGAAGAAAAAGATAGGGAAAGAGCAGAAGAGAAAGAAATGATGGAAACTGAGAAAGATAAAAAGAAAGAGAAAAAGGAGAAAAGTGGAGAGAACAAAATATAAAAAAGAAAAGAGTGATGGGAGAGAAGATGAAGAAGAAGAAACAAAAAGAAAAGAGAAAAAGGGGAGGCTAGGGGGAAGTCGACCGGTATCTATGAGAGGGCCCGGCAGAGACATTCCTGTCTCGGAGTGTCGGGTTACCCCTCAGCACCTCATTCTCTTCGACTAGAGCCTGACGAGCACGTCGGCAATAATCCAGCTCGGACCTTAGCCAAGATAATTCCCGAACCATCTCGGTATGGTGATAACGCATCACCTTTAACTCCTCCTCGGCATCCTTCAACAGCCTTAATGCATTGCCATAAGAGGCTTCGAAGGCTTCCACTTGCAAAACCAGTGCAGATTTGGTGAAAGAACCAGCCATTTTTAGGGAGTTATGGGATAAAATTCTATATATGGTAAGGAGAGGTGAAGAAGAGATTATGAATAAACCCATATCTTAAGAAGGTATTTATAGGAAAATTAAGGATGGGTTAGTGTGGGGAATTGCAACCGTTCGTCAAAAGGCTCTGGAAAACATGGGTGATTAAAAAGATGCGCCTGTTAAGAAGAAATTAGTAGTGGGAAATTGGAACCGTTCGTTATTAAAAAATGCGTCTATTTAAAAAGAAACGTCTGGATTCATGCCTGTATTTAAAGAGGGTAAAATCCCAAAAAGCTTCCACACGTGTCTCATTAGGAAAGTGCAGCAGTGCCAAGACCTAAAGGATAAGTTTTGTGAACAGGGCTCAAGAAATCCCACTAGTCCCCAGATACCAAGATTCGGAAGATTCAGTGGATAAGGTCAAGCACAAGAACCAAGAAAAATCATTAATGAAGCCACAAGCATGCGCAGTCAAAATTAAATGCATTGGGAGAATAATTCAGATAAAAACAAGAAAAAGAAGTCTTTTTTGATTAATTGGAACTTCATTACAAAGGAGGCAGTCAACGTAAAGAAAATACAATAAAGAAAGAAAAAGAGGAGTATTTTGCAGAGGGACCAGCTTCATCATCAGGCTTCTTTTTAGTCCGAGCATACACTTCTTTGAGAGCCAATTTATAAGCCCTCTTAGAAGCAATATGCCTCTCTCTAGAGGCCTCGAGCTCTTTGATCCGAGCACGCGCCCAAATATTGTCGATCAGAGACCTCTGATACTCACTCTCCATGGCGTCCAAACGCTCGTCCATCTCAACTGCTCGGCGAGCCTCCATAGTCAGAGAGGCGACCCTCCTTTCAAGAACGCGAGCCTTCTTCACCTCCTCCTCTAGGTGAGCAATGTATTCGGGAAGGTTGTCACCTATTTTCTTGAGGAGAAGCCATTCGATTCGTTAAAAAGGAAAAGTTATACAAGAAGACAGGTACATCCCCCTTTTATAGGAAGAAATAATGGGGAAGATCAAAGGTCATCTCGGAAAAAGATTAACCCTTTTAAACTTCCCAAGGGCATTTAAGTCCAACTAACCACAGTTCAAATCCAAATCATTCATCCTACGAGGTGTCAAGAAATTAAGCAGACAAGTTTGATAATGGGAAATATTTTATTAATTTCGAATAAGTCGATTACAACTGGGGAACGATGCCCCATGCAGAAGAAATTACAAAAGAAATCACAAAAGTAATTATTCTGAAGAAGAGCCCATTTTAGCGTCATCCGACCCCGGCTTGGACCAGTCGTGGAGCTCCTTAAAAGCAAGCTTATAGGCCCTTTTTGCTTCCTTTTGCTTAGCGAGAGAAGCCTCGAGCCTCTTTATACGCTCAAAGGCCCAATCCCGATCAGCCATCGTCAAATGGTGAGCCGCGTCCATGTCGGACAATTTCTTCGCCGTAACTGCCAGCTTCCTTTTTACAGCATGAGCTTTCTTAACCTCATTTTCTAAATAAGCAATGTATTTGGGAGAATTATCACCAGTAGCACCACTGGGAGAAGCCATGACGTTCTTGGTAATGGTAGGCAATGGAACATTTATGAGGAAACAATCTCGTTTTATAGGCAAGTAGGGGAATACCAAGAGTCGCATCGAAGTTGGGGGAATAGTTTTGCAAATCCAAGACAATAAATGGGTCCCAGGGAGCAGTCTTAAATAGGGATATTTTTCCATTAAGCATTGGAAACAGCAAGACAGAATTAGCTTCCTCGACAGACCGAGCATGACTCCCTCGACGTGGAAACCATGCCGAGGAAGTTAGGGAGCACTTGATAGAACACAAAAATTAGACCCGAATGTGTCCATTCGGGTACAGATCGACCCATCCATTATACAGGGGTATCCAATGCTTAAATGGGCTAGTACATACTTTTCTTTAAGAATAAGAATAGATATAACTAAAAGCCCAAACCCACTTAATTAGGGACCCATGTCTGAAAAATCCCATGACATGAAGACATTTGTCAACATCCTAATAAGGCATAAATGCCTATAAATAGCCAAGTACTCCCCCTTAGACCAGGACCAGAAATCATACCTAAAAAATATAGAGAGAAGGAGAGAAAAGACAAAAACTAGCCAGAACGTATCACATCAATAGCCTAACCGAGCAGGGCAGAGGGTCGAGCACAGAAGAGAAGAGAAAGATCACATTCCGGATCAAACAGTGAATCCGAGCATAAATATAGTGATAGAATTGTAGTCCGAACAATGGCAATTGCCGAGTAAGAATAAAAATCCAGAAGTGTTCATCGTTTATTATCGATCCATTTAAATACAATTGTTGAAAAGCCTAACGCAACCGACCAAAGTTATGGCTTTATCACTCCTATTAATTTGGGTGAAAACCCACTTTTTGGTTTTTTTTTTTATCTTACGAAAGGGTATAATATAAATAAAAAAGTTGACGTGGAAGGATTTTTTAAGAAAATATCCATAAGTTAGCAGATCTTTGAGAACATGGGAATTGTTGGGATTGCACTGATACGTTTTCTTATTTGTCCCAACACAAAGAAAAGTGGAGGGAAAATTGCTAAAATAATATCAAACTTATTAATTTTTAGCGATATATTAACCAATCTAACATTTTTTTTCTAATTAGGTACCAAACCTATACATTTTCGCTCCAATTAAGAAACTCAACCCACATCCGATCATTTTAATCTAATTAACTCAAGCATATTAAGTAGTGTTTTCACTTTAAATTTTTTAATAAAACAATTGAAGGTTTCACATCGGTTAATCAATAGTAAATGAGAGTTGGTATGCGTTAAAAACCGATAATCGAAGACAGATTGTGTTCCATAATTGGACTGAATACGTATAGATTGGGTACCAAATTAAAAAAAATGTTAGGTTGAATACCAAATTAGAGCGAAACGTATAAATTGGATACCGAATTAGAAAAAAGTGTTAGGTTGGATATCAAATAACTAAAAGTCAATAGATTGAGTATCATTTTAGTATTTTTACCAAAAGTGCAAGTACAAGAAAATAAATTTTCTTTTGGGAGGCCTGATACTATACACGTAGGTGGCAAGTCCAAATTCTCCAACAAATTTTAAAACTTGAGGAAACTGATCTCTAATTTATTCCAATTACGTCAATACATTGCCACCCTGCTGGTAGAAGCTAAGCGTCTGAAAATGACAAGCCCGCTATGAAAAGAAAGGTCGCTTTGAGGATGAAAGAAATAGAGCGTTATGGTAAGGAGCCACTTCAGCGTCGATGTGGTAAGTTACGGGGCAGTATGCATATATGGAATGGAGTATAAAACATTATTCCCCCTCATTAGAACTATAAAAACTGAACTGTATGTCTAGCTTAGCTCAGTTTAGATGAGAAACAAATCTATAAGCTTCCTCTTATAAAATTTGTTACTTCTTTCTTACTCACACCAAAGATACCCATTTTCTCCTGGCCATCCTGGAATCTTTTAAACAAAATTATAAGCATATTTACGGAATAAACGAAGTGACAGGGACACAAATTTCTGACTCAATATGAACTATGAAGAGTACTAATAACCAAGGAAATACACTAGCCTTCACAAGCATTACACAATTAGAGGAAAATGGAATATATATAGACAATTAATATTCAACACAATGGCCAAAGGGAAGCTTCTCACACATCATTCTTAACAGAATTTGGATGTCAAGAACAACTTAGGTGCACCTCGAAAATAGTATGAAACACTAGCACAGTAAATCGCCCCCATGGTCCCCACTTACATCCTAGGTCAAGTATTGTTACAATATCACACATCGTAATTACAAGCAAAATTGAGAAAATAACAGCACAAGGAATGTCATTTCTCTGAAGACTTCAGTTGTTGTCCGAGCAATACAAGACCCACGGCAGCAGATGCAGATAACACAGTCGACGAGTAGCAAACAGCAAGCAGAGCTCCCCTCAAAGACTAAATTATAGAAAACCCGAATGAGGAAATCCCATATTACAAGGCAACTACATGAGGAAACTGAAAGTACAATTAGACACATTGATCTATGTATTTTATTCTTTATTCGACTTCTTTAGTCTCCCTATCCCCCTTTTTAGTAAATGCATAATTTCGTGATGTTATTAAATTTGCAGTCCAATTCCTCATTTCTTAGACTACAACTTCACATTATCGATCCAGTTATATGGTTCTTAATTATTGAAATATGGTGGTCATTTTCTCATTAGATTTTTTTTCAGAAATGATAATTCATCAATTTTCAACAAGGTTCACATTCTTGTGATCTGATTGATTCAATGTCCCGACCCTAAAAAACCTTTTTCACATTTTCCTCCAAAACCTTATTAACAGAAGTGCAAAATTGGTATCCACAGAAAAGAGGGATGACTCGCTGTTATTAGAATATCATGGTGAAAGGTGTAAAATCAGGAGTAAGATTTTGGTATAAACCTGAATTGACCTATTTGTATTTTTGTATAGGCCAAGGTAGAATGAGATACAATTATTCGAGTACTTGTTTTAAGTACCTTGGCTAGCTGCAAAGCATTGTCATTTGCATATTGCAGTGAGCTCTCTGGTATGCTTTGTATGCCTTGACTTAATTCCCAAGAAATAATTCTGCAGTGCCAATGAGAAACAGAAAAAGGAATACAATTTCCTGTTAGGGGAATGCAGTTTCAATACACCATCACTGTAAAGTCAAACTGTGAATGATAGATGACCAAAGGGTGGCAGTAAAAGGCAGATAATGTGAAAAACGTTTTGATAGATAGTCAAACAAAAAATAAATACTAGCTCAGTAGTCCAAACGATTAATAAACTTTAAATTCGTCTGTGTTACTGATTAACATGTTAACTCGATAATTCATGAGAATACAAACTTAACCTGTTCAATGATCCAGTGTTTTAAAAAGCGAAAACTTAGCTAAAGCGTTTTGCAAGAGCTACGCTAAAAGCGCAAAAAGTGTAAGCTTCTAGCGGCCTAAAAAGCGGAAAAGCAAGCTTTTAAAGCTCTAATTTAAGCTTTTATCGAGCTCTGAATCGAGCTTTTTTACTACAAAGCCAGCTTTTTAAAAATAGAGGGGCCTCAATCTGATTTAGAAACAGAATCTTAGACATTACCGGCTAGTTAAAAGACTATCGCATAATTAGAAAAATAGTGCAAAAGCTTTGCTAACAAGCAAGTTTCTATTTGCTAAAAATCAAAATTTACGTTTCTATTGGGAACAAAGGTAAGTTTACTATCTTTAGAGTGGCAAAAGGCTAAATCGAAAAGCTGAAACAGGGGCACTATAGCTTAGCAATCTAATTACCCAAAAATGAGACCAATAGCAGCACCAATATAAGCCTTTTGTGGTGTTAGTGCAACTTGAAGCTCGCCAAACTGCAGTTGAATAAGCATTAGACCTTGTCTTTATCACTTGGAACATTTGAAACTTGGCTATTATAATGTTATGATTCTCTATTAGATAAAATTATCATCGAAATAAAATTCAATGAGAATATTGAAAGAATGAATATCACCTTGAACATTCTAGCTTCTTCTTTCGGTTCTTGACTAATTTCTCCAGATGCCGGAGTAGCAGCCAAAAGATTTCCAGATGTAATCATAGCTTTTGATATCTGCAACAGAATTTAGGCCTCAAAAGATAAACCCCAACCATAAAGATAAATAGACATCTAATTAATTGTCCAATTCAATGTAGAAGAAAACCGCATATTTTAATCATATGTTACTCATCTGACCACCAGTTCAGAAAGTAACATTTACACTGTCGATATGCAAATTTGCTACTTTTGTAGTCCTACAAAGCTAGGAGGGGACCTTGAGTTTAATATACAAGACCCAAATGCAAAAGGTATATCTTCAATTTAAATTAGTTCCTCTATCGTATTAACAAAGAGACATGGAAGCAGTTCCACTTCGAATTTGCAAAGCAGACAGTCACAACTTGCATTTTCTATTGGTGAAATATAACATTTAAGAGTACCTTTTGCAATTCTCCTTGCCCATATTGTCCCATGGATTGGAACCTTCTTCCTGAAGATACCAATCTCTTCCCAAATGCTAAAGACCAAAAAAATAATCAGTTTAAAAGCAGATGATGATAATTAATATAGCTCATTACCTTGGATGCACCCAAAAAATTTCTTCATATCTTATTAGACGACGTTGAAGCTGATAAACAAACTTTGCACCTCTTTCTAACAGTTGAATGCTTTAGGTGTGATGGTATCATGGTAGCATATCACTTAAGTTATTATGATATCAGAATTCGAAGAAAATAGATGTCCTAGATTGAAGCCTAACCCCTACCCATTAGTCATTAAAAAGATTAATTTACATTCATTTGACTAAAAGCTATTAAAAAAATTATATAGCGCATCGTCTTTAGCATATTTGTTGCAATTTGAGATGTAAGCACATTACTTAACTGATAAAAAAGCAGAATAAGGAATATATATAAAAAATTGACCTGATTTGGCATTTCCTGTCATTGAGCCTGCTAACAGTGGGATTTTACCAAGTAGAGTAGTTGAAGTAGATGTATCAGCTTGCTCCCAAGCTCGAGATATGTTCAACAATGTCTCTCCCATCTCTTGACCAAACTGAAAACACAGTTCATAACCAGCTGAAGACATTTTTTTTACTACTTTTTAAGAGTGAATAATAGTCCACAGTTTTAAGAAGCTCGCTTGAAAGCTGAAAAACTCAAAAAGGGTAGCTTTTTGCCAAAGTTCTTAAGAAACGCTTTAGCTAACTGACCTCATCAACGACGGGACCATTTGAAAGATCAAAGGCTGCATCATTCAGCTTCACCACTCAAACCACAACAAAAATCAGACACAAGGTTATTCAAAGAGACTTTGAAAAAAACATCTAATTCTAAATCGATATACTAAAGAGCATATATAATTTCACTCACATCAAGTCGAAGATCTTTAGGTAGCTTCTTGAAATAGTCTGGTGGAAGGACAAAAGCTTCCTATCAATAAAGTAAATGACTAAAAGTCTGAGCAAATTGAAGAAAAATAAACGAAATTGACAAGAGTGGTGGACTCATTTAATTTCAAAGTTATAGCTTTTTCCAGGACAACTTATTTGCAATTTTAGACTCACCGTAAAAAAACCGAAAGTCGTTTGACGCTATGAATTTCTATATAAAATACAAAAGATATACAATGCCCTGATTGCTTACGTTACAACTCACAATACATTTATAGTAACCATGTTTTAAAAAAAAAACATACTGCATCGTCACAGAATACTTTTTATAGTGACCAAAAAGATGGCTTTTAAAAGCTGCAGTAAAATGTTTGGTTTAAAAAGCTAGCTTCTCATTAGAATTGTTCCCAAATTAGCTTTTTAGCTTTTAGCTTTTTCTGAAACATAGAACTCCATGCAATGATCAATCGAAAATGTTTTTGTCAAACAGTATCCAAGCATACTAAAATCTATATACGTATATACACAAAATACACATACACAGCGAGGTAATAAGTGAGGAATTTTTGAACATTTAGCACGTGTTCTGATTAAATCTTGATATAAACAGGGGCGAAGCCAGGATTAACCATTAGGGGTTGCACAAATCAAAATGCTAATTTACGGGGTTGCGAGATTCATCACTTTTAAATTATTTTAAAATTTTCCTATAAAAAAACTAACAATTTCGTAAATTATGGGGGTGCAAGTGCACCCCTTTGTACCAATTACATAACTACACCCCTGGATATAAAAGTATTTAAACCCCCGCATAATTGCCGAGTTCATATATCCAGCTTGGTTTTAAGGCAGATGCACATTACTAAATATCGAACAGTTATATATCTTGATATATTATATATCTAGCAATGTACGAAATGAAATAAAAGTTGAGATTATATAAGTACGTACCGTATGAATGAATTACAGTACGAACTATATTCTAGAAATGAACCGGGATTATAACAGTACAAAATATATACTAAACAAGAATTGATTATCATGCTATAAATTAAAAATTCCAACACTATCGTATGTGACCTATATGTAATAGCACAGATACTGACAAGTGTTGGCAGAATGGCAAAATTTGAATAAAAATAGCAATGATATAAGATGATATGCGTTGTATCAAAATATATCATCTTAATAAGTATTATTAACTACTTAAACGGATAAGATACATACAGCGAGTTCCTTTAGAGCTGTTTGTTTTTCGATTTCTGGTCCGGTAGACCAATAGATTAATAACAAAAACTTATGGTTAAATTTCTTATACAATTAGATACAATGTTCAATGATGCTACTTATTTTTACTATTCGTTTTTAACTTTGATGTTCATTGATGCTACGTTGATATGTACCAAATCTTACACAAAAACCAGAAATTCAGGTTTTTGATAATTAAGTCCGAAAGTATATATATTAAACAATAACTTTCCCTATAATTTACATTAAGATCTAGTGTAAAATAAAAAAATAATCAGGGAATTTTTTTATTTGAATCAGTATTATGTTCAAATATTATGAATTTGTCTAGAATATGTAGTATAAGTCCATAAACAAACGAACAAGTTCCAAGAAATAGCAAAAATAATGGAGGGGGTAGAAGATCCGGACTCCAATAATATACGATGACTGATATCGAAACATATACTGTAAGTCTGTAATATTTACTTTCTCTGTCTCCGTTCCGAAACTAATGTGTACTTTCATTGTAATATAACGTCACATATATTGAAGAAAGTGGACATAAATACGACACGGAGTAAGTATTAAATAGTTAAATGGATAAAGATACATACTGCAAGTTGAGTTAGAGCTGTTTGTATTTTGAATTCCGGGTCTGATTGATCAAGGGATTTGCGAGAACCGTCGGATTCAGTGAGTGCAAATCGGACAGTGAATGAAATGTTTCTATTGAGCTGTGTGGAAATGAATTTAGTTGTAGGAATAATATTATTAATATGAGAATTATTAGATAAAAAGAGGAGAGTTGGAGTTGAAGATAGAAGGAATGAGGGTAATGGTTGATGGAACATAGCAAGACTAGCCATTTTCTTTTAAAGGATATATTTTGTACTATCTGAAATTGTAGGATATGAAAGTCAGAGTTGAGATTTCAGTTCAGAGCAACTATTTATATCTATTTATAAAACCATATATTTTTAATATTTAACACACATACGGCAAAGATACATGCAAAATAATAATATATATATATATATATATATTTATATATATATATATGAGTTTATATATATATATACACCAGTAATCCGTCCACGCGTTGCGTATGCGATACGTAGTGACATAGATACGATCCCGACAAATAAACTTAATATTTTTTTTTTAATTTAAATATCGAATGATTAAATATAATTAATTAACAATCGTAAATAAAAGTAATATAATTTTTTACTCTTATAAAAAATACACAACGATTTTGTTTGGAATATAAATGTGTGGAAAATAACATTTTTTAAGTTATTTATGTATTTTAATTGAGTGATGGCATTTAAGAGTAATTACAATATTAGAATGAGAGTATTTTTGGAAAATTTGGACAAAATTGGGTAGCCTCAAAATGCTTGGGTTGACTTATATTAATAGTATGATATATATATATATATATATATATATGAAAACAAAAATAATTATGAATTTTATGAATGGCAACAAACAGTTTTAGTAATTTTAATTTTTGAGATAAATATGCATATTTTTATATTTTAAGAAAACATTTAGTAGTATAATTTGTGTTTCTCATTGATTGTACCAAATATTAAACAAAAACCACAAATTCGGATTTTTGATAATTAAGTCCGAAAGTATGTATCAAAAAATAATTTTCTCTATTATTATTAAATACCATTAATGTGTAAAATGTGTTTTTGTACCAGTTTATGAGGTTTTGTATATTCAGGACTTTATTATAAATATTGGTATTGTCACTTTTTACTATTGATGGACTGATTTGTATAGTCCAGAAAATTTTTGTAGCCTATATAAATTGGCTTGTACAGATACTTTGAGATTTAATAAAAATCATTATTTCTGTTTTATCTTGTGCTAATGTCTCCAAATTATAACGATATTTTTTTGTTGCAAATAATTTTTTACAGCTTCAATGTGTTGCAAGAAACTAACGGCGTGTCCGCAACGGCTTGGCAACGACAATAATTTGTTGCCGATCCGTTTTAACAACGAAAAATAAACTTTAGGCAACAAATTTTTTAATTTCCCAAAACGTATTTTCACCATACCTCCTTGAAGATGATTAGTAGAGCTGAAGAGCATAATGTGCTTTATTTTTTTGATAAAAATAGTTTAGTATCTTTATCAGCTAGTTGTAGTAATTCCTCTTTTTCAAATAAACAGGATATGTGACATGTTAGGATGAGTAATCTATCATTAACTGTAATAAAGTCTTTGTAAAAAGTTTGAATAATGAAAGTGATTTTCAGATTTCTTCTGTTTCTTGTGATGTTTGTCATTATTGTAAACATAAAAGGTCATCTCTTCCGGTTAGTTTTAGAAGTACAAAATGTGTTTTTGAGATTATACATTGTGATTTATAGGGTCCCTATGCAACACCTACTTCTGATGGTTATAGATTTTTCCTCACTATTGTTTATGATTTGAGTAGATGTACATGGATTTTTCTTTTGAAAAATAAATCTGAAACTTCAGTTATTATTCCTAATTTTCACAAAATGGTTTTAACTCAGTTTAATTCACAGATTAAAATACTAAGAAGTGATAATGGTATTGAGTTTAATTTAATATATTTTTACATTTCTAATGGAATAATACACCAAACCAGTTGTTTAGATACACCATAACAAAATGGAATTATGCAAAGAAAACATCAACATTTACTTAATGTGGCTAGAGATTTGAAATTTCAGTCTAATTTACATGATAATTTTTGGGGTGATTGCGTGTTCACAACAACTTATATTATTAATAGAACACCATCTATTTTGTTGTCAAATAAGATTCCTTATGAACTTCTTTATTCACAAAAATCTACTTATTCTCATTTCAAAGTGTTTGGCTGTCTGTATTTTTCTAGTTCTTTATCTATAAACAGAAGCAAGTTTGATTATAGAAGTAGAAAATGAGTTTTTGTTGGTTATGGGACTACTACTAAAGGATATAAGCTGTTTGATATTGAAAAAAATGAGTTTTTTTTTTTTATGTACACGGATGTTACTTTTTATAATAAGAACAACAAGACTAATCAAAATGGCATTAATAAAATGCTAAAAAGAACACCAAATGCACATCAGTACTCGAAAGATTTTCATTGTAATTTTAATGATTCTGTTAATATTTGTTCATGTGTGAATTATCCATTGTCTATTTACCTTACTTATCAGCATGTATATCCTTCTTATAAATCTTTTAGCGTGAATGTTTCTAGTTATATAGAGCCTAAAACTTATAAGAAAGCATATACTAATCCACTATGGGTTGCAGCAATGGAAAATAAAATTAAAGCTTTAAAAGATAATAAAACATAGATTTTGACTAAGTTACCTAGTGATAAACACGGTGTTGGGTGTAAATGAGTTTATAAAATTAAAAATAAGTCAGATGGTACTGTAGACATATATAAGCCTAGCCTTGTAGTTAAAGGATATACTCGGTTAGAGAGAATAGATTATGAGGGTACTTTTTCACCTGTAACTAAAATGGTAACTGTTAAGTGTTTTTTGGCTGTTACAACTTCTAAAAATTGGGTTTTGGCTCAAATTAATATTTGTTGTGATATATTATGTGATTGTCCATATTCATGTATAGGTTACATACATTATGTATAACATTTGAGTTTGTGACTTATGGCTTTCTAGCTTCCCTCTTGTACATGTATCTTGTTCCACCCCTCCATTATATAAAGGGGTTGGAGTCTTTATAGTTGGACACATATTTATACTTGAATAAGACGACTTTACTCTCTCTCCATACATATCTTGCTATGTCGATACTTTGCTAATAGTTGCCACACAACAATATTAATAATGTTTTTTTATTCGGATTTATCGCCTAAGATGAACGAAGTTTTGATCCAATAAGACTAGGAAGAGTTTTATTTGACCATGTCATCGAAAAATATTTCTCCACGTTCTTTTGTAACTAATCTATCCCTTTTCAAATTAGAGCCTTTCATATTTTCGACTACATAGTGCAAAGGAGCCGAACAAGTGTTACCACATACGAGGGAAACATCAAGCCACACAAGATACAGTATTTCGTGCTCATAATAAAAAGGAGGGATCCGTATAGGCACAGAGTCAAGAACGCAAGCTCAAGGGAAGACCCTTTCATTAATATGTTGTTTACAATGGCAATACACAACTAAGAGTTATCTATCCATGAATCAAGTAAGATTATACAATTAGTCTATACTAAAAGCAAGATCTACGATGTTTTATTAAGAACCAATTGGCATACATAGAAATTCAGGTTCAGAATACATGAAAGGACCCGAAAGTTACGTTCCATATGCAATTTAGATCCGCTGAAACTAATATATTAACGCTCATCTCAGTTTAGATTCTTGACAACCTTATGCAAATACACGTCATCAATGTCTACCGATATAGTTAGCCTAAAATACATTACCGGGTTTATTCCATAGAAAAAAGCGCAACAATGTGTGATATAATTTATAAAGAATTACATAAAGACATAAACATTCTCTGCAGTCAATGAAATATTACATCACGAAACCAAGAACTAAACTAGGGTTCTTCTCGTGAATAAGCAACATCATCATATGTTATTATCAATTGTAATTACTGTTATTACACACAAAGAATCAAGAAAAACCACCCAACTGCTCACATCCATCCCGAACCACTTTCAACACTTCCCTTACATCAGTGTCCAAAGTTTTTGTACGATCATATTCCGAAAAGAATTTGGTATGTGTCTACTTTAGGAGTTCAAGAGTAGCCGCCAATGTTCCATCATACATCGTTCTCACCAAATTTGGGAGAAAAGTAGTTGTATTTTTCAATGTTTATCAAATTCTCATGATGATCTGGCCATACCATCTTTTCATCGTCGAGTATAAGCACTGCACTCTCTTGCACCATCACCACATCAAGCCCTTTCTGATATGCCCGAGTACAATCTTCTCTTGAAATCACACGGGACCGAAATAAACACCCTTCGGATCTAACAAACTCGCAATTGCATTAGCATAATGTCACTTACCCCTCGTATATATATACATATTGAATATTTTATTTGCTTCTTCAAGCAAATTGCATGCATATGGCCTCAATTTCGTGAACTTTTACTTCAAACTTAAGTGAAATAATTCTCCTTTTAAAGAATTCTCTGATTGTTCAAGAAATGCCCGCACCACATTAGGATCATGCTTGGGTACCGTGATTGTATGGATTAACGTTTGGTTTAGATCAAGGACTAAAAAGAGTTTTCTTTGTGCAAGTATATTCGTCGTGTTGTTGAATTTAACTCGTGCAATGACATCTTTTGAAAGTCGTATACCTTTAACCATGCAGTCTAATGGAGCAGAAGAAGCGTATGAAGAAAGAATAATTAACAATAAGCTTGTAAGCTTGTAAGCTTCCTATTCCTTATTGTTGGTTTCCGTGTACGAAATAACAATTAACAATAATAAAAGGACTAAACAATAATTAAACAAAACCAGTGTAATCTTTATTAATTTCCAATTGGAATAGAAATTACTGATTACAACATGTAGGTACTGAAAAGTAATTAAAGCAAACGTTATTCAGATTATTATTAATTAATAATCTGATGTACTGGATTACATCAAGCTTTGTGTATCCCAGAATGGCACCCGCACAGTGCCCTCTCTATCCACGTACTAGGCCCTTTAGTTGTTGTCCATATTTGGCCTGGACTGCCTTGGCAACTTCGACTGAGTGCTCTAGTGAATTAGCCCAAGCTCATCACAAGGTACCGTCCTTACACACTCGTTATAGGTGTTCCAAGTCGAAAGTGTCTTGATTCACTTTACTCGACCGTCGAGTTACTTGGTTCATTAAGAGCCTCAAGCTCACCCTTACAATGGTACAGATCTATCACTCTGTCATCGCGGAAATGGGCTGGGAACTCCCGGTTCCCGAGTGCTTTGTTTGGTTGCCCTCACAGTTCAGTTTCCCTTTGAACCTATCAGGAAATATTCCGTTTAGGTTGGGTTGCCTATGTTGGGGCCACCAATTTAATGGGCTTTTATCCCATTCCGTTCGATGACGTCTCGACTCCCACTTGAGTCAAGCCTTTTGTTAATGGATCCGCTATGTTTTCCTTTGATCTTACAAAATCTAAGGATACCACACCGTTGGATAACAATTCCCTTACGAATTTATGTCTTCGACGTATATGTCGAGACTTTCCATTATACATATGATCCTGAGCCCGCGCAATAGGTGATTGACTATCACAATGCATGCTTATTGCGGGAACAGGTTTCGGTCACATTGGAATTCCTTCCAACAAACTTCTTAGCCAGTCTGCCTCTTCGGTTGCTAAGTCTAACGCTATGAATTCAGATTCCATAGTTGACCTTGCAATACACGTCTGTTTGGAGGATCTCCAAGACACAGCAGCTCCTCCCATCATAAACACATATCCACTCGTGGACCTTGTGCTATTGGAGTATGATATCCAGTTGGCATCTGAATACCTTTCCAGTACCGCCGAGTACCGCCGAATATCTGGTATAGTGCAGCCCGTAATCGGCTGAAAATCTCATATATCTGAGAAGTTTCATTATGGCCTTCCAGTGTTCCTCATTCGGATTGTTGGTGTACCTGCTTAGTCTACTCACTGAGTTTGCTATGTCTGGTCTAGTGCAATTCATTATATACATGAGACTGCCTATGACTCGAGAGAACTCCAATTGATTCACACTCTTACCGAAATTCTTTTTCAGGTTACAGTTGAACTCAATTGGGGTTCTTGACATCGCTTTACTGCCCTTGTCAAACTTGTTTAACATAGTGACTTTGGAACAAGGCATACCCCTCTGATGTTTTGGTAATCTTCATACCAAGTATTACATCAGCTATACCCAGATCCTTCATATCGAAGTGTTGTGATAACATTTTCTTTGTGGAGCTGATTCTATCATTACTCCCAATTATGATTATGTCATCCACATAGAGACAGACTACAAAACAGTCTCTTCTACTTCCTTTAGAGTAGACACATTTATCGCACTCATTAATGCGAAAACCGTTTGATAGCATAATTCTATCAAACTTTTCATGCCATTGCTTTGGCGCTTGTTTGAGTCCATACAGAGACTTTACAAGTTTGCACACTTGGTGCTCTTTACCAGGAACTACAAACCCTTCCGGTTGTTCCATGTAAATTTCTTCTTCCAGTTCTCCATTAAGAAACGCCGTCTTTACATCCATTTGATGCATTTCCATATCAAACAAAGCTGCGAGAGCAATGACGATTTGGATAGACGTTTTCCTGGAGACAGGAGCATACGTGTCGAAATAATTGACACCTTCAGTTTGCCTGAAACCTTTTACTACAAGTCTCGCCTTGTATTTCTCAATCGTGCCGTCAACCCTTAACTTCCTCTTGAAGATCCACTTGTGACCTAGGGGCTTACATCCTTTCGGAAGATCCACTAGTTTCCAAGTGTGGTTTTGCATGATTGATTCAATATCGTTTTGAATAGCTTTTTCCCAATATTGGGAATCCGGTGTTGACATAGCTTGTTTATATGTCACCGGTTCGCCTTCAACCCTGAAGGTTAGGAAAGCAGGTTCAAAGGAAGTTTCCTTCCTTGCCCTTTTGCTGCGTCGAGGCTCTTCCTCTTCCTCTGTCGGTTCACTTGCCCCCACATTTCCTTCACTGTTCAACTCTTGAGTTGGTACAGATGTAGGTAATTTACGGGGAAAGATATCCTCAAAGAAAGAGGCCTCTCGGCCTTCCATATACGTATCTACGTGCACATCGGGATTGTCCGACTTGTGTACGAGAAACCTATATGCACTACTATTATGTGCATATCCAATGAACACACAGTCCACCGTTTTAGGACCAATTCTCATCCTCTTAGGAGTGGGAACTAGGACCTTCGCGAGACAACCCCAAACTCGCAGGTTCTTATAACTGGGTTGATGACCTTTCCATAACTCATATGGAGTCTTTTCTCGCTTCTTGTGTGGTAACTTCTTCAAAACATAGTTTGCGGAAAGTACCGCTTCCCCCCACATGTTCTGGGGTAACCCAGAACTGATTAGCATAGCATTCATCATTTCCTTTAGCGTTCTATTTTTACGCTCAACAACCCCATTTTGTTCGGGAGTGTATGTGGCTGTGGTTTGATGTATAATGACGTTTTCACCGCCTCTATCACTTTTCAATGTTTTAATTTTTCTATTGAGTTGATTTTCAACTTCGGTCTTATAAAGAGTGAATTTCTCTACTGCTTCGTCTCTACTTCTGATTAAGTAAACATAACAATATCTAGTACAATCATCTATAAAGGTGATAAAGTATTTTTTCCCTCCTCGTGTTTGTATAAACTTTAAGTCGCATACATCCGTGTGTATTAGACCGAGAGGTTCACTTTCTCGCTCAACATGTTGAAATGATTATTTCGTTAATTTTGCCTCCACACAAATCTCACATTTGTGTTGCTTATCAAAAACGAAATTTGGTATTAGTTTTAGTGATATTAATTTCTTTAAAGAATTATAATTCACGTGACCTAATCTGCCATGCCACAAATGAAATGACTCAAATAAATACTTAAAATTAGAATTTTTATTGGCCTCTTGGGCAACAGTCATTACATCACTAGTGCTAGCCTCAGCATTAGCACCTTTATTGGGAGCAGGTGTCCCTACGTTTAACTTAAACATGCCGTTGGTCATATAGCCACGACTTACATAGACACCATTTTTGGTTATTACAATTTTATCGGATTCTAAAACCAGCTTGAACCCGTTCTTCACCATTACCGATCTTGATACCAGATTCTTACGGATATCCGGAACATGAAGCATATTTGTCAACCTCAGCTCTTTTCCCGAGGTCATCTTCATCACCACCATTCCTTTTTCTTCCACCTTGAAAGTAGCAGAATTTCCCATGAAGCAGCTTTCTCCCTCTACCGCCTCGTAGGTCTTAAACATCCACCTTGTTAAGCAGATGTGGCGTGTGGTGCCGGTATCCAACCACCACTCTTTGGGATTGCTCCCCAAGAGATTCACCTCAGAGACCACAGCAGTAAAGTGGTCATTATCTCGTCCTCCCTCGGCCAGAAGTGCCTGAGCTGGAGCTTTCCTCTTCCCATTGCCTTTGAAGTTCCTCGGGGGGGGGGGGGGGGGGGGGGGGGCTTGGGCTTAACAGCGCCTTTATTGTCATAACAGTCCACGGCACGATGGCCGGTCCTGTTACACAGAAAGCAGGTTCCCGCAAATTTCTTTGCGACAACAGCACTGCCTCCGTTGTCAAAATGTTTCCGTTTGACGTTGGAGCTTTCGACCACATTGGCCTTTGCCATCGGGATGTTAGCACCACCGACTCTCCTCACGGAGCGACGGTTGCTCACCTCGATATTGAGCTTCTGAATGAGCCCCTCTAGCCTCATTTCCTTTCGCTTGTGCTTCAGGTAGTTTTGAAAGTCTTTCCAAGATGGTGGCAATTTCTCAATCATGAGTGCCACCTAGAAATGCTCATTAATCACTAGCCCCTCAGCCTCAAGGCGATGGTAAATGAGTTGGAGCTCCTCAAGTTGCTCCATGACACCCCTGCTGTCAGTCATACGGTACTCATGAAAGTCCGTGACAACAAATCTCTTTGTGCCAGCGTTATTCACTTTGTACTTATTTTCGAGAGTTTCCCATAGCTCCTTTGCAGTAGCTTTGGGTTCGAAAACACTGAACAACGTGTCATCTAGAGCACACAAGATATAGTTCTTGCATAGGTAGTCGGCATGTCTCCATGCCTCAACCGCAGAGAACGACTGCTCGTCCAGATCGTCCTTGCTTAGGACGGGAGCAGTCTCCTTGAGAAACCTGGTCAGATTCAGGGTCGTGAGATAAAACAGCATCTTTTGCTACCAACGTTTAAAGTTGTCTCCCCTGAATTTTTCCGGTTTCTCCAGATGAGAAGTCGGCAAAGTAGGCACAGCCGAATACATCGGTGCCTTGCCCTTGGCCGCAGCCTTGGCTCTTGCCGCAGCCTTAGCTGTGGCCTTGGTCGTGGCCGCTGCTTCGGCCGCAGCCTCAGATTTGGCCGTAGCATCCGCCATAGCCGCAGCCGCTGCGGCCTCAGCCGCTGCAGCTACGTCATCGGCGTTAGCCACCACATTCGCATCGCCCCCAGTGTTATGGACACGCCCACCAACCACTGGGTCATGCTCACCCCCGATAGGCAACTGAATAGGCGACGTGTTTGTCATCTGAACGACAACACAATAAAACGTATGAGATACGTGTACAATAAATTCTATAAACAAAACACCAAAACTGATATTTGGGTTTGTAAAAGAATTATTAAACAAACAATAAAATTAAACTTTTTATCCTTTTGAATATCAATACGGTTGATATTAAAAGGATTAAACGATTCTTATTGAATACCAATACGGTTGGTATCAACAAGATTAAAAATAAAATTAAAACTGTTTGGAATTTTTCTTTGTAATTCAATTTCTAATATGATTTAGAATTGAAAACAAAAAAACATTATTGCTTATAAAATAAATAATTGTATTAATTGATACACGAAAGAAACAACAGATATCGGTTAAGATTGTTGGTTTCCGTGTACGAAATAACAATTAACAATAATAAATGGACTAAACAATAATTAAACAAAACCAGTGTAATCTTTATTAATTTCCAATTGGAATAGAAATTACTGATTATAACATGTAGGTATTGAAAAGTAATTAAAGAAAACGTTATCAGATTATTATTAATTAATAATCTGATGTACTGAATTGCAATAAATAGAAACTGCCGGACTGGAAAGTATAAACTTAACAGCCAGACTGTTCTGTTTGAAATTGAAATTACAGGACTGAATTGAAACTATTCTAATTACAGAATTAAATTACAGAATAGTAATTCCAGCAAAAAACAGACCTTTAAAGAAATTACAGAAAGGTACAAACAGAATTAAAAGCTACAGCTAAGGACAGTAATTGAAATACTGAAATAAAAAGGATAGAATTGAAATACGTAAATGAAATGGACAGAATAGAAATAAAATAAGACGAGCCTACTGTTAACAGTATGCCCTTAACCGATATTCGCCCAACCGTCTTGATGTTTCTGGTTGCGTTGGCGTTTCGATCCCAACGTACAACGTCTCGGATGACTCACCGAAAACTGGCGACGAGTCAAGGTCGAGCTGTTGATGGGTAGTTCTCTCTGGTTTCTAAAATGATATGTAGAAAAATATATGCTGCTGGTTTAGAGAGAAGAGAGAACTTTCTGGAACTCTAGGAACTGCTCTTGCAAATATGCAAAAATCCCTTTTTAGTTTAGTACGAGACCCGAGACCCGTGACCCACGTCCCGAGGCCCGAGGCCCGAGACCCGAGCGCGTGTGTGGTACACACTAACCCACTCATGGGTATGTGTACTTGATTAGTTTACCAACTACATGTGATGAACTTGTATATATAGTGTAAAAATCAACCTTAATTTTTCAATGTGGGATAACCCTCATGGGTTAATCCTACTATATTTTCCATTTTTCAGATTTCGGTTTTTTTTCCCTCTTTCGAGTACCAACTTTCGAGTCCAATTATCATTCACACCCTTCTTTCGAATAGGTCATACGATATACCATTGTGAAGCTCGTCGTACGAGCTACTCAAACACTTTGAGTATGGCCTCAGAAAAACTGAGTAGTCAAATCGAAAATTGACTCAAAGATGATCACTGACCACTTGGAACAATCATGTTTAAAAACCTGTTTTTCTATAATTTTTCCAACACTTATTACATTAGGATGGGGAAACTCATATAAGCGCGTATTTATCTACTTCAATAATATTTGGTAGTAAATTAATCTTTTAGTTTCCAGTTCGTTATTGGATTAATAGTACAAAACTATACAAGTAAAGCCTTGCACAGAAAGTAATTAATATTCGTAAAAGCACCGTCCCATTGGTGGTGTGGTCAGTGGTGTACCTTCTTTTCTCAAATTAAAATTTCAAACTTATATGTTATTTAAATTACACAACGACTCCAACTATTGAACTTCCATACAAGATATCGGGGGCATTTATTCTTTCATTACTTGAGAACGGTGATATATATTCAGGATATGATGACATTTTGTTTTTTATAAAATATATTAACAAAGGTGTATCTAATGTATACTTTTATTTTATATAAACTATATATTAATTGTTAATTATTAATTGAATATATATTTTTGAAAATATATATTTTTACGGTATGTTTTTGTTAATATAATATGTGTAATGTATGATTGTGTTAACTTCTCATTTTAGATATTTTACATGATGAAAAAGTACAAAAAAATACACATAGCAATAGTTTAGTAACATGTTATCTGATACTAAATGTCTTGTTGCTAATATTTAATTTAGCATCAATATAATAACAAAAGCTGTTGATAATTGTTGTTTTTAAATTTTCATCAATAAGCCGTATTATGTTAGACCAATAGTTAATCTCATGTTATTTTCTTGTAGAGATAATGCAGTCAAAATAAAAGATTAATTAGCAGAATTTGAAAATTACCAGCAACAAGTACTGTCGTGTACAATCAATTCAATACACATATTTCTATTAACAATCTTAATTTAGTATCATCTAAGGTCCATTCAATGATTCAAACTTAGCTTTGGTAGGAGATGAGTAACATCTAAATACCTCTCTTAAACATGTAATGGAAAAAGGAAATAGAATTTAATTAAAGCATAAACTCCGTAAAAACATCACACGAATCGACATTTATTGAATAGTAACATAACACAACATGTTACAGTAAAACAAAAGAGGGAAATCATCAATTCCTATGATTTTGCGACACACAATGCAATAAAACAAAGATGAAATGAACATAAATATGACATTTAAGGGTGTAATTAGGAAAAATATGCTTACACACGTTGATGAAGACACTGGTACATTGGCAGAGTTGCAAGCGGATATCAAATTAATTAATTCATTCATGGAGGTGTCCTGCTTTGATTATTTGATTGAAGGATGCTATGGAAGGTACGGCACCTAGAGAGTAAGCGCAATGAGGACAAATAACATCAATATCATAGTTTGGAGGTCCGCTTAGCCTAATACTCTTCCCCTCAACCTTAGCATATAAAGGATCTTCAAGAGGATTTCTAAAAGGTTTTATCTTCGTGTTGTTTATTGCAACTCCCTTTTCTACGTGTAAACCCCTCAAAACTATATTTAAACTCTGATCAAGTTTTTTTCCCCTTTCAGCTTCTCCTATATCAAAACAACAAGCAGGACACACAATTTCGACATCATCATCTAATTTTATTGGGCGTTTAGATGTATGAGAGAAGAGAATCTCCCCAACAGGAGGTGGACAACCGTCCGTGGTGGTTAACGTGCCTGATCCCATGATGGAGGCTAACTGGCTTGATGCTTCGGTAGTGATCGCGATGGAGGCTGACTGGTTCGATCCTTCTGTGGTGGCTGCGATGGCGGCTGACTGGTTTGATGCTCCGGTGGTGGCCATAATAGAGGCTGACTGGCTCGATGCTCCGGTGGTGGCCACGATGGAGGCTGACTGGCTGGATGCCCCGATGGTGGCCGCGATGGAGGTTGACTCGTTCGATAACCCGGGGGTCGTCGCAATGGCGGTTGACTGGTTTGATGTGTCAGTGGTGGCTGCAATGGAGGCAGACTGGCTCGATGCTTCGGTGGTGGCCGCCATGACGGCTGACTGGCTCGATGCTCCGGTGATGTCCACGATGGATGATGACTGGCTCGATGCTCCGGTGGTCGCCGCGATGGAGGCTGACTGGCTTGATGCTCCGGTGATGTCCGCGATGGATGCTGACTGGCTCAATGCTCCGGTGGTGGCCACGATGGAGGCTGACTGGCTCGATGCCCCGGTGGTGGCCACGATGGAGGCTGACTCGTTCGATGACCCGGTGGTGGTCGCAATGGCGGTTGACTGGTTCGATGTGTCAGTGGTGGCCGCAATGGAGGCAGACTGGCTCGATGGTCCGGTGGTGGCCGCGATGGAGGCTGACTGGCTTGATGCTCCGGTGATGTCCGTGATGGATGCTGACTGGCTCGATGCTTCGGTGGTGGCCGCAATGGATGCTGACTGGCTCGATGCTCCGGTGGTTGCCGCGATGGAGACTGATTGGCTCGATTCTTGGATGGTGGCCGCAATCGAGGCTGACTGGCTCAATGCTTCGGTGGAGGCGGCGATGGCGGCTGACTGGCTCAATGCTCCTCTGGTGGTTGTGATGGCAGCTGACTGGTTTGATGACTCTATGGTGGCTGCGTTGGAGGCTGACTGGCTCGATGCTTCGGTGGTGGTCGCGATGGAGGCTGACTGGCTCGATGCCCCGCTAGTGGCCGTAATGGAGGCTGACTGGCTCGATGCTCCAGTGGTGACCGCAATGGAGGCTGACTGGCTTGATGCTTCGGTGGTGTCCGTGATAGAGGCAGTCTCACTCGTTGCTCCGGTGGTGGCCGCGATAGAGGCTGACTGGCTCTTTGCTCCGGTGGTGGCTGCGATAGAGGCAGTCTCACTCGTTGCTCCGGTGGTGGCCGCGATAGAGGCTGACTGGCTCGATGCCCCGGTGGTGGCCATGATGGCGGCTGACTGGCTCGATGCCCCGCTGGTTGCCGTGATGGAGGCTGACTGGTTCGATGCTTCGGTGGTGGCCGCGATGGAGGTTGATTGGTTCGATGCTCCGCTGGTGGTCGCGATGGCCGATGACTGGTCCGATGCTCGGGTGGTGGCTGCGATGGAGGTTGACTGGCTTGATGCTCCGGTGGCTGTTGACACGCTCGATGCTGTAGAGGTGGCTGACCCACTTGATGCCTCATTTGTGACTGACCCGCTTGATGCCTTCATCTCTTTTGACTCGCTTGATTCATTGGTAATGGCTGACGCGTTGGATTCCGTAATTAAGGCTGACTCGCTCAATTCTTTGATTGTAGTTGACTCGCACGTTACCTTGGTTCCTTCATCACAGTTCCCGGTCATAGTAACAGCCATGTCATTCAAATCCTTGGTTGTGAATGTTCCTGTTGCTATCTTTTTAGCAAGCGCTTTTAATCCTTTAATCCGAAGAACGATATTAGCTGCAAGTTTCCCATTTCCTAGTGCATCTAGTTGTATCCCATCGATCCGTAGAACAATATTAGCAATGAAATTCTTAGTTCCTATATTATCGCCAAAGGCTGCACCAATGCGTAGACAGATATTGACCAGCCTACTTCCAGGAATCCCCATATTCTTCGGCACAACTTGAATAATCCCGTCATCATCTCCACAAATCCCCATCTTTTCTTTGGTAAATATATGTAGATTTAGATATAGACCAAACTTAGAGAGGCAGTTTTTGTTTTTATTTTGTTAAGGCGATAGAAGCAGGTAATCACAATGCTTTCTCATTTTTGCTATTCTTCTGTGATCTAAATAGAAGGCTGGGGAAAGTTGTTTAAAAATGTTGGATAGTCTACACATACATATACTACACACATATTTATAGATAAAAATGTTGCGTTGAGAAGTAGATGAACATTGAATTACATCCTAATAAATTAATAACCATGCCTTCACACAATTATTTGTTTTGGTCTATTTGTTCCAAAGTTGGTTCTTTATTTGGTTTCACCCACCATTATTAGAATACGTAAATATGGGAGCATTATTGTCAAACCACTACAAAATATTACTATAATATGCTGGTTTATTTATTCGGAATTGACTTGCCTTGGTTGTATTCGAAGTCTTTTTTTAGCAAAATAGATCCAAACAAGTCTTTTTTTTTAAATAGATCCAAAAGTCATCGATGACACAGATCATCCGAAACTTTTACAAACCCATATGAAAGTTACATGCGAAATTTCGTCTCAAAAATTTATTATAAAAAGACTCAGATATGAAGTCTCGCTTCCACCAAATAAATTTTTATTGCCTACAGTAGGACTTAATTTCCTTGGGCGCATCTTCATCTAGTTCAGGTCTTATAACTCTTTGTAAAATCTTTTCTATGTTTTCTATCCTCTATTAAATTTCATTATAAAAGATAAACATAATGTTACAATTGTTAGTAAATCAACTAGAAAAAATAACTAAACTACAAGAACAAGCTAAAGTCAAGACTTCAGTTACACGATTAATTTAGCTAAAAAATTCTGGCCAATTGTCATAAGTCTCGGTTATGAGACATAACAAAAAGTTAGCTAGCCCCATATAACTTTACAAAGGGGATAGTTTTGTCTTTCTCAGAATAAATCATTAATATTTTTCAATTCCTAAATTCCAAATCACACAGCTCTTCTCTATTTTTCTCTTCAAAGTATTTTTTTTTCATGTTTTTCTCAAAAGAAATTATATAGAATAGACGGATTATCATAATTATCCGAGTTTTACCGTATTAAATTAATTTCATGTACGTAGATACAGTTACGCAGGCCGGTTCACAGTGGGTTAAAGCCTCTTTCTCCATTTCCTAAACCCGAACTTCTATAAACACGTCAATCATTATACAAATCAAATAGATTTATGATCACTGAATGATTGCTAAATTTTGCTGTTCAAAATGAACCACTCTATATATTTCAATATTCCAATATTCCATGAAGAAAATAGATAAAAAGTAGGGGGGTTTTCACTGTTGGGGTTCACATGCAATATTTTAAATTGACTTGGAAGGAAAATGAAATACAGAAATGTGAAAACAAGTACCAGCGCAGCTAAGATGTAGATGTGCATTAATTTGCAACAAGTCAGTTTTCTATATTAATAAAAAGTTTATAGTGCATCAAAATATATATTTAAAATGATTGGTTGGTTGTTTCCAGATCCTCAATAATTCACCCTCTTATTCTTCTACTTGCTTGCAATAAGATCCTTTTCAGACATTAAATAACCTACAAACAACTGTTTGGTTAATTATAAAAAGACGACTTCGTCTAACCATGTGACTTATCTATGTGAGCACGTTATATGACTCGTCAGAACGATAAATTACTAAGTCTTATACTCATTTATTGTGCTTATATATATATAGCTAGATAAATCTCAGGGTTCTGGTGTATTTTTTTTAATTGTATTGCCTAAAAAGTATATATGGACTCTGAACGACATTTATGATGGATGTATAACGCAGAACAGAAATGACATGTAAAAAAACAATTCGTTTCTCGAACAATATTAAATGAAATCAGGAATCTATCAGAAATGGACTTTGTAATTGTTAGGACCAGATTTCTGGTCTAAATATTATTTGTTATCTATTGGTTTTTACTAAATAATCAATAACTGTTTGTTAAGAACTAAGACAGTAGTGTTAGGTTTCAAGTAATGTTGCAACCTCAGTTACAATCTACTAAGACAGTAGGGTTAGGTTTCAACCTATGTTGCAACCTCTGTTACAACCTGTTTAGACAGCGTTGGTGGTTTCAAGTACCAGTTGCAACCTCAGTTGCAACCACAGTTCCAACCTGCTGTTCAGCAGAATTCTGTCAAGTTCTGTAATTCTGCATTACTACTCTTTTAATGTTAATAATTTGTTTTAAAGTATGCATGATATATTCTCATATGATCTTAAATGTTTAATATGTGTTTATTGAGAATATCAAAGTGTTAAGGAAAGATGTTTTCTAAAAAGTTATAAAGAGATTAGTTTATAAGGTTATGTTTCCTTTTAATATGTATCTCTATTCTTATGCTTGTTCTTATCACTTGTTTCAATCTTTGATCCTTATATATTCAGTAAAGATACGTTTAAAGATTGATTGTTATATGGAGTTGAATGTTTCATATGTTTATGAAAAGATATTATCTTTAAAAGATATTATCTCTATATGTTTTCTTTCAAAGGAAAAGACCAACTCCTACTTTCAAGCTTGTTACTAAACAGGTATTAACCAATGATGATTGGAGTCAATCCACGCTGTAGAATCACGTAATGCTTGGAAAGATTGAAGCCAATCAACAAAGTCAAAAGCAATCAAAAGATATTGAAGATAGAAGATTGTTTTTACTTGCATATATACTTGGTAACTTTAGCTTGTAAAAGGTGTGTGTTCTAACTTATAAAGAACCCATTCTTGAGAGAATAAACAGTGAGCTTTCAAAAGAAAAACAATGGTGGGATGCCATTGATTTATAATTGATAGTTATAAGGTAGGAGCAATATAGAGATAGGCAGAAAAACCTAAAGGGAGTCTGAGAGTTTTTCATTAAGACTTGAATCCTATATTGTAAGCTTTTATAATATCATAATCTGGGTAAGTGCCCCAGAGACGTAGCCTAGTTAGGTGAACTCCGTTGTTAAATGTGCGTGTGATTTATTTCAAAGTACATTTAATTTTTTACAGTTCTGTCCATTAATACACTTGGTTCCAACTGTGGTTGCAACCTCACTTGGAACCTAACTGCAAAACTGCAACTAGAACAGCGGATAGGAATTTCAATTGGTATCAGAGCTTCACACTAGATCTTACTTAGTGTGGATCCTGTGTTCTAGTGAAGATGGACTTAATGAGGGAAGGAAACGCTTTCAACAAACCACCATTGCTTGAAGGAGGAGTAAACTATGGAGTATGGAAAATCAGAATGAGGTCCTTCATTAAACAGCAAAATGAACATGCATGGAAAACTGTGATGTATGGATGGGAGGCTCCAACTGCCATTGATGGTGAAGGTGAACTAGTTTATATACCTGAAGACAAATGGTCTGCTGATGAAGACAGAAAATCAAGTGCAAACTCAACTGCCATAAACTTGATCTTTGCTGGTGTAACTCTCAGTGTGTTCAGGTATATCTCTCATTGTGAAACTGCCAAAAAGGCATGGGATATTTTGCAAGTAACTTTTGAAGGAACTGTTAAAGTAAAAGCTTTCAAACTCCAACAGTTAACTACTCAATTTGAAAATCTAAGAATGGAGGAAGATGAAACCATTGAACAATTTAATGGTAGAATTTGCCATATTGCCCATCAAGCTGGAACCTTAGGTGAAAAATACAGTGATGCTAAACTTGTTAAGAAAACTCTAAGGTCACTTCCAGAAAGGTTTGAAATTAAGGTTACAGCTATTGAAGAATCAACAGACTTAGATAATCTTAAACTTGAAGAACTTATAGGAAATCTAAGCACTCATGAGGTAAAATTCTTCAAACATAAGAGACCAGAAAAGGGAATAGCCTTTCAAGCTAAGAAATCTGAGCCTAAGGTCTGTGAACAAATGGGTGATGAAGAATAGCTAGCCTTCTTTGCTAAAAAGGTTTACAAAAAGTTCTACAAGAAAAAACAGGATGATACTGGAACATCCAAAAACTTTTTAAAAAGGGATAACCAATTTAAGACAGAATCTAGGTTTAATAATAACTCTACAAGAAAGTGGAATCCAAAAGAGAAGGATAACAAAGATTACAAGCCTAGAGAGATTCAGTGTAGAAAATGTAGAGGTTTTGGTCACATTCAGGCTGAGTGTGCAAATACTTTATAAAGAAACAAAAATGCTTATATAACCACTCATAGTGATAGTGATTCAGAGAGCAACAGTGATGAAGAGGATGATTCTAATTTTGTTAATTTTATGGGAATACTCACTGAAAAAGAACCTACTTATGAAAGTGACTGTGAGTCTAATTCAACCATAGGTACAACTGCTCTTAAAACCTATACTAGTGATGAGGAAGAACCTTCTGATGAAAACATTACTCAACAATATCTTGTTCCTTTTGAAAAGTATCAATGTCTGAGTAAGCAAAACTTGATCTTGAACAAACTTAATGTTAATCTAAATGATGAGGTTAAAAGTCTTACTGAGAAGCTTAACATACAATTGGCTGAACTTACTGAAACTAAAAAGAAAATAAAACTGCTGAATGTTTCTGCTTTAGAGAAATTAGATGCATGCTGTTCTATTCTAGAGGTTCTAAAGATAACAATGGTTTAGGTTACTATGGTTATGAAAGTACAGGAAAAACTACCTTTATTAAAGCTGTTGCTAAAGCTGAAACTCATGAGTTTGACAATAAGGTTGGAAGCTCAGTTGCAACCAAAGTTGCAACCAGGAATAAAACTCATGCTTTTAACAATAAGGTTAGAAGCTCAGTTGCAACCAAAGTTGCAACCAGGAATAAAACTCATTTTTTTGAGAAGAAGGTTAGAAGCTCAGTTACAACCAAAGTTGCAACCAGGAATAGACTGAATAGCTTTAAGGATAAAACTAACTTTAGGTTGAAGCTGTGTAATTTCTGTAAGAAACCTGGTCATTTAGAAATCAAGTGTTACTTAAAGAGGAACAGAAAGTACATTTCTCAAGAAAACTAGTTGGCTTCTGTCAATAAAAAATTGAACTGGGTCTGGAAAGTTAAGGAAAAATCTACCTCTATTGCTAATAACAAAGCTGTAATTACTTCTTTGAATGCTGTTATTTCTAATGATTGGTATTTTGACAGTGGTTGCTCTAAGCACATGAAAGGTACTGCAAGTCTCCTAAAAAATGTCACTAGTCTTAAAGGAAACACTGTTGTGTTTGGAGGTGGAGATACATGTAAAATTGTTGGTAAAGGTACCTTAAACAAACCTGGAATGCCTGATATTGATGATGTTTTTCTTGTAGATGGTCTAAAAGCTAACCTTATTAGTATTAGTCAACTATGTGACAACAAGATGATTGCCAAGTTTAACAATGATATGTGTCTAATTACTGATCTTAACAATGATTTAGTCATGACTGGAGTTAGATCAACCAACGGCTGCTATGTCTTTGAAAAAGCTGAAAAAGAATTGCCTCAGAATAGGTGTAGTCAAGCTATCACTAATAATGTTGATATTTGGCATAAAAGGCTGGGTCATGTGAATTACAAAACCTTAGATAAGCTGGTTAAAGAAGAATTTATTAGAGGCATTCCTAAACTTAGTACTAAAACTCAAAGTGTCTGTGGTGATTGTGCAGTTGGCAAACAAACTAAAAGTATTCACAAAAGTATAAGTCAAATCTACACTAAGAGAGTCATTGAACTTTTTCATATTGACTTAATGGGTCCTATGCAAACTGCTAGTATAGGTGGCAAGAAGTACATTCTCGTTGTTGTAGATGATTTCTCTAGATACTCTTGGGTAATTTTCTTAAAAGATAAATCTGAAACTTTTGATCTCTTTAAAACTCTGTGTTTAAAACTTCAACTTGAAAAAGGTTCAACCGGTGGTAACATTGCTAGGGTCAGAAGTGATCATGGAACAGAATTTAAAAACAGTAAGTTTAGAGAATTTTGCAACTCCTTAGGTATTAGTCATAAGTTCTCTGCACCTAAGACTCCACAGCAAAATGACATAGTTGAAAGAAAAAATAGAACCATTCAGGAAATGGCTAGAGTCATGCTTAACTCTAAGAAACTTGCCAACAGATTTTGGGCTGAAGCTGTTAATACTGCCTGTCATATAGTTAATAGAGTTTACATTACTAAAGGCACTTCCATGACAGCTTATGAAATATGGAAAGGTAGAAAACCCAATGTTAAGTATTTTCAAGTCTTTGGGTGTGTTTGTTACATTCTCAGAGATAGAGAGCATCTTGGTAAATTTGACTCTAAAAGTGATAAAGGGATCTTTCTTGGTTATGCTCAGAATAGTAGAGTTTCTAGAGTCTTTAATCAAAGAACAAACTGTGTTATGGAATCTTATAATGTGTTATTTGATGACTTAAAAGATGTGAATGAGACTACAGGTGATGATGGAGAGTCAGATATGACAGGAAAAGAGACTGAAGAAAGCCAGCAAACAAGCAGTACAACAGTGGTTGGAAGTCCAGTTGCAATTGAGGTTGAAACCGAGGTTGAAACCCAGAATGCTGCTGAGTCTGAAGAAGAAGAAGAAAACTCTCATGTTCAGTCATCTAGCAAGCCTCGCTATGTAAGGACTTAGAAAAATCATTCTCTTGAAAATATCATAGGAGAAGTAGCTTCAGGTATGAAAACCAGAGGTAAAAGAAATAATGTTGTTCACTTTGCTTGTTATATTTCTCAGTTAGAACCTAAGAATAAGAAAGAAGCTTTAGAAGATAGTGAATGGATTTTAGCTATGCAAGATGAATTGTCTCAATTTGAGAGAAATGATGTATGGACTTTAGTACCCAGACCTTCTAATAAAAATGTTATAGGGACTAAATGGATCTTTAGAAATAAAAGTGATGAGGATGGAGTGATTATCAGGAATAAAGCAAGGTTGGTAGCTCCGGGTTATACACAAATTGAGGGAATTGATTTTCATGAAACCTTTGCTCCTGTAGCTAGAATTGAATCTATTAGGATGTTACTCTCTCTTGCATGTCTGTATGATTTTAAACTATTTCAACTTGACATAAAGAGTGCTTTTCTGAATGGTGTGATTAATGAAGAAGTTTATGTCTGTCAACCTAAGGGATTTGAAGATCCTAACTTTCCTGAACATGTTTATTTACTGAAAAAGGCCTTGTATGGTCTAAAGCAAGCTCCTAGAGCTTGGTATGATAGATTAACCAAGTTCTTGATTGAAAAAGGTTTTAACAGATGGGGGGTTGATAAAACTCTGTTTACTAAGAAAACCACAAAGGACATAATAATTGCTCAAATCTATGTTGATGACAGTGTTTTTGGCTCTACTTCCAATAAAAGGATAGAAGAATTCATTTATGATATGAAGAATGAATTTGAAATGAGTGGTGGAGGTGAATTAACTTACTTTCTAGGATTGCAAGTTAAACAGAATGAGAAAGACATTTTTCTATGCCAAAGTAAGTATGCAGACAATCTTGTTAAGAAGTTTGGTCTGAGTGAGAGTAAAGAAAAGAGAACCCCTATGAGTACCACTCTTAAACTGTCTAAAAATGATAAAGGTAAAAGTGTCTGTCCCAGTCTTTATAGATCCATGATTGGAAGTTTACTTTATTTAACTGCTAGTAGACCAGACCTTTGCTTAAGTGTAGGAGTTTGTGCCAGGTATCAGGCAAATCCTTTAGAACCTCATCTTCTAGCTGTCAAAAGAATTTTAAGGTATGTAAAAGGAACAATTCACCTAGGCCTATGGTATTCTAAAGATACAAATCATTTTCTAAGTGGTTACTGTGATGCAGATTGGGCAGGAAACATAGATGATAGAAAGAGTACTTCTGGTGGTTGTTTTTATTTTGGAAACAAACTTGTTTCTTGGTTTAGTAAAAAGCAAAATTGCATCTCTTTATCTACTGCTTAGGCAGAATATATTACAGCTGGAAGTGGATGTACTCAACTTATTTGGATGAAACAGATGCTAAATGATTATAATGTTAAGCAAGAAATATTAACTTTATTTTGTGATAACAAAAGTGCTATAGATTTAGCAAAGAATCCAGTTCAACATTCCAGAACTAAACACATAGACCTAAGGCATCATTTTATCAGAGAACTAGTTGAAGGAAAAAGCTTAATTTTAGAACATGTTTCAACTGAAAAACAATTTGCTGATATTTTCACAAAGCCCCTTGATACTAATAAATTTGAGTCTTTAAGAAGTGATATAGGGGTATGTCACTATGGATCTAATTGAATACTATTGCTATATATGTCTGTCTTGATTATCTTCAATACTTTTTATTTCTAGAGGTAAGTCTTTATTGAGCTTTGAAGTTTCTATCTTGAAAAAGCCGCTATTTGGTGTCTCAAAAATTAGATATGAGGTAACTTGTCCCAAAAACCTCTCTGGTAATAGAGATGCAAGCACAAAATGCAATTTTTACACATTGGTTGCAAGTTCAGTTGCAACACCAGTTGAAACCTCTTACTAATAATACTAGTTGCAAGCTCAGTTGCAACATCAGTTGAAACCTCATACTCACAATACTGAAAAATTCAGTGAATGTCCAAACATTCTAAAATGAGAAAGCCAAGACAAAGTCTTGTTATTTTTGACATCACTTATACTCTTTCCTTGCTGAGATCATCAAACTAGTTTTTGTGTAGAGATAAAAATGAATTTGCTCAATTTAAGCTCTTAAAATCTAATTTGTATTTAAACTATTTTATGATAAACATATCTTTTTGAGTAAATTGTTAGAGTTCTGTTTTTCAAAAGTGCAAATATCTTCCTGATTTGCTATCTTCTCTTGAAACAAGTCCAAATTTCCTTACTATCCTCAACTACTTCGAATTCAAATTTTGGGTAAATCTGTTTACAAAGGAATGTTTATCTTTATTAATTGCTGAATCTATCTTTCTGAAAAACTGTTTCTTTCGTTATTTTATTGTATTCTTAAACTTCTATTGATAAGATATTTCCTTAATTATAGCAAAATTTGGTTTCAAAATTGATTTGAGTGTATCTTTTTCTAATTGTAAAAAGATTTGGCCTTTATTGCTATTTATACAACTTTTTTATTCCAAAACAATCACAATAATCACAATTACTCTCTCTCTTTCTATTTTAAGAAACCCTAAATTTTCTGAAAACCCAATAGCGTAGTTCTAAGTCCGGTTCCAACCATTAGTTGAAACCATGTCTTCTAACCCTTCTAAAAACCCCAACCTGAACATTGATGATGACTGCACTCTAAGAGATTTCATGAATAAATCTCCAACCAGTCCTAGCTCTAAGGTAAAGGTAAGTGAGGCCTCTTCTTCTAAGAAACATAGAACTAAAAAGCGTGCTAGGAGGAATCCAGATAATGACCCTATTATTGGTAGGTTTGATTATGTTCCAAAATTCAATAATGTTGATCCTCGTTTCTGGAGTAGGAAAACATATAGGAGGTTTAGGGCATTAGCTAGTAAAGAAATTCATTATGAAAGAAGGCTTAATTTGGTTAGCTATCCTCACATACAGGTGTATGTTGAAAAATTACTCTCTGCTGTTGGTTTAGGAAAAACTATTGGTTATGCCGATTCTTACTACCCTGCTGTTATTAAAGAGTTTTATGCAAATTTGAGTAGTAGTGTCTTTGATGAGGGTAATCCTAAGTATGGAAGAGTTTTTTTGAGGGGTGTTACTTTGGACTTTACCCCTAAATTGATAAATGAATTCCTGAATGCACCCAATCCTTCTGTGGAGAATGTTGATTATGACATGGAAGTAATTGCTCTGGTTCTAACTGGAAAGAACAATAGGTTTGATGGCAATTCTATCAAAACATCCTCTCTCACACTGTGTGCTGCTGTATTGTACAAAATTGCTAGGTTTAACTAGACCCCTACCAAACAACCTTCCAAAGTCAACAAAGACATGGCCATCTTTCTGTATAAAATCATGTCTTCACTACCCATTAACTTTGGCCATCATGTCTTCAATCTTATAAGAGATTTTAGTGATATAGATTCTCCATCCATTCTGCTACCCTTCCCTTGCTTAATCACTGCAGTGATACTAGGACAAGTCTCATATATGTCTAGAGATTCTCCTATTAGTATCACTAATTAGCCAATCACAGATTATCCCTCTGCCTTGTATATCTCTGCAAAACTGCTAAAAGAAGGGCATGTCAATGACATTTCTGGTGATAAAGGCAAAGAAAAGGAACAAGAGTCTTCTACTGCTCCTTCAGAAAAGAAGAAAGGTGTAAGGTGGTACTTGACACAGAAGCTGGCTTATAATCAGGAAAGGAGAGCTGAACTGGATGTTGATGATTATCAAATCAAGAAGCTGCTAGTAAATATAATAGAGAGTGAGGATGATGATGGGGATAGTGATGCTACTCACAGTAATGATGGTTTTTCAATAAGCAGTGAGGAAGACAATGAAGAAGATGAAGAAGTAGTCAGAGACACTCCTCTAAGAGAAAGAGCCCCACATTCAGACATACCTCGTGACTAATTTTTATGGATTTTGACAAATAGGGGGAGTGAAGTTTATGTTCTGTTTATTGTTCAAGTTTAAAGCTTCAATTTAAATTTCAAGACTCTATGTTGCTGTTTTTAATTTCAATTACAATTGCTGTACTAAGACTATGTTGTGCCATGTTTTGGCCTTAAAATTTCTGCAATTTCCATTTTGAAGTATGCATGTCTTTAGAATTGAATCTATGAATGGATATAGTTTGTGCCTATTTGATGCTTGCAATTCTAACCTGCAGGGGGAGCTTAAACAGATGTCTCTTAACTATTGTTATAAGATATACAGTATAAGACTATGCTGAAATTGAATTTGCAGGTGGTTGGATGATCTATAAACTTAGATGATTTGTCAAAACCAATGACAAAGGGGGAGATTGTTAGGACCAGATTTCTGGTCTAAATATTATTTGTTGTCTATTGGTTTTTACTAAATAATCATAACTGTTTGTTAAGAACTAAGACAGTAGTGTTAGGTTTCAAGCAATGTTGCAACCTCAGTTACAACCTACTAAGACAGTAGTGTTAGGTTTCAATCTATGTTGTAACCTCTGTTACAACCTGCTTAGACAGCGTTGGTGGTTTCAAGTACCAGTTGCAACCTCAGTTGCAACCACAGTTCCAACCTGCTGTTCAGCAGAATTCTGTCAAGTTCTGTAATTATGCATTACTACTCTTTTAATGTTAATCATTTATTTTAAAGTATGCAGGATATATTCTCATATGATCTTAAAAGTTTAATATGTGTTTATTGAGAATATCAAAGTGTTAAGGAAAGATGTTTTCTAAAAAGTTATAAAGAGATTAGTTTATAAGGTTATGTTTCCTTTTAATATGTATCTCTATTCTTATGATTGTCCTTATCACTTGTTTCAATCTTTGATCCTTATATATTCAGTAAAGATACGTTTAAAGATTGATTGTTATATGAAGTTGAATGTTTCATATGTTTATGAAAAGATATTATCTTTAAAAGATATTATCTCTATATGTTTTCTTTCAAAGAAAAAGACTAACTCCTACTTTCAAGCTTGTTACTAAACATGTATTAACCAATGATGATTGGAGTCAATCCACGCTGTAGAATCACGTAATGATTGGAAAGATTGAAGCCAATCAACAAAGTCAAAAGCAATCAAAAGATATTGAAGATAGAATATTGTTTTTACTTGCATATATACTTGGTAACTTTAGCTTGTAAAAGGTGTGTTCTAACTTATAAAGAATCCATTCTTGAGAGAATACACAGTGAGCTTTCAAAAGAAAAACAATGGTGGGATGCCATTGATTTATAACTGATAGTTATAAGGTAGGAGCAATATAGAGATAGGCAGAAAAACCTAGAGGGAGTCTGAGAGTTTTTCATTAAGACTTGAATCCTATATTGTAAGCTTTTATAATATCATAATCTGGGTAAGTGCCCCGGAGACGTAGCCTAGTTAGGTGAACTCCGTTGTTAAATGTGCGTGTGATTTATTTCAAAGTAAATTTAACTTTTTACAGTTCTGTCCATTAATACACTTGGTTCCAACTGTGGTTGCAACCTCATTTGGAACCTAACTGCAAAACTGCAACTAGAACAGCGGATAGGAATTTCAGTAATTGGTTTGATTGACATTAGCATGGATTAATCAAGTTAATGTGGCATAGACAGAGAACTCTTAAGATGCATTAATCACTGTTTCCACTCTCTAAGTGGTATGACAATTTGGTAATGATGACGATGACATATTTGTTGATTTTTATGTGAAGCTTGGGATTGTTGGGGGGCTGGATAGGTCCTCGTTTAAAATTCTCAACAACAAATATGAAATTGAGGATAAAAATAAAAGACTTGCAGATTTGTTGTATCCGAGAGATTCAGCAGCTAATCCTAGTAAAGGAACTCCTAGCTATAGACTCGTTGCTTTGCATAGAGATAGGTAGACAAGAACCACAAGAACGTTTATCGGTTTCAATCGGGGTATTTCTATGAACTAAACGGATTATATATCTCTATCTACACAACAAACCAGAGTTTGTATAAATTGAGGAAATGGTTGCTTGATCAGCCCTTTTAACTTACTCAATTTGAAGACAGTTTGAATTCTCACCGCTAATTAGTTTTGCATGTGTAAATATACCGTCTCGAAGCTCGTCATGCGAACTTTGCTAATCCACGAGTACAGACTCAAACAATAAGTGTTCGCCACACAAATACTTGCTCAAAGTTGGTTACTTAACACGGAAATTCCATGTTGATTCCAACACTTTTGGAGTGCAACCACACTACTGGTTAATAAATATTTGTATATGTAGTATATAGTTGTCTTAGGTTAAAAGTCCCTTCAGTATTTTCTCTGATTAGTATATAAACCTCTCTTTCATCTTCTGTGATTTAATTCATTCGTATTAAATATAATTTGTTTTCTCTATTATATTTGATTTCTTTGGCTTAGATAGGACAATCAAATTCTAACACTAGTAACTATACAAATAGCACTCTTTTTTTTTTTAACGCAACAAACTTTTATTAATTAAAGAGCGGACTAAACCCTGAATACAACTTACAACGATATTAGTATTACATATACACAAAATTACAGCCCAACCGTACTATCCACTAAGCCATTATGGATCCTAAACTAACCAAAATAAGAAGCATGCTACGTAGCTACTACCTTACACAGACCACATGCTAATCAAGAATTTACAAAATAAGCCACATGCAGAGAGACAAAATTATCCAAAAAGAGTTTGTATTCTGCATTCCCAAAAGGTCAAAACAAACACCCAACTTAGTTAAAAACTACTAACAAAATAGTAAAACTTAAACAAAGCCAAAGAGCAAATCTAAACATCTCCACTTATCCTGCCACACTCCACTAGGTCTTCACCGTTTTCTTTTTGTTTTTACTGAACCAATTCCTTCTTCAGGTCCTGATTTTCCTTTGTCACCAGTTCATTCTTTGCCATTTCTTCCTTCAAAAGCCCGTCTAGATGTACAGACCTGTCTACAAACCTTTAGAAAACCCAGTTATTTTCTCTTAAATGTATGTTTTCTTGACTGGCTATCTTCAAAGCTTCCTCTAAGTTTTTGATAAGGAGAAATTGCATGTAGTTAAGCACTTGTATGATATGATCAGTGCCGTTTCCAGCATTTTGTAGACTCAAAGCGGATAAAAAAATTGGCCCATAAATACTAACATTACTTTAACTATTAAAATATTGTTGTAATACACTATTAGCTACGTATATAGGGAGACAGAAGTAGAGAGAGGGGAGAACAGTATGATCTTTATTAATGAAGGAATATGAATGGATGATCAAATACAAGACCCCTAGCCCTCTTTATATAGATAAAGGGGTATGGTTACAAGCCCACTTGGGCCCATATATTATAAGCCCAAGAGTCCAATTATCTTACAACACTCCCCCTTTGGACGTCTTGAATTCTTCGTCTTCATGCAGTCGATCTGAGTCGAGTTCATTCGTAGTGCTAAACACATAAAACCCTTAGGGCCGGAAAACCCAGTATGGGACAAAACCGGTACCTAGGAGAAACTGTATAGCCGAATGATATAGGCCGAAATATCATGTAAGTAACTAACCACAAAACAGTGTGCCTCATCAAAACCTTGCCAGAGCAAACCCAATGGGAAAATCTCTGATCGAAGGAAAAAGAGTGCAACAGTGGTAGTAGTAGGGGATCAACCACAAAACAGGTGCCTCATCAAAACCTTGCCAGAGTAAACCCAGTGGGAAAAAACTCTGGTCGAAGGACAAAAGAGTACACGGTGGTAAGAAGTATACGACAGGATACTCCCCCTGATTTCGGCAATCCTTAGTGATATAACAGGGAACGTGTCTCGCTAAAAACCTTGTCAAGGAAAACCCAGTGGGAAAAACCTTGTACTAAGGACAAAAAGAGTACACATGCATACAACAGGATGCTCCCCCTCACTTGCACACGACAGGGTGCGAGGATTTCGACTCCGACATAAAATGTCGCTCTAAGGTAGCTCAGATAGCCTACGTAGGCCAATCGCCCGTACATGCTTCTGAAAAGAATGCTTTGGCAGTGACTTGGTGAACAAGTCAGCGTGGTTATTCTCTGAACCAATATGCTTCACTTCAATCTTTTGAAGTGTTTGTTGTTCATGTGTAAAGAACAACTTTGGCGAGATATGCTTAGTGGCATCACCTTTGATATAACCATGTTTTGCTTGATCAATCACAGCGGTGTTGTCCTCATAAATAACAACTGGTTTATCATGATCCTAAGCTAGATCACAGGTGCTTTGAATATGGCCAATAACTGCTCGAAGCCAGACACACTCTCTAGTCGCCTCATAGAGCGCGAGTAGCTCAGAGTGGTTAGTCGAAGTGGCTACTAGAGTCTGTTTACGAGACCTCCAGGATATCGCCGTGTTCCCAATGGTAAAGACATAACCAGATTGGGAATGTCCCTTGTGCGGGTCTGATAAGAAACCAGCATCGGCATAGCCGACAAGGGTTGCGTTGTTTCGAGGATCAATGGAGCTAGATCCACTCGACGCAAAGGGATAGAATAAGCCCATGTCCGTAGTACCTCTAAGGTAACGGAAAATGTCTTTTATGCCAGTCCAGTGGCGGCGTGTTGGCGCGGTGCTGTGTCGAGCTAGACAATTCACAGCAAACGAGATGTCCGGTCTAGCACATTGGGCCAAGTACAATAGTGCGCCTATTGCACCCAGATATGAACACTCAGGGCTCAATATCTCTTCATCGTTCTCCTTTGGACGGAAGGGGTCCTTATTAATGTCTAGAGAACGGACGACCATGGGAGTAGAGGACGGCTTAGCATCACTATGACTAAAGCGCCTCAACACCTTTTGGGTGTAACTTTCTTGATGGACTAAAATTCCATCTGTACGGTGCTCGATCTGCAGGACGAGGCAATACCGTGTCTTCCCAAGATCTTTCATCTCGAATTCCTTCTTCAGGATTTCAGCAGTTTCGAACAACTCTTTCGAGGTTCCTATAAGATTCATATCATCTACATAGACTGCGATAATCGCATATCCTGAAGTGGATTTCTTTATGAACACGCATGGGCATAGTTCATTATTAACATATCCCACGCCGATCAAGTATTCACTTAGACGGTTATACCACATCCGTCCGGATTGTTTCAATCCATATAGTGATCGTCTCAGTCTAATCGAGAACGTGTTCCGTGGCCGGTAACTACTTGATTCAGGCAACTTAAGTCCATCAGGGACTCTCATGTAAATCTCTGTGTCCAGATCCCCGTAGAGATACGCTGTGACCACATCCATGAGCTGCATATTCAGTTTTTCGAAAACTACTAAACTGATTAAGTAGCGGAACGTTATAACATCCATTACGGGAGAATACGTCTCATCGTAATCAATTCCAGGGCGTTGAGAGAAACCTTGCGCCACAAGGCGAGCTTTGTATCTAACAATCTCATTATTCTCATCACGCTTCCTTACGAAAACCCATTTATGACCAACTGGTCTAACATTGGGCGGTGTTGGAGCGACAGGTCCAAACACCTTTCGTTTCGTTAAGGAATCCAATTCAGCCTGGATTGCTTGTTTCCATTGAGGCCAGTCCGTTCTTCACTGACACTCAGCAACGGTACGAGGTTCCATGTCATCATTGTTCATAATGTCAGTGGCCACTGCATATATGAACACATCATCGATGACAGTCTCGTTTCGCTTCAAAATATCGTCTAAACTAGTATAATCGACAGATATTTCGAGGTTATCGTGATGATTAGGAACTTGTGTTTCATCTGGAACATGTTTCTCTAATACATCACCGTGATCCTTAATGATCTCGTGTGGCAAAACAGATGCGACAGGATTTCTCCTCTTTCGAGACAGAACATCCTTGAAACCGGACGGCCTTCCTCTTTTTTTCGGAAGGGCGGCGGACTGAACGGCCGACGGCAGCGTCCTTTGCTCGGTGGGTACAACCGGAGCAACGTGTTCAAACGGAACACGGCGTCTCACTGGGTCGTCTATCCTTGCAGGCACATTTACAGCAGGTATATGTGATCTCGTGACATTCGCTAGGTCATTAAATGCATCTGGCATTTGATTTGCAACATTTTGCAGACCTAGGATTCTCTGCACTTCCTTACCACTATGTGCAGTTGGGGGATCTAGATGAGACATAGTGGGTACATGCCACGTTAATTCACGTCGTTCCTTATCAACATTAACGTGCATTTCTCCCCCTAACGACGGGAAGAGTGTCTCATCAAAGTCACAATCCGCATGTCTAGCGGTAAAGAGAACGCCTGTCAAGGGATCTAAATAGCGTATTATGGACGGGGATTCATAACCGACATATATGCCCCGTCGTTTCTGAGGTCCAAATTTGGAACGCTTAGGCGGCTCAATTGGAACATTGATTAAACACCCAAACACGCGTAAATGTGAGACATCGGGCTCATATCCAGTTACCAACTGGTACGCAGATAGTGGTTGGGTGGCCATGGGCCTCAGACGGACCAACGCAGCAGCATGCAAAATGGCATAGCCCCACGCAGAAATAGGAAGTTTGGTGCGCATAACCAAAGTCCTAGCAATCATTTGCAACCGCTTAATGAAAGCTTCTGCAAGGCCGTTTTGGGTATGAACATACGCAACTGGGTGTTCAAGATTAATTCCCAAAGTCATGCAATAGTCATCGAAAGTTTTCGATGTAAACTCCGCGACATTATCAAGTCTAATAGACTTTATCGGATAATCCGGATGATGAGCCCTCAATTTAATGATCTGGGCTAGGAGTTTTGGAAACGCTGCGTTTCTTGTGGACAACAAAGCTACGTGTGACCATCTTGTCGATGCATCAACCAAAACCATAAAATATTTAAATGGTCCACATGTTGGTTGGATAGGTCCATAAATATCTCCTTGAATTCTTTCAAGGAATTGGGAAACCAATTTCGTAGGTTTCACACGAATTGGTTTGAGATTAGTCTTTCCAATCGAGCATGCTTGGCATAGGCTTTTCGGATTAATCACGAAATTCTTTCCTCCAAGAGGATTCCCATGAGATGCGTTCATCGTTCGAAGCATCGTATTTTGACCCGGTTGTCCCAGCCGGTCATGCCATAGCATAAAAGTGCTCTCATCAATCGGCGCCCGCCGAATGATTAGATTGCTTTCAAAGTTTTGGATTGTAGTAACATACAATACACTTGAAAGACATCTCAACTTCTCCAGAATACGCTTTTGGTCGTATTGAGTGGAGGTAATGTGAAGGTATTCAATACCATTTTCACGAGCAGTTTCAAGATGAAACTTATTTTCTCGGATATCCTTAAAGCTCAACAAGGTACGACTGGACCTCGGAGAATACAAGGCCTCAGATACTTCAACAGGAGTACCATTTGACAACGTGAATTTAGCTTTACCAAAGCCTTCAACAAGGGTCGACGGGCCCGAAATTGTTGTCACTGAGGTTACTTTAGGCGTAAAGTTGATAAAAAACGATTTATCTTTTAAGATAGTGTGTGTAGTGCCACTATCAACCAGACAATCAACTGCCCCACAATACATGCCTAAAAGTAAAATAATTTAAAGTCGGTCACACGAATAAAAGGAATTGCTCAATGAAATAACTTTAAATTATACGAGAAATGTTCAAAACATTATCCATAAAACAAACCATAATCCAAAAGAAATGAACAATATCCAAAGGAAAAAACATAATCCGAAATGGAATTGAAATAACATAATCCAGGAGCAAAACAGCTCAATTATTAAAAGAAACGAAGAAAAAAAACTTTATTCTTCCATGTGAGCCTCAAAGTCAAGGGTCTCAAGAGTTTCTTTTGCACTAGCTTCAATCATGTTGGTTTCGACCCTTCTACCCTTGTGGTAGTTTTCGACTTCTTGGGGAGTTGCCGTACAAGTCCTTTGCATATGACCATTTCCACCACATTTATAGCACAGAGTTGGCATATCGGCCGATTCTCTTGCTTTGGGACGACTGGCCCATTTGTTCCTACCACCACGAGACTGCCTAGGAGGAGCCACAGGTCCTCGGTTCGGATGATTGTCCAAACCTCGCTTGGCTGGACGAGCATTACGCTCACCCCTATTCCTTGGCTGACGGGACGACAGGACCTTTTCTTGTTTCCCATTTCGTGGACAAGGTCCACGAACAGCATTAGCATCAGGCATTGGAATTGCATTTGAACCAGCAGGACGAGAATTACTGTTCATCATTAAAATGAGACTATTCTTCTCGTCCAATAACAACTGGGTGATGAGCTCGGGAAATTTGGTGAATTTAGACTGACGATATTGCTTTTGGAGCAAGATGTCAGAACTAGGAAATGTGGTGTACGTTTTCTCCAATAAGTCACTGTCGGTGAGTGTTTCACCACAATATTGGAGAGTAGCACGAATTCTGCATACTTCAGCGTTATATTTTTCAACGCTTTCGAAGTCCTGAAATCGCAAATTCAGCCAATCACGGCGGGCTTCAGGAAGCCAAATGGTCTTTTGGTGGTCGAAACGCTCTTTCAGAGAGTCCCACAATGTATTTGGTGAGGTGGTCGCTATGAACTCAGATTTCATGGCGATTGATAAGTGGCGGCGAAACAGAATCATCGCCCGAGCACTCATTTCACGCGTTACTTCCATTTCACGCTCCTCCTCATCATATATGACATCCAATAAGCCTTGGGCATCTAAATGGTTTTGGATATCCTGACTCCAATCCAAGTAGTTCTTGCCGGCAGCATCCAAAATTGGAAAGTCAAGCTTGATTGACATTTTTCTACAACAGGAGAAAAGAAAATAAAGACTGGATTAGTCATCATATAAAACAACGGGTTTATATGTTTATGGTTTGTATAAGCACAAACTTTATTTCGAAACGACAGGTTCGAAAAACAAGTTTTGCTTTTAAGTGAAGTGGTTCACTTTGATCGAACGACAGGTCGATACTGAGACACCAATTCGGCGAATACATATCTATATAGACACATTCGGGGAAATTATTATTTACTCAACCCCTTTCGGTAGCTCTATTTGAACACGACCAGGAAAGACGGTGAGGGGGGTGGGCACGAATGCCTCTTAAAAACCGACCTCATTAGGAGAACGACTTCCGCCTTTATCTTTCCTAGACATCGTATCCAAATAAGTGAGCCTATTTGGGGAAGATTCATAATTTTTCCAACTTAAATGTGAATATATACGATTTTCGCATTTTATATATGGCAATAATATTAATAGCATAGATAATATCTATCTAGATTAACCACATATATATAAACATGCAGTAAATATATTTTAGAATCTATCTAATCATGCAGTAGATTTGGTGTTATAAACAAATCAATTTAAGATTATCATTCAATCTATAAAGATTCTAACATATCAAATCAAATCTATTTAAGATTATCAATCAATTCATAAAGATTCTAACATATTAATCAAATCAATTAGATCTAATCTAATAATATACTGGCATATGTGATATTTATATATATAGTAATATCAAAAAAGATATGATTATGCTAACAAGATATCAATCAATTATCTATGTTTAGCGCCATATGAATAATTCTATACATGGTAGTTTTAACATGCAAGGAAGTAATATATTTTTAATTACCAATCAATTCTATATATGGTAAAAAAAATATTTTAACATGCAAAGGGGTTAAATTTACATGGAAACATATCAATTTATTCAATTAACATGCAATTTTTATTCGCTTGCCTTTTAATAAAAAAAATATATGCATGTGTGTGTATATTTACCAAATATTATAACTTATCAACCATATGTACTGTTTCGTATAAGTATTATACTACAGGACCATGCGTGTAATTACAGCAAACTATATATCTATTTACAGCATTATTACATATACAGTCCAGAATTTCAGACAAGTTTCAGTTTAGTTCTTGAGTAATTTACAGAATAGTTTACAGCTTTCAGAGAATTACAAATCAGTACATACGTTTTAGTTTATACTAGTAGCATAAGCTTTTTTTTTTTTTTTTAAATATACGCAGTAGTAACATACAATACAAACATGCAATACAGTAGTAACACATGTAATTCTAGATTACTGGAATTGTAGTAACATACAATACAAACATGCAATACAGTAGTAAACATGCAATTCTAGATTACTGGATCAATTTTATTATGTATGTAAATTCCAGAACATGCAAACATGTCATGCAATCATTCCAGAATCAATTTTTTCAAATGGCATAGCATGTCATGCAATTCGTGCATCATACAAACATGCAGTAAAGTCATATAACATATAAACATGTTGACTTGTACAGTTCAAAAAAATTATATCCGATTACCTTACGCACGGTATGTTGGTGAAGGTCGATATAGCAAAATATTAAAAATCCGGATAAACCTCAAGGTTTATTGAACTCAGAATCCGTACTCCAATCTCCGAGAGCAGTGCTGATAACGTGTTGTAATACACTATTAGCTACGTATATAGGGAGACAGAAGTAAAGAGAGGGGAGAACAGTATGATCTTTATTAATGAAGGAATATGAATGGATGATCAAATACAAGACCCCTAGCCCTATTTATATAGATAGAGGGGTAGGGTTGTAAGCCCACTTGGGCCCATATATTATAAGCCCAAGAGTCCAATTATCTTACAACAAATATTAAAAGAAACACTCGAATTGATAATTTATTATTTTTCCTACCATGTTTTAAGTAAATAATCCAGCACAATCGCACTTGATAAATTATCATAATAAATTACTGAATCAATCATATAAACAAAACTGAGAATAAATATACTCAATTAAAATATTAATTGAAAACCCCCAATAGTTGTCTAAATTATCAGCAAATCATGAGTCATAGGCCCATATGAATAAATGGATCATGAATAAACCGGATCCATTTTTATTGTCATGTTTTTTTTAAGTTAGCCTATCCTATTTTTTTGGGGGCCATTCGATCAAAAGCAATTCCATCCAAGTTTCAACAAAAAAATATGGAAATATTACTATGTATAATTGCCTACATACACTCCTCGGTAGCACGAGTAGTTAAAAAAAAAGTTCTCAATGCGATTACGGTATGTTATTTTAGAATAACACTACCGTAAACCCGGTAAATGTGTGACAACCACTAAAAGGTTAATACCTATTAATAAACCCAAAATAACTACTACCCTAAATTAATTTAAAATTAAAACTAAAATATTCTATTGGTTGACACACTAAATTATAGTGCACCGTATGAAAATAAAAATAAAAATCAAATTTATCAACCGTACCGAAAAAGTATCTGATGCATTTCAAATACGTTACGTAAAAAATAAAAATCAAATTTATCAATCGTACCGAAAAAGTATAAGATATATGTAATCGTGTCAACTCTTTTTTTACTTATCTTTTTTTCATAGTTTCTGTTGACCATTAAATTGAATTATATTTCACACCCATAAAAAAACTAAGATATACTAACCTAAAAAAACTAGGGCAGCAAAAATAGATTCAAATAAACCCTCAAATATATTAAAATTACAGAGGAGAGTAATTTTGTTTTACTTATTTTGATTTCATCAAATCAAAATTAACCTACAAGTAGTGATGTAAATACTTTATTTACATGTACAATAGAAAATCAAGAACCTTTGTTATAACTTTTGAGATACCGAGACTGTTATGTGTTTTTTCCTTTATTTGGGAATAAAATTTAGATTTTTTTTGTGGCGAGTTGTATATTAATAGTAAAATAAAATATTATTATTTATTAGAGATATATTAATAATTTCATATATAAAGAAAAAAATGGGCCCCTGTAATTGTTATGGGCACAGTTTTATACTTTTAAAATTTTGCTTTGGAGCCGTTACTGATATGATTAAATAAATAGCTCTCATCCTACACTACCAATGGACCAATCCTATAATATAAGTTTTATATGCATTATATGTACTTATGAATACATCTGATATAGGTAGATGGATATGTTCTTTTAATATTATTCTTCCTAAGGGTTTGGGCATTTTAAATGACTATAGACCATTATTATTAAGAAACTCCAATTTAATTAGAAAATGTGTTCCTCAACAACCTATTTCGGAAAATAGAAACCCTACCTTTTTTTAGGGCAAACGTTTCGGATAATTCAGTAAAACATTGTAAAATCTTAAACGATAAACTTTACTAAAATTTAGTGTGAACTTTTATATACTATTTTTGTAATTTAAAATGGAAAAAAAAAATGCATCATAGCATGTTGATAATCAACTTGTTAAATTATTTGTTTAATTACTCAAATTTTAGCTATTGTATTGAGAAAAGACAAAACATGAAATAGTTCTTCTCATTATAATTAGTGTGGAATTCATAATATGTAAGTTCAATAAAAGTTCATATATTTCGTCTTTGGCAATGAAATATTTCGTTACTTAAAGTTCATTTTTTGTTGTTAAAATAGATCGACAACAAATTATTGTCGTTGTCATGCCGTTGCGGACGCCCCGTTACTGAAAGTTTATGGCAACAACTTGAAGCATCGTTGCTTAAAATAATTATTTTGCAACAAAAACACGTGTTGCCATTTCGAAATAATATTGTTGCCAAATGGAAATAAGAAGTTGTCAATCCTTCAATTTTTTCGTTGTTAAAGGATAAAATTCCGTTGCTGATTTTTTAATTAAGTTGTTGCATTTGAGAAATAAAGTGTTGCCAAATATGAGAAAAAATCATTGCAAAATACAACATTGGTTGTTGCTGATTTGAATCTCTACTGTTGCAAATTCATAATCAATTTTTGTTGCAAAATGCAAAAAATAATTGTAAAATTTTAATTCAATTTCACTCATATATAATACAAATATTATAAATTAAATTAAGTTTCAATTGCTAGAATCATTCAACACACAATAACTAAAATATTCATCATAAACATTTAATAAAATAAAATGTAACATATTACAAGAGTAATCGCTACGAACATTCTTTGATCATAGAACGTACATAAAAAGAAAGAAAAACACTAGTTATAACTGCAGCTGATTGCAATAGAGATGAAGTACATGTAACTTGAGGACGAATTTGAAAATGCTTAATCAAGTCAAATAGCATCATGTATCGATATCCTGAAAACAAAGAGTAGAAAATGACAAATTTTGTCAAATACGAATTTTTAAATCCATTTGAACAACATGATCACAAGTTTTTCATAGAAAAAAAATACATTCAATCGGAGTCAATTTGCCGGATCAAATTCAGATCAACCGAAGAACCGCCTGATAAGATGAGATCTACAAATCTTGTATGTCGAATTTGAAGGGCTTCGATTTTTTTGTTTTGAGATTCGATTTGCACTCGAAGTAACTTATTCATGGCATCTTGCGAAACAAATTTTTCTTCATTTTATTTGTTTAAACTTCGAAGGGTCTCCAACTCAGCTTGCATCTCACCGCTATGAATCGAATTCGGCTTGCAATAATTTTTTTTCTTCAGCTTCATGTTAGGTCAAGTCCTTTAAGATAATTTTTTTTCCCAAATATTTTTTGAGACAATTCTGCGGGTGAAAGTTCTTCTTCATTTATAAAAGATTCATCCTCAAGTTGTTTTAGTGCTTTCTGCAATAAAAAATACCAAGAACAATAAAAGAAAAGCATAGTTCATGTAGCCGTGTACTAAGTTGTTTTAGCGCATCTTATACTCACGTTATCATCGTAGTTCATCCAGATCAATATGTATATCAAAATAATAACAAAAAACACAAGAACTTGGTATAAGTTCTTATAATATCATATTGTAGCAAGTTATAGTCAGAATACACAAGAAATCCTGATGATACACAAATTGTCAAAGCTCACAACAAGTTTATGCCCCTGTCAATAAAACAAAAATACAACAGTATGGTAATCTATCACTATGGTTTGTTTGTTTGCAACTTTCAAGCTCAACATTTGTTATAACTGGTTTGAAATTTGGGTAAGCTATAAATTAAGCTGAACTAGCCCACTTTTTTCAATATTTCCTGCCAGAAAATTAACCTTCAGTTAAACCAGTTTACTTGCTCATAGTTGTAAGTTGTTAACATATCATATACTATTATCCACTAGATTTCAAACCATTCAAAGTATTCTACCGAGACAGCGAAACGTGTACAGTACATACATATGAATCAGTAGTTTTAACTAAAACGGAGTTAAGAATCAAATTCTACCCAGCAATAGTGCACATAATGCTTTCAGAGTCCATAAAAGGAATTGGATGTAGTAACAAACTCTTAGATAAACGACAATTTGGTTAGTAAAAAAGAGAAGCTATTGAATCTGTAGATGTTTCCTCTACAAAATAAGTATATTAGACAGTAAATCAAATATTCATAAACAATTAATAAACAACATACTTATTAAACATCGAAACAATCAATTCTATAACAACTTATTGAACGAACATGTGTAAGCAGACAAGCTAAAACAAGCAATCTAACATCGATATCACCATACGAATTATAACAGTATACAAAACTATATACCAAACTAAAATTGTAATAATTAAAAAGATTTGAACATAAAAACTTGCAAGATATATATGTAAACATACTTACATAGTCTTCTTCACAACGTTCGTCAATCCAGACTTCTTTTTTCTTTCCTTTTGTATGAGTTGACTTATAAAATTCGAAAAACTTGGGTTGCTCTTCTTTTTTTCTTACCTGGTTAATTTGAAAGGTGAAATCAATTAGTGAGTATTTGAAGTAATAGTTGATCAAATAACTTTAAGCAAAATTATTGTGTATCATAAAATTATAACAACTATGAAACAAATTGTTACAACTTAAAGCTCACCTCAACAGTAAATTCAAAAAACTTTGAAGCAAAAGATTGTGGGCCCATGGCATGGTTGTAAGTCCTCTGCTCACGGTTCACTTGATTGATTTTTGAACATTTATGTGAAAAGAATTACAAAATAAGTAACAGACTACAACACCATCTGTGTTCTAGTAATCGGATTCTTTACCTTGAAACTATCTGTGTTCCAGACATTTGTTATCATGAATTTCCATTTATCTTCATCCATGGATGGATAACGATGGGCATTAGGATCTTTACCTTCTGCTACAATTTTGTTATAGTACTGTTTTGCTCTAGATTTCCAAAATCTAAATAAATTTTGGCACTCAGCGTTAATGATTTCAGCGACTTGATCGTTAGTACCATAACCTTCTATATCAAACCAGTCCTTCAAGCAAAAAAATGTATGGTTTACACATGATACATACTCCCATGATAAGTAATGTATAAAATGTCAAGATTCACATCATCAATGTAATCATCCAAAAACAAAAGATTGCAACACAAACAAGAATCAAAACAAGGCTTAAAAGATCAAAGGCAGTGGAAGTTGTTAAAATTGGCAACAATAATTAAAATACAAAAGTTGTATGCAAAAATAACAGAGGTCGGAAAAACTTACATAATCGCGAAGAAAAGATCTGCTCAGATTGTATAAAGAGCAGCTATCATACTACAAATTCTGACCTCAATCATTCAAAAAGCAAGCCAATATATATATATATATCCACCTTACGACACATCAAAGACTTGCCTGGCTGAAGTTAAAGACATATAGTATTGGTTATTTTTTGTTATATACCTTTTTCCAATAAATTTCACTCACTTTAATAGACCAGCTTAAAGTTGAGCACTTTTACTTTCTAAAAACTCAGCTTTTTTCTTTAGCCAAAGCTATCTGGTTTGCTAAAATCTGAAGAGAAATAAGCCTTAAATAAAAGCAATAACTGGTAATTGAGCTTATTGGGATTATAAATAAGCCTAATAAAAGCAATAACTAGAAATAAGCCCAATCTTAACAAGGGTACTCTCATATGGTAAGGATCTAATATATATATATATATATATAAATGATAGTACATATGAATTAGTGCCCTAAAATTCGTCCAATAAAAAATTGGGGCTTCTAATTTAAAACCCTAGCACTGATTGAGTACATACAAACACAAAAGATAACTTAATTAAATGAAATAATATCATTAACTGGTACATAGTTGTAAGAAGGTTATTGAATGATGACTGATTCAATTGATCTTACCTAGAGATTGAAGAGGGAGAGAGTTTATTAGAAACTAAATCAGATCAGTACTCATATAAATTAAGACTAGCAGGGATTTCCTTTTCATTCAAATATTTACCATAACTACAGATTATTGCCAGATTTAGTAGTTACACAGAAAATAAGAACATACCTTTAAGAGCTTTAGTTGCAGATCATTGGGGTAGGGAGAGAGAGAGAGAAAGTGAGTGAGAGTAATTGAGGGAATTAATAGAGACGTGTATATTAAATGGTAGGAAAATTTTATTGGGTTATTTCCCAAAATAGATTTTTAGCTTCAAATTTAAAAATATTCATACTTAAAAATATTCAAATGATATGTTTAGCTTTTATAACTTATTTGAGACTAAAAACATGTGTGTTGAAAATCCAATTTTAATTTGAACTTATTCCCTATTTTTCTTTAAAAATTAATATGAATGATAAAATAACTATATAACATAAGCTGAGTGATAATGCTCTGAACCGTTCATGATAAAATTTGTGTTCAAGTCATGTGTTCGGTTCATATTCGTTTAATTTTTTAATGAATTGAACATGAATCAAAATATATAAGTCGTTTGGTACAAAAGAAAAGACGATCATGAGCAAAATGTGTTCATCTCGTAAAGTTTTGATTCATTGAATCAGACTGGTCAATCATCAATACATACACATATAAAATAAATATAATAATATATTTATACAATAAATAACTAAAAAATCATATGATACTAGTGAAATACAATTAAACTTAATAATAATACTGATTTTGTACTAATAACTAGCTAAGTGAGTTGTTTATATTTTTTTTATATACAAGCAATTCTTTTATTTATGACACTAACACCCAAACTCTAACCACTTAACCGAAAACATACTTTGCAACAAAAGAATAAGAATATATATAGAGCCTTTCTAATTCGTTTTGCTTATTTTTATTTTAATATTTTTTTAATCAAATTGGGAGCAATTATACACCTCTCCGATGTATTCAACCCCCAATTTTTAATATATCGTTAAATAGTTGTTATAATTATAATTGTTCAAAGAACATTGATCATTAACGGTTAGATGCGCCTCATTTCTTAATTTTAAAAAATTAATACATCTATGTTGTATTTTTATAGGGAATCTTGGAACATATATAATAAGGTATGAACTGGATAGACTTTGTATCCCTGCAAATACATCGCATGTTGTTGTTTTTTTATCAATTTTTTTTATTTTATCATTTTTCATTTTGGAGATAAAAATGAAAAGCACGACAATGGATTCGGCTCAAATTGAAGTCCTCCAATTGTAACCGATAAGTAGACTTACTAATTAATTGGGAGTACTTTTTTAATTAATACCACACATGATTATTTTAAGCCTCATAACGAACTTCATTAACAATTGTCCTTGAATCTCCAATGGAATAGAATTCTATTTTGAGACGTGTAAATCTAGCACACTTTTATACATAAATAGGAATAGTCCTTTTAATTTCAAAAAAAAAATCGTTGTTGATGAAACTTTTATACATAAATAGAACTTTTAATTTCAAAACATACAATATTCACTTATTAATATATAATTTTGTAACAAATGCATTTATCATGCATTTAGGCGAACACATAAATTGTGCATCAAAATGTTGTTCAATATGACAGTCAAAAGGTTACTCAGAGTTTATAAGAAATAAAATCAAAATTGTAGGCTTTTCTTAAATGTTTAACACACATTAAATTTCTCACCATTAATAAGTAATAAAAATCGAATTTATATGAAATCCATAAAAGTGTAATTCTATTTAAAATCGTTCATAATTTTTTTTTTTTATGTTAAAAACTATTGGTATTGTCTAAGTTTTGTAGTCAAAAAGAAATTATTAATTAAAAGAAAATTACCAGCAAAATATTTTTTGCCAAAAACAATTATTTGCAACGCAGGTCCTTCATTCTGCAACGTATTTGTATCGTTGCGGAAAATTTCTGGATTCAGCAACTATATATTATACTTGTTGCAGATAGAAGAGATTTTCAGCAACATTTATAGCATTTTGTTGCTAGTAGTCCACTATTCAACAACAAAATATCTTCTGTTGCAAGAAGCATGTTATTCAACAACGAAGTCCAATTTTGTTGTGAAAAGTTGTCTCTTCAGCAACAAATCCTTTTTTCGTTGCACGAATTTGTTGCCAAATATGTATTTTCTTGTAGTGTTAGTGTGGAATTCATAATATGTAAGTTCAATAAAAGTTCATATATTATTCTAATTTTTAACTTCTATCGGCGTTTTCTGTTTCACATAAAATTTTAGACTACGTTTTCCATTTTCTATTTCCGTTTTCCATCTTGGCAACTGTGCTTCTAAACCTGAGATGTGAAGATATAAATTACTTAAATCCAAATCTGTTTGTTGGTGGAGATCACTTCTTCTCTTACAGAAAAGAATCTTAACCATTGGGCAGTTTTATGTTAATTAAATGATGTAAGAACAACTAATTATGTGTAAGAATCATTGGCCTTTCTGCCTTTATTCCTTCCAAATAGTGCTAAGACAACATGAAAATTAAATTTACTAGACGGCCGCCCATTTAATAAAAACAACTTCTTTACAATTGCTGGTATCTTCTGATTTTAAAGTGATAAAATAAAAGGGAGCCACACCTTTGAAATCCTAAGTATAATTTATTGTTTCTCCTCCTGCATTCCGGGTATCATTCCACCCAACATTATGGGGTTTAGCTCAAATTTCTCCCTCTATTTTCTTCTCCTCTTATGCATCCTCTTGTCATTGTCGCGTGTCTCCGGTGAAGTAATCTCTCTCTCTAAGTCTCAACTTATATATCACTGTATGAGTGTGACGAGCTTGATCAAAAGTCAAAGGCTTGAATATATTTCCTTTTAGTAGTTTTGGCAAAAAAAAAAAACCAAAAACATAAAAACTTATTTTGTCTGATTGATGCCCAAGCTAGGTTGCTGTTTTTGTTAGGCATGGGGACAGTTTTACTAGTGTGACCTTCATCGTTTATAGTTGTATTTTTTCTGTTTGGTAGGGATCGGTTTCCGGGAGTGACAAGAATGAGTTCAATGGATCAACAGATAATCTTGGTCGGGGCAGTAAAGTAAGTCACTTTTACTGATTTATGGTAAAATGAGATCGTTCAAGTTTAATTTGTTAGATTACATAATAACTAGAAGGGATTTTGTTGTTTATTCTTGTATATGAGTTTGCATTTCTCCAAACTTCTTCTCTGGGAAAAAATACATTTAATTTACTGTATTATCTGCTTTTTAACGATTTAAGTATCAGACTATCAAATTTAACAATTGACGTACTGAACTATCATAATATTCACAATTCAGGTATTGACGTTAATTTAGTTAGATGAAATTTAGTTTCACTTTTCATTTTGGTCATATTATTTGTAATTTGTATAAATTTAATCATGTCTTTTCGAAACATTACAATTTACAATGTTTCTATTAAAACACATACATATACATACATAATAAGTGTGTCAGTTTAAAAAACATATTATTTGATTAGATTTTTTTTTCTAATATAAAAAAATTGTAATTTTTTTACACTCTCTCTAAAACAAAAATAAAGTAAGTTTTAGATTTATGACATTCGAGTAAAAATTATTTGAGGTCACATCATTATTTGAATATTTTCATGAAAAAAGGGCAAGAAAATGAATATTTTTTTCAAAAAATATATTCATTTTTTGTAAATAGAATATATTTGTTAAGTATTTATAATTTATTTTTATACACAAACATCATTTAGAATTTATATTATTTACAATAATATGTATACATGCATTATATTATATATATTTTTATACATACATTAATATAACATATATATATATATGTGTGTGTGTGTGTTTGTGTGTGTTTGTGTATTATATACATATACATATACATATGCATATACATATACATATACATATACATATACATATGCATATACATATACATATACATATATATGATATAATTATATATTTTTAAATTTATATTAAAATGAGACATTTAAAAAAATTAAGCGTTAGATTTATACAACTTACAAAGAATATGACCAAAATAAAAATTGAAACTAACTTAAATCCAACTAATTTAACGGTGGTACCTGAATTGTGAACATAATGATAGTTCAGTACGTCAATTGTTAATTTTAGTAGTATGGTGCATAAATCGTTAAAAACAGGTAGTACAATTTATTAAATGTATTTTTTTCTCTTCTTCTCTTTTTCGTAAATTGGAGTTTGGCCATTTTGTTTACCCACCCCATATTTTTTTTTACCCACAAATATAATATTCCTCATATTGAGGAGAAAATTACCATTTTTTGATTTTACGTTTTCAATTTACAAAACATCAGCTTACTTATAATTTTTCTATATCTTCAAAAATATTTAATATTCATTTATTTATATTATTTAAATGTAAAAATCATGTATTGTAATTATATAAGAGCAAGTAGACCAACCATAATATAAAAAAGTATGAAGAACACTTTTGCTTACTTAGATTTGAGTAACATTTTGACTAAGTGCATAATTTGGGGCTTAATAAGAGAAGCTGATGTGTGATATTTTTTATTAAAAAAGTGGTCTTATTTCTCATAATATATGTTAGTGAAGAACCACTTTAGTATAATATGTGATGATTGATGAATTTTGTGCCTGTGTTCCCGGTCAATATGACATCTGATTCTTACTATGTTTGATATTTTCTTCACATTATTATGTGAATAGATGTTTTTTGGAAAAACCAGTAATTCGAGCTGGGGAGACCTCGGATCAGACTTTGCTGGAGCCCAAGTCTTCAATGCATTTTTTGCAAGTTTGTCAATGGTACTTGTTAGCGAGGTTTGTGCACATATTTCCCTGTTGGTCTCTAGCTATATTTTTTCCTTTTAGTAGCAAGCCGGATATTTATGCATGATTTAAAAGGTTCAAAATTTGTGGGTTAAGCTAACCCCCCATAATAGCTACCAAATAGTACAAGTTTGGCACTTAGTGAAACCGGATCCGATCAAAAATGATAAGAGTAAACAAAAAAACACATATGATATGGTCTATATCTGCAGATTTAAGTGGAAAAATAAAATCAAACTAATAATATAAATGTTTTAATTTTCAATCAAATTTTTGTATTGATGACCATTCTTTTCTTCATTGTCATTCCAACCCTTATTAATCCCTTTTTTTCTCCAAGATTATTGTGATAGAAAGCACAAGTTTAAGAGCAAAATGAATTTGAAAAAAAAGAGATTACCATCATTAGTTCAAAGCAAAAACCTTATTTAGCATTTACTATAGAACTAAGGTTATCAAAACATAACCCTTACAAAAGAAGCACAAATACTTCCAGAGAAATGAAAATATACTCTCAATTAGCAATGAATCTTCATATAAATGAGCTATCAAGTAGGGAAGTACAAATCTTCAAGCTCCTCACTTTCCAACAAGAGCTGCATATTTCTAAACACATAAATGAGCAAAAGGACCACAATTGTTGTATAAAAGACACTAAAACATAGATAAAAATCGTCATTAGCTATTAAACCGTATGCCAAAAGGGGTAATTTGATCAAATAAGTTTATAGGAATAACATTTTGTGTTATGAACTTTATTATCTGTTAAAATTTCTGAATTTGTAACTTTATTTTTGATTTTCTTAGATTGGAGATGAAACTTTCATTATTGCAGCTCTGATGGCAATGCGTCAACCAAAATCTATTGTTTTGGCTGGCGCGCTCAGTGCACTCTTTATCATGGCAGTAAGCTATTATCTTTAAGAAAGTCTTATTTTAATTTTGAATTTTTTTATACGTTAATTTACCCTTTGATTGACTTTGTTATCTAATTGCTGTGTAATGTTTTTCACATATTAGTTCCCTTTTATTCCCAAATGAATTAGGTGCTTTCCACTGGGCTTGGCAGGATTGTTCCGAATTTGATATCAAGGAAGCACACAAACAGTGTCGCCACAGGTTTACTTATGTACTTTATGTGTTGCATAAGATGTATTTCCGAGTGCACCTTAATTTCCTGCTTCCATGTGAATTTAGGGTTATAAAGATGTGAAAGTACTTAATAAAAAACGATGTATGATGCCTACAAACTGCAGTGAAGGACCCAAGTGGTGACCCTGAGTATTAATGAGACAATATTTAAAACTTAGTATACACGCTAGAGGTGGTGGATACGATGGCCTCAAGTCTCGTATTTGGATTTTTGAGCACTTTCTTTCTGGGGATTTCAAATAGTTTTTCCATATATAAGATCATCTATTGGAAGAATGTGTAACTAGCTTTTGTTGTTTGATGCAGTACTATATGCCTTTTTTGGCTTGCGATTACTATATTATGCATGGGGACCAAATTCGGAAGATAAAAACAAAAAAGAAATGGAGGAAGTATGTTGATTTTTCCTATATAATTTTCTACTCTTTATTAATTAAATTCGGTGCTTGCGTTTGTTTCCTTCTTAGCATTTTGTTTTTTAGGCTTACATAATTATATTGCGGTCTATTATGTTCTTACATTATCAGGTTGAGGAAAAGCTTGAATCTGGAAAAGGAAAGACACCTTTCCGGCGCTTCTTTTCTGGATTTTGTACGCCCATATTTTTAGAGGTACTTTTCTTCAAACTACTCTAAGCAGAACAAATGGCACTTCATTAACTTATAACTTATAAGTTTGACTTGTACACCTTGCTCCGAAACTATGTGAAATTTTCCACCCAGAAGTTTATCATTTTTTTCACACTTGAACTGTTTTCTTTTACACCATATTTCTTAAGAAAACACCTAAGAAGTGCAGAATCACCAACTTAAAGAGCGCCAGTTTTCTTTTCTACCCGGTGTTTTGTACTACATTCAAATGAACTAAGTTTGGACGCTAACGTACACTTGGTAGATTGTGTCATCTGTTTGCCCTCCTAAACCTACCTCAGAAATTCAAAAGGAGGGGGGTGGAGATAGTACTATGATTTCTGAAAAATATATGGAAGATATAAAAAGTTTCAGCAACTTTTGAATCAAGAAAATGCATTTCTCAGAACCTAGAATAAGGGAACATATTCCTATGGTTTGAAGCTGATATGGTTTGCTCTGAGTTTGAAATTTGCTTTTTTGAAGATTTCGAGCTTTGTTTTTTTAGTTGTCAGATTGTTTCGTTAGTATTGTATCTAGGATCTAATGTTTGTTTTGTATTTTTAGATTATAGATCGGTTATGGGAAAGTTTTTAGCAAGATTCATCTGTAGGGTTCTCGGGATTTACTCCTTTTTTTAGTAAGATTTTCTCTTCGCTGGAAGAATAAGAAATAATTGGAAAAGTTTAAAATGCCTATTTACAAATTTGTTACTGCAGTCATTCATATTAACCTTTATAGCGGAGTGGGGAGATCGAAGTCAGATTGCCATGATTTCGGTAAGAATATTTTTTTACTTTTGTCAATTTTGTTTAAAGGGAAAATAAAATTCTAGGTGCATTCTTCTTTATCCACAAGGAAAATTTGAATACATGGAAGATCCCCATCAACACCCAAGCAAATGAATGTTTTACAGTTTCTTCCAAAACAATGAATTCTGGACTACCAGTGATAGGCAATTAAGATAAATGCATGTATAATGTTTTGGTCTTCACTCTTTTTGGAAAAACACACTTATAAATTACAGACTTACCATTAAAAATTAGACAACTATCATTACCATATAAAAGACCATTAAAAATTAGACAACTATCATTGCCATATAAAATTGCAAGTCTAGTGTTTCGTACATTTCTAAATTTTCATTATAAAATGTCATGATTTTTTATTTTCTTGAAGACAAGTGTCATGCTGGTTGTTCTAATACCATAAGTACTTCTGTTGGTTTTTATGCCATATGTATTTTATAGTCTCGTGTAAAAATCATGCGGTGTTCTATAAGGTTCATTAATTCTATTATTTTGGTTTATGTAGCTAGCTACTAACAAGAATGCAGTTGGGGTAGCTGTGGGTGCAATAGTGGGACACATTGTCTGCACAACGTTAGCCGTGGTCGGTGGTAGCATGTTAGCCTCGAAAATATCACAAAGATTAGTTGCGACAATGGGCGGTATCCTCTTCTTAGGATTTTCTGTCTCATCTTTTATTTTTCCTCCCCTGTAGTCCTCAAAAACTCCATGCTAATTATGCTCGTAGGAGAAAACTACTCTCCTCTACGATGTTTTTGTTTTGTTGATTTTGTTACTTAGATAGGACCGATGGGAAGGAAAAATGAAAAAAAAAACACGGGACTGTATTTCTTCCCATTTTGCAAAAGAACGACAAAATGTAACTTTTTCCTTTTATTTTGTTTAAAAATTTAAAATTGAGTGTTTCAACCCCTCACATGTGATGTCACGAAAAAACTCATATAGATGTCACGAAAAAACTCATATAGAGTGTAAAAAAAAACCGTGTCGAATTTCAACCTCTCCCATTTTTACTTCGTGGCTTCGTCTCTTGATCAATACTGTACTATATTTTCATGATATGTTTAAAGAAACCTTACGATTGGCAAGAAAGTATATTAAAATGAAACTGTATAATTTTCCTCCTAAATATTTTTGATTCCCGCAATAGGTGCCAAGTTGTCTCCAATAGTAGTATAATAGCAAAAACATATCACAATAAGAATAATAAGCATCACATAAGCAAACTAAACCACAATATATCAAAGCATCATAAACATCATACAAATATATACTGTGCAAATTATTACATCACCAAATTAAAAAATAGAGTCGCAGAGCTTAAAACATAAATCAATAAATTTTAAAACAAACTCTTGCACTCATCAACTCTCCCTCCCGGCCCCCTCCCCTATACTAACAAATATGACAAGCTCAGAATTCATCACTAGAAACATTGCCATGCTCCTCACTCTTGCAATGTTAATTTCTTTATGACTAGACTAGAAAAATAAAGAAATTAACATCACTGATGTAATTATTTGACATTTTCTATAAAAAAAAAAAATTGAAGAATAAGTTTATTGTACCCCCAAAACATGATAAACCAGCCTGCTTCACCAATGAGTTAATTATTCCTGCGCCAGTGCCAATTTATCTTGCTATATGTTCTTCTTCTCCGGTTAATTATAACTGAACCTGAATTATCTTCTGACTACACTACATAACAAACACTTAAAAGCAACTTCATATAAACCAATATTGCATGATGTAAAGTATTGCCACAACAATGACAATTAAAAGGGCCACAAATATGGTCCAAACGAGGATGGATTGGGTATTTTTTTAGATCTTTGTAGAATTTGGTCACATTCTTTTAAGAAAACCAGTAATAGGATGAAGCTATTACTCGTATTTTTAGCCAACCGCAACATGAATCAATACAGTATTCTATACTATAACTTTCCAGCACTCTTCCCTTCTTGTCTGCCATAGTGTCATGTGGTGAGAACCTTTTGTTGTTTAAGCTTTCTTCGACTTTGTGAGTTTCATTTATTATAGTAACTTATGTCTCCTTATCTCCTTTTTTGACTACTTAATCTCTTGCCAATTTGAAATTTCTATCCGCTGTTCTAGTTACTGTTATGCAGTTAGGTTCAAATTACAGTTACAACTGAGTTTGGAACCTAAGTATAATGATGGACAGAACTTGTAAAGTTAAATGTACTTGAATTAAATCACATGCACATTTAACAACGGATTTCACCCAACTAGACTACGTTTCCGGGACACTCACCCAGATTATGATATTATAAAAACTTACAATATAAGATTCAAGTATTAATGAAAACACTCAGACTCACTCTAAGTTTTTCTGCCTATCTCTATATTGCTCCTACCTTATAACTATCACTCAAAATATCAATGGCATCCCACTATTATTTTCTTTTAAAAACTCACTGTGTATTCTCTCAAGAATGAGTTCTTTATAGTTTAGAACACACATTTTACAAGCTAGGTTATCAACTATTTATACAAGTAAAAACAATTTTCTTTCTTCAAGATCTTGATGATTGCTTTTGACTCTTTTGATTGGCTTCAATCTTTCCATATATCACGATATATTTCAGCGTATAATTGACCTCAATCTTCATAAGATATTACCTGTAAATAACTAGGTTGGAAATAGGAGTTAATATTTTCCTTAAATAAGGAACATATAAGATAGTATCTTTTTGGAGATAAAATATTTCTAGATATATATATGAAACATAAACTCCATATTTCATTCAATCTTAAACGTATCATACTGATTTTGATAAAGAACAAAGATTGAAACAATTGATAAAGATTTGCATAAGAATAGAGATATAGATTGCCTAGTTTAAAGTAAACACTATCTTTAAAAACTAATCTCCTTATATCTTTTAGGAAACATCTTTCTTATCACTTTAATATTCTCAATATACATAAACTAAATCTTTAAGAACATATGAGAATATATCCTACATACTTTAAAACAAATAATCATCATTAAAGAATAGTAATGCAGAATTACAGAACTTGACAGAATCCTACAGAACAGCAGGTTGCAACTGTGGTTGCAACTGAGGTTGCAACCTCACTTGCAAACATAAAGTTGTCTCAATTCTTAACATTCAACTAGCATTATTTAGTTAAAACCAATAGACAACAAATAGCTTATGGGCTAGAAATCTGGTCCTAACAATCTCCCACTTTGTCATTCGTTTTGACAAATAATTTGAGTTTATGAAGCAGATTCTCCTACATAGCATATTAGCACATAAAGTCCCAATAATATCAATTTTGACACAAGAACTCCCCCTGCTCATTAGAATTGTAAAACAATATATATAATTTGAGTTTAGCACTTAAATCTCCCCCTGCAGATTAGAATTGCAGATGACATAACATTAACTCAAATAAGCATTCACCAATAATGTACCATAGCATAACATAAACTCTCTTCTCCCCCTATTTGTCATATCCATGACAAACCTATTTGTTATTAGTGAGAACATTGAAGCAGTCATTATAACAGGAATCATCATCAAAATCAACTCTCACAGCAAAATAACTCACAATAGAATTACCACATTCCACACCAGACTTTTTATCAACCAAGTTTTCAACTCATACCACAGATATAGATAGATAAAGAGTAATTCTGTATTTTGGTTGTTTAGTTAAAAAAAATAGTTTAAGCAAATCTCTTTTTAAGTCCAAGAATTATAGAAAGATAGAATGATATACCCAAATCTCTTTTTGAACAAATTTTACCCAAATAAAGATACTTATCTTTTTGACCAAAACAATTCGAAGTTAGATAAATTCATCAATGAATAAAGATCAACATTCCAACTTGAAACAGATTTATCTAATTTTCTGATTTTAAGTAGTTGAAAAAATATAGAAAATTTGACTTGTTTCAAAATAAAGATAGCAATTATATATAGTATAGAATTTTGAACACAAGATACTAACAATTTACTCAAGAGTATATATTTATCATGAGATCCCACATAATAAAAATTATGACTAAGAGCTATATTGAGCAAGTCGATTTTTCCTCTACACAAAAACTAACTTGATCATCTCAGCAAGGAAAGAGTATAAGTGATGCAAAAAATTTCAAGACCGTGTCTTGGCTTTTTATTATTTTAGTTCACTTAGAATATCAGCTTATGCTGAATTTGTTCAAAGCAATGTGACTTTCCTTTGAATAGTCACTAACTTGATTGTGGTTCAGTTCGAAGTTTCAACCGTGGTTGCAACTGAGCTTAGAACACGAAGATAAAATTGCACTTTGTGCTTTCAACTCTATTACCAGAGAGGTTTTAGGGCAAGTTATCCCACATCTGTGTTTGAGGCATCAATTAGCGACTTTTTCAAGACAAAAACTTCATAGCTCAATAAGACTTACCTTAGACATAAAATTTATCAATGTTACTCACAGATAAGCATATATAGCAAGAATATTTAATTAGATCTATAGTGACATACCCCAATATCACTTCTTAAAGTTTAAAACTTGTTTGTATCAAGGGGTTTTGTGAAAATATCTGCTAATTGTCTTTCAGTTGAAACATGTTCTAAAATTAAACTCTTTTCTTCAACTAGCTCTTTAATAAAATGGTGCCTTAAATCAATGTGTTTAGTTCTGAAATGTTGTACTGAATTTTTTGCTAAATCTATAGCACTTTTGTTATCACAAAATAAAGTTAACACTTCTTGTTTAATCAGATAACATTTGTTTCATCCAAATAAGTTGGGTACAACCACTATCAGTTACAATGTATTCTGCCTCAGCAGTAGATAAAGAAATGCAATTTTGCTCTTTACTAAACCATGACACAAGTTTATTTCACAAAAAAAACAATCACCAGAATTACTTTTATATCATCTATATTACCATATCAAATCAAGTCCCCATATTCATACACTTAGGCCACAAATAAGGTCTCCTAACTCTAAGATATACTATGTATGAATGGTCTTAAGGTTTAAACAAGTAGCCTTACTCTTGACATTCCTGCCTTTTAACGGAGATATATAAGTTGAGAACTGAATAAATTAAGATGTTTAATTGGAGACTTCATACCTTTTCTTACCTTTTCAATGATAGTGTTAAAGTGATCACTCTTTTGAGATTTTTTGTCTCGTACCAATTTTTCTGGACTTAGATTCTCCTTGGTTGTAAGTTCGGTTGTAGCTGACATTGGAACCGAGTCATTGTTCTCAACTTTTTCATTGCTTGCTTGCTTATCACTCTTAGTTGCACTTGGTGTTGTCACTTCTCCATGTTGCTTCTCTTCTTTACCTGCATACTTAGTGATATATTGGCCTACAAACTTACTTTTCTCACCACTACCAACTAAACAATTGTTACCCAAGTTAACAACATTAACTACTTGCTTAGAACAACCACTATCAAAATACTTAGCATTTGAAGTAATAGTCTTTGAATAACTAAAAGCAACTTTGTTGCATTTAACAGTGTCTGTATTAATTTTAGCTTTCCAAACCCAATTAGACTTTTGACTCAAACCTGGAGTAAACATGGGTTTCTTATAAATAGACTTTCTGTGTTTCTTTAAGTAGCATTGCCTTTCAAAATGTCCAGGGTTTTTGCAAAAATGACATAGCTTTAGATCGGAGCTCGGTTTAGTTGTGTACGTTTTCAGATAATTTTTAAAACCATAGTCAGTTGCAACTGTACTTCTAACCTTGTTGTTAGTGTAACTTGTTTGAGAATTACTTAAACCTTTAACAAACACAGTTTTTCCATTTCCTTCATAACCCTTATACCCCAAACCACTGTTATCCTTTGAAGCTCTAGTGTATGACAACATCTTATCAAGCCTACCCATGGCTGAAGTATTTAACAACTTTTTTTCTTCGTTGTCTCATCTAACTCAAATTGCTTTCTCTTTAATTGTTCAGTGAGTTCTTTTACTTCAGTTTTCAGATTCTCATTGAGTTTATTAATGGAAACAGATTGCTTACTTAAAACTTTGTATTTCTCATATAGAAGTAAGTATTGTTTGTTAACACTCTCTTCTGAAGGTTCTTCATCATCACTACTACTGTAGGTTTCAAACTCAGTTGTAACTGAAGATGCAACGGTCTCACATTCACTATTACAATTATAGTTAGATTTTGTAGTGACTTTTGCCATGAAGCTTTTAAAGTTAGTTTGATTCCCATACTCATCCTTACTTTCAGTTTCACTATTATCACTAAGAGTAGTTATCATCTCAGATTTACTTCTTTTTAAAGTAATTGCACATTCAGACGGCATGTAACCTAAACCTTTGCATTCTCTGCATTGAACTTCTCGAGATTTATTTTCGAAATTAGCAGTTTGCATCTATTTTTTCTGAAAAGATTTTGAGTTTTCTGTTTCCACAGCCTTTTTATTATAGAACTGTTTAAACATCTTTTAAAAAAAAATGTAAAACTGTTCATCTTTCTCACTATCTTCATAAAATTTAGGTTCAAATTTCTTGGCTTGAAAAGCGATTCCTTTTTCAACTTTCTTTGTTTTATGAAACTTTAATTCATGAGTTCTAAGATTTTCCATTAATTCTTCAAGTTTTAAATTGTCAAGATCAGTTGATTCTTCAATAGCAGTTACTTTAATTTCAAATCTATTAGGAAGAGATCTTAAGGTTTTCTTTACCAATTCAGCATCACTGTATTTTTCTCCTAAGTTTTTAGATTCATGAGCAATTTGACAAATTCTTCCATTAAACTGTTCAATAGATTCATCTTCCTCCATTTTTAAGTTTTCAAACTTAGTAGTTAATTGTTGGAGTTTAAACGCTTTTACTTTAACAGTTCCTTCAAAAGTTACTTTTAAAATGTCCCATGCTTCTTTAGCAGTTTCACAATGAGAAATATACCTGAATACACTAAAAGTAACACCATCAAATATTAGATTGATGGCTGTAGAATTTGCATTAGATTTCTTATCTTTTCCAGCAGTCCATTTTTCTTCAGGTACGCAAACAAGATCCCCATCACCATTAGAAACCATTGGAGTCTCCCATTCAGTTAGCACAGATTTCCAGGCTTGCTCACTTTGTTGTTTGATGAATGATTTCATCCTGATCTTCCAAAAGACATAATTTTCTCCTCCTTCTAGCAATGGTGGTTTGGACCACGAGTTTCCTTCCCTCATCAAGTCCATCTTTACCAGAATACAGGATCCACACCAAGTAAAGTCTGGTGTGAAGCTCTGATACCAATTGAAATTCCTATCCGCTGTTCTAGTTGCTGTTATGCAGCTAGGTTCCAAGTACAGTTGCAACTGAGGTTGGAACCTAAGTATAATGATGGACAGAATTTGTAAAGTTAAATGTACTTGAATTAAATCACATGCACATTTAACAACAGAGTTCACCCAACTAGGCTACGTCTCCGGGGCACTCACCCAGATTATGATATTATAAAAGCTTACAATATAAGATTCAAGTCTTAATGAAAAACACTCAGACTTCCTCTAGGTTTTTCTGCCTATCTCTATATTGCTCATACCTTATAACTATCACTCAAAATATCAATGACATCCCACCATTGTTTTCTTTTAAAAGCTCACTGTGTATTCTCTCAAGAATGAGTTCTTTATAGTTTAGAACACACACATTTTACAAGCTAGGTTATCAACTATTTATACAAGTAAAAACAATCTTCTTTCTTCAAGATCTTGATGATTGCTGTTGACTCTTTTGATTGGCTTCAATATTTCCATATATCACGATATATTTCAGCGTAGGATTGACCTCAATCTTCATAAGATATTACCTGTAAATAACTAGCTTGGAAATAGGAGTTAATCTTTTCCTTAAATAAGGAACATATAAGATAGTATCTTTTTGGAGATAAAATATTTCTAGATATATATATGAAACATAAACTCCATATTTCATTCAATCTTAAACGTATCATACTGATTTTGATAAAGAACAAAGATTGAAACAATTGATAAAGATTTGCATAAGAATAGAGATATAGGTTGCCTAGTTTAAAGTAAACACTATCTTTAAAAACTAATCTCCTTATATCTTTCAGGAAACATCTTTCTTATCACTTTAATATTCTCAATATACATAAACTAAATCTTTAAGAACATATGAGAATATATCCTGCATACTTTAAAACAAATAATCATCATTAAAGAATAGTAATGCAGAATTACAGAACTTGACAGAATCCTGCAGAACAGCAGGTTGCAACTGTGGTTGCAACTGTGGTTGCAACTGAGGTTGCAACCTCACTTGAAAACATAAAGTTGTCTCAATTCTTAACATTCAACTAACATTATTTAGGTCAAACCAATAGACAACAAATAGCTTATGGGCCATAAATCTGGTCCTAACACAATTAATTTTCACAAGCATACACACATTCGTATACGAATTGACGGTTCTTATACCGGATTAACAACTGGTTGTTTATTTGCTATTATTGTTGGGTTATTTATTGAATTTAAGTTGTCTTGTATAATATTATTATATTATTGGGCCTTATTTTATGCGCTTTATTTGGGGCTCATGGTTGGTCTTATAACCTTACCCTCTACTATATAAATTGGGTTAGGAGGTATTCTATCAGACACATTCATTCATCAATAATACTATTATTCTCACTCTCTCTACTTCTGTCTCTATAACTATACTGAGCTAATATAACTCACAACACGTTATCAGCACGATGCTCGTGGAGATTGGATTATCGTTCGCGGAGATTAGGGTATTTGCTTGGATATTTTGCGTAAACGTACAAATATTGGACTATAAACATACGACCAAACTTTGAAGTTTGTTCTATCGACCTTCCCAAAATAACAGGAGTACGCTACATAATTGATTTATGACTCTAATCGTAGAAAAGTATGTTAGCGTAAATAAGGTGAAATCGTAACCATATAAGATTATGAGACTTTGCAATAATAATTCGTCACTACATGTTATGAACAGAACTAATATTCATAAAATATTGCTACGCATGTATGTGTGTGATTGTTTGGAGAATAACCATTGAACTACATAAAATACTTACTGTTGTTGCTATGGTATTATGGTAAAATGTACTTAATCTTATGTAATATTGGATATATGTTAAGATACATGTATGAATTCTACCAAAACAACTCCTAATGGCCCTCTTATAGTAGATTATATCTCATAAATAGGATTCTGGTTGTTTGGTCTTGCAATTTATACCGTAAATAAAATTGAATTGATTTCCTTGCGTGAAATTAGATTACTTGCGTGTATATTGTAAATTGGTAAATAAAATATATTAGTTACATGCATGATTTAGTTACCATGTATAAAATCTACAAATATAGCAACATGATAATAAAAATATTGTGTTATATCTTTCTAGTGTAATTGGTATATCTAGATCGATAATACTAATTTGATTTCCTTATTAGTAAATATGTACTGCCATGTCACTATATATATTGTTAGTTAATCATACTAGCAGGTACAAACTAGATTTTTAATCACGGCCATGTACTATTTATTTACTGTCATGTACACGTGTGTATAATATGATAATTTGTGAAATAATATATTTTCACATTTAAGTTAGAAAAATTATGAACCTTCCCCAACTAGGCTCACCTATTTGGATACGATGTCTAGAAAAGATATAGGCGAATAGTTTCTATCCTAATGAGTTCGGGTTTTAAGTGACATTCGTGTCCTACACCCTAACCGTCTTTCCTGATCTTGTTCAATTAGAGCTACTGAAAGGGTTGACTAAATAATAATTTCCCCGAGTGTGTTTATATAGTGATCTATGTTTCATCGAATTGGTGTCTCGGTATCGACCTGTCGTTCGATTAATGAGAACCAGTTCATTTGAAAAGCAAAACTAGTGTTTTCGAACCTGTCGTTTCGAAAAAAAATTTGTGCTTCTGCAAACCATAAACATATAAATCAGTCATTTTATATGATAAATCATTAAACCCTGTTTTTTGCTCATCTGGATTATGTTTTTCCATTTGGATTATGATTTTTTTCATTTGGACATACTTTTGGATTATGGTTTGCTTGTTTACGAAATTTCTCGAAATAATTTAAAGTATAATTTGAGCAAATTCCTTTCACAAATGTGACTAAAATTTGAATTATGAAACTTTAGGCAATACTTGTGGGCTAGTTGGTTTTCTGGAAATAGTGGGTAACAGTGTACCATGTAATTTCACCAACTGCTTGCCTAAAAGAGTCCTTTGTGACAATGATTATGGACCTATCGTTCCAAATCGAAATCTTTGGTAAAAGCAAATTGATTTGTCAAATATGATGCCTTATACTCTTGTAGGTCATGTCGTACCTTGTTGAGTTATAAAATATTCGAGAAAAACAATGTTTTCTTGTAATAGCTCATGAAAGAATTGAATTTTTTTTACATAGCCTTCATTAAATACGACCAAAAGCGTATTTTAGAGGAGTTGAAATGTCTTTCAAGTGGTTGTTACCATATTTTTTAAAGCATTTAAAGTTGCCTTATCATTTCACCTGTCGTCGATTGATAAAGGACTTAAATGCTAAGACATGATTGTCTGTACTATCATTCATTTGGCATCGATTGATAAGAGCATTTTGATATTGTGACATTGACCAGATGAGATATTCCCGGGTCAAAAGACGATGCTTGTTTTATAATCGCATCGCATTTGCATTATCTTTGAGGATATATTTCGTGATTAATCCGAAATTCATGCCACTAATGCTCTCTTTGAAAGACTAGTATATGTAAAGATCACAAAATGAACTCATAGAATTCTTATAAAGAATTGAAGGAGTTGTTGTTGACTTATCCAACCATAATATGGACAATTAAAAATTTATGGCTATGGTTGATGCATCGACAATATGGTCACATGATTATTGTTGTCCACAAAAATGCAGCATTTCCTAAACTTTTAGCCCTATCATTAAGTTGATGGCTCATAATCCGGATTATCCTAAAAATTCTAGTCAACTTGATAATGTTGAAGAGTTAGAATCGAAATTTCGATTTGAATTACTTGAGTTTGGGAATTGAAATTGAACATTTTGTCGATTATGTTCAGACCCAAATGGACTCACAAAAAATTTGATGATGCGACTGCAAATGATTGCACGCACTTCTTGTTCTTGCACACCAAGATTTATATTTCCGTGTGGGGTTATGTTATTTTGCTGCATTGGTCCGTTATGAGGTCCATAGACACTCAAACACAATATGCGTACCAGCCGATTACTGGTTATGAGCCAGAAGTTTCATATTAACACGTGTTTGGAGTGCTTGATTATTATTTTGATTGAGCCACTATAGCGTTCAAAATATGGACATCTGAAGATGATATAAGTCGTTTATGAATCATCTGCCTATCATTTGATAGAGTAACTTTGGCAATAGATCTCTTTACCGCATGATATGCGAAACTGACATTGCTAAGACTGTTCTCCGCGTCGTTAGGGGGAGATTTGCATGTTACCGTTGATAAGGAACGACGTGAAGTAACGTGGCATAACCCACTTAGTCTTGTCTTGATCCCCAAAACTGCACTTAGTGATAAGTAGATGCATAGACTCCCTCAAGTCTAACTAAATGTCAAACGCATTTAATGACTTTATGAGATGTCATGAGATCATTTATACTTGCTGCAAAATACTTGCAAGGATAGACGTCCATGTCGGACATAGTGTTCATGTCGTAACATGTTGCTTTGGCCAAACCCGCCAAGCAAAGGATGCTGCCGTCGGCCGTCAGTCTCTCGTCCTTCCCAAGATACGAGAAAGTTGACCGATTCTTAATTCGTTCAGCCCAGATGTGGTGAACTGAAACTCGTTTGTCGCACGATATAATAAAAGATCAAGGAGATGTATGATTTCTCTTCATCCTGAGAGTCTCGAAATATCTGTCGATAATGATATCTTAGACAATATTGAAGCGAAACATGACTGTCATTGATTACTTGTTCATATATTCGGTGACGACTGATAATATGAGCAAATTATGACAGGAAACCATGTAGTGTTGCCTAAAGTCAACGTAGAATAGACTGTCCTAATGGAAACTTGCAATCCAAGTAGACTTCTTAGCAAAAGTGTGTTCGGAGCTGTAGCTCTAACACCACTAATGTTAAACGAGTTCATTTATTTGGTTATTCATAAGGAAGAGTGATGAGAATAATGAGACTGTAGCAGTGCTTGTCTAGTAGCGCAATGTTTTTCTCACACCGTGAAATTGATCACGAGATGTTTTATTTCCTCGTAATGGACGTTATAACAGTCCCCTACTTTATCAGTTTAGTAGTTTCCATAAACTGAGTATGCATCATGTGATTGTGGTTACAGTTTTATATCTATGGGGATTTAGACAAAGATATGTAGATGAAGGTCTTTGTGTGACTTCATGTGCTTGAATCAAGTAGTTCCTGACCACGGAACACGTTTTCAATTGACTGAGATGTTCACTGTATGGATTGAAATAATCCGAGCAGATGTGGTATACCCGCCTAAGTGAGTACTTGATCAGCTTGGGATACTTGGATAAGTATTATGCCCTTGCATGTTTATTACGTAATCCACTTTTGGATATACCCTTCGAGATACGGTATTGACTCGGCCTGATGATCGAGTCGCGTAAGTATAGAATCTAAGTCCATGATTCACTACACCTAGAAGGTGTTACGACCATGATCGTTCGATTACTAGACATTGATATAGACCCGGTCCGTCCCTGATGAGACGATGAAGAGATATTGAACGATGATGTTCATATCTAAGTACAATAAGCGCATCATTGTACTTTGTCTAATGAGTTATGACGAACATCTCATCTGCTGTGAATGGTATAGCTCGACACAGCATCGCGCTAACACGCTGCCACCGAAATTGCACTAAAGACATATTCCGTTATCTTATGGTAATTTTGAAAGTGGGCCTGCTTATCTCTTTTTGTGTTGTCGAGTGTATCTGCCCCTTTGTTACTCGACTTAACGTCACCCTTTTTTGGTTATACCGATGCTGGTTACTTATCAGACCTGCATAAGTGATATTCCTAGTATGGTTATGTTTTTACCATTGGGAATAGGCGATATCTTGGAGGTCTTGTTAAGTTTCCAAATGAATCACGCTGATCTATTCGTGCTCTATGAGACGACTATATAGTGTATATGGCTTCGAGCTAGTATTAGCCATATTTGAATTACATATGCTCTGTCTCACAATTTAGATGAAGCACTTGTCATATTTGAGGACAACTTGCTGTTATCGATCAATAGAGATATGATTATATTATGCTATTTAGCATTTCTCGCCGAAATAAATCTTCACATATGAAGTTTAAGAGCATTCAGTTGAATGCTCGTTCTATTCCACGTTAGATTTTCTTGTATCCAGTCGTGTGCAAGTAAATGAAGTATCCAGACGAATGTTCGTACTATTTCTTGAAATATGAAATCCTTACACCCAGTCATGTGCAAGTGAAGGAGAGCATCTAGATGAATGCTTATTGCACTAATTACTACTTAGTCGAAATTCTCGCACCCTGTCGTGTGCAAGTGAGGGAGAGCATCCGGTCGCATGCTCGTGTACACTTTTTGTCCTTAGACCAAGGTTTTTCCCACTAGTTTTTCCTTGGCAAGGTTTTTCCCATTCGATTTACTCTGGCAAGGTTTTGATGAGGCACCAGTTTTGTGGTTGATCTCCTACTACTACCACCGTTGCATTTTTTTTTTCATTCGATCAGAGATTTTTCCATTGGGTTTGCTCTGGTAAGTTTTTGATGAGTCACACTGTTTTATGGTTAGTTAGTTATATGGATTTTCGGCCTGTATCATTCTACTACAGAGTTTGTCCTAGATACCGGATTTTTCCCACACTTGGTTTTCCGGTCCTAAGCTTTTATGTGTTTAGCACCATGAATGAATATCGACTGCATGAAGACGAAAAATTCAAGACGTTCAAAGAGGAAGTGTTGTAGAATATTATTAGACTATTTGGTCTTAATTTATGGGCTTTTCTTGGGGCCCATGGTTGGTTTTGTAACACTACCCTCAAGTATATAAAGAGAGTTAAGAGGTATTCTATAAGGCACGTTCATTCATCAATAATACTATTATTCTCTCTCTCTCTACTTCTGTCTCTATATTTTTACTGAGCTAATATGACTCACAACAAGTTGTTTATTTTAATTCTTCGATATTCGTAATTATATTGGAATAAAGTTGACGGCAAGGTCGGCCACTTCCTACGTCAAGTAAGGCTTGGCCTTTAGACCATTTCCCCATGAGAAAAATACGAGCAACCCCTGACCCATTTATAATTTATTCTGCAGCTGTACATAAAATAGTATATCAAAATTCATTTACATTGTTTTGCTCCAGCTCAATCGAGTAATAAAAAGGCTTCTATATCAGGTATCGTGAGATTGTTGCCTTACCATCCTTGACTTTCTTAAGATTTTTTGCACATTCAATTTGTATGTGTCCAGAACGCACACATGCCTACAATGTATTCCCGTTGGCTTTGAGTTTTGTTTTTTTTTCCATTCCCGCTCATGTTGCTTCCCGTCACAATTTTTTTAATTGAAACTTTTTTTTATATCTGAACGACTTTCTTTTAAATTATCAATGCAAATTATCATTGTTTCTTTTCTTAGTTTTTGGATCTTCATATTTTTAATTTTATTCTCCTAGTTTTTATATATAGTTATACTTTTTTGCCTTTTTTTAGAGAGAAAAATATGATTTGAAGTTTTGCCTTGGTTAATTATTGTTTTGGTGTGAATAAAGTGAACTGTAATGAAATGACCTTGTGGGAGAGTTAGGGATGAAAAGTGACCTTGTGGGAAATAAGTTGTAAATAGGTGGGTATTGGGTACTTCTCCCCATCTAAAGCAACCAGTGTACTAAAATAGAGATTAGGAAAAATTGTGCCTAAAATCCGGCATCAATCTCTCTTAAATCTCTAATCCGTTTCGAGCCACTCGTACCAAGGCTAGAGTCGACTTCGAAGCCTCAAATAATTAACTTTGTGTCATGTATAAGATTGTTAGAGAATCAACTTGGTGCTTATGAATCCAAAACTTCTCTCTCAGTGTTAACATAAAAAAGTAAATCTGTAAAACTTGCCACAGCTGATCTCATAGTTGATTTATATTTTCAAGACCCAAGTTGTTAAGCTAAAATTTCAACTTGCTTAATATGTAAGCATGCATTACCATTTTTATATGAAAAGTATAACTACGAACAAAGTTTCTAGCTTCAGATCAAGAAACACACTACAATTACTCTCCTTTCCAATTTGACTATCGACTACAGAAGCAATATGTAACCAAAAATATCAAATCGTAAAAGAAATATGTATTTTCACTGTTTAAGGATAAAAATGAAGGAGTTTTATCAAACAAAAAAATAATTATTAGGAATATTTTACTTTCTTTGCATGTAAAATTTGCATCCTCACCCTTTCAACCGCAATTAATTAACTTTGGTTCCACTCCTAGCCCCTTTACAATTATAAATAGCTTAAAAGAAATTTTCTTTATTGATGCAAAATACTTCTATGATCAATAAACAAAGAGAGAAAAAATGGCTACCAAAATAAGATCAAATGAAAAATATGCAGATATTTGAACAAAAGATTACTGAATTAAAATAAGCATCTAGCAATCCACATATATCTCACATATTGACACTGTAAGAAATTACTAAATTCATTAAAAGGATATATCATTTGAGGGCTTGAGCGTTACAACATGCGATGATGTGATGACAACATGTTGGATCACCCGCCTTGGCCAATCCTACCATAATCACCCAAAGCATCATACATCAACCATTTTATAATTATAACTCATTTTACCTTCCATTGTTACGATGTATTTGGAGTGTCTCTTTGAAACAGTCATCTTATTTGACTGTTTATGTTATAGTCAACTTAACCACCGTTAGATTAGAAAGTGGATGGTTATATAATGTTTTTCAATAAATAATTTATTTTTCTATTTTGAACAAATTATAATTTGATAAATTAAAAACAAATTCTACAACACACTAAAAACTCAAATAAAAATATAGAATCATAGGGGGGCCTACCATAATTCAAATGAGAAACAACTACTCTATGAGAAAGAAAAAAACACGTAAGGCAAGAATCAATTATGATAATATCAAATGCAAGATATAACCGTCCCCAATAATATTCTACGACCAACCAAAACATGCTTTATCTGCAAGTTATACCGAAATTTTACACAAACAGTCACCATTTGGTTTCTACCATATGTCCCCTAGTGAGCATAGAGTGCTTTTGAACTTCCAAATTAACTTTATTTCTATTCTTAGCTCCGAAATCCGAAATAGTTCCATACTCATTTGATGATCCAATATTGTTTTCGATAAATTAAAAAAAGTCAAGGTTATACTTACCCATCAAATCCTCTAAGATGTTGTTAAATGTCACATAGCCTCGGTTACTATTATGAATCTTAGTAGCTTATTCATCCAACTTCTTCTTTTTCTTATTTTCTTTTCGTTTTTCTTTCTTTCTTCTATTTTTTTCTTTATTTGACTCTCATCAGGAGAAACGTTTTCCTTATTTGCATATTTTGAAGGGCTCATAACATGAAGATGACTTGGTGTGAAATCCTTGTCATTTAGAGAGAGAGCATAACCACTATACTCCCCATTCAAGTTAGATTTTGGAATCAATGTCTTTTTTCCATTTTTTTCTATCATAGAAAGAACATCAACATGTATTCTTGGGCTACAGAACTCCTCACATTCAACTTCATTATTCTTAAATTTCCTTCTTCGAAATTGTTTTTTGGCTCAATGTCTTCACACACATGTTCAACTGTTTTGACCTTTATTTCTAAGATCTCTAGAGAATCATTTTTTTCAATACTAATAAACACTTTAGGTTGAGTAGATGGCTCTAAAAGACCAGGTTCATCATTAATTAAAACACTCTCATTCATAGAATAGAATTATCTTTCCTCTTCGTTGTCAAGTTCAACATATTTGCGATTTTATTTTCTTAATACCTTGCTACGTGAGCTTTTCCCAGTAGTTTTAAAAACATGATTGAGTTTTTTTACTAGATGCTCTATCTTTGCAGGTCCATTATCGCTCACCTTAGATCCCTTTCCCCCAATATTAATCATAGAGTTATTGCTTTGAAAGGTCTTTTTACCATCATTTTACAAAGCCCCTTGTTCATTTAATCTACTATTTTCTATCACATTTTTACTATTATGCTTTTTTTTATTGATCTTATTTTGTCCAGAATAGCTTTTGCATTCACTGCATCAAATGATCAATTTTGAAACATTTGTAGTTTTCAACTTGGAACACTTTCCGGGCTTACCAAGCATTTGTAAAAAACCCAGCTGAAAAAACCGTTTCAGAAAAAAATATTATATTTCTTTTAACAAAGTATTTAAAAATATTTTTTTTTCGTTTTTGGAGATATACGGAACTATCTATCTAAAAAAACAAACCTCTCTTTATCCCTAACCCTAGTTGATGCCTGCCTTGAGGTAGGGGTGGTGCTTCGGCACCCCTCTACCCCTAGGCTTTATAACGTGTTACTGGGATCATCGTTCATTGTTTGAATCCGGATTTTTTTTGGATCTTCTTTCTTATCCTATTTTTTTTCACTTTCCAACGGTGTGCTCCTCTTATCTGAAAAAGTAGATCTAATCTTCCTCGTCTCTCCAATTTTTTGACTTATGAGTTGAGTTTACAAGGTTAGATCCAGTAGATGATATTTAGGTGCGTTGTGGCTCTACACAGAGCTTTGTGGATTCTTTCCAACAAAAAATACTGATTCGTTGTACTATTTGGTGAAGATTGAAGCTTCGTTCAAACCAAAACCAAGGTGAAACCAAGATTTTCATTCCAAATAAAGTGGCGTTGATTTGATTAACGGTCACAAAATTATCAGAAAAAGTCTTCTGTTTATTGAAGACAAAAGTTTCAAATCACAAAAGATACTCAATTGCTGCCACAGTATTTGGAAAAGTTACAAAAAGATTCTGAAGTGTGTAGAAAAAAAGATGAAAGTCTGATTTTATTTATTTATTTCTTAGCACTGTAAACTTTTATTTTATCCAAATTTTCATTGATTTAAGTTGTTATAAGGTCGTTACAACCATTTATTATTGATTAAATAGTGGGTTTATACACCAATTTATATAAAAAAATATATTTTTTTCATTTGTGAATTCTGTTTAAAGCTAGATACATTCTTCTTACCCTAGCTCAAAGAAAATTCGAATACATGGAAGATCACCACTAACACCTAAGCCAATGCATGTTTTACAGTTTCTTCCAAATAATGAATTCCGGACAGTGATAGGCAATTAAGATAATGCATGACCTTAAAAGTCAGGTTTAGTGTTGAGTCTCAATTCACAACCTTGAAACTTAATAAGAAAAGTTCTTCCTAGGGCTTGGCCCGTGTTCTTAGTGAGTTCTCCTTAACCTGTGCACAAGCAGCTAAAATCAAGCAAAACTTGGTGTTTCTACCACCATTCACCCTCATTCGCCTTACGGAGTTGTAAGGAGCTGTGAACTTCTCAGGACAGTTTCTTCCAAATAATGAATTCCGGACAGTGATAGGCAATTAAGATAATGCATGACCTTAAAAGTCAGGTTTAGTGCTTGAGTCTCAGTTCCCAACCTTGAAACTTAATAAGAAAAGTTCTTCCTAGGGCTTGGCCCGTGTTCTTAGTGAGTTCTCCTTAACCTGTGCACAAGCAGCTAAAATCAAGCAAAACTTGGTGTTTCTACCACCATTCACCCTCATTCGCCTTACGGAGTTGTAAGGAGCTGTGAACTTCTCAGGGTTTGATAAAAGTGTATATAGAATTGAATGTAAGTAGGGTTAATAGTACCCGATATTTAATGTGTATGTCTGAGTTCATATCCCATTTCTTCATGAATTATGAACTCCTTATATAGGCGGAAGAGGCAATTTAGAGCAGATATTTCTTGATAGATATGATCGTATCAATCACATATTATTCATATCTTCATGTATTGCTACCGTCGTACTGAGATATACTCAATCATATCCTTCTGTATCTTTCCACCGACTTCATAAGCCCGAATGGCTTCATAAGCCCAAATGGCTTATGCCACTGCTCCTCGTCATCGAGTGGAGCTCTTCGAGATTCGTGACACTCTTCGTATATGCTTTGTGGGCGTCTGTTTTCTTCCCCTTGTACTCCAATCTTTTCGCATCCATGAATGTGCTGGCCCGATCGGGGAGGCACTGACGTGATCTTCTCACACATAATCAGATCTATCTTGACTGATATACATTACTTTTCGCGTCCTGCATAGATTTTGTGTTATCTTTCCCTCTTGTAATATATGATTGATTAGCATGATTTATCTGTATCTTTTTTAAATTATCTTGCATTTTAGCTCCTCGGGGGGAGCGGCCTGAAACCCTAATTGCTCCCTTTGCAAGGATGATTAATTGCTTATTATTTGATTGGTTAAATATTAAGTATTACATTATTTATTGCATTTAATGTGGGATGTATGCCATATATTTTAACCTCCATTATCATGTATAATGCTTTGGTCTCCACTCATTTTGGAAAAACACACTTATTAATTTCAGAATTACCATTTAATATTAGACTACTATCATTACTATATAAATTTGCACGTCTATAGTGGTTTCATACGCTTCTAAATTTTCATTATGTTATTTTCTTGAAGAAAAATGTCATGGTTATTCTAATACCATAAGTACTTTTGTTGGTTTTAATGCCATTTGTATTTTAAAGTCTTGTGTAAAAATCGTGATTTTGGTTTCTGTAGCTAGCTACTATAACAAGCATGCAGTTGGGGTAGCTGTGGGTGCAATAGTGGGGACATATCATCTGCACAACGTTGGCCGTGGTCGGTGGTAGCATGTTAGCCTCGAAGAAATCACAAAGAATAGTTACGACAATGGGTGGGATCCTCTTCCTCGGATTTTCTGTCTCGTTTTTTTTATGATGTTCATAGGAGAAAACCAGGGGGGAAGCTAAGTGGGGACGATCGGGTGCCACGGCACCCCCCATAATTTTAGCAATCCCAAGTGACGCAATTTTTTTTTAGTACAATTTCTTTTTATGTGTAGATTTGGCACCCCCATAAAAATATGTTACTTGTACATATATTTTGGCACCCCCCATTTACACATTCTGGCTTCGCCCCTGGGTGCTACCATTAAGGCTCATTCTAACAGACACTATCATCATCACAAACAATCAGGATAGAAAGATAAACAATCAAATCATCGTCAAAAGCATTTTAAAAGCTATTAACATATACACACAAATCAAAGTTAACTCACATCTCATCTATTTCAGCTCTCACAACTTAACATCTACTCCGAAATATGAGAACCACCATCAAAATCTCTCACAATAGAATCATTTCAAGTACAACCACACATTCATTAAAACACCCATCATCAGACTTGCCCTCACAACAATCCTCACATTATTCACCGGACTATTCACTTAACCACATTGTCACTCATTCACGAAGGGTTTTTACTAAGATATAAAGAGAAAATAAATCGGTATTGTGGTTGCTGAAGTAAAAATCATTTAAGTCCACTTTTAGAAAAAAAGATAGAAAGATATACCCAATTTATCTATATTTCATTTTTGGAAATTGTATAATTCCCGTTGTCTTTTATTATTATATGGAATCAATAAAGTTATTTCTATTTATTTCGTACTTGTCTCTACTTTATGTACTTTTAATTATGTACTTGATTTATAATGAATGCATATCGTTAGGGGAAGCAAGTAATTAAGCTAAATTGTAAAAGCTTTGTTATTCTCAAAAAGTGAGAGATTGTTGAACCTCTTCGTAATTATTCAAAGTTTGTGGACCAATTCGTAATTAACAAAAGTTTTAATGAATAACAAAACACATATAATTTAACTTAATGAAAGTTCATTAGTCGTACTAATATTTACCCTAAGTGATTTCAGATTTTAAAGAGTACGATAAACTAATGAGAAATGTAAGGGAAAAGACCAAACTCAAAGGACCAAATTGTATTAAGGAATAATTCAATATACAAATTAATCCAACCGACTGGACTGTAACATAACCGGTTAGGTCATGTGTATATGGTAAGGTCAACAACGTTTTTTAAGACTTGAATGAGAATTAAGACAATTTCAAAAATGATACTAGAACGTAGGAGTATATACACAGACATAAGAATACCGTTTTGTAGGAGATTATACGCATTAAGAGTGAAAATCACGCGAGGTATTCTCAATTCAAAACAGCCAACCGTTAGACGAAATACATGTAATCCAACCGATTAGGTTGAAAATAAACCAGTTAGAATCACTAAATTTTTGAATTTCAAAAAGCAACGACTATCGACACTCCAACACTATAAATAGAAGTCTTCCCCTTCATTTTTAAACACACCACTCCAGAGCAAAAAAGTCAAACCTATCTTTTATTCTTGCTTATTTTCAATCCTTCAAAAGACAAAAATCCATTCATTAAGCCTTCGACGATTGATCCAAACTCTCCATACACTTTATACACATCTTTTTCAGAGTGTTTGAGTGGCTGTAAACTCTTGATTGTCTCATAACCTTTTTGTGGTTCAATCAACGAGTCGAGAGTTTTCTCTACTCTCCTCTTCGATGTTTTTGTTTTGTTGGTTTTGTTACTAGGACCGATCGGAAGGATATAGTACGTAGTTCTTTGACTTGATTTGATAGAGATATCTTCTAATTATCTCTTCATTGATATATAGTTCTTTAACTTAAAAGGACTGTATCCCATTCTTTGTGTGCTCTTGAGATCAGTGAATATTTTGACATATACTTCCCAATTTATCTCGATGTTCTTCTTCTCCAGTTAAGATGAACCTTTATTATCTGCCACCTATACTCCATAACAAACAATTAAAAGTACTTTTATATAAACCAATATTGCTGTAAAGTATTGCCACACAACAATGCCAATGATAAGAGCCACAAATATGGTCCTAAAAAAGATGGATCGGGTACTCTTTTTAGATCTTTGCAGAATTTGGTTACAATTTTTTTAAGAAAATCTATTAAGTATGAAGTTATGGCTAGTCCATTTTTAGCCAAGCCGCCACAATGGATCAAAACTTTCAATTTTATATGTTTTCCTTTTCTCTCCTCTCTTCTCTTAATACATTATTTTATACAACTTTCCAGCATTTTTTCCTTCTTGTCTTCCATGTCATGGGATTAGGGTTGTAAAAAGTAAACCGAGCACTTCTCGAACAAGTTCGTGTTCGACTCGATAAAATCTCGGCTCATGTTTTTTCAGTTGTAAACGAACCGAGTCTAAAAAAAAAATATATGGCTCGTTTAATAAACAAGCCGAGTCTGAGCAACAACATGTTTGGTTCGTTAAGGGCCCGGACTCGTTTACTTAAATTACTATATATATATATATATATACATATTTTAATATATATATATATGTATGTATGTATTTATGTATGTATGTATGTATGTATGTATGTGTATGTATGCATGTATGTAAGTAAGTATGTATGTATGTATGTATGTATGTATGCATGCAAGCATGTATGTATGTATGTATGTATGTATGTATGTATATGTGTTTGTATAAATATATGGGAAAAAAATACGTTTAATACATCCAAATAACAGATGTTAACAAAACAAAACCAAATTATCAATATTAACAATTTTAGTACTAAACTACGTATAATAGTTGGGTATACTAAATGTATTTTTTCTCATAAATATATAGTGTGCATACATATCTATTCTTTTATAAGGAGGGAAGAGAGAAAATGACATTTATTTTTTAGGCTGCCAAACTCAGCCCCAATTCTTACAAAAAAAAACCCAATTTTTTAATAATTACCCGCATAGTTTGTGAAATTTTGAAAATATTTATATATTTTTAAAAAAAATTGCTAATTAATTTTTAGGCACACGTAGTGGGCCAATATATATATATATATATATATATATATAGTTTTCACAAAAAAATTATTTTAAATATATATCAAAAACTATTTTTTCGAGTTTTACGAGTTGAGTCGAGTTTAACGAGTCTAGCTCGATTCATTAAAACTTAACGAGCCTAATGATCACGAGCCCGAGGTTTTGAGATAAGTCACGAGCCGAGCTTGAACTCATTTCCGTGAGGCCGAGCGGAGCCTGGACAAGCATTTGAGTAAACGAGCCGAGCCCGAGACCACCTGAGTCGGAGCGAGGCTCGACTCATTTGCCGCCTACATGTGGTGAGCACCTTCAGTTGTTTAAACTCTAATTTTGAGAGCTTTATTCTTGGCAGTTTCATTTATTCTAGTAATTTATCTCTACTTGTCTCCTTTTTTTATTTACTGCTTAATCTCTTGACAATTACATTTCACAAGCATACACGCCTTCTTCTTATACAGATTGACTGTCACGTCCCGAAATCCTAAAGACGGATATACAGGAATGACCTTTTTAAACAAAGGAAAAGAAAGACCTGTTGGTACAAAATTTAACTTTTAAAAGGAAATAATTTGCGAGCTAAAGGAACAATTAACGAATAAATAAATTATAAGGTTTGCCAAACACGGCTACAAGACGAGATGATTTTTAACAAAGTTATATGAAAAGAAGACAACGAAAGTAATTTGCCCGTAGGCTACAATCTCGAAAATAGTCTAACTAAAATAATGCAACTGAAAGAATCCCCGAGCCCATGCGATACACCGCTAATGCTCTTATCCAAACGTCTCAACCTAAATTGTACCTGAAAGACAAAACTGTAACGGTGAGTCCCACGCACATACATAGACGGGACGGCGCCACAAAATACCGTCACTCCATCCCATAGATGCAAAAACTCACAAACAACAACAACGATAATCAACGTTTAAAAAGAAATAAAATAACATCGTACAACGAAATAAATTAAATAACGTCAACACCCATCTATAGGAAACATGGACCTCTTACGCCACCTACCCAAGTCCGTAAGGTAGGTCATTCCCTATTCCCTCGGTCGTCTTATGTCCCCGGAATTAGGAAGAGACATAGATCATTACTAACATAAAAGTAGATTTAAAGTGCGCACTTGGACCTCTCATGCCACTCGTCCCAGTCCGTAAGACGAGTCATTCCCTATCCCCTCAGTCGTCTACTGTCCCCGGAATTAGGAAGACACAGAGACCATTGCTAACATAAAAGTAAATAGAGTGCACACTAGGACCTCTCATGCCACTCGTCCCAGTCCGTAAGACGAGTCATTCCATATCCCCTCGGCCGTCTATTGTCCCCAGAATTAGGAAGAGACATAGACTATTGCCACTAATCTAAATCACAAGGCCTCGGCCAATAATATAAAACCATCCAATTATCACATTCTCATACGTCACTTTAACGTAATTCAACATAACCCATAAGCATAGGTGCTAGATTCACAACTAGCCAAACAAGTCTAACAACATAAAAATCCATTTATGTATTTTAACAAACACCTTGTATGGATAAACTACAATTCATCTTTATTCAACATAAATTTACCCAATTTCATCAACAACTATATAATCACATAATCAACTCATAAAACATGCAAACCCATCCATAATCTCATTAATTCGAAATTAATATGTCTTGAGTCTCAACTTCTACAATTCAAATAATGGAATTAAAAGTACAACAAATAAATCTCAATTAACAATTTAAGAACATAATTAATATAAAAGGCAAAAACCCCCCAATTTATAATAAACACAAAACTTAATCCTAACATACACCCTCGTCTAGTCGTAATGGATAACCCCCGTTACCTTAGAGCGTAGAGGAGATGCTTCCGGTAAGAACTCGCTGGTGGTGGTTTACTCTTCTTCTTCTTCTTCTTCTTAGGGTCTCTTTTTCTCTCTTTTTCTCTCTTGCTTTAGGTTACTGTTTTAAAAGAAGTGGGCTGATTTGAAAATGTAAAAACTGTTTTGAGAAAGTTTGTGGTAACGAACTATTTGGTCCCCAAAGTTCTAAAAGTTAACTCTAAATCCAAAAATATTGTTTTACTACTCAAAAATAACAAATCTTTATAAACAAATCTATTTGGTACTTTTTATTAGTAAATTTAGTAATAGGTTTTTAAAATAAGGTTTTTCGGAAGAGTTTCGGTTTTTGGCTAAAAATTAGTCGAGTGACCGGTTTTTGGTAAAATTTGTATAAAACGTTTTTAGATAAATTAAATCATGAATAAAACCATTTATAAAAATACGGGATGTTACATTGACAGCTCTTATTCAGATTGACGACATGTAGCTGGTCGTTTTTGGCTCTTTTAATTATTTTGTATTTAAGCTGTTTATTTTAATTCTTCGATAATCATAGTTTTATTGGAATAGTGACGACGGCAAGGCCGGCCTCTACCTACATCAAATAAGGCTTCGGCCTTATGAAATTTCTCTTGGAGAAAAATCCGGGCGACCCCCGATCCATTTAAACATAAAACATGTGATAAAAATCCGTTTACACTGTGTTGCTCTAGCTCAATCCGGTAATAAAATTAAAGATCTCGAGTATTTGGCATCCCGAGATACTCGTATTATTTACACATTATTTGCGTTGTGTCTGAAATCGTCATAAACTTGTGTAACATCTAACCTCATCATCTTCATTTTCAAAATCAGAGTCACATGAGTCACTAAAGGATCTTGTCTTAACATCCTCGATTTTTTCAAGATTTTTTGCACATTCAACCTGTATGTGTCCAAAATACACACCTGTCTACACTGCATTCCGTTGGAGTTGAGTTTTTTTATTTCCATTTCTGCTCATACTCACAGTCTTTTGATTGATTTTTTTTTCTTAACGATTTTTTTTTTTAAATCTTCATTGTTTCGATTCTTATTTTTAGGATCTTCATATTTTTAATTTTATTCTTCGATTTTTTATATATATTTATACGTTTTTGCTTTTCTTAAAAAGAAAATATGTGATTTGAAGTTTTGTAATCGGTAATAGTGTTTTAATGCGAATAAAGTGAGTTGTAATGAAAAAGGATCTTGTGCGAGAGTTAGCAATCACTACAAAAAAAAATACAAATAACTAAGGAAATTGTAACGATTTTTGTTGTTGTTACGAGCCTGTTAGCTACAACTGTTGTGACGGGTTTGTGACTGATTTGTGACAGGATATTCAATTTGTGACAGGTTTTAACTATCACAAAACCAATATTATTTTGTAGTGAATGAAGAGTGACATTGTCGGCATTAAGTTGGATTTTGTGGGTGATTTTGCACTTCTCCAAGTGAAGTAACAAGTGTATTGAAATAAATTAGATCCTGCAATCCATCCTCAACCTCTCCGAAACTCTCCAATCGCGTTTCGAGCAAAGTTAGAGACTACTTTGAAGCCTCAAATGATTAACTTAGCGTCATGTATAAGATTGTGATAGAATAAACTTACTACACCTGAATCCAAAACTTCTCTCCCAACGTTAGCATCAAAAAGTAAATTGGTAAAACTTTCCACACTTGAGCTCCTACTTGATATATATGTTTTCAAGACGGTTAAGTTAAAATTTCAACTTGCTTAATCTGTAAGTATTACCATCTTTATATAAAAAGTATAAATAACAAAGTTTCTAGCTTCACATCAAGAAACACACTACAAGTCCTCTCCTTTCCAACTTTACTATCGATTTACGGATGCAATGTAACCAAAAATATTAAACTGTAAGAAAAAGAGATCTATACAGTGTTTAAGGACAAAAATAAAGGAGTTTTATAATAATAATAATTATTATTGTTTTACATTATTTGCATGTAAAATTTGCATCATTACCCTCTCAGATGCAAATAATTTTGGCTCCACTCCAAGCCCCTTTACATTATAAATTGTTTAGTAGAAATCTTCTTTATTGATGCACAATACTTCTATGACCAATAAACAAAGAAAGAAAAAATGGCCACCAAAATAAGAATAAATGAAAAATATATAGATATTTGAACAAAAGAGTACTGAATTAAAATAAGCATCTAGCAATCCACATACCACATATCGAACATATTGACATTCATGAAGGAAATTACTTAATTCATTAAAAGGAGATATCATCTGATACACATGCGAATAACACATAAAAGATTATTGGATTAAAACCCCCATGTGCATATATGCTTATTTATATACTAGATGATCAGATTGATATGATGAACTGATATGTCATTTCTTAGGGTGCCTTTTCATGGTTGAGGGCTTGAGCGTTACAACATGCGATGATGCGAGGACAACATGTTGGATCACCCGCCTTGGCCAATCCTACCATAATCACCAAAAGCATCATCACTACAGCAACCATTTTATAATTATAACTCATTTTACCTTCCATTGTTACGATGTATTTGTATCAAGTTTGTAGACTCGTGTATTTATATAGAGAAAAAAGTGTGTATGACAATTGTAGTTGGTAAGTAATTATGGCCAATTAAATCATGCATTGCTTTATTGACAACTTACTTGGCTTTTTTTAAACTTTGTTGGCTGATTTATTGACTCGTTTCCTTTTGTTATTGACTCCTCTATTGGCTTTATGTATTAACAAACAGTAATTGTATACCGCTTTATTGACTTATTTCCATCCATAAACCGTTAAAAGTATTAATCGTTACTATGGGCCCGTTTGACCACAAATTATTCGGTAAAAAATCATATTTAAAAAATATTTTTAAAAAATACAACCAAAATGCAGGTTTGTATCTTTTATTTTTTAGCTTTTTAGGCTAAAAATCATCTTTTTGAAAGCTAAATAATATTACTATCCAAACATCCATAAATTTTTAAAAATCAAATATCTAAAAATACGCTAAAAAAAACTATTACCAAACGGACACTTTGCTGGGTGGATAATGTCATTTGCCAACTTCAAAAATATCACCATATTAATTGTTTTTTCGTTTCCATTGTAAATCTAGAGAACAAATGCATTACATAAATTTCAAAAAAATTTAACCCAAAATGAATCAACCATGGCATTTTTCTGTGCTAAAAAAATATTACAAGTCAAGACTTGGTTTCATGTATTTGTTTTGATATATATATATATATATATATATGGAAATGTTATATGAACATCATGAAAAACACCCAACTAGACACTTTTTCGTAAAAACGCTCCAAATCAAGATTTGGTTAATGCAAATCTCGACGGTTTCACGACGGGAACACAAATATGCGTCTTGTTTTTTTTTCCGAGAGGTATAATGACATGTTTTGAATTTTTAAATTTTACCATAATTTCGATAACATGTCATTATACATTCTCGGAAAAAAAAAAACGCATATTTGTGTTCCCGTCGTGAAACCGTGGAGATTTGCATTAACCAAATCTTGATTTGAAGCGTTTTTACGAAAAAGTGTCTAGTTGGGTGTTTTTCATGATGTTCATATATACATAATATTATTCTATTATAATAAGTCAAAACAAATCAAATGAGTCTGCTTAATTTAACCATTGTTTTTCAAAAATACATCTACACTTTTATATTAATTACAATAATACCATACACCAATAAAAATATAAAAAATAAAAACTAATAAAACTATTTATTTATCTTTAATAACCAAGCATTCTTATTTTCACCAAACATTCTTAACAACCAAACATTCTTAACAACCAAACATTTTTATTTTCTTTTTAACAACCAAACATTCTTAACAACCAAACATTCTTATTTTCTCTTTAACAACCAAACATTCTTAACAACCAAACATTCTTATATATATATTTGTGTGTGTGTGTGTATACATGTATATTCATATATGTATATGTATATATATATATATACATACATATAAATATATATATATACATAATATATGGAGAAAGATCCACCAACACTTAAATTCACATTTAAATCTAAATCTAATCTCAAATCTCGGTATATTTCAATATAATGACTAAAATTTAGCAACTAAATCAACTCACATATGTTCACATCATCCAATAATATTATCTCACAAAAGCTCGCGTAGAACCTCCGAAAGAATTTTTTTATATAAATCCTCAGATAGAGTCTCCCTCTAATAAAATTTATCATGAATTCTTATTTTCTAAGTGTTTTTCTTTAAAAAATGAATACACTCCCCCCACATAATTCATATTATATACAAAGTCCACAAAATCATATAGTTTGGAGATTATAAAAATGAATATTTGAGATTTGATGTGGATTAAAATGTGTATTTAAGTAATGGTGGATCCTTCCCCTGTATATATATATATATATATATATATATTTACATTTTCCAGCAACCAAAGAAAATTCATTAGAAATTTGAGTGAAAATAGCTCACTCGTGGTATATACATACACATGATGAACCTTAGTAGATTCTTTATCCAACTTCTTATTGTTTTTTTCTTTATGTTCTTCTTTCTTTCTTATATTTTTTCCAGTATTTAACTCATTAACACGAGAGACGTTTTTCTTATTTGCATCTTTTGAAAGGCTCACAACAGGAAGAGGACTTGGCATGAAATCCATGTCATTCGGAGAGAGAGCAGAACCACTATAATCTCCATTCAAGTTAGATTTTGGAACCAATGACTTTTTCCCATTTTCCTCTATCATGGAAAGAACATCAACATGTAAGCTTCGCCTACAAAATTACTCAACAACATATTCAACAAAATTTCCTTCCACGGAATTTTTTTTTGGCCCAATGTCTTCACACACATGTTCAATTGTTTTGATCTTCATTTCTAAGTTCTCTAGAGAATTATTTTATTCAATCTAGCAAACACTTTTGGTTGACTAGATGGCTCTAAAAGGTCATGTTCATTAGTGATTAAAACACTTTCATTCGTAGACCGGAATTCTCTTTCCTCCTCAATGTTAACTTCAACAAATTTACCATTTTCATTTCTTAATACCTTGCTACGTACGTGAGCCTTCTTAAGTAGGTTGAAAAACATGATTGGGTCTCTTTACTAGATACTTTATCTTTGCAAGTCCCTTATCGCTCACCTTAGTTCCCTTTCCCTCAATATTGATCTTAGAGGTATTGACTTGAAAGCTGTTTTTACCATCATTTAACAAAACCCCTTGTTAATTCAATCTGCTATTTTCTATCACATCTTTACTATTATGCTTTTCTTCATTAACCTTATTTTGTCCAGAATAACTTTTGCATTCAAACAGTTCATGCGCTTGCAAACAACAATTTTTATAATATTTAGGAGACTTCTCATAATCCACTCTTTGTTAATGCACAAGCCCATCATCTAAAGAGAGTTCTATCGAAATTTTATCTACTCTAGGTTTTAAAAGATCCATTTCAATACAAACAATTGCATATTTTGGCCTAGTATGAGTTAGAGTAGCTATGTTTGCATCAAGAAATCCCCCCATAGATCGGGTAATAGCCTTTAAATACGATAAGATACAAACATTTAAAGGTGGAAGGGGTAATCTCACCCACACATGTGCTATAGCAGATTCTTTATAAAGAGAAAAATCAATAGTCCACTTAAATAGTCTGAAAAGTGCGACCTCTATCTCATGAGAGGTCGTAGTCTAAATTTAGTGATTTTATTAACACATACATGTAGTCAATAGGACCAATAATAGTCGTTTGTTATAAACCCCAATTCTTAGCTATGTGTCCCCTTATGGTCTCTATTCTGGGCATGTCTTTACTAAATTTCGCAATTAATGCCAGCTGAAGAAGGGTGTCTGACCTTTGAAGTTCGATTTGAGAGAAAATAACTGCTGGCTCAGAACCCTTACTACTAGATTGTCGTAGAGGTAATTGAATGTCGGCAACTATTAGTTTGCTTAGATCTAGTTTACTATCTAAACCATAATTCTCAGAACAGGCCTTATCGGTAAGCATCGAAGCTTAGGTAGGTGCATCTTTACTACCCTTTTCCAACACCTCCGATGAAGTAGCCATCATAGAACCCAATTTCCGCACTCAGAATTGTAGATCTAATGATTTAAAAGATGATAAAACATAGAACAAAAAAATATAACTACCTATGGCTTTCACCAGGGTAGAAAAACAAAAATAGAAGGAGATCTAAAAAGGGAGAGAAAGGAGGTGAAACAGGAGGAGATGGTGGAGTGTTTCACTCGTGAATCGCCGCTGCCACCTATCTCTTTTTCTCTCTCTCTATTAATTAATTTTTTGATATGTATGTATGCATTTTATACATTGGGTTGTAACACATGTTTGTGGTTAGGTTAAAGTGGAAATGCATAATATCCCACTATTTCTCAACTAATAATCCACAAGGAAACATTTCAAAACTTAAGTTTCCGACAAGCTCATTTTTCATTAATGTTCGTACTATTTACAAAAACGTTCTTACTAAACCTAAAACACTAAATTTCTTTCTCAAGAAAAAAAAACATAGTAAATATATTGAAAATTCAAAATAATTAACAAAAACAACAGAAATTTAAAAAATATCAACATTTATATATCATAAATAAAAATATATATATATGAAAATCAGAAAAATAAATATAAACCAAAAAAATGAAATTAAATGGACTTTCGATTTTCTATGATTTTTTCTAGATTTAAATTTTTGGTATTTTCAAACCCACTTATCTAAAAAAATGACCTATTTTCCAAAAACCCACTTATTTTCAAAAATGGACTTAAATTTCAAAAAGTTCACATAGTTCAATCTAAAAATTGTATACAACTAAATTTAAATTGCATTCAGTTCGACTTAAGTTGTTGCGTAAACGTTGAGTTTAATGTGCATAAGGTTGATTTATAAGTGCATACAAATTAATAAAAGGTGCATACAACTCAATAAATAATTCACAAACGTTGAGTTTAAAGTGCTAAGGTTAATTTAAAGTGCATAAACGTTGAGCTTAAAGTGCATACAGTTAAATTTAAAGTGTATAAGGTTGATTTAAAGTGCATACAAGACAATAAAAAGTGCATTAACATTGAGTTTAAATTGTATAAGGTTAAATTTAAAGTGCATAAACTTGAATCTAAAGTACTTGCGGGTTAATCAATAAAAAATGTATACAGGTCAATAAAAAGTGCATAAACCTCTAGTTTAAAGTGAATAAAGTTAAATTTAAAGTGCATAAGGGTTGAGTTTAAAGTGAATACGACTCAATAAAAAGTGAGTAAACATTGAGTTTAAAGTACATAACGTTAAATTTAAAGTGCATAGCTTAAGGTTGAGTTTGAATTCCATACAAGTCAATATAAAGTGCATACGTGTAAATAAAAAGTGCATAAACCTTGAGTTCAAAGTGCATATGGTTGAATTCAATGTGTATACGGGTTAATAAAAAGTACATAAATATTAATAAAAAAACATATTAATGTTGAGTTTAAAGTACATAAGCATGAATTTAAAGTACATAAGGTTGACTTTAAAGTGCATACGAGCCAATAAAATTGCATACAAGTTAATAAAAAGTTCATACGGATCAATATCAAGTGAATAAATGTTGAGTTTAAAGTGCATAAGTTTAAATTTAAAGTACATAAGTTAAGTTTAAAGTGCATAAGGGTCAATAAAAAGTGCATACAAGTCAATGGAAAGTGTATACAACTCAACAAAAATGCATAGTGTTCAATTAAAAATGCATACGGTTCAATTAAAAATGCAAAACAATGGAAAAACCAAAGAAAAGTTACCATTCATAATAAAAATTGGGGATAAATCCCAATTCATCATCGAAAAAATAAATGAAACCAAATCCCAAAAAGTTTAATACTATCAATCTTAGCAAAATTCATTGAGCAACACTGAATACTCCGACTCAGGTGAATGTATATTCTTATTACATTTATTCGAGTTGGTAAGCGACCAGAAATGCAAAAAAAAAAAAAATCGAAATTGCAAAAGTACACATATTCGCTTGTCCAATCGGTCTAGAAGTCTCAAGCCCTATTTCGTTGTCAAATGTTACTCTAAATAAACTCCTACTTTTCGTTCATGTAACCACCAATTTGTTATTAAGCAAAACAAATCACTCAATTATACCTACCGATTCGTCATCGAATAAACAAAGATATTCAGGTCTGTAGTGAATTAAGATGCCAGATATCATCTCCAACTCCGACACCACCGCCGTTGTTACCTCGCCGTCGAGTAGCAGAAAAGAGGAATAGATGGGAGAAAGAGATCGAGATGGGACAATCAACATATAGGAGAAAGAGATATGAGAAGAAGAGAGAGAGATGAGGCGATTAGCCGAAAGGGGATAGAGATGGGAGGAAGATAGAGAGAGATATTGAGAATATCCGAAAGGGGAAATATATATATATATATATATATATATATATATGAGGAAGGTAGGAGAAATTATTCAGTAGCACCGGTCTACACAAAACTAAGCTATGTCTCCACCAATTAGATTGTAAAAATACAAATTAATTGTATGGCTCACAAGTGTTCCCTCCACAAGTGTTCCCTCCGTTTCTTAGGGTTTTTATTAGAGGGAATACCCGCTTTTTGTACATCTGTCCTACCATATAGTTACTCAAAAAAAAGAGATATTGGAGTTTAGAGAGTTCATGTGGGTTTTTTTTAAGTAGATTATTAATAAAATGTTGGTTTATGACCTAATGAGAAATCAAATGTTTAGGAGTGTATTTGTGGATAATAAGTTTAAAAATTGGTATGTATTTGACATTATTTTTAGATTAAATATACGTTCATGGACATCATTTGAATTATTTAATGATATTATGGATCAACAATTAATTAAAGAGTAAAATATCAAATTTCCCCAATAGCATAAATGCTGGGAACTAAATCGTGGCCAACAATTATGCCACCTATAAATATCAAACGTAAAATTTACCGTGAGTGAATTTTATATCTATTGACCGGTATTCGGCATTGAGTATTGGACTCCAATATTGCCTGCTACACTCTGGTGTTGACCTTCGTTTAATGATGTTGACCACATAAAAAAAACCTCAATAAAATCCTTAAAAATTCTAAACAATTCATAATGCCATAAAAATTTTAAAAATTAAAAGATGAGGAAAATTATTAAAAAACCAACCACCACCCTAACAAGCAGCCTTTGTTGGACTAATCTGATATCACACCTTATTTGTTTGCTTCACTAAAGAATGAAATTGGATATATTGTACCGTGAAGCTCACAGAGTATGATTGGGATTGCTAGTCCCAAGTTTACCACCCTGAGGTAGTATAAATTTACGATAGTTGGACCAGACATTGTAATGCCCAATTTGCCCATTTTTAGCAAATCCACTTGTTTGTATATATATATATATATATAAATAATATATAAATATATATATTTGAATCATATATGTATAAATATAAAATATAAATATATATGTAAATAATATATATAAATATAAAATACGAATTTATATATACATTTATAGATTAGTATATATATTTTTATATAAGATATAAAATACGAACACATATATTGATCTTTTGTTGATGGTGGGAATAAATGTCAACTAACCTAAATAGGGAAATCAAAATAGTAACCCCCTCTTTCTCTGACCTTAAAACCAAAACCGAAAATGCAAAACTCAAAACCCAAAACTACCGTCGCCACTGTTTGAGGCGGGGGAAGACACCAACACTTCTCATTACCTTCAAGTCGCCTTCCATTCACTCATCCCAATTCCATCTTCTTCTTTTGTCTCCTATCATCACCCTCTCTATCTCAATCTTATTCTCTCTTTTGTGTGAAAAACAGATATGCTCTGTTGGAGGACGAAATCGGACATCGGACCTGTTTGTAAATATAATTTCACAACAAAATAGATGGTAAATCCTATTTCAGGCAAGTTTGTCTATATCTGTTTGGATTGAATTGGGTGTTTTGTCATACTTTTTAATGCTAATATTTAATATGAACGTTTAGATCATGTTAATTAGTGTTGGCACCCCGATAGAAGTTACTGTGATTCTTATTGATTTGATATTTATTTAAAACCATATGTTACTCTTTTCTAGACAAGGCAAATTAGCGATCCAAGATTGCTAATTACATTTAATCAATGAGAGGTCTCTCTTAAAAAAGAAACAGTTTGCAAAAAAAATGAAGATATCAATAACATATACTTCCACAAGATGTGAAAAAGTTGCAACATGAATACGAATGTGTAAAAGCACCGAATATTATTTTACTTCCTTAACACTAATAATAATTCTTGTAACGCCTTTTTTTTATATATATAATTTGATTTAAAATTTAATAAACTCGTTTCGACCATTCATATTTACTAATAAAACAATGGTGTCCCCCATCAACTTATATATAAAATAAAGTAAACCAACCTAAATGAAAAATGACTGTTGCACTCAATTTTTACAATCTAATTTACACTACATGACCAGGTAAATTTCTATTGGTTTGTACATTGTTATATGTACAATTGATTAAAAAGCCTATGAATCAAGTATTTAAAATGTATTTCTCATTTGTTAATGGAGCGCAAATAAGAAGTGTAAATATTTTCATGTTAAGAGCATTGTCCTAGTGAGCAGGCAACACCTACCAAGCAAACCTTTCTTGAAGAGGCTGGGCTGGTTCCTTTTCGATGCCCGCCCTTTATTTAGATGTTGGGGTAAGACGGCAAGCTCCAGGAAAGTTAAGGTTGGAACCTAAATAGTGCACTTTTAGATATGATATGATAGGGGTTATTTTTGTTTTTATTACATGTACTAACATCTCATTTCGTTTTTGAGCTCCCTGCTATCATTTTTTTCTTCCACTTCTATCTACTTACAATATTTCTCTTTTTTGGGAAACAGTTGTTAAATACTTAACATAATTGATAACTCGTTTTATCACGTGACCCATTTCCGTTAATGCGTTAACAATGGATCTAAACCAGGACCAGTCCGACGTCTTTTTACACCTAAGACGTATTTTTTTTATGCCTTTTTTTAACTTTATCTAACAATTATTTTAACTTTGCCCCTGAATTGACAATATTTGTCACTGCCGTTAACGGAAATGGGTCACGTGACAGCACGTGTTGTCAATTCCATTAAGTATTTAATACATGGTTCCCACAAAAGATAAAGATTGTAAGTAGAGGGAAGCGGAAGAAAAAAATGGTAGTAGGGGGCTCAAAAACGAAATTAGTTGTTAGTACAAGTAACCAAAAAAAAAAAATGATATGATAGATACAAACATTGCATTGGATTAACTCATATAATTAATAATACAAGCATGTTTTCGAACATTACCCTTATCCCGGTTGGATTCATTGTCCCGAAATTATTTATCCCACAACCAAACGAGACCATATATATGTTATTTCAAATACTACAAAAGTGAATTATTTGTAATTCGGTCCGTTCTAATAGTCCGGTTACACATTACGCAACCAACCACATCATTTGTGGGTCTAGTAGCACTGGTAGTCCAATTCCGACATTTCAATAATGCAACCAAACAAGACTTGTGTTTTCGTTGATGATTGGGGGTGAGAACTAGACGAAAATTTTCTGGAAAATTTTGTATTTGTTTCATTAAAAGATCGGCTCAGTTTCATTCATTAATAAATGAAATGAAAATGAATGAAAATATATATTTTGTTTAGTTAACGAGATGATAATGATCATAGTCATGCTTGTTTCGTGAATTTTTTTGTTTTTCTTATTACACACACACACATATATACTAGTAATCGTGACTCATGCGTTGCGTGTGTGGCGAGTAATGCAATAAAAAAATAAAAAATATGTATAGTTATGATATAAATATGTGGATAATACAAAAAAAACATAGTTTAAGATTTAAAAGAATATTTGGTTGTTAAAGAGCGGTAAATAGTTTTATTAGTTTTTACTTTTTATATTTTTATGTGAGTATGGTATTATTGTAATTAATATAAAGGTGTATGGATATTTTTGGAAAAAATTGGCTAATTTGGGCATGCTCATTTGACTTGGGTTGACTTATTATAATAGAATGATATATATTTATTTATTTATTTATTTATAATAATAAATCTATAGTATATTATATCAGATATATGAATTAATAAAACTCATATAGTATAAAAATTGATTCATGATACGAAACGAAACAAAGTTTCCATATTCTAAAACGAAACGAAATTTCTACTTCACGAAACGACAACGATAAATCTCAAAACTATTTGTCTCGTTTTACCTCGTTACTGTTCCTATCAATAATATTGCAACCCGACCAAACCAATTTTATTTGGTTTGATTTGGTTTCGAATAATAATTATTGGTCCGAACCCAACTCAACCTGTAACATCCCGTTTTATTTATAAATGGTTTTATTTATGATTTAATTCATCCAAAAATATTTTATACAAATTTTACCAAAAACCGGTCACTCGACTAATTTTTAGCCAAAAACCGAAACTCTTCCGAAAAACTTTATTTTAAAAAAAAACCTGTTACTAATTTTACTAATTAAAAGGACCCAATAGATTTGTTTATAAAGATTCGTTATTTTTGAGTAGTAAAACAATATTTTTGGATTAAGAGTTATCTTTTAGAACTTTGGGGACCAAATAGTTCGCTTCCACAAACTATCTAAAAACAGTTTTTCTAAACCTAAAAATCAGCCCACTTTTCAATTCTTTAAACCTAAAAATCAGCCAAGAGAAAAGAGAGAAAAAGAGAGAAAAGAGAAGAAGAAGAAGAAGAAGAAACCATGCTAGCGGATTCTTACCGGAAACATCTCCTCTACGCGCTAAGGTAACGGGGGTTATCCATTGCGACTAGATGAGGGTGTATGTTAGGATTTGGTTTACGTTTATTAGAAATTGGGGGTTTATGCCTTTTTATCTTAATTAGGTTTATAAATTATTAATTGGGTTTATTTGTTGTATGAATTATTCCCTTATTTGAATGGGAGAAATTGATGAGTTAGTTATATTAATTTCGAATTAATGATATTATGGATGGGTTTGCATGTTTTAAGCGTTGATTATGAGTTATTATGGTTTTTGATAGAATTGGGTAAATTATTGTTGAATATAGATGGATTGTAGTTTATGCATACAAGGTGTTTGTTAAAATGCCTGAATGGGTTTTTATGTTGTTGAAGTGATTGGCTAGTTGTGAATCTAGCATCTATGATTATGGTTTATGTTGTATTACGTTAAGTGACGTATGAGTTTATGTCAGTTGAATAGTATAATATTATTGGCCGAGGCCTTAATATTTATACGAATGAGATGGTGTTATTTGAATGATTTTATATTATTGGCCGAGGCCTTGTGATTTAGCTGTAGTGGCAAGGGTCTCTGTCTCTCCCTAATTTCGGGGACAGAAGACGACCGAGGGGATAGGGAATGACTCGTCTTACGGACCGGGGCGAGTGGCGTTATAGGTCCCAGTGTGCACTATATTTACTTTTATGTTAGCAATGGTCTATGTCTCTCCCTAATTCCGGGGGCATAAGACGGCCGAAGGGATAGGGAATGACTCGTCTTACGGACTGGAACGAGTGGCGTGAGAGGTCCAAGTGCGCACTATAAATCTACTTTTATGTTGCAATGGTCTCTGTCTCTCACTAATTCCGGGGACAGAAGACGGCCGAAGGGATAGGAAATGACCTAGCTTACGGACTGGGGTAGGTGGCGTGAGAGGTCCATGTATGCTATAGTTGTGTGTTGATGTTATTTAATTTATTTAATTTATCGTAGTTGTAGAATGTTATTATATTTCTCTTTATACGTCGATTATCGTAGTTGTAGAATTTGTGAGCTCTTGCATTTATGGGATGGAGTGACGGTATTTGTGGTGCCGTCCCGTCTAGTTATGTGCGTGGGACTCACCGTTACAATTTTGTATTTCATGTACAACTTAGGTTGAGGCGTATGGTTAAGAGCTTTAGCAAGGTATCACATGGGTTCGGGCTTTTACTTTCTTTTCATTTTTATTCTATTTTGAGGTTGTAGCCTATGGGCAAATTCTTTCATTTGTTATTTTCTTAGTTTTATAAAACTTGCATTGTAGCCGTGTTTGGCAATATTTTTATTTAATTGTCAATTGTTCCTTTAGCTCGTAATTATTTATTTTTAAAAATTCAAATTTTGTACCAACAGGTTTCACTTTCATTTTGTTTTAAAAAGATCATGCCTCGATATCCGTTTTACGGTTTTTGGGGATTGACACAACCACCAATGGAAACTTATATTTGGTATAGCATCAATACAGTGACCTTGTTTGGGTTGCATTTACTTTTAATTAATTTTACTTTTAAGTATAGAAGCAAATAGTGTTGTTTGTTTGTTCATTTTTTAGCTTACTTTTAGCAACAGTAATTGATTCAAGAGTGTACTTATTTTAAGTATGAAATATAATACTTATGGCAAAAAAAAGTAAAAAGTGACATTGTAGTACTAATTCTAGTCTCATGATATATTTCTTTATTACTCTTCATATCTACAACGATTATTCGTACCTTTTCTTTTTTTATCATTCCAAACTTAAAAATCTACATGGTCATGTTTGTTTACAGAATAATATAAGAAGATATAATATGTAACTAGTTATTATTAGCGGGATAGATAATACCACCATATAAGTGTTATTACTTATATCCCTTTATTAGCATAAATTGTATTATAATTAGTACTATCTCTTTTATAATAACAAATGCAATTTGTGTAAACAAACAAGTTATAATGTGAGTCACACAGTACTAGTAATATTAGGGGTGGGAAAAATTCCAGAAACCTGACCCGATCCCATCTCCCGACTTTAGCCCGACCCGAAACTTTACCGACCCGATTACTTTCGAGATCGGGATTGATTTTTAAAATCGTCGGGTACCTGAAATATATATGATTTTAAGTTTTTATATTATATACACAAAAGACCCATCATCCCTCTTTCTATATATGTATATTTTTAAATTAAAATATTTATATATAGATGGGGTGTTATGTGTATTCCTTGAATAGTTCAAATCAGAATTCGTGTTTATTTTGTGTTTAGTAATTTGAGTTGAATTTAGAAATTATGTACTGCTACATGTTTAGTTGAAGCATTGAACAACAAGAGCTTAAGGGCTTTAATTATCAGAAACTTGGTTATATTAGGATTCTACTAGTATTCTGATTATACATATTATATTATATATAGTTATATTTTAGTTTTTATTTTCAACTTAACCAAATGATGTAAACGGTTAATATATTCATGATACTTGTTTATAATAAATTATAGTTATATATATATGATTTACATATAGCTTAAAATTGTTTTTATATAAATTTTCGTGTTTTTTTTTAGTTTCTCAGTCTAAAATAGAAATATGTTAGGATTATCCTATCCTGACCTGTCGGGTACCCGCACTATCGGCTACCCAAATAGTCGGGTACCCAAAATGTCGGGCTCGCGAGTAAAAAATGATTTCCGATACATTTCGGGTCAGATTTCGGATTGATACATTTCGGGTCGGATCCCGACCCAATCCCAACCCTAAGTAATATTATAATACTTCTCATATGGCAAACATTACACATCGGATAAATTTTGAATTGGACCATGAAAACAAAAGTATTTAAGGATTGGTCCATGAAACTGAAACTAATTAAGGATTGGTCCATTTTTCCTAACTAACCAATAAAAATATAAAAAATCAGAAAAAATAAAAAAATTTCAGAAAATAAAAATGCAAAAATGCAAAAATAAAAAAATATGAAAAAGTGCAAAAAAAAATTAAAAGAGGCAAAATCCCGAAAAAATATGAATTTTTTTTAAAAAATCCCAAAAAATAATATAAAAAAATCTCATAAAATCAACAAAAATCTAAAATCAACAAAAATCCAAAAACGCAAAAAAAAAAAAAAACAGTCTGAACTATTTGAAGTCATTTTAAAAACAGTCTGAACCAAAAACAGTCCGAACTTTTTTAAGTTATTTTAAAAACAGTCTGAACTGTTTTTAAGTCATTTTAAAAACAGTCTGAACTGTTTTTTTTTTAAAACAATCTGAACTGTTTTTAAGTCATTTTAAAAACAGTCTGAACTGTTTTTTTTTTAAAACAGCCTGAACTGTTTTTTTTTTAAAACAGTCTAAACTGTTTTTTTTTTAAAAACAATCTGAACTTTTTTTAAAAAAAAAAAACAGTCTGAACTATTTTAAAAAAAAACAGTCTGTTTTACTACTACTGGAAAATTCATATTAGAGCATATTTACATATGCCTTCCCAGTATATATGATGTCAATAATATATAACACTTGTTTATGTAGATAATCAAAACAATTAGACAAGTCAATAATCTATACACCATGCATTCTACTTGCAATAAATCGTCTAAACCGAAACCTAAAGGAAAACAATCTAAACCTAAAGGTGAAAACAACTGTCAGGCCCCTGATGACACATTAACAAGCAATCACTGCATGAGAAACATAACAAAATTTGCAGCAACTCTTCGTAAGCATATAAAACAGAGTTGAGAGCATATTCGTCCACTTGAAAAATATAAAACAAGGCGAACGAAGTGAAGTAGTGACAGCCAAGAGATTCTACAAATTATTAAAAATAAAAACAACAACAGTGAGCAATTGACATAACATCTTTAAAAAACAAACTTGTAATGAAATATCGAATGTGCTCAATGTTGAAAACCAATCAACGTTTAACACCACAATAACTACAGTAGATTGAGCACAAGCTTGTCTCATAGCTACAGTAAACAGTCTGAACCAAAAACAGTCTGAACTTTTTTAAGCATTTTAAAAACAGTCTGAACTATTTTTAAGTCATTTTAAAAACAATCTGAATTATTTTAAAAACAGTCTGAACTATTTTAAAAACAGTCTGAACTGTTGTTTTTTTGCGTTTTCGGATTTTTGTTGATTTTTTAGGATTTTTTTTTGATTTTTTGGGATATTTAAAAAAAAAGGTCGTGTTTTTTCGGGGTTTTGCCTCTTTTATTTTATTTTTTGATTTTTTCATATTTTTTTATTTTTTCATTTTTGCATTTTTATTTTCTGGAATTTTTTTATTTTTTCTGATTTTTTACATTTTTATTGGTTATTTAGGGGAAATGGACCAATCCTTAATTAGTTTCAGAAATAATGGTCCAATCCTTAATTAAATTTTATAGCCGGACCAAAACTTAAATAGTTTTGTTTTCATGATCCAATTCTTAATTTTCTCAACTATTATTTAATAGTAGGTGAACTAACTTGGTTTATACGTTATTTTTTGAGTAGTAGTATTTGGCTGCAACCACGAAAGCAGCGCTCCCCTTTGACGTCGTGTGACTTTATAAAGGGTTGTTTAATCATTCTCTTAGTGATATGATTGTACGTGGTCTAAATACCATTTACTTATTTAGTAATTCTTATTCGGTCATCATTTGTCTCTCCAGTGAAAACTTCGTTTTCTATAATTTATAACGGAGAATTAAAATAAACATATAATACGTATGTTATATTAACAAAAATATACAATTAAAATTTAAATTATCAAATATATATCTTTAATTAATAATTTATAAAAAATAAAAAAATCATTTATCCATCCCAATCTAGGTACTCTCTCTCCAATCTATATATTTCTCCTTCCTTCATTTCACTATTTCTAATCTATCTCTTCTCTTCACTCTATCTTTCCGATATTTTTTTCCTTCTCACTCTCTCACTCACCGGTCTCTCGATTAGATAGAGATTGACACGGAGACATCAATCGGAGTGGACAGTGAGGGTGTAGAACGAGGTCAAAAATTTGAGCTTGATGTTGGCGAGTTGTGATCGTCGAAGGAGAGGCTCACGACGACGACGTGTAAGTTCGAGATCGGAGAACGGAAAACAGTTGTATTTGTTAAATAGTGTATAAAATTTAAAAATAAGTGTATGAACTCCGTGAACTACGGGTATGATGTTGAAAATTATGAATATGAATTATGTAAGTAACGATATGAATTCTGTAAATTGTGGTATGAACTTTAAAAATAATGATGAACTCTACGAATTAGGATATGAACTTTTAAAATAAGTGTCACTACAAAATAATGTTTGATTTAGTGAGAGTCAAAAGCTGTTATAAGTCTGTCACTAATTTAAAAAGTTTTCACAAATCTGTCACAAATTGACTAAACTGTCAGAAAACCGTCACAAAAACCGTAGGTAATAAACTCGTAACAAAAAATACCGTCATTAATCCCGTCGCTATTTGGGTATTTTTTTTGTAGTGTGTATGAACATTTGGAATAAGGCTATAAAATTTACAAATTAGGGTATGAACTTTTAAAATAAATGTATGAACTTTTGAAATAAGTGTATAAAGTATACAAATTGTGGTATGAATTTTTAGGTATGTTTTTGTTAATTAAAATTTTTTGGATATGTTTTTATTAATTTAATTTGAAAAGTAATATGTTTTTGTTGTAATACACTATTAGCTACGTATATAGGGAGACAGAAGTAGAGAGAGGGGAGAACGGTATAGTCTTTATTATGAATGAATATCTGAATGAATAAAATACAAGACCCCTAGCCCTCTTTATATAGATAGAGGGGTAGGGTTATAAGCCCACTTGGGCCCAATCAGTAAAAGCCCAAGAGTCCAATAATCTTACAACACTCCCCCTTTGGACGTCTTGAATTCTTCGTCTTCATGCAGTCGATCTGAGTCGAGTTCATTCGCAGTGCTAAACACATAAAAACCTTAGGGCCGGAAAACCCAGTGTGGGACAAAACCGGTACCTAGGAGAAACTGTGTAGCCGAATGATATAGGCCGAAATATCATGTAAGTAACTAACCACAAAACAGTGTGCCTCATCAAAAACTTGTCAGAGCAAACCCAATGGGAAAATCTCTTATCGAAGGAAAAAGAGTGCAACAATGGTAGTAGTAGGGATCAACCACAAAACAGGTGCCTCATCAAAACCTTGCTAGAGTAAACCCAGTGGGAAAAAATCTCTAGTCGAAGGACAAAAGAGTACACAGTGGTAAGAAGTATACAACAGGATACTCCCCCTAATTTCGGCAATCTTAAGTGAGATAAGATGGGAACGTGTCTCGCTAAAAACCTTGCCAAGGAAAACCCAGTGGGAAAAAACCTTGGTCTAAGGACAAAAAGAGTACACGAGCATACGACTGGATGCTCCCCCTCACTTGCACACGACAGGGTGCAAGGATTTCGACTAAGTAGTAATTAGTACAATAAGCATTCACCTGGATGCTCCCACTCACTTGCACACGACTGAGTGCAAGGATTTCATATTTCAAGAAAGAGTACGAGCATTCGACTGGATGCTTCATTTACTTGCACACGACTGGATGCAAGAAAATCTAACGTGGAATAGAACGAGCATTCAACTGGATGCTCTTAAACTTCATATGTGAAGATTTATTTTGACGATAAATGCTAAATATCATAATGTAGTCATGTCTCTCTTAATCGATAACAACAAGTTGTCTTCTATGACAAGTGTTTTATCTGGATCGTGAGACAGAACATATGTAATTCAAATATGGCTAATACTAGCTCGAAGCCATATACACTCTCTAGTCGTCTCATAGAGCACGAATAGATCAGAGTGATTCGTTTGGAGTTATTCCAAGACCTCCAAGATATCGCCTTATTCCTAATGGTAAAGACAGACCATGTTAGGAATATCTCTTATGCGGGTCTGATAAGTAACCGACATCGGTATAACCGTAAAAGGGTTGCGTTAATTCGAGTATCGAAGGGGGTAGGTACACTCGATGACGCAAAATGGGATAAGACAAGCCCTCATCCACAGTTACCTTAAGGTAATGGGAAAATGTCTTTTATGCCATTTCGATGGCAGCGTGTTAGCGCGATGCTGTGTCGAGCTATACCATTCACAGCATACGAAATGTTCGTCCTAGCACATTAGACCAAGTACAATGATGCACTTATTGTACTTAGATATGAACATGATGGTTCAATATCTCTTCATCGTCTCATCAGGGACGGACTGGGTCTATATCAATGTCTATTGATCGAACGATCATGGGAGAATCTGACAACTTAGCGTCATGATGACTAAAACGTCATAACACCTTCTGGGTGTAGTCTGAATCATGGACTTAGATTCAATCTTTACGGGACTCGATCATCAGGCCAAGTCACTACCGTGTCTTCCCAATATCCTTCATCTCGAAGGCAAATCCAAAAATGGATCGCGTAATAAAACACGCAAGGGCATAATACTTGTTCAAGTATCCCAAGCTAAACAAGAACTCACTTAGGCGGGTATACCACATCCGCTCGGATTATATTAATCCATATAGTGAACGTCTCATTTAATTGAGATCGTGTTCCGTGGTCAGGAACTACTTTATTAAAGCATATGAAGTCACACAGGGACCTTCATCTATATCTCTTTGTCTAAATTTTCATAGAGATAAAACAGTGACCACAATCACATGCTGCATAATCAGTTTTTGGGAAACTACTAAACTGATAAAGTAGGGGACCGTTATAACGTCCATTACGAGGAAATCAACCATCTCGTAATCAATTCCAAGATATGAGAGAAGCCTTGCGCTACTAGGCGAGCATTTTACAATCTCATTATTCTCATCACTTTTCCTTACGAATAACCAAATAAACGAACTCGTTTAACATTGGCGGTATTGGAGCTACAGGTCCGAACACACTTTTGCTAAGGAGTCTACTTGGATTGCAAGTTTCCATTAGTCCAGTCTATTCTACGTTGACTTTAGGCAACGGTACATGGTTCCATGTCATAATTTGTTCATATTATCAGTCGTCACCGATTATATGAACAAGTAATCACTGACATTCTCGTTTCGCTTTAATATCGTCTAAGATATCATGATCGACAGATATTTCAAGATTCTTAGGATGAGGAGGAAATCACACATCTCCTTGATCCTTTATAATCTCGTGCGACAAACGAGTTTCAGTTCACCACCTCTGGGGCTGAACGAATTAAGAACCTGTCAACTTCCTCATATCTTGGGAAGGACGACAGACTGACGGCCGACGACAGCGTCCTTTGCTCGGCCAAAGCAACGTGTTACGACAGGAACACGGCGTTCGACAGGGACGTCTATCCTTGCAACCATTTTGCAGCAGGTATAAATGATCTCGTGACATCTCATAAAGTCATTAAATGCGTCTGGCATTTAGTTAGACTTGAGGGAGTCTATGCACTTACTTATCACTAAGTGCAGTTTTTTTGGGGATCAAGCTAAGACTGAGTGGGTTATGCCACGTTACTTCATGTCGTTCCTTATCAACGCTAACGTGTAAATCTCCCCCTAACGACGGGGAGAACAGCCTTAGCGATGTCACTTTCGCATATCAAGCGGTAAAGAGATCGCTTGCCAAGGTTACTCTATCAAATGATAGGTATGGGATTCATAATCGACTTATGTCCCCTTCAGAGGTCCATATTTTAAACGCTATAGAAGCTCAATCAAAATATTAATTAAGCACTCCAAACACGCGTTAATATGAGACTTCTGGCTCATAACCAGTAACCAACTGGTACGCATATGGTGTTTGAGTGTCTATGGGCCTCATGACGGACCAATGCAGCAAAATAGCATAACCCCACACGGGAATATAAATCTTGGTGCGCAAGACCAAGAAATGCGTGCAATCATTTGTAGTCGCATCATCAAACTTTCCGTGAGTCCATTTGGGTCTGAACATAATCGACAGGATGTTCAATTTGAATTTCCAAACTCAAGTAATTCAAATCGAAATTTCAATTTTTTTACTCTTCGGAATTATCAAGTCAGCTAGACTTTTCAGGATAATCCGGATCATGAACCATCTACTTAATGATAGAGCTAGAAGTTTAGGAAATGCTGCATTTCTGTGGACAACAATAATCATGTGACCTTATTGTCGATGCATCAACCATAACCATTTATATTTATGGTCCGTCTTATGGTTGGATAAGTCCACAATAACTCCTTCAATTATTTACAAGAATTCTACGAGTTCTTTTCGTGATCTTTACACATACTAGTCTTTCAAAGTGAGCATTAGTGGCATGAATTTCGGATTAATCACGAAATATATTCTCAGAGAGAATCCAAATGCGATGCGATTATAAATCAAGCATCGTCTTTTGACCCGGGAATATCTCATCCGGTCAATGCCACAATATCAAAATGCTCTTATCAATCGACGACAGGCGAATGATAGTACAGACAATCATGTCTTAGCATTTAAATCATTTATCATTTCGACGACAGGCGAAATGATAAGGTAACTTTAAATGCTTTAAAGAATGTGGTAGCAACCACTTGAAAGACATTTCAACTCCTCTAAAATACGCTTTTGGTCGTATTGAATGGAGGCTATGTAAAGAAATTTTAATTCTTTCATGAGCTATTACCATATAACACTGGTTTTCTCGAATATTTTATAACTCAACAAGGTACGGCAGGACCTACATGAGTATAACGCCTCATATTTGACAAATCAATTTGGCTTTACCAAATATTTCGAATTGGAACAACAGGTCCAGAATCGTTGTCACTGAGTGCTCTTTTAGGCAAGTAGTTGGTGAAATTATGTGGTACACTGTTACCCACTATTTCCAAAAAACCAACTACACCACAAGTATTGCCTAAAATTTCATAATTTAAAGTTTGGTCACATTTGTTAAAGGAATTTGCTCAAAACACTTTAAATTATTTTGAGAAATTTCGTAAACAGGCAAACCATAATACAAAAGTATGTCCAAATGGAAAAATCATAATCCAAATGAAAAAATATAATCCAGATGAGCGAAAAAATGCCTCAATGATTTATCAAAATCAATAAAGAAATGTATCAAACTCATTTGAGCCACAAAATCGGGGGTCTCAAGAGTTTCTTTCAATTAACTTTAACCACATTAGCATCGGTTTTTCCACCTTTATAATAGTTGTGAACTATTTAAGGAGTAACCGTGCATGACCTTTGTCTTTAAAGCATAGAGTTGCCTCCTTGAGCATTATCTCTTGCTTTGTGACAATGGGCCATATTGTTCCTTTCAATTACTGTCTTGGAGCCACAGGTTTTCGATTTTGACGATTGTCTAAAATCTCGCTTGGCTAGGCGATTCATCGGGATCGCGACAGTTCAAGACAAATAACACTTGTCTCGGTTCTCGATTCGTGGAAAAAAATATACACGAAGAGCATTAATATCAGGCAAACAATTCGCCATTGACCCAATAGGATTAAAACTACTCACCGGGGTAATTTTATTATCCAATAACAGATGGGCGATAAAGGAACATGGTGAATATAAATTCACGATACTGCTTATGGAATATAATTTCCAAGCTAGTATTTTGGTGAAGGATAACTCCAATATGTCAATTTCAGACATTTGTTCACCATAGACGTCATCACGTCTCAAATGTGATGACGGAATAACATCAACGCATTACCATTCATCTCGAGTGTAACAACAAACTCGTGTTTTACTCATCAAAGATGGCATCCAAAAAAAAATTTGGGCATCACATTTTCACACATCAGGGTGACTAACATGTGGTGACGGAATTAAAATCAACGTTTAAACAGTCATTTCACAGTATGTTTTATGATTTTTCTCATCATAGATGGCATCCAACATGTGTTGGGAGTTCTGGATTATTTATCATATAAAACGACTGGTTTATATGATTATGGTTTGCACAAGCATAAACGTTTTTTCGAAACGACAGCTTCGAAAACATTAGTTTTGCTTCTCATGTGAATCGGTTCTCATTAATCGAACGACGGGTCGATACTGAAACACCAATTCAGCGAAACATACATCACTATATAAACACACTCGGGGAAATTATTATTTAGTCAACCCCTTTCGGTAGCTCTATTTGAACACGACCAGGAAAGACGGTGAGGGGGGTGGGCACGAATGCCTCTTAAAAACCGACCTCATTAGGAGAACGACTTCCGCCTTTATCTTTCCTAGACATCGTATCCAAATAGGTGAGCCTATTTGGGGAAGATTCATAATTTTTCCAACTTAAATGTGAATATATACGATTTTCGCATTTTATATATAGCAATAATATTAAACAGCATAGAGAATATCTATTCAGATTAACCACACATATATAAACAGGCAGTAAATATATTTTAGAATCTATCTAATCATGCAGTAGATTTGGTGTTATAAACAAATCAATTTAAGATTATCAATGAATCCATAAAGATTCTAACATATCAAATCAAATCAATTTAAGTTTATCAATCAATTCTTAAAGATTCTAACATATCAAGTCAAATCAATTTAAGATTATCAATCAATCCATAAAAATTCTAACATATCAAGTCAAATCAATGTAAGATTATCAATCAATCCATGAAAATTCTAACATATCAAGTCAATTCAATTTAAGATTATCAATCAATCCATGAAGATTCTAACATATCAAGTCAAATCAATTTAAGATTATCAATCAATCCATGAAGATTCTAACATATCAAATCAAATCAATTTAACATTATCAATCAATCTTTAAAGATTCTAATATATCAAATCAAATCAATTTAAGATTATCAATCAATCCATAAAGATTCTAACATATCAAATCAATTTATATGCATTTTTTTTATTCGTTTGCCTTTTAATAAAAAAAAAATTATATGCATGTGTGTGTATATTTACTAAATATTGTATCTTTATCAACCATATGTACTGTTTTCGTATAAGTATTATACTACAGGACCATGCGTGTAATTTCAACAAAATATATATTTATTTACAGTAGTACACATAATTGTGAATAACATAGTAATCATGGCAGTAATTATGGCAAGTTTTAATAACATAGGAGTAGTATAATCACAGTACTAGTAACATGGTAGTAGCATAAGGTTTTTTTTTTTTTTTTTTTTTTTTTTGTTTTTAAAACCTACGCAGGCTGGAATTGTAATCATGCAATTGCAGTAGTAACATACAAACATGCGTGGTAATCATGCAAGACAGTACTAACATACAAACAGTATAGTAGCATACAAACAGTACGTGTTATAATATGTAACGTGTACGGTATAAAAAAAAAATTATATCCGGGTACCTTACGCACGGTATGTTGGTGAAGGTCGATATAGCAAAATCAGGTTTATTGAATCTATAATCCGTACTTCGATCTCCGAGAGCAGTACTGATAACATGTTGTAATACACTATTAGCTACGTATATAGGGAGACAGAAGTAGAGAGAGGGGAGAACGGTATAGTCTTTATTATGAATGAATATCTGAATGAATAAAATACAAGACCCCTAGCCCTCTTTATATAGATAGAGGGATAGGGTTATAAGCCCACTTGGGCCCAATCAGTAAAAGTCCAAGAGTCCAATAATCTTACAACAGTTTTGTTAATTTATCATTTATAGTTTTTGAGAGAACTTACTTTTTATTCATACCAAAATATTTTTCCTAAATTTGATTTCATATCTCAAAAGCATATCCACGTTTTTTTTACATTGATTGCTACAAACTTTTACTAAGCATTTTTATATATATCAATTCGTAGAGAATAGGAATATATATAGATAACCACTAATTGCTACAAACTTTTACTAAGCATTTTTCGTTTCCCCCTCATAATTGTTTTTCTCTTAAAACATAATTAAGATTAGCTTTTGAGTACAAGGATTTGGGCTAAATATAATTATTTGTTTAGAAAAAAATTAGTTTATAAGTTACCACTTACCAATGCCTCAATTTTATAGATTTTATTTGGAGAAATCAATATTATATTATTTTCTTTATCGCTTGTTGAGCTTATTTTTATGAATTTTGCAAAATTTTACTACAGCCTATACCATAGTTGTGGAATCTAAGGTCATGTATGTATTTTGACCTCAAAGTAATTTTAATTATTTCTTATTATAACGCATTGAAAGAAAATAATTTTTGAGTTATTGAAAATTTATTTTGTTTCTTATTCATAGTTTATTTTCCTTGTAGAATAATACTCCATAGGAGAATAAAAAAAATATGAGTATAATATTTTTTTATAACTATAAAGTAAAAGTACAAAGTTTATACCAAACAACATTTTTCTTAAAAAGTATATGTTTGTACTGTTATCAAACAATATTCACATACTTAAAAGTAAATACTAAAGGTGCGTTTGAAACCCGGAAAATATCACAAAAAATAAAAGAAAAGAAAAAGAAAGTAAAACTATCTTAAAATTATTTTCCGGTCATTTGTTTAAAATGTTGGAAAATTAAAAGAAAATAAAAATAAAAAATAGGAGAGAGAGAGTTAGTCCCATTTTTTATATTTGTTCTCATTTTAATCTCACTTTTGAAAGAAAAATATTTTCTCTAATTCTACATACAAAGTTTTTCCTCACTTTCTTTTGTTTTTGTTGAACGTTGATTCTTCTAATCGATTATTTTGATGATAACAATATTTGTAAAACATGATAAAAGCTCGTTTTGCGTACTAATCATTTATCGAGTGTGTCAAAGATTTGGAATACTAGTTTACGTAAATACGAAGGCAACGGTTCAAGCGGAACCTCAATCGGATTTGAAACGGACAAATTACGGGCTTTCAAAGTATGTCGAGAAAACCGAAACTGTCCCAGAACAACAAAAACGACTGATCATGGCTAAACGATCGATCATTTATGTGCGTATTTCTTCCAGTGAGCACAACCTAAAAACGACCGATCGCTACCCTAAAACGACCGATCGTTTTAGGCAGAAATCCTTCCAGTGAGCTCAACACAAAAACGACCGATCTCCAGTCTTAAAACGACCGATCGTTTTAAGAAGGAATTCTTCCAGTAAGCACAGATGAAAAACGACCAATCGTTTTTCAGAAACGACCAATCGTTTTTCAGAAACGACCGATCGTTTCTATAGAATTTCAAATTCCAGTTTTTAAGCTCATCCTGAAAATGGGGCGAACTGCTGCAAACTAGCAGCTAATCTACTCAACAACTGCCAACGGTTATGAATTAATTGATGGACCTTTTTCACTCTACAAAAGGCCCCAAATCCTTTGTTGAAGAGAACCTAACAATTACACAACTTCAAGCTTTCAAAAGTTCAAAGATCTTACAAGCTTATACTTCCAATATCTCACTTGTATTCATAAATATTCTCGAGAGTATTACTCTTGTAATTTTATAAACTTCGAGAAATTATTTGGTAGTGAGTGATCCAATTAAAATTCAATCTTGTAAAAGAGTGTATTATAAACTCATTTGTGAGCGAGTGATTGGGTAGAGGCTTTTCAAGCAAGTGTAGCTTAAAAGCTCTAGGCTTTTCATTTCGGGATACTCATAAAGTGAGGGGGAGCTTAATCGGTTGATTAAGCTCGTTAGGTTGTAACCTTGGAACGAGATTCTAGTGAAACACTCGGTAGTGAAAATACCGAGGAGAGGACGTAGGCGCGTTTTGCCGAACCTCTATAAATCTTGCGTTATTTCTTTCCCTTAACTTTTACTTTTCGCATTTGCTTATCGCTTATATTTATTGCTTGCTTATATTAAATTAGCAATAATTTGTTAACAAAAGTGTTTAAGTTATACAATTCACTAATTAACTTAGTTAATAACCCATAGATTTTATTCCGCGAAAAACGTACGAAAACTTATTCACCCCCCCCCCCCTCTCTAAGGTTTAGACACCTACGGACCAACAATTGGTATCAGAGCTTAGCTTTTTTATTTACAAAAATCTAACGATTTTATAGTTTAAAGATCCGCTATGTCTTCGTACGCCGACTCTAAATCCATAACTAGGCCCCCGTTCTTTGACGGTACAAACTATCCCTATTGGAGAGATCTCATGAAAAATTTCCTTTGTGGTTTCGAAATTGACCAATGGATTAGCATTAGTAAAGGTTATAAAACACCTAGGAGAAATGGCTTAGATAAACTTGTAGAAGAACTAGACACCGATGAACGCCTCGCCTTTTCTCTAAATTGTAGGGCTATGACTTCTATCACTTGTGCGCTCTCGCCTAGTGAATATGATAAGATTTCCGGTTGTGACACCGCTAAGCAAATGTGAGATAAGCTAGCTATTATGCACGAAGGAACTAGTCAAGTTAAGGACTCTAAAATTAGCATGCTTATTCATGATTATGAATTGTTTAAAGTCGATGATGACGAGTCTATTGCTTCCATGTACACTCGTTTTACTAAAATTACTAATGATCTTAAAAGACTTGAAAAGGTATATTCTAGCAAGGAAATGGTGACGAAAATCCGACGAAGTCTTCCGAGGAAATGGGAATCGAAAGTGACGGCTATACAAGAAGCCAAGGACATGAACACACTTTCTCTCGACAACCTCATAGGATCCTTGAGCACCCATGAGCTAGATATGACGACTCGAAAACATGAGGATGACTCGAAAAAGAAGAAAGGCATCGCCTTCAAAAGCACAACAAATGACGATAGCGACAATGATTCCTATAGTGAGGATGATAAAATGGCACTCTTCGCCAAACGCTACAACAAATTCCTAAGTTGGAAAAAGAAGGGTAGACAACGATTTCGGAAAAAGGAGTATAAGGGAGAGCCTTCCGATAAATCAAACAAAAAGGACGAAATCATTTGCTATAAATGTCACAAACCCGGACATATGCAAAACGAATGTCCCTTGAAGAAAAAGGACAAGTTCGGAAAGAAAAAGAAATACAAGAAGGCATTCTTGGCCGCATGGGGGAGTGATGATGATAGCTCCGATAGCAACAATGAAGAAGTCGCTAATCTATGTCTCATGGCTAGAGACGACGATACTGAGGATGTAAGCTATCACTCCTCTAACTCTTCTATTTCTAGTGATGATGATTTTGATATAAATGATGTGTTAGCTTCATTAGAAAAAGCTAGAGGTAAAAACAAATCATTTAGAAAAATGCTAATTACTTTACAAGATGAACTTGAAAACTTAGCTTTAAAAAATGACTCACTCACCTCTAAAAATGCCGAACTTACCATGGAAAATGAAAAGTTAGTCAATGACCTTAGTTCATGTAAAATCAAGGCGGATAGCGCCGAACTTACTCTCGCTAAGTTTACTAAGGGAAGTAAAATGCTAAGTACTATATTAGCTTCTCAACAAGGCGCATATGATAAAACCGGTGTAGGGTACAACCCACTTCTAACGGCTAAGCATAAAAATCTATTCACCAAACAAGTGGTGAAAAATAAAGTAGACAACCAAATCACTCTCGTAAAAACAACTCGTATAAAAATAACCTAGTTTATAATCGTTTTGTTAAACCAACCATGCATGTTAAATGTATTACTTGCAACCGTAGTGATCACTATGAAGATTATGTTTATTGCCCTTATAGATATAAAATAAATAGAAATGGTTTGGTTTGGATTCCAAAGGGTCGAGACACTAACCCTCAAGGACCCAAAAGTGGATTAGGGTACCAATGATCGTTTTGTCTTGTAGGTATGCTTGAGGTCAAAAATTAACGAGGACAAGTGGTTCTTGGATAGTGGATGCTCAAGACATATGACGGGAGACAAAACAAAATTCACTACTCTTGCACCTAAAGACGGAGGCTTTGTGACCTTCGGGGATAATAGCAAGGGTAAAATCATCGGTATTGGTAGCATTTCTAAACCATCTAATGTCGTTATTGATAATGTATTGCTTGTTGATGGTCTTAAACATAACTTGCTTAGTATAAGTCAACTTTGTGATTTGGGTCACAAAGTCATTTTTGAAAAATCGCATTGCATCATTCATTGTATTTCGGATAATAAAACTATTCTCATGGGTCAAAGACAAAATAATGTCTATATGATTGATTTGAATAGTTCGGTAGATAATGAAGTTAAGTGTCTTGTTACTATCAACGACAATGGTTGGTTGTGGCATAGACGACTTGGTCATGCTAGTCTTCATTTACTTGCTAAACTTTCTAGTAAAGATTTGGTAATAGGTTTACCAAAAGCTCCTTATATAAAGGACAAACTTTGTCACGCTTGCCAACTAGGCAAACAAACAAAGATTTCTTTTAAGTCTAAAAATATTATTTCTACTACTCGTTGTTTGGAGCTCATTCATATGGACTTAGTTGGCCCCTCTCGGACACTTAGTCTTGGCGGGCGTGCATATGCCTTCGTCATGGTTGACGATTTTAGTCGCTTTACTTGGGTGTTGTTTTTAACTCATAAGCATGAAGCATTTAGAGAATTCTCTATTATTTGCAAAAAGCTCCAAACACGAAAGGGTTATATGATCAAAAGTATCCGAACCGATCATGGTAAGGAATTTGAGAATACTCCATTTCAAACTTATTGTGATGAAAATGGTATTGATCATAATTTTTCGGCCCCTCGTACGCCCCAACAAAATGGGGTAGTTGAGAGGAAGAATAGAACCCTAGAGGAAATGGCACGGACCATGCTTTGCGAAAATAATTTGCCAAAGTACTTTTGGGCCGAAGCCGTAAATTCCGCTTGTTATATTTTAAATAGAGCCTTAATTAGGCCCATATTAAAAAAGACACCTTACGAATTATGGAATGAGCGAAAGCCCAATATTTCTCATTTACGTGCATTTGGTTGTAAATGCTATGTTCATAATAATGGTAAGGATAATCTAGGAAAATTCGATGCCAAGTCCGATGAAGGAATTTTCATCGGATATGCAATATCGAGTAAAGCTTATAGAATTTTTAATAAAATAACTTTATTGGTGGAAGAGTCGGTACATGTCTCGTTTGATGAGAATTTACCGACGATTGATAAGCCTTTAATTGTTCATAATACTAATGATGATATTTTTCATAAAGCATCTTCTTCTAATCATGTTGCATCTAGCTTATAGTCTACGCCTAGAATAGAGGTTGAACCCGTTGTTGAAGAAGTCACTATAGAGAGACTTCAAACGGATTTAGAATCTAGTGTACACATTCATGAGGATTTGCCTCAAGAATGGAGGTTTGCCAATCACCATCCGCAAGAATTAATTTTGGGTAACCCGGGAGAAAGAGTGCATACACGTTCTTCTTTAAGAAATATAGCTAATCATTTTGCATTCTTGTCTCAATTAGAGCCCAAGAACATTCATGAAGCGGAACTCGATGAGAGTTGGGTATTAGCTATGCATGACGAATTAAATCAATTCGAGCGTAGTAACGTATGGACTTTAGTACCTTGACCGCGTGATAAAACCATTATAGGTACGAAATGGATATTTCGTAATAAGATGGATGAATCCGGGGTAGTTATTAGAAATAAGGCTAGACTAGTAGCTCAAGGGTATAACCAAGAAGAAGGCATCGATTTCGATGAAACTTACGCACCCGTAGCTAGACTAGAAGCCATTAGAATGTTGCTTGCTTATGCTTCCTTCAAACGTTTTAAATTATTTCAAATGGATGTTAAAAGTGCATTTTTAAACAGTTTTATAAATGAGGAAGTTTATGTAAAACAACCACCCGGTTTTGAAAATCACGAGTTTCCTAATCATATGTACAAACTTCGAAAAGCACTTTATGGTTTAAAATAAGCACCCCGGGCTTGGTATGAGAGACTTAGTAAATTTTTGATTGCAAAAGGTTTTTCTCGTGGTACTCTAGATACTACTCTTTTTATTAAAAAGGATGGTAAAGACATGCTTTTAATTCAAATATATGTTGATGATATTATTTTCGGTGCTACTAATGCTCGCATGTGCGAGGAGTTTTCTAAGTGTATGCAAGGTGAATTCGAGATGAGCATGATGGGTGAACTCACCTACTTCCTTGGATTTCAAATCAAACAAACAAAGGACGGAATTTTCGTCAATCAAGCCAAATACACAAGGGACTTGCTCAAACGATTCAACATGAGCGATGCAAAACCGCTAGGAACTCCAATGAGTCCGGCAACAAAACTAGACAAGGATGAATCGGGTAAAAGCGTGGACCAAAAGCTCTATAGAGGTATGATTGGATCCCTCTTATATTTAACCGCAAGTAGACTCGATATCATGTTTAGTGTTTGCTTGTGTGCTAGGTATCAATCTTGCCCTAAGGAATCGCATGTTATAGCCGTTAAGCGCATATTTAGATATCTTGTAGGTACTTGCAATTTAGGATTGTTTTATCCACATGATACTTCTTTTGAATTGCTTGGATATTCCGACGCCGACTTTGCCGGTTGTCGATTAGATAGAAAGAGTACTAGTGGCACTTGCCATTTCTTAGGAAACGCCTTAGTTTCTTGGCATAGCAAGAAACAAAACTCGGTTGCGCTTTCTACGGCGGAGGCGGAATACGTCGCCGCGGGTAGTTGTTGTGCACAAATCCTTTGGATGCGTCAACAACTAAACGACTTTGAATTATCGTTTGATAGTGTACCTATTTTATGTGATAATACTAGTGCTATAAATCTTTCGAAAAATCCGATCTAACACTCTCGCACTAAACATATTAATTTACGTCATCATTTTTTGAGGGATCACGTTCAAAAAGGGGATATTACACTTGAATATATTAGTACCAATAGGCAATTAGCCGATATTTTTACAAAACCCCTAAACGAGGAACAATTTTGCTTTATTCGCCGAGAGTTAGGCATGTTTGATGTGTGAAATATACATATATATATATATATATATATATATATATATATTTGATTGATTTTATATATATATTAAGTATTTTTTTTGCCAAATCAGTGTCGAAATGTGCAAAAAATTCCTGTTCTGTAACCAAGTTACAGTCGATCGATCGTCTATAAAAACGACCGATCGTTTTCATACAGACGACCGATCGTTCCTAAAAACGACCGATCGTTTTTTAGGTGTACTCACTGGAACATTTTAGTTCCAAAACGACCGATCAACACACAAAAACGACCGATCGTTTTTGTGTTTTTCAGTGTTTATCCTTGAAACCCTAATCAAATTCTTTTCAAACTCCTCAATTCCACAGCCAACTCTCTCTCAAAATTCGCCCCTCCTCCTTCAAATTACCCAAAAATCCCATTTTTTTTATTCAAAATCAAACCAATATGGTTCGCACTAAGAGAACCTCCCTTGTTGATGAACATGAGGACGAAGCCTACGTGCCTCCGTCTTCGACCCGTCCCCGTGCTACTCGCGGTCGCCGAACCGGATCTTCCTCCACCGCTCCTCCCTCGGGCCCCGGTGCCTCTTCCGGCTCTCTTCCTCCTCTCTATCCACCTTCGATTGATAAACGAGGTATTTTGTCTAATTTCACACTCGATATGCCTCTATTCCGTGAACGATTTCCCGCTCTCATGATAGACTTAAGTTTTCAAAAACTCGATGCCATTCTTACTCTAAAAATGCCGTTCTTCATTGAAAACATATATGAATTCTATCATCACCTAGTTCTTGATAGGGATCATGATGACGCACTCCGTTTGCGTTCATCATTTAACGGACAACCATTCGTTTACGGTATAGACCGTTTACGAAATCTATTACACCTAGATAACGACGGCGTCCATGAGTCGAGTGATGACCTTTGTGAGACTCTCGAGATCGAAAACTTCAATGATCTCAAAGACGAAATTTTTCATCCCGTCATAACAATCGCTCCAACAAAGCCCATGGCCTTCTATTCCGAAACAAATTAGCCTATCATATACTCGCTCATATTGTCCTCCCACACACCTCAAACTTTACGGATGTTACTAATGAGTACATCTTTCTTCTCGGGTGTATCCATCGCCGAGTAAAAATTGACTTCGCGACACTCATTCTCTTTAAGATGGATTCGCTTAAAACGAAATCCAAGAATGGGCTACCTTACGGTGCCTTGATTTCGGCCATCTTAAAGGACCTAAATCTCGTTCCCGGTGGAACTTTGTTCAAAAACAAGGACAAGCATATTTGGGACACTTCCTATCTTTCCCAAATGTCCATTAAATTTCATAATACCGACAAGTCCATAACTTGGTCCGGTAAGCGGGTATCCGGCCCCGACTATGCTCCTCTTACCCCCGAAGAGGAAGAGTACGTCGGCCCTAAGCCAACACCACAAGCCGCTCGTGCGGATAATTCCTCTGAATCCCTTCCCCCCACCGATATCCCTACCTCCTCTCGACGTCAAGGAAAAGCTCCCATGGGATCTTCTTCTCGTGTCCCGCGCTCCGACAAGTTCTACGACTCTCTCTACATCAACCAATACCATAATGCACAAATGACTCGTCGAATGTTTCGATTTTTAAACCCGGGACAAGAAGAGCTCGACCGACTTGATCGTGAAAGCGCCGAGCAAAGGGCACAATTTCATGAATTCTTTCCCAACGACGACGACGAGGATGATGCGACCTCCCACCGCGACTAGGCGGCTATCTTTTTATGTTTTTTTTTTATGATGTCAAAGGGGGAGAAATACCTCTCTTTTGTTTTCGTTGTATTTCTTTTCCGTTCTACGAACTTCGTTTGTTTTTGATGTAATAAGTATCATGGTTATATTATGAATTGTGTTTATGTTGCTATTTAATCATGCTTGTTATAATCTATGACGTTGTGAGAATGTGCTTTCATAATATGCGTTTTTATCTTATTTTTGATGATATTGCATTTAGTGCGCATAGATTGCTAGTTGATTGGGTTATTTATATGATTTTTCATTTGTGGCGATTGACCATTTTTAGGCAAAACAATGGCCAATTTTTCGCTCACTTTTGATCGCTCGTTATCCCTTTTCATTTAGCTTTGTTTTAACTTCGTTTTAAATCGGATGTTATGACATTTACTTGTTTCTTTTCTAAAAACCTTTTATCCAAGTAAAACGTCATCTACACATCTCGGTTATACTTGTTTTAGCAAAAAGAGCTTATAGTATGTTATAGTCAATATTTTGTCATCATCAAAAAGGGAGAGATTGTTGAACGTTGATTCTTCTAATCGATTATTTTGATGATAACAATATTTGTAAAACATGATAAAAGCTTGTTTTGCGTACTAATCATTAATCGAGTGTGCCAAAGGTTTGGAATAATAGTTTACGTAAATACGAAGCCAACGGTTCAAGCGGAACCTCAATCGGATTTGAAACGGACAAATTACGGGCTTTCAAAGTATGTCGAGAAAACCGAAACTGTCCCAGAACAACAAAAAACGACTGATCATGGCTAAACGATCGATCATTTATGTGCGTATTTCTTCCAGTGAGCACAACCTAAAAACGACCGATCGCTACCCTAAAACGACCGATCGTTTTAGGTAGAAATCCTTCCAGTGAGCTCAACACAAAAACGACCGATCGCCAGGCTTAAAACGACCGATCGCCAGGCTTAAAACGACCGATCGTTTTAAGAAGGAATTCTTCCAGTAAGCACAGATGAAAAACGACCGATCGTTTTTCAGAAACGACCGATCGTTTTTCAGAAACGACCGATCGTTTTTCAGAAACGACCGATCGTTTTTCAGAAACGACCGATCGTTTCTGTATAATTTCAAATTCCAGCTTTTAAGCTCATCCTGAAAATGGGGTGAACTGCTGCAAACTAGCAGCTAATCTACTCAACAACTGCCAACGGTTATGAATTTATTGATGGACCTTTTTCACTCTACAAAAGGCCCCAAATCCTTTGTTGAAGAGAACCTAACAATTACACAACTTCAAGCTTTCAAAAATCCAAAGATCTTACAAGCTTATACTTCCAATATCTCACTTGTATTCATAAATATTCTCGAGAGTATTACTCTTGTAATTTTATAAACTTCGAGAAATTATTTGGTAGTGAGTGATCCAATTAAAATTCAATCTTGTAAAAGAGTGTATTATAAACTCATTTGTGAGCGAGTGATTGGGTAGAGGCTTTTCAAGCAAGTGTAGCTTAAAAGCTCTAGGCTTTTCATTTCGGGATACTCATAAAATGAGGGGGAGCTTAATCGGTTGATTAAGCTCGTTAGGTTGTAACCTTGGAACGAGATTCTAGTGAAACACTCGGTAGTGAAAATACCGAGGAGATGACGTAGGCGCGTTTTGCCGAACCTCTATAAATCTTGCGTTATTTCTTTCCCTTAACTTTTACTTTTCGCATTTGCTTATCATTTATATTTATTGCTTGCTTATATTAAATTAGCAATAATTTGTTAACAAAAGTGTTTAAGTTATACAATTCACTAATTAGCTTAGTTAATAACCCATAGATTTTATTCCGCGAAAAACGTACGAAAACCTTATTCACCCCCCCTCCCTCCCTCCTCTAAGGTTTAGACACCTACGGACCAACAGTTTTATTTTCCATTGGTTTTATTATGCAATAAAATACAAAAAAATATTTTTTCGGAAAATCATATCATTTTCAATTTCCCATAATTTTTTTTGGGATTCAAATTATCTAGAGTTTATAATGCACTCATATCGTTTAGAGTTTCATCTAAATGATGAAATTAAAATAATACAACGATCTAGATTTATGCGTGAGTTTTGTAATTTTGTTTTTATATAATTTTAATATATAAAATACAAATTATGATTTTATAAATTAAAAAATAACTTTACAACACAATAAAAACTTAAACAAAATTATATAACCATACTTGAAACTCACCTAAATTTAATTATTATTTAAAAATAGTAAAAAACTCAATGATTTTAATATATATCTTATTTTATATATTAAAAATAAAATTACAAAACTCATGCATAAATATAAAACATTGAATTGTTTTTATTTATCCGTTAGATGAAATGTAAAGTATGTGAATGCAGAACTCACACAACTCTAGAAAATTTGAATCCATTTTTCAGGTTCCAAACACACTCTAAAAAAAAATGTGATTCTAGAACACAAATTGCACAGAAGTCTCACACTCTATTCCCTAGTTATCGAAAGACATATTTATCTCTCCAGATATAAATAAAATACTTGATAAAACAAAATATAAATATTCAACATAATAAAAAATCAACCTATTAAAAAGTCAAATAAAAATATAATAAAACTCTGGTTGAGCGTAACCTAAATTTAAATATTAATTAAAAATAATTTTTTTTATTAAATCTAGCATTATTAATATATACGTATAATTCAAACACTCTATACATTATATTTAGAAGGATAAAAACATATTTTTTAATAAAAATATATTATTATATATGTAATGGAATATCTAATAAAATGTAATGGATTATGTAATAAATGTAATGAATTATATAAGTGAGCTGCAAAATTTTGTGAATATATATTTCCAAAAAAAATAAAAATATCTCATAAATTATGTCCTGGAAATAATAAGTAGTTTTGTATATAAGATGAAACCAAGCAAGCCCAGTATCTCCGTTCCAATTATAACAGATTAACTTACCCAAAATAAAATATTAAAATTTTAACAGATCTCTTTTGTCTCCTCTCTCTCTCTCCCTCTCTCTCTCTCTACATCGCAGCGAGTTTCAGTTTATGAGGTATATTTACTTTCTCTCTTATCATATTTATTCTTTTTGTAATATTTATTTCTCTATTTCTCTATTTATCTCTATGTAGATCCGTTGATATAAAGGTTCTGTTTTTTTTAACCTAGATCTGTTTTTTTTTTTTTAATTCTTTATTAATTCTAACTTATATAGATCTGTTAAGTGATTATATATATATATGTAATGGGTCTTCAAGTTTGTTAATATTTTTTTATATAGCTTTGTTTTTTTAGGGTTACTAATTTGGGGAATTATCTGTGTTTTAGAGTGTTTGAATTTCATAGGTTTTATATAAAAAAAAAAGTCATGGGGAATTTTTGTTAGGTTTTCAAAGTTTAAGCAAATTAGTGGTAATCAAACTTGGTTTGGAAACACTATTTAGGAGATTTTGTTTACTAATTAAGTTTAAAAGGTCAGATCTTTTGCTTAATTTAGATTTTTTATTTGAATTCATTAATTTTAAAATAAAAATTCATGGGGAATTTTTGTTAGTTTTCAAAGTTTAAGCAAATTGGTGATTATCAAACTTGGTTTTGAAACATTATATTTAAATTGTAGTGTTTTGAAACATTATTTAGGGGATTTTGTTTACTAAGTTTAAAAGGTCAGAGCTTTTGCTCAGTTTAGATTTGTTTTGTGCGAACAATTTTGAGAAATTATGTGTTTTATATATTTATAAGCATATTAATTATTATCTTCTTGTCCAGTCAGATATTGGTTGATTAATTGAATTGGTTTTGTATGTGTATTTCATAATTTCTTATTGCTAGTTATATTACCAAATTTATGTTGTTTTTTGAATCTGTGATGTTTTAAGCTCGTGTATGCAAGTACATTAATTTACTTTACTTTTTTGTTAGTTTCGGTAAAGGTTTTGTTTTCCTAAAGATTTTGTGAAATCGATAGTTTATCCAAAGGTGTCTTGCTCTGTTTATTCTTCTTGGGTTTGTTATTCTACTCTCTACGAGCTTTTTTCTTAGATATAAGCTGGTAGAGTAATTAATACGTGTCATAATTTTTGTTTGGATTTTGAGTACATCTATGTTGTTTAGGGTTACTTCAAACAAGGTAATATTTTGATGAAATGTACTTTTGCTAATATTTGCCTCTTTCTTCCTTGTAAATTGTTTGAATAAGAAAATAAAGTTTTTTTTTGAAATTCATGTCAATACAAACGTGGCAAAGAATAATTGAAGATGTTACATGCCTGATTAGTTAGAACCCGTGTTCATTTTTAGTCGTTGTATTATATATTAAATGCTGGATTGGTCAAAGTACAGTTACTTTCTGTTTAATGAAGTTTTCTGTATCTTGAAAAGGAAATATCCTAGTCAAAGAATTCCATAAAAAACTGTTACTCTGCGGGTAAATTAATATTATAATATACCAGTGTATACTCACTGAAAGACTGTTTTGTGATCTGGTTATTTTGTGTTTTTTTTTTCTTAAATGAAGTTACTCCCTTTGCTTGATATAAAACTGCTGTTTGATTTTCTATATAAAAGTTATGCCATGTAAAAACAACACAATTGAAAGAGGTATTGTCTGCCCATGCATAGGGGTTCAAAGAGAATGAGATTTAAAAAAAAATTATGATGTTTTATATGCTGTGTACTTGTTTCTCTTAAATTGTGCTGACATTGAGTTTTATTTGATGTTTCCATTCATGTGGTAAACTTGAACTAACCTTTTTCTTTTTTGGATTTAATCTTTTGCAGCTCAAAGGAGAGACCCACTCTTGGGTAAGCATCATCTCTATCTGGCTTTTGTTTTTGGTCACTGTATGCTTACCCCAATTTATAAAAAGAAAGTGTATTTTTCAATTGTCTATTTTTTAAACTTATTTGTTGTATTGTCCTAATGTGCTCGTTTAGCTACATGTAGCTTATTTAGGTTGTCTGCATCATTAATTTGTATATAATTCCAGTATCACCAATTAAATCATGCATTGAAATCGCCTTTCTCCTTCCATATTTCAGTGGTACGCGGATTAAGACCCGCAAAAGGAACATCGCAGCTCCTTTGGACCCCGCAACCTTTGCGGATGCAGTGGTCCAGATATACTTGGATAATGCTGGTGATCTGGTAATTTTGATTATATGTTATATGGTTTAGATTATTTATTTACTTCATCTCTTTGTGTATCAATTTCTTTTCATGTTTTAGATTTATTCACTTGTAGCTACCTAATGGTGAATAGTATTTTGGAACAGGAACTTATTGCTAAGAGCATCGAATCCTCAGGCCTAAACTTCTCAAGATACGGTGACACCTTCTTTGAGGCAAGTTTGACCTTTCTTCTGGAAACTTCTAATTTGTTAAAAGTATACTTAGCTTAATTATATTTGACTACATTCTTGATATTTTCGCGGTTTGGACCCTATACCAACCATTCCTAGTGTTTTTGCACACCATAGTACCAAATTTCTAATTACACCCTTATACTACCACTTTTCATCACATTTATGCACTACCATCCAAATTAATGGGAATCTGTATTGTTATCAAACTTATTCGATCCAGTTAGAGGGGTAAAATAGACATTTATCGATTTTAATTTTATGTTACGGTTAGGTTACATTTAAAGATGAAAAATAATTTGATAAAAAATATATAGCGGTGTAATTGGAGAACTTGGTATCATGGGTACAAAATTGCAAGAACTGGTTAGTATAGGTTACAAAATCGCCAAAAAAATAAATATACATTCAGCTATGAATCCAGACACTGTGTATGTGCAAGCCTTTTAAGGTTTAATATATTTTGATATGTAATTTCCTATCGATATCCATAATAAGTTAAGATTAATTTTCTTTTTCTGAACACTTGTTTTTCAAGCTATAATCACAAAATCAGATTTGTTTATCTGCACAACCTGTTGATACTAACACAGTAAAATATAAATTGTTGTCTGGTTTTTATATCTATAAGCTGAGTTGGAATAGGATTGGCAGGAGTTAATTAAGGCAACTTAACTACTTGATCTTAAGAGATAATTAATGTTTACTATATTCAACTATTACGAGTTTTCGATTTAGTATACTGAACTAACAAGTTTATTGATTAGTATACTGTACTAAATGAAAACTTTCGATTTAGTATTTTCCGTCCAAATTGACCGTTAAATAGTGACGTCAACTAACATTTTCAGTTAAGTTGAAGGGCAAAATGGTCTTTTTACCTACTAAATGAACTAAAAAAAAAACTAAATTAACTAAAACAGAAAAAACAGCAGCCTATGGGACTCGAACCGTGGTCTGTCACCAAAGTGGAAGGTTCTTAACCACTTGGCCACCAATACTTCTATTATAATAGCAGCGTTATATATATATAGACTCTATCTGTGTATAGATGTGTTTGGTACTGATTTCGTAAATTTTGGAAATTTCAAATTTTATGTTTTTTTTCATTTTGGTCCTTACATTTTCAAATGTATTATAATTGGGATGTAAATTTGTTCAGAATTAATAAAATTCATTAACAGCTTTAAAAAGAATTTGCAGCAAATGTGAAAATGACTAGATTAATCTTTTATACACATGATTCAATTTTCTTAAATAAACTAAAAAGGGTGCAACAAAAATATGATTTTTGACTATTTTTTTTATTACACGTTATCAATTTTACTAACTAAAATAATTTTATTTTTATAGTAAACTTTTCTTTTGGTCTTACATGTTTGTTTTTTTGTTTTTTGTTTTTTGTTTTTCAGTAACTTCCTTTTAAAAAGAATTCTACTTTGTTCTGATAAGTAGTATTTAAGATACAATTTCTTGACAAATGGGTTTTTCTGTTATAAACAATTTAAATTTGAATGGAAAAAACGAGTTTTTGTTTTTATCATACATGCATGACCAAACGTACCAACTAAAAAAGGTGCAACAAAAATATGATTTTTGTCTATTTTTTTCATTACAAGTTATCGGTTTCACTAACTAAAATTATTTTATTTTTTTAGTATAATTTTATTTTGGTCGTATATGTTTTTTTTAAATGACTCATATTTTTTAAACATTTCTACCGATGAGTAGTATTTAAGTTATAATTTCTAAACATAGATTTTTTTTTTGTTATAACAATTTAAATTTTAATGAGAAAAAAATGTGCTATAGTTTTTATTTTCTATACATGAAGAAATGTACCAAATAAAAATACTTATTATTTGTAGTGTAAGTTATTAGTCATACATATTATTTTTTACACTTTCTTTTATTTAATATTTGGTGCCTTTTGAGATTATAAGTATCAGATTGATTATATTCATAAACTACAAGGACTACTTCATTAATAATGAATAAGTGTGAAGTTGATAGAAAAAAATAGTGTACAAAATTGAAAAAATATATTAGTAAAATACACTAAATCAAAACTAATTTAAGTTTCATAAGGGTAATTTTGTACTTTACTAATTTCTATTAGATAATTGGACGGAAATATACTAAATCGAAAGTTTTCATTTAGTCCAGTATGCTTATCAGTAAATTTGTTAGTTCAGTATACTAAATCGAAAACGCATGATAGTTGAATATAGTAAACATTAATTATCTCTGATCTTAATAATCACATAAAATTTTAGATTCCAAGGTTGAGTAATAAGTGATCATTTGTTTTCTTTACCAATTACTCAGTTGATGTAGGGTTGTGCTCCTTAAGGATGACCATGTAAGCAATCATATACGATATAACATATCTAAGCAATTGTCATGCGTGTGTTCCAAGTATCAAATATGCAGGTCCTGGTCACACAAAAAATTACACTTATATTGCTCCAAATGCTGGCTAATTTAAATATAATTAATTAATGTTTGTAGAAGATCAACTCATTTTTAATTAGCCAGATAAAAGTGGTATTTTATTCGACTTTCTATAGATTTACCTTTTTACTGTATACTATTGTATTTATAATATATAGTTATTTCTTATCTTACCCTTATGCAATGAACTGCAGCTTCGTTCATCTTTTATTGGTGATAAAAGTAGTTTATGGTTGATTTGAGATGTGAGATGTACTTTATTGCCACAGGTTGTCTTCACTGGCGGTCGCACTCAACCTGGAACAACCAAGCCTGATGAGGGGGAGAGACATCCTTACTCTGTAATTGACTGTGAGCCTACGCATGAAGCTATCTCACCGTCTGTCATCTACATACAGAAGATCTTACGGAGGAAACCTTTTCTCATAAAAAACCTTGAAAATGTTACCCGGAGATTTTTACAGTCACTGGAGCTTTTTGAGGAGAATGAGAGCAAAAAGCTGGCTATTTTCACTGCACTTGCTTTCTCTCAGAAGCTGTCCGGTCTTCCACCAGAGAGTGTGTTCCAGCCGCTACTCAAGGATAATCTTGTTGCGAAAGGGCTAGTTTTATCTTTTATAACTGATTTTTTCAAGGAATATCTAATTGATAACAGCCTTGATGATCTAATTGCTATTTTGAAGCGGGGTAAAATAGAGGAGAGTCTGCTTGACTTCTTCCCACCTGCTAAGCGATCTGCTGAGGCAGTTTCTGAGCATTTCACGTAAGTTCGATTGTCAATATACATCTTATATTTTGAACTGTTGGTTGAGGTTGCATTTGCTTATGGATCTATAAACATGTTTCAAGGGGAGTTGTATTCAAAGCAGTCCAGTTTTAAAGGCGTAGATGTTGTGTTTACTGACAATAATTTTGTTTTGGACACAACCTGATTAGCATAAAACCATGGTAAGGATAATTGGAAACAATTGGAAACAAATTAGAAAATTACTTTTCAAATGCTCAGATAGATGTTCTGTTCCCAGTTTATGTAAGGATAATTTGTTTCTGTTAGACAAGCAATCACTAAACTTCTGAAGTACCTTGTCAACTTTGGCTATTACCTTGATTGGTTAAGTTGTCTTAGATTTTTGTAGTTTACACGTCCTATAGATTTTAGTTTTGCTGTTTGCTTTGGTTAGCTGGGGCTTGAAATTAGACAGGTAAGATAATAGTACATTTTATTAAGTTGCTCTACGGATAAATTTACTCCCTCTATTCCAATTTTAAGTCCAGGTCGGGGAAACTCCCAATTTAAGGGGACATCATGGTTACTCTACTTTTACACCTATTTTCCAAATTGGCCCATTACTTTTTCCCTTGAATCAATGTGAGAAGGACAAATATGTAAAATTACCTAACAACTTGTTTTTATTTATGGGAAGTGGACTTATAAAGTGTAGTAGCCCAAAAGGTTCTTGGGACTATACCTGAGTTGGTCTTAGACAAGATTTTATACTGTTTCTGTTTATTTGGAGGCTGATAATTATTGGTTACCTTTTCCTCAGTGAGGCAGGGCTTGTACCCTTGGTTGAATACAACGTAAAGAAGATATTTGAGGTGAAACAGAAAGAAATGAAAACTGTATTGACAGCTCAGATAGCCGAGGAAACTGATATATCTGAAGTTATAGAAACTGTGAAGCAACATGTTAAGGATGCTAAAATGCCTGATATTGAAGTGGTGAAGATTTTATGGGATGTCTTGATGGATGCTGTTCAATGGTCAGGAAAGAACCAACAGCAAAATGCTAATTCTGCTCTGCGTCAGGTAATATGCTGTTCCAAGGCAGGATTAAGTAGGTGCCACATATTTTAATATCAGTTTGACCATGTTCTTTACTTCTTTGACATAAATCTTTCCTTCCTCAGTTTGTTTCTCTCATTTCTTTGAAGAAGTATTAACATTTGACAAACAGGGGGAATATCACAAGCTATGACGAAAGTGACTTTCAATTTGTTCTGTTGATAATTACCTTGAAAATTTTACTACTTCGGGTATATATACAATACAAGTTATTTACGAAGTAGTGATGCATAAGAAACACAACTAATAAATGGTCTTCCAAGAGAACCAAGTTCCCGTCTTTTTTTATTCTTTACTTTATGCCAACTGATTCTAGCCTCTGCTGACTGATTCGAGGAGGTGATATAGCCAGTAATGTTGTTTAGAGTGTGTAAAAGAGCATATTTCTTCTGACACCTGATTGAATAATGGTTGAGAGTGATGATGTTTTCGAGCCTGTGATGTATACAATATATATGAAAAAGATTTGAATGTGGAAGTAGTAGGAAGTTTTTATTAGGTCTATCTGGTAGCAAAACTGATTAACTTGAATAAATTGGCATTACCTATATCTACCAAGTGCAGTTTATTCTTTTCACTAATCCAATTATCACGGATTTCTCCATATTTTTTGTTCCTCTGTTGTAACTCTTTTTTGAATCAGGTGAAATCATGGGCAGAACTTCTGAACACCTTCTGCACCAACGGAAAACTTGAGTTGGAACTAATGTACAAAGTCCAGATTCAGTGTTACGAGGATGCAAAGCTGATGAAGTTGTTCCCTGAGATTGTGAGATCTTTATATGACCAGGATGTGCTTGCAGAAGATACCATCCTCCACTGGTTTCGTAAAGGGACGGTTTCTAAGGGAAGGTATGTTTGATTTAATTTGTTAATTGGAATAATACCTAAATTTTGTCCGTTCTCTTTTCATGTCTATTCCACTTTTGTGTTGCTTTTCTCTTTCCCTGAGAGGGTAACAATATGGTTTGTGTGGATGTGGGTGTCGGTGTGGCCCGTGTGGGTGTGTGAGTGTTTGTTTTGTTTCTTTTAGAATGTATGGACGGATTTAATTTTTCACCTCCACTGAGAGGGTAACAATATGGTTTGTGTGAATGTGGGTGTGGGTGTGGCCGGTGTGGGTGTGTGAGTGTTTGTTTTGTTTCTTTTAGAATGTATGGACGGATTTAATTTTTCACCTCCACTGGGTTTTTTTGTGCGCAGAGATGTGTGAAACGTAGTTTTAAGTTACTGTGGTTCAATTTGTTTTTTAAAACACATCTTTTGGAAAAACCAGAGCTGCAATGCCAGTTTCCGCATTTGTTCTACTCCGTTTGTTCGTTTGGGGAACGGTGGGTTTAAGAAAGTAATGATTCTCTTTTACAGTTAAGAAGATAGGACCCAAGGAAAGACGAATAATGTCACTTCAAAACTTTTTCTACTTGAATTTTGAAGTCAATTTTTTTTTACATAATTCAGTTATCAAAAGAGGAAAGTGGACACTTGATCTGGGACTTCCCAGAATGGTAGTAGAAACTTAATTACGGATGTATGGAGAAGTTTTTAGCAATCTTATTATTTACCGAAATACGTCAGTAATTTCAAGGTTTTTACTTCAAATCTGAAAGTTCTTTGGTATTACATTGCACATAGTTCTGCCATTTTATTGTATTGCAACTTTAAGCACTAAATTTTTGGCTTCTAGGGCATGTAATGTAAGAACAATGTCTCTCTCTGTCTGTCTCTCTCTTTCTCTCTTTCTTTTTTCACCCAAACCGTGGCTTATTTTTCTTTCTTTCCATGCACAGGCAATCATTTGTGAAGAGTTTAGAACCCCTTGTAAAATGGCTGGAGGAGGCCGAAGAGGAGGAATGAATGTGGGGTTTATATCAGCTATCAGCTATATCTAGCTTAAAAAATATATCTACCTTGAATACATTGGTTTGCTTCACTATATCAAGAACAAATGATCTTGCTGAGAGGATCGTGATTTATTATTTTTTCTTCAAGTTCTGATATAAATGTTTTTGAGTTATTAGAAAGAATATATTCAAATTATTCATGCATTTTGTGTTGAGACTTGAGATTAAGGAAATCCCCCTTTTGTTGCTTTGTACTCTTATTGCTGAAAAATGCGGTGTTTAATAAACATAGTAGTTTATAGATATAGGAAAAGACAGAATCATTTGCTTTGGGGTTAAAAGTCGATGTAACCTTGAAGGCTGCTTAACCTTGTCCCAGCAAATATTATAAGTATAAATGTATAATAGTCTAGACCCTAAGAGTCGTTTTTTGAACCTGCATCCAAATCCTTGCTTTGGGCATGCACGGGTTTCACAGTTATCCAGTTATCCAGGTTTTCACTTATAGCTTAGTGGGAGTTACAAATTTATGTACTAATGGTTATTATGTGTGTGATGTAAGTGACCTCAACCTTTAGAATATATAAAGGGGTGAGGGTTCTATATTGTAGATGGACATTCATTCGTTAATACAAGGGCTACGTCTTCTCTCTCTATATATACATGTTCATATCTCTCTCTATATATACATGTTCATATCTCTCTCTCTATATATATATACGTATGGCCTAATTCGCTTACAACACGTTATCGGCACTTTGTTTGAAAAAAACCCACCAATAAATCGTTTAGCTGGAGCATTTGGACTATTTCTCCCTTGAAGATTGAGATTTTTTGCTCGAAGATTCAGTATAAAACTTTTGAAAGTTTATCGATCTTCACCAACATACCATGAGAACGGTACATAATTTTTATTTATATAAAACGTAGAAATTGCATGACTAATCAAGAATAAAACCGAAAATTTCATGTTTAGGATATATATCAAATGATAGATGGTTTATTTTGATAAACAATGGCTATTATAACTCATGTATATCACTTATAAAACAAGTTAAAACTTGCATGTGAATCTGTCAGACCAAAACTGTCACTTTTAGAACACTGCAGGACCATTCTGCAATTTTCTGAAACAGTAAGACTTCGATGTAACTCTCTGTAAACATAGGACCGTTGCTGTAATTATCTTAAACTATTGGATTGCCGCTGTAAATTAGCTAAAACCGAATATAGTTTCTCTTATTTACACCCGTAGTACCCGTAGTTCTTCCTTTTACACAAAAACAGTATATATGTATTAATTTGCTCATGTTTGGTCCAAATTATATACAGTCATGTTTTTAAAAAACGGAAATTGCATGTTTTAATGATAAACCCAAATACTAATTAGTTTCTGAAATATGTAACTGAAATCATTATTCATGGAATATGATAATTACTATTTGTTTGGCATGAATTTGTAACATTAAGATACTTAATAGCTAGAAATTAAATGCTTAGAGTTATAAATAAATAAATAAATAAATAAATTATGACTTTGGTTACTAGTAAATAGTAATTGATGTTTAAGGGTAGTAACAATCGTAAGTTACATGTGTAAATCTCGTAATTTTTTTGTAATTTCAAATCACGTATTAATGTAGACTGATTAAATGTCTATTATCATATGATTGTGTCAATTATTAATTTTTAAGCTTGTCTATTTAACGAATAGAATTTGTGAGCTTAAAATTTTGCACAATAATTTGCGAAATCATATATTTTCACATTTAAGTTGGAAAAATTATGAACCTTCCCCAAATAGGCTCACCTATTTGGATACGATGTTTAGGAAAGATACAGGCGGATAGTTCCTATCCTAATGAGGTCGGGTTTTAAGTGTCATTCGTGTCTTCCACCCTCACCGTCTTTCCTGGTCGTTTTTCAAGTAGAGCTACCAAAAGGGGTTGACTAAATAATAATTTCTCCGAGTGTGTTTATATAGTGATGTATGTTTCACCGAATTGGTGTTTCAGTATCGACCCGTCGTTCGATCAATGAGAACCGATTCACATGAGAAACAAAATTAATGTTTTCAAACCTGTCGTTTTGAAAAAACATTTGTGCTTGTACAAACCATAAACATATAAATCAGTCGTTTTATATGATAAATAATCCAGAACTCCCAACACATGTTGGATGCCATCTATGATGAGAAAAATCGTAAAACATACCTGCGAAATGACTGTTTAAACGTTGATTTTAATCCGTCACCACATGTTAGTCACTCTGATGTGTGAAAATGTGATGCCCAAAATTTTTTTGGATGCCATATTTGATGAGTAAAACACGAATTTGTTGTTACCCTCGAGATGAATGCTAAGACGTTGATTTTATTCCGCCGCCACATTTGAGACGTGATGACGTCTATGGTGAACAAATGTCTGAAATTGACATATTGGAGCTATCCTTCACCAAAATACTAGCTTGGAAATTGTATTCCATAAGCAGTATCATGAATTTATATTCACCATGTTCCTTTATCGCCCATCTGTTATTGGATAAGAAAATTACCCCGGTGAGTAGTTTTAATCCTATTGGGTCAATGGCGAATTGTTTGTCTGATATTAATGCTCTTCGTGTATATTTTTTTTTCCACGAATCGAGAACCGAGACAAGTGTTATTTGTCTCGAACTGTCGCGATCCCGATGAATCGCCTAGCCAAGCGAGATTTTAGACAATAGTCAAAATCGAAAACCTGTGGCTCCAAGACAGTAATTGAAAGGAACAATATGGCTCATTGTCACAAAGCAAGAGATAATGCTCAATGAGGCAACTCTATGCTATAAAGACAAAGGTCATGCACGGTTACTCCTTAAATAGTTCAAAACTATTATAAAGGTGAAAAAACCGATGCTAATGTGGTTAAAGATAACTGAAAGGAAACTCTTGAGACCCCCGATTTTGTGGCTCAAATAAGTTTGGTACCTTTTTTTTATCGATTTTGATAAATCATTGAGCCATTTTTCGCTCATCTGGATTATGTTTTTTCCATTTGGATTATGTTTTTTTTTTCATTTGGACATACTTTTGTATTATGGTTTGTCTATTTATGAAATTTCTCGAAATAATTTAAAGTAATTTGAGCAAATTCATTTGACAAATGTGACCAAACTTTAAATTATGAAATTTTAGGCAATACTTGTGGGCTAGTTGGTTTTTTTTTGGAAATAGTGGGTAACCGTGTACCACATAATTTCGTCAACTACTTGCCTAATAGAGTCCTTTGTGACAATGATTCTGGACCTGTCGTTCCAAATCAAAATCTTTGGTAAAAACCAAATTGATTTGTCAAATATGAGGTCTTATACTCATGTAGGTCCTGCCGTACCTTGTTGAGTTATAAAATATTTGAGAAAACCAGTGTTATCTGGTAATAGCTCATGAAAGAAATGAAATTTCTTTACATAGCCTCCACTCAAAAACGTATTTTAGAGGAGTTGAAATGTCTTTCAAGTGGTTGCTACCACGTTTTTTTAAAAGTATTTAAAATTAACTTATCATTTCGCCTGTCATCGATTGATAAATGATTTAGATGCTAAGACATGATTATCTATACTATCATTCGCCTGTCGTCGATTGATAAAAGCATTTTGATATTGTGGCATTGACCGGATGAGATATTCCCGGGTCAAAAGACGATGCTTGATTTATAATCGCATCGCATTTGGATTCTCTCTGAGAATATATTTCGTGATTAATTCGAAATTCATGCCACTAATGCTCACTTTGAACTCGTAGAATTCTTGTAAAGAATTGAACTCGTAGAATTCTTGTAAAGAATTGAAGGAGTTATTGTGGACTTATCCAACCATAAGACGGACCATAAATATAAATGGTTATGGTTGATGCATCGACAATAATGTCACATGATTATTGTTGTTCATAAAAATGCAGCATTTTCCAAAATTTTAGCCCTATTATTAAGTTGATGGCTCATGATCCGGATTATCCTGAAAAGTCTAGTCGACTTGATAATACCGAAGAGTAAAGAATCGAAATTTTGATTTGAATTACTTGAGTTTGGAAATTGAAATTGAACATCATGTCGATTATGTTTAGACCGAAATGGACTCACGAAAAGTTTGATGATGCGACAGCAAATGATTGCACGCACTTCTTGGTCTTGCGCACCAAGATTTATATTTCCGTGTGGTGTTATGCTATTTTGCTGCATTGATCCGTTATGAGGCCCATAGACACTCAAACACCATATGCGTACTAGCTGGTTACTGGTTATGAGGCAGAAGTCTCATATTAACGCGTGTTTAAAGTGATTAATTAATATTTTGATTGAGCCGCTATAGCGTTCAAAATATGGACCTCTGAAAGGGACATAAGTCGATTATGAATCCCCTGCCTATCATTTGATAGAGTAATCTTGGCAAGCGATCTCTTTACCGCATGATATGCGAAAGTGACATTGTTAAGACTGTTCTCCCCGTCGTTAGGGGGAGATTTGCACGTTACCGTTGATAAGGAACGACGTGAAATAACGTGACATAACTCACTCAGTCTTAGCTTGATCCCCAAAGCTGCACTTAGTGATAACTAAATGCCAAACGCATTTAATAACTTTATGAGATGTCACGAGATCATTTATACCTGCTGCAAAATGCTTGCAAAGATAGACGTCCCTGTCGGACGTCGTGTTACATTGCTTTGGCCGAACCCGCCAAGCAAAAGACGCTGCCGTCGGCCGTCAGTCTGTCGTGCTTCCCAAGATACGAGGAAGTTGACCATAAAAATAACCGGATAAGGCAATGCTATTAAAGAATCCCATCACTTGAATGATCATCTCAATTCTCAATGTCCTTGAAGATTCGATATAATAAGGGCTTAATACCCAATTTATATTTTTGAAAATACCAAATTAGTACAATCACTATGCGAAGCAGCCAATAACAGTATGTTATTGCCTACAGTAACTAGTTGGTTGTCCGCCAGGTTATAATTTAAGATATAGCAGGGTTGCTTTGTTTTTGGAAAAAATCTACAAGTTGAATTATTTTTACGAAACTATGCAATTATTTTCTCCGTTCCCAGATAATTGTTGTATATGAAATTACGTGCAATTAATTTCAAAACTGAATTATATAATTTAATGTTTGAACTATATGATTAACTTTTGAAAATTTTCATTCCGACAATTTTAATACAAGTTACTGACCGATTAAAATTGCACGTAGTTTCGTAATAAACAATTAATTGGGGACGGAGGTAATAGAAAATTTATCCTTTCTCTGGTACCCTGTCACCCATGTCTCCATAACTGAATGAACTTTTAACAAATGATGTGCATTTATAGAACATGATACTAATCATTACCTTTTGATAGTTCAGGATACTAATTAGGTGTCAATCGAATGAATTTTTAAGAAATGAAATAAATACCCCGCATGTTTATGGAAATTGATTACATGTCAGTGATGACATCGTCAATATGGACGGGATTTGCCATAATTAGATTAATTGTTAATGATCATGTCTCAAATTGGAAATGCAAATAATACATGGTAATAATCGTTACTTTCTACTAATTTAGGGTAATAACTGGATAATGGATATTATCTTTTAGTTTGTACTATTTATATTATTAAAGTGTATTCTTTTTTGGTAACTTCATTTCGACATGTTATTAGGTGGTGACTGAGTGTTGTTTATTTTCTTAATTAGTGGTGATTCGTTTGACGAATTGATGTGGGTATACACTCCAATTTATCTTTATAAAAAAAAACTACACAATAAAATCTAAGAAATTAATAAACATCTAATTAAGTTCTATGAATTCCAATGATAAAACCATGCATTTCGAAGAAAAAAATCGGACATTATATCCATCTGTAGATATGACATTTGAATACATATAGGAAAACAATTAAGATGAAATAAAAATAAATAACTTCCCTCTATTGTAGAAAACAAATACATCGAAGAGTCAGTATACAAATCATATATACGACGAGTTGAGTGTGTACAAATGTGATTAAAACAATGTAATTCAAGTATCGTCGAATATTTACTGGAACTCACGATGTGTAATTGAGAAGGGCAAAGAGCGACAGTAATGACACAAAAGCCCACTGGACAGAGAGAGTGGAAGCCAGAGAATATGAAATATCATGCGACCCAACAAGATACTCAGCTCCTGATTGTCCGTCTTTAATTTTCACACTTGTTGAGCCTAGAATAAAATAACATACATAAATAAATTCTTAAAGGTTGAGGAGAAAAGTTTAGTGTACGTAAAGCCTCATGTACTTACAATTGTAATCGGTCCATCCAATTGTATTCTTTTCGTTATCGTATACTACAAGCCTGTTGCTAAGCACCAAATCTGCATTTATAATGGAGATTACAAGGTTGAGAACTTTGAATTAACAAGATTTGAAAACTTGTATATCTGTTAAGGGAACTATATATTGGCTATTCACAATTTGACATTAAGAGGACAAAAAAAGAGGAAAAAGAAAGACAACGGACCAAAGAAAGAAAACCTAAAAGAGTAGCAAAATCATTTTGTTCGAGCTGTTCCATTTCAGTTTCAAAGATGATTAGCAAACATTAAGGTTGCTTCACCATGCAAGTGTGTACCTCTTGTAGTCTTGTTACTCTTTCTAATATATAGTTTAGATCCCAAAAGTCTATGCTAAAATTGATCACTGGTACATATCATGAATTTAAGGAAAGCTGTCATTTGTATTAGATATGAATTTTTCATGCAAAGCAATCCGGAGTAATGAAGCAATTACCTCCCAAAATATTTATGGCCTTTCCATTGTTAATTTTAACCCCACTATTCTGCCAGCCTACACACCAATCACCATCCTGCAACAGTAAAGATATTGAAAAATATTGATTGAAAAAGTTAAGCAAAAAAATAAAAACTAAAACTATAAAGGTACTAAAGTTTGAAATTTGTGCAATTAATTTTTTATTTTTGTTTTTGCCCATGTCAGTTGTAGCAGTCTTTCACAATTTTCAAAACGCATAACTGCCATATCAGATCCCTTTCCAGGTTAGGAAAGCGACGAATATAGAAATTACAACCTAAGGAACAAATGAAATGTTTGTCATCCAGAAATATAGCTCCCTGTTTATATGCTTAAGTTTGAGAAGACAAAAAACAGTACATCGGTATATATCTTGCATTGAACATATCAAATACTCCGTACCAGAAAGTAAAATTCTTTCCTAGATGTGGTCACTAGTTCAATCCGACTCTAAATCAAGAGGTTATGACAGTGTAACATGTCTAAAGTGCATAGAAGAGTACAGAAAATATACTGTATTAGGGATTAAAAAGGGAAAATAAATAAAAGATATAAGACCACTTTAAAGCCTAACAACCAAATAAAAGATTAAAAAGGCAACTACAACAAATAAAGTCTAGACAATGTCGGCAAAACGTTATAAAACATATTCACGCATTTGAAAAGACATCATTGCTCACCCAGCCAACACAATACACATACTCCAATACTCAAAACCTCACATCTGCTGGCAAAATTCATGCTTGGTGCTACTTTGAGTAGTGTATTAAAAAGCAAATACTTAGTTAAATCGTTTTTACAAGAGCTTCGCTCAAAGAGTACAGGAAATGGACCTCTTTTTGCATTTTTTAAGATTTGAATCGAGCAGAAAATTGATTAATCTAGGAAACAAAAAAGCATTCAATGAGCTTCAGAACTATACACATTTCCTAAAATATTAAGAAAACAACTGTCTACACAAAAAGGGTTGTTTAAACTTAGACCCAAGCCATAACCGTAAAAAGAGAGTAACATTTTATAAAACCGATAAAATAATGGACGAGCGGTATCTATAAGATTAACTGCAATTAACAGGTAACCAGTATTAGTTTAGTACACGGGTGGGGATCCATTAAATATAAGAGAATTAATAAAAAAACAATAGACCTCTCTTATAAATTAAATAAAAAAGAAAGAAGAATTCAAGATAACTTACAGCATATTCGAAGAAATAATCGTGAGGGTGAATTGTTAGTGACAGTGAATCATCAAAACGGAAAATGACAACTGGAAATGCCTTGTCCACACTGCAGAATCAAAACAAAGCAAAATTTATAACAACATAGGCATCATAAAACTGAATTCAATATAGACCAGCTAGAATCCCTTTTGATTAGCTCTTGCAAAACATGTAAACCTCGAGACATTCTTAGTTAAATAAAGAAGAAAACAAATATTTTAAGAAAGGGTCCTTACTTTCCAGAGAAGTTAAAACACGTGAACTGGTTCTGGACCTTATATGTTTTTAAACCAGGCTCCGCAGCTAAGATCTAGTAAGAGAGAGGGAGGAAGGGAGAGAAGTCAAAACATGACAAGTTTCCAGATAGAAAGAGTCATACATAAACGAAATATTAATACCTTTTTGACTAATGGTTCATACAAGTCCTCTTCAAGATAAGCCAAGGTAGTACCACTGTCTATGACCATATCTCTACCAGATTTAGCATTCAATTCACCCGAGGATAATTCTAAATTGCTGTCATTCACCTCAACTCCGATCATCTTAAGGTTGTAATGTGGCCTATAAAAGTAATGCAATTGTAACTTTCATGAATCAGCTTGACCAATTACTAACCAGGTTAAGATAGCATCGAGAAAGAACTGCTCGATAAACCAGTCTTTTTAATAAACAACATGATATTAGATATATACTGTAGGGAAAACATAAATTCATCAAAACCGTCACAAGGTTTCTATAAAAGACCAACTAAAAGCCGCTTTGTCTCTTTTTTAAAAAGTAAATTTAAATCATTGAAGTATTCCTCTAAAGGGTCAGTGAGAAACTGTCACTCTCAGCAATTAACCAACCGAGAAAACCCAGAAACTATTTTTCCCAAGCAGTCATGAGTACTTGTGATGTACGTTACAAAAAGATTGAGATTTTAATACTTGTAAACTTCAACTATTGAACCATAGTATTCTATCCAAACTTCTTTGTTCTTTTTTATTGAAACATAGTTTTGTTCCATACTGGAAAGTAAATTTGATTACAACCTCAACCCACTCTCTTGTTTGAGAACTAGTTTCGATTGCCTGTCCTTGTAGGGTTTGAAGTTTAAACCTATATCTAATCAATGAAATGGGATTCCTTGACTATAGTATTAGGTAAATGGATTTTAATAATTGACACTAAGTGCTATAAATGAGAACTGGCAATTTTAAATATAATTCTTTAACATAGTAAGTGGTATCAAGTATCAACCAGATCAATGACTTACAGATCGGGAACGAACGGTGTCGAGTTAACTTTTGGGTGCACCAATTCACCAATTGTGAAAATTCCACCACCATTATCAGCATCTAAGCAGTGAGAGAAAATCTTCTTCACCTTTCCAGCCAATGCCAGCTGTGATAAAACTGAAGAGTTTGCACGTCCGAAACCAAGGATACCATCAACTGCTTGATCAGATTGTCCTAACTGCCCATTTTGTCTAGCTCCACACCTTTTTGTTACCAAACAAAGTATGTTGTAAGCAATTAAGAAGCAGCAATATGTAGCAATCTCCGCAAACTAAGTACTGATGAAATCTAAAAAGGAAAATGAATAGTCCTAGTTGTATAAGTTTGAAGTTAGGAAACTCAACTATTACGTATTCACTTCTTCTACACCACACTAAGAAACCTTGGATTTAGTGTACTGAGCAAAACTATCACAATTTTTTTAATATTGTTTCGAAAACGTCAATTTTTCAAAAAAAAAACATGAATATGACAAAATGATGATAATTCAGTGTACAAAGTTGTAAGATCATATAAGCTCATAGGAACGAATTTAATAGCAATAGCATACTGAATTGAAAGAAAAAATCATTACTACCGACACTGAATTAAATTTCAGACTGGTATAGATAATTGTAATTATAATCACAGTTTTAAAAGCTCGCTTTGTAGTGAAAAAACTCGTTCGAAGCTCGATTCAGAGCTTAAAAGCTCACTTTTCTGTCTTTACTCCGCTAAAAGCTTACACTTTTTACGCTTTTAGCATAGCTCTTGCAAAAAAGCTTCAGGATTTTTGCAAACACTGATTAAAATAGAATACTTTACTCAGTTGTAAAAGGGTTTCCACACTTACCCGAACCCTATGCTACCATTCATTGGAACAGTTTGAAGGTCTGCAGACGCTTTATTTAGCTGTATAGTATCCGTAACAAAGTATCCTTTGCTTGAACTTCCATCTCCGTAAGTAAGTTGATATGCGCATATGTCTCCAACTTTGCAACTACTAGGGTTTATCGCTTCAGCACAAAATTCTTGGTCACATGTAACAATAGCTCCGGTTTTAGAACGCTTTGGATTATAAAGAGTCAGTGGTATCTGATAAAAAGTTCCCAAAAAGGTATAAGTCGGATATATTAAAATAGGAAAGAGTTTAAGTCAAAAACTTTTGTGTCTTTCGATCTCATTCAAAGTACACTCCAACTAATCATTTCCTGATGATATTTCTATTGGCAAGAAAGTTATCTATAATACAAACATACTTATAAAGTAAATTAGTACGGTATAAAACTTTCAACCTCAAACCGAAATCACTTAACAACTTTAGTCATATCTTAGTGATATCACATTTAACTATTTAAGGAAGTAAAGAAGCTTACATCAAGACTGCTTTTCTTAGGACAAGTGTCACAACCAGCGCAATTCACCCACATAAGGTCGCTTCCGGTATCTACCTGCACGTAATAATCCTTTGAAGGACTCCCAAGCCCAATTTTGGTGTAGTAAAGCCTATGGAAACAGCCAAATCTTATCCGAATAAACTCCAACGATCAAAACATACTACATTGTCGCTAACAGTACCATCATAGTAATTGAGACTAGGCACCAAGTGTCACAAAGCAGTAAATGTATTGATATAGAAAATCATAAACAAAAAAGGGTAATACTACTAAGAGTTCTGCAAACGTAATAATGTGGTTGCAGTAATCCAGCAAATAGTAAATGCTCATTTGTCAATTAGAAAGGAAAGAAGTATTAGGTCTCAATGGAGTTCGACTAAGGGAACACCAGTTTTGTCATTAAAAAACTTTAACTCATACGAAGTTAACAGAGTTGTAATTGGTCAAGGAAAAGTAAAATTCAAACATATACCTAGAATCCTTGTCTGGTTTGCTTCTTTGGAGCTCAGCATTTTTTTTCTTTGCTCGAAGCATAACAATTTAGTAGTTGCCAAGTCCTCATGAATCATGATACATTACAGCTTGTGAAAGAGAATTACAACTAAAATCATTCACGTGAAACTAAAAACTTATGTTACACGGGTACTTTGAAAATGCCAACGTAGTACCGCGTACCCAGTACCTTGGTACACATCGGGTACTTATATACTCAACGATAATACAAACTAATTAGGAAATATTATCAGGTATAGATTCAATAGGTTCATATATAAGAACCAGATATAATGAGTTATGTATAAGACATTTTGAGAGTGTTTTACGTTCTTTTTTCTATTATTCCCCGTCTCTTTATTTCTTAGGGTTCGTATAAAAATACACCAACTCCCCTGCTTTGCCCTATTGTTAAAATTTCAAATTAACGTATTAACGTTCCCGTATAGTTAAAATTTCACAATTAATGTATTTTTATTCCCGTATAGTTAAAATTTCACAATTAACGTATTTCCGTTCCCATATACTTAAAATTTCAAAATCAACGTATTTCCGTTCCGTATAGTTAAAATTTTAAAGTTAACATATTTTTATTCTCGTATAGTTAAAATTTCATAATTAATGTATTTCCGTTCCCATATAGTTAAAATTTCAAAATTGATGTATTTCCGTTCCCGTATAGTTAAAATTTCAAAACTAACGTATTTCCATACCTGTTAGTCATTCCTAGCTAAAAACTTACATTATGAGAAACAGAACAACAACAACATAGTTAGCCACATAGATAGTGCTTTGACTCCTTTTTTCTATTATCCCTTTCTATTTCATTCATCGGTTGTATAAAAAAAACACTAACTATCCGCCGTACCCTTATCGTTAAAATTTCAAAAGTAACGTATTTCCGTACCCAAATCGTACTGTACCCTAGTCCCTAACTAGTGCTTCCTAGCTAACAACTTACATAAACATAATCATAACCACAACAACAACAACAACATAGTTAGATAGATAGGGAGACTAACGCGGTACCGGTGGGGCTTCCATCGCCACCCAACGGGACATCAACAGCAGAAAGACTCCGTCCATGACGAAGCTCATCGTGTTCCCTTAATTTAGATAAAGTCCTCATCCCACTCTCTCTTCCCCCAAATTTATGGTCCACATTGAACACAAAATTGGCTAATGATGAATTTACCAAACACAACATAAAAAACAAACACAAACCCAGGTACATTTTCTCAAATATAAATGTGTGTGTATATAAATGTTCTAAAGAAAGAATCAATATTTTTGCTAAATGTGATGGAATTAAGAGTTTTGAACTTATGGGTTTGGAAGATAAACACCTAATTTATGATGGGTAAGAAATAGAATTCAAGATTGAAACAAGTTATTTGATAGATAAATATATAGATACAGAGGAATATATATATATGTATAGTTGGGAGGAGGAGATGGGGAGACTTTTCTGTTTTTTTTTTCCCATCTTCAACGGAAATGAAACATTTCTTTTTGAGTAATTTAATAATCAAAACAATGACAAAATGACCCCTTCTTATTTGTCTAGCCACTTGTAATGCTCCCAAATCTTATGTTTCTATTTTATATCTTATTTCGTTTCCTCTTAACTATTTGGATTAAATTTTTAATTTTTACAATTTTTCTTATTATAAGGTATTTTATAAAAAAAATTATAAATTAAGAAATAATATTAATTGACTTGATTTTTTTGGATTTAATATTTAATTGATACCAGTTCTTATATATATTTATAAATAAAAAATATTTGACTTTTTAGTAATAAAAATAATAATTAGAATGTACACTACATGTTTAACTGTAATTGTACTATTTTAATCAATTTTTTGAATAAATATTAAAAAACGAATAAAGTTGCAAAAGTGGGTACTAAAATAAGGTCACAATATTTGGAATTAGTTTATAATATTTGTTTTTGAGCGGCGTGCTTGGTTCCTGACGTGGCAAGAGGATAAAACCTAAAAGGCTGCTGTCATGGTGTATACTTTTTTTTCTTTTGAAATGGTCATTATGTATACTTTGCTTGTAACCCCTTCTAGTCTTCTACCTACTGCTGGTAATAAAAGTGGGATATTATAAGGATTAAGAAATAAAAATCAAAAGACTAATATATTTATTGACTCCATCTATCATTTTAAAGTCTTTGTACCAACTATCTCAACTATTTATTTAAATCTAACATATTTTATATTTTTTAAGAACTGTTTATATTTACACAAAATTTTAGATTTCTTATTAATTTACTTATAATAACCCTACAATTACAAAAATATGGACCCTATGATAATTTATTACTATTATACTATTTCCATCCCTAAACAAATGTTACCTACGAAAATACGTGCAACTTTTACCAATAAATTTTTCATATCAAAATTACCGAAATGAAAAAATTAAAAAATTTATCATATAGTTCTAACCATAAACTATGTGATTAATTTTTGAAATAATTTTTTTCCAGCAATCTAAATATGAAAAAATTATCGGTCAAAATTACACGTATTTTCGTAAAAAATATTTGTTTAAGGACGAATGAAGTATTAATTTAGTAAATCATATACATTCCCCATATTTAATTCGTATACTTAGTGAGAATGAAAATAATTATTATTTTAATGATGAAGGGAAAAATTTAGATTCCTTGTATTTAGGGAATGATTTGACTAAATATTATTTTTAAGGCTTGCAATAAAACTAGATACATTTAGTTTTTTAGTCCAAATCTCTTGAAATAAGGAACGGAGTTGATATAGATAGAGAGATACAGTTACTCTTAGTCCTTTATGAGATTCTTAGTACCGGTGCTATGAATCCGGTGGGATTAACATGGGCGGTCCTAATTTTTTTATTCCTCGATTGATTATGAAATTTTTGATTCCCGGTACGATAAAAAATTGTAACCTCTTTTTCTAGTATAATATAAGCACGGGAGACAGATGCGATGAATTGTGCCTTTTAATTTTTATAAACTTGTTTAAAAGATACTTTTTTTAAAAATAATTATACTTTCTCTTTTAAAATATCAATACATAACAAAAATTGTGCCCTTTCACTTAATTAATTTTTTTTATAAACCACCATATATTCAGGTTATAATTTTTTATACATATATAACTTTTTTTGTCGGTGTCGTAGGGCTCTGAATGGTTCACAAGAATCGCGAGGCTCGATGTGATCACACTGCACCCACGCAAGGCCACCCTGGGCAGTAAACATGCATTAGAAACCGTGATACTATATTGACTATTGTAACATTTATAACAACTCAAATAAGTAGCTAATTACACTGAAATAAAATAATAATAATACACAATCAATGTATATAAGTTTACATTGCTGAGGATTTTTTTTCTTACTTAAAAAAATAGATTTTCAATTATTTCCTTAAAAAATATAAATATATATTATTTAAGTAATGAAAATGTCTTTTGTGAATTAGTGAAGATCTATGGAGGCTTTATGAATTAGTGACAGCTTCATGACGGGTGTCGCTGTCACTAGCTACTGTGTCCTCTTTTGAAGTCTTCAATTGATAATTATATGAAGGCTAAAATGAAGTCGAAGATATTCTTTATAGACCACACAAAGAAGTTCGGTGCTCAAATAGCTGCTAATGAGCGACTCCTCCCATGTCAAACAAAGCCGCCCATTTAACATGGTAGGGCTTATAAGTTGAGTCGCCTCATTAGCAGTTCTTGGTCCAAACCCTATAAACAAGATGTTATTTTTTACTTTTAAAAAGGAAAGTACGGAAAAAAAATATTAATAGTAATATGATTGGAACTTCTAACCTTTCAGTGTGGGAGTAGACATGTTAATTACCATGAGATGGACTCATTATGGAATACATGGGTTCAAAAGTTTTTTACATAACATACTAACTTGCGTGTATGCATTAGTAAGTTTACATATATATATATATATATAAAAGTTGACGCCTCTCGTCGTCGATCAGCACCCAAGTGAATTATCTGTATTTGCTCACGACCTCCCTGCCGAGAAGGAATAATACAAGTGCAAAGGAAGCAGCGGTCTTGGCAACGACCGTAGGATCGATAACAGGAACACCAAACTTGGATGATTTGTTCAAAATCTGTATTTGAACTAATGTTCTCGTGCTGATTGGTTCTGATTTGTGTAACCAAATTTATTGGGGTTTCTATAAATTTTGTTGATTTTTTTCCCATAATTTATTTATTTCGGACACATTTCTTTCAAAAATATGGATAATTTGCCTTCAAATTTAGTTTTTAATCTGTTTTCCCTATTTATAAATGTGCATATAAAAAATAAGAGTTTTAAGAAACTGTATGGTTTTTTATTAATCATGTTTCTTGTGGTGATTAAACTTTAACAAATGCATTTCTTCCCGAATTTTTCCCTCTTATTTTATTCCATGACATTTTCTTCAAGAACTTATAACGGATCGAACCACCTGCCTCACAGGATTTAACTCCCTGAAAAATATATAGAAATTACCAAAAATCTACAAAAAAACAGTACTAGATAATTAAAATACATAAGTAGTAAATGTGAATTCCAAAAATTAATAAATCAAGTAGAATTTTGTAATTAAGGAAATTGTTTCTCCAAATAGATGATAATAGGTAAGACAAATAATCAGGTTAGTTCCTGTAATCTTCATTCTTTGTTTGTTAGTATGATTTGCTTTTGCTCTCTATTTGTTAATAGCTGAATGAGTTGGATACAATGTTTAAAAACTCTTCCATCTACGATTATTGTAGTCAAAGTACGAATTAATTAGAAACCCATTGTGTGAACTGATGTTTTGTTGTGGTGTGGCGGTACTTTATAAAATGACTTGAAAGAAAATACTATATTGGAGTCATCTCAATTAATAATTTGTTAATGCTGATTAATTTTTTTGTATAAGTCTGGCACTAAGATGTAACATGTACAGATGTACTTATATATTATAAAAAAACCCAGCTACATTAAGTATTGGAGATAACTAAGAATCAACTGAAATAAGCCAGTATATGATCCGCATGTAGCTCTTTTGTCGTGAGGATGCCTCGTGCTTTCTTTTTTTTGGTACATCGGAAATTCTTGCTTCGTGCTTTCGGCTTTCCAGAGTTGTCTAGCTATAAAAATTGTCGGAAACTCATTAGCTGAGTACTTGAAAGAAAAACATCGAAAGCCTTAACCGTTTGTTTAAAAAGTTCCGGTGAAATCTTCTTACAAGTCAAACTAGATTCCGTTTTAAAATTTTTGGAGAAAAACATTCCGGAAAATATTAAGGTATAAATTTTTGGATCAACGGCATGATGTAAAAATCTTCTAAAACTTAAAATCAACCAACGTTTTAACACCTATTTAAATTACTTGGAGGTTAATTAAACAAAAATCTGAGAAAAACTTACATTGTTGTAGACTTGGTAAAGGTTATAATTGTTTTTGAATCATGTAACTTGGACATGTATAGAGGTACAAGTGAATATTTTAATTTCAAACTTAAAATACGAACATTATTAAACTGCTTCCCATGGTTTTTTATCACCTCTAAAAACTAGTATTAATTATGAGCGAAACCTAGAAGTATATTACGAACTCCGAATAGGTAGATTACAAACCTTCTCAAATCTTTCAATTGTAAGTAACATATAATACAATCCCTCCGTCAAAAGTATGTGTGTTTGATTAATACTCAACAAGTACAGAGCAATTTTCCTAATTATTAGTATTTGTCTTGGACAAAAAACTTTTATGAGTATAATGCACAAATAATATATCAAATGACAGATACTATCTTGTCAACTCATAAAACTTCGCATATTTCTTACCACACTAAAAAATAAAAGACACACATATCATAAAAGGTTATAACATTTATTTCTTAAAATCAAATTTCTTTAACCAATATACAAGACACTATGATGTCTCACTTCAAAGATTAACACACTATTGGAATTAGAAAATATGTCCATAAGAAAACTAATATTGTTTCTTTTTGGAATTTCTATGTGAACGTGGATCACGGTCAGTAATTTATTACTTCAATCGAAACATTACATCTCGAGTTGCTCCAACCTTCCGGTGCATAAATGTTTTGTGATGTGTTGAGGGGTCCAAAAAGAGAGAAACGGATCAGTTCCAACCAAACCAAAACGTCCGCCACACAAATATTAATTATGGCAGACGTATGGGACGGTTTTCCTAATCATGGCGTTCCCCAGGAGTTCAGAATTGGTTGTCACTATAAAAAGAATCAGGAGAGTGACGTGAATAGTGACAACTATTTCTGAGTTGTTCTTTGTAAATGTCTTTTATGAATTAGTGAAGATCTACGGAGGCTTTATGAATTAGCAACATCTTCACGACACGACGGTGTTGCTGTCGCTAGCTACTGTGTCCTCTTTTGAAGTCTTCGATTGATAATTATATGAAGACTAAAATGAAGTCGAAGATATTCTTGCAGACCACACAAAGAAGTTCGGTGCTCAAATAGTGTATTTGAACTAATGTTCTCGTGCTGATTGGTTCTGGTTTGTGTAACTAATGTGGATGTGGATCACGTTGAGCGAAATTGTTCTCTCTAACAATACTCAGATTCTTATAGACAATGTCTCCACATGATGGTGTGGCCATACGCTATCCATGCATAGTATGTTCTAGTCTATCTGGATAATCATAACACTGATGATTGTCCTGTGTCTAGCAATATTTATGAGATGAGTATCATAGGAAAATATCACATAATCTCACGAGTTGAGAAACAATGTCTTTGGAGAGAGCAAAACTCTACTAAGGGTAGTTTGGCTAGTATGAGACTAAATGAAAGTTGGCTAAACTATGTGGGTGCAAATGAGCTACCACCAAAAGTTTTTGGCTGTTATCACTCTGATTTAATTGAGCTAATATGTTTTAGAAGAAAGGGGTGCATTACAAGAAAAATGAAGTTTCCCATCAGGGTAAAACCTCTGTTTTAAAATTCACGCTACATAGCGCTACGTAGCGCGAAATAGCGTTTTTTGGTAAAAAAACGCAACGAAAAATCACGATTTTGGGTGGAATTGTGCTAAAATCGCGTTATAGGGGACCAAAAACGCAAAAATCGCGAAATATTGAGCTAATAGCGTAAATAACAAGTTTTTTTTTTTTAAAAAAATAGCAACTGTTAAACTACATCGTTTAACAGAAACTTTAGAAACTAAAATAAATTCACCTTCTCTCTAAACTATCATCGCTCTCATCTCTCTTCATCTCTCCGACCACTGTTAATCTGAATCATGGAGGAGTCATCCTCTGCAGGTCACTCTTTTTTCCTTATATATATATATATATATATAATATAAATATATTGTAATGGGTTTTTGAGGTATTTACCCACTTTTTTTTATTAGCTATTTATTTTACACAAATTTGAATAAAATCCTAATATTTATCATTTATCAGTCACAATTGATCTGAATATTGTAATCTCCTACCTTTTAATTTTATTCCACAAATATTAGGTATGGTTAAAGCCGTTTTTGTCCTCTTAACTTGAAAAATCCATCATTTTTTCTATAATCTGCAACCAAACAATCCTGTAATTGGGAAATTTGGGGATTTGGTTGTAAATATATGAATGTTTTTGCCTAGGACAGTGGATAGAACAGTAATACGGATGTTTTCCGGAGTTTACAAAATATTCAGAAATACTGAAGTTGATATATTTTGTCAAAGTTGGCGTATTTGATGTACAAAGTAGTAAGTAAAACCTGGGTAAAGGGGAAAATCTGTTGATTCCCGTCTAATTTGAAGAGTTATTTACATGTTTGAATAGAAGAATAAAGTTTGTAACTGCTAAGTTTTGGGCTTTTGGCAAACAAGAATTGGTTTTTTCAAGCCAAGGGTTGTTTGGTTCTGGATTTTAAGAGACCAAACTAGCTTATTAAACGAGTGGAAGAAGCTAGGTTCAGCTACTGTATCCTTGTAGCATCCTCAAGTTGTGAAAAACTCACTTTTCAAGCTGGTCATCCAAATGAGGTGCAGCTTATAATTATAAAAGAAAAAAAGATGAGCTTAAGGAATGTAACCAAACAAGTCTCATAAGACCAAGAAATACTAGCTTTTAAACCATATATCCAAATGCTGTATAGCTTGTAATCTTTTTTTAAGCAAAGTAGCAAAAAGGCAAAGCTTGAACAATCTCTCAAGAAAAGAATAGAGATTCTGCTACATACACCAGTGATCAGTATATGACATAGTAATACCTCATCAGAAAGAAGTATTCATTTGACAAGTAACAACTGTTTAATTTGTATTAACATTTTGTCACTAAACATTTCTATAATTAGGATATTATTATGCACTTATATGTCTCGACTCATTTAAGAACTTGAAGGGTTTGTGAATTCAAAATGCTTTGAAATTTGTTGAAAGCTTAAATACAGGAAATTATAGGGCCAGATTAAAACTATGGAAATTGATTAATATTCGTAGGCTAATGACAAAATAGTTCTTTAATGTTTAACAGAAAGAGAAAGATGAGTAAAAATCAGCTATACATTCAGTGTCTTAAGAGTAGCAACAAGAAGATTATTTAATATTTACTCTCTTAATGGGCGAAGATGATGGTTTCGAAGGCTAAATATGTCTCGTCTTACTTCTACTTTTCACTTTAATACTTGTATTGGATAATATATTTACGAGATTGTAATTTTGTTCTATTGGATTATGTATTTGCTTCATTAAACGGTCTATACATCGTGTTATTTTTCACTTTTTAAGTTTGTTAACATAATTAGTATAAATTGTATTACTATCTAATGCTATATTGTTATATATTTAGACAAAAAAAAAGTACACCGCAAAGCGCTATGTAGCAACACTATTTGCACTTTTAGCGTTTCTCTCAAAAAAACACTACGGTAGTGATAACGCTATTTAAAACACTGGGTAAAACTGCTGCTAACTAATCAATTATGTTGCTAACCAATAACTAGCAACAGATCTATAACACTTATAAAACTGACGGTAACAGAATTAGCAACAGACGGGTGAACAAGGCAACAGTTTAGCAACATTAATAAGTTGTTGCTGAATTCTCAGTTGATCCAAACAAGCAACACAATTTGAAGTGTAGGTGATATGTTGTTAAATTTAACAAAATATAGAATTTAAAAAGGATTTTTCCCTTGTTGCTGCTCTGAGTATCATGTTGCTTTTCTATTTCAGTCATGTTGCTGTTTTTGTTACAACATTGATATTGAATTTATAATCATAAGATATTTTTTTATATATAAAAATGTATTATAAGAGCTAATCACAAAAATAAACAAATTTCTTATCAAACTAAAACTAAGCTCATAATTAATACACATTCAATGCAACTTCAACAACAATATTTAACAAGCCTACCAGTCATCCAATGTCAGTGGCTACTTCTTCACAAATTCGATACATCAAAATTACACACTAGTGAATAGCCTATTAATCAACCAATGTCGTTGGCTATCAAAACTAAACTTTGTAGCTTTCGGTATCTGTGGTAAGCGTGAAATCAACTCTTGTAGTTGAAGCGTCATCTGAAAAGAGTAAATCTTGCCTCAACTTCTTTTCCAGTGCACTGTTCGGAGCGTTTGTCATTCTATCGAGATAAAGGGATGAGCTATGATGGAGGGATGAGCTTTAAGAACTTAACAGAAGAATGGAGCGCTCGTCAAAGAATAAAACCACCTACTTGTCATGAGAGCTCCATCTTTCTTGTAATTCAACCTGTAATAAACCGCACAAAACCATAGATCAAAACCAACATTAGAGCAAAATGAAACACAACTAAATAGCACATCATTATCACAGATCTGCAACATTTATTGATTTTAGCAAAAAAATTATTCTCACCTTGAATTTGAGAAAACTTATTTGTTTCTTAGCTTAATCCTTCTACTCCCATCTCCACGACCAGCAAACTCACGACCTGCAGTCTCACGACCACCTCGAAAAGGCACTCTACCACACATCTATATAGAAAAAGGATTAATATGAATTTACATGTACTGGCCAAGAAAAAAATTAATAAAAACTAATCTTTTCTAGTATTTTAGTTTGTAAAATGCAAAAGAACATGAGGCTTGTTTGGTCATAACTTTTAAGCAGAATAGCTCAACTTTATTAAGATGGTGAAGTAAGTATAGTCCAACTTAAAAGCAAAAGAGAACAAAACAAGTTCATTAAAATTGAACAAAACAAATACAGTCCAATTTTTAAGATGGGGTTTTGTAGAGGGCGAGGTTTCTCACACTCAACAAATCCAGCTAATACACCTAAAATGCAACCAAACACGTTCATTGTATGACCAATTGACCATTAGCCTTAAAAACAAAAGATTTAATATAAGCTTGCTAGGCACCATGCAAAAGACATAACATTAACGTACCAATTAAACCATTTTATATCAATAAAAGGCAACTTAAACTATATCAGTAAGTAATATATGAGTAAGTAACAATACCTTTACAGATAGTAGATAGATGAAAACCGATGTGTGTAAGTAAATAGGTCAACTCCAAACCCATTCCACGCTCTCGACCTCGAGCTTACTGACCAGGTACAAAACCAAGTACATGCACAAAAATAAATTAAGTTCATGAAAACATAACCAATGTAAAAATGATAAATAGCTATATATGATGAGTTTTTTTTTTTTACCATTTACTCCGCAACATCTTGAGTACTAAGTTTCCCATCTAATTTTTTCGCATGATATTTCGCCCAAACTTAAGACTGTGAAATAATAGTTCATGGGGGACTTTTTTCTTTCTTCGATATGAGAAAAAATAAAGCACATAAACAAATAGTTAAAAACTAGAGTCAAAGAACATAGGTAGCAGAACTTAAATACACACAAAATGTTGCACCAAATGAAAAAAAAGAGTTTAATACAAAAAGTGTTTACCATATTGTGGGCCAAACGAGCATAACCTAATTGGCTCGTAGTGTGTTGGAGTTTTTGCTTGGCCCTCATTTCTCTGAATTTCTTGCTCTTTTCCTGGGTCACACATCCGACTTTCTTAAAAATAATCATATAGGAAACCTTGGAAATAAAGTTTTAAAAATAATCATATAGGAAACCTTGGAAATGAAGTTGATGAAAAGACTTTCATAGTTCTTGATTACACTGGACTAAATAGGATCTCGAGGAAGCTTTTAAGCTAAAAGCTAAAATAAGAGTACGAAGCTTTTTTGTTTTACAAACGTAACATGCCTGAAAAGGCCAGAAACCGAGGTAAATCCAGCCATATTGAAGGGGAAATTATAAGACAAGCAAAAAAGCAAAACCACAAAGACAAATTAATAGTCTGAGCTAAGGTGTAAGTTAAAAAACTATGATGGAGTAGTAAAAACTAATTCATACCAACTATCAACATCACAGAAATTTGAGACTCATATGAAACAAATCATATTTAAACTCTAATTGATATGCTTAAGATTTGTGTGGATGTAACTGAACATAATCTGACCAATTTAAAAGGGAGAAAGAAAAAACCTGAGTTCATACGCTGAGTTTTTATAGCTTAAGATTTCAAGCGTCGTCAAAATAACCAATTGATCTTCTAAAGTTAAATATTCTCAGTATGACCAGGGAAAAGCAATGCTAGAATCTTGAACGTTTTCCTAGTGTTTTTAAGACTCTAAATCAACTAGTCAGTTTTTCACTTATTTTTTGCTTTTCCAGAACATTATCAAACTCTTGATCATAATACTTGTGTTCAATTTTGTGAAGAAAAAACTCAACATGGCAACTTTTAAATCCAGCGAATATATCTGACGAAAATGGGTATACTTATATTGCTTAATTTGGTCTTATTTGTAAGTGGTGAACACAGTTAAAGATTCATATCTGTATAATACATAAGTTGCAATCTCCCAGCTCTATTTTGTAGTTTAATTAAATTTAAATAACCTATATACAACGTCAAGAGACTAATCATCAATGTAATCAGCCAAAAACAAAAATTGCAACATAAACAATAACTAAAACAAGGTTTAAAAATCTATAAAGGCAATTAATTTGTGATTGTTAAAAAATGAGTTTATACCAAAGATGTAAAAATTGGCCACCAAACATACCAAAAATCATCTTAATACAAAATTTGTACTTAAATATAACAAAAGTCAGGAAAATTTACATAATCGGGAACAAAGGAGCATCTATCATAATACTTCCAAATTCCTTGTCGTTATGACCTGTTGAATGATTATTTAAGTTTCCCTTTTTCCAAATTAAGTTCTTGTCTGGCTGAAGATTTTAAGCCAAACGTAATTATTATTTTAATATACCCATTTTACAATAATCTGTACTCTTGACCAGCTTAAAGTTGAGCACTTTTACTTTCAGAAAACTCAGCATTTTTTTCTTAGACAAATAAAAGTTGCAGAGAAACAAGCCCTAAATAAAAGCAATAATTAGTAACTGAGCTTATTGGGGTTATTAATTAAGAATACCAAATTCATTGAAACACAACACTATCATGCAATTTATCTATCACCAAATAAAAAAGAAGCGCCCAATGTTAACAAGTGTAATTAACTTGGTTGCAACCACATTTGTAACTACAGTTGCAACCATAACTTTATAACTGAAGATAGGAATTTCAATATGGAAATTTACTCTTATATATATTTATAAGAAAATATGCGATAATGATGTCATGACCATTGTTTCTCACATATTTTTTATTAACTTAAATAGTGTTTATTTGAGTTAATAAAAAAAAGGTGTGAGAAACCATGGTTACATATTTATATATATAATTTAAAATTGATCTCGGAGTCATTTGAGAATTAGTATGAAATCGTAATATGACTTACTGTTTCTAGTTGTTTTAGCCATATTGTATAAAATGACTTTTGAATAATATATATCTAAACAAATTGTTTTCTCAAAAAGAATATTTATGTAAAATATTGAATTCAAATATGTTACATGTGGAGTGTAGCATGTACTTAGGGCTGTAAACCAAGCAAAACGAGCCGATAAAGCTTTTGATCATGTTCATGTTCATGATCTAAAACACATGTTCATATTCAGTTCATGTTCATTTAAATACGAATGAACGTTTAACTTACATGAACCGAACATTTGACGAGTCATACACGAGTCGTTCGTTAACGTCTCTTTTCATTCAAATAATTTAATAATTTTAAAACTAGTATTTTTTTTCTTTCTTTTTGCAATATATTATAATTGTATTTTTATTATTAAATTGTTTACTATTATAAAATTTTCTACAAATAAATAAAACGTTAGTTAATTAATCTATTGAGATTATAACATTTTTTTTTTGTTTTAATTTTATATATTCTATGACTGTATAAATTCTTTTTTACATATGCATAATTGATTACTCGTCAAGCATACTTAACAATAAAATCAGTGATTGTATTTATAGTATGATGATATAAATTATCTTAATAAGTTTAAAATAATACAAACATATCATTCATATTATTGTAGTATAAATAAGTTTATTAATTTGTAGTAATAATAATTAGCTTTTGTTAAATCATTAATAAAATTAGTATTTTAATTTTATCAAATTTTATATATAATTATACGAACACGAGTTAAAACGAAACGAACAGAGTGATTTTCATGTTCAGTTCAATTAATAGACGAACCCTATATTCTTATTCATTATCATGTTCGTTTATAAATTAACGAACATTAACCGAAAATTAGCCAAGACGAACACGAACGATTTTACAAACGGCTCACCTCATTTAAGCCCTACATGTACCGGAGAAAAACTATTCTGAAACCATATTAGATGAAGGCAATAATTCATGGGACCATAATATGGTCGAATGTGAATTAATCTACTGGTCTCTCTTTTATTGTATAAAAAGACTCAACATGTCTGTATATATAAATGAAACATATAATAAGTTAGGGGCGAAGACTTAAAACAATTAAGAAGCCGTATTAGGTAGAGGCAATAATTCAAGGGAAAGAAGCTTTGTAGCTATCTACCATGACGAATGTAGATTGAAAAAAATGAAGTTACTAATATAAATACGCGTATATGTGTGCATATTTTATACATCTTTCAAGTTTATCATATACATATTGAGCTATATCAATCACTGAAAGAAATAAAAAGCCAAAGTGTACAGAGATGCCTAAACCATCCAATGTCATGGTTTACCCACCCGAGATGATAAAGAAAAAATCAAACCCTGATGGTAAAGTTGTGACGAATGATGGTGGGATTGCAATCACGTTGAACATAAGTCTAAGTATTAATGGGGTAAAATATGCTGTTGGGGGATGTACGGATGATGGATCAAACACCAACGAGGAAACTGCAATAACCGCAACCGGGGCAGGCAAGTCAGTTGCAGCAACGTCAAGTGTCACAAAGACTGCTTCATCAAGCTCTAGCTTGGCTGCCGCAGCTAGCTCGAGTTCGGCAACTGCAGCAACCTCCAGCACAGCAGCTGGAATAAGCAGGATCAACAAAAATTAGGCGAAAATCCCTCCAACAAATAATTTTTTCGTTTTGTGGTCGTGTCATGTTGTTTGTGGTGATTTATTATCGTATCGGAAAAGTGATGATGGTTTCTTATCTTTGATTTCATGCAATGTTTTGTAATGTCCTCGTGTATTCTTGGGTCGACTTCCGATCTGTACTGTTCCCTGGTATTGTTTTTCAGTAAAATGTTTAATTTCTTGAGGAAGGTGTCCTTGTGTCAGATTGTTATCCACGACTTTCAACTTTCAAGACTTTATTAGCTCAGTGAGAAAAGATTAAAGATCAAGCTGTTTTGTACTTTTTTACTTTTTTCAGGTCAGAATTCTAATTTTACTTCTTCTTTTTCATAAACTAATTTTTTTAAACTAGCTGTTTCTTTTAACAACTTGAGTTTTTTTTTTTTATCTATAGAAGTCTCAAAATTAGCTAAATGGTAAACATTGGTTTATTCATAAATTATAAATGATGGAAGTACATTTGGTGATGTTTGTAAGGTTATGTTTTGGTCATATTTTATTTTTTTCTTAAATCAATGTTTTATTTTATTTTTAAATATTTTGTTAAAAAAAATCTATAAAATTTGACATTTTATATATTTTGGGTATTTATTGTTTGTTTTGACAATTTATAAGGTAGTAATATTAATAAATACCCAAAAAATATATAAAAAGTCAAATTTTACAGTTTTTTTAACAGACACTTTAAAAATAAAATAAAACGTTGATTTAAGAAAAAAAATACGAATACATATGAAAAAACGATAATATGACCAAAACATTATCTTACAAACATGATCAAATGTGCACCATAATTGATATAAGATAGTTAAGACGCCAAAAAACATTATATTTTAGTAAGGAGATATTAAGGGGTTGTACGAGCCAGGAGGGTCAAGTGCCACCCATTTGTTCCGCGCAAGAATTTAAATTAAAAAAAATGTATGCAGTTATATATATATATATGTGTATATTTGTTGGGCCTCTTTTTCGAGAATTGATGCAGCACCGTTACACCCCAAAACCTACCTCTTCTCGTTGGGACCGCGTAATATAACTATTCTATACTTCGATGCAAATTTTTATAGTTGGAGACACCTGCAGATCATCAAAGTTTATATGAGCAAAGAATGGCTAGCCCCTATTTTTAAAGGGCACTCCAACACCTGGAGGAAATCTTCTGTTCTCGAGTTACAGAAACAAAAAGAAAAACTCCATTTTATATATACAATTCTTTCATATAGTTTTTTAGGTTGTCTTATTTCTGTCAGCTGTTGTACCCGATTGAGCATTGGGCAGTTCACTGATGATTACTAGCAGGTCCTTAATATTTTTTTCCCCAGTTTTCTCTGTAATAATAGCTTAAAACTCAACAGTTTCAGTTAAATTTACATTTTAAAAGTGTTAGGTCCTAGGTTTGACCACCTTATTATTTGTTAGTATTGAACTTCGGGTTCAATTTCTTTCAAAAAGTTAGTCGAATAAATGTTGTGTTGTTTTGTTCTTAGGTTAATTTAGATATACAACTTGTGCTCTTAATTCATATGAAAAAACATATCCTTCTTAGAAACCTACTTTTTACCAATGTTTTAAATAGCGTTATCGCTAGCGTAGCGTTTTTTTCGAGAGAAACGCTAAAAGAGCAAATAGCGTTTCTAAATAGCGCTTTGCAGTGTACTTTAAAAAAAAAAATGAGAACATTAACCTTTTAGCTTGCCCCATGATAAAATAAATAAATAAGATTTTTATTCTTCGATTTCATTGTAAATTAAAAAAAAAAATTATACAATCATATAAAGAAGTGTCAAACAAACTCAAAATTGCAATGGGAAAACATTCTCATGAGTTAATCAAAAATTTACAAGAGATTTATTTTATCTCTCAACATATTTGTGTTTTTACTAGTGCTTTAGAAAAGATTTTGTCAACGAGCGCCAATAAAAAAAAGTTAGTATTTAGAGACAAACTATTTAGAGATAATCAAAATTTATCGCTAAATATTGTTTTTTAGGGATCAAAATAATATTTTTTTTGTCTACAAATCTAGTATTAAAACTAAAACATATAAAAAAAAGTGTTCTTGATTACATTTCTATACTTTTGAGATTATTATCTCACATTACTTATAAATAGATCGTGACATGTGTTTAAAATGTATTGCTGTAATTAATTGCTACAAGCCCTTTTAGTGGATAATGATAAGAGTTTCAATATGTTATCAGAGTCAAGTTAGTTTCAAGTGATGTTGAATCACCTTTAACGTCCCAAAATTGACGTTGATTACACTTGTTGGTCTCGTTCGGATTTAGTACATCCCATAAGTGAGGGGGAGTGTTGAGATTATTATACCGTATCAATTGTGCATAGATCGTGACATGTGTTTAAAATGTGTTGATGTCCTTAATTGCTGCAAAGACTTTTATTAATTAAGTGTATCAGTTTCAATATATACCAACATAAGAGTACAACTAATTTTGTGTCAGATTAGATTTAGAGACAAATTGAAATTGTTTCCATATGTTACTATGCGGTAATCTTTTAGAGACAACTGTTTTTATGAATTTTGGTCTTAGAAATCATTTTTGAGAACAAGAAAACTTTGTTTGTTTCTACATTTACCATTTAGACAAATTTCAAATTGCCTCCAAATCATCGGTTCCTTCTAATAATGCGTTAGACGGTGCCCGAGTTCTTTAATTTTTTACTGTTATTTGCGAATTGGGATGAACTAATCCATGAATGTTGTTATGAAATATTAAAGTCCAAATAAACCTCATTTATAAACTACTTTAATTTCTAAGCACCAAAAAAAACTTTAATTCCGTGGATCTCCCTTTCGATTTTCCCAAAAATTTGTGTTTGAAGTTATCACCAAATTTGACCATGACTTTTGAAATGATAAGAGTGGAGGTGATAACGAAGCAAAAATTTTGTGAAAATTTTAGTGTTCGTTTTGGTAAGAGCTTGACTCATGTTCATTTATTAGTAAATTAAATGATAACGAACAATTAATAATATGATCATAACTCTGATTCGTTTTGTGAAATTTCCTTTCGTTTAATGTGTGTGTGCAAAAAAAAAGAAGATATATTGCATAGATTTACATCTACAAGCCTAACTCATGTGACCAGCATTCAAATAACTCTACCGCTGAGCAACATTTTCAAGACCCTAAAACCTCAGTCAGATTATTTGACTGTTTGTACTACAGTCAGCTTAACCACCATAAGATTAGAAAATGAATGGTTAGATGATGTTTTTCAATAATTAATTTATTTTTTCTATTTTCAACAAATTAGAATTTAATAAATTAAAAACAAATTGCACAACACACTAAAAACTCAAATAAAAATATAAAACCCTAGGGGGGCCTATCCTAAACATAAATATTAATCAAAATTTAAATTTTTTAATCCATTTGACACATTTTTATGTAAACGGGTTGTGAACCAGTCATATATGCTAACTGTTCCCTAATAATTCCCACTAAGAGTGCTGTCACGCCCCAAAATCCGTAAAACGGATATCGAGCCATGACCTTTTTAAAACAAAAGAAAATAGAACCTGTTGGTACGAAATTAAATTTTTTAAAAGAAAACACAAGCGAGCTAAAGGAATAATTAAACAATTTAATAAAAGTGTTTGCCAAACGCGGCTACAAGACGAGATACAATAAACGAATGTAAATTGCCCGTAGGCAACAAGCTCAAAATATAATATAAATGAAAAGAAAGCGGAAGCCCCAAACCCATGATGTTGCAAAGCAACAGCTCTTATCCAAACATGCCAACCTATGTGGTACCTGAAATACAAAATTGTAACGGTGAGTTCCACGCACATAAATAGACGGGACGGCACCAAACACCGTCACTCCATCCCATAAATGCAAGAGCTCACAAATTCTACAACTACGATAATCGACGTATAAAAAGAAATATAATGACATTTTACAACGGAATAAATTAAATAAATTACGTAACATCAACACACATCTATAGCATACATGGACCTCTCACGCCACCTATCCCAGTCCGTAAGGTAGGTCATTCCCTATCCCTTCGGCCGTCTTATGTCCCCGGAATTAGGGAAAGACATAGACCATTGCAACATAAAAGTAGATTTATAGTGCGCACTTGGACCTCTCACGCCACTCGTCCTAGTCCGTAAGATGAGTCATTCCCTATCCCTTCGGCCGTCTTAAGTCCCCGGAATTAGGGAGAGACATAAACAATTGCTAACATAAAAATAAATATAGTGCACGCTGGGACCTCTCACGCCACTCGCCTCAGTCCATAAGACGAGTCATTCCCTATCCCCTCGGCCGTTTTCTGTCCTCGGAATTAGAGAGAGACAGAGACCATTGCCACTACAGCTAAATCACAAGGCACGGCCAATAATATAAAATCATTCAATTAACACAATCTCATACGTATAAATATTAAGGCCTCGGCCAATAATATTATACTATTCAATTATCACATCTCAAAATACCAACATTCTCAAACGACACTTTAACGTCAATCAACATAACACATAACCATATGTACTAAATTCACAACTAGCCAAACAACTCCAATAACGTAAAATTCCATTCGGGCATTTTAACAAGCACCTTGTATGCACAATCTAAAACCCATCTCTATTCAACAATAATTTACCCAATTAACAATTTAAGAACATAATTAATATAAAAGGCAAAAACCCCCAATTTATAATAAACATAAAACTTAATTCTAACATACACCCTCGTCTAATCCCAATGGATAACCCCCGTTACCTTAGAGCGTAGAGGAGATACTTCCGGTATGAACCCGCTAACGGTGGTTTCCTCTTCTTCTTCTTCTTCTTCTTCTTCTTCTTCTTCTTCTTCTTCTTCTTCTTCTTCTTCTTCTTCTTCTTTCTTTTCTCTCTTTTCTCTCTTTTTCTCTCTTGCTTTTGAGCTGATTTTTAGGTTTAAGGTTTTAAAAAGTGGCTGAAAAGTGTTTTGAAAAACTGTTTTGAGATAGTTTATGGTAACGAACTATTTGGTTCCCAAAGTTCTAAAACTTAACTCTAAATCCAAAAATATAGTTTTACTACTCAAAAATAACAAATCTTTAGAAACAAACCTAATGGGTCCTTTTTATTTATAAAATGAGTAACAGGTTTTTAAAATAAAGTTTTTCGGAAGAGTTTCGGTTTTTGGCAAAAAATTAGTCGAGTGACCGGTTTTTGGTAAAATTTTGAATAAAACGTTTTTGGATAAATTAAATCATAAATAAAATTACTTATAAAAATACGGGATGTTACAAGTAACCCTCTTTAAAAGAATTTCGTCCCGAAATTTCCTCGCTAAACAACTATACCCAGAAATTATAAACTTCTATAAACAAGGCCATAAAAATTTTAAACGTACGATTCGTGACTGTTGGCCCGGTGCGGCTAAACCTTAGAGGGGGTGCGGCTAAACCTTAGGGGGGGGGGGGTGAATAAGGTTTTTGCGCTTTTTGCCTAATTAAAACTTATTGGCAACTAATAACCCAACTTATGCAATTCTAAGCTTAAGCGTTTTAATAAGAGTTAATGAATTGCTAGAATTACTAAACGCAAGCAAGAAAATAACCAATAATAAATATTTGCGGAAAGTAAAAGCTAGGGAAAGAAAATGACACAAAGATTTATAGAGGTTCGGCAAACAGCCTACGTCCTCTCCTCGGTACTACCGAGTATTTCACTAATAATCTTCTTTCGGATATTACAATCCTATCGAGCTAATCAACCGATTAAGCTCTCCCTCATTTTATGAGTGTCCCGAATGAAAATACCTAGAGCTTTTAAGCTTCACTTGCTTACAAAGCCTCTACCCGATCACTCGCTCACAAATGAGTTTATAAATCACTCGTTACAATTTTGTTACAATAATGTAACTACACTCACTATTTTATTGCTTCTAAATAAGCTAATTGGTGAGTCTTTGATGTTGGTTGAGCTTGAATCGCTTTCTCCTTAATTTCCCTCTTTTTCGAATATATACACCAAAATGGTGATATTTAGGGTTTTGAATAAGAGAGGTTGAAGGATGATAGATTGGTATGAATGTATGTATTTTGGGAGAGGGATTTGGCACTTTTTATGGACCAAAAGGTCTGTCTAGTGTTTTCTGACCGTTGGAATTGGTTGAGTGTTTTAACCATTGGTTTTAAGCAACTTTTCAGAATAAGCTGAAAAACTGTTTTCGAAAACTGCAGAAAACGATCAGTCGTTTTTCTGCAGTCGATCGGTCGTTATTCAGAAAACGATCGGTCGTTTCTGAGTTTCGACCGGTCGTTATTTAGACGTCCTCACTGGAAGATTTTGAACCAAAAACGATCGGTCGTTTTTGTCCAGACGATCGGTCGTTTTCTCTGGCAGTTTCTTGGTCTTCTTGCTATTCTTCGAAAGCTCATAACTCCTTCGTTTTAGCTCCGATTCTGGTTCCGCTTGAACCTGTGGCTTCGTTTTTCTGTGCTCTATCTTTCTAGCATTCTGAAATTTACATTTTATTTTTTTTGGAAAAGACAAGCATTATATCATCAAAATAGAGAAATCGTAAAATCATTAAAAACATAATCAAAGTTATAATCAAAATCTATTATTGAACTCTAAATTCAACAGTAACATTCAAGAAATAACATACACAGGGTTCACAACCCGTAACAACTCCATAACTCAAATAGGATAAACTCCAGGTAATGCACAACATGTAAGAATAACCGCATGCATACAATATCTAACAGAATAAAAGAAAACAATGTAAAACAAGCAGCTGCAACATAAAAGAAAATAAAGTAAACTAAGCTGACATGCTTCTACCTCAACAACACCATAACATCTACAAAACTCAAGTAAGGTAAACACCTATATGCAATATCAAACATAATAAAAGAGAATGCAACAACTCCGCAAACTCTAGGCGTAAAAACCCTTCCCCGATAAAGAAATTTCGTCCCGAAATTAGAATGCATTCAAAGAAAAGTACCTAAAGAAAAGTCGAGATTAGGATATTTCCTCTTCATCTCATCCTCGCGTTCCCAAGTTGCCTCCTCGGCTCCGTGGTGTTTCCAAACCACCTTCACCAATCTAATCGTATTTCCTCGAAGTTCCTTCTCTTGCACATCGATAATCCTCATAGGTCCCACTTCGTAGGTAACATCCGCACTAACTTCAATGTCCTCAAAGTCCACCACGTGTGAAGGGTCGTGGTGATACTTTTTCAACATTGACACATGGAAAACCGGGTGAACCCCCGCCAACTTTGGTGGCAAGTCCAACCGGTATGCAACTTCTCCAACTCAGTCCACGATCTCAAATGGTCCGATAAATCTCGGGCTCAACTTCCCTTTAGAGCCAAACCTCATAATCCCCTACCTGGGTGAAACTCGCAAAAATACTTGATCCCCCTTTTCGAACTCCAAAGGTCTCCTCCTCTTATCCGCATAACTCTTTTGCCTGCTTCGAGCCGTCTCAAGCCTTTGTCAAATTAACTTAATCTTTCCTGTCATTTCTTGAACCAACTGCGGTCCTAACATTTCCGCTTCTCCCACCTCGGTCCAACACACCGGAGACCTGCACGGCCGCCCGTATAACGCCTCGAAAGGTGCCATGCAAATACTAGCTTGAAAGCTATTATTATATGCAAACTCCACCAAGGATAGATGGCTCTCCCAGCCTCCCTTGAAGTCATTCACGGATGCGCGTAACATATCCTCTAGCACTTGGATAGTCCGCTCCGATTATCCATCCGTTTGGGGATGAAACGCCGTACTCATTGTCAACTTGGTCCCTAAGGCATTTTGCAATGCGCCCCAGAAACTCGACACAAACCTCGCATCCGATCTGATACTATCAAAATCGGTACCCCATGAAGTCTAACAATTTCCTTGATATACTTTCGTCGCAAGATTTCTACCGAGTTGGTCATCTTAATTGCAATGAAGTGTGCGGATTTGGTCAAACGGTCGACCACAACCCACACAGCATCATTCCCACTTACCGATTTAGGTAAGTTGGTCACAAAATCCATTTCTATCCTTTCCCACTTCCATTCCGCCACCGGTAAAGGTTAGAGCATACCCGTCGATCTTTGGTGTTCTGCTTTCACTTGCTGGAAAGTTAGAGACCTGCTAACATATGAAGCTACATCTCGTTTCATACCGGGCCACCAAAATTGCCTCTTCGCATCGTGATACATTTTCGTCCCGCCGGGATGATCGACTAATCGGGAGTGGTGAAACTCCTTTAATACCTCATTCCTCATGTTTTCTGTCACATAAGTCCTTCCCTTAAATTGTAGTCCCCCATTGGTTCCTTTCGTCCAGCCATCTAATCCTTCGCTAGAACTCATCTGTTTCTCATAGCTCTCCACTTCCGGTTGTACCACTATTGTGTACAAGGTCCCCACATTAACATGTCCCAACTCCAAGTTGAACTCGTTCACTTTTCCTATCATCCTCCATTCGTCGATCGCCACATATGCTAAGGTCGCATGAGACTTTCGACTCAAAGCATCCGCTACTACATTGGCCTTTCCCGGGTGATAGTGCAAGTCGTAGTCGTATTGTTCCCGATATTCCATCCATCGTCGTTGTCGCATATTTAGATCACGTTGGGTAAAAATATGCCCTAAGCTCTTGTGATCCGAAAACACTTCGAACTTTTCCCCGAACAGATAATGCCTCCATATCTTCAACACATGAACTATTGCCGCTAGCTCTAGGTTATGAGTCGGATAGTTCTTTTCATGAATCTTTAGTTGTCACGAAGCATATGCGATAACCTTTCCGTCTTACATCAAGACGTAACCCAAACCTTCCTTTGAAGCATCACAATACACCTGGTAACCCTTCCCTTGCTCTGGAATAACTAGTATGGGAGAACTAGTCAACCGCTTCTTGAGCTCTAAGAAAGCTTTAGTCAACCGCTTCTTGAGCTCTAAGAAAGCTTTCTCGCAAGCCTCACTCCATACGAACTTCATCCCCTTCTTGCTAAGGTAAGTCATTGGAGTCTCCAACTTTGAGAAATCCTTGACGAACCGTCGATAGTATCCCGCTAAACCCAAGAAACTTCAAATCTCAAAAACATTCTTCGGTTGTGCCCAATTCGAAACGGCCTCAATTTTCGTCGCGTCCACCTTTACCCCTTCTTCCGAGATCACATGCCCACGAAATTTCACCTCATTTAGCCAAAACTCACATTTGCTAAATTTTCCGTAAAGTTGGTGCTCCCTTAACGTGAGCAACGCTAAACGGAGATGTTCCTCGTGTTCCTCTCTTGAACTCGAGTAAATCAAGATATCATCGACGAAGACCACCACAAACTTGTCGAGATACTCCTTAAAGATTCGGTTCATTAACTCCATAAATGCCGCCGGCGTATTAGTCAACCCGAATGGCATGACCACAAACTCATAGTGACCATACCGGGTCCTAAAGGCTGTTTTCGAAATATCCTCATCCTTCACCCTCAATTGGTGATATCCTGATCGCAAGTCGATTTTTGAAAAGAACGTCGCTCCCTTCAGTTGGTCAAACAAATCGTCAATTCGAGGTAGTGGGTACTTATTCTTAATAGTCACCCTATTTAGCTTTTGATAGTCGATGCACATCCTCATTGACCCATCCTTCTTTTACACAAATAAGGCCGGTGCCGCCCATGGTGACGTACTCCGCCTAATAAACCCCTTATATAGCAGTTCTTCTAACTGCTTACTTAACTCTTTCAACTCTGCTGGTGCCAAACGGTACGGGGAAATGGCTATGGGTGTCGTTCCCGGTACCAAGTCGATAGAAAAATCTACTCTTTTCGGTGGTAACCCCGGTAGATCCTTCGCAAATACATCTCTAAAGTCGTCCACTACGTGTGGCCTTATTTCTACTTCCTCGTCGTTATCCACTATCGAGAGACTAGCCAAAAGACAAGACAGGTTGCCCACAACCTGCTTGGAATAATAAAGAATAGAAGAAAGGGTAGCGTCCATTTCTCCACGAAAGAACACCTCATCTCCGGATGAAGTCGTAAGAAAAAATTTTCGTCGAACACAATCGATGAAAGAGTTGAAATAAACCAACCAGTCCATTCCAAGGATCACGTAAAATCCTGACATCTCGATGACAACTAGATCAAACGTAAATGAGTGGTCCGTGACCATTATCTCATAAGACCGACATACTCGGTCCAACACAACTCAACCCCCAACAGGAGTCTCTACAACAATCGGGTTCTCCAGAACCCCAACTTCTAACGACAAAGACTCAACTAGACATCTAGATATAAAAGAACGCGAAGATCCCGTATCGAAAAGAATATGTGCCCAAGATGGGCACACAAGAACCATACCTTGTACATTTGCCGGATCTCCTTGGTGTGGCAACTGTGGCAAGGCATATAAACGAGCCTGAGCTGGTGGGTTTCCTTGAGGTCCTCAATTTCCTCCATTATTTCCTCGGTTCCCCAGGCCTTAATAGCCTCCTCGGTAGTTCCCATGATTTCCCCCTCCTTGGTGGTTACCTCAAAACCCTCCCCCTTGGTTCCCAGGTAATTGGTGTGGTGGTACGAATCCTGGTCCTCTTGGTGGTGGTGGTGGCAACCTAGGTTGATTAAAAGGCCGGTTGGTGTCTATTCTTCCTTGTCCCCCAGGACAAACCCTTGCTGTATGTCCAAATCGGTTGCAAGTCCTACATTGGACCCTAGGGCACTCGAATTGTTGATGGCTCGCATCTCCACAGTGGAAACACGCTCCCCTTATCACGACGTTTGTCAGTGTTGGATTAAAACTCCTATCTCCTCTTCCTGGTTGTTGAAATCACGAATTATTCGCCATATCCCAAGTCCGCTTCTTCTCTTCCCTCAGAGCATTTCCGGTTTTTGACTTCTCCGAGATTCGTTTGTTATGGAGTAGAGATCCTTCCACAGCTTGGGCTGATTTTACCAATTCATTATAGTTGACATGTCGAGCTGATGCCAATTGTAACGAAATGGTCGGATTCAACCCCTTTATGAATCTCCTATATCTTTCTACGCCCCCTATAATAGATTCTGGGGCATACCTTGAGAGTGAGGTAAACTTTAGCTGGTATGCTTGAACGGTCATACCCCCTTGATACAGTTCCTCAAAATGCCTCCTCATTTCATCCTTATAGGAATCTGGAAGAAACTGTCGATTAAACAATTCGATGAACTCATTCCATTCGAAGTTGCTTATGTCGTATGTATCCACAATTCCCAACCACCACTTCCGTGCTTCACCTTTTAGGTGAAATTGAGCCATATTCATTCGTTGCTCCCCATTTACTATTCCCGCTACCGATAAGTATTTCTCCATTTCGTCCACCCATCCCTCAGCTATGGATGGTTCACCTACCCCATCGAAAGTCAGAGCCCCCAATCGGGTGAAGTTAAGCAATCCATTGTTGCTTGAACTACCAGTTTGTGCATTCTGCACCATCATTTGCACCAGCTTCTGAAGGTCGGTCATCACTTGATTAGCATTTACCGTTTCCGGTTTAGGTGCAAAGGTCTCTTCTTCTTCCACATTCACTTCCTCATACACATTCTCAGCCTCGGGTTGCTCAGGTGGTGGGGACCTAGTGTTACCTCTTCCCCCACAACCTCTAGTAGTCCTTCTTCCTCTAGTTGCTCCCCTTCCCCTTGGAGCTCTTCCTGCTCTTCCGTTTGCCCCACCTCGGGTAGCCACACCACTTGATGGTGGTGCGCCCTCGCGTGTAGCTAGTCCCCTTCCACTAGTCCTTGTGGTAATAGCCATTACTATAAACATTTAAAACCGACACTTTAGTTGTCTTACTCGACACTACTACTCATACATGATAAAAGCTCGGTTTACAAATTAATCACTTTATCAAGCTTTCTGTTGAACCATGAGTTCAATGATTGATTTTGCACTTTGTCTTTTCCAAAAATAGAAACTGTAAATTCCGACGTCAGAAAGATAGAGTACTGAAAAACGAAGCCAATGGTTCAAGCGGAACCAGAATCGGAGTTAAAACGAAGAAGTTACGAGCGTTTGAAGTATAACGAGAAAAATAGCAAAATTGCCAGAACACGACCGATCATTTTGGACAAAACGACCGATCGTTTTAGTCAAAATCCTTCCACTGAGGTCCGAAATAATTCGATCGATCGTTTTGGGTGAACGACCGATCGTTTTGGTAAAAATCCTTCCAGTGAGGTCAGAAAAAATTCGACCGATCGTTTCTACAGACGATCGATCGTTAAACAACAGAAATTAAAGATTCAAAAACGCAAAATTTCTCAACACTCGTAATATCCTACATGGCATATATCACACAAATAACCCATTTAAGTCCACAAACTTATTACGATCAACATCCATTGGCATAAAATGTACTTTAACAAACAAGTTAATAATATGAAAACGCACTACGTAAAATCATCAACTTCACAATTCTCGCACTCTAATAGTTCGCTACTACCAGACATGGAAACTTATACCTCATACACATCATATAAATCTACACACGCATACAATCAATACAAAAATGCGAGGGATAACCCATCACGATACGTTATCCTAAAGCACCCGAGCATCTTCGCATACTCTAGAATTCCACATCGCTAAGGTATTCCTTCACACATACCGACGAAAGGTATACCCACTAGTTTGGCGAGCCGGGATCAACAAGCGTCCTCATTGTCCCCAACTTGCCTCACATGTGGACTTTCCTTTCATCAACTACTACTAAATTCTATCTACATGTCTTATGCTAAATGCAACCCCCCGTTTTTAGAAAAAGTTTGAGTTTTTGGAAAAAGTTTTATGAAAATGATACGATGGATCTTGGTCCAATGGTTACCCATCTTCCCGTCGTCCCAAAGTATACAAGAACCTAGTTAGATCTGATACCAACTTGTCATGTCCCAAAATCCGTAAAACGGATATCGAGGCATGACCTTTTTAAAACAAAAGAAAGTAGAACCTGTTGGTACGAAATTAAAATTTTTAAAAGAAAACACAGGCGAGCTAAAGGAATAATTAAACAATTTAATAAAAGTGTTTTCCAAACGCGGCTACAAGACGAGATAAAATAAACGAATGTAAATTGCCCGTAGGCTAAAACCTCAAAATATAATAAAAATGAAAAGAAAGTGGAATCCCCAAACCCATGATGTTGCAAAGCAACAGCTCTTATCCAAACATGCCAACCTATGTGGTACCTGAAATACAAAATTGTAACGGTGAGTCCCATGCACATAACTAGACGGGACGGCACCAAACACCGTCACTCCATACCATAAATGCAAGAGCTCACAAATTCTACAACTACGATAATCGACGTATAAAAAGAAATATAATGACATTCTATAACAGAATAAATTAAATAAATTACGTAACATCAACACACATCTATAGCATACATGGACCTCTCACGCCACCTACCCCAGTCCGTAAGGTAGGTCATTTCCTATCCCTTCGGCCGTCTTATGTCCCCGGAATTAGGGAGAGACATAGACCATTGCAACATAAAAATAGATTTATAGTGCGCACTTGGACCTCTCACGCCACTCGTCCCAGTCCGTAAGACGAGTCGTTCCTATCCCTTCAGCCGTCTTATGTCACCGGAATTAGGGAGAGACATAAACCATTGCTAACATAAAAGTAAATATAGTGCACACTGAGACCTCTCATGCCACTCGCACCAGTCCGTAAGACGAGTCATTCCCTATCCCCTCGGCCGACTTCTGTCCCCGGAATTAGGGAGAGACAGAGACAATTGCCACTACAGCTAAATCACAAGGCCACGACCAATAATATAAAATCATTCAATTAACACAATCTCATACGTATAAATATTAAGGCCTCGGCCAATAATATTATACTATTCAATTATCACATCTCAAAATACCAATATTCTCAAACGACACTTTAACGTCAATCAACATAACACATAACCATATGTACTAAATTCACAACTAGCCAAACAACTCCAATAACGTAAAATTCCATTCGGGCATTTTAACAAACACCTTGTATGCACAATCTAAAACCCATCTCTATTGAAAAATAATTTACCCAATTAACAATTTAAGAACATAATTAATATAAAAGGCAAAAACCTCCAATTTATAATAAACGTAAAACTTAATCATAACATACACCATCGTCTAGTCGCAATGGATAACCCCCGTTACCTTAGAGCGTAGAGGAGATGCTTCCGGTATGAACCCGCTAACGGTGGTTTCCTCTTCTTCTTCTTCTTCTTCTTCTTCTTCTTCTTTCTTTTCTCTCTTTTCTCTCTTTTTCTCTATTGCTTTTGGGCTGATTTTTAGGTTTAAGGTTTTAAAAAGTGGCTGAAAAGTGTTTAGAAAAACTGTTTTGAGATAGTTTGTGGTAACGAACTATTTGGTTCCCAAAGTTCTAAAACTTAACTCTAAATCCAAAAATATAGTTTTACTATTCAAAAATAACAAATCTTTAGAAACAAACTAATGGGTCCTTTTTATTTATAAAATTAGTAACAGATTTTTAAAATAAAGTTTTTCGGAAGAGTTTCGGTTTTTGGCTAAAAATTAGTCGAGTGACCGGCTTTTGGTAAAATTTTGAATAAAACGTTTTTGGATAAATTAAATCATAAGTAAAATTACTTATAAAAATACGGAATGTTACAAGTGCTTACAATAAGGGCAGTTCTTGGAATGAGATAAATAAAACTTAGTACACTTTCTAGAAATTCAGCTTACTCGATCGTTTATACGATCAGTAAATAAAAGTCTTCTTTACGTTTAAATAATTAATATTTGATAGAATGACCTAAGAGAGAGTCTTGCTTCTTTATCATTTTTTATCCTTTTGAGTTTGCTCTATGTTAAATCCTCTTATTGGATTCACATTATGGGCTTCTAGGGACGTTGCAACTTGCAACATTTATATACATGCATCAGATCTATGACGTGTAAAAACAAAAAAAACATAGTTTACAGCTTTTACTATTTTTTACGGCCTATATCACAGAAAAGCTTAAATTTTGAAATATGTACCAACAAAATATTTTATAACTATTAAGAAGACAAAAGAAACAAGGCTTATGTACACATGTAAAGTGATCAGTATCTCATAGAGACCTTGATAAGTTTGTTACAAGGAAAAATTATTAATGTTGCTGATACTGTAGTAAAAATAGAAAGGCAAATATTGAATGAAAAATACTGATTAAAGTTGTCATCTATTGTTATAAAATGCTGGATTAATAGGGATATATGATAACCTAAGTTTTCTCAGCTCGACAGATATACAATAGTTTTGTCTTTAACCAAGTATAATTGTAGTACTAGCCATTTTTTTTGGATTTGTAAATTAAATACCAAACAATAAGACAAACATAGAAACACAACTTTTAACCGTAAAATATTTAAAAAGACTTTTAACAATGATTATCGTAGTCAATTGAGAATCATTTAATTTCTTGGCGCATAATATGACATAATGTGGTATTATGTCTTACAGTGGTTAGCAATATACAGAATATATAAATTAAGACATGTTGTATTAAAAACATTGATGATTGTTAGTACCATATTTCTGATCTATTAACTCTTTGTTGTCAATTGTTTTGAGCAGTGTAATCTAAGTTAAGTGTTACCATTAAAACAGTTGAATTTACAGGTGAACTTGCAATCTCAGTTGCAATCTTAGTTATAACCTGCTGAGAATATTTAGGTCATAAAAATGGAAGTTTTTTAAATGATATATGCAGATTAGTTTATAAGATATAATATCTAAAAATATTATTTTGTTCCTTTTATTTTACTAACTAAATCTCTATTTTTATACAAAGTCTTTATCACGAAATTCAATCTATTGTGTTACAAAATCTGTTATGATTATATTAAATTATATACGGAGTTAAGGTTTTTATATATAATTAAGATTTTATCCTCAAAATATATTATTTGTTGTAATACACTATTAGCTACGTATATAGGGAGACAGAAGTAGAGAGAGGGGAGAACAGTATGATCTTTATTAATGAATGAATATGTGAATGAATGATAAAATACAAGACCCCTAACCCTCTTTATATAGATAGAGGGGTAGGGTTATAAGCCCACTTGGGCCCATAAAGTACAAGCCCAATAGTCCAATAATATCCTACAACACTCCCCCTTTGGACGTCTTGAATTCTTCGTCTTCATGCAGTCGATCTGAGTCGAGTTCATTCGCAATGCTAAACACATAAAAACCTTAGGGACGGAAAACCCAGTGTGGGACAAAACCGGTACCTAGGAGAAACTGTGTAGCCGAATGATATAGGCCGAAATTCTATGTAATTAACTAACCACAAAACAGTGTGCCTCATCAAAACCTTGCCAGAGCAAACCCAATGGGAAAATCTCTGATCGAAGGAAAAAGAGTGCAACAATGGTAGTAGTAGGGATCAACCACAAAACAGGTGCCTCATCAAAACCTTGCTAGAGTAAACCCAGTGGGAAAAAATCTCTAGTCGAAGGACAAAAGAGTACACAGTGGTAAGAAGTATACAACAGGATACTCCCCCTAATTTCGGCAATCTTAAGTGAGATATAATGGGAACGTGTCTCGCTAAAAACCTTGCCAAGGAAAACCCAGTGGGAAAAAACCTTGGTCTAAGGACAAAAAAAGGTACACGAGCATGCGACTGGATGCTCCCCCTCACTTGCACACGACAGGGTGCGATGATTTCGACTAAGTAGTAATTAGTGCAATAAGCATTCACCTGGATGCTCCCCCTCACTTGCACACGACTGGGTGCAAAGATTTCATATTCCAAGAAAGAGAACGAGCATTCGACTGGATGCCTCATTTACTTGCACACGACTGGATGCAAGAAAATCTAACGTGGAATAGAACGAGCATTCAACTGGATGCTCTTAAACTTCATATGTGAAGAATAATTTCGGCGAGAAATGCTAAATAGCATAATCTAGTCATATCTCTCTTGATCGATAACAACAAGTTGTCCTCAAATAAAATAAGTGTTTTATCTGTATCGTGAGACAGAGAATATGTAATTCAAATATGGCTACTACTAGCTCAAAGCCATATACACACTCTCTAGTCGTCTCATAGAGCACGAGATCAGAGTGATTCGTTTGGAGTCATTCCAAGACCTCCAAGATATCGCCTTATTCCTAATGGCAAAGACATACCATGTTAGGAATATCCCTTATGCGGGTCTGATAAGTAACCAGAATCGGTATAACCGAAAAAGGGTTGCGTTAATTCGAGTACCGAAGGGGGCAGATACACTCGATGACGCAAATGGGATAAGACAAGCCCTCATCCACAGTTACCTTAAGGTAATGGGAAAATGTCTTTTATGCCATTTCGATGGTAGCGTGTTAGCGCGATGTTGTGTCGAGCTATACCATTCACAACATACGAGATGTTCGTCATAGCACATTAGACCAAGTACAATGAAGCGCTTATTGTACTTAGATATGAACATGATGGTTCAATATCTCTTCATCGTCTCATCAGGGACGGACTGGGTCTATATCAATGTCGAGTGATCGAACGATCATGGGAGAATCTGACGACTTAGCGTCATGATGACTAAAACGTCATAACATCTTCTGGGTGTAGTCTGAATCATGGACTTAGATTCAATCTTTACGGGACTCGATCATCGGGCCGAGTCACTACCGTGTCTTCCCAAGATCTTTCATCTCGAAGGCAAACCCAAAAATGGATCGCGTAATAAAACATGCAAGGGCATAATACTTGTTCAAGTATCCCAAGCTGATCAAGTACTCACTTAGGCAGTATACCACATCCGCTCGGATTATATTGATCCATATAGTGAACGTCTCAGTCAATTGAGATAGTGTTCCATGGTCAGGAACTACTTGATTTAAGCACATGAAGTCACACAGGGACCTTCATCTATATCTCTTTGTCTAAATCCCCATAGAGATAAAACCGTGACCACATTCATGGCTGCATACTCAGTTTTTCGGAAACTACTAAACTGGTAAAGTAGGGGACTGTTATAATGTCCATTACGAGGAAATCAACTATCTCGTAATCAATTCCAAGGTGTGAGAGAAGCCTTGCGCTACTAGGCGAGCATTCTACAACTCATTATTCTCATCACTTTTCCTTACGAATAACCAAATAAACGAACTCGTTTAACATTGGTGGTGTTGGAGCTACAGGTCCAAACACACTTTCGCTAAGGAGTCTACTTGGATTGCAAGTTTCCATTAGTCCAGTCTATTCTACTTTGACTTCAGGCAACGGTACATGGTTCCCTGTCATAATATGCTCATATTATCAGTCGTCACCGATTATATGAACAAGTAATCACTGACATTCTCGTTTCGCTTTAATATCGTCTAAGATATCATGATCGACAAATATTTCGAGTTTTCTAGGATGAGGAGGAAATCACACATCTCCTTGATCCTTTATAATCTCGTGCGACAAACGAGTTTCAGTTCACCACCTATGGGGCTGAACGAATTAAGAACCGGTCAACTTCCTCATATCTTGGGAAGGATGACAGACTGACGGCCGACGGCAGCGTCCTTTGCTTGGCGGGTTCGACCAAAGCAACGTGTTACGACAGGAACACGGCATCCGACAGGGACGTCTATCCTTGCAAGCATTTTGCAGCAGGTATAAATGATCTCGTGACATCTCATAAAGTCATTAAATGCGTCTGGCATTTAGTTAGACTTGAGGGAGTCTATGCACTTACTTATCACTAAGTGCAGTTTTGGGGATCAAGCTAAGACTGAGTGGGTTATGCCACGTTACTTCACGTCGTTTCTTATCAACGCTAACGTGCAAATCTCCCCCTAACGACGGGGAGAACAGTCTTAGCGATGTCACTTTCGCATATCATGCGATAAAGAGATCGCTTGCCAAGGTTACTCTATCAAAGGATAGGCAGGGGATTCATAATCGACTTATGTCCCCTTCAGAGGTCCATATTTTGAACGCTATAGTGGCTCAATCAAAATATTAATTAATCACTCCAAACACACGTTAATATGAGACTTCTGGCTCATAACCAGTAACCAGCTGGCACGCATATGATGTTTGAGTGTCTATGGGCCTCATGACGGACCAATGCAGCAAAATAGCATAACCCCACACGGAAATATAAATCTTGGTGCGCAAGACCAAGAAATGCGTGCAATCATTTGCAGTCGCATCATCAAACTTTCCGTGAGTCCATTTGGGTCTGAACATAATCGACAGGATGTTCAATTTGAATTTCCAAACTCAAGTAATTCAAATTGAAATTTCAATTTTTTTACTCTTCGGAATTATCAAGTCAACTAGACTTTTCAGGATAATCCGGATCATGAGCCATCAACTTAATGATAGGGCTAGAAGTTTAGGAAATGCTGCATTTCTGTGGACAACAATAATCATGTGACCTTATTGTCGATGCATCAACCATAACCATTTATATTTATGGTCCGTCTTATGGTTGGATAAGTCCACAATAACTCCTTCAATTCTTTACAAGAATTCTACGAGTTCTTTTCGTGATCTTTACACATACTAGTCTATCAAAGTGAGCATTAGTGGCATGAATTTCGGATTAATCACGAAATATATTCTTAGAGAGAATCCAAATGCGATGCGATTATAAATCAAGCATCGTCTTTTGATCCGGGAATATCTCATCCGGTCAATGCCACAATATCAAAATGCTCTTATCAATCGACGACAGGCGAATGATAGTACAGACAATCATGTCTTAGCATTTAAATCATTTATCATTTCGACGACAGGCGAAATGATAAGGTAACTTTAAATGCTTTAAAGAATGTGGTAGCAACCACTTGAAAGACATTTCAACTCCTCTAAAATACGCTTTTGGTCGTATTGAATGGAGGCTATGTAAAGAAATTTTAATTCTTTCATGAGCTATTACCAGATAACACTGGTTTTCTCGAATATTTTATAACTCAACAAGGTACGGCAGGACCTACATGAGTATAAGACTTCATATTTGACAAATCAATTTGGTTTTACCAAATATTTCGATTTTGGAACGACAGGTCCAGAATCATTGTTACTGAGTAATCTTTTAGGCAAATAGTTGATGAAATTATGTGGTACACTGTTACCCACTATTTCCAAAAAAATCAACTACCCCACAAATATTGCCTAAAATTTCATAATTTAAAGTTTGGTCACATTTGTCAAAAAAATTTGCTCAAAACACTTTAAATTATTTCGAGAAATTTCGTAAACAGGCAAACCATAATCCAAAAGTATGTCCAAATGGAAAAATCATAATCCAAATGGAAAAATATAATCCAGATGAGCGAAAAAATGGCTCAATGATTTATCAAAATCAATAAAGAAAGGTACCAAACTCATTTGAGCCACAAAATCGGGGGTCTCAAGAGTTTCTTTCAATTAACTTTAACCACATTAGCATCGGTTTTTTCACCTTTATAATAGTTGTGAACTATTTAAGGAGTAACCGTGCATGACCTTTGTCTTTATAGCATAGAGTTGCCTCTTGAGCATTATCTCTTGCTTTGTGACAATGGGCCATATTGTTCCTTTCAATTACTGTCTTGGAGCCACAGGTTTTCGATTTTGACGATTGACTAAAATCTCGCTTGGCTAGGCGATTCATCGGGATCGCGACAGTTCAAGACAAATAACACTTGTCTCGGTTCTCGATTCGTGGAAAAAAAATACACACAAAGAGCATTAATATTAGGCAAACAATTCGCCATTGACCCAATAGGATTAAAACTACTCACCGGGGTAATTTTCTTATCCAATAACAGATGGGCGATAAAGGAACATGCTGAATATAAATTCACGATACTGCTTATGGAATGCAATTTCCAAGCTAGTATTTTGGCGAAGGATTGCTCCAATATGTCAATTTCAGACATTTGTTCACCATAGACGTCATCACGTCTCAAATGTGGCGGCGGAATAAAATCAACGCCTTAGCATTCATCTCGAGGGTAACAACAAACTCGTGTTTTACTCATCAAAGATGGCATCCAAAAAAAATTGGGCATCACATTTTCACACATCAGGGTGAGTAACATGTGGTGACGGATTAAAATCAACGTTTATATAGTCATTTCGCAAGTATGTTTTACGATTTTTCTCATCATAGATGGCATCCAACATGTGTTGGGAGTTCTGGATTATTTGTCATATAAGACGACTGGTTTATATGTTTATGGTTTGCACAAGCATAAACGTTTTTTCGAAACGACAGGTTCGAAAACATTAGTTTTGCTTTTCATGTGAATCGGTTCTCATTGATCGAACGACGGGTCGATACTAAAACACCAATTCAGCGAAACATACATCACTATATAAACACACTCGGGGAAATTATTATTTAGTCAACCCCTTTCGGTAGCTCTATTTGAACACGACCAGGAAAGACGGTGAGGGGGGTGGGCACGAATGCCTCTTAAAAACCGACCTCATTAGGAGAACGACTTCCGCCTTTATCTTTCCTAGACATCGTATCCAAATAGGTGAGCCTATTTGGGGAAGATTCATAATTTTTCCAACTTAAATGTGAATATATACGATTTTCGCTTTTTATATATGGCAATAATATTAACAGCATAGAGAATATCTATCTAGATTAACCACACATATATAAACAGGCAGTAAATATATTTTAGGATCTATCTAATCATGCAGTAGATTTGGTGTTATAAACAAATCAATTTTAAGATTATCAATCAATCCATAAAGATTCTAACATATCAAATCAAATCAATTTAAGATTATCAATCAATCCATAAAGATTTTAACATATCAAATCAATTAGATCCAATCCAATAATTTACTGGCATATGTGATATTTATATATATGGTAATATCAAAAGATATGATTATGCTAACAAGATATCAATCAATTATCTATGTTTATCGCCATATGAATAATTTTATACATGATAGTTTTAACATGCAAGCAATATATTTTTAATTACCAATCAATTCTATATATGGTAAAAAAATATTTTAACATGCAAAGAGGTTAAATTTTCATGGAAACATATCAATTTATTTAATTAACATGCAATTTTTATTCACTTGCCTTTTAATAAATATAATTTATGCATGTGGGTGAATCTTGACCAAATATTGCATTTTTATCAACCATATGTACTGTTTTCGTATAAGTATTATACTACAGGACCATGCGTGTAATTTCAGCAAACTATATATCTATTTACAGCATTATTACATATACAGTCCATAATTTCAGACAAGTTTCAGTTTAGTCCTTGAGTAATTTACAGAATAATTTACAGCTTTCAGAGAATTACAAATCAGTACATACGTTTCAGTTTGTTGCAGATTTAATCCGACAGATTAATACATATTTTACAATTACATGCAAATAGTAATGGACGTATCACAGTAGCACGTATATATATATATAACGTAAGAGCACAGTAGCACATATATATATATAACGTAAGAGCACAGTAGCACATATATATAGCATGCAAAAGGATAATGCCGGTAACACAAACATAATACTGATTCTCACTTAGCACGGTATTACATATATATAATACATGTTCTCAAAAGGATTACATATTATATATATATTCTCACTGATTCTCACACCAGAAATAAACACATCCTTTGTGTCACTTTAAAAGGATTACATAACATCCAAATTAACTTCTCAACAAAATATAGCATGCAGCTGTAGTAACACAAACATACAGTTGCTAGTTTTATGAGTTTTGAAAAACGGTACCTTATGCACGGTATGTTGGTGAAGGTCGATATAACAAAATTCTTAATAAAACCCGGATAAACCTCAAGGTTTATTGAACCCAGAATCCGTACTCCAATCTCCGAGAGCAGTGCTGATAACGTGTTGTAATACACTATTAGCTACGTATATAGGGAGACAGAAGTAGAGAGAGGGGAGAACAGTATGATCTTTATTAATGAATGAATGATAAAATACAAGACCCCTAACCCTCTTTATATAGATAGAGGGGTAGGGTTATAAGCCCACTTGAGCCCATAAAGTACAAGCCCAATAGTCCAATAATATCCTACAACATTATTTTATATGTTCCTTTTTTAATGAAATACTAACTCATATTACCAAGCAAGTTATTAACAGGAATTGACTTATGAAGACTGAGTTCAATCTAATGCTATATTATCTCGTACAAATATGGAAAGATTGAGATCAATTAAAATAGTTCAAATCAATCAACAAGATTTTGAAGAAAGAAGATTGAAAAAAAAAAGATTAATTAAGATTTTAGAGGATTGTCTTACTCTTATAAATAATTAATAGCTATGCTTGTAAAATTGTGTGTTCTAAACTATAAATAACTACTATTAGAGAGACACACGAATGAACTTTTAAAATGAAAAACAATAGTGGGATGACATTAATCTTTTGAAAGATTAATGAACTTTTAAAATGAAAAACAACAGGAATTGACTTATGAAGACTGAGTTCAATCTAATGTCATTAATGGTATGAAAGATTGAGTAAGTTATTAATTGAAAAGGGCTTTGGTAGAGGTGGAGTTGATAAAACCTTGTTCCCTAAGAAAACCACTAAAGATATTATTGTTGCTCAAATTTATGTTGATGATATTGTGTTTGGATCCACTTCTGATAATAAAATTCCTGAGTTTATTTATGATATGAAAAATGAATTTGAGATGAGTGGAGGTGGTAAGTTAACTTACTTTTTAGGATTACAAGTGAAACAAAATGAAAAAAGTATATTTCTGTATCAAAGCAAATATGATGATAATCTTATTAAGAAATTTGGATTGAATGATGCTAAAGAGAAAAGAACACTTATGAGTACCACACTAAAATTGTCTAAGGATGATAAAAGTAAGAGTGTCTGTCCTAGTCTATACAGGTCTATGATTAGAAGTCTCTTATACTTAACTGCTAGTAGACCAGATCTATGCTTAAGTGTAGGAGTGTGTGTCAGGTATCAGACAAATCTTCTAGAATCTCATTTTCTTGCTGTCAAAAGAGTCATAAGATATGTGAAATGTACTATCAATCTTGGTCTATGGTATTCTAAATATACAACTCACTTTCTAGTTGGTTACTGTGATGCAGACTGGCCTGATAGTATAGATGATAGAAAAATTACTTCTGGTGGTTGTTTTTATTTTGGAAATAATCTTGTTCATTGGTTTAGTAAAAAAAAAACTGCATTTTTTTTATCAACTGTTAAGGCAGAATACATTGCAGCTGTTAGTGGATGTACCCAACTTATATGGATGAAGCAAATATTATCTAATTATTATATTAAACAAGAACTGCTAACTTTATTTCGTGATAACAAAAGTTCTATAGACTTGGCAAAAAATCTAGTATAACATTCAAGAACTAAACATATTGATTTAAGACACCATTTTATTAGAGAGCTAGTTGAAGAAAAGTGCTTAATTTTAGAACATGTTTTAACTGAAAGACAATTAACATATATTTTCACAAAACCCCTTGATACAAACAAATTTGAAACTTTAAGAAGTGATATTGGGATATGTCACTATAGATCTAATTGATTATTCTTGCTATATGTGCTTATCTATGAGTAACATTGACAAATTTTATCTCTGAGGTAAGTCTTATAGAGCTATGAAGTTTTTCTTTGAAAAAGTCACCTTTTCTTATGCCTCTAAAAAGATGTGGGATAAATTGCGTTAAAACCATTTTTTTTTGAAAAAGCACAAAATGAATATATTTGTATTCAGTTGCAACTAAGGTTAGAACCACAGTTGCAAGCTTAGTCTGGCATGCAGATAGGTCAGTGTCTAGTGGTGTGCACTTTTATCTCATTCGTTACCAAGGCAGACCATATTAATAATGAACAGAATTCAATACATGTTGATATTCTAAGTGATATAATATGATAAAAAGCCAAAAGAAAGTTTTGAAATTTTTGGCATCTCTTAGACTCTTTCCGTTTAAGGTGTTGAAAATCTTCTGTGTAAAGGAAAATTGAATTTGCTCAATATAGTTCTGAGTGCATAAGTTTTATTGTGTGGATATCTCATGATAAATATATATTATTGAGTAAATTGTTAGTAGATTGTGTTCAAAATTGTCTACTATATATAATTGCTATCTTAATTTTGAAACAAGTAAATTCTTTTTTATATTTCTTCAACTACTTAAAATCAGAAAATTAGATAAATATGTTTCAAATTGCAATGTTGATCTTTATTCATTGCTGAATTTATCTAAATTGGTATTGTTTTGGTCAAAAACTTATCGTTTATACCTTCTGCGAAAATTAAATATCTTTCAGAAAGATAAGTATCTATATTTGGATAATTTTTATTCCAAAAGAGATTTGAGTATATCTTTCTATGTTTAATAAAATTTGGACTTAATTGATATTTATTTAGATTGTTTTTATTAAACTAAAACAAGCAATTCAGAATTACTCTCTCTTTACATATATCTATTCTGTTCATATACAACCTACTTTTCAGAAAACCCAATTCTTCGTGTTCTAAGTACAGTTGTAACCTCAGATCCAACCATGTCTGCTTCTTCTCAAAATCAACCGGATCTCAGCTATGAGAATGACATTACTCTTGGTGAATTTCTGATGCAATCCAAACTTCGTAGAGCTTCTAAGCCTAAGGTAAGTGAACCATCTTTGCCCAACCTAGATAACGTAGGTTTAAAACTCGTTCTGGTATAAACAAGCAGTCCAATCCTATTTTCTCTAAATATTCTTATGATACTCTTAATAGTGATGTTGATCATAGGTTTTGGAATCAAATCATGTCAGATAGGTTTTCCGAGCTTAGTAATAGGGAGATTCATTCTGAGAGATAGCTAAATCTAGCTAGCTATAGAAATATTCAGCATCATATTGTGAATTTGTTGAAAGACGTTGGTCTTGACAGAAGCATAAATTACCCTGAATCCTATTTTTCTGAACTTATTAGGGAATTCTATACCAATCTAAATGATGGGGTGTTTGATAAGGGCGGTGTTGCCTATGGGAGGGTGTTTGTGAGGGGTCATACTCTTCATTTTAATCCTGATTTAATCAATAAGTTTCTAGGTTCTCCTAGTATTCCTGATGATGATCTTGACTATGATATACATGTTGTAGCTCTTGCCATTATAGGCAAAGAAAATCAATTTGATGGTAGTTCCATTAAATCTTCTGCTCTTACTCTTAGTGCTGCTGTTTTGCACAAAATCTCTAAGTTTAGTTGGACACCAACCAAACCCTCTAAACTAACCAATGATATGATAGTGTTCATCTATAGAATTGTGTCTAACATTCTCATCAACTTTGGTGAGCATGCATTTAACTTGATTAATGAGTTTTCTAAAGTCAAAACTAGCTCTGTCTTGCTACCTTTTTCCTGCTTAATTTCTGCAATTCTACTCTCTCAAGTTGCTTGTGTATCCTCATCTTCTCAAAAATCTCTTCTTAACTCTTTTGAGAAACCTATCAAGTGTGCTTCTTCTCTCTATATTTATTCTAATCTTCTAAAGGAATGTCATATCAATGACATTACTAGTAACAAAGGGAAGGAAAAAGAGTCTATAAGTGCTGCTTCTAAGAAGAAGGGTGTCAAATGGTATCTGTTGCAACAATGAAGAGAAAAGGGCTGAGTTAGACACTCATGATTATGAGATCAAAAAACTGCTGAAAAATCTCAAGAAAAGTGACAATGAGAGTGATGGTGACAGTGGGTACTCTTCAAACAATGGTGATGATGATGATGTGGTGAGAGATGAGCACGTGTCTTCTAGATTTCCCCACTCTGGCTGCTTTATGTCTCAAGTGACAACAACTAGTTTGTCCTGGATATGATAAATATGGGGAGAAATTTGGGAGTTTATTTTATGTTTTAGTATTTTTAAACCTATTTATGTAACTGTGCCAGTTTTTGGCTTTCTGTTTGGTTTGGAACTTATTTCTGTAATGACAGTTCTTTAAGTTATGTTTGAATAAGTTCTGTGGTTGGCAACATTGCTAAATGAATGATTATTTGAGTTTATTTATTATTTGCAATTCTAACTTGCAGAGTGAGCTTAAGTGTTAAACTCAAATTATATGTAATGTTCTGCAATTCTAACTTGCAGGAGGAGTACTTGTGTTAAAACTGATATTATTAGGACTTTATATGCTAATATGATTTGCAGATAAAATTGCTTTTATAAACTCGGATTATTTATCAAATCCAATGACAAATTGGGAGATTGTTAAGACCATATTTTTGGTTTAGTAACTCTTTGTTGTCAATTGGTTTGAGCAATGTAATCTAAGTTAATTGTTACCATTAAGACAGTTGAGTTTACATGTAAAGTTACAACCTCAGTTGAAAGCTTAGTTACAGCCTGCTGTTCTGCAGGAATTTGTCTTACTGCATTACTTGTTCTGCAAATTCTTTATTTTAATAAAAGTATGCATGAGATATTCTCACATATTTACGGGGATTTTACTTATATGATTTGAGAATATTTAGGTGATAAAGAATGCAACTTCTTTAAAAAATATATAGAGATTAGTTTATAGGATATAGTATCTAAAATATATTATCTTATTCTTTTTATTTTGCTAATAAATATCTATTTTTATGCAAAGTTTTTATCACGAAATTCAATCTATTATGTTTACAAAATCTGTTATGATTAGATTGAATTATATATGGAGTTGTGATTTTTATATATAATTAGTATTTTATCCTCAAAAGATATTATTTTATATGTTACTTGTTTAATGAAATACTAACTCCTATTGGCAAACAAGTTATTAACAGGAATTGACTTATGAATATTGAGTTCAACCTAATGCTACATTATCTCATGCAAATATGGAAAGATTGAGATCAATTAAAAAAGTTCAAATAAATCAACCCAAGTGAATTATCTGTATTTGCTCATGACTGCCCTGCCGAGAAGGAATAATACAAGTGCAAAGGAAGCAGCGGTCTTGGCAACGACCTTAGGATCGATAACAGGAACACCAAACTTGGATGATTTGTTCAAAATCTGTATTTGAACTAATGTTCTCGTGCTGATTGGTTCTGATTTGTGTAACCAAATTTATTGGGGTTTCTATAAATTTTGTTGATTTTTTTCCATAATTTATTTATTTCGGACACATTTCTTTCAAAAATCTGGATAATTTGCCTTCAAATTTAGTTTTTAATCTGTTTTCCCTATTTATAAATGTGCATATAAAAAATAATAGAGTTTTAAGAAACTGTATGGTTTTTTATTAATCATGTTTCTTGTGGTGATTAAACTTTAACAAATGCATTTCTTCCCGAATTTTTCCCTCTTATTTTATTCCATGACATTTTCTTCATGAACTTATAACGGATCGAACCACCTGCCTCCTAGGATTGAACTCCCTGAAAAATATATTGAAATTACCAAAAATCTACAAAATAATAGTACTAGATAATGTCGATTGTGAAAAAAAAAACAGTACTGGATAATTAAAATACATAAGTAGTAAATGTGAATTCCAAAAATTAATAAATCTAGTACAATTTTGTAATTAAGGAAATTGTTTCTCCAAATAGATGATAATAGGTAAGACAAATAACCAGGTTAGTTTTATCAGCCCCCTAGACCTGTAATCTTCATTCTTTGTTTGTTAGTATGATTTGCTTTTGCTCTCTATTTGTTAATAGCTGAATGAGTTGGATACAATGTTTAAAAACTCTTCCATCTACGATTATTGTAGTCAAAGTACGAATTAATTAGAAACCCATTGTGTGAACTGATGTTTTGTTGTGGTGTGGCGGTACTTTATAAAATGACTTGAAAGAAAATACTATATTGGAGTCATCTCAATTAATAATTTGTTAATGCTGATTAATTTTTTTGTATAAGTCTGGCACTAAGATGTAACATGTACAGATGTACTTATATATTATAAAAAAACCCAGCTACATTAAGTATTGGAGATAACTAAGAATTAACTGAAATAAGCCAGTATATGATCCGCATGTAGCTCTTTTGTCGTGAGGATGCCTCGTGCTTTCTTTTTTTGGTACATCGGAAATTCTTGCCTCGTGCTTTCGGCTCTCCGGAGTTGTCTAGCTATAAAAATTGTCGGAAACTCATTAGCTGAGTACTTGAGAGAAAAACATCGAAAGCCTTTACCGTTTGTTTAAAAAGTTCTGGTGAAATCTTCTTACAAGTCAAACTAGATTCCGTTTTAAAATTTTTGGAGAAAAACATTCCGGAAAATATTAAGGTATAAATTTTTGGATCAACGGCATGATGTAAAAATCTTCTAAAACTTAAAATCAACCAACGTTTTAACACCTATTTAAATTACTTGGAGGTTAATTAAACAAAAATCTGAGAAAAACTTACATTGTTGTAGACTTGGTAAAGGTTATAATTGTTTTTGAATCATGTAACTTGGACATGTATAGAGGTACAAGTGAATATTTTAATTTCAAACTTAAAATACAAACATTATTAAACTGCTTCCCATGGTTTTTTATCACCTCTAAAAACTAGTATTAATTACGAGCGAAACCTAGAAGTATATTACGAACTCCGAATAGGTAGATTACAAACCTTCTCAAATCTTTCAATTGTAAGTAACATATAATACAATCCCTCCGTCAAAAGTATGTGTGTTTGATTAATACTCAACAAGTACAAAGCAATTTTCCTAATTATTAGTATTTGTCTTGGACAAAAAACTTTTATGAGTATAATGCACAAATAATATATCAAATGACAGATACTATCTTGTCAACTCATAAAACTTCGCATATTTCCTACCACACTAAAAAATAAAAGACACACATATCATAAAAGGTTATAACATTTATTTCTTAAAATCAAATTTCTTTAACCAATATACAAGACACTATGATGTCTCACTTCAAAGATTAACACACTATTGGAATTAGAAAATATGTCCATAAGAAAACTAATATTGTTTCTTTTTTGAATTTCTATGTGGATGCCGATCACGTTGAGCGAAATTGTTCTCTAACAATACTCAGATTCTTATAAACAATGTCTCCACATGATGGTGTGGCGATACGCCATCCATACATAGTATGTTCTAGTCTATTTGAACAATCATAATACTGATGATTGTCCTATGTCAAGCAATATTTATGAGATGAGTATCATAGGAAAATATCACATAATCTCACGAGTTGAGAAACAATGTCTTTGGAGAGAGCAAAACTCTACTGCAGGTAGTTCGGCTAGTATGGAGCTAAATAGAAGTTGGCTAAACTATGGAGGTGCAAATGAGATACCACCAAAAAAATTTGGCTGTTATTACTCCGATTTAATTGAGTTAATATGTTTTAGAGGAAAGTAGTCCATGGTCTATGTAGTATTGATAGACGTGGTTTGTTGTGATAGTCCTAGTGGCTGATATAATTAGTTTTATTGTATTCTGCGCAAGTATTCTGTAACTGCGTTTGGTCCCAAATGATGCAATGAAATGGGGTACGCCCTTTTGGTTAAAAGAAAAAGAAAAAGAAACAATGTCTTTGTTCGATCTCTGAAAAAAAGTACCATATAAATTATTTAACTAGTAAAACAAAGCATGACAAACGTAAAATTTTCCTATTCATTAAAAAAATTAAAGTTTACAAATAAGAAATCAAACTTTATTACGGGTCCAGTCTAAAGTCTTTTATTTAACAATCTCCACTGTAGCACTAGAACATGTTGGCAATGTGACATATAACCATCCTATCAGGATGTTGGTCAAACAGCTTCTTAGTCGGTGCTTTTTTGCTACGCAACTCTTTGAACATTGGCATGTCACGTCCCAAAATTCGGAAAACACGTACATCGAGGCATGACCTTTTTAAACAAAAGGAAAGAGAAACCTGTTGGTATAAATTTTAAATTTTAAAAGAAATAACTTGCGAGCTAATGGAACAATTAAATGAATAAAATAAACTGTTTGCCAAACGCGGCTACAAGACAGGATTTATAAAAGCTAAATATAACGAACGAATGAATTTGCCCGTAGGCTACAACCTCAAAAACAATCTAAGTAAAAAGAAAGTAAAAGTCCGAACCCATGTGATGCCTTGCTAAAGCTCTTAACCATACGCCTCAATCTAAGTTGTACCTGAAATACAAAATTGTAACGATGAGTCCCACGCACATAAATAGACGGGACGGCACCACAAAATACCGTCACTCCATCCCATAAGTGCAAGAACCCACAAACAATAACTACGATAATCAACATATAAAAAGAAATATAATAACATTTTACAATGAGATAAATTAAATAACTTCTATAGCAAACATGGACCTCTCATGCCACCTACCCCAGTCCGTAAGGTAGGTCATTTCTTATCCCCTCGGCCGTCTTCTGTCCCCGGAATTAGGAAGAAACAGAGACCATTGCTAACATAAAAGTAGATTTAAAGTGCGCACTTGGACCTCTCATGCCACTCGTCCCAGTCCGTAAGGCGAGTCATTCCCTATCCCCTCGGCCGTCTTCTGTCCCCGGAATTAGGAAGAGACAGAGATCATAGCTAACATAAAAATAAATATAGTGCACACTAGGACCTCTGATGCCACTCGTCCCAGTTCGTAAGATGAGTTATTCCCTATCCTCCCGGCCGTCTTCTGTCCCCGGAATTAGGAAGAGACAGAGACCATTGCCACTACAGCTAAATCATAAGGCCTCGGCCAATAATATAAATCCATGCAAATATCACATTCTCATACGGCCTCGGCCAATAATATAAATCCACGCAAATAACACATTCTCGTACGTCACTCTAACGTAATTCAACATAACCCGTAAGCATAGGTGCTAGGTTCACTACTAGCCAAACAAGTCTAACAACATAAATCTCATTCAGGCATTTTAACAAACAGCTTATATGGATAAACTACAATTCCTCTATAATCAACAATAAATTATCCAATTTCATCAACAACTATATAATCACATAATCAACGCATAAAACATGCAAACCCATCCATAATCTCATTAATCTGAAATTAATATAACTAACTCATCAACTTCTCCAATTCAGATAAGTGAATTAAACATATAACAAATAAACCCAATTAACAATTTAATAGATCATAATTGAGATAAAAGATAAAACCCCCAATTTAAAATAAACGCAAAACCTAATCCTAACATACAACCTCGTCTAGTCGCAATGTATAACCCCCGTTACCTTAGCGTGTAGAGGAGATGCTTCCGGTAAGAACCCGCTAACGTGGTATCTTCTTATTCTTCCTAAGATTTGGAATCTCCCTTTTTCTCTCTTTTCTCTCTTCTATTTGGCTGGTTTTTAGGTTTAAAGAATGAAAAGTGGGCTGATTTGAATAGATAAAAACTGTTTTGAGTAAGTTTGTGGAGGCGAAATATTTGGTCCCTAAAGTTCTAAAATTTAACTTTTAATCAAATATATTACTTCACTGCTCAAAAATAACCAATTTTTAAAAACAAAACTATTGGGTCCTTTTTATTGATAAAATTAGTAACAGGTTTTTAAAATAAAGCTTTTTGGAAGAGTTTCGGTTTTTGGCTAAAAATTAGTCGAGTGACCGGTTTTTGGTAAAATTTGAATAAAACGTTTTTGGATCAATTAATTCCTAATTAAAAACAGTTATAAAAATACGGGATGTTACAATTGGCATCTCCTCTACCAGTGAATTCTTGAATTACAGGGTAACGTCGCAAAATATTTTGTTCTTCTTATGAGATCTAGGTACCATAGCCTCAGCAATCGCACCATTGTTGTCACAATATAAATATATTTGTGACTCAAATATAGAAAAAACCACACCATTTTGGTTATGAAATTTTTGATACAAACAGCCTTTTTTGCAAGTTTTGAGAACGTATTCTCAAAATTCCGTGTTCCTCAATATGACATAGAATGATCATTGAAACTTCCCAGAGTTGATTTCTCAGTTTAAGACGAGAGCTGAGAATACAAGACGGCAATAGGCAGCAATGTATTCAACTTCTTTAGTAGAGTCTGATGTATTACCTTGCTTACAGGTCTTCCAAAGCATAGCTCCACCATTCAAGATGAATACATAACCCGAAGGGAAATTTAGATCATCATCATCTGATTGAAAATTCGAGTGTGTATATTCATCGACTTGGAGTTATGCTCCTCCACAACCCAGTCCTTCTTAAGTACTTAAAAAGCGATTTTTCAGCAATCAAATGTTCAGAATCTAGATACAGCTTATATTTGCTACTAACACCTACTGCATGGGCGATATATGTCTCGTACATAATGTATCATACATGTTAGAGTATATTATATCTCATATAGACTATATATCGATTCAGTCTGTAGTTTATATAGAGTTACCCATCCTTACCATTACGAGACGAGTGTCTCTTTTGAACTGTTAACTTATTTGACTGTTAATGGTACAGTCACCTTAACCACCGTTAGATTAGAAAATGGATGGTTAAATAATGTTTTTAAATAACTAATTTATTTTTTCTATTTTCAACAAATTATAATTTGATAAATTAAAAACAAATTGTACAAAACACTAAAAACTCAAATAAAAAATATAGAACCCTAGATGGATCTATCTAAAACTTAAATATTAATCAAAAATTAATTTTTTTTATCCATTTGACACATTTTTATGTAAACGGATTATGAATCAGTCATATATGGTGACTGTTTGCTAGTAATTCTCTTACGAGGCCTTTTAATGGTAAGATATATGAGTTTTAATAAGCTATAAGAGCGGGCCTAGCGATGTTGGGCTCACATCTATCCTTTTAATATGTCCGTTCGTATAAACTGTAAAATGTCGGGCCACGAGCAAGAGAGAGTGTTAGACTTTATTATATCACACATCGACTATATATCGATTTAACTTGTGATTTATAAATAATTAGTCATTCTTACCATTACAACATAACATATGTCCTAGGAGAGATGAATTAGATGACTAATAGATAGTAAGCCTCTATCGAAATTCTCAATACTGAAACGCTCCAGTATTGTGTCTAGATATGAACATGGATTGGGGGGTTAGGCAAGGATTATGTTAGGTCTATCTCTATAACCTTTATTCCTAATTAATATGTAGATTGATTTGCCTAAATCATTCATGGAGAAGGTTTTTGATAACTATACTTTAATTGTGCTTAACATTTCTACATCATTCCCAATAAATAGAATTTCATCCAGACTACGTACGCTCCCAATTACCTTCTTGTACACACATGTTTTATCCATATTCTTGAAAAAATCAAATGCTTTGATTATCTCATTGAAACGGATATTTCAACTTCCGTGCTTACGTGCATAAATGGACCTATGCAGCTTACATAACTTGTGGTCATCACCAGCGAATTAAAACCTTCTGATTTATCCATATTAGATCTCTTCATCAATGTGCCATTAAAGAAACCAGTTTTGACATCCATATGTCGTATCTCATAGTAATGATATGCAGCAATGGCCGATAGAATCTGAATGAACTTCATCATAGCTACTTGTGAAAAGGTTCTCTCATTAGTCAATTCCATGAAGTTTTCTATAAATCTTTATTCACCAATCTTCTAATTTTATAAGTCTCTACTTTTCCATCTGCGCCTAGCTTTCTTTTGTAGGCTCATTTAATTGGTAACTATTCCCTCAGGACGGTCTGCTAGCTAGGGTCCAGACCTTGTTGGAATACATGGACTCCATTTCATATTCCAGTGCACTGTGCAAATGTTTAAGTCAACATCCGATTGTATTCTGTCACTAACTCTCTTCCAATTTTCCGAATAATAATATTCTAACAATATTGTATTGTCATACCTCTATCGTACTGGATATGATACTCGTACCCAGTACGATAGAGGTTTTGGCAAATAATTGACTAATCGAGCTATTATAATATTTTTGTAAAGGGTAATTTTTGTACATGATTATGCAATAATGTCTATGAGCAATCAAATCACTTCCTGTTTATCGATCCTATTTCTCATTTAAGAGTGTTGGCTGCAAGAAAAATTGGCTATTGTTTTTGCATGGAAGTTAACTATTATATTTATAAGAAAATATGCGATAAGGATGTCATGACCATTGTTTCTCATATCTTTTTTATTAACTTAAATAGTGTTTATTTGAGTTAATAAAAAAGAGTGTGAGAAAAGATGGTTATATATATGGATGATGATCAATACACACATAACAAAACACATTATGTTTACATATCAATCACAACTCTCCGTTTAGTAATAGTTTGAATGGCTAAGTTTGATTCATCAATTAGATTAACATAAACGCTCCTCTATTTTTCCAAGTGGGAGAGACACTAAAATGTTAGAGTTTTTTTTTTTCAGTTTCCAAAAAACAAATGTTTGAGTTTTCAAAATTTAATATTTCAAAAAAATTACAGTTAAAGACTCAAAGGTATCTATCCGGTATCTAGGGTTGTAGTACGGGTATCAAGTGCCACGATTTATTACGTTTCTTAGTTTTATTTGGTAGTAGTTTATTTTTTTAATATATATAATTTGTTTTCAATCCGCAGTCTGTTTAAATTTGAACGTGACAATGTCAGAATTTTTGATGTTTTTTATCAGCGTGTTTTTTTTTTTCATTTTTTAAATATTTATATCAAATGTTTTTTTTCTACCCATGGAATTGTCTGTAACATTCTAAATATATTATTTTGCATCTTGTTATGAACATTTTAATTTTTCAACATTAGATTACGCCCATTTCAGTTTGAGATTTATTGTTTAAAAGTAAAATCTTACACTACGATCATGAATTAGAGATTTGACTATATTATTATGGACGAATAAAAGTGGGAATTTTTACTAATTAAGATAAGATTAATCTTAACCATTCAACTACTACTAAATGAAGGTTTGTAATTGATGTGTAAACATAATGTGTGTTTTTATGTGTGTATTGATTCTCCTGTATATATAATTTAAAATTAATCTTGGGAGTCAACTGAGAATTAGTATGAAATCCTAATATGACTTGCTGTTTCTAGTTGTTTTGGCCATATTGTATACAATGACTTTTGAATAATATATATCTAAACTGTTGTGTGACATATTAGCTCGTTATAGATATATATAGAGATATGTATAGATATGTATAGATATAGAGAGAGCTATGAGAGACAACAGACGAAGTGTTTATTCATTAATACAAGTGTACAAAGAGATACATCAAGAGACCATGACCCTATTTATATAATAGAGGATAGAGTTACATATGCTAGGAAAGACCAAGATAAGCCCAATAATATCCTACAACACTCCCCCTTTGGACGTCTTGATTTCTTCGTCTTCATACTGTCGATGTGAGTCGAGTTCATTCGCAGTGCTAAACACATAAAAACCTTAGGAACGGAAAACCCAGTGTGTGACAAAACCGGTACCTAGGAGAAACTGTGTAGCCGAATGATATAGGCCGAAATTCCATGTAATTAACTAACCACAAAACAGTGTGCCTCATCAAAACCTTGCCGGAGCAAACCCAATGGGAAAATCTCTGATCGAAGGAAAAAGAGTGCAACAGTGGTAGTAGTAGGGGATCAACCACAAAATAGGTGCCTCATCAAAACCTTGCTAGAGTAAACCCAATGGGAAAAACCTCTAGTCGAAGGACAAAAGAGTACACAGTGGTAAGAAGTATACAACAGGATACTCCCCCTAATTTCGGCAATCTTAAGTGAGGTATGATGGGAACGTGTCTCGCTAAAAACCTTGCCAAGGAAAACCCAGTGGGAAAAAACCTTGGTCTAAGGACAAAAAGAGTACACGAGCATGCGACTGGATGCTCCCCCTCACTTGCACACGACAGGGTGCGGGGATTTCGACTAAGTAGTAATTAGTGCAATAAGCATTCACATGGATCCTCCCCCTCACTTGCACACGACAGGGTGCAATGATTTCATATTTCAATAAAGAGTACAAGCATTCGACTGGATGCTTCATTTACTTGCACACGACTGGATGCAAGAAAATCTAACATAGAATAGAACGAGAATTCAACTAGATGCTCTTAAACTTCATATGTGAAGATTTATTTCGGCAAAAAATGTTAAATAGCATAATCTAGTCATGTCTCTCTTGATCGATAACAACAAGTTGTCCTAAAATAAGACAAGTGTTTTATCTGGATCGTGAGACAGAGCATATGCAATTCAAATATGGCTAATACGAGCTCGAAGCCATATACACTCTCTAGTCGTCTCATAGAGCACGAGTAGATCAGAGTGATTCGTTTGGAGTCATTCCAAGACCTCCAAGATATTGCCTTATTCCTAATGGTAAAGACAGACCATGTTAGGGATATCCCTTATGCGGGTCTGATAAGTAACCGGCATCGGTATAACCGAAAAAGGGTTGCGTTAATTCGAGTACCGAAGGGGGTAGGTACACTCGATGACGCAAATGGGATAAACTAGCCCACTTCCAAAATTACCATAAGGTAAGGGAATGTGTCTTTAGTGCCATTTCGATGGCAGCGTGTTAGCACGAAGCTGTGTCGAGCTATACCATTCACAGCAGACAAGATGTTTGTCCTAGTACATTAGACCAAGTACAATGATGCTCTTATTGTACTTAGATATGAACATGATGGTTCAATATCTCTTCATCGTCTCATCAGGGACGGACTGGGTCTATATCAATGTGTAGTGATCGAACGATCATGGGAGAATCTGACGACTTAGCGTCATAATGACTAAAACGTCATAACACCTTCTTGGTGTAGTCTGAATCATGAACTTAGATTCAATCTTTACATGACTCGATCATCAGGCCGAGTCACTACCGTTTCTTCCCAAGATCATTCATCTCGAAGGCAAATCCAAAAATGGATCTCATAATAAAACACGCAAGGGCATAATACTTGTTCAAGTATCCCAAGCTAATCAAGTACTCACTTAGACGGTATACCACATCCGCTCGGATTATATTAATCCATATAGTGAACGTCTCAGTCAATTGAGATCGTGTTCCGTGGTTAGGAACTACTTGATTTAAGCACATGAAGTCACACAGGGACCTTTATCTATATCTCTTTGTCTAAATCCCCATACAGATATAACCGTGACCATAATCACATGTTGCATAATCAGTTTTTCGGAAACTACTAAACTGATAACGTCCATTACGAGGAAATCAACCATCTCATAATCAATTCCAAGGTGTGAGAGAAGCCTTGCGCTACTAGGCGAGCATTCTACAATCTCATTATTCTCATCAATTTTCTTTACGAATAACCAAATAAACGAACTCGTTTAACATTGGTGGTGTTGGAGCTACAGGTCCGAACACACTTTCACTAAGGAGCCTACTTGGATTGCAAGTTTCCATTAGTACAGTCTATTCTCCGTTGACTTCAGGCAACGGTACATGGTTCCCTGTCATAATTTGTTCATATTATCAGTCCTCACCGAATATATGAACAAGTAATCAATGACAGTCTCGTTTCGCTTCAATATCGTCTAAGATATCATAATCGACAGATATTTCGAGATTCTTAGGATGAGGAGGAAATCACACATCTCCTTGATCCTTTATAATCTCGTGCGACAAACGAGTTTCAGTTCACCACCTCTGGGGCTGAACGAATTAAGAACCGGTCAACTTCCTCATATCTTGGGAAGGATGACAGACTGACGGCCGACGGCAACGTCCTTTGCTTGGCGGGTTCGGCCAAAGCAACGTGTTACGACAGGAACACGGCGTCTGACAGGGACGTCTATCCTTGCAATCATTTTTCAGCAGGTATAAATGATCTCGTGACATCTCATAAAGTCATTAAATGCGTCTGGCATTTACTTAGACTTGAGGGAGTTGTGCACTTACTTATCACTAAGTGCAGTTTTGGGGATCAAGCTAAGACTGAGTGGGTTATGCCACGTTACTTCACGTCGTTCCTTATCAATGGTAACGTGCAAATCTCCCCCTAACGACGGGGAGAACAGTCTTAGCGATGTCACTTTCGCATATCATGCGGTAAAGAGATCGCTTCCCAAGGTTACTCTATCAAATGATAGGCAGGAGATTCATAATCAACTTATGTCCCCTTCAGAGGTCCATATTTTGAACGCTAGAGCGGCTCAATCAAAATATTAATTAATCACTCTAAACACGCGTTAATATGAGACTTCTGGCTCATAACCAGTAACCAGCTGGTACGCATATGGTGTTTGAGTGTCTATGGGCCTCATAACGGACCAATGCAGCAAAATAGCATAACCCCACACGGAAATATAAATCTTGGTGTGCAAGACCAAGAAGTGTGTGCAACCATTTGCAGTCGCATCATCAAACTTTCCGTGAGTCCATTTGGGTCTGAACATAATCGACAGGATGTTCAATTTCAATTTCCAAACTCAAGTAATTCAAATCGAAATTTCGATTATTACTCTTCGGAATTATCAAGTCGACTAGACTTTTCAGGATAATCCGGATCATGAGCCATCAACTTAATGATAGGGCTAAAAGTTTGGAAAGTGCTGCATTTATGTGGACAACATTAAAATGTGACCATATTGTCGATGCATCAACCATAACCATTTATATTTATGGTCCGTCTTATGGTTGGATAAGTCCACAATAACTTCTTCAATTCTTTACAAGAATTCTACGAGTTCATTTCGTGATCTTTTCACATACTAGTCTTTCAAAATGAGCATTAATGGCATGAATTTCGGATTAATCACGAAATATATTCTCAGAGAGAATCCAAATGCGATGCGATTATAAATCAAGCATCGTCTTTTGACCCGGGAATATCTCATCCGGTCAATGCCACAATATTAAAATGCTCTTATCAATCGACGACAGGCGAATGATAGTATAGACAATCATGTCTTAGCATCTAAATCATTTATCATTTCGACGACAGGCGAAATGATAAAGTAACTTTAAATGCTTTAAAGAATGTGGTAGCAACCACTTGAAAAACATTTCAACTCCTCTAAAATACGCTTTTGGTCGTATTGAATGGAGGTTATGTAAAGAAATTTCAATTCTTTCATGAGCTATTACCAGATAACACTGGTTTTCTCGAATATTTTATAACTCAACAAGGTACGACAGGACCTACATGAGTATAAGACCTCATATTTGACAAATCAATTTGGTTTTACCAAAGATTTTGATTTGGAACGACAGGTCCAGAATCGTTGTCATTGAGTACTCTTTTAGGCAAATAGTTGGTGAAATTATGTGGTACACTGTTACCCACTATTTCCAAAAAAATCAACTATCCTACAAGTATTGCCTAAAATTTCATAATTTAAAGTTTGGTCACATTTGTCAAAAGAATTTGCTCAAAACACTTTAAATTATTTCGAGAAATTTCGTAAACAGGCAACCATAATACAAAAGTATGTCCAAATGGAAAAAATCATAATCCAAATGGAAAAACGTAATCCAGATGAGCGAAAAAATGGCTCAATGATTTATCAAAATCAATAAAGAAAGGTATCAAACTCATTTGAGCCACAAAATCGGGGGTATCAAGAGTTTCCTTTCAATTAACTTTAACCACATTAGCATCGGTTTTTCCACCTTTATAATAGTTGTGAACTATTTAAGGAGTAACCGTGCATGGCATTTGTCTTTATAGCATAGAGTTGGCTCCTTGAGCATCATCTCTTGCTTTGTGACAACGACTCATATTGTTCCTTTCAATTACTGTCTTTGAGCCACAAGTTTTCGATTTTGACGATTGTATAAAATCTCGCTTGGCTAGGCGATTCATCGGGATTGTGACAGTTCGAGACAAATAACACTTGTCTCGGTTCTCGATTCGTGGAAAAAAAAAATATACACGAAGAGCATTAATATCAGGCAAACAATTGGCCATTGACCCAATAGGATTAAAACTACTCACCGGGGTAATTTTTTTTATCCAATAACAGATGGGCGATAAAGGAATATGGTGAATATAAATTCACGATACTGCTTATGGAATACAATTTCCAAGCTAGTATTATTTTTGGTGAATTATAGCTCCAATATGTCAATTTCAGACATTTGTTCACCATAGACGTCATCACCTCTCATATGTGGCGACGGAATAAAATCAACGCCTTAGCATTCATCTCGAGGGTAACAACAAACTCATGTTTTACTCATCAAAGATGGCATCCAAAAAAAATTTGGGCATCACATTTTCACACATCTGGGTGAGTAACATGTGGTGACGGATTAAAATCAACGTTTATACAGTCATTTCGCAAGTATGTTTTACGATTTTTTCTCATCATAGATGGCATCCAACATGTGTTGGGAGTTCTGGATTATTTATCATATAAAGCGACTGGTTTATATGTTTATGGTTTGCACAAGCACAAACTTTTTTTTTCGAAACGACAGGTTCGAAAACATTAGTTTTGCTTCTCATGTCAATCGGTTCTCATTGATCGAACGACGGGTCGATACTAAAACACCAATTCAGCAAAACATACATCAATATATAAACACACTCGGGAAAATTATTATTTAGTCAACCCCTTTCGGTAGCTCTACTTGAAAAACGACCAGGAAAGACGGTGAGGGTGGAGGGCACGAATGCCACTTAAAACCCGACCTCATTAGGATATCGACTTCCGCCTATATCTTTCCTAGACATCGTATCCAAATAGGTGAGCCTAGTTGGGGAAGGTTCATAATTTTTCCAACTTAAATGTGAAAATATATGATTTCGCAAATTATCATATCATAAACATGGCAATAAATTAAATATACATTGTACCTGTCTATATTAACCACATATATATATAAACATGCAGTAAATATATTTTAGAATCTATCTAATCATGCAGTAGATTTGGTGTTATAAACAAATCAATTTAAGATTATCAATCAATTTATAAAGATTCTAACATATCAAATCAAATCTATTTAAGATTATCAGTCTATCCATAAAGATTCTAACATATCAAATCAAATCTATTTAAGATTATCAATCAATTCATGAAGATTCTAACATATCAAATCAAATTTACATGCAATCTTTTTTTATTCGTTTGCCTTTTAATAAAAAAATATATATATATGCATGTGGGTGAATATTTAGACCGAATATTGACTTTTATAACACATATATACTGTTTTTATACATGTAATATACTACAGGGACTATCCGTGTAATTTCAGCAAACTATATATCTATTTACAGCATTATTACTGCTTCAGTCCATAATTTCAGACAAGTTTCAGTTTAGTCCTTGAGTAATTTCCAGAATAGTTTACAGCTTTCAGAGAATTACAAATCAGTACATACGTTTCAGTTTGTTGTAGATTTAATCCGACAGATTAATACATGTTTTACAATTACATGATTTGGGTTATTTTGTATGATCTTATCAAAAAATATGATTTTATAATCAACAATATGTGTGTTACGATCATATATAGTTATCCATACAAGTAACAAACCTTAATACACATGGATTATATACTACGGGATATTTATCATGTTTTAGTTATCCATAAAATAATACGTGCGATCACATATATGGAATAAATTAAGTTTTGAATTCGGTACCTTACGCACGGTATGTTGATGAAGGTCGATATAGCAAAACCCTAAAATCCGGATAAATCTCAAGTTTTATAAATACCCAATATCCGTTCGTTTACCAAAAATCTCCAATATCTGTGAGCGTATATCCTATTTTTCGCGAGCAAAGTGCCGATAACGTGTTGTGTGACATATTAGCTCGTTATAGATATATATAGAGATATGTATAGATATAGAGAGAGGTATGAGAGACAACAGACGAAGTGTTTATTCATTAATACAAGTGTACAGAGAGATACATCAAGAGACCATGACCCTCTTTATATAATAGAGGATAGAGTTACATATGCTAGGAAAGATCAAAATAAACCCAATAATATACTACAACATAAACAAATTATTTTCTCAAAAAGAATATTTATGTAGAATACTGAATTCAAATATGTTACAGGTGGAGACTAACATGTAGTGGAGAAAAACTATTCTGACACCATATTAGATGAAGGCAATAATTCATGGGATCATAATATGGCCAAATGTTAATCAATCTTATGGTGTCGCTTTATTGTATAAAAAGACTTTGAGTAACATGTATATATATATATATACAGACATGTATGTATAAGTTACGGGTGAAGACTTTTTTTTTTTATGCATTACGGGTGAAGACTTAAAACTATTAAGAAACCGTATTAGGTAGAGGCAATAATTCAAGGGAAACAAACTTTGTAGCTATCTACCATGACGAATGTAGATTGAAAAAATGAAGTTACTAATATAAATACGCATATATGTGTTATAACATCTCGTATTTTTATAAATGGTTTTATTTACGATTTAATTTATTCAAAAACGTTTTATACAAATTTGATCAAAAACCGGTCACTCGACTAATTTTTAGCCAAAAATCGAAACTCTTCCGAAAAAGTTTATTTTAAAACCTGTTACTAATTTTATAAATAAAAATGACCCAATAGATTTGTTTCAAAAGATTGGTTATTTTTGAGTAGTAAAATAATATTTTTGGATCATGAGTCAACTTTTAAAAATTTGGATACCAAATAGTTCGCTTCCACAAACTTTCTCAAAACAGTTTTTACATCTTCAATTCAGCCTACTTTCAAAACAGTAAACCTAAAACAAGAGAGAAAAAGAGAGAAAAAGAGAGATTTCAAAGCTTAGGAAGAAGAAAAAGAAAGCACTTTAGCGGGTTCTTACCGGAAGCATCTCCTCTACGCTTTAAGGTAACGGGGGTTATCCATTGCGACTAGACGAGGGTGTATATTAGGATTTGGTTTTGCGTTTATTATAAATTGGGGGTTTTTGCCTTTTATTTTAATTATGTTTTTAAATTGTTAATTGGAGTTTATTTGTTGTACTTTTAATTCCATTATTTGAATTGTAGAAGTTGAGACTTGAGACATATTAATTTCGAATTAATGAAATTATGGATGGGTTTGCATGTTTTATGAGTTGATTATGTGATTATATAGTTGTTGATGAAATTGGGTAAATTTATGTTTAATAAAGATGAATTGTAGTTTATGCATACAAGGTGTTTGTTATAATGTCTGAATGAGATTTTATGTTGTTGGAGTTGTTTGACTAGTTATGAAGCTAGCACCTATGCTTATAGGTTATGTTGAATTACGTTAGAGTGACGTATGAGAATGTGATAATTGAATGGTTTTATATTATTGGCCGAGACCTTGTGATTTAGATTACTGGCAAAGGTCTATGTCTCTCCCTAATTCCGGGGACATAAGACGGCCGAGGGGATAGGGAATGACTCGTCTTACGGACTGGGGCGAGTGGCGTAAGAGGTCCCAGTATGCACTATATTTATTTTATTGTTAGCAATGGTTTATGTCTCTCTCTAATTCCGGGGACATAAGACGGCCAAATGGATAGGGAATGACTCGTCTTACGGACTGGGACGAGTGGCGTTAGAGGTCCAAGTGCGCACTTTAAATCTATTTTTATGTTAGTAATGGTCTATGTCTCTCCCTATATCGGGGACAATAGATGGCCGAGGGGTATAGGGAATAACCTACCTTACAGACTGGGGTAGGTTGCGTGAGAGGTTCATGTTTGCTATAGATGTTTATTTAATTTATTTCGTTGTAAGATGTTATTATATTTCTTGTTATACGTTGATTATGGTAGTTGTTGTTTGTGAGTTATTGTATTTATGGGATGGAGTGACGGTGTTTTGGTGCCATCCCATCTATGTATGTGTATGAGACTCACCGTTACAGTTTTGTCTTTCAAGTACAACTTAGGTTGAGACGTTTGGATAAGAGCTATTGCAATGCGTCACATGGGTTCGGGGTTTTCGCTTTCTTTTTACTTAGATTATAATTTGAGATTGTAGCCTACGGGCAATTTACATTCGTTTATTTTCTTTTATAAATTTGGCAAAACTATCTCGTCTTGCTTTTATTTATTGTTTAATTGTTCCTTTAGCTCTCAAGTTATTTCTTTTAAAATTTAAATTTAGTAGCAATAAGTTCTTTTTCCTTTGTTTAAAAAGGTCACGCCTTGATGTCCGTGTCTTACGGATTTTGGGGCATGACAAGTTGGTATCAGAGCTAACCAGGTTCTTGTATAATTTGGGACGACGGGAAGATGGGTAACCATTGGACCAAGATCCATCGTATCATTTTCACAAAACTTTTCCAAAAATTCAAAAATTTTCTAAAATGGGGGGTTGCATTTAGGTTAAGACATGTAGCTAGAATTTAGTAGTAGTTGATTAAAGGAAAGTCCACAAGTGAGGCAAGTTGAGGACAATGAGGACGCTTGTTGATCTCGGCTCGCCAAACTAGTGGGTATACCTTTCGTCGGTATGTGTGAAGGAATACCTTAGCGATGTGGAATTCTAGAGTATGCGAGGATGCTCGGGTGCTTTAGGATAACGTATCGTGATGGGTTATCCCTCGCATTTTTGTGTTGATTGTATGCGTGTGTAGATTTATATGATGTGTATGAGGTATAAGTTTCCATGTCTGGTAGTAGCGAACTATTAGAGTGCGAGAATTGTGAAGTTGATGATTTTACGTAGTGCGTTTTTTTTTTAATTATTAACTTGTGTGGTAATGAACATTTTATGAGAATGGATGTTGATCGTAACGTTGTGGAATAAAATGATGTAGTTGTGCGATATGTTCGATGTAAGAAATTTACAAGTGTTGAGAAATTTTACGTTTTTGTATTGTTAATTTTCTGCAGAAAAACGATTGGTCGAATTTGCAGACCTCTCTGGTCAGATTTTGACCAAAACAATCGGTCGTATTCCCTAAAATGACCGGTCGTATTTTTCAGACCTCTCGGGTAATATTTAGACCAAAACGATCTGTCGTATTCCCTAAAAAGACCGGTCGTATTTTTCAGACCTCTCGGGTAATATTTAGACCAAAACGATCGGTCGTATTCCCTAAAACGACCGGTCGTATTTTTCAGACCTCTCGGGTAATATTTAGACCAAAACGATCGGTCATATTCCCTAAAACAACCGGTCGTATTTTTCAGACCTCTCGGGTAATATTTGGACCAAAACGATCGGTCGTTTTGTCCAAAACGACCGGTCGGACAAAACGACCGATCGTGTTCTGGCAATTTTGCGATTTTCTCGCTATACTTCAAACGTTTATAACTCCTTCGTTTTTACTCCGAATTTTATTCCGCTAGAACCGTTGACTTCGTATTTCAGTACTCTATAATTTTGAACCTTAGAAAGCTTGATAAAGTGATTAACATGTAAAACAAGTTTTTATCATGTATGAGTAGTAGTGTCGAGTGAGACAACTAAAGTGTCAGTTTTAAATGTTTGTAGTCATGGCTATTACCACAAGGACCAGTGAACGGGGAACAGCTACATGCGGGGGTGCACCACCATCAAGCGGTGCGCCTACCCAAGGTGGGACAAATGGAAGAGGAAGAAGAGCTCCAAGGGGGCGTGGAGCAACTCGAGGAAGAAGGGCTGCAAGAGGTCGTGGGGGGAGAGGTAACGCTAGTGCCCTACCACCTGAGCAACCCGAGGAATAGGAAGAGGCTGAGAATGTATATGAGGAAGTGAATGTGGAAGGAGAAGAGACTTACGCACCTGAACCGGAATCGGTAAACGCTAACCAAGTGATGACCGACCTTCAGAAGGTGGTGCAAATGATGGTGCAGAATGCACAAGATGGAAGTTCAAGTAATAATGGATTGCTTAACTTCACCCGATTGGGGGCTCCGACTTTCGAGGGGATAGGTGAACCATCCATAGCTGAGGGATGGGTGGACGAAATGGAGAAATATCTATCGGCAGCGGGGATAGTAGATGGGGAACAACGGGTAAATATGACTCAGTTTCACCTAAAGGGTGAAGCACGGAAGTGGTGGTTAGGGATCGTGGATACTTACGACTTAACCAACATCGACTAGAACGAGTTCATCGAATTGTTTAATCGACAGTTTCTTTCCGATTCTTATAAGGATGAAATGAGGAGGCGGTTTGATGAACTATACCAAGGAGGTATGACGGTCCAAGCATACCAGCTAAAGTTTACCTCACTCTACAGGTATGCCCCAGACTCGGTTCTAGGGGGTGCAGAAAAATATAGGAGATTTATGAAGGGGCTGAGCCCGACCATCTCATTAAAATTGGCATCGGCCCGCCATGTCAACTATAATGAGTTGTTAAAATCTGCTCAAGCTGTGGAAGGAGCTCTACTCCATAGCAAGAGAATCTCGGAGAAGTCAAAAACCGGAAATGCTCTGAGGGAAGAGAAGAAGCGGACTTGGGATATGGTGAATAATTTGCGTTTTCCACAAAAGGGAAGAGGAGAGAGGGATTTTAATCCACTACCGACAAACGTCGTGATGAGGGGAGTGTGTTTCCACTGTGGAGATGTGAATCATCGACAGTTCGAAAGCCCTAGAGTCCAATGCAGGACATGCAACCGATTTGGACATACATCAAGGGTTTGTCCCGGGGGACAAAGAAGAATCGACACCAATCGTCCCTTTAACCAACCTAGGTTGCCACCACCACCACCAAGAAGACCAGAATTTGTGACACAACACCAATTAGCCGGGAACCAAGGGGGAGGGTTTCGAGGTAACCACCAAAGAGGGGGAAACCGTGGGAACTACCGAGGAGGCCATCAAGGCCTTGGGAACCAAGGAAATTATGGGGGAAATCGAGGACCGCAAGGAAACCCATCAGCTCAAGCTCGTCTATTTACCTTGCCACAGTTGCCAAACCAAGGAGACCCGGCAAATATACAAGGTATGGTTCTTGTATGCTCATCTTGGATACATGTTCTTTTCGATACGGGAGCTTCGCGTTCTTTTATATCTAGAAGTCTAGTTGAGTCTTTGTCGTTAGAAATTGGGGTTCTAGAGAACCCGATTGTTGTAGAGACTCCTGTTGGGGGTCGAGTCGTGTTGGACCGAGTGTGTCGGTCTTGTGAGATGGTGGTCACAGACCATGTGTTTATATTTGATTTAGTTGTCATAGAGATGTCGGGATTCGATGTGATACTTGGAATGGACTTGTTGGACTTCTTTGGCTAGTTGTGATTCTAGTACCTATGCTTATTTGTTTTGTTGAATTGCGATATTGTGACATTTGGTAATGCTAGTATTTTGAGAATGTGATTTTGTCGAGAATTGTGATAATTGAATGGTATAATATTATTGGCCGAGGCCTTGAGATTTATTTATTGGCAATGGTCTATGTCTCTCTCTATACCGGGGGCATAAGACGAGCCGAGGAGTATAGGGAATGACTCATCTTACGGACTGGGGCGAGTGACATGAGAGGTCCAAGTGCGCACTTTAAATATTTATATGTTGGCAATGGTCTGTCTCTCACTATACCGGGGGCATAAGACGAGCCGAGGGGTATAAGGAATGACCTACCTTATGGACTGGGGTAGGTGGCGTGAGAGGTCCATGTGTGTAATAGATATATTTATATGTTGACAAGGGTCTATGTCTCTCTCTATACCGGGGACATAAGACGAGCCGAGGGGTATAAAGAATGACCTACCTTACGGACTGGGGTAGGTGACGTGAGAGGTCCATGTGTGTTATAGATGTGTGTTGGAGTTACTTAATTTATTTCGTTATATGATGCTATTACACTTCTTTTGATACGTTGTTATTGTAGTTGTTGTTTGTGAGTTCTTGCATTTATTGGATGGAGTGACGGTATCATGTGTGGTGCCGTCCCGTCTATGTATGTGCGTGGGACTCACCGTTACAGTTTTGTCTTTTAGGTACAACTTAGGTTGAGACATTTGGATAGGAGCATTAGCGAGGTATCGCATGGGTTCAGGGCTTCTTTCAGTCGCTTTCTTTTTACTTAGACCATTTTTGAGGTTGTAGCCTACGGGAAAATTACATTCGTTTGGTATCTTTTTTTTTTATAAATCTGTTAAAACCATCTTGTCTTGTAGCCGCATTTGGTAAACTTTTCTATTTCATTCGTTTAATTGTTCATTTAGCTCGCAAGTTGTTTTTCTTTAAAAGTTAAATTTTGTACCAACAGGTTCGTTTTCCTTTTGTTCAAAAGGTCACGCGTTGATGTCTGTTTTTCGGATTCTGGGGCGTGACAGTCTTATTTCTGTCAGCTGTTGTACCCGATTGAGCATTGGGCAGTTCACTGATGATTACCAGCATGTCCTTAATATTTTTTTCCCTAGTTTTCTCTGTAATAATAGCTTAAAACTCAACAGTTTCAGTTAAATTTACATTTTAAAAGTTTTAGGTCCTAGGTTTGGCCACCTTATTATTTGTTAGTATTGAACTTCGGGGTTCAATTTCTTTCAAAAAGTTAGTCGAATAAATGTTGTGTTGTTTTGTTCTTAGGTTAATTTAGATATACAACTTGTGCTCTTAATTCATATGAAAAAACATATCCTTCTTAGAAACCTACTTTTTACCAATGTTTGTGAGAGAACCATATATTTGTAATTGAGCTAGATTACGTTGTAATGCTCATTATAATATATATATATATATATATATATATATATATATATATATATATAAGCGCCATGTGTAGCCCAAAGACGAAGACACATTTGAGTGAACTGCGTTATCAAAATGTGTGTGCGGTTTACTATTTCTGTCTTTCTTTAAACACGCCTGATTTTCCAACACTTTCAAGTTTATCATATACATATTGAGCTATATCAATCACTAAGAGAAATAAAACACCAAAGTGTACAGAGATGCCTAAACCATCCGATGTCATGGTTTACCCACCCGAGATGATAAAGAAAAAATCAAACCCTGATGGCAAGGTTGTGACAAATGATGGTGGGATTGCAATCACGTTGAACATAAGTCTAACTATTAACGGGGTAAAATATGACGTGGGGGGATGTATGGATGATGGATCAAACACCAACGAGGAAACTGCAATAACTGCAACTGGGGCAGGCAGGTCAGTCGCAGCAGCGTCAAGTGTCACGAAGACAGCTTCATCAAGCTCTAGCTCGGCTGCCACAGCTAGCTTGAGCTCGGCAACCGCAGTTACGACCAGCACAACAGCTAGAATAAGGAGCCAATAAAAATTAGGCGAAAATGCCTCCAACAAATAATTGTTTCGTTTTGCGGTCGTGTCATGGTGCTTGTGGTGATTTATTATCGTATCTAATAAGTGATGACAGTTTTTTTTCTTTGATATCTTGCAATGTTTTGTAATGTTCTGGTATTGTTTTTCAATAAAATGTTTAATTTCTTGTTGTTCAGATTTTATCAAGTTTAATTGAGGAAGGTGTTCTAATTGTGTCAGATTATAATATTCCACCACTTTTACCTTTCAAGACTTTATTAGCTCAGTGAGAAAAGATTAAAGATAAAGCTATTTGTAGTTTTTACTTTTTTTTCAGGTCAGAATTCTTATTTTACTACTTTTTCAGAAAACGAAATATTCTAAACTAGCTGTTTCTTTTAACTTGAGTTTGTTTTTAAATATATAAGTCTCAAAATTAGCTAAATGGTTAACACTGTTTTCTTCAGAAATTATAATTGATACAGATAGTTAAGACACCAAAAAAACATTATATTTTGCCTGTTAGGAAATACGATTAAAAATATGTTGTTTTTTTATTTATTATTTTCCTTATCAGATGCTGTTATATTTTTATGAGATTTTATATTAGCAATCTGTTATTTGTTATATTTATTAATGCGCAAATAAGTGTCTAATATTATAATTCATAGATAGTCTAGTGTGTAAAGTGCGGCTTACATACGAAAGATTAGACTATCGGTTCTTATATAATATAAGTAAATTATTTACAAATTTAAATAAAAATGAATAGAACAATCGGTAGAGTTGTAGTGTATATATAATTTTAGTAGATCTGTCTTAACTACAAGAAATAGAGTATTCTAACTTTATACATTATTACACTTTGAGTATATTAAATATGACCGTAACAAGACAATTATTTTTGTAATTACTAGATAAAATAATTAATGGCTTGTGATCATAAAATTTGTTTAAACTCTTAATTCCGATTTTATTAATTATGGTGTGATTAATTATGTACGAGTTATAAACTCAGTGAGTTGGACGGTGACATTTTAAGTATAGTGTTTATTAGCAGATGAATGAATCCACGTCCCGGTATTGGGATTGATGATACCCCTTAAAATTTCATAAGTATTTTTTTATCAAACCTTGTGGGTGGATTTATTAATCTGATACATTAATTAAGTTAACTGGTATTTATTAAGAAATAAAATATACTTACTAAATATAAAATCGTCAGAGATTTAAATTAGTAAGTGGGTGTCCGTTTAATCTTAACAGGGGGATATATTAAATATAATGGCATGAAATGAATTATCTTCTTGAAAATTCGTAGAAGATTCGGAATAGATAAGAGAGATTTCAAATAGAGTTATTGATTAGACCACGAAATGGTCATTTTCATGTGTAAAAATGATATATATTAGCATTGTTTCGTTGACATTCCGGCTTGTTTAAGCCATGTTTTGTGTTTTCCCGTATTTTCCCGGTTTATTTGCATTGTTTTGCATTTTAGCAAGGAAAATCATGGAATTGGCACAAAAACGAGACAAGGACGCAAGAGCACCCAATGAAATGACCAAAAGTTAAAACTTTGGAAGTTCAAGTGTCTGAAAAGAGCTCCCAACAAGTTGGAAAACGGAATCAATTGAAGATAAGAAGAGAAGAACATTCTGGAACACTTATCTGACCGGTCAGGTTGACCGGTCACGTCTGTTCAAAATTTTAACTTTTAAAAGATATAATTTGTTAGGCTTGTGAAATTATAAATATATCTCTACAAGCCCATTTTCATTCATTCAAAATGTAATTTCGAAATGAAAGAGAGAGAGAGTAAGAGTTTTATTCATAAAACCCTCAAAATCCAACATTTTATGCATCAAAGTGAGTTATTTGCACTTACGTATTTTGTGTTGCTTTTTCTTAATATTTTTGTTGTTTATTTCTTGAATCCTAGGTACCTAGCTTTTTATTTATAAGTCGATAAATAAGCTAGTCTACTTAAAAACTATAATATTTTTGTTGTTTATTTCTTGAATCCTAGGTACCTAGCTTTTTATTTATAAGTTGGTAAATAAGCTAGTCTACTTAAAAAGTAAAACAAAAGTTAGACTTAGATCCGTTGTTAGTAATTATAACGCTAAAAATAATTCTCCAAGTTCCTAACTAATTATTTATGTATTGATAATTCAGTTAGTTTAGTAGAAAAGGATAAAAAGATAAACGTATATTGGATTTAACTAGGTGAAAGTTGTATGTTAAGATTGATCACATTTCCAACTCGTTAGTTTTATTCAATATAAATCTGCACGTAGTTACATGATTAGGATTAACGACCCTAGAATTGGAAACGTTGTAAAAGTCATTAAAAATTCATTAGAAATTATTAGTATTCACCTCGTAGAAAGAGAACGATTCGCCAATGCTCTGCGTTTTGTCCACTAACGATTCTCCCTACGTAGATTTAAGCACTAAGTTATATTTAATTCGAAAACATAGTTTAATCTTAGCCTAAATCCATCCATGTATTTGATAACTTGGGTACTTTACCGAGAAATACTACAACATTCCTCGTGCTCATGTTAGGATTTTTTGTGCGTAAAAATTAGACTTAAAAGGGCAGTCAATATTTTGGCGCCGCTGCCAGGAACGATGGAGAACATTGGATTTTGTTTTCAATCTATTTTTCTGCTTGTTTTTTGCCTTTTTACTGCCTGCTTGCCTACTTTATTTCACTGTTAAATATTCTGCCCATATTTCAACGAATTTGAAATCCCTCGGACCTGACCGGTCAACCTAACCGGTCAGGCCTTGATCGGTCAACCTAACTGGTCAGGCCTTGACCGGTCACCCTGACCAGTCCCACCACTGAATTAAAAAAATAAAAATATATTAATTATCTAATTTTTAGAATCAGCAAAAAAAAAAGTATGGAATTTATTAATATAAATTCCGAAGTTTTAAATAAAAATAGTTAGTTTGCATAAATATAAGGATAAAATTATTAAATGTTAAGTGAATCTTTTCAAATCAACTAATTGGATGAGCAAGATTCCAACAAATCTTATCAAAAACTTAAACCAAATCTTAAAAAGGAAGGATAAGATTTCAGAATATTAAAAAAAAAAATTATTTAAATTTATTTTTCCTGATTTCAAGAATTAGACTAACTATTTAAAAAATAAAATAAAAAATTAATTATTGTTGTAGGATATTATTGGACTTATCTTGGTCTTCCCTAGCATATGTAACTCTATCCTCTATTATATAAATAGGGTCAGGGTCTCTTGATGTATCTCTCTATACACTTGTATTAATGAATAAACAATTCGTCTGTTGTCTCTCATACCTCTCTCTATATCTATACATATCTCTATATATATTTATAACGAGCTAATATGTCACACAACACGTTATCGGCACTTTGCTCGCGAAGAATAGAATATACGCTCACGGATATTGGAGATTTTTGGTAAACGGATGGATATTGGGTATTTATAAACCTTGAGGTTTATCCGGGTTTTTAGGGTTTTGCTATATCGACCTTCATCAACATATCGTGCGTAAGGTACCGAATTCAAAACTTAATTTATTCCATATATGTGATCGCACGTATTATTTTATGGATAACTAAAACATGATAAATATCCCGTAGTATATAATCCATGTGTATTAGAGTTTGTTACTTGTATGGATAACTATATATGATCGTAACACACATATTGTTGATTATAAAATCATATTTGTTGATAAGATCATACAAAATAACCCAAATCATGTAATTGTAAAACATGTATTAATCTGTCGGATTAAATCTGCAACAAACTGAAACGTATGTACTGATTTGTAATTCTCTGAAAGCTGTAAACTATTCTGGAAATTACTCAATGACTAAACTGAAACTTGTCTGAAATTATGGACTGAAGCAGTAATAACGCTGTAAATATATATATAGTTTGCTGAAATTACACGGATAGTCCCTGTAGTATATTACATGTATAAAAACAGTATATATGTGTTATAAAAGTCAATATTCGGTCTAAATATTCACCCACATGCATATATATATTTATTAAAAAGGCAAGTGAATAAAAATTGCATGTTAATTGAATAAATTGATATGTTTCCATGTATATTTAACCACTTTGCATGTTAAAAATTACCATATATAGAATTAATTGGTAATTAAAAATATATTGTTTTGCTTGCATGTTAAAACTACCATGTATAGAATTATTCATATGGCGATAAACATAGATAATTGATTGATATCTTGTTAGCGTAATCATATCTTTTGATATTATCATATATAAATATCACATATGCCAGTAAATTATTGGATTGGATCTAATTGATTTGATTTGATATGTTAGAATTTTTATGGATTGATTGATAATCTTAAATTGATTTGTTTATAACACCAAATCTCCTGCATGATTAGATAGATCCTAAAATATATTTACTGCCTGTTTATATATATGTGGTTAATCTAGATAGATATTCTCTATGCTGTTAATATTATTGCCATATATAAAATGCGAAAATCATATATATTCACATTTAAGTTGGAAAAATTATGAATCTTCCCCAAATAGGCTCACCTATTTGGATACGATGTCTAGGAAAGATAAAGGCGGAAGTCGTTCTCCTAATGAGGTCGGTTTTTAAGAGGCATTCGTGCCCACCCCCCTCACCGTCTTTCCTGGTCGTGTTCAAATAGAGCTACCGAAAGGGGTTGACTAAATAATAATTTCCCCGAGTGTGTTTATATAGTGATGTATGTTTCGCTGAATTGGTGTTTCAGTATCGACCCGTTGTTCGATCAATGAGAACCGATTCACATGAAAAGCAAAACTAATGTTTTCGAACCTGTCGTTTCGAAAAAAAGTTTGTGCTTGTGCAAACCATAAACATATAAACCAGTCGTTTTATTTGATAAATAATCCAGAACTCCCAACACATGTTGGATGCCATCTATGATGAGAAAAATCGTAAAACATACTTGCGAAATGACTGTTTAAACGTTGATTTTAATCCGTCACCACATGTTACTCACCCTGATGTGTGAAAAATGTGATGCCCAATTTTTTTTTGGATGCCATCTTTGATGAGTAAAACACGAGTTTGTTGTTACTAGCGAGATGAAAGATAAGGCGTTGATGATATTCCGCCGCCACATTTGAGACGTGATGACGTCTATGGTGAACAAATGTCTGAAATTGACATATTGGAGCAATCCTTCACCAAAATACTAGCTTGGAAATTGTATTCGATAAGTTGTATCGTGAATTTATATTCACCATGTTCCTTTATCGCCCATATGTTATTGGATAAGAAAATTACCCCGGTGAGTAGTTTTAATCCTATTGGGTCAATGGCGAATTGTTTGCCTGATATTAATGCTCTTCGTGTACAATTTTTTTTCCACGAATCGAGAACCGAGACAAGTGCTATTTGTCTCGAACTGTCGTGATCCCGATGAATCGCTTAGCCAAGAGAGATTTTAGACAATCGTCAAAATCGAAAACCTGTGGCTCCAAGACAGTAATTGAAAGGAACAATATGGCCCGTTGTCACAAAGGAAGAGATAATGCTCAATGAGGCAACTCTATGCTATAAAGACAAAGGTCATGCACGGTTACTCCTTAAATAGTTTAAAACTATTATAAAGGTGAAAAAACCGATGCTAATGTAGTTAAAGCTAACTGAAAGGAAATTTTTGAGACCCCCGATTTTGTGGCTCAAATGAGTTTGATACCTTTCTTTATTGATTTTGATAAATCATTGAGCCATTTTTTCGCTCATTTGGATTATGTTTTCTATTTGGATTATTATTTTTCCATTTGGACCATACTTTTGGATTATGGTTTGCCTGTTTATGAAATTTCTCGAAATAATTTAAAGTGTTTTGAGCAAATTCCTTTGACAAATGTGACCAAACTTTAAATTATGAAATTTTAGGCAATACTTGTGGGGTAGTTGATTTTTTTTTGGAAATAGTGGGTAACAGTGTACCACATAATTTCACCAACTATTTGCCTAAAAAAAAGTACTCAGTGACAATGATTCTGGACCTGTCATTCCAAATCAAAATCTTTGGTAAAACCAAATTGATTTGTCAAATATGAGGTCTTATACTCATGTAGGTCCTGCCGTACCTTGTTGAGTTATAAAATATTCGAGAAAACCAGTGTTATTTGGTAATAGCTCATGAAAGAATTAAAATTTCTTTACATAGGCTCCATTCAATACGACCAAAAGCGTATTTTAGAGGAGTTGAAATGTCTTTCAAGTGGTTGCTACCACATTCTTTAAAGCATTAAAAGTTACCTTATCATTTCGCCTGTCGTCGAAATGATAAATGATTTAAATGCTAAGACATGATTGTCTGTACTATCATTCGCCTGTCGTCGATTGATAAAGAGCATTTTGATATTGTGGCATTGACAGGATGAGATATTCCCAGGTCAAAAGACGATGCTTGATTTATAATCGCATCGCATTTGGATTCTCTCTGAGAATATATTTCGTAATTAATCCGAAATTCATGCCACTAATGCTCACTTTGAAAGACTAGTATGTGTAAAGATCACGAAATGAACTCGTAGAATTCTTGTAAAGAATTGAAGGAGTTATTGTGGATTTATCCAACCATAAGACGGACCATAAATTTAAATGGTTATGGTTGATGCATCGACAATATGGTCACATTTTAATGTTGTCCACATAAATGCAGCACTTTCCAAACTTTTAGCCCTATCATTAAGTTGATGGCTCATGATCCGGATTATCCTGAAAAGTCTAGTCGACTTGATAATTCCGAAGAGTAATAATCGAAATTTCGATTTGAATTACTTGTGTTTGGAAATTGAAATTGAACATCCTGTCGATTATGTTCAGACCCAAATGGACTCACGGAAAGTTTGATGATGCGACTGCAAATGATTGCATGCATTTCTTGGTCTTGCGCACCAAGATTTATATTTCCGTGTGGGGTTATGCTATTTTGCTGCATTAGTCCGTTATGAGGCCCATAGACACTCAAACACCATATGCGTACCAGCTGGTTACTGGTTATGAGCCAGAAGTCTCATATTAACGCGTGTTTAGAGTGATTAATTAATATTTTGATTGAGCCGCTCTAGCGTTCAAAATATGGACCTCTGAAGGGGACATAAATCGATTATGAATCTCCTGCCTATCATTTGATAGAGTAACCTTGGCAAGCGATCTCTTTACCGCATGATATGCGAAAGTGACATCTCTAAGACTGTTCTCCCCGTCGTTAGGGGGAGATTTGCACGTTACCGTTGATAAGGAACGACGTGAAGTAATGTGGCATAACCCACTCAGTCTTAGCTTGATCCCCAAAAATGCACTTAGTGATAAGTAAGTGCATAGACTCCCTCAAGTTTAACTAAATGCCAGACGCATTTAATGACTTTATGAGATGTCACGAGATCATTTATACCTGCTGCAAAATGCTTGCAAGGATAGACGTCCCTGTTGGACGCCGTGTTCCTGTCGTAACACGTTGCTTTGGCCGAACCCGCCAAGCAAAGGACGCTGTCGTCGGCCGTCAGTCTGTCGTCCTTCCCAAGATACAAGGAAGTTGACCGGTTCTTAATTCGTTCAGCCCCAGAGGTGGTGAACTGAAACTCGTTTGTCGCACGAGATTATAAAGGATCAAGGAGATGTGTGATTTCCTCCTCATCCTAAGAATCTCGAAATATCTGTCGATCATGATATCTTAGACGATATTGAAGCGAAACGAGACTGTCATTGATTACTTATTCATATATTCGGTGACGACTGATAATATGAGCAAATTATGACAGAGAACCATGTACCGTTGCCTGAAGTCAACGGAGAATAGACTGTACTAATGGAAACTTAAAATCCAAGCAGACTCCTTAGCGAAAGTGTGTTCGGACCTGTAGATCCAACACCACCAATGTTAAACGAGTTCGTTTATTTGGTTATTCGTAAGGAAAATTGATGAGAATAATGAGATTGTAGAATGCTCGCCTAGTAGCGCAAGGCTTCTCTCACACCTTGGAATTGATTACGAGATGGTTGATTTCCTCGAAATGGACATTATAATAGTCCACTACTTTACCAGTTTAGTAGTTTCCGAAAAACTGAGTATGCAGCCATGAATGTGGTCACAGTTTTATCTCTATGGGGATTTAGACAAAGCGATATAGATGAAGGTCCCTGCGTGACTTCATAATGCTTGAATCAAGTAGTTCCTGACCACGGAACAAGATCTCAATTAAATGAGACGTTCACTATATGGATTAATATAATCCGAGCGGATGTGGTATACCCGCCTAAGTGAGTACTTGATTAGCTTGAGATACTTGAACAAGTATTATGCCCTTGCGTGTTTTATTGCGCGATCCATTTTTTTTGGATTTGCCTTCGAGATGAATGATCTTGGGAAGACACGGTAGTGACTCGACCTGATGATCGAGTCCCGTAAAGATTGAATCTAAGTCCATGATTCAGAATACACCCAGAAGGTGTTATGACGTTGTAGTCATCATGACGCTAAGTCGTCAGATTCTCCCATGATCGTTCGATCACTAGACATTGATATAGACCCGGTCCGTCCCTGATGAGACGACAAAGAGATATTGAACCATGATGTTCATATCTAAGTACAATAAGCGCATCATTGTACTTGGTCTAATGTACTAGGACGAACATCTCGTCTGTTGTGAATGGTATAGCTCGACACAACATCGCGCTAACACGCTGCCATCAAAATGGCACTAAAGACACATTCCCTTACCTTATGGTAATTTTGGAAGTGGGCTAGTTTATCCCATTTGCGTCATCGAGTGTACCTACCCCCTTCGGTACTCGAATTAACGCAACCCTTTTTCGGTTATACCGATGCTGGTTACTTATCAGACCCGCATAAGGGATATTCCTAACATGGTATGTCTTTGCCATTAGGAATAAGGCAATATCTTGGAGGTCTTGGAATGACTCCAAACAAATCACTCTGATCTATTCGTGCTCTATGAGATGACTAGAGAGTGTATATGGCTTCGAGCTAGTATTAGCCATATTTGAATTACATATGCTCTGTCTCACGATCTAGATAAAACACTTGTCATAGAAGACAACTTGTTGTTATCGATCAAGAGAGACATGAGTAGATTATGCTATTTATCATTTCTTGCCGAAATAAATCTTCACAAATGAAGTTTAAGAGCATCCAGTTGAATGCTCGTTCTATTCCATGTTAGATTTTCTTGCATCCAGTCGGTGCAAGTAAATGAAGCATCCAGTCGAATGCTCGTACTCTTTCTTCAAATATGTTATCCTTGCACCCAGTCGAGTGCAAGTGAGGGGGAGCATCCAAGTGAATGCTTATGGCACTAATTAATACTTAGTCGAAATTCTCGCACCCTGTCGTGTGCAAGTGAGGGGAGCATCCAGTCGCATGCTTGTGTACTCTTTTTTTGTCCTTAGACCAAGGTTTTTTCCCACTGGGTTTTCCTTGGCAAGGTTTTTAGCGAGACATGTTCCCATCATACCTCACTTAAGATTGCCGAAATTAGGGGGAGTATCCTGTTGTATACTTCTTACCACTGTGTACTCTTTTGTCCTTCGACTAGAGGTTTTTCCCACTGGGTTTACTCTAGCAAGGTTTTGATGAGGCACCTGTTTTGTGGTTGATCCCTACTACTACCATTGTTGCACTCTTTTTCCTTCGATCAGAGATTTTTCCATTGGGTTTGCTCTGGCAAGGTTTTGATGAGGCACACTGTTTTGTGGTTAGTTACTTACATGATATTTCGGCCTATATCATTCGGCTACACAGTTTCTCCTAGGTACCGGTTTTGTCCCACACTGGGTTTTCCGACCCTAAGGTTTTTATGTGTTTAGCACTGCGAATGAACTCGACTCACATCGACAGCATGAAGACGAAGAAATCAAGACGTCCAAAGGGGGAGTGTTGTAGGATATTATTGGACTTATCTTGGTCTTCCCTAGCATATGTAACTCTATCCTCTATTATATAAAGAGGGTCAGGTTCTCTTGATGTATCTCTCTATACACTTGTATTAATGAATAAACAATTCGTCTGTTGTCTCTCATACCTCTCTCTATATCTATACATATCTCTATATATATTTATAACGAGCTAATATGTCACACAACAATTATTTATTTATTATTTATTTTAATTAAAAAAAACTTTTAAAAATCTAGATATATTTCATGGTTTGAAGAACCATATTATTAAAATAAAAATTATTAATTAATTAGATTGAATTTCTTTGAATTAATTATTAAATTTTAATTAATTTAAAAAAAACTCAAAAAATTTAGAAAATTATTTCTCTGATGAGAACAATCAGTTCTCTAAAAGGGAAAAATATTAATTATTTTGGAGTGATTAATTAGATTTATTTTGAATTAATTACCAAATAATTAGTTTAAAAGAAAAAAAAAATGACGTTCATTTACTATCCGTATTGAAATTCTGTCCGTAGTTCTAGTTGCTGTTATACAGTTAGGTTGCAACTACAGTTGTAACCACAGTTGCAATACCAGAATAATGATGGAAAGAATTGGGAGTTAAATGTATTTCAAATAATTCACACGCATATTTAAAAACAGAGTTCACCCAACTAGGCTACGTTTCCGAGGCACTCACCTAGATTGATGATATTATAAAAGCTTACAATATATAATCTAAGTCTTATCGAAAAAATCTCAGACTACTTTTAGGTTTTTCTACCTATCTATATATTGCTCCTACTATAGAATTATCACTCAAAAGATCAATAGCATCCCACTATTGTTTTTCGTTTTAAAAGCTCATATGTGTATTCTCTCAAAGTTGAGTTCTTATATTTTAGAACACACATTTTTTACAAGCATAGTTATTAACTATTTATAAGAGTAAAACAATATTGTTTTTTCAAGATCTTCTTAATTGATTTGAACTCTTTTAATTGATCTCAATCTTCTCATATTTGCACGAGATAATGTGGCATTAGATTGACCTCAATCTTCATAAGTCAATATCTGTTAATAAGTTGCTTGAAAATAGGAGTTAGTATTTTTTTAAATAAGAAACATATAAAATAATATTTTTTTAGGATAAAATCTTAATTGTATTTAAAAACTATAACTCCATATATAATTCAATCTAATTAAATCATAACAGATTTTGTAGACAACATAGATTGAATTTCATGATAAATACTTTGCATAAAAGTAGAGATTTATTTAGCATTATAAAAGGAACAACATAGTATCTTTTAGATACTATATCTTATAAACTAATCTGCATATATGTTTTAAAGAACTTTCATTGTTCATCACCTAAATATTCTCATCATATGTAAAACAAATCTCTGTAAATAAATGAGAATATATCCTGCATACTTTAATTCAAATAATTGACTAAAAGATTAAGTAATATAGTAAGACAAAATAAGACAGAATTATGCGTATTGACAGAGGTTAGAACTATGGCTGCAACTGAGGTTACAACTTCACCTGTAAATATAAACTGTCTCAATTCTTAATATTCAACTTAGATTATTTTGCTCAAACCAATTGACAACAAAGAGTTAATAGGCCATAAATATGGTCCTAACACGCATAAACCTTATCTGGTAGGGATAGATGGACTAAATGACTTTCATAATCCAAGTTCCGAATATCAAAACAACCAACAACCGCAATTCTTAAATCTTGAACGGTCTCGACCACACGAGTCTGACACTCAAAACGCTCAGCAAACGAACAAAAATCAGTTTCAACCTCAAAGTCAGACATCTCAATGGAAGTCAAGACCTAATGACTGTCAGGTGACGATGGCGGATTCGAGAAGTCTAGTAAATCGATTGGGTAGGTTGATCACCGATTACTTCACCAAGTTCCAAGTTGGAGTGAGCGGAGAGGGTCGATCGTCGATAAAACTTACTAACAACCTTAAAGGTCAACCTACAACTGAAAACACTCTACATGATGAGGAAACTCAGTATTATCCTCCATAACCTCCAATAAACCACCAAACCATCACTCAATCGCCAATCAAAACTCTTAGTTCAAAGACCAATTCTGTCCTTCTTACTGAACGCGAGAAAATGAAGAATTTCTTTAAAAATGAGTAGAATAAACTTTAATGCCAATAAGAATAATAGGTTCTTTCTCTCACAATCAGACTATTGTAGGGGTGATATAGAGATATTCTATAAGACCGCACCTAAACCACCTAGAGACATGATGTACAACAAATGGCCCTCGAGCTTTATTGACTCAACCCTTGACAAAATCTTTACCCGCGTTGAGAAGACCTTTATGACTGCAAAGGAGTGGGAAATCCCCATTGAGAAGGCAATTGAATCACCACCGGTGACGAATAGTGATTTTAAGATCGAAAAGGTAACCCCACGGTAATTCCAGTCCACCAAAACTTATTCCTCAACCAAACTTAGAGCCTAAAATTTGAGTAATCATACCACATAAGTCAATTAATCCTTACAATTCACCTCATAAAAGAGTTGAGGAGTCAAAACTAAATGAGAGAATGTGTGGTAATAAAACTTAGGTTTGTGACATTGGTAAAGAAAATAAGGAGGAGCTGATGGTCACACAATCCAAAAGTGAGGCGTGTGATATTGGTAAAAAATAATGTGGGGGAGGTGATGATCACATGCCCAAAAATGAACTTAATGAACTAGTAATACATACTATGTTAAACTTAAATGAAAATATTTATGACATAGGTAAGCAAATGGAGGAGGTGATGGTCACAAAGCCTGAAATGAAAGCTTGCGAGCTAATAATTTTTGATAGGCTAGTGGATCATAGTGATAGTGTTGAGCGGGGGTGTATGAAGAGTGATATGATAGAGTGTAGAGATGAAAGGGAACCCATGACCACGAAATCTAATGTAGGTACATAACACGACTCATTCATGTTTAATTTTGATATCCATCAATGTAACATCTCAGAAATTTTGGTAGTTATTGTTGATTTTATTATCTTTATAGTGATATTAATGTGTGGTGTACTTGTGGGTATATGTGAAATATATGTTATGATAATGAAATAGATATATAATAGTTCTAGTGGTGTTGGTAATTGATAATACTTTTATGGAGTAGGCTAGTAATTAAATAAACTCACAACCTAAAGCTACAGTAAATACATATATATGTTGTTATACATGTATACATATTATATACATACACACCCAGCCGCCACACACACACACACACACACACACATATATGTATATATTTATTTAGAAAGAGATAGTCAGCGGGGAGAGAGAGAGAGTTGACCGGCATTGACCAGTCCTATATATATATATATATATATATATATATATATATATATATATATATATATATATATATATTCAGAGAGAGATAGTCAGCGAGGAGAGAGAGAGAGTTGACCGGTGTTGACCAGTCCGGCCACCAATCCAAGGAACTGGTCTCCTCTGTTTGGAAACCACAATGATGGTGGTGGGTTTTCGGTTTTTATCAAGGAGCAATGTTTTTGGTGTTTTGGGGTTCGTTCGGAATCCGATTTTTACAAGAAAATATATTTTCTTAACCTACTCATCGAGATATATCTACTGGTGGGCTATTTAAGGATCGTTATTAGGCTGTCCAGATCTGGTTCTGATGGATCGGTGGGTTTTCGGCTCGATTTTGGTATATTTTTACAAACGAGCTCTTGTTTGTTTCGGTAAGGGGGAAGAAACTGATTTTACCTTAATAGGTTTTATTTATGGGTTTGTTTGTTGTTTGTGTGTTTTCATACTTGTGTAGAATATAACATGCGCCTGCTTATATTTTATGATATTGGATTCTACGTGAATTAATGTTAACGGTGAATTGCGATTATTAACTTTTGTAAAAATTGAAGTTTGATCTAAAATATTTTAAGTGTTTAGTTGGGAAATTCGTGATACCATGAACAGTGTATGTGGTGATCTTGTGTAACTAAAGTGGTGAAACTGTGGACAATTATATGTGATTAAAAGTGACCAGGTTATATTGTGTTTTATTTATTTAATTATGGTGATTGAGCAATAATGGTTTTCGTGGTTTCATATATATATATATATATATATATATGTATATATATATATATATATGTATATATATATATATATATGTATATATATATATGTATATATATATATATGTATATATTGATTTTGGGATTGTAGTACCAGTGGATGTGTGGGGTACCATTGTACTTTGGGTCCCTGAGAAGTGGCTCTAAAGATGGGTATATTCGTGTACCAGTGTGGAATACCATTGCACTTTGGGTCCCTAAGCAGTAGCTCTAAAGGCGGGTACATTTATACCAGTGTGTAGGGTACCATTGTATTATGGGTCCTTGAGCAGCGGCTCTAAAGATGGGTAATTTAGTTCCATCACACGTGTGTGTGGGGTACCAATGCACTGGGTCCCTGAGCAACAATAGCTCTAAAGGTGGATACGTGTGATGCAATCCCGAATGTATTTACTATTATGTTTTATTTTTAAATCATTTATGATTTAGTTCTTTGGATTATATGTTGATGTGTTTAACATTGTGTTTGGTATAGCATTTTCGATATCATTTGTCATATGAATAATGTGTTGATTATAGTGATGTTGTAATAGAATTGCATATTTAGGATTGTGTGGACGTGCCAGTGCTATTAAAGTAAGATTGTTTTTTTACCTCATCTTTCTTGTTTTTGTCGATTTAATTCCAATATCAATAGACATGTTATGATCAAGTTTCTTTCGTGCTTGGCAATTTGGAAGTCGATATATTAGATAGATACACACTTATTCAGTTGCACTTGAGTATTGGCAGTTGTTGTATATTTTTATAGTCACAATGTAATTTTTTTCTAATGACGCAAAGTGTATTGTTATTAAACTTATATTATTCGTTATAATTTTAGCTGGGATGAATGATATTTTATCCTGGTCGGATTTTATTATGATCGCATGGGAAACTTTTGTTTATTTATGTTGAATTGTAGTGAACAGGTTTATTTTTATGGAAATAAATAGAAACTCAAAGGTCATGGTGAGTTTTATAGTTATTCTTCGAACTCCTTTTCATGTATTATCATATGCGGAGATCATTGGCTACCCTTAGGTTAATTAATCTAATGGATGTGATAATCGGTGTATCTTGATTTACTATATGGTTCTATAATTATAAATTGAAATGATTGAAATCTCATTTTATTGTATTTTTATTTAAAACTCGTTTAATTATATTCACAACTCGAGTTCTATAGAATTTGGGACGTGACAATCAATGTTTGATTTATTGAGCATTGGGTTGGAATAAGTCGACCTTTCTTCAAGTCATCATGAATGTTACTGGAAATGTAGGAACTTAATTGTAAAGTCATAATCTTGTAAATTGTGATCACCCTTGTATAAGATTCATTGGATCTCGCAAGGCGAAATGAGTAGGTCGAGAGTCTTCATCACCATATCTTGAGCGATTTAATTCCAACTCTAAAATTAATCAAAAATTCTTATTTAATAAGAGGAAGGAAAGTAATCTCAGAATATTTTCAGAAAACATATTCTTATACGTGAACATGTGGCGATACCTTGGAAACTGAAAAATACTCATATTACTTTATTGTGTTAAATCTTTAGATACGTTTGGTTTGTTATTAAATCTTTCACTCAAGTCAATTTAGGGCGAGATAATATTGTACAATTTGCATGTTATACCTAGAGTTTAAAGTATACTTACGTTTACTCATTTTTCCGCGACAGTCCCTAAAAACTTGCAAAAACCGTTTTTATAAAACTTTCATATATGGTTAATTCGTTGTTGGTACCCTAGAGCCCCAGAATTAGCTTAGGGGTGGATCGACAGGTGAGTAAACCCATCGTTCTCTAAGAGAACCTGTCTAGCCTTACGACATATATATTTATAATTCGGATAGTTTAGGAATCCGCAGCATGCCCAATAAGTCTTCACTTGCACACAAGTATAAGCAGATATTGAGAGAACATTTTTCTAGATTTAGTACTATCACATGAGTCCCTGTTCATTGAAATGGTTGAATACCCTTCTAGCGATGTTAAAATACAGGTAAACGGGAGGGGATATAAGTATGATCGGACCTTGACAAGACGGATGGGAAAAGTCCGGAATAATAAATGAGTAAAAAGACCCGATGAGATAAGGAGGAGATGTGTAGTGTGAACAAAAGGACGAAAAGAAGCCGAAGGCTCAAATGTTAAAAAGAAAAGAAAAAAATTAATTAACAATGAAAAAAGTGAGCACCTATTATATGAAAAAACGAGAGATGTTGTGAGTAAACTAACATGAACATTATGCAATAATATATATTTTTATTGTATAAAATTTTGTTTTTTAGTTAAGTTTAGTAAAATTGATTAATTACAAGGCGTTTTTCTTGATCAACTGTCGAACTTCGGGATTACAGTATACACTAATCATAAACCATGTACAATATTAAATCAAGCTATTTTGGGGCGAGTGACATTTTAATAAGAAATCTTAGGTATGTTATTTAGTAAACCCTCATGAGACAAAACTCGTCATTTTACTCTTTAAAGGTTTAACGGCTTGTTTCATACGCTAAATGCAATCTTGCTCTCTACGACAGTGGTTTATCCTGTATATTATTAGTTTTAGGCTATCTAGGAAAAAGAATTGGAAATTAAAAAATCAAGCAAACTTATCTTATTTTTATCGCTTCTAATGCTCGAGACGAGCATTGAGTTAGTTGGGGGGTATGATTAGACTACGAAATGGTCATTTCCATGTGTAAAAATGATATATGTTAGCATTGTTTCGTTGACATTTCGGCTTGTTTAAGTCATGTTTTGTGTTTTTCTGTATTTTTCCGATTTATTTGGATTGTTTTGCAATTTTGAAGGGAAAATCATGGAATTAGCACAAAACCGAGACAATGACGCAAGAGGACCCAATGGAAGGCCCAAAAGTTAAGAATTTGGAAGTTGAAGGGTCTGAAAAGAGCTCCTAACAAGTTGGAAAATGGAATAAATTGAAGATAAAGAAGAGAAGAACATTCTGAAACACTGACCTGACCGGGTTGGGTTGACCGATCAAGTCTCTTCAGATTTTTAAGTTTTAAAAGCTATAATTTGTCAGGGTTGTGGAATTATAAATATATCTCTACAACCCCATTTTCATTCATTTATAATGTAATTTCGAAATACGAGAGAGAGAGTGAGAGTTTTATTCATAAAACTCTCAAAATCCAACGCTTTATGCATCAAAGTGAGGTATTTTCACTTACGTAATTTGTGTTGTTTTTTCTTAATATTTTTATTGTTTATTTCTTAAATCCTAGGTACCTAGCTTTTAATTTATAAGTTGATAAATAAGCTAGCCTAGTTAAAAAAATAAAACAAAAGTAAAACTTAGATCCGTTGTTAGTAATTAAAACGCTAAAAATAATTCTCTAAGTTCCTAACTAATTATTTATGTGTTGATAGTTTAGTTTACTTAGTAAAAAAGACAAAAAGCTAAACATATAATGGATTTAATTAGCTGAAAGTTGTATGGTAGGATTGATCACATTTTCAACTCGTTAGTTTTATTCAATATAACTCTGCACGTAGTTGCATGATTAGAATTGACGGCACTAGCATTGGAAACGTTGTAAAAGCCATTAAAAGGGCATTGTAAATTTTAGTATTCACCTCGTAGGGAGAGAACGATTCGTCAAATACTCCGCATTTGTCCACCAACGATTCTCGCTACGTAGATTTAAGCCCTCAGTTATTTTATTCGAAAATAAAGTTTAATACTAGCCTAAATCCGTCCCTGTATTCGATAGCTTGAGTAATTTACCTTAGAAATACTACAACCGTTCTCGTGCTCCTACGAGTCCTTTTTGTACGTAAAAGTTACACACTTAAAAGGCAATCAGTTATTTAGTGGAATGAACTCTAATTTAATCAGATAAGAAAGATCTCATGTTGATTAGTTCAAGTTCGATTCTGATTAGCATAAAATCTAATTTATTCAGCCTATCAGGTCCGTAACGTAGCCTTATATTAACATGTTTTGTGTTAGTATGCAAACATAGAATTCATTATATACGTTTTTAGTGAGAGAGAGTTCACCCTCTTTCAAGAAGCAAAGCGTTTTTAAGGAATACGTTAGAAAATCCGATATTATTTCAGAAAGATAAGTTCAACATTATTGTAACCTTCTCAACACATAACAAAATAATAATAGTTTTAATAGTATCGTACACATATTTAATAAGCTTTCTGGGCATTTTTCCGTTGTTATAAAACTTTCATTGCCGTGTCCAACGCGTCTCCGTGTGACACTTTTTTTTTCGCGTGTCCGTGCATCATAAAATGTGGTCACCGCCACCAAATTCGAAACCTTCCAGTTGATCCATGCAGATCTTTTCTTCAATGTGTTAATGAAGGAATCCAATTTTAACATTGATTTGTCATATATCTCATAGTCATGGTACCGTATGCAACAATGGCGAATTGAATCCAATGGACTTCATCATACAGCTACTTGAGAAAATATACCATCATATTCATCAATTTCATAACGCTGTCTATAACTTTTTGCTACCAATCTAGTTTTACGGGTCTCTGCAATTCCATTCTCGCTAGCTTTCTTTTGTAGACTCATTGACATCTTATGGCACTATTCCTTCATTAGTCTACTAAGGTTCTTGGTTTGAATACATGTACCCTATTTCAGATTCCATTGTATTGTGCCACTACTTTGAGTGAATATAAGATTGTATTCTGCCACCATTGTGATTGTATTCCAAATTTTTTGAATAATAAGTTCTTTCAATATTTTAAACAGTGTTTATTTGAGTTAATAAAAAGGTGTGTGACAAACAATTTTTTTTGTATAAATGGCGGGAAAAAACTACGTTTTTGTTATTATTGATTAAATAATGAATATGGGAGAAAACTACCCCCACAAAAATAAAACACAGTTGATAGAATAACTTCAGAATTTGGATAAAAAAAAACACAACTTAAAAGTAAACTTGAAAAACTTCCACGAGCAACTTGGAGGACGATTTTGTAATCCAAAGGTGTTTTGACAAACGATGGTTATATATTTACAACAATTTTGATTATAAAAAAATAAAAATATATACAACAATTTAAATAATAATCTTGGAGTCGGTTGAGAATTAGTATAAAATGAAGGAATAAAAATATATACAACAATTTATATATATACTGCTTTCTAGTTGTTTTGGCCATATTTTATAAAATGACTTTTGAATAAAATGTAATTAATTTTATTTTTAAAGTGTTTGTTAAAAAACCTGTAAAATTTGATTTTTTATATTTTGTGGGTATTTATCAATATTACTATTTTATAAATTGACAAAATAAACAATAAATACCCCAAATATACAAAAAGTAAAATTTTACATATTTTTTTTAACAAACAATTTAGAAATCAAATAAAACATTAATTTAAGAAAAAAAAAATCTGAAAAAAAAAAATATAAGAACACAGCGATAACATGACCAAAACATAATGTTACAAACATGACCAAATGTCCTCCCATCATTTATAATTTATGAATAAATCAATGTTTACCATTTAGCTAATTTTGAGACTTCTATAGATAAAAAAAAAAAACTCAAACTGTTAAAAGAAAAAGCTAGTTTAAAAAAATTAGTTTCTGAAAAAGTAGTAGTAAAATTAGAATTCCGACCTGAAAAAGGTAAAAAACTACAAAACAGCTTGATCTTTAATCTTTTATCACTGAGCTAATAAAGTCTTGAAAGTTGAAAGTGATGGATAACAATCTGACACAAGGACACCTTCCTCAATTAACCTTGATAAAAATCTGAACAACAAGAAATTAAACATTTTATTGAAAGACAATACCAGGCAACAGTACAGATCGGAAGTCAACCAAAGAATACACGAGGACATTACAAAACATTGCATGAAATCACAGATAAGAAACCATCACCACTTATCTGATACGATAATAAATCACCACAAACAACAATATGACACGACCACAAAACGAAACAATTATTTGTTGGAGGTATTTTCGCCTAATTTTTATTGATGCTGCTTATTCCAGCTGCTGTGCTGGAGGTAGCTGCAGTTGCCGAGCTCGAGCTAGCTGCGGAAGCCGAGCTAGAGCTTGATGAAGCTGTCTTTGTGACAGTACTTGATGCTGCTGCGACTGACTTGCCTTCCCCGGTTGCAGTTATTGCAGTTTCTTCGGTGGGGCTTGATTCATCATCCTTACATCCCCCCACATCATATTTTACCCCGTTAATACTTAGACTTATGTTCAACGTGATTGCAATCCCACCATCATTGGTCAAAACCTTACAATCAGGGTTTGTTTTTTTCTTTATTAGACCGGCTGTGCAATCAATGAGTTCTGGTTCTGATTTTCTCTTAATCATCTCGGGTGGGTAAACCATGACATCGGTTGGTTTAGGCATCTCTTTGTATACTTCTCCTTTCAATTTCTTTCAGTGATTGATAGCTAAAGAAATGTATATGATAAACTTGAGGGAAGTCGGATGTAAGTATAAATTATGCACACATATATGTGTATTTATAATAGTAACTTGAATTTTTAATCAGTATTTGTCATGGTAGATAGCTTCAATAGTGCCTTAATAGTTTTAAATTTTCCAGCTAAGTCTTCACTCTTAAACATATTTTACTCAAAGTCTTTTTATACAATAACTAAAGCCAGACCATTAACATTCGACCATATTATGGTCCCCATGAATTATTGCCTCCATCTAACAACATGGTTTCAGAATAGTTTTTCTCCAGTTGGACATGTTAGTCTTCACCTGTAACAAATTTAAATTTAGTATTCTACATAAATATTATTTTTCAAAAACATATATTCGATTAAGAATAAATTAACAAAACATACTATTTTTGAAACTAAATTAATAAAAAGATACCCAAAAATTTCTAATTTATAAAAACATAGCCAAAAGTTCATAAACTAATTTTTATATTTCATACACTTATTCCAAAAATTTATACCATTATTTTAAAAATTTATATCCTAATTTGTTTATTTTAATACACTTAATCCAAAAGTTTATACCATTATTTCAAAAGTTTATAATTCGTAGAGTTCAACCTTATTTTCAAAATTTATACCCCAATTTACAGAATTCATATCCTTTCTTGAATAATTCATATGCATAATTTTTAACTTCATAGACTTAATTCATGAAGTCCATACACTTATTTTTCAATTTTATAGACAACTTAACAAATCCAACAATTGTCTGTCTTCCGATCTCGAACTACCACGTCGTCGTCGTGTGTCTCTCGTTCGATGACCGCATCTCCGTCGTCATCAAACTCGAATTTTCGACCTCCCTCTAAACCCTCGCCGCGTAGTCCGACAGATGTTCCGTGTCAATCTCTACCGAAAAGAGAGGGAGGAGAGAGAAATGGATGAGCAAAAAAAGATCGGAAATAGAGAGTGAGTAGGTGAGAGAAATCGGAAAGAGAGAGAAAGGAGTAGAGATCGAAGAAACAGAGAAAGATGAGCATAGAGAGATCAGAGAGAGAAAGAAAGAGGAGGAGATGGAGAGAAAGGAGATCGGAAGCAATGAATGAGATTTTTTTTTTTTTTATTAATTACTAATTGAAGTATGTTTTTAATAATTTAACTTTTAATGTTATATTTTTGTTAATATAACAGGTGTAGACTATTATGTTAATTCCCTTTTTTTAATTGAAATTCTTGACGGAACAAATGGGTGGAACTTGTTCGTACAACCCCTTCATATCTCCCTACTAAAATATAATGTTTTTTTTGGTGTCTTAACTATCTTATATCAATTATGGGTGCACATTTGATCATCTTTATAAGGTAATGTTTTGATCATATTATCATTTTTTTCATATGTATTAGTATTTTTTTTTTGTTTCTTAAATCAACATTTTATTTTTAAAAAAGGGCCAAAAAGTAATATTTTTCAAAACTTATTCCAAAAATACACCCCCAAACTTTTCATTCTATTTAGTTCATACTTTCTCTCTCTAAAAATCAGCACACTCCACTTCAAGTTTCTTTTTCCTTAACTAAATTTTATATATAAACTCCAATCCAGCACTTACCCATGGGTTGGCGGCAGCGGTGGTGGTCCTTCGGAGCTACGGCGAGATCGTCGGGGCTTCAGCGAGCCGCCGCCGCCAACCCCCACTCAAAAAAATTCAAAATTTCACAAAAAATTAAATAAATCAAAAAATTGTATATGAATTATTTTGGATGCGTATGCACTATTCTGTAATGTGTGTACACTTTCGTGGATGTGTATGCACATTTCGGGATTGTGTATGCACTTTTGTGGATGTTTATGCACTTTTTCGAGATTATGTATGCATTTTTCGCATTGTGTATGCACTTTTCAGATTTTTTATACTTTTTATTGGATTTTGTACTATTATGTATGTGCTTTTCTCGATTGTGTAAGCATTTTACTCGACTGTGTATGTATTCTGGATTATGTATGCACTTTTTTCGGATGTGTATGCACTTTTCTCGATTGTGTAATTATTTTTATGGATTGTGTATGCACTTTTTTTGACTTTTTTTTTTATTATTTAGAGTTTTTTGAATTTTTGTAAATTTTTTTTGAATGGAGATTGTGTATGCACATTTTTTGGATTGTATGTGCACATTTTCGCGATTGTGTATGTATCTTTTTTGGAGTGTGTATGCATTTTTCTCGATTTTTTTTTTTGACTTCTTTTTTATTTTTTTATTTTTTTATTTTTTTGAGTAGAGGTTGGAGACTGTTTATGCAAACAATTTGTATTGTCCATGTATCTTTCGCCATTATGTATGCATATTTTTTGAATTATTTATGCACATTTTTGCGATTGTTTATACATTTTTTTTATTATGTATACACTTTTTTGCAATGTGTATGCACTTTTTACATTTTTTATGCACTTTTTTACATTGTATATACACTTTTCTGAATGTATATGCATTTTTTATATTATGTATGCACTTTTTCCCATTTTGTATGCATTTTTCTAGATGTTTATGGAATTTTTCGGAATATGTATGCACTTTTTTTGCATTTTGTATGTATTTTTTTTGGACCTGTATGAATTTTTTTTCGTATTATGTATGCATCTTTTTCATAGTTGTTTATGCATATTTTTTGGATTTTGTATGAACATTTTTCACTATTTTGTATGCGACTTTTTTTTTTTTATTATGTATACACTTTTTTTTAGATTGTTTATGCATATTTTTCGTGATTGTGTATTGGTCTTTTTTTTTTTAATTATGTATGCATTTTTATCGATTTGCATTTTTTACTTGTCTTTTGATTTTTTTTTTTGAAGTTTTTAATTGGAGGTTGGAGATTATGTATGCACGTTTTTATATTGTGCATTCATCTTTTCGCGACTACATGTACCTTTTTTGGATTGTTTATGTATTTTTATTGATTTTTTTATTTTGACTTGTTTTTTGATTTTTTTTAATTGAGATTGGATATTGTGTATGCATATTTTTTAGATTGTGTTTGAATTTTTTTGCGATTGTGTATGCATATTTTTTGAATTGTGAATACATTTTTCTCGATTTTTTTATTTTGACTTGTTCTGATTTTTTTATTTTTTTTAGTTAGTTTTTTTTTTTTAGTTTTTGAATTTGTTTTGAGTTTTTTGAATTTATTTAATTTTTTTGATTCTTTTTATTTTTTAAAGGTTTTTGAATGGGGTGTTGATGGTGGTGGTGGCGGCGGCTCGCCGGAGTTCCGACGGACCACCACCGTTACCGTCAATCCATTGATAAGTGGTGGGTCGGAGTATAGATAGAAACTTTAGTTGGGGAGACAGAGTTGAAGTGAACTGTGCTGTTTTTTAAATGAAACGAAAGAGAAAGAGAATGGAAGAAAGAGAAAGTAGCACTAAACGAAATGAAAGGTTTGAGGCAGTAATTTTTTATAATATTTTACCTTGGTTAAGAGTTTTTTTGACATTGCCCTTAAAAAAATTATATGCAGTTCTATATATTTGTATATATTTGTTGGGCCTCTCCTTCAAAAATTGACGCAAGACCGCTACACCCCAGAACCTACCCCTTTCTCATTTGGACCTACGCCTTTCTCATTTGGACCGCATAATATAACTATTCTATGCTTCGATGAAAATTTTTATAGTTGGAGATAGGGGTGTCAATTTTACCCGACGCGGCCCGACCTAACGGTTTTTGCTTATTCAGGTAACAGTTTTAACGATTCTCTCATCATCTATGGGTCGGGTCTATATAGCGTTTTTAACTTATTTTACCCGACGCATACCCGTATTTGTAATTTGTATAATGGTTTCCGGTGTGTGTATTTACCCAAAATTCATAAAATTTATTCTAATTTTCCAGATGTTCTTTTCTAAATGGTATTTTTACATATTGATAATAAATATATTTTTCCAAGTTATTTAGTTAAAAATAAACAAACTAATGAGCTACTAATGTTTTTGCTTTATATTGGTCAACAATGTATTTGGTTGATTACTGAATCACGTAAACATTACACATTTACTTAAACATTACAAATTAATGGTTTCATTTTTCATTTTCTTAATTACCCATTTTATTGTTAATGATTTTCCTAAATTATTAATAAAGATAGACTGAATTAAAAAAAATATCATAAAACATGGAATTACCACAAATATTAACAACTATTTTTTTATTAAATGGTGGGAAAACCCCATATTTTTATATTATTAATGATAAACATATAAAAATATGGGGAAAAATCCCACAATACGTAAAAGAAAAAAGGTAAAGTAGCGTCAACTAATGAAAAATAAAACGAGTACAAAAACATCATAAAAACTAATTGTTCAATGTTAAATTTTCAAACGTGTCTCCGTACATAATAAAAAATGTTTTATCTTTCTTCACTCGCCATTGTATGAGTTATTCTTGTGCTTTTTCTCGTGCATTTATCCAATTTTTGTTGCACATACATAATATATATATATATATATATATATATATTTTATTTTTAAATATGGGTATATATTGTGGTTCTATAATTCGGGTATGCGGGTCGGTTCTGTGGGTCGGGTCCATGGTATGGAGTTGATAACCATATCCACCCCAAGAACCAGCGAAGTCGGGTTGGATAGACCCAAAAAAGGTTACATGACGGGTCGGTTATTGCTATTTTTGGGTATTTATGGTATGATTTTTGTTTCCTTTGTCTTTTTGACACCACTAGTTGGAGACCCATGCAGTTCATCAAAGTTTATATGAGCAAAGAAAAAGGGCACTCCAACATCTGGAGGAAATCTTCTGTTTTCGAGTTACAGAGAGAAAAAGAAAAACTCCATTTTATATTACAATTCTTTCATATAGTTTTTTAGGTTGTCTTATTTCTGTCAGCTGTTGTACCCGATTGAGCATTGGGTAGTTCACTGATGATTACAAGCAGGTCCTTAATATATTTTTCCCCAATTTTCTCTGTAATAATAGCTTAACACTCAACAGTTTCAGTTAAATTTACATTTTAAAAGTGTTAGGTCCTAGGTTTGAGGACCTTATTATTTGTTATTGAACTCCGGGTTCAATTTCTTTCAAAAAGTTAGTCGAATAAATGTTGTGTTGTTTTGTTCTTAGGTTAATTTAGATATACAAATTGTGCTACGAGCTCATATGAAAAAACGTATCCTTCCTATAAACCTACTTTTTACTAAGCAAATTTACATTTTTCTAAAAAAAATGAGAACATTAACCTTTTAGCTTGCCCCATGATAAAAAGAATAAATAAGATTTTTATTCTTCGATTTCATTGTAAATTACAAAAATTATTATACAATCATATAAAGAAGTGTCAAGATGTAACTATTCTAAAGATAGTGTAGTGTGAGCTATATTATCTCACATTGTTAGTGTAATCTATCTTTATCTTGTATATAGCTCTATAGATAACCTCTCTTATATAACCGGTTTTATAGGATGAGTTCTACATGTAGGGTTGTTACATTTGATATCAGAACCGACACCACAATGCAATGCGTGCATCACGCAGTGCGCCAAAAGGGTGACGTCGGGATTACAGTGTTCGATCGGGGCTAGTCTGCTAGTGCAAATTCCGCCCTTGTGGCGTAAAAGGGGTGACGCCGGGATTGAAGTATTCGACTGGTACTAGAGATTAGCGCAAAGCCTGCCTGCGTGGTCGCAGGTTGCGCATCGTGATGGATTGTAACGATTTTAAGAATAATGTAGTGTTAGTTATATTACCACACATTGGTAGTATAACCTATATTTGTGTTGTATATAACTCTATAAACACACTCTCGCTTATACAACCGGTTTTATAGGTTGAGTTACACCAGTACTGTGTTGAATCTGAAATTTTCAATGTGGGAAAACATTGTCATAAGTTAATCAAATTATTACAAGGGATTTATTTTAACTCTCAACATGAAACTTCCTTTCGTTTAATGTGTGTGTGCAAAAAAAATGTATATATATGTATGTATAAAAATATGTGCAAATATATGAACATGATAGATATATTGCATAGTTTTACATCTACCAGCCTAACTCATGTGACCAGCACTCAAATAACTCTTACCGCTGAGCAACATTTTCAAGACCCTAAAACCCCCACTAAAAGTGCTTACAATAAGGACAGTACTTGGGATGATACAAATAAAACTTAGTACACTTTCTAGAAATTCAGCTTACTCGATTTATACGATCAGTAAATAAAAGTCTTCTTTACGTTTAAATAATTAATATTTGATCACATGACATGAGAGAAAGTCTTACTTTTTTTTATCAATTCTTATCTTTTTGAGTTTGCTTTATCTTAAACGGTTCATTTATGATCAGTCATATTTTAACAAGATTTTTGTTCATTATGGGCTTCTAGGGACGTTGCAACTTGCAACATTTAAATACATGCATCATATCTATGAGGTGTAAAAACAAAAAACAAAAAAAAACAAAAAAAAAAAGCAAAAAAAAAAACATAGTTTACAGCTTTTACTATTTTTTAAGGCCTATATCGCAGAAAAGCTTAAATTTTGAAATAGTTAATCAACAAAATATAATAAAGACTTCGAACAACAATTATTGGACTATCAATAAGAAAATCATTAAACTATGAGTAGTGGATTGGATAAATATTGTATAAAAAGACTTTGACAACGAAATTATATCTTTATGCATAACTATATTCAATTAGGCAGCTGGCCATAACTATATTTATTTCAAACCAAGTGGGGTAAAAGGCTATAGTTTAAGGTGAGAAGACCAACTTTTATTAATAAATATTACTACAATTGTGTGAAGGCATCATTTTTTAGGGTGTTTGTTGAATCCTCCACATTAATTACCATCTCTATAAATATGCTCATAACATAGTTAGAGCTATACATAACACACCTCTTTCAGTTTAATCCTTTTTTAAAATATCTAGCTAGCTACCATAAAAATAGAGAGTGATGGCTATTACAATTGGAGTGAATATTGATCTATGTATCAATGGAGTAAATGTTGGTGGTACGAATGGAACTCCATCGATTTCAATAAACGGGGTTGATATCTGTGGTACCAATGGAGGCAAAGCTATAATTGGCACCAATGGAAAGGGCAATGAAAAGACAACCACCGGCAAGAAAAAAAGCAAGGAGGACGAAGATACGGAGTCGGGCAAAGAAGGAAATGATGGCGACGAGGGAAACAAAATTACAACCACAGGGGAAAAGGGAAGCGGAAATAAAACAACAATCGATATAAACGGTAAAAAGACTGTCACCGACAAAGATAATGTTCATGTTACAAGCAAAAATGGTAAAACAAAGGTCACCGCTTATGATGACTAAAGCATGCTCCTTCAGGGTCAAAAAATATTTGTATTTTGCTTGATAATTTCGTTTTTTGTTTTGTGATTGTGTCATGTGGTTGTAGCATTTTGTGCCTCGCCAGTGGTGAAACTAAACGATGATGTGATGAGTGGTATCTTTTATATTAAAAATAACTATTTTGGAAAAAATATGATACACGATCTATCTGAACTTCTCCACTGAATTAATGATTTTTCGCCTCTAGTGATGGTTTTTTTCTCTTAATTGGTTGTCAGTGGCTTGTAATGTACGTAGTTGTGTTGTGTAATTGTCCAAATGTCAAAGTTGTAATTTTTTATTTACATTTATATTCAATAAAATGTCACTGTTCTTGTTTTTAATAGATGTTTCATGATTAGGGAAGGTCCCGAGCTATCAACTTAAGTCACTAAAAATGAAGTTTAAATTTGATCTCCAGAGCTTTCTTTATATTAATGGTGTTATAAGTAATCTGACTGAATGGTCATTGCTACTGTTGATCTGTTGTTACCAAAATAATGCTGACTATTTCTTTTGATCTTTTGCAACCAAGTAATGCTGACTATTTCTTTAGATCTTTTTAGAACCAAGTAAGATGGATCTATATAGATGGAAGATGCTATATTCCAACACAAGGGCCAATTTCCGTGAGGTCGTTACAAAAGGGTTCTGGGACACGTATGATCCAGAGGGATATTCCCATGGTTTTGCGACTACAAGTATAAGGAGGAGAATATGGTATCTTATATCACTTTAAACAAGGTTAACGGCTTCTTGCACCATATGAATTTTGCTCGTAACTATGTGTTTGGTAAGATGCTAGTAATCGGTTCGGAACCACTTTATAAAGTGAAGGGATTATTTCTTTTTTGAGGACAAAAAAATCCACAAGTTGTGACTAACGAATGTGCAGACATGGAATTGTTCAAGTGGATCACGTTGATATTTCCAATGATGTTCAGAAGGAACATGTTAACCAGATGTTCTTAAAAAAATCTAAAGCCCATCTCTCTCTAAAATAAAATCTCTATTCACTCCTCACCCTAGCCCCCGTTTGCCTCGGAATAAAGGTGGTGTTTCGACGGCGCACATTTATCAATAGGCTTCATAACGTGATACTCCGATCATTTTTTGTTAGAGTTTATATTATTCAATATCTATGAATATCGATCAAAATTGTGTTTTATAAGCAATTACACATGCTTACCATTACGAGCAGGGGAGTACCCAGGGGGTGGCCGTAGACACCCCGACGGCGATTTTTAATTTTTTTTTATATGTAATTAAAATTTTTCTAAGATATATTCATTGTTGTTTTCACTAATTGAACAAAAAAAGCTGTTGGTGTAGTGCTAAATTGGCTTTAAGTTAATGCAATGTTAGAATTTCAAATCATTTTAACTGTTTTTTTCTAAAATTTATGTTTTTTTTCTTGAAATTACCAACTTTCGTAAATAGTCATTGTATTTTTACAAACAAGATTACTAAAAAAAATTATTTTATTGCCAAATACCGTGTCTTAACTTTATATTTATTTCATGCTATGTTAAACATAGAAAAAATTCTTTATTTTTTTATTAGACCATTCTGGTTCCGCCCCTGATTACGAGGTCTTTTAATAGTAAGATGCATGGGCTCTAATATGATATTAGAGCGGGTCATCGATATTGGGTCTCACCTGCACCTGTTCATTATATCCGCTCGTTGGATACTTGAAATTTCGCTTCAATAGTAAGGTATATGGGCTCTAATATCTTTCCATCTTTGGATCCATATTCTTTTTTGGATCTTTTTTTTTCACTCAGTTTTTTCCACCTTCCAACGGGGTGCTCATGTTGTCTGAAAATAGTAGATGTAATCTCGATGCCTCTCCGATTCTGTGACTTATGAGTTGGGATTTATAAGGTTAGGTCATTTAGATGAGATTTTGGTGCGTTGTGCTTCTACATGAAGCTCCACAAGTTATTTTCAATCAAAAATACTGATTTGCTTCACTATTGGGTAGATGATTGAATCTTCTGTTCAGACTAAAACCAAGTTAAGAACAATGTTTTATTTCAAATAAAGTGATGTTAATTTGATTGACGGTCACAAAATTGTTAAAAACAGTTTTATCCAAATATCGAAGACAAAGTTTCTAATCACAATAAGATTCTCGATTGCTGCCACAAGATGTGGAGAAATTACTACAAGTTTCTCAAATGTGTAGAATAACAGATTAAAGTCTGGTTTTCTTTTTCTTTTTCTTAGCACCGTAATTTTTTATTTTATTCAAGTTTTAATTGTTGATTTAAGATGTAATAAAATTGTTACGACCATTTATTATTAATGAAATAATGGGCTTATTCATATAAAAAAAATTGGATGCAAAATGCTTTAAATAAGAGAGTACTGTTAAATATGACATGCAAGAAAGCATTAACAAATTTTTGGTTGGCTTCCTTATTTGTTGATTCAATGATGGACCAAGGCCCAAGCCACAGGTCTAGTGAGGGTTCCGAGCCTTAGCTCGGATCGCTTCCTTTATTTTACTATTTCATTGTCTATTTTATAAGGGACCTTTTATTCTTTTATGTGTTTTAGTCATATTATTTTGTTATTTACATAATTCCGACTTTTGGTCCTCTTTCGTTTATGAATAGGGCTAATACCTATTTTCCATTCATTAATAAAAGACTTACTTTTTTTAAATAACATGTGAGTCGTGACGAAATCAATATTTTTTTTTTCGTTTCGTTAATACCTCGTCTCGTTTTCATTCCTTACTAATGATGTGTTTGGTAGGGATGAAATCCGTTCGGTACCGAATTTTTTGACTAAATACCAATACCATATCAAACTACTTTTTTGTTTTTGATAATTAATAACCCTTCTTTGGAGGTAAACCTACTTCACATGCGCCAAGGTTCGAACCCTGGTGGTGAGCGTGGTATAATCGGCTACCAACCACTTGGACCACCCACTTTTGCTCATATCATTACTGAACCAAAAAATTCGATATACTAAACTATTCGGTTGGTTCGGTTCGGTTTCGTTTTTATACCAAATTTTAGAGTTTATAAGTGGTGATAGAAAAAGTGTGCTTATTGAAAAAAAAAACATAGTATAAATTTTTAAAAGTAACAAATTAAAAATATAATTTTATTTATATTATTGTTACATTTCTTGTTTATTTGCCTAAAATAGTAAACACTACTAGACATTCCTAGTAAAGATTATAAATAAAAGAAAATATTATAAATATTCACTAGAAAAATTAATATAAGTATATTATAACAATGTTAATAATTAAGTGTATATAAATATTTTATTTTATTTGTCTATATAATACTTTCGGTTTGAATCAGTACCATACCGAACTCACCAAACGATTACCGAAACCGAACCGACTTTCAAAGATCGTTCGGTTGTACCATACCGTAATGTCGGTATACCAAACTTTTGGTACCAACTTGCTTGGTTCGGCTCAAAAAGCGGTCGGTTGGTACAAATCAGTACAAAAAGACCACCCCTAGTGTTTTGTAACAGATTTTTTTATCGAAAATCAGATTTTAAAAATCTACTGAAAATCTTGACTTTAAAAATCTGAATATTTTAGCTTTTTCAGCATAAAAATTAGATTTTTAGAATCTGAATATTTTGACTTGCCCAACACTCGCATATTTTTAAAATCCAAAACCAAAAATTAAGTAAAAAAATGTGTTGCCGGATGACCTTAAATGAAATGATCACTATAACAAACTTCAGAATTACAGACAATTTTTTTTAGAGACAATCAAATTTTGTCTTCAAATTCTAAATTTTCGGGACAAAAATAATATTTTAGACACAAAAATAATTTTTTTTGTCCCCAAATCTAACTTTTATGCACATAATTTGAAGAAAAAAATTTGTCTCAAAAGACAAACTCATACGGACACAGGTACACAATTTAATTTCGTCTCAAAAATTATTTTGGAAACAAATTTTAATTGTCTCCTTATGTTCGTATGAGATTGTCTTTGTAGACAAAAAAAATTGAATTCTGTGCCTAAAAGTTAGATTTGAGACAAAAAATTTATTTTTGTATTAAAAATATTATTTTTGTCCTGAAAAGTTACCATTTGGAGACAAAATTTGATTGTCTCCAAAAATATTGTCACTAATTCTTAAGTTTGTTGTAGTAGATAATGAAATAAAATATAAATTTCGTTTAGTAAACGAGATGATAATATGATATTTATAGCCCTATTCATTTTGTTAAATTTTGTTTCGTCTAACATTAAACATTAATATATAACATTAATATATGTATATATATTGTTATGCAGAAACCCAAACAAATAGCAGAAAACAATAAATAATAAATAAAGAACACCCAAAAGAAGGACACACACGAATAAGAAAAGACAAGGATTTAACGTTGTCTGCTAGGGGTTACGGTGTGTAAACCCCTAGACTAATCCACGGAGCAAATGAGAATATATTACTATAATAGTTGAGGAATTACAAAGGTAGTAAAACTCACTCCTATTTGGTGTAAGAAATAATGAATTCCAATGATTTTATTTATAACTCCTAACCTATACACATTTCTTCAAATTAACAATGTGGAATAAGCCAATCCTTATTATAAGAGCATCTACAATAGTGTTGTTATCTCTATTGTTGACTAAAATAGTTAGCTAAAACTATATTTTTTTGTCTCCATTAGTTATGTTAAATCATGTGTTATCTTTATAAATATTAAAAAAGTTGTTAAAAATAACAATATTTTTAATGTTGTTAATTGATGATGTTGCAAAATACCATTAATTTGAACGTGAATTTTATTTCAACTATTACTATTTTAGTTTCTATTTTAGTGGGGTTTACAAAATGACTAATTAATAAAATTTCAATTAATAATTAATTTTAATTAAAATTAGATAATTTGTTAAATTAATACACTGATGTGAATGTTAAATTTAAGTTATACATGTGTCATTTAACATGCAATTAAATGATGATGTGTCAAACTTAATATTGTTAAAATTAACACAACTATTGTGGATAACTCTAAGAAAGAGGCTTATTCCTATACATAACCAATGTGGGATAAACCCACAATACAAATATGAATTAAATCCAACTTTCAACAAATCTTCACATTGGCTTCAATTCTGCAACATCATTCCATCAACTTCAAATAGTAATCCAAATGCAAAATCCCAAAACCTCTGCAACACGTGCCCTTCGAAACTTCAAATACAAGAGACATTGGTCAAGTTCACATGTTGTATAAACTTGACCCAAAACGAACCCATCATATCACTAAGATCACCTTCGATGCCCAACCGCGATTTTGTAATCTTCTCAATGCTCATTCTTATAGTAGAATGATGCCAAATGATATATCGTTTCATGTAATCATCTCTCCAAAATACAAACTCATAATACAATAGTACTTGACTCCACCGAAGAACAAACTCCTTCGCACTAATCAAGAAACCACTTGTATCTGCAAATGGAACTCGAGCCACTAACCGCATCCCCTTATCAGTGCTGAGAGATAAAACAACACTAAGGTTAATTGGAACGAAATGAATGCCTACTACTCAATTCCTATAAGTCACTTTCCCAAATATTTTCCAAGTCTCACATAAGGTCTTTGTCTTGGAGTAAACCGAAAAGCGCAACTCTACCTCACTACTATAAGCTATCATGGCATAAGCCTATTTAAGCAAGCTAGACAAACCACCTCCTCGAGAAGTGAGACAATACACCAAATAATCCAACATGCTCCCATTGAACCAATGCCCCACCACAAACTGCACAAACATCCCATCGGGTTGAGCCAAGTAAGATCTCAAAATAAAACCAAGCAAATAAGCAGTCACAATATCAAGCTCTACCATCTCGATATACCAATATGCTACCAAGGCTAATCAAATTGACAAACGACTAACAAATAAAGATAATACCTTCTCGAAGCAACTATCTTTCAATTGTTCAATCCACCTTGTCCGAAAAAACCCCTTGTAGTCAAACCCCCCAAATCCCTCTTGAAAACCCAATTACTAATAACAGCTTCTAATTCGGAGAACTCCACCAAGAAGAAAGACTGCTCCTTCATAAAGGAACTCTCTTCGTCTTTGATTTCTCTCAAAACAAATGCACCATCCTAACTCTTTCGAGTCTCTGAATATGATACAGAAATACTCATATCCACTAATTGAAGTGCACAACTAAACAAACCGGTGAGTCTCGTAGATCCTCTAACCAAACAAGTGGGTCTGTGCTTTCGAAATGAATCATCAACATGATTCTCAGTGCTAGTCCAATCTACCCTTACTACAACCCAAACAGAGTCATCACGTACACACAAACCAACTAGCTCCATTGGTGATGAAGTACCCTCAACTTGCATCCCAAGTCCATTAATTATTGTCCGTTGTCCCACATCGATAGACTCTCCAATTCGCTCCAACTGCTCACGTTCCATAACAGTTTTCGATGAACTATCAACTATAGAAAAAGAACTTGCAACTGATTTATGCTCAAGATAATACAAGTTGCCATTTCTAAACCCCCTCAAAACCGCAACGCCACCCTTGCACACTTTAAGAACTCCACCCTCCATTGTAACTGAATAGCCTTTAGCTTCTAATAATGTGTTAGACGTTGCCCGAGTTCTTTAATTTTTTACTGTTTTTTGGCTGTTATTACTCCGATTTAATTGAGTTAATATGTTTTAGAGGAAAGTAGTCCATGGTCTATGTAGTGTTGATAGACGTGGTTTGTTGTGATAGTCCTAGTGGCTGATATATATATAAAAGTTGACGCCTCTCGTCGATCAGCACCCAAGTGAATTATCTGTATTTGCTCACAACCGCCCTGCCGAGAAGGAATCATACAAGTGCAAAGGAAGCAGCGATCTTGGCACCGACCGTAGGATCGATAACAGGAACACCAAACTTGGATGATTTGTTCAAAATCTGTATTTGAACTAATGTTCTCGTGCTGACTGGTTCTGATTTGTCTAACCAAATTTATTGGGGTTTCTATAAATTTTGTTGATTTTTTTCCATAATTTATTTATTTCGGACACATTTCTTTTAAAAATCTGGATAATTTGCCTTCAAATTTAGTTTTTAATCTGTTTTCCCTATTTATAAATGTGCATATAAAAAATAATAGAGTTTTAAGAAACTGTATGGTTTTTTATTAATCATGTTTCTTGTGGTGATTAAACTTTAACAAATGCATTTCTTCCCGAATTTTTCCCTCTTATTTTATTCCATGACATTTTCTTCAAGAAGTTATAACTGATCGAACCACCTGCCTCCCAGGATTTAACTCCCTGAAAAATATATAGAAATTACCAAAAATCTACAAAATAGCAGTACTAGATAATGTCGATTGTAAAAAAAAAAAAAACAGTACTAGATAATTAAAATACATAAGTAGTAAATGTGAATTCCAAAAATTAATAAATCAAGTAGAATTTTGTAATTAAGGAAATTGTTTCTCCAAATAGATGATAATAGGTAAGACAAATAACCAGGTTAGTTTTATCAGCCCCCTAGACCTGTAATCTTCATTCTTTGTTTGTTAGTATAATTTGCTTTTGCTCTCTATTTGTTGAATGAGTTGGATACAATGTTTAAAAACTCTTCCATCTACGATTATTGTAGTCAAAGTACGAATTAATTAGAAACCCATTGTGTGAACTGATGTTTTGTTGTGGTGTGGCGGTACTTTATAAAATGACTTGAAAGAAAATACTATATTGGAGTCATCTCAATTAATAATTTATTAATGTTGATTAATTTTTTTGTATAAGTCTGGCACTAAGATGTAACATGTACAGATGTACTTATATATTATAAAAAAAACCCAGCAACATTAAGTATTGGAGATAACTAAGAATCAACTGAAATAAGCCAGTATATGATCCGCATGTAGCTCTTTTGTCGTGAGGATGCCTCGTGCTTTATTTTTTTTGGTACATCGGAAATTCTTGCCTCTTGCTTTCGGCATTCCGGAGTTGTCTAGCTATAAAAATTGTCGGAAACTCATTAGCTGAGTACTTGAGAGAAAAACATCGAAAGCCTTTACCGTTTGTTTAAAAAGTTCCGGTGAAATCTTCTTACAAGTCAAACTAGATTCCGTTTTAAAAATTTTGGAGAAAAACATTCCGGAAAATATTAAGGTAAGTGGTGCGTTCATTGGGCTGTTCGATAAGGAGACTTTTGAGTGTAAGTGGCTAGAATTTGGTCGAGTGTTGGACAGCCAAAACAGTAGCAAAGCACAGCAGTTGTTCAAAGTGCGTTTTGGTAGGAACGGTTACTTTTGGACAACATTTCGTGGGCTGATTGTTGAGAGCTTTTAGGGACATGTGGTACATCATTTTGGCAGTGAAATACACTCAAATAACTACCGGGAGCAGGTGTCAAACATGGGGCTTGGCAGTTTCTTTTAAACAGTTTGTAAGCTGCCCATGTATGTCTTATAAATACATGGCAGATTAGCATTTCGTTTTACATTGAGTTTATGAGAGAGTTTTTGGCAGAGTTGCTCTTGTAAATGTGTTGTAAACGAGTCCTTGTAATTGTTAACATAATTATAATTTAAAGGTTGGCCAATTGGCTGTAATTTCGGTATTCCTTTACTTACATTTGCCTATGTATGTTGCTGCGTTTTCTATCACAGAAACCAGCCCTGTTTTGATGTTGAAATAGGCTGCGTTTGAGAGCGATACACGAGTGTTGTGAGTGAAACACAAGTGTACATGAGTGTTGGTTTGGCTGAGTGAGTCGGGAAGCGATTAAGCCCCGGTTCGTGCCATCACGAGGGCTGTTTTCTGGAGCGAAAAACAAACCTGTGACAACTGGTATCAGAGCGGTTTGCGATGGCTGTGACAAGAACGGAACAGACAAGAAACTCTCGCTGGATGAAAGACTCAATCGTCGATGTTCTCTTATGGTAGAGGGTGAAGTTTTGGCAGCATGGCGTTGCCAAAATCGCACGAAGTGGCTGCTGTTCGACATTGTTTTGGACAGCGATGTTCTTTGGTGAACATCAATTTTCGGAAGTCAATTGCGAAGAAAAATGGACTTACGCAAGGGCTGGGATTTCGAAAAACAGAAGTGAAGATTCGAGTTAGTTTTTCGACAAAATAGTGTAGCGTGGTGTTGCACAAAAAATTGGAAATGTTGGTTGTTCAAACGGAAACGGGACAACAACAAAATGAGGGATCAAAAGACTTTCGGTTGTCTTTGATCAAACTGATTATTGGTTCAATGTGTGGCTGATTTCGGGAATCAAAACAGTGGAGTAAGTGGCGGTTAATGCAAGACAAATACTAGTTATCTTGCAACGGAAGAGAACCAAACTTATGTTTTGTTCGCTGGAATTTTCACATCGTTATTGGGTATAAATTTCAGAATACAAAACGCGGAAACAAAATGGCGGCATACGACAAACGCAAGGTAGTTATGGGGTATCTTGTGCAAGTCAAAGGGCTGGATTTTGGGGTTTCTATGCTAGAATTGTGGGCTGTTCAAGATGGGTTTGGACAGTAGGATTTGGAGCGGAATAGAGAATCCGCAACATAAAATATTTCGGGAATGTTATTTTCGAAATAGGAAGAAACCGGTGGCTGATTTTAGACGGAATTCACAGAGGGTTTCGAAAGGGAAAACAAGAGAAAACATAATGGTTGTTCGAGACGGACATCAAGGCAACAATGTTTCAAACGAGGAAAAATCTGGGTTGTTTGAGATGGATTTTGGACAACGGGTTTTTTAGACAAAAATCTCCCTAAGGAGTGAGGTTTGATTGCAGGTTTGGGACAACGGAAACAAGTTGTGGAAAATCTGATCTGTGGGAGAAGTATGGGCTATTCTGCGGGTTAGACGATGACCGAACTTTAGTATCGAATGCTGTAGTAAACACTTAATTCATCGAGGGTGATGAATGGCTTAGGTGGGGGAGGTTTGTTAGCATGTTTGTGGTAGCATTCGTTTGGTTAGCGGATTGACACTTCGAAGGAACGTTTGTGGGCACTGTTGGCTAATGATTGGTGTGTAGGAGCATCAAGAGTTACGGGTTTGATATGGTTCAAACGACGGACAGAATTAAGGAGAAACACCAAAGACATTTGGCTGGTTTCGGGACGGTTTTGCAAAGCAATTTGGAAATGTTTGCCAAGGGATTTGACAATGGATTTTGGTGCGTTTGTTGGGCTGTTCGATAAGGAGACTTTTGAGTGTAAGTGGCTGGAATTTGGTTGAGTGTTGGACAGCCAAAACAGTAGCAAAACACAGCAGTTGTTCAAGGTGCGTTTTGGCGGGAACGGTTACTTTTGGACAACATTTCGTGGGCTGATTGTTGAGGGCTTTTAGGGACACGTGGTACATCATTTTGGCAGTGAAATAAACTCAAATAACTACCGGAGGCAGGTGTCAAGTATGGGGCTTGACAGTTTCTTTTAAACAGTTTGTAAACTGCCCATGTATGTGTTATAAATACATGGCAGATTAGCATTTCGTTTTATATTGAGTTTATGAGAGAGTTTTTGGCAGAGTTGCTCTTGTAAATGTGTTGTAAACGAGTCCTTGTAATTGTTAATAGAATTATAATCTAAAGGTTGGCCAATTGGCTGTAATTTCGGTGTTCGTTTACTTACATTTGCTTGTCTATGTTGCTGCGTTTTCTGTCACAGAAACCAGCCCTGTTTTGATGTAGAAATGGGCTGCGTTTGAGAGCGATACACGAGTGTTGTGAGTGAAACACAAGTGTACGTGAGTGTTGGTTTGGCTGAGCGAGTCGGGCAGCGATTAAGCCCCGGTTCGTGCCATCACGAGGGCTGTTTTCTGGAACGAAAAATAGACCCGTGACACAAGACACTATGATGTCTCACTTCAAAGATTAACACACTATTGGAATTAAAAAATATGTCCATAAGAAAACTAATATTGTTTCTTTTTTGAATTTCTATGTGGATGCGGATCACGTTGAGCGAAATTGTTCTCTAACAATACTCAGATTCTTATAAACAATGTCTCCACATGATGGTGTGGCGATACGCCATCCATACATAGTATGTTCTAGTCTATTTGGACAATCATAATACTGATGATTGTCCTATGTCTAGCAATATTTATGAGATGAGTATCATAGGAAAATATCACATAATCTCACGAGTTGAGAAACAATGTCTTTGGAGAGAACAAAACTCTACTGAGGGTAGTTCGGCTAGTATGGGGTTAAATAGAAGTTGGCTAAACTATGGAGGTGCAAATGAGATACCACCAAAATTTTTTGGCTGTTATTACTCCGATTTAATTGAGTTGATATGTTTTAGAGGAAAGTAGTCCATGGTCTATGTAGTCTTGATAGACGTGGTTTGTTGTGATAGTCCTAGTGGCTGATATAATTAGTTTTATTGTATTCTGCGCAAATATTCTGTAACTGAGTTTGGTCCCAAATGATGCAATGAAATGGGGTACGCCCTTTTGGTTAAAAAAGAAAAAGAAAAAGAAACAATGTCTTTGTTCGATCTCTGAAAAAAAGTATCATATAAATTATTTAACTAATAAAACAAAGCATGACAAATGTAAAATTTGCCTATTCATTAAAAAAATTAAAGTCTACAAATAAGAAATCAAACTTTATTACGGGTCCAGTCTAAAGTCTTTTATTTAACCATCTCCACTGTAGCACTAGAACATGTTGGCAATGTGACATATAACCATCCTATCAGGATGTTGGTCAAACAGTTTCTTAGTCGGTGCTTTTTTGCTACGCAACTCTTTGAATATTTGCATCTCCTCTACCAGTGAATTCTTGAATTACAGGGTAACGTCGCAAACATTTTGGTCTTCTAATGAGATCTAGGTACCATAGCCTCAGCAATCTCACCACTGTTGTCACAATATAAATATATTTGTGACTCAAATATAGAAACCACACCATTTTGGTTATGAAATTTTTGATACAAACAGGCTTTTTGGCAAGTTTTGAGAACGTATTCTCACAATTCTGTGTTCCTCAATATGACGTAGAATGATCATTGAAACTTGCCAGAGTTGATTTCTCAGTTTAAGACGAGAGCTGAGAATACAAGACGGCAATAGGCAGCAATGTATTCAACTTCTTTAGTGGAGTCAGATGTATTATCTTGGTTACAGGTCTTCCAAACCACAGCTCCACCATTCAAGATGAAAACATAACCCAAAGCGAAATTTAGATCATCATCATCAGACTGAAAATTCGAGTGTGTGTATTCATCGACTTGGAGTTATGCTCCTCCACAACCCAGTCCTTCTTAAGTACTTAAAAAGCGATTTTTCAGCAATCAAATGTTCAGAATCTCTTATATTTGCTACTAACACTTACTGCATGGGCGATATCATGTCTGGTACATAATATATCATACATGTTAGAGTATATTATATCTCACATCGACTATATATCGATTCAGCTCGTGCTTTATAAAGAGTTACTAATCCTTACCATTACGAGACAAGTGTCTCTTTGAAACAGTCACTTTATTTTACTGTTAATGGGACTTAATCCCGTTAGATTAGAAAATGGATAGTTAGATAATATTTCTCAATAACTAATTTATTTTTTCTATTTTCAACAAATTATAATTTGATAAATTAAAAACATACGGTACAAAACACTAAAAACTCAAATAAAAATATAGAAACATAGGGGGCCTATGCTAAACTTAAATAGTAATTTCCTTACGAGGCCTTTTAATTGTAAGATATATGAGGTTTAAATGGTATCATAGCGGGCCTAGCGATGTTGGGCTCACCTACACCCGTTTAATATGTCCGCTCGTAAAACCTTTAAAATGTCGGGCCACGAACGAGAGAAAGTGTTAAGAGTATATTATATCATACATCGACTATATATCGATTCAACATGTGATTTATAAATAGTTACTCATTCTTAACATTACGAGAGGACCTACGTCCTAGGAGAGATGAATTACATGCCTTATAGATAGTAAGCCTAGATACTGAAACGCTCTAGTATTGTGTCTAGCTATGAACATTGATTGGGGTTAGGCAAGCATTATGTTAGGTCTATCTCTATAACCTTTATTCCTAATTAATATGTAGATTGCTTTGCCTAAATCATTCATGGGGAAGGTTTTTGATAACTATACTTTAATTGTGCTTAACATTTCTACATCATTCCCAATAAATAGAATTTCATCCACACTACGTACGCTCCCAATTACCTTCTTGTACACACATGTTTCATCCATATTCTTGAAAAAAATCAAATGCTTTGATTATCTCATTGAAACGGATATTTCAACTTCCGTGCTTAACTGCATAAATGGACCTATGCAGCTTACATAACTTGTGGTCATCACCAGCGAATTAAAACCTTCTGGTTTATCCATATTAGATCTCTTCATCAATGTGCCATTAAGGAAACCAGTTTTGACATCCATATGCCATTTTTCATAGTAATGATATGCAGCAATGGATTCAGAATTTCATCATAGCTACTTGTGAAAAGGTTCTCTCATAGTCAATTCCATGAAGTTTTCTATAAATATTTATTCATCAATCTTCTAATTTTATAAGTCTCTACTTTTCCATCTGCATCTAGCTTTCTTTTGTAGGCTCATTTAATTGGTAAGTATTCCCTCAGGACGGTCTGCTAGCTAGGGTCCAGACCTTGTTAGAATACATGGACTCCATTTCATATTCCAGTGCATTGTGCAAATGTTTAAGTCAACATCCGATTGTATTCTGTCACTAACTTAAGTCTATTCCAATTTTTCGAATAATAATATTCTAAGAATATTGTATTGTCATACCTCTATCGTACTGGGTATGATACTCGTATCCGTACCCGTGCAACATTGGATGCAACTAAAGGAGATTTTGGCAAATAATTGACTAATTGAGCTATTATAATAATTTTGTAAAGGGTAATTTTTGTGCATGATTGCGCAATAATGTCTAATTATCTATGAGCAATCACTTCCTGTTTATCGATCCTATTTCTCAGTTAAGAGTGTTGGCTGCAAAAAAAAATTGGTTATTGTTTTTGCAATATGGAAGTTTACTCTTATATTTATAAGAAAATATGCGATAAGGATGTCATGACCATTGTTTCTCACATCCTTTTTTATTAACTTAAATAGTGTTTATTTGAGTTAATAAAAAAGGGTGTAAGAAACAATGGTTACTTATTTATAAATATATGATTTAAAATTGATATTGGAGTCAACTGAGAATTAGTATGAAATCGTAATATGACTTGCTGTTTCCAGTTGTTTTGGCCATATTGTATACAATGACTTTTGAATAATATATATCTAAACAAATTTTTTTCTCGAAAAGAATATTTATGTAGAATACTGAATTCAAATATGTTACAGGTGGAGACCAACATGTACTTAGTGCTGTAAATGAAGCGAAACAACCCGAAAAATGTTCTGATCATGTTCATAACTATGAAATAAAATACATGTTTATGTTCGGTTCATGTTCATTTAAATACGAATGCACGTTTAAGGAACATGAACCGAACATTTAACGAGCCAAACACGAGTTATTCGTAAACGTCTCTTTTCATTCAAAACATTTAATAATTTAAAAAATAGTATTTTTTTCTTTCTTTTTGAAATATTTTATAATTTTATTTTTATTATTAAATTGTTTACTATTATAAACCTCTCTACAAATAAATAAAACGTTCGTTAATTAATCTGTTTGAGATTATAACCTTTTTTTTTAGTTTTAAGTTTATATATTCTATTAATGTATAATGATATAAATTATCTTAATAAGTTTAAAATAATACAAACATATCATTCATATTATTGTAGTATAAATAAGCTTATTAATTTATAGTAATAATAACTAGTTTTTGTTATATCATTAATATAATTAGTATTTAATTTTATCAAATTTTATATATAGTTCTATGAATACGAGCTTAGACAAAACGAACGGAGTGCTGTTTATGTTCAGTTCAATTAATACACGAACGCTATATTCTTATTCATTATCATGTTCGTTTATAAAGCAAAAATTAGCCGAGCCAAACACGAACGATTCTACAAACGGCACATCTCATTTACAGCCAAGTTGCCGAGAAAAACTATTCTGAAACCATATTAGATGAAGGTAATAATTGATGGGACCATAATATGGTCAAATGTTAATTAATCTACAGGCCTCTCTTTTAAAAGACTTTGAATAACATGTCTGTATATATAAATGAAACATATAATAAGTTACGGGTGAAGACTTAAAACTATTAAGAAGCCGTATTAGGTAGAGGCAATAATTCAAGGGAAACAAGCTTTGTAGCTATCTACCATGATGAATGTAGATTGAAAAAATGAAGTTACTAATGTAAATACGCATGTATGTGTGCATATTTTATACATCTTTCTGTTGAGTTGTGTAATCAAATAATTTTTGGCCATATTTATTAATTATCCAACATCACTAAAAATTATAATAAAGCCACTATGGGTTCTATATATATGCTCCACTATCTTGTATATTAAAACAACAATCACATATTAGAGAGAATATTATAAGTAAGAGAGTTCTACTTGTGAGAAAACCATACATTTGTGATCGTGTAAGATTACGTTTTAATTCTCATTATAATATATATAAGCGCCACGTGTAGCGGTCCGGAGAAATAGCCACTTTTGGGTGAACTATGTTATCAAAGTATGTGTGCGGTTTACTATTTTTGTCTTTCTTTAAGCACGCCTGATTTCCCAAGAAGTGGTATCAGAGCTCGGGGTTGCTGAACCAAAGTTCAAAGATTGGGAGAAAGATCAATGGCGAAAGAAGCCAGGAGCGTACATGGGATCGAGAAGTTCTACGTAAAGGATTTTGCATTCTGGACAATGCAAATAGAGGACTATCTGTACGGGAGGAAGATGCATCAGGCACTTCTTCTCGAGGAAAGGCCACGACCACCAAGGAGGCGTGAAAACTCTTAGACCGACAAGTGTTGGAAGTGATCCGACTAACACTATCTAGGAGCATGACGCATAACGTCGCAAGAGAGACGACGACGATGGGGATGATGAAGGCCCTCACCGACATGTACGAAAAACCATCCGCAAACAACAAGGTACATCTCATACGTAAGCTGTTCAACTTACGCATGGCTGAGAACACACCTGTCGCACCACGTGAACAAGTTTATCGACACCATAAATCAATTGGATGTTGTCGAGATAACTTTTGAAGACGAAGTGAGATCCCTCATACTGGTAGCCTCTCTACCAAACAGTTGGGAGTTCATGTGTGTTGCTGTCATCAAGTCAATTGGAAAGGAGAAACTGACTTATAACAGAATCCGAGATCAAATAATCGTTGAGGAACTCAGGAGACAAGATATGGGTGAATGCTCAAATAATGGAGCAATCTTGAACATAGGTTCAAGATGTCGGGGTAAGGACAAATTGAAGGAAAGAAGTTGTTCAAAATCTAGAGGTAGAAGAGGGCAGAGCTGAGGTGGCAAAAATAGCGATCGAAGAAAGAAGAATCTCCGATACTATAACTGTCAGGGTATGGGGCACTTTGCTCATGAGTGCAAGTAGCCGAAGACGAAAAAACGGCAGAGATCATGTGGCAAATGTTGCGAGTAACGAGGATTCGGGTGACTGTTTATTGCTTGCCGTACAGAGAAATATAGACTCATGTGTCATGCCCTGAAATCCCAAAAACAGATATCAACGCGTGACCTTTTGAACAAAAAGAAAAAGAACCTGTTGGTAAAAAATTAAATTTTTAAAGGAAAATATCTTGCGAGCTAAAGGAACAATTTAAACGAATGAAATAAATATGTTTGCCGAATGCGGCTACAAGACCAGATGGTTTTAATAAATTTATAAAAAAAATACCAAACGAATGTAATTTGCCCATAGGCTACAAATTCAAAAATGGTCTAAGTAAAAAGAAAGTGAAAGCCCTGAACCCATGTGATGCATCGCTAATGCTCCTATCCAAACGTTTCAACCTAAGTTGTACCTGAAAGACAAAATTGTAACGGTGAGTCCCACGCACATTCATAGACGGGGCGGCACCTCACATAATACCGTCACTCCATCCAATAAATGCAAGAACTCACAAACAACAACTATAATAACAACGTATCAAAAGAAATGTAATAGCATCATACAATGAAATAAATTAAATAACTCCAACACACATCTATAACACACATGGAACTCTCACGCCACCTACCCCAGTCTGTAAAGTAGGTCTTCCCTATACCTCTCGGCTCGTCTTATGCCCCCGGTATAGGGAAAGACATAGACCATTGCCAACATATAAATATTTAAAGTGCGCACTTAGACCTCTCATACCGCTCGTCCCAGTCCGTAAGACGAGGCATTCCCTATATCCCTCGGCTCGTCTTATGCCCCCGGTATAGGAAGAGATATAGACCATTGCCAACATATAATTATTTAAAGTGCATACTAGGACCTCTCATGCCACTCGTCCTAGTCCATAAGACGAGTCATTCCCTACACCCCTCGGCTCGTCTTATGCCCCCGGTATAGGGAGAGACATAGACCATTGCCAATAAATAAATCACAAGGCCTCGGCCAATAATATTATACTATTCAATTATCACAATTCCCAATAAAATCACATTATCGTAATTTAACAAAACATATAAGCATATGTGCTAGAATCACAACTAGCCAAACAAGCCCAACAACATAAAATCTCATTCAGGTATTTTAACAAACACATTGTATGCATAAACTACAACTCATCTCTATTCAACATAAATTTACCCAATTTCATCAACAACGATAATAATACATAACAACTCACAAAACACACAAACCCATTTATATCCTCATTAATTCGAAATTCATATGTCCAAAATCCTAATTCTCAAATTCAAATAAGTGAATCAAAAGAGCAACACATAAAACCCAATTAATAATTTAATAGGATATAATTGAGATAAAATAAAAACCCCCAAATTTTATAAACCGCAAGATCTAACCCTAACATACAACCCCCTCCAGTCGTAATGGATAACCCCCGTTACCTTTGTTCGTAGAGGAGATGCTTCCGGTAAAAATCCGCTAAAGTGATTTCTTCTTCTTCTTCCTAAGCTTTGGAATCTCTCTTTTCTCTTTTTGTTTTTGGTTTTCTGTTTTGAAAGTGGGCTGAAAAGTGGTTTACGTGAAACTGTTTTGAGAGAGTTTGGGGAAACAAACTATTTGATCTGTAAAGTTCTAAAAGTTAACTCATAAACAAAACTATTATTTTGCTGCTCCAAAATAACAAATCTTTAAAAAAAAAGTTATTGGGTCCTTTTTATTTATAAAATTAGTAATAGGTTTTAAAAATAAAATTTTTCGGAAGAGTTTCGGTTTTTGGCTAAAAGTTATACAAAACGTTTTTGGATAAATTTAATCGCAAATAAAAACCATTTATAAAAATTCGGGATGTTACATCATGTATTCTAGACTCTGGGGAATTATTTCACACAACCCCTCAGAAGGATTTATTCGAAAATTACATTACGGATACTTTCGGTAAAATGTACCTAGCCGACGGAGAAGTGTTGGATGTTGTTAGAATGGGCAATGTGAAGATTAGCATTCCAAATTGGTCGGTATGAAAGCTGACAAAAGTAAGGCATGTTCCAAGGTTGACCAAGAATCTGATTTTAGTAGACAAACTCGATGCAGAAGGACACTTCATTTCGTTCAGTGGTGGAATTTGGAAAGTTTCACGAGGTGCTATGGTGATAGCACGAGGAAGCAAGGATGGTACACTTTACATGACGACCGATGATGAGTGTACAGTTGCTCAGTCGTGCCACAAAATTGCTCGGAACTGTGGCATCGACGTTTGGGTCAAATAAGTAGGAAGGGTATGAAAGTGTTAGCAAATGGCATGAAACTTCCAGGATTGAAGTCTGTCAACCTTGACCTTTGCGAATGTTGCATTTTCGAGAAGCAAAAGAAAGTGAGCTTACAGAAAGGTGAAAAAGTTCACAAGGAGGAAAATGTAGCACTGGTCCACTCCGATGTATGGGGGCCATCCCTAGTAACCTCACTGGGAGGATCTCAGTACTATGTGACCTTCATCGATGATTCGACGAGGAAAAAATGGATCTCCTTTTTGAAATACAAGTCTGAAGTGTTTAAGAAATTTCAAAAATGGAAAGCCATGGTCGAACAAGAAACCGGGAATAAACTAAAATGTCAAAGGTCCGATAACGGTGGGGAGTATATTGATGGAAAGTTCGTAGAATTCTGTGCACAAAGAGGCATTCCTATGGAGAAGACCATTCAAAGAACACCACAGCAAATTGGCATGGCCGAGAGAATGAACCGAACAATCAATGAGTGTGCTAGGAGTATGAGGCTGCAAAGTGGTCTGCCCAAAGCCTTATGGGCACATGCAGTAAGCACGATGTTTTATCTCATTAACCGCGGACCCTCAGTGCCATTAGAAAAGAGAATTCCCGAGGAAGTCTAGATAGGAAAGCCTATCTCTTATGAACAACTGCGAGTGTTCGGTTACCAGTCGATATAAACAATCGTACCAAGTTTGACTCGAAATCCAAAGTTTGTTACTTTGTGGGGTACGGTGGAGTTGAGTTCGGATATCGCTTCTGGGATGGTCAAACAAAGAAGATCATTAGCAGTAAGGATGTCATCTTCAACGAAAGCATTTTGTACAAAAATCAACAAAATGGTATAGTCAACATTTTGTGGTGGTGGAAGAACTTGCGCTCCTATCCAAGGAAAGTGGTATAGTCAACATGAATGCGTTTGCAAGATTGGAGTTGGAAGATAGCACTGAAGATGAACCAGTGGTGCTCGACAACCACCAGCACATGCTGAAGAGGATGAGGAGTTACCCCAACCCCTCAACCTGAATTGGGCCGAGGTCATCGCGAAAGGAGACTTATTGTCTGATACTCTCCTTCCCTGTATTACATACTACTCAATGATACAAGTGAGCCCGAGAGTAGGGAGGAAGCTCAGGAGTTTATAGACTATAGCAAGTGGGAGATCGCTATTAAGGATGAGATGAAGTCACTGAAGAAAAATGTGACTTGGAAGTTAGCCGAACTGCCCAAGGGGAAAAGGGCAATGAGCAAAAAATGGATGTTCCGACTAAATAAGGAACAAGATGGTTCGAAACGGTACAAGACATGATTAGTAGTCAAAGGGTTCCAGCAAAATGAAGGAATTGATTAATTATTTACGAGTTATAAACTAAGTGAGTTGGATGGTGACATTTCAACTATAGTGTTTATTAGCAGATGAATGAATCCACATCCCGGTATTGGAATTGATGATACCCCTTTTAAATTCATAAGTATTTTTGTATCAAACCCTGTGGGTGGATTTATTAATCCGATACATTAATTAAGTTAACTGGTATTTATTAAGAAATAAAATATACTTACTAAATATAAAATCGTCAGTGATTTAAATTAGTAAGTGGGTGCCCGTTTAATCTTAATGGGGGGATATTTTAAATATAATGGCATGAAATGAATTATCTTCTTGAAAATTCGTAGGAGATTCGGAATAGATAAGAGAGATTTCAATTAGAGTTATTGATTAGACCATGAAATGGTCATTTTCATGTGTAAAAATGATATATATTTGCATTGTTTCGTTGACATTCCGGCTTGTTTAAGCCATGTTTTGTGCTTTCCCATATTTTCCCGGTTTATTTGCATTGTTTTGCATTTTAGCAAGGAAAATCATGGAATTGGCACAAAAACGAGACAAGGACGCAAGAGCACCCAATGAAATGACCAAAAGTGAAAACTTTGGAAGTTCAAGGGTCTGAAAAGAGCTCCCAACAAGTTGGAAAACAGAATCAATTGAAGATAAGAAGATAAGAACATTCTGGAACACTTATCTGACCGGTCACGTCTGTTCAGATTTTTAACTTTTAAAAGATATAATTTGTTAGGCTTGTGAAATTATAAATATATCTCTACAAGCCCATTTTCATTCATTCAGAATGTAATTTCGAAATGAGAGAGAGAGTAAGAGTTTTATTCATAAAACTCTCAAAATCCAACATTTTATGAATCAAAGTGAGTTATTTTTACTTACGTATTTTGTGTTGCTTTATCTTAATATTTTTGTTGTTTATTTCTTGAATCCTAGGTACCTAGATTTTTATTCATAAGTTGATAAATAAGCTAGTCTACTTAAAAAGTAAAACAAAAGTTAAACTTAGATCCATTGTTAGTAATTATAACGCTAAAAATAATTCTCCAAGTTCCTAACTAATTATTTATGTGTTGATAATTCAGTTAGTTTAGTAGAAAAATATAAAAAGATAAACATATATTAGATTTAACTAGGTGAAAGTTGTATGTTAGGATTGATCACATTTCCAACTCGTTAGTTTTATTCAATACAAATCTGCACGTAGTTTCATGATTATGATTAATGACCCTAGGATTGGAAACGTTGTAAAAGTCATTAAAAATTCATTAGAAATTATTAGTATTCACCTCGTAGAAAGAGAACGATTCGCCAATGCTCTGCGTTTTGTCCACTAACGATTCTCCCTACGTAGATTTAAGCACTAAGTTATATTTAATTCGAAAACATAGTTTAATCTTAGCCTAAATCCATCCATGTATTTGATAACTTGGGTATTTTACCGAGAAATATTACAACATCCCTCATGCTCGTGTTAGGCTTTTTGTGTGTAAAAATTAGACTTAAAGGGCAGTCAGTATTTTGGCGCCGCTGCCAGAGACGATAGAGAACATTGGATTTTATTTTCAATCTGTTTTTCTGCTTGTTATTTGCCTTTTTACTGCCTGCTTGCCTACTTTATTTCACTGTTAAATATTCTGCCCACATTTCAACGAATTTGAAATCCCTCGGACCTGACCGGTCAACCTAACTGGTCAGGCCTTGACCGGTCATCCTGACCGGTCACACCACTGAATTAAAAAAATAAAAATATATTAATTATCTAATTTTTAGAATCAGCAAAAAAAAAGTTATGGAATTTATTAATATAAATTCCGAAGTTTTAAATAAAAATAGTTAGTTTGCATAAATATAAGGATAAAATTATTAAATGTTAAGTGAATCTTTTCAAATCAACTAATTGGATGAGCAAGATTCCAACAAATCTTATCAAAAACTTAAACCAAATCTTAAAAAGGAAGGATAAGATTTCAGAATATTAAAAAAAAAAATTATTTAAATTTATTTTTCCTGATTTCAAGAATTAGACTAACTATTTAAAAAATAAAATAAAAAATTAATTATTTATTATTTATTTTAATTAAAAAAACTTTTAAAAATCTAGATATATTTCATGGTTTGAAGAACCATATTATTAAAATAAAAATTATTAATTAATTAGATTGAATTTATTTGAATTAATTATTAAATTTTAATTAATTAAAAAAATCTCAAAAAATTTAGAAAATTATTTCTCTGATGTGAACAATCAGTTCTCTAAAAGGGAAAAATATTAATTTTTTTGGAGTGATTAATTAGATTTATTTTGAATTAATTACCAAATAATTAGTTAAAAATAAATAAAATGACGTTCATTTACTATCCGTATTGAAATTCTATCCGTAATTCTAGTTGCTGTTATGCAGTTAGGTTGCAACTACAGTTGTAACCACAGTTGGAATACAAGAATAATGATGGAAAGAATTGGAAGTTAAATGTATTTCAAATAATTCACACTCACATTTAAAAACAGAGTTCACCCAATTAGACTACGTTTCCGGGGCACTCACCTAGATTGATGATATTATAAAAGCTTACAATATATAATCTAAGTCTTATCGAAAAACTCTCAGACTCCTTTTAAGTTTTTCTACCTATCTATATATTGCTCCTACTATATAGTTATCACTCAGAAGATCAATAGCATCCCACTATTGTTTTTTGTTTTAAAAGCTCATATGTTTATTCTGTCAAAGTTGAGTTCTTTATATTTTAGAACACACACTTTTTACAAGTATAGTTATTAACTATTTATAAGAGTAAAACGGTATTCTTTTTTCAAGATCTTCTTAATTGATCTGAACTCTTTTAATTGATCTTAATCTTCTCATATTTGCACGAGATAATGTGGTATTAGATTGACCTCAATCTTCATAAGTCAATATCTGTTAATAAGTTTCTTGAAAATAGGAGTTAGTATTTTGTTAAACAAGAAACATATAAAATAATATTTTTTTAGGATAAAATCTTAATTGTATTTAAAAACTATAACTCCATATATAATTCAATCTAATTAAATCATAACAGATTTTTTAGACAACATAGATTGAATTTCGTGATAAATAATTTGCATAAGAGTAGAGATTTATTTAGCATAATAAGATGAACAAGATAGTATCTTTTAGATACTATATCTTATAAACTAATCTGCATATATGTTTTAAAGAACTTCCATTCTTCATCACCTAAATATTCTCATCATATATAAAACAAATCTCTATAAATAAATGAGAATATATCCTGCATAGTTTAATTCAAATAATTGACTAAAAGGTTAAGTAATGCAATAAGAAAAAATAAGACAGAATTATGCTTATTGACAGAGGTTAGAACTATGCTTGCAACTGAGGTTACAACTTCACATGTAAACATAAACTGTCTCAATTCTTAATATTCAACTTAGATTATTTTGCTCAAACCAATTGACAACAAAGAGTTAATAGGCCATAAATATGGTCCTAACACGCATAAACCTTATCTGGTGGGGATAGATGGACTAAATGACTTTCATAGTCCAAGTTCCGAACATCAAAACAACCAACAACCGCAATTCTTAAATCTTGAACGGTCTCGACCACACGAGTCTGATACTCAAAACCCTCAGCAAACGAACAAAAATCAGTCTAAACCTCAAAGTCAGACATTTCAATGGAAGTCGAGACCTAATGACTGCCAGGTTACGATGGCCAATTTGAGAAGTCAAGTATATCGATTGGGTAGGTTGATCACCGATTAGTTCACCAAGTTCCAAGTTGGAGTGAGCGAAGACGGTCGATCACCGGAAAAACTTACTAACAACCTTAAAGGTCAACCTACAACTGAAAACACTCTACATGATGAGCAAACTCAATATTATCCTCCATAACCTCCGATAAACCACCAAACCATCACTCGATCGCCAATCAAAACTCTTAGTTCAAATACCAATTCTGTCATTCTTACTGAACACGAGAAAATGAAGAATTTCTTTAAAAATGAGCAGAATAAACTTTAATGCCAATAAGAATAATAGGTTCTTTCTCTCACAATCAGACTATCGTAGGGGTGATATAGAGATATTCTATAAGACCGCACCTAAACCACTTAGGGACATGATGGACAACAAATGGCCCTCGAGCTTCATTGACTCAACCCTTGACAAAATCTTTACCCGCGTTGAGGAGACCTTTATGACTGCAAATGAGTGGGGAATCCCATTGAGAAGGCAATTGAATCACCACCGATGACGAATAGTGATTTTAAGATCGAAAAGGTAACCCCACGGTAATTCTAGTCACACCAAAACTTATTCCTCAACCAAACTTAGAGCCTAAAATTTGAGTAATCATACCACATAAGTCAATTAATCCTTACAATTCACCTCATAAAAGAGTTGAGGAGTCAAAACTATAGGAGAGAATGTGTGGTAATAAAACTTAGGTTTGTGACATTGGTAAAGAAAATAAGGAGGAGCTGATGGTCACACAACCCAAAAGTGAGGCGTGTGATATTGGTAAAAAATAATGTCGGGGAGGTGATGATCACACGCCAAAAAATGAACCTAATGAACTAGTAATACATACTATGTTAAACTTAAATGAAAACATTTGTGACATTGGTAAGCAAATGGAGGAGGTGATGGTCATAAAGCCTAAAATGAAAGCTTGTGAGCTAATAATTTTTGATAGGCTAGTGGATCATAGTGATAGTGTTGAGCAGGGGTGTATGAAGAGTGAGATGATAGAGTGTAGAGATGAGAGGGAGCCCATGACCATGAAATCTAATGTAGGTACATAACACGACTCATTCATGTTTAATTTTGATATCCATCAATATAACATCTCCGAAATTTTGGTAGTTATTATTGATTTTTTGGTAGTTATTGTTGATTTTATTATCTTTATAGTGATATTAATGTGTGGTGTACTTGTGGGTATATGTGAAATATATGTTATGATAATGAAATAGATATATAATAGTTCTAGTGGTGTTGGTAATTGATAATACTTTTGTGGAGTAGGCTAGTAATTAAATAAACTCACAACCTAAACCTACAGTAAATACAAATATATGTTGTTATACATGTATACATATTATATGCATACACACCCAGCCGCCACACACACACACATATATATATATATTTATTTATTCAGAGAGAGATAGTTAGCGGGGAGAGAGAGAGAGTTGACCGGCATTGACCAGTCCTATATATATATATATATATATATTCAGAGAGAGATAAACAGCTGGGAGAGAGAGAGAGAGAGTTGACCGGCGTTGACCAGTCCGGCAACCAATCCAAGGACCTGGTCTCCTCTGTTTGGAAACCACAATGATCGTGGTGGGTTTTCGGTTTTTATCAAGCAGCGACATTTTTGGTGTTTTGGGGTTCGTTTGGAATCCGATTTTCACAAGAAAATATATTTTCTTAACCTATTCATCGAGATCTATCTACCGGTGGGCTATTTAAGGATCGTTATTAGGCTGTCCAGATCTGGTTCTGATGGATCGGTGGGTTTTCGGCTCGATTTTTGGATCTTTTTATAAACGAGCTCTTGTTTGTTTCGGTAAGGGGAAAGAAACCGATTTTACCTTAATAGGTTTTATTTTATGGGTTTGTTTGTTGTTTGTGTGTTTGCATACTTGTGTAGAATATAACATGCGCCTGCTTATATTTTGTGATATTGGATTCTACGTGAATTAATGTTAACGGTGAATTGCGATTATTAACTTTTGTAAAAATTGAAGTTTGATCTAAAATATTTTAAGTGTTCAGTTGGGAAATTCATGATACCATGAACAGTGTATGTGGTGATCTTGTGTAACTAAAGTGGTGAAATTGTGGACAATTATATGTGATTAAAAGTGACCAGGTTATATTGTGTTTTATTTATTTAATTATGGTGATTGAGCAATAATGGTTTTCGTGGTTTCATATATATATATATGTATATATTGATTTTGGGATTATAGTACTAGTGGATGTGTGGGGTACCATTGCACTTTTGGTCCCTGAGAAGTAGCTCTAAAGGTGTGTATATTCATACCAGTGTAGAATATCATTGCACTTTGGGTCCCTAAGCAGTAGCTCTAAAGGTGGGTACATTTGTACCAGTGTGTAGGGTACCATTGTATTATGGGTTCTTGAGCAGCGGCTCTAAAGGTGGATACTTTAGTTCCATCACGCGTGTGTGTGGGGTACCAATGCACTGGGTCCCTAAGCAACAATAGCTCTAAAGGTGGATATGTGTGATGCAATCCCGAATGTATTTACTATTATGTTTTATTTTTAAATGATTTATGATTTAGTTCTTTGGATTATATGTTGATGTGTTTAACATTGTGTTTGGTATAGCATTTTCGATATCATTTGTCATATGAATAATGTGTTGATAATAGTGATGTTGTAATAGAATTGCATGTTTACGATTGCGTGGACGTGCCAATGCTATTAAAGTAAGATTGTTTTTTTACCTCCTCTTTCTTGGTTTTGTCCATTTAATTCCAATATCGATAGAGATGTGATGAGCAAGTTTCTTTCGTGCTTGGCGATTTGGAAGTCGATATATTAGATAGGTACACACTTATGCAGTTGCACTTGAGTATTGGCAGTTGTTGTATATTTTTATAGTCACAATGTAATTTTTTTCTAATGACGCAAAGTGTATTGTTATTAAACTTATATTATTCGTTATAATTTTAGTTAGGTTGAATGATATTTTATCCTGGTCAGATTTTATTATGATCGCATGGGAAACTTTTGTTTATTTATGTTGAATTGTAGTGAACAGGTTTATTTTTATGGAAATAAATAGAAACTCAATGGTCATGGCGAGTTTTATATTTATTCTTCGAACTCCTTTTCGTGTGTTATCACATGTGGAGATCATTGGCTACCCTTAGGTTAATTGATCTAACGGATGTGATAATCGGCGTACCTTGATTTACTATATGGTTCTATAATTAGAAATTGAAATGATTGAAATCTCCTTTTATTGTATTTTTATTTAAAACTCATTTAATTATATTCATAACTCGAGTTCTACAGAATTTGGGGCGTGACAATCAATGTTTGATTTATCGAGCATTGGGTTGGAATAAGTCAACCTTTCTTCAAGTCATCATGAATGTTACTGGAAAGGTAGGAACTTATATGTAAAGGCATAATCTTATAAATTGTGATAACCCTTGTATAAGATTCCTTGGATCTCGCAAGGCGATATGAATAGGTCGTGAGTCCTCATCACCATATCTTGAGCGATTTAATTCCAACTCTAAAATTAATCAAAAATTCTTATCTAATAAGAGGAAGGAAAGTAATCTCATAATATTTTCAGAAAACATATTCTTATACGTGAACATGTGGCGATACCTTGGAAACTGAAAAAATACTCATTACTTTATTGTGTTAAATCTTTAGATACGTTTGGTTTGTTATTAAATCTTTCACTCAAGCCAATTTAGGGCGAGATAATATTGTACAAGTTGCATGTTATACCTAGAGTTTAAAGTGTACTTATGTTTACTCATTTTTCTGCGAAAGTCCCTAAAAACTTGCAAAAATCGTTTTTATAAAACTTTCATATATGGTTAATTCGTTGTTGGTACCCTAGGACCCCAGCATTAGCTTAGGGGTGGATCGACAGGTGAGTAAACCCATCGTTCTCTAAGAGAACCTGTCTAGCCTTACGACATATATATTTATAATTCGGATAGTTTAGGAATCCGCAGCATGCCCAATAAGTCTTCACTTGCACACAAGTATAAGCAGAGATTGAGAGAACAATTTTCTAGACTTAGTACTGTCACATGAGTCCCTGTTTATTGAAATGGTTGAATACCCTTCCAGGGATGTTAAAATACAGGTAAACGGGAGGGGATATAAGTATGATCGGGCCTTGACAAGATGGATGGGAAAAGTCCAGAATAATAAATGAGTAAAAAGACCCGATGAGATAAGGAGGAGATGTGTAATGTGAACAAAAGGACCAAAAGAAGCCAAAGGCTCAAATGTTAAAAAGAAAAGAAAAAATTAATTAACAATGAAAAAAGTGAGCTCCTATTACATGAAAAAATGAGAGATGTTGTGAATAAACAAACATGAAGATTATGCAATAATATATATTTTTATTGTATAAACTTTTGTTTTTTAGTTAAGTTTAGTAAAATTGATGAATTACAAGGCGTTTTTCTTGATCAACTGTCGAACTTCGGGATTACAGTATACACTAATCATAAACCATGTACAATATTAAATCAAGCTATTTTGGGGTGAGTGACATTTTAATAACAAATCTTAGGTATGTTATTTAGTAAACCCTCATGAGACAAAACTCGTCATTTTACTCTTTAAATGTTTAACGGCTTGTTGCATACGCTAAATGCAATCTTGCTCCCTACGACAGTGGTTTATCCTGTATATTATTAGTTTTAGGCTATCTAGGAAAAAGAATTGGAAATTAAAAAATCAAGCAAACTTATCTTATTTTTATCGCTTCTAATGCTCGAGACGCGCATTGAGTTAGTTGGGGGTATGATTAGACTACGAAATGGTCATTTTCATGTGTAAAAATGATATATGTTAGCATTGTTTCGTTGACATTTCGGCTTGTTTAAGTCATGTTTTGTGTTTTTCTATATTTTTCTGATTTATTTGCATTGTTTTGCAATTTTGAAGGGAAAATCATGGAATTAGCACAAAACCGAGAGAATGACGCAAGAGGATCCAATGGAAGGCCCAAAAGTTAAGAATTTGGAAGTTGAAGGGTCTGAGAAGAGCTCCCAACAAGTTGGAAAATGGAATAAATTGAAGATAAAAAAGAGAAGAATATTCTGGAACACTGACCTGACCGGGTCGGCATGACCGGTCAAGTCTCTTCAAATTTTGAAGTTTTAAAAGATATAATTTGTCAAGGTTGTGGAATTATAAATATATCTCTACAACCCCATTTTCATTCATTTAGAATGTAATTTCGAAATACGAGAGAGAGAGTGAGAGTTTTATTCATAAAACTCTCAAAATCCAACGCTTTATGCATCAAAGTGAGGTATTTTCACTTACGTAATTTGTGTTGTTTTTTCTTAATATTTTTGTTGTTTATTTCTTGAATCCCAGGTACCTAGCTTTTTATTTATAAGTTGATAAATAAGCTTGCCTCGTTAAAAAAGTAAAACAAAAGTAAAACTTAGATCCGTTGTTAGTAATTAAAAAGCTAAAAATAATTCTCTAAGTTCCTAACTAATTATTTATGTGTTGATAGTTTAGTTTACTTAGTAAAAAAAGACAAAAAGCTAAACATGTAATGGATTTAATTAGCTGAAACTTGTATGGTAGGATTGATCACATTTTCAACTCGTTAGTTTTATTCAATATAACTCTGCACGTAGTTGCATGATTAGAATTGACGGCCCTAGCATTGGAAACGTTGTAAAAGCCATTAAAAAGGCATTGTAAATTTTTAGTATTCACCTCGTAGGGAGAGAACGATTCGCCAAATACTCCGCATTTGTCCACTAACGATTCTCGCTACGTATATTTAAGCCCTCGGTTATTTTATTCGAAAACAAAGTTTAAAACTAGCCTAAATCTGTCTCTGTATTCGATAACTTGAGTAATTTACCTGAGAAATACTACAACTATTATCGTGCTCCTACGAGTCCTTTTTGTACGTAAAAGTTACACACTTAAAGGGCAATTAGTTATTTAGTGGAATGAACTCTAATTTAATCAGATAAGAAAGATCTCATGTTGATTAGTTCAAGTTCGATTCTGATTAGCATAAAATCTAATTTATTTAGCCTATCAGGTCCGTAATGTAGCCTTATATAAACATGTTTTGTGTCATTATGAAAACATAGAATTCATTATATACGTTTTTAGTGAGAGAGAGTTCACCCTCTTTCAAGAAGCAAAGCGTTTTAAGTAATACGTTAGAAAATCCGATATAATTTCAGAAAGACAAACTCAACATCATTGTAACTTTCTCAACACATGGTAAAATAATAACAGTTTTAATAGTATCGTACACATATTTAATAAGCTTTCTGGGCTTTTTTCCGTTGTTATAAAACTTTCATTGCCGTGCCCAACGCGTCTCCGTGTGACACTTTTTTTTCGCGTGTCCGTGCATCATAAAATGTGGTCACCGCCACCAAATTCGAAACCTTCGAGTTGATCCATGCAGATCTTTTCTTCAATGTGTTAATAAAGGAATCGAATTTTAACATTGATTTGTCATATATCTCATAGTCATGGTACCGTATGCAACAATGGCGAATTGAATCCAATGGACTTCATCATACAGCTACTTGAGAAAATATACCATCATATTCATCAATTTCATAACGCTGTATAACTTTTTGCTACCAATCTAGTTTTACAGGTCTCTGCACTCGCTAGCTTTCTTTTGTAGACTCATTGACATCTTATGGCACTATTCCTTCATTAGTCTACTAAGGTTCTTGGTTTGAATACATGTACCCTATTTCAGATTCCATTGTACTGTGCCACTACTTTGAGTGAATATAAGATTGTATTCTGCCACCATTGTGAGTCTATTCCAAATTTTTTGAATAATAAGTTCTTTCAATATTTTAAACAGTGTTTATTTGAGTTAATAAAAAGGTGTGTGACAAACAATTTTTTTTTATATAAATGGCTGGAAAAAACCACGTTTTAGTTATTATTGATTAAATAATGAATATGGGAGAAAACAACCCCCACAAAAATAAAACACAGTTGATAGAGTAACTTCAGAATTTGGATTAAAAAAATACAACTTAAAAGTAAACTTGAAAAACTTCCACGAGCAACTTGGAGGACCATTTTGTAATCCAAAAGTGTTTTGACAAACGATGGTTATATATTTACAACAATTTTGATTATCAAAAAATAAAAATATATACAACAATTTAAATAAAAATCTTGGAGTCGGTTGAGAATTAGTATAAAATGAAGGAATAAAAATATATACAACAATTTATATATATACTGCTTTCTAGTTGTTTTGGCCATATTTTATAAAATGACTTTTGAATAAAATATAATTAATTTTATTTTTAAAGTGTTTGTTAAAAAAAACTGTAAAATTTGATTTTTTATATTTTTTGGGTATTTATCAATATTACTATTTTATAAAATGACAAAATAAACAATAAATACCCAAAATATACAAAAAGTAAAATTTTAGATATTTTTTTTAACAAACAATTTAGAAATCAAATAAAACATTGATTTAAGAAAAAAAAAATCGGAAAAAAAAAATACGAACACAGCGATAACATGACCAAAACATAATGTTATAAACATGACCAAATGTTCTCCCATCATTTATAATTTATGAATAAATCAATGTTTACCATTTAGCTAATTTTGAGACTTCTATAGATAAAGAAAAAAAACTCAAGCTGTTAAAAGAAACAGCTAGTTTAAAAAAATTAGTTTCTGAAAAAGAAGTAGTAAAATTAGAATTCCGACCTGAAAAAGGTAAAAAACTACAAAACAGCTTGATCTTTAATCTTTTATCACTGAGCTAATAAAGTCTTGAAAGTTGAAAGTGAGGGATAACAATCTGACACAAGGACACCTTCCTCAATTAACCTTGATAAAAATCTGAACAACAAGAAATTAAACATTTTATTGAAAGACAATACCAGGGAACAGTACAGATCGGAAGTCAACCAAAGAATACACGAGGACATTACAAAACATTGAATGAAATCACAGATAAGAAGCCATCACCACTTATCTGATACGATAATAAATCACCACAAACAACAATATGACACGACCACAAAACGAAACAATTATTTGTTGGAGGTATTTTCGCCTAATTTTTATTGATGCTGCTTATTCCAGCTCCTGTGCTGGAGGTAGCTGCAGTTGCCGAGCTCGAGCTAGCTGCGGAAGCCGAGCTAGAGCTTGATGAAGCTGTCTTTGTGACAGTACTTGATACTGCTGCGACTGACTTGCCTTCCCCGGTTGCAGTTATTGCAGTTTCTTCGGTGGGGCTTGATTCATCATCCTTACATCCCCTCACATCATATTTTACCCCGTTAATACTTAGACTTATGTTCAACGTGATTGCAATCCCACCATCATTGGTCAAAACCTTACAATCAGGGTTTGTTTTTTTCTTTATTAGACCGGTTGTGCAATCAATAAGTTCTGGTTCTGATTTTCTCTTAATCATCTCGGGTGGGTAAACCATGACATCGGTTGGTTTAGGCATCTCTTTGTATACTTCTCCTTTCAATTTCTTTCAGTGATTGATAGCTAAAGAAATGTATATGATAAACTTGAGGGAAGTCGGATGTAAATATAAATAATGCACACATATATGTGTATTTATAATAGTAACTTTGTTGTAAGATTATTGGACTCTTGGGCTTTTACTTAATGGGCCCAGATGGGCTTGTAACCCTAACCCTCTATCTATATAAAGAGGGCTAGGGGTCTTGTATTTGACATTCATTCATATACATTCTAATTAATAAAAACTCTATTGTTGTCTCTCTCATATCTCTCTCTATATCTATACATATCTCTATATATATCTATAACGAGCTAATATATCACACAACACGTTATCGGCACTTTGCTCGCGAAGAATAGAATATACGCTCACGGATATTGGAGATTTTTGGTAAACGGATGGATATTGGGTATTTATAAACCTTGAGGTTTATCCGGGTTTTTAGGGTTTTGCTATATCGACCTTCATCGACATACCGTGCGTAAGGTACCGAATTCAAAACTTAATTTATTCCATATATGTGATCGCACGTATTATTTTATGGATAACTAAAACATGATAAATATCCCGTAGTATATAATCCATGTGTATTAGAGTTTGTTACTTGTATGGATTACTATATATGATCGTAACACACATATTGTTGATTATAAAATCATATTTGTTGATAAGATCATACAAAATAACCCAAATCATGTAATTGTAAAACATGTATTAATCTGTCGGATTAAATCTGTAACAAACTGAAACGTATGTACTGATTTGTAATTCTCTGAAAGCTGTAAACTATTCTGGAAATTACTCAAGGACTAAACTGAAACTTGTCTGAAATTATGGACTGAAGCAGTAATAATGCTGTAAATATATATATAGTTTGCTGAAATTACACGGATAGTCCCTGTAGTATATTACATGTATAAAAACAGTATATATGTGTTATAAAAGTCAATATTCGGTCTAAATATTCACCCACATGCATATATATATTTATTAAAAAGGCAAGTGAATAAAAATTGCATGTTAATTGAATAAATTGATATGTTTTCATGTATATTTAACCACTTTGCATGTTAAAAATTACCATATATAGAATTAATTGGTAATTAAAAATATATTGTTTTGCTTGCATGTTAAAACTAACATGTATAGAATTATTCATATGGCAATAAACAGTAAATAATTGATTGATATCTTATTAGTATAATCAACATATCTTTTGATATTACCATAGATAAATATACCATATGACAGTTAATTGATTTGATTTGATTTGGTATGATATAATTTGTGTGATTGATAATCCTGAATTGATTTAGTTTATCACCAAATCTACTGCATGATTAGATATATATCATGAATATATTTTATACTGCCTTGTATATATGTGGTTATCTAGAAAAGATATACCTGTTATTTATTGCCATGAATGGTAAAACTGCGAAATCATATATATTCACATTTAAGTTGGAAAAATTATGAACCTTCCCCAAATAGGCTCACCTATTTGGATACGATGTCTAGGAAAGATATAGGCGGAAGTCGATATCCTAATGAGGTCGGGTTTTAAGTGGCATTCGTGCCCTCCACCCTCACCGTCTTTCCTGGTCGTTTTTCAAGTAGAGCTACCGAAAGGGGTTGACTAAATAATAATTTCCCCGAGTGTGTTTATATAGTGATGTATGTTTCGCCGAATTGGTGTCTCTGTATCGACCTGTCGTTCGATCAATGAGAACTTATTCACATTACAAGCAAAACTATTTTTCGAACCTGTCGTTTCGAAATAAAGTTTATGATTGTGCAAACCATAAACATATAAACCAGTCGTTTTATATGATAAATAATCCAGAACTCCCAACACATGTTGGATGCCATCTATGATGAGAAAAATCGTAAAAAGATACTTGCGAAATGACTGTTTAAACGTTGATTTTAATCCGTCACCACATGTTACTCACCCTGATGTGTGAAAATGTGATGCCCAAAATTTTTTTTTGGATGCCATCTTTGATGAGTAAAACACGAGTTTGTTGTTACTCACCCTCGAGATGAATGCTAAGGCGTTGATTTTATTCCGCCGCCACATTTGAGACGCGATGACGTCTATGGTGAACAAATGTCTGAAATTGACATATTGGAGCTATCCTTCACCAAAATACTAGCTTGGAAATTGTATTCCATAAGCAGTATCGTGAATTTATATTCACAATGTTCCTTTATCGCCCATCTGTTATTGGATAAGAAAATTACCCCGGTGAGTAGTTTTAATCCTATTGGGTCAATGGCGAATTGTTTGCCTGATATTAATGCTCTTCGTGTATATTTTTTTTCACGAATCGAGAACCGAGACAAGTGTTATTTGCCTCGAACTGTCGCGATCCCGATGAATCGCCTAGCCAAGCGAGATTTTAGACAATCGTCAAAATCAAAAACCTGTGGCTCCAAGACAGTAATTGAAAGGAACAATATGACACGTTGTCACAAAGCAAGATATAATGCTCAAGGAGCCAACTCTATGCTATAAAGACAAAGGTCATGCACGGTTACTCCTTAAATAGTTCACAACTATTATAAAGGTGGAAAAACCGATGCTAATGTGGTTAAAGTTAATTGAAAGGAAACTATTGAGACCCCCGATTTTGTGGCTCAAATGAGTTTGATACCTTTCTTTATTGATTTTGATAAATCATTGAGCCATTTTTTCGCTCATCTGGATTATGTTTTTCCATTTGGATTATGATTTTTTCCATTTGGACATACTTTTGGATTATGGTTTGCCTGTTTATGAAATTTCTCGAAATAATTTAAAGTGTTTTGAGCAAATTCCTTTGACAAATGTGACCAAACTTTAAATTATGAAATTTTAGGCAATACTTGTGGTGTAGTTGGTTTTTTAGAAATAGTGGGTAACAGTGTACCACATAATTTCACCAACTATTTGCCTAAAAGAGTACTCAGTGACAACGATTCTGGACCTGTCGTTCCAAATCGAAATCTTTGGTAAAACCAAATTGATTTGTCAAGTATGAGGTCTTATACTCATGTAGGTCCTGCCGTACCTTGTTGAGTTATAAAATATTCGAGAAAACCAGCGTTATCTGGTAATAGCTCATAAAAGAATTGAAATTTCTTTACATAGCCTCCATTCAATACGACCAAAAGCGTATTTTAGAGGAGTTGAAATGTCTTTCAAGTGGTTGCTACCACATTCTTTAAAGCATTTAAAGTTATCTTATCATTTCGCCTGTCGTCGAATGATAAATGATTTAGATGCTAAGACATGATTGTCTATACTATCATTCGCCTGTCGTCGATTGATTAGAGCATTTTGATATTGTGGCATTGACCGGATGAGATATTCCCGGGTCAAAAGACGATGCTTGATTTATAATCGCATAGCATTTGGATTCTCTCTGAGAATATATTTCGGGATTAATCCGAAATTCATGCCATTAATGCTCACTTTGAAAGACCAGTATGTGTAAAGATCACGAAAAGAACTCATAGAATTCTTGTAAAGAATTGAAGGAGTTATTGTGGACTTATCCAACCATAAGACGGACCATAAATATAAATGGTTATGGTTGATGCATCGACAATATGGTCACATTTTAATGTTGTCCACATAAATGCAGCACTTTCCAAACTTTTAGCCCTATTATTAAGTTGATGGCTCATGATCCGGATTATCCTGAAAATTCTAGTTGACTTGATAATTCCGAAGAGTAAAAAATCGAAATTTTGATTTGAATTACTTGAGTTTGGAAATTGAAATTGAACATCCTGTCGATTATGTTCAGACCCAAATGGACTCACGGAAAGTTTGATGATGCGACTGCAAATGATTGCACGCATTTCTTGGTCTTGCGCACCAAGATTTATATTTCCGTGTGGGGTTATGCTATTTTGCTGCATTGGTCCGTTATGAGGCCCATAGACACTCAAACACCATATGCGTACCAGCTGGTTACTGGTTATGAGCCAGAAGTCTCATATTAACGCGTGTTTGGAGTGCTTAATTAATATTTTGATTGAGCCGCTATAGCGTTCAAAATATGGACCTCTGAAGGGGACATAAGTCGATTATGAATCTCCTGCCTATCATTTGATAGAGTAACCTTGGCAAGCGATCTATTTACCGCATGATATGCGAAAGTGACATCGCTAAGACTGTTCTCCCCGTCGTTAGGGGGAGATTTGCACGTTACCGTTGATAAGGAACGACGTGAAGTAACGTGGCATAACCCACTCAGTCTTAGCTTGATCCCAAAACTGCACTTAGTGATAAGTAAGTGCATAGACTCCCTCAAGTCTAACTAAATGCCAAACGCATTTAATGACTTTATGAGATGTCACGAGATCATTTATACCTGCTGCAAAATGCTTGCAAGGATAGACGTCCCTGTCGGACGCCGTGTTCCTGTCGTAACACGTTGCTTTGGCCGAACCCGCCAAGCAAAGGACGCTGTCGTCGGCCGTCAGTCTGTCGTCCTTCCCAAGATATGAGGAAGTTGACCGGTTCTTAATTCGTTCAGCCCCAGAGGTGGTGAACTGAAACTCGTTTGTTGCACGAGATTATAAAGGATCAAGGAGATGTGTGATTTCCTCCTCATCCTAAGAATCTCGAAATATCTGTCGATCATGATATCTTAGACGATATTGAAGCGAAACGAGACTGTCATTGATTACTTGTTCATATATTCGGTGACGACTGATAATATGAACAAATTATGACAGAGAACCATGTACCGTTGCCTGAAGTCAACGTAGAATAGACTGTACTAATGGAAACTTGCAATCCAAGTAGACTCCTTAGCGAAAGTGTGTTCGGACCTATAGTTCCAACACCACCAATGTTAAACGAGTTCGTTTATTTGGTTATTCGTAAGGAAAATTGATGAGAATAATGAGATTGTAGAATGCTCGCCTAGTAGCGCAAGGCTTCTCTCACACCTTGGAATTGATTACGAGATGGTTGATTTCCTCAAAATGGACATTATAATAGTCCCCTACTTTACCAGTTTAGTAGTTTCCAGAAAACTGAGTATGCAGCCATGAATGTGGTCACGGTTTTATCTCTATGGGGATTTAGACAAAGAGATATAGATGAAGGTCCCTGTGTGACTTCATAATGCTTGAATCAAGTAGTTCCTGACCATGGAACACGATCTCAATTAAATGAGACGTTCACTATATGGATTAATATAATCCGAGCGGATGTGGTATACCGCCTAAGTGAGTACTTGATTAGCTTGGGATACTTGAACAAGTATTATGCCCTTGCGTGTTTTATTACGCGATCCATTTTTGGATTTGCCTTCGAGATGAAGGATATTGGGAAGACACGGTAGTGACTCAACCTGATGATTGAGTCCCGTAAATATTGAATCTAAGTCCATGATTCAGACTACACCCAGAAGGTGTTATGACGTTTTAGTCATCATGACGCTAAGTCGTCAGATTCTCCCATGATCGTTTGATCACTAGACATTGATATAGACCCAGTCCGTCCCTGATGAGACGATGAAGAGATATTGAACCATAATGTTCATATCTAAGTACAATAAGCGCATCATTGTACTTGGTCTAATGTGCTAGGACGAACATCTCGTCTGTTGTGAATGGTATAGCTCGACACAACATCGCGCTAACACGCTGCCATCGAAATGGCACTAAAGACACATTCCCTTACCTTATGGTAATTTTGGAAGTGGGCTAGTTTATCCCATTTGCGTCATCGAGTGTACCTACCCCCTTCGGTACTCGAATTAACGCAACCCTTTTTCGGTTATACCGATGCCGGTTACTTATCAGACCCGCATAAGGGATATTCCTAACATGGTATGTCTTTACCATTAGGAATAAGGTGACATCTTGGAGGTCTTGGAATGACTCCAAGTGAATCACTCTGATCTATTCGTGCTCTATGAGACGACTAGAGAGTGTATATGGCTTCGAGCTAGTATTAGTCATATTTGAATTACATATGTTCTGTCTCACGATCCAGATAAAACACTTGTCATAGAAGACAACTTGTTGTTATTGATCAAGAGAGACATGACTACATTATGCTATTTAGCATTTCTCGCCGAAATTAATCTTCACAAATGAAGTTTAAGAGCATCCAGTTGAATGCTCGTTCTATTCCACATTAGATTTTCTTGCATCCAGTCGTATGTAAGTAAATGAGGCATCCAGTCGAATGCTCGTACTCTTTCTTGGAATATGAAATCTTTGCACCCAGTCGTGTGCAAGTGAGGGGGAGCATCCAGGTGAATGCTTATTGCACTAATTACCACTTAGTCGAAATCTTCGCACCTTGTCGTGTGCAAGTGAGGGGGAGCATCCAGTCGCATGCTCGTGTACTCTTTTTGTCCTTAGACCAAGGTTTTTTCCCACTGGGTTTTCCTTGGCAAGGTTTTTAGCGAGACACGTTCCTATCATATCTCACTTAAGATTGTCGAAATTAGGGGGAGTATCCTGTTGTATACTTCTTACCACTGTGTACTCTTTTGTCCTTCGACTAGAGATTTTTTCCCACTGGGTTTACTCTAGCAAGGTTTTGATGAGGCACCTGTTTTGTGGTTGATCCCTACTACTACCATTGTTGCACTCTTTTTCCTTCGATCAGAGATTTTCCCATTGGGTTTGCTCTGACAAGGTTTTGATGAGGCACACTGTTTTGTGGTTAGTTACTTACATGATATTTCGGCCTATATCATTCGGCTACACAGTTTCTCCTAGGTACCGGTTTTGTCCCACACTGGGTTTTCCGTCCCTAAGGTTTTTATGTGTTTAGCACTGCGAATGAACTCGACTCAGATCGACTGCATGAAGACGAAGAATTCAAGACGTCCAAAGGGGGAGTGTTGTAAGATTATTGGACTCTTGGTCTTTTACTTAATGGGCCCAGATGGGCTTGTAACCCTAACCCTCTATCTATATAAAGAGGGCTAGGGGTCTTGTATTTGACATTCATTCATATACATTCTAATTAATAAAGACTCTATTATTGTCTCTCTCATATCTCTCTCTATATCTATACATATCTCTATATATATCTATAACGAGCTAATATGTCACACAACAAACTTGAATTTTTAATCAGTATTTGTCATGGTAGATAGCTTCAATAGTGTCTTAATAGTTTTAAATTTTCCAGCTAAGTCTTCACTCTAAACATATTTTACTCAAAGTCTTTTTATACAATAACTAAAGCCAGACCATTAACATTCGACCATATTATGGTCCCCATGAATTATTGCCTCCATCTAACAACATGGTTTCAGAATAGTTTTTCTCCAGTTGGACATGTTAGTCTTCACCTGTAACAAATTTAAATTTAGTATTCTACATAAATATTATTTTTCAAAAACATATATTCCATTAAGAATAAATTAACAAAACATAGTATTTGTGAAACTAAATTAATAATAACATACCCAAAAATTTCTAATTTATAAAAACATAGCCAAAAGTTCATAATCTAATTTGTATATTTCATACACTTATTCCAATAATTTATACCATTATTTTAAAAGTTTATATCCTAATTTGTATATTTTTATACACTTAATCCAAAAGTTTATACCATTATTTCAAAAGTTTATAACCTAATTCGTAGAGTTCAACCTTATTTTCAAAGTTTATACCCCAATTTACAGAATTCATATCCTTACTTAAATAATTCATATGCATAATTTTTAACTTCATAGACTTAATTCATAAAGTCCATACACTTATTTTTCAATTCTATAGACTACTTAACAAATCCAACAATTGTCCGTCTTCCGATCTCGAACTACCACGTCGTCATCGTGTGTCTCTCGTTCGACGACCGCATCTCCGTCGTCATCAAACTCGAATTTTCGACCTCGCTCTAAACCCTCGCCGCGTAGTCCCACAGATTTCTTCGTGTCAATCTCCACCGAAAAGAGAGGGAGAAGAAAGAAATGGATGAGCAGATAAAGATCGGAAATAGAGAGCAAGTAGGTGAGAGAAATCGGAAAGAGAGAGAAAGGAGTAGAGATCGAAGAAAGAGAGAAATAGGGGCATAGAGAGATCAGAGAGAGGGAGAAAGATGAGGAGAGGGAGAGAAAGGAGATCAGAAGCAATGAATGAGATTTTTTATTTTTTTATTAATTACTAATTGAAGTATGTTTTTAATAATTTAACTTTTAATGTTATATTTTTGTTAATATAATAGGTGTAGACTATTATGTTAATTCCTTTTTTTAATTGAAATTCTTGACGGAACAAATGGGTGGAACTTGTTCGTACAACGCCTTAATATCTCCCTACTAAAATATAATGTGTTTTTTGGTGTCTTAGCTATCTTATATCAATTATGGGTGCACATTTGATCATCTTTATAAGGTAATGTTTTGATCATATTATCGTTTTTTTTCATATGTATTAGTATTTTTTTTTCTTTCTTAAATCAACATTTTATTTTTAAAAAAGTGCCAAAAAGTAATATTTTTCAAAAGTTATTCCAAAAATACACCCCCAAACTTTTCATTCTATTTAGTTCATACTTTCTCTCTCTAAAAATCAGCACACTCCACTTCAAGTTTCTTTTTCCTCAACTAAATTTTATATATACACTCCGATCCACGACTTAAATAAATTCAAAAAATTGTGTATGAACTATTTTGGATGTGTATGCACTATTCCGTAATTTGTGTACACTTTCGTGGATGTGTATGCACATTTCGGGATTGTGTATGCACTTTTGTGGATGTTTATGCACTTTTTCGAGATTATGTATGCATTTTTCGCATTGTGTATGCACTTTTCGGATTTTTTATACTTTTTTATGGATTGTGTACTATTATGTATGTGCTTTTCTCGGTTGTGTAAGCACTTTACTCGACTGTGTATGTATTCTGGATTATGTATGCACTTTTTTCGGATGTGTATACACTTTTCTCGATTGTGTAATTATTTTTATGGATTGTGTATGCACTTTTTTTGACTTTTTTTTTTTTTGATTTTCTAGAGTTTTTTGAATTTTTGTAAAAACTTTTTGAATGGAGATTGTGTATGCACATTTTTTGGACTGTATATGCACATTTTCGCGATTGTGTATGTATCTTTTTTGGAGTGTGTATGCATTTTTCTCGAAAAAAAATTTTTTGACTTCTTTTTTATTTTTTTTAGTGGAGGTTGGAGACTGTTTATGCAAACAATTTGTATTGTCCATGTATCTTTCTCCATTATGTATGCATATATTTTGAATCATTTATGCATATTTTTGCGATTGTTTATACATTTTTTTATTATTATGTATATACTTTTTTGCAATGTGTATGCACTTTTTGCATTTTTTATGCACTTTTTTACATTGTATATACACTTTTCTGAATGTATATGCATTTTTTGTATTGTGTATGCACTTTTTCCCATTTTGTATGCACTTTTCTAGATGTTTATGGAATTTTTCGGAATATGTATGCACTTTTTTCGCATTGTGTATGCATTTTTTTTGGACGTGTATGCATTTTTTTTCGTATTATGTATGCATATTTTTCATAGTTGTTTATGCATATTTTTTGGATTTTGTATGAACATTTTTCACTATTTTGTATGCGATTTTTTATTTTATTATGTATACACTTTTTGTTTAGATTGTTTATGCATATTTTTCGTGATTGTGTATTGGTCTTTTTATTTAATTATATATGCATTTTTATCGATTTGCATTTTTTACTTGTCTTTTGATTTTATTTTTTTTTTAAGTTTTTAATTGGAGGTTAGAGATTATGTATGCACGTTTTTATATTGTGCATTAATCTTTTCGTGGCACGTTTTTATATTGTGCATTCATCTTTTCGCGACTACATGTACCTTTTTTGGATTGTTTATGTATTTTTATTGATTTTTTTATTGACTTGTTTTTTGATTTTTTTTTAATTGAGATTGGAGATTGTGTATACATATTTTTTAGATTGTGTATGAAATTATTTGCGATTGTGTATGCATATTTTTTGAATTGTGAATACATTTTTCTCGATTTTTTTATTTTGACTTGTTTTGATTTTTTGATTTTTTTTTTTTAGTAAGTTTTTTTTTTTAGTTTTTGAATTTGTTTTGAGTTTTTTGAATTTATTTAATTTTTTTGATTCTTTTTATTTTTTAAAGGTTTTTGAATGGGGCGTTGATGGTGGTGGCGGCGGCGGCTCGCCGGAGTTCCGACGGACTACCACCGTTACCGTCAATCCATTGGTAAGTGGTGGGTCGGAGTATAGATAGAAACTTTAGTTGGGGAGACAGAGTTGAAGTGAACTGTGCTGTTTTTTAAATGAAAAGAAAGAGAAAGAGAATAGAGGAAAGAGAAAGTAGCACTAAACGAAATGAAAGGTTTGAGGCAGTAATTTTTTATAATATTTTACCTTGGTTAAGAGTTTTTTGACATTGCCCCTAAAAAAATATATGTAGTTCTATATATTTGTATATATTTGTTGGGCCTCTCCTTCGAAAATTGACGCAAGACCGCTACACCCCAGACCCTACCCCTTTCTCATTTGGATCTACCCCTTTCTCATCTGGACCGCGTAATATAACTATTCTATGCTTCGATGACAATTTTTATAGTTGGAGATAGGGGTGTCAATTTTACCCGACGCGGCCCGACCCAACGGTTTTTGGTTATTCAAGTAACAGTTTTAACGATTCTTTTATCATCTATGGGTCGGGTCTATATAGCATTTTTAACTTATTTTACCCGACGCATACCCGTATTTACCCAAAATTCGTAAAATTTATTCTAATTTTTCAGATGTTCTTTTCTAAATGGTATTTTTACATATTGATAATAAATATATTTTTCCAAGTTATTTAGTTAAAAATAAACAAACTAATGAGCTACTGCCAATGTTTTTGCTTTATATTGGTCAACAATGTATTTGGTTGATTACTGAATCACGTAAACATTACACATTTACTTAAACATTCAAATTAATGGTTTCATTTTTTATTTTCTTAATTACCCATTTTATTGTTAATGATTTTCCTAAATTATTAATAAAGATAGACTGAATTAAAAAAAAATATCATAAAACATGGAATTACAACAAAGATTAACAACTATTTTTTTATTAAATGGTGGAAAACCCCCATATTTTTATATTATTAATAATAAACATATAAAAATATGGGGAAAAATCCCACAATACGTAAAAAAAAAAAAAAAAGGTAAAGTAGTGTCAACTAATGAAAAATAAAACGAGTACAAAAACATCATAAAAACTAATTGTTCAATGTTAAATTTTCAAACGTGTCTTCGTACATATTAAAAAACGTTTTATCTTTCTTCACTCGCCATTGTATGAGTTATTCTTGTGCTTTTTCTCGTGCATTTATCCAATTTTTGTTGCACATACATAATATATATATATATATATATATATATATATATATATATATATATATATATATATATAATATGGGTATATATTGCGGTTCTATAATTCGGGTATGCGGGTCGGTTCTGTTGGTCGGGTCCATGGTATAGAGTTGATAACCATACCCGCCCCAAGAACCAGCGGAGTCGGGTCGGACAGACCCAAAAAAGGTTACATGACAGGTCGGTTATTGCTATTTTTGGTTATTTACGGTATGATTTTTGTTTCCTTTGTCTTTTTGACACCCCTAGTTGGAGACACATGCAGTTCATCAAAGTTTATGTGAGCAAAGAAAAAGGGCACTCCAACACCTGAAGGAAATCTTCTGTTCTCGAGTTACAGAGAGAAAGAGAAAAACTCCATTTTATATTACAATTCTTTCATATAGTTTTTTAGGTTGTCTTATTTCTGTCAGCTGATGTACCCGATTGAGCATTGAGTAGTTCACTGATGATTACAAGCAGGTCCCTAATATATTTTTCCCTAGTTTTATCTGTAATAATAGCTTAACACTCAACAGTTTAAGTTAAATTTACATTTTAAAAGTGTTAGGTCCTAGGTTTGAGGACCTTATTATTTGTTATTGAACTCCGGGTTCAATTTCTTTCAAAAAGTTAGTCGAATAAATGTTGTGTTGTTTTGTTCTTAGGTTAATTTAGATATACAAATTGTGCTATGAGCTCATATGAAAAAACGTATCCTTCCTAAAAACCTACTTTTTACTAAGCAAATTTACATTTTTCTAAAAAAAAATAAGAACATTAACCTTTTAGCTTGCCCCATGATAAAAAGAATAAATAAGATTTTTATTCTTCGATTTCATTGTAAATTACAAAAATTATTATACAATCATATAAAGAAGTGTCAAGATGTAACTATTCTAAAGATAGTGTAGTGTGAGCTATATTATCTCACATTGTTAGTCTAATCTATCTTTGTCTTATATATAACTCTATAGACACTCTCTCTTATACAACCGGTTTTATAGGATGAGTTTTACGTGTAGGGTTGTTACATTTGATATCAGAGCCGACACAACAATGCAATACGTGCGTCACGCAGTGTCCCAAAAGGGTGACGTCGGGATTACAGTGTTCGATCGGGGCTAGTCTGCTAGTGCAAATCCCGTCCATGTGGCGCAAAAGGGGTGATGCCGGGATTGAACTATTCGACCGGTACTAGAGATTAGCGCAAAGCCTGCCTGCGTGGTCGCAGGTTGCGCAGCATGATGGATTGTAACGATTTTAAGAATAATGTAGTGTAAGTTATATTATCACACATTGGTAGTGTAACCTATATTTGTGTTGTATATAACTCTATAAACACACTCGCTTATACAACCGGTTTTATAGATTGAGTTACACCAGTAGTGTGTTGAAATCTGAAATTTCCAATGTGGGAAAACATTGTCATAAGTTAATCAAATTATTACAAGAGATTTATTTTAACTCTCAACATGAAACTTCCTTTCGTTTAATGTGTGTGGCAAAAAAAATGTATATATATGTATAAAAATATGTGCAAATATCTGAACATGATAGATATATTGCATAGTTTTACATCTACCAGCCTAACTCATGTGACCAGCACTCAAATAACTCTACCGCTGAGCAACATTTTCAAGACCCTAAAACCCCCACTAAAAGTGCTTACAATAAGGACAGTACTTGGAATGATACAAATAAAACTTAGTAGACTTTCTAGAAATTCAGCTGACTCGATGGTTTATACGATCAGTAAATAAAAGTCTTCTATACGTTTAAATAATTAATATTTGATCAAATGACATGAGAGAGAGTCTTACTTTTTTATCAATTTTTATCTTTTTGAGTTTGCTTTATCTTAAACGGCTCATTTATGGTCGGTCATATTTTAATAAGATTTTTATTCATTATGGGCTCCTAGGGACGTTGCAACTTGCAACATTTAAATACATGCATCATATCTATTAGGTGTAAAAACAAAAAACAAAAAAAAACAAAAAATGCAAAAAAAAAAAAAACATAGTTTACAGCTTTTACTATTTTTTAAGGCCTATATCGCAGAAAAGGTTAAATTTTGAAATAGTTAATCAACAAAATATAATAAAGACTTCGAACAACAATTATTGGACTATCAATAAGAAAATCATTAAACTATGAGTAGTGGATGGGATAAATATTGTATAAAAAGACTTTGACAACGAAATTATATCTTTATGCATAACTATATTCAATTAGGCAGCTGGCCATAACTATATTTATTTCAAACCAAGTGGGGTAAAAGGCTATAGTTTAAGGGGAGAAGACCAACTTTTATTAATAAATATTACTACAATTGTGTGAAGGCATCCTTTTTTAGTGTGTTTGTTGAATCCTCCACATTAATTACCATCTCTATAAATATACTCATAGCATAGTTAGAGCTATACATAACACACCTCTTTCAGTTTAATCCTTTTTTAAAATATCTAGCTAGCTACCATAAAAATAGAGAGTGATGGCTATTACAATTGGAGTGAATATTGATCTATGTATCAATGGAGTAAATGTTGGTGGTACGAATGGAACTCCATCGATTTCAATAAACGGGGTTGATATCTGTGGTACCAATGGAGGCAAAGCTATAATTGGCACCAATGGAAAGGGCAATGAAAAGACAACCACCGGCAATAAAAAAACCAAGGAGGACGAAGATACGGAGTCGGGCAAAGAAGGAAATGATGGCGATGAGGGAAACAAAATTACAACCACAGGGGAAAAGGGAAGCGGCAATAAAACAACAATCGATATAAACGGTAAAAAGACCGTCACCGACAAAGATAATGTTCATGTTACAAGCAAAAATGGTAAAACAAAGGTCACCGCTTATGATGACTAAAGCATGCTCCTTCAGGGTCAAAAAATATTTGTATTTTGCTTGATAATTTCGTTTTTTGTTTTGTGATTGTGTCATGTGGTTGTAGCATTTTGTGCCTCGCCAGTGGTGAAACTAAACGATGATGTGATGAGTGGTATCTTTTATATTAAACACAACTATTTTGGAAAAAATATGATACACGATCTATCTGAACTTCTCCACTGAATTAATGATTTTTCGCCTCTGGTGATGGTTTTTTTCTCCTAATTGGTTGTCAGTGGCTTGTAATGTACTTGTGTTGTGTAATTGTCCAAATGTCAAAGTTGTAATTTTTTATTTACATTTATATTCAATAAAATGTCACTGTTCTTGTTTTTAATAGATGTTTCATGATTAGGGAAGGTCCCGAGCTATCAACTTAAGTCACTAAAAATGAAGTTTAAATTTGATCTCCAGAACTTTCTTTATATTAATGGTGTTATAAGTAATCTGACTGAATGGTCATTGCTGCTGTTGATCTGTTGTTACCAAAATAATGCTGACTATTTCTTTTGATCTTTTGCAACCAAGTAATACTGACTATTTCTTTAGATCTTTTACAACCAAGTAAGATGGATCTATATAGATGGAAGATGCTATATTCCAACACAAGGGCCAATTTTCATAAGGTCGTTACAAAATAAAATGTCTTTTACCAAGTTCTGGGACACGTATGATCCAGAGGGATATTCCCATGGTTTTGCGACTACAAGTATAACGAGGAGAATATGGTATCTTATATCACTTTAAACAAGGTTTACGGCTTCTTGCACCGTATGAATTTTGCTCGTAACTATGTGTTTGGTAAGATGCTAGTAATCGGTTCGGAACCACTTTATAAAGTGAAGGGATTATGTCTTTTTTGAGGGCAAAAAATTCCACAAGTTGTGACTAACGAATGTGCAGACATGGAATTGTTCAAGTGGATCACGTTGATATTTCCAATGATGCACGTTCAGAAGGAACATGTTAACCAGATGTTCTTAAAAAAATCTAAAGCCCATCTCTCTCTAAAAAAAATCTCTATTCACTCCTCACCCTAGCCCCCGTTTGCCTCGGAATAAAGGTGGTGTTTCGGCGGCGCACATCTATCACTAGGCTTCATAACGTGATATTCCGATCATTTTTTGTTAGAGTTTATATTATTCAATATCTATGAATATCGATCAAAATTGTGTTTTATAAACAATTACACATGCTTACCATTACGAGCAGGGACGGACCCAGGGGATGGCCGTAGACACCCCGGCGGCGATTTTTAAATTTTTTTTTATATGTAATTTAAATTTTTCTAAGATATATTCATTGTTGGTCTCGCTAATTGAATAAAAAAAGTTGTTGGTGTAGTGGTAAAATTAGCTTTAAGTTAATGGAATTTTAGAATTTCAAATCATTTTTAACTGTTTTTTTCTAAAATTTTATGTTTTTTATCTTGAAATTAACAACTTTCGTAAATAGTCATTGTATTTTTACAAACAAGATTACTAAAAAAATTTATTTTATTACCAAATAAGTTGTCTTAACTTTATATTTATTTCATGCTATGTTAAATATAGGAAAAATTCTTTATTTTTTTATTAGACCATATTTATTTTATTTTCTATTTGACATATTATTTACACCACGACCCCCCTAAAAAATAAGTCTGGTTCCACCCCTGATTACGAGGTTTTTTAATAGTAAGATGCATGGGCTCTAATATGATATTAGAGCGGGTTATCGATGTTGGGTCTCACCTCCACCTGTTCATTATATCCGCTTGTTGGATACTTGAAATTTCGCTTTAATAGTAAGGTATATGGGCTCTAATATCTTTCCATCTTGGGATCCAGATTCTTTTTTGGATCTTTTTTTTTTTTCACTCAATTTTCTCCACATTCCAACGGGATGCTCATGTTGTCTAAAAATAGTAGATGTAATCTCGATGCCTCTCCGATTCTGTGACTTATGAGTTGGGATTTATAAGGTTAGGTCATTCAGATAAGATTTTGGTGCGTTGTGCTTCTAAATGAAGCTCCACAAGTTATTTTCAATTAAAAATACTGATTTGCTTCACTATTGGGTAGATGATTGAATCTTCTGTTCAGACTAAAACCAAGTTGAGAACAATGTTTTATTTCAAATAAAGTGATGTTAATTTGATTGACGGTCACAAAATTGTTAAAAACAGTTTTTTCCAAATATCGAAGACAAAGTTTCTAATCACAATAAGATTCTCGATTGCTACCACAAGATGTGGAGAAATTACTACAAGTTTCTCAAATGTGTAGAATAACAGATTAAAGTCTGGTTTTCTTTTTCTTTTTCTTAGCACGGTAATCTTTTATTTTATTCAAGTTTTAATTGTTGATTTAAGATGTAATAAAATTGTTACGACCATTCATTATTAATGAAATAATGGGTTTATTCATCCATTCATATAAAAAAAAAAAAATTGGATGCAAAATGCTTTAAATAAGAGAGTACTGTTAAATATGACATGCAAGAAAACATTAACAAATTTTTGGTTGGCTTCCTTATTTGTTGATTCAATGATGGACCAAGGCCCAAGCCACAGGTCTATTGAGGGTTCCGAGCCTTAGCTCGGGTCGCTTCCTTTATTTTACTATTTCATTGTCTATTTTATAAGGGACCTTTTATTCTTTTCTGTGTTTTAGTCGTATTATTTTGTAATTTATATAATTTCGACTTTTGGTCCTCTTTCGTTTATGAATAGGGTTAATACCTATTTTCCATTCATTAATAAAAGACTTACTTTTTTAAAATAACATGTGAGTCGTGACGAAATCAATATTTTTTGTTTTCGTTTCGTTAATACCTCATCTCGTTTTCATTCCTTAGTAATGATGTGTTTGGTAGGGCTGAAATTGGTTCGGTACCGAACTTTTTGACTACATACCAATACCATATCAAACTAGTTTTTTGTTTTTGATAATTAATAACCCTCCTTTGGAAGTAAACCTACTTCGCATGTGCCAAGGTTCGAACCCTGGTGGTGAGCGTGGTATACTCGGCTACCAACCACTTGTACCACCCACTTTTGTTCATATCATTACTGAACCAAAAAATTCTGTATACCGAACTTTCGGTATACTAAACTATTCGGTTGGTTCGGTTTGGTTTCGTTTTTATACCAAATTTTAGAGTTTATAAGTGGTGATAGAAAAAGGGTGCTTATTGAAAAAAAAATATAGTATAAATTTTTAAAAGTAATAGATTAAAAATATAAATTTATTTATATTATTGTTACATTTCTTGTTTATTTACCTAAAATAGTAAACACTACTAAACCTTCCTAGTAAATATTATAAATAAAAGAAAATATTATAAATATTCACTAGAAAAAGTAATATAAATATATTATAACAATATTAATAATTAAGTGTATATAAGTATTTTATTTTATTTGTCTATATAGTACTTTCGGTTTGAATCGGTACCATACCGAACTCACCAAACGAATACCGAAACCTAACCGACTTTCAAAGATCGTTCGGTTGTACCATACCGTAATGTCGGTATACCAAACTTTTGGTACCGACTTGATTGGTTCGGCTCGAAAAACGGTCGTTTGGTACAAATCAGTACAAAAAGACCACCCCTAGTGTTTGATAACAAATTTTTTTATCGAAAATCAGATTTTAAAAATCTACTGAAAATCTTGACTTTAAAAATCTGGATATTTTAGCTTTTTCAGCATAAAAATTAGATTTTTAGAATCTGAATATTTTGACTTATCCAACACTCAAATATTTTTTAAATCCAAAACCAAAAATTAAGTAAAAAAATGTGTTGCCAGATGACCTTAAATGAAATGATCACTACAACAAACTTCAGAATTACATACAATTTTTTTTTTAGAGACAATCAAATTTTGTCTTCAAATTCTAATTTTTCGGGACAAAAATAACATTTTAGACACAAAAATGATTTTTTTGTCCCCAAATCTAACTTTTATGCACATAATTTGAAGAAAAAAATTTGTCTCAAAAGACAAACTCATACGGACACAAGTACACAATTTAATTTCGTCTCAAAAATTATTTTGAAGACAAATTTTAATTGTCTCTTTATGTTCGTATGAAATTGTCTTTGTAGACAAAAAATTCGAATTATGTGCCTAAAAGTTATATTTTAGACAAAAAAATTATTTTTGTATTTAAGAGATTATTTTTGTTCTGAAAAGTTACCATTTTGAGACAAAATTTGATTGTATCTAAAAATATTGTCACTAATTCTTAACTTTGTTGTAGTGGATAATGAAATAAAATATAAATTTCGTTTAGTAAACGAGATAATAATATGATATTTATAGCCCTATTCATTTTGTTAAATTTCGTTTCGTATAACATTAAACATTAATAAATAACATTAATATATGTATATATATTGTTATGCAGAAGCCCAAACAAATAACAGAAAACAATAAATAACACCCACAAGAAGGACACACACGAATAAGAAAAGACAAGGATTTAACGTGGTCTACTAGGGATTACGGTGTGTAAACCCCTAGACTAATCCACGGAGGAAATGAGAAATATATTACTATAATAGTTGAGGAATTACATAGATAGTAAAACTCACTCCTATTTGGTGTAAAAAATAATGAATTCCAAATATTTTATTTATAGGATAAATTAACAAAACATACTACTTTTTGAACTAAATTACAAAAAACATACCCTTATAACTTTAACTATCAAAAACATACCCAATACCCACTGCTGACGTGTGATTTTTTTACAACTATCTTTCTCTCTCTTCTATCAAAAACATACGCTTCTTTCCAGAGAATAAGTCTATCTATCTCCTCTCTCTCAACCCTGTATCTATCTTCCTCACCCTCATTGTGAAAGCACAGCACTATCATCATCATCACTTTTATCATGCTATACTTTTAGAGAGAGATAGCAGCAATAAGGTAGAAATTCCAAACTCATTTTTCATTCATTTTCACTTTTTCAATTGAATTTATTTAATTCGTTGACTGGAATTTAAGTTGAATTGAACGACCTATAACTAATTAGGGTTTTTTGTTGTTGTTGAAACGTAATTGAGGCTTTTTTTTTATATAATTGGATTCGGATTGTTCATACCCTTATTATTCTACGAATAATGTGCCGAAAACAGCTATGTTTATGGGGTTTTCAGCACTTCTTTTTAGTTAAATTTAGCTTAAAAGTGGTAGAAAAAAGATGGCTTGATTTTTAATACTAATAATGGCGACTGGCGAGTGTTTCATATTAGGATGAAAGAACAGAAATAAAAAGCAAAAAGATCTTTTCTTATTTCAACTTTTGAGCTTTTTGTGATTTTTTCAATTTTAGTTTAAAAAGAAAAACTAGTTTGAGAAGAAGTTGGTGGCGAAACAATTCGAGTTATCTGAATAAAACTAGAATAAGTGACTTTTAAATGAATTGTACCAAGTCAAATTAGCTTCTTATAGTACGGGTATCCGATACGTTGGATCAAATCCCCAAAATTGACTTAATTTAATTTTAATTTTTACAATTTACAATTTATAATTTTATAAGTGTATTTGTTTATTATCTAGTTATATATGGGTCTATTATGTTTTTGGTAATATAATACGGGTAGGGTATGAAGTTTTAAAATTATGGTATGAAGTTTTAAAATTAGGGTATGAAGTTTTGAAATTAGGGTATGAAGTTTTGAAATTAGGGTATGAACTCTTTTTTAGATATTTGATTGTGATTCAGAACATTTAGGGTATGACATTTTAAAATTAGGGTATGACATTTTATAATTAGCATATGAATATTTTGTGAGTTTTTAGTCAATTTTGAGAGAGAGAGATGGGTGATTAGCATGTGTTAAAAAAATGTGCGATTATCGTGTGTTAGAGAGAGAGAGGTACGATTAGAGAGAGAGAGTTGCGGTTAGAGAGAGAGGTTATATTATGGTTTGATTAGAATTAGAGAAATAATAAGTATATATAGGTTTTTTTTTTGTAAGTTAAGTTTTTGGGGTATGTTTTTGGTAATATAATAGAGCTATGGTATGTTTTTGTTAATTGTCCCTTATTTATAACTCCTAACCTATACACATTTCTTCAAATTAACAATGTGGGATAAACCAATCCTTATTATAAGAGCATCTACAATAGTGTTGTTATCTCTATTGTTAACTAAAATAGTTAGCTAACAATACATTTTTTTTGTCTAAATTAGTTATGTTAAATCATGTGTTATCTTTATAAATATTAAAAAAGTTGTTAAAAATAATAATATTTTTAATGTTGTTAATTGATGATGTAGCAGAATACCATTAATTTGAACGTGAATTTTATTTCAACTATTACTATTTTAGTTCCTATTTTAGTGGGATTTACAAAATAACTAATTAATGAAATTTCAATTAATAATTAATTTTAATTAAAATTATATAACTTTGTTAAATTAATACACTAATATGAATGTTAAATTTAAATTACACATGTGTCATTTAACATGCAATTAAATGATCATGTGTCAAACTTAATATTGTTAAAATTAACACAACTATTGTGGATACTCTAACTCTAAGAAAGAGGCTTATTCCTATACATAATCAATGTGGGATAAACCCACAATACAAATATGAATTAAATCCAACTTTCAACAAATCTCCACATTGGCTTCAATTCTGCAACATCATTCCATCAACTTCAAATAGCAATCCAAATGCAAAATACCAAAACCTCTGCAACACGTGCCCTTCGAAACTTCAAATACAAGAGACATTGGTCAAGCTCACATGTTGTATAAACTTGACCCAAAACGAACCCATCATATCACTAAGATCACCTTCACCTTCGATGCCCAACCGCAATTTTGTAATCTTCTCAATGCTTATTCTCATAGTAGAACGATGCCAAATGATATATCGTTTTATGCAATCATCTCTCCAAAATACAAACCCATAATACAATAGTACTTGACTCCAACGAAGAACAAACTCCTTCGCACTAATCAAGAAACCACTTGTATCTGCAAATGGAACCCGAGCCACTAACTGAATCCCCTTATCAGTGCTGAGAGATAAAACAACACTAAGGTTAATTGGAGCCAAATGAATTCCTACTACTCAATTCCTATAAGTCCCTTTTCCAAATATTTTCCAAGTCTCACATAAGGTCTTTGTCTTGGAGTAAACCGAAAAGCACAACTCTACCTCACTACTATAAGCTATCATGGCATAAGCGTATCTAAGCAAGCTAGACAAACGACCTCCTCGAGAAGTGAGACAATACACCAAATAATCCAACATGCTCCCGTTGAACCAATGTTCCACCACAAACTGCACAAACATCCCGTCGGACTTCGCCAGTACACAGACCCTTAACCAATCGTCAACAGTAACAAACCACTCGGGTTGAGCCAAGTAAGATCTCAAAATAAAATCAAGCAAATAAGCTGTCACAATATCAAGCTCTACCATCTCGATATACCAATATGCTACCAAGGCTAAACAAATTGACAAACAACTAACAAATAAAGATAATACCTCCTCAAAGTAACCATCTTTCAATTGTTTAATCCACCTTGTCCGAAAAAACCCCTTGTAGTCAAACAAGTATTCACTAGAAACCCCCAAATCCCTCTTGAAAACCCAATTACTAATAACAGCTTCTAATTCGGAGAACTCCACCAAGAAGAAAGTCTGCTCCTTCATAAAGGAACTCTCTTCGTCTTTGATTTCTCTCGAAACAAATGCACCATCCTAACTCTTTCGAGTCTCTGAATATGATACAGAAATACTCATATCCACTAATTGAAGTGCACAACTAAACAAACCGGTGAGTCTCGTAGATCCTCTAACCAAACAAGCGGGTCTGTGCTTTTGAAATGAATCATCAACATGATTCTCAGTGCTAGTCCAATCTACCCTTACTACACCCCAAACAGAGTCATCACGTACACACAAACCAACTAGCTCCATTGGTGATGAAATACCCTCAACTTGCATCCCAAGTCCATTAATTATTGTCCGTTGTCCCACATCGATAGACTCTCCAATTCGCTCCAACTGCCCACGTTCCATAATAGTTTTTGATGAACTATCAACTATAGGAAAAGAACTTGCAACTGATTTATGCTCAAGATAATACAAGTTGCCATTTCTAACCCCCCTCAAAACCGCAACGCCACCCTTGCACACTTTAAGAACTCCACCCTCCATTGTAACTGAATAGCCTTTAGCTTCTAAAATTCCCAAGGAGATCAAATTCTTCTTCAAGTCTGGCACAAAATGCACGTCGTCTAATACTTTGATAGTCTCATCACCTAACATCATACGAACCCTCCCTATCCCATCTATCTTACAAGCATCGCCATTACCTAACATAACGACACCACCATCTAACTCGTAAAAATTAGAATATATTGCATTGTAAGAACACACTTGACTACACCAAATGGCCTTTTTGGAACAGAAATAAAGTGTTCCTAATAGATTTTGGAACACAAATAAAGGGTGCCTAAAAGTGATGTGCCAGTTTCTTGGAAAGCCAGAAAAGTGTTCCTATTTAAAAAATTGGAATGCTTCTTTTAGTGTTACAATTTTGGAACACCAAGATAGTGTTCCTATTAAGTGTTTCTGACATACCTAAAACACATTTCGGAACACTAAAAAGGTGTGTCTAAAATTGACCACCAGATCATTACTGTAGTTAGTGTTCCACATGAGTCATGAGTCATTCATGTTTCTCAGGTCTCGATAATTTCCAAGAGAACTGAAACATGACATTTACAATTTCATAATTTAACATAAATAAAATCAATACATTAAGCCTAACACATTTTAAATGAATCCAACCTTTCCATAACTGAATGAAACCTCACATAACTTGAACAAAGCTAGTACATTTATACAACTTCCCAAACTGTTACACCCAAACAATTACTCTAAAATTGTCAAAAAGACAATTCCCAAATTGTTGAAAGTTCTAACAACTAGAATTCATTCATAGTAAACCAGCAAATCATTAAAGGCCATTCTCAAAAGCTGCTCATTTGCCAATTCATAATTGTTTCTAGGGTTATTCCGAAAAGCCAAAACCTTCTCCAAGCATAAAAAAACCATTCAAGCCTTGTGCATAAACATATTCGGAAAGAAATGAACTTCCATAAAGGTTCGAAGGAACGAAAAACAAAATCATAAGCTCACGATACAACTTAAAAACCATTATTTAATTTTAAGAAAATAATTTTACCAATCATAGCCTTGAATCCTGCTCTTTCAGGCTCTCCTTACAAGCTCCGCAACTATAATTCTGTTCTCATACACCTGAGATAGAAATGATTAGAAAAAAAGATTTTTTACTGAGAGATACACTAAATTTTGTAATGTTTTCTAATAAAATAAAAAAATAAGAACTTACATAGAGTTGGAAAAAGCGTATTCCAGGTCCGGTTGAAGCACCTTCCTTAACAATGGAAGTGTGGACCATGAGGGAAGTGTCTGATATTAGCACACAGAATGATTTGAATTAAGATTAACAAACAAGTAAATATTTCTTGAAGATTCCCCCAAGACACTATCAACTTAAAATATATTTTTTAATCTACTTCTTTCTTGTATAAATTACATGTTGCCACACTAATTCAATTGACTGTTTTCAACATCTTCATACAAACAACATGGAATTATCGCACTTATAGTACTTATTTCTCAATGATTGATCATTTTTAAATTTACTTTACCAAAGAAGAAACTTAAAGCTATTAACTGAAACAAGAAAAAGTAGTAAAAATGTATCGAAAATTAGGAGGTAATGTGAAGTTGCTAACCATAATGGTGCCAGCAGATGAAGCAACTCTAATAGTTGCATACTCCCTCCCCTGTACAAGGATTAAGGTCAAGTTAAAGACTTTTAATATTCGTAGAATCTGTATATACGGAATTGACAAATTCCAAATATGTTACCAAGTCAATATGTATTGTTTATACCTACTGTTGATATTACTTTAGTTTAAAGACTGTCAACTCAACATAGTACAAATACATATTTGAGAATAGGAAGATTCACAAAATAAAAGTTACAATTGAACTCGAGTAAGTAAAGACTTCAAGAGTTAAAGTAGAGTTCAATACTTCAATATTTTTGTAAATTTTGATGAGGATTAAAAATTTATCAATTGAAGTGTTGAACTTAGTCTGTCAAAGCAGTGTTTACATACTAGGGAATTATGAACATTCTTTTCTTTAAGAAAATAAAATTACCTAGTGAGACATGAATTGAAGAAAACATTCAGCATATCATCAGGGGTGAGCCATTTCCTGCATAGTTATAGAGAAACATAATAGGCATGGATAAAATTTAAGCCCAAAACAGTGGTGTTGAGCATGTCTACCTTGCTAACATCAATAAGTATATATGGCCAAAATCTTATATGAATTAAAAGAGGAATTTCATATGACATTAAGTGATTGTTGGCTTCAGCCATAAGCAAATAAGCTGGCCTATTTAGGCTTGGAAAAAATTTAAGGTTATTCGACTTGATCAAACTTCAAATATGAGTCCGACAAGTTCACACATAAATTTACAAAAACTAACACGAATAGAAAAGATCAAAAAATCCATAGAGAAAGCAGTTACGCAGATTACGCAGTTAGCAGCGACCTCTACACTAGCTGGACAAATAAATTTATATACATATCATCAAAACTATAAGCAACTACACTTTAGATAGACTTGTTAACAAATATAGAACACCTAAACTATATTCATGGGCCGAGTATAAGAATCTGTTTACAATCTAGCGAAATAACCTTTTATTACCATCAAATTCAGGGGACAGGGAGGTCAAAAAATCATCCACACTACCTAATATCTCTTGGTACATAATTTGACCTAACTAACCAACACGACATAAAGATTGGTCCTTATGTACACTCTACTAAATTTAATAAATAGCCTACAAATTTCAACAAGTAATCTTTGAAAACCCAAAAAGTATATAGAGAACTACAATTAAAATCCCTAGAAATAGCATCCGGCTCATTTAACAAAAGTGTAAAACAGATCCCAACAAAAATCACAACTACACAAATTCAATAAATTTTAAAAACCAGCTGTAACATTTTCATTCAACAATCCAACATGAGTCACAATAAAAATTGACAGCCTATAAGAAATTTAATTCTTTTTTAAAGTGGACAAATTTCGTCACTTTTCTAAGTTTGATATTTCATCATTGGGTGCTTGATTGACATTAACTCAATTTAACATCAATAAAAATGTATCCTAAATTAGACCCAATAAAACTATATTTAGAGAAAAACCATCAAGTCACTTGTGATAAAACCCAATAAAACTATATATAAAGCAAAATCTATTGAAATTTGAAACCCTAGAGTGTAAAAACGTATCCTTTTTTAGCACGATAGAGAGAATAAATTAAACTAATTGATTCACAAGCAAAAAGCGGGATATGAACGGTTTACTATCCTGTACTTTACCAAAAATTCAACTGAGCTCGCGACAAAATTGGATCAATTGAGTGTATGAACTTGAGTTTATTTCTTTTTATTTGATAAATTATTTTTCTTTTTTGATATGAATTACATCAAGATCAAAGGCTTTATATAGGCTACCGAGAATACTAAACAATTCAAGATACATTAATAATAATTCATGTATCAACTCTTCACATAACCACATAAATGAATGCTCATGTATGGGCTCTTCATATGAACACGCAAATCAACAAAGTTTGCTAGTCTTGATTCATGAATTTGGTTTGCTCCAACATTGCCTCCCCTAAACCAAAATTCCTTCGAACTCCTAATGCAGCAACATTTTTTAAGAACGTCGGACCTCCAAGTGGCTTGGTGAAGATATCGGCAAGTTGTTCTTCACTTCGACAATACTCAAGGTTGACTTCTCCTTCACGAACCCATTTTTCATCTTTTGATGCATCATTATAAGTGACTGGATCTTTTCCCGTAAAGAATGCAAAGTATATGTGATCAGTTGTGGCCATTTCTTCGGTTGCATCATAGATCTCTCTCAAAGATCTAGTTTTTCTATTTGTCGTTGGTGGTGAATTTTGTTGTGGTTCACCCCCATTATTTTCAGGTTGCATTTCAACACTAACATCTACATGTTGTTCCAAAGAGTTTTCTTCTTTTTCAAGATTGAGAGTTTGCCATTCAGGCATTTTCTTAGAATCTGAAAAATCATAGCAACCATTTTCATCAAATCTAACATCCCTGCTAATCACAATTTTCTTCGTTTGTGGATTGTAAAGTTTGTAAGCTTTAGTTATTTGGCTATAACCAATGAAAATGCATTTCTCGGATTTATCATCGAGCTTCGATCTCAAAGCATTTGGGATGTGAGAAAATGCAAGACAACCAAAAGTTTTTAAATGAAAAACATTCGGGTTTTTACCATACCAAACCTCATTTGGAGTAGAATCATCCAAGTTCTTCGTTGGTGATCGGTTGATTAGGTAAATGGCACAAGATACCGCTTTGGCCCAAAAATACGCAGGCATGTTTTTCTTTTTCAACATGCATCTCACCATGTTCATTATTGTTCTATTCTTGCGCTCTGCGACTCCGTTTTGTTGAGGTGAGTACCTGGCTGTTAATTCATGTCGAATTCCATGATTTCGACAAAAAACTTCGAACTGAGAAGATATGTATTCTCCACCACGATCACTCCTCAAATTCTTTATTTGCAAGCCAGAGTATTTTTCAACTTGAAATTTGAAATCTTTAAAACATGAGAAAGCCTCTGATTTTTCTTTAACACAATAAACCCAATTTTTTCTTGTGTAATCATCAACAAACAACAAGAAATACCTGCTCCCTCCAAGCGACGGTACTTGCATTGGTCCACAAAGATCAGTGTGGACAAGCTCCAATGGTTATTGTGAATGCCATTTTGATTTTGATGGGAATGATTCACGATGTTGCTTTCCCAATTGACATTCCTCGCACACTTTATTAATCACCTCAATTTTGGGCAATCCTTGTACAATTTCTTTAGTGGACATCTCCTTCAAACTCCGAAAATTCAGATGTCCAAACCTATCGTGCCACAACTTGGAAACTTCGTCATTAGAAGTAGCAATAAAACACGTACTATTGATAACATCAAGTTTGAGAGGGAACAATTTATTTGACCCCATAACAATCTTCGCCACATGCTGATTGTTCTTTTTCATGGTGCACATATCTCCAACAAATTTGAAATCAAATCCTTTCTGTAGTAAGTGACCAATGCTGAGAAGGTTGCTTCGCAAACCTGGTACGTAAAGTACCTCCGACATTTTCTCGATTCTTCCAGTCTTAGTTTTGAAAGAGATTTCACCAACACCTTGAATTTTATAAGTTTTGGCATCTCCAATGGTAACCAGCCCATTGTTAGTTTCCACAAGAGTAGAAAACAGATTTTTATTACCCGTCATATGTCTACTTGCTCCACTGTCCAAGTACCAAATGTTTTCAACATTTCCATCAGAAGCAATCAACAAAGTTTCTAATTTCTCACATTCGTTATGCATAAAACTGGCCACGGGTTTTTTTTCAAGATGTTTTTCCCAACAATCATTTTCTTTATGTCCAGGTTTTTGGCAAAAATTACACTCAAAGTAAGGTTTTGTACCTTTGTAGGTGCTTATTCCTTTACCTTTATAGAATGATGGTTTCTCCTCCTTTTTCGATTCGTCATTTTTTTCACCATGACCTTTGTCTCGTCCACGAGATAAGCCATGTCTTTTCGTGAATGTATATTGGGATTTTAGGGCTTGATCTTGAGAAGAAACGCCTTGAGTACTTCTCTGCAAAATTCTAGCCTCATGAGCTTCCAATCTTCCTTGCAAACCTTCAAGTGTCATTGTAGATAAATCATTTGATTCTTCAATAGCGACCACAATATGGTCAAATTTAATTTGCAAGCCCCGCAGAATTTTCTTAACCGATTTTTGAGTCTCTACGACTTCTACATTTGATGCCATTTGGTTTATAATGGAAGAGATACGAGTAAAGTACTCTGAAATCTTTTCATTTTCTTTCATCTCCAGTTTTTCGAATTCAGCCTGCAACGATTGTAAGCGAACTTTCTTCACTTGATCTTGTCCGGAATATGTCGTATCCAATATTTTCCAAGCCTCTTGAGCATTTGAAACTTTTGAAATTCTCTCATAAACAGGAATTTCTAGTGCTTGGTAAATTTGGAAGAGTGCCTTTCTATCCTTTTGCTTTCGGTTCTTTAGAAGATCTTTTTGGGGGGTAGTGAGTTGAGGTTCGTCTTCAGGCGCACCAACACCTTCTTCAACCACACTCCATAGGTCTTGAGATTCAAGACATAACCTCATTAGATTGCTCCAATAATCAAACCTTTCACCATTGAACCGAGGAACAAGGGAAACGAGGTTGTTGGACATTTTTTTTAATCAAACCAAGCTCTGATACCAGTTTGTATGAACTTGAGTTTATTTCTTTTTATTTGATAAATTATTTTTCTTTTTTGATATGAATTACATCAAGATCAAAGGCCTTTATATAGGCTACCGAGAATACTAAACAATTCAAGATACATTAATAATAATTCATGTATCAACTCTTCACATAACCACATAAATGAATGCTCATGTATGGGCTCTTCATATGAACTGGTTTGCTCCAACATTGAGAACCACCAGAAATCAATCAAAGGCTCGTTTTTACTGTAAAAAAAAATTTATATAGATAAAAAAATTGGTAACAAGGGAAAGAGAAAATTTTATCAAACACAGGCATAAAAAAGAGAAAAATGATGTGAGTGTACAACGAGAGAGCGTGGGGTGACGTTACGGAGCCAACGGTGCGATCCCTGCTTCATATATTGCTAGCATGCATGTGTGGGGTGTGACGAAGTATAGAGAGAGAGAGAGAGAGAGAATGTGCGTGTGTTGGTTATGTAGATCGTGGATTAATTTGTTAAAAATTATAGGTAAAACTTACTTATATATTTATAAACTTTTTTTTTTAAATGGTTTTTTTTAACTTCATCCCTATTTTATAAATAAATAAAAAAATTGTTAACTTATTACAAATCGATACATATATCATTAAAAAATCAAAAAAAATATTTAAAAATCAAAAAATTTAAAAAATTATGTGTCATATTAGCTCACATATATATGTATATAGATATAGAGAGAGAATATAGAGAGAGACAACAAGACAAAGTGTTTAATCATTGAGTGTATAGAGAGATACATCAAGAGACCGTTAACCCTCTTTATATAATAGAGGGTAGGGTTACATATGGTAGGAAAGCCCAACATAGGCCCAATAGAGTAAGACTCAAGATGGCAAATAATATACTGCAACACTCGCCCTTTGGACGTCTTGATTTCTTCGTGTTCATGTTGTCGATGTGAGTCGAGTTCATTCGCAATGCTAAACACATAAAAACCTTAGGGCCAGAAAACCCAGTGTGGAACAAAACCGGTACCTAGGAGAAACTGTGTAGCCGAATGATATAGGCCGAAATATCATGTAAGTAACTAACCACAAAACAGTGTGCCTCATCAAAACATTGCCAGAGCAAACTCAATGGAAAAATCTCTGATCGAAGGAAAAAGAGTGCAACAATGGTAGTACTAGGGATCAACCACAAAACAGATGCTTCATCAAAACCTTGCTAGAGTAAACCCAGTGGGAAAAAATCTCTAGTCAAAGGATAAAAGAGTGCATAGTGGTAAGAAGTATACAACATGATACACCCCCTAATTTCGGCAATCTTAAGTGAGATATGATGGAAATGTGTCTCGCTAAAAACCTTGCCAAGGAAAACACAGTGGGAAAAAATATTGGTCTAAGGACAAAAAGGGTACACGAGCATACAACTGGATGCTCCCCTTCACTTGTACACGTGTTAGCGCGCTGCTATGTCAAACTATACCATTCACAGCATACGAGATGTTCGTCCTCACATATTAGACCAAGTACAATGATGCACTTATTGTACTTAGATATGAACATCATGGTTCAATATCTCTTCATCGTCTCATTAGGGACGGATTGGGTCTATATCAACGTCTAGTGATTGAACGATCATGGGAGAATCTGACGACTTAGCGTCATGATGACTAAAAATGTCATAACACCTTCTGGGTGTAGTCTGAATCATGGACTTATATTCAATCTTTACAGGACTCGATCAACGGGCCGAGTCACTACCGTGCCTTTCCAAGATCCTTCATCTCGAAGGGCAAATCCAAAACGTGGATTGCTTCATAACACGCAAGGGCATAATACTTGTTGAAGTATCCCAAGCTGATCAAGTACTCACTTAGGCGGTATACCACATCCGCTCGGATTATATTAATCCATATAGTGAACATCTCAGTCAATTGAGATCGTGTTCCGTGGTCAGGAACTACTTGATTTAAGCACATGAAGTTACACAGGGACCTTCATCTATATCTCTTTGTCTAAATTCTTATAGAGATAAAGAAGTGACCACAATCACATGCTACATAATCAGTTTTTTGGGAAACTACTAAACTGATAAAGTAGGGGACCGTTATAACGTCCATTACAAGAAAATCAACCATCTCGTAATCAATTTCAAGATATGAGATAAGTCTTGCGCTACTAGGCGAGCATTCTACAATCTCATTATTCTCATCACTTTTCCTTACGAATAACCAAATAAACGAACTCGTTTAACATTGGTGGTGTTGGAGCTACAGGTCCGAACACACTTTCGCTAAGGAGTCTACTTGGATTGCAAGTTTCCATTAGTCCAGTCTATTCTACGTTGACTTCAGGCAACGGTACACGGTTCCCTATCATAATTTGCTCATATTATCAGTCGTCACCGAATATATGAACAAGTAATCAATGACAATCTTGTTTTGCTTCAATATAGTCTAAGATATCATGATCGACAGATATTTCGAGATACTTAGGATGAGGAGGAAATCACACATCTTCTTGATCCTTTATAATCTCATGCGATAAACGAGTTTCAGTTCACCACCTCTGGGCTGAACGAATTAAGAACCGGTCAACTTTCTCGTATCTTGGGAAGGACGATAGACTGACGGCCGACGATAGACTGACGGCCGACGGCAGCGTCCTTTGCTTGGTGGGTTCGGTAAAAGCAACGTGTTACGACGGAACACGGCGTCCGACAGGGACGTCTATCCTTGCAAACAATTTGCAGCAGGTATAAATGATCTCATGACATCTCATAACGTCATTAAATGTGTTTGGCATTTAGTTAGACTTGAGGGAGTCTATGCACTTACTTATCACTAAGTGCAATTTTAGGGATCAAGCTAAGAGTGAGTGGGTTATGCCACGTTACTTCACGTCGTTCCTTATCAATGGTAGCATGCAAATCTCCTCCTAACGACGGGGAGAACAGTCTTAGTGATGTCACTTTCGCATATCATGCGGTAAAGAGATCGCTTACCAAGGTTACTCTATCAGAGGTCCATAATAGACTTATGTCCCCTTCAGAGGTCCATATTTTGAACGCTATAGCGGCTCCATCAAAATATTAATTAATCACTCTAAAGACACGTTAATATGAGACTTCTGGCTAATAACTAGTAACCAGTTGGTACGCATATGATGTTTGAGTGTCTATGGGCCTCATGACGGACCAATGCAGCAAAATAGCATAATCCCACACGGAAATATAAATCTTGGTGTGCAAGACCAAGAAATGCGTGCAATCATTTGCAGTCGCATCATCAAACTTTCCGTGAGTCCATTTGGGTCTGAACATAATCGACAGGATGTTCAATTTCAATTTCAATTTCCAAATTCAAGTAATTCAAATCGAAATTTCAATTTTTACTCTTCCGAATTATCAAGTCGACTAGACTTTTCAGGATAATCCGGATCATGAGCCATCAACTTAATGATAGGGCTAAAAGTTTGGGAAATGCTGCATTTCTGTGGACAACAATAATCATGTGACATTATTGTCGATGCATCAACCATAACCATTTATATTTATGGTCCGTCTTATAGTTGGATAAGTCCACAATAACTCCTTCAATTCTTTACAAGAATTCTACGAGTTCATTTCGTGATCTTTACACATACTAGTCTTTCAAAGTGAGCATTAGTGGCATGAATTTCGGATTAATAAAGAAATATATTCTCAGAGAGAATCCAAATGCGATGCTATTATAAATCAAGCATTGTCTTTTAACCCAGGAATATCTCATCTGGTCAATGCCACAATATCAAAATGCCCTTATCAATCGAAGACAGGCGAATGATAGTACAGACAATCATGTATTAGCATCTAAATCATTTATCATTTCGACGACAGGAGAAATGATAAGATAACTTTAAATGCTTTAAAGAATGTGGTAGCAACCACTTGAAAGACATTTGAACTCCTCTAAAATACGCTTTTGGTCGTATTGAATGGAGGCTATGTAAAGAAATTTCAATTCTTTCATGAGCTATTATCAGATAACACTGGTTTTCTCGAATATTTTAAAACTCAACAAGGTACGGCAGGACCTACATGAGTATAAGACCTCATATTTGACAAATCAATTAAGTTTTACCAAAGATTTTTATTTGGAACGACGGGTCCAGAATCGTTGTCACTGAGTACTCTTTTAGGCAAATAGTTGGTGAAATTATGTAGTATACTTTTATCCACTATTTCCAAAAAAATCTACCCCTCAAGTACTGCCTAAAATTTCATAATTTAAAGTTTGGTCACATTTGTCAAAGGAATTTGCTCAAAACACTTTAAATTATTTCGAGAAATTTCGTAAACAGGCAAACCATAATCCAAAAATATGTCCAAATGGAAAAATCATAATCCAAATGGAAAAACATAATTCAGATGAGCGAAAAAATGGCTCAATGATTTATCAAAATCAATAAAGAAAGGTACCAAACTTATTTGAGCCACAAAACCGGGGGTCTCAAGAGTTTCCTTTCAGTTATCTTTAACCACATTAGCATCGGTTTACCTTTATAATAGTTTTGAACTATTTAAGGAGTAACCGTGCATGACCTTTGTCTTTATATCATAGAGTTTTCTCCTTGAGCATTATCTCTTGCTTTGTGATAACGGGCCATATTGTTCCTTTCAATTACTGTCTTGGGACCACATGTTTTTGATTTTGACGAAATCTAAAATCTCACTTGGCTAGGCGATTTATCAGGATCACGATAGTTTGAGACAAATAATACTTGTCTCGGTTCTCGATTCGTGGAAAAAAAATATACACGAAGAGCATTAATATCAGGCAAATAATTCGTCATTGACCCAATAGGATTAAAACTACTCACCGGGGTAATTTTCTTATCCAATAACATATGGGCGATAAAGGAACATGATGAATATAAATTCATGATACTGCTTATGGAATACAATTTCCAAGCTAGTATTTTGGTGAAGTATTGCTCCAATATGTAAATTTAAGACATTTGTTCACCATAGACGTCATCACGTCTCAAATGTGGCGGCGGAATTAAATCAATGCATTAGCATTCATCCTGAGTGTAACAACAAACTCGTGTTTTACTTATCAAAGATGGCATCCAAAAAAAAAATTTGGGCAGCATATTTTCACACATCAGGGTGAGTAACATGTGGTGACGGATTAAAATCAAAGTTTAAACAGTCATTTCGCAAGTATGTTTTATGATTTTTCTCATCATAGATGGCATCCAACATGTGTTGGGAGTTCTGAATTATTTATCATATAAAATGACTGGTTTTTCGAAACGACATGTTCGAAAATATTAGTTTTGCTTCTCATGTGAATCGGTTCTGATTGATCGAACGACGGGTCGATATTGAAACACCAATTCAGCGAAACATACATCACTATATAAACACACTTGGGGAAATTATTATTTAGTCAACCCCTTTCGATAGCTCTACTTGAAAAACTATCAGAAAACACAGTGAGGGTGGAGGGTACGAATGCCACTTAAAACCTGACCTCATTAGTATATCGATTTCCGCCTATATCTTTCCTAGACATCGTATCCAAATAGGTGAGCCTATTTAGGAAAGATTCATAATTTTTTCTACTTAAATGTGAATATATATGATTTCGCAACTCTACCATTCATGGCAATAAATAACAGATATATCTATTCTAGATAACCACATATATATACAAGGCATTATAAAATATATTCATGATATATATCTAATCATGTAGTAGATTTGGTGATAAACGAAATCAATTCAGGATTATCAATCACACAAATTATATCATACCAAATCAAGTCAAATCAATTAGATCAAATCAAATAATTAACTGCCATATGTGATATTTATATCTATGGTAATATCAAAAGATATGTTGATTATGCTAACAAGATATCAATCAATTATCTACGGTTTATTGCCATATAAGTAATTCTATACATGGTAGTTTAACATGAAAGAAATCAATATATTTTTAATTACCAATTTATTCTATGTATGGTAATTTTTAACATGCAAAGTGGTTAAATTTACATGAAAACAAATCAATTTATTCAATTAACATGCAATTTTTATTCACTTGCCTTTTTAATAAATATATATATATATATGCATGTGGCTGAATATTTATATACCGAATATTGACTTTTATAACACATATATACTGTTTTTATATATGTAATATACTACAGGGCATTATTACAGCTTCAGTTCATAATTTCAGACAAGTTTCAGTTTAGTCCTTTAGTAATTAACATGCACAGTCAATAGTTTCAGCGAGTTACAAAACAGTCCTACTGTTTTTAGTTTTTTTACAGATTTAATCCCACAGATTAATACATGTTTTACAATTACAAGATTTCCAATTCACAACCCGATTATATGTATTTTACTGATTTTGTTTGTATAAAAATAAAAATTTACAGTACACGATACATATTGCATATCAATAGGTTTTTATAGACAGGTTGATCATGTTAGACAGTAAAAATAAAAATAAAAACTATCATGCATAGGGTTTTTTTTCCAACAAAATACATGCAGTTTGGGTTACTGTGTATGGTCTTATCAACAAATATGATTTTATAATCAACAATATATGTGTTACGATCATGCTTTTGTTATCCATACAAATAACAAACTCTAATATACATGTATTATATACTACGGTATATTTATCATGCTTTATTTATTCATAAAATAATACGTGCAATCACATATATGGAATAAATTAAGTTTTGAATTCGGTACCTTACGCACGGTATGTTGTTGAAGGTCGATATAGCAAAATCCTAAAAAAAACCAGGATAAACCTCAAGGTTTATAGATACCCAATATTTGTGCGTTTACCAAAAATCTCCATTATCTGCGAGCGTATATCTTAGTCTCCATGAGCAAAATGCTGATAACATGTGTGTCATATTAGCTCACATATATATGTATATAGATATAGAGAGAGACAACAAGACGAAGTGTTTATTCATTAATATGAGTGTACATAAAGATACATCAAGAGACCCATAACCCTCTTTATATAATAGAGGGTAGGGTTACATATGCTAGGAAATTCCAACATATGCCTAATAGAGTAAGGCCCAAAATGGCCAATAATATCCTGCAACAAAAAATATATTTTTTATATAAAAAAAATATGTGTGATCATGTTCAATCATTTATGTCTAATCATGTTTTATCTTGTCTAATCATTTCCAATCCTTACCAATCTTATATGTCTAATCCTATTTAATATTGTCTAATCATGCACAGGTTTTTATTTTTTTTAACATTATTTTCAATTTTTTTGATTTTTTATTTTTTGATTATTTTTTTATATATATTTTGTTATTTTTTATGACATATATACTTAATTGTAAATAATTATATGTAACTAATTGTAAAAAAGTACACATATGTGATTTTTTTGAAATTAAATTGATCGGTATGTATCTATTTGTAAGTCTTCCAAGATGATACCGAATAGGGGTGGCCTTTTTATGCCGACTTGTACCAACCGACCGCTTTTCGAACCGAACCAATCAAGTCGGTACCAAAAGTTTAGTATACCGACATTATGGTACGATACAACAGAACCAATCTTTGAAAGTCGGTTCGGTTTCGGTATTCGTTTGGCGAGTTCGGTATGGTACCGATTCAAACCGAAATATTAAAATATACTATATAGATAAATAAACTAAAAGACTTATATACACTTAATTATTAATATTGTTATAATATACTTATATTATTTTTTCTACTGAATACTTATAACATTTTTATTTATTTATAGTCTTTACTAGAAAAGTCTAGTAGTGTTTACTCTTTTATGCAAATAAACAACAAATGTAACAATAATATAAATATATATTTTTTTTAATCTACTACTTTTAAAACTTTATACTATGTTTTTGTTCTCAATACGCACCATTTTTCTACCATCACTTGTAAACTCTAAAGTTTGGTATAAAAATAAAACTGAACCGAACCAACCGAATAGTTTAGTATACCGAAAGTTCTGTATACTGAATTTTTTGGTTTGGTAGTGGTATAAAAATTCTCAAATCAAGCTAGTTTGGTATGGTATCGTATCGGTATGTAGTCAAAAAGTTCGGTATACCGATGTCACCGCTAATACCGACTAATAAATTTAGGCAAATAGAGGAGATTGGAGGTGGTTAATGATAAAATTAATTAAAAAATAATGCAGAAATTAAATGTTGATATGGTTCGGTCTGGTATAGTTTTAGGTGAAACCACAAACAAAGCATAAATTTTATATCGTTTCGTTTTATGTTTTCCTTAAATGAAAATTCAACCGGACCAATTTCGATCGGTTCAGATTTTTTGGAAAAAAGAAGAAAATTTTAAATTCAAAATAAAGTTAAAAATATACAAATAAATTTGATTAAAATCTACAACAACATAATTAATCGAGTTTGAGACAAATTAAATTGCAAAATATTCAACAAAAAAATATGTTAAGAAAAAAACAATGAATATTATCCGAGAAAAAAAAACAATGGCCTATATAGTTTCGTTTTGGTTTGCAAAGTTGAGAAATAAAACCACACCAGATCATACTATTTCGGTTCGGTTCTATTTTTTCATTTTCAAATTAACAAAACTGAACCAAATCGAGTGATTTAGTTTCGGTTCGGTTTCCGATTTAGGTCGTTTTCAAGGTTTTTGCCCATCCCGCTAAATGGGTCGAAATTAGAAACACTTGTAAAATGATCATATGAGTTTCACAGGTTCTGATAGAAGTATTTGTAACTTATTTAGTGTTCCAGGAAATTTTGGAACACTTTTTTCATCAAAAACACTTTATTTGCGTTCTAGATTCTATGAACATAAAATAGGTGTTCCAAATTGAAATAACACTAGTGTTCCAAAAAGACCATTTTCATCGCAACGAATAGGCACCTCTGGGCTAACCAAAACTTAATCGTCCAAATCATCTTCGTCACTAGAAATATTCGCATCTTCTAACAAAGGACATTCTGATTTCCAATGTCCGCTCTTATGGCAGTAAGAACACTCATCACGAGCGAGTTTCTTCCCTTATCATGTGAACTATTCTTTGACTTATGACTTTAAACATTAACGGTCAATGCCTTGTTTGTTGGAAAACATGTTTTTAAACATGGGTGTTTCGAGTGGTCAGGGACCATCTTTGAGTCAATATTCGATTCGACTACTCAGAATTTCTGAAGTCGTACTCAAAGCGTTTGAGTAGCTCATGCAACGAGCTTCGCAACGGTATATCGCATGACCTATTCGAAGAATGGGTGTGAATAATAATTGGACTCGAAGGTTGGTACTCGAAAGTGGAAGAAAAGCCAATGCTGGAAAATGGAAAAGAAGATGAGATTTAAACCATGAGGGTTATCCCACATTGTGGAATCATGAGTGATTTTTACACTATAAATACAAGTTCATCTCATGTAGTTGTTAAACTATCAAGTCCACATACCCATGAGTGGGTTAGTGTGTAACACACACGCGCGTGCTCGCTCGTGTCTCGGGCCACAGGCCTCAGGCCTTGGGATTTGGGATTTGGGATTTGGGATTTGGGATTTGGGAAATGTCTCGGGTCTTGGGTCTTGGGTCTTATACTAAACTGAAATAGGGACTTTTGTATATTTACGAGAGCAGTCCCTAAAGTTCCAGCAAGTTTGAAACTCCTGCAGTAATAGAGGCGTATTCTGGGGATGTAACTCACAGAATTAAATGACCACAATAATAGTTGCGGTTTCATAGCATATTAGAAACAGAGAGAACCACCCACCAACATGAGGCAGCCTTCCCCTCATACATTTTTCCATAGCATATTAGAAACAGAGAGAACCACCCACCAACAGGTCGACCTTGACTCGTCGCCAGTTTTCGGCGAGTCATTCGAGACGTTGTACCTTGGGATCGAAGCATCAACGCAACCAGAAAAATCAAGATGGTTGGGCGAATATCGGTTAAGAGCAGACTATCTAACAGTCGCCTCGTCTTTTAATTTTTCTTGTTCTTTCAATTCAGTATTTTAATTCCGCAATTTACATTTCTGCATTTTTTATTTCAGTATTTTAATTTTCTGTACTTAGCTGTAGCTTTTCAATTCTGTTTTACCTTTCTGTAATTTATTTAAAGTACTGTTTTATTCTGTAATTTAATTCTGTAATTAGAATAGTTTCAATTCAGTCATGTTATTTCAATTTAAATCAGAACAGTCCGGCTGTTAAGTTTATACATTCCAGTCCAGGAGTTTCTATTTGTTGCAATTCAGTACATCAGATTATTAACTAATAATAATCTGAATAACGTTTGCTTTAATTACTATTCAGTACCTACATGTTGTAATCATTAATTTCCTTTCTAATTCGAAATTAATAAATATTACACTAGTTTTGTTTATTTTTGTTTAGTCCTTTATTATTGTTTAATTGTTATTTCGTACACGAAAACCAATAATCTTAACCGATATTTGTTGTTTCTTTCGTGTATTAATTATACAATTATTTATTTGTAAAAAAAAAAGGAATAATGCTTTTTTGTTTTCAATTCTAAATCATATTAGAATTTGATTTACACAGAAAAATTTCAAACAGTTTAATTTTGTTTTATAGAATCTTGTTGATACCAACCTTTTGGTATTCAATAAGGATCGTTTAATCCTTTTGATATCAACCGTATTGATATTCAAAAGGAAACAGTTTAATTTTATTGTTGAATAAAAAATTCTTTTACAAACCCAAATTTCATTTTTGGTGTTTTGTTTATAGAATTTGTTGTACACGTATCTCATACGTTTTGTGTTGTCGTTTTGGATGACAAACACGTCGCCTATTGAGTTGCCTATCAGAAGTGAGCATAACCCAGTAGTTAGTGGAAATGTAAATAACACTGGGGGCGATGTGAATGTGGAGGCCAATGCCGATGACGTAGCTACAGCGGCTGAGGCCGCCGCAGCTGCGGCAATGGCGGATGTTACGGCCAAAGCTGAGGCTGCGGCCAAAGTAGTGGCTACGGCCAAGGCTACAGCCAAGGCCAAGGCACCGATGTATTCGGTTGTGCCTACTTTGCCGACTTCTCATCTGGAGAAACCAGAAAAATTCAGGGGAGACAACTTCAAACGTTGGTAGCAAAAGATGCTGTTTTATCTCACCACCCTGAATCTGACCAGGTTTCTTAAGGAGACTGCTCCCATCCTAAACGAGGACAATCTGGACGAGCATGGAGACATGCCGACTACCTATGCAAAAACTATATCATGTATGCTCTAGATGACACGATGTTCAGTGTTTTCGACCCCAAAGCTACTACAAAGGAGCTGTGGGAAACGTTCGAAAACAAGTACAAAGTGGATAACGCTGAAACAAAGAGATTTGTTGTCACGGACTTTCATGAGTATCGTATGACTGACAACAGGGGTGTCATGGAGCAAGTTGAGGAGCTCCAACTCATTTACCATCGTCTTGAGGCTGAAGGGCTAGTGATTAATGAGCCTTTCCAGGTGGCACTCATGATTGATAAATTGCCATCGTCTTGGAAAGACTTTCAAAACTACCTAAAGCACAAGTGGAAGGAAATGAAGCTGGAGGGGCTCATTGAGAAGCTCAATATCGAGGTGAGCAACCGTCGCTCTGCAAGGAGAGTCCGTGGTGCTAACGTCTCGATGGCAAAGGCCAATGTGGTCGAAAGCTCCAACGTCAAACGAAAACGTTTTGACAATGGAGGCAATGTTGTTGTCGCAAAGAAATTTGTGTGAACCTGCTTTGTGTGTAATAGGACCGGCCATCTTTCCGTGGACTGTTATGACAATAAAGGCACTGTTTAGCCCAAGCACCCCCCCCCCCCCCCCGAGTAACTTCAAGGGCAAGGGGAAGAAGAAAGCTCCAGCTCAGGCACATCTGGCTGAGAGAGGATGAGATGATGACCACTTTACTGCTGTGGTATCTGAGGTGAATCTCGTGGAGAGCAACCCCAAAGAGTGGTGGCTGGATACCGGTACCACGAGCCATGTCTTCTCTAACCGGTAGATGTTTAAGACCTACAGGGCGGTAGAGGGAGAAAGCTGCTTCATGGAAAATTTTGCTACTTCCAATGTGGAAGGAAAAGGAACGGTGGTGATGAACATGACCTCGGAAAAAGAGCTGAGGCTGACATGGGTGCTCCATGTTCCGGATATCCGTAAGAATCTGGTATCCGGATCAGTGATGGTGAAGAACGGGTTCAAGCTGGTTTTTGAATCCGATAAAATTAGAATCACCAAAAATGGTGTCTATGTAGGCCGTGGCTATATGACCAACGACATGTTTAAGTTAAATGTAGGGACACCTGCTCCCAATAAGGGTGCTAAAGCTGAGGCTAGCACTAGCAATGTAATGACTGTTGCCTAAGAGGCCAATAAAAATTCTAATTTTGCTTATTTATTTCAGTCATTTCATTTGTGGCATGGTCGATTAGGTCACGTGAATTATAATTCGTTAAAGAAATTAATATCACTAAAACTAATACCAAATTTTGTCTTTAATAAGCAACACAAATGTGAGATTTGTGTAGAGGCAAAATTAACGAAATCATCGTTTCAACATGTTGAACAAGAAAGTGAACCTCTCGGTCTAATATACATGGATGTATGTGACTTAAAATTTATACAAACACGAGGAGGGAAAAAGTACTTTATCACCTTTATAGATGATTGTACTAAATACAGTTATGTTTACTTAATGAGAAGTAAAGACGAAGCAGTAGAGAAATTCGCTCTTTATAAGGCCGAAGTTGAAAATCAACTCAATAGAAAAATTAAAAATTTGAGAAGTGATAGAGGCGGTGAATTTGAATCACCGTTTGAGCAAATATGCGCTGAAAGCGGCATTATACATCAAACCACAGCCCCATACACTCCCGAGCAAAATGGGGTTGCTGAGCGTAAAAATAGAACGCTAAAGGAAATGATGAACGCTATGCTAATCAGTTCTGGGTTACCCCAGAACATGTGGAGAGAAGCGATACTTTCTGCAAACTATGTTTTAAACAAGTTACCACATAAGAAGCAAGATAAGACTCCATATGAATTATGAAAAGGTCATCAACCCAGTTATAAGAACCTGCGGGTTTGGGGTTGTCTCACAAAGGTCCTAGTTCCCACTCCTAAGAGGATGAGAATTGGTCCTAAAACAGTGGACTGTGTGTTCATCGGATATGCACATAATAGTAGTGCATATCAGTTTCTCATACACAAGTCGGACAATCCCGATGTGCACGTAGATACGTATATGGAAAGCCGAGAGGCCTCTTTCTTTGAAGATATATTTCCCCATAAATTACCTACATCTGTACAAACTCAAGAGTTGAACAGTGAAGGAAATGTGGGGGCAAGTGAACCGACGGAGGAAGAGGAAGAGACTCGGCGTAGCAAAAGGGCAAGGAAGGAAACTTCCTTTGGACCTGATTTCTTAACCTTCATGGTTGAAGGCGAACCGGTGACATATAAACAAGCTATGTCAACACCGGATTCTCAATATTGGGAAGAGACTATCCAAAATGAGATAGAATCAATCAAGCAAAACCACACTTGGGAACTAGTGGATCTTCCGACAGGATGTAAGCCCCTAGGTCACAAGTGGATCTTCAAGAGGAAGTTAAGGGGTTGATGGCACGATTGAGAAATACAAGGCGAGACTTGTAGTAAAAGGCTTCAGGAAAACTGAAGGTGTCGATTATTTTGACACATATGCTCCTGTCTCCAGGAAAACGTCAATCCGAATCGTTATTGCTCTTGCAGCTTTGTTTGATATGGAAATACATCAAATGGATGTAAAAACGGCGTTTCTAAATGGAGAACTGGAAGAATAGATTTACATGGAACAACTGAAAGGTTTTGTAGTTCCTGGTAAAGAGAACCAATTGTGCAAACTTGTAAAGTCTCTGTATGGACTCAAACAATCACCAAAGCAATGGCACGAGAAGTTTGATAGAATTATGCTATCAAAAGGTTTTCGGATTAATGAGTGCGATAAATGTGTGTCTAAAGGAAGTGGAAGAGACTGTGTCGTAGTCCGTCTCTATGTGGATGACATGATTATAATTGGGAGTACTGATAGAATCAGCTCCACAAAGAAAATGTTGTCAGAACACTTCGATATGAAGGATATGGGTATAGCTGATGTAATACTTGGTATGAAGATTACCAAAACATCATAGGGGTATGGCTTGTCACAAAGTCACTATATTAAACAAGTACTCGACAAGTTTTACAAGGGCAGTAAGGCAATTTCTAGAACCCCAATTGAGTTCAACTGTAACCTAAAAAAGAATTTTGGTAAGAGTGTGAATCAATTGGAGTTCTCTCGGGTCATAGGCAGTCTCATGTATATAATGAATTGCACTAGACCAGACATAGCAAACTTAGTGAGTAGACTGAGCAGGTACACCAGCAATCCGAATGAGGAACACTGGAAGGCCATAATGAAACTTCTCATATATATGAGGTTTTTAGCCGATTACGGGCTGCACTATATCAGATATCCAGCGGTACTGGAAGGGTACTTAGATGCCAACTGGATATTAGACTCCAATAGCACAAGGTCCACGAGTGGATATGTGTTTATAATGGAAGGAGCTGCTGTGTCTTGAAGATTCTCCAAACAGACGTGTATTGCAAGGTCAACTATGGAATCTGAATTCATAGCTTTAGACTTAGCAACCGAAGAGGAAGACTGGCTGAGAAGTCTTTTGGAAGGAATTCCAATGTGGACAAAACCTGTTTCCACAATAAGCATGCATTGTGATAGTCAATCAGCTATTGCGCGGGCTCAGGATCATATGCATAATGGAAAGTCTCAACATATACGTCAGAAACATAAATCAGTAAGGGAATTGTTATCCAATAGTGTGGTATCCTTAGATTTTGTGAGATCAAAGGAAAACATAGCGGATCCATTAACAAAAAGCTTGACTTAAGTAGGAGTCGAGACGTCATCAAACGAAATGGGATTAAAGCCCATTAAATTAGTGCCCCCCCCCCCCCCCCATAGGCAACCCAACCTAAACGGAATATTTCCTGATATGTTCAAAGGGAAACTGAACTGTGAGGGTAACCGAACAAAGCACTCGGGAACCTGGAGTTCCCAGCCCATTTCCGCGATGACAGAGTGATAGACCTGTACCAATGTAAGGGTGAGCTTGGAACACCTATAACGAGTGTGTAAGGTGAGTCAGGACATTTTTGACTTGGAACACCTATAACGAGTGTGTAAGGCCGGTACCATGTGATGAGCTTGGGCTAAATCACTAGAGCATTCAGTTGAAGTTGCCAAGACAGTCCAGGCCAAATATGGACAACAACTAAATGGCTTAGTACGTGGGTAGAGAGGGCACTGTGCGGGTTCCATTCTGGGATACACAAAGCTTAATGGTTCAAGGCTTTACAGCTACCTAATAGCAGTATTCTGGGTGGTACTCCGCTACGGCAGGTTCAAGACGCGTGCTACCTGATCTTAAGCATTGAACTTTTGCGGTTCTCTTGATTTGCATTTAGGATATGGGCTTTCGAGCCAATTGCATTCATGTGGGGGATTCTTGGAAAACATGTTTTTAAACATGAGTATTCTAAGTGGTCAGGGACCATCTTTGAGTCAATATTCGATGCGACTACTCAAAATTTCTGAAGCCATACTCAAAGCGTTTGAGTAGCTCGAGCGACGAGCTTCACAACGGTATATCGCATGACCTATTCGGAGAATGGGTGTGAATTATAATTGGACTCGAAGGTTGGTACTCGAAAGAGGAAGAAAAGCCAATGCTAGAAAATGGAGAAGAAGATGGGATTTAAACCATGAGGGTTATCCCACATTGTGAAATCATGAGTGATTTTTACACTATAAATACAAGTCCATCCCATGAGTGGCTTAGTGTGTACCACACACGCGCGCGCTCGCTCGGGTCTCGGGACTCGGGCCTCGGGTCACGGGACATAGGACGCGGGCCTCGGGTCTTGGAATTTGGGATTTGTCTTGGGTCTTGGGTCTTGAGTCTTGTAATAAACTGAAATATGGACTTTTGTATATTTACAAGAGCAGTCCCTAAAATTCCAGCAATCTTGAAACTCCTGCAGCAATGGAAGCGGATTCTGGAGATGTAACTCCCAGAATTAAATGACCACAATAATGGCTGCGGTTTTAGAATCCTCTATATGAGGCAGCTTTCCCCTCACATTCAAACATACGAAAATCATCTCTCTAAACAGCAGCATACATTTTTCCATAGCATATTAGAAACAGAGAGAACCACCCACCAACAGCTCGACCTTGACTCGTCGCCAGTTTCCGGCGAGTCATCCGAAATGTTATACCTTGGGATCGAAGCGCCAACGCAACTAGAAACATCAAGGTGGTTGGGCGAATATCGGTTAAGGGCAGACTGTCTAACAGTCGCCTCATATTTTAATTTTTCCTGTTCTTTCAATTCAGTATTTTAATTCCGCAATTTACATTTCTGCATTTTTTATTTCAGTATTTTAATTTCCTGTATTTAGCTGTAGCTTTTCAATTCTGTTTTACCTTTCTGTAATTTATTTAAAGTACTGTTTTATTCTGTAATTTCAATTCTGTAATTTCAATTCTGTAATTTAATTCTGTAATTTAATTCTGTAATTAGAATAGTTTCAATTCAGTCATGTTATTTCAATTTAAATCAGAACAGTCCGGCTGATAAGTTTATACTTTCCAGTCCGGCAGTTTCTATTTGTTGCAATTCAGTACATCAGATTATTAATTAATAATAATCTGAATAACGTTTGCTTTAATTACTATTTAGTACCTACATGTTGTAATCGTTAATTTCCTTTCTAATTCAAAATTAATAAAGATTACACTGGTTTTGTTTATTTTTGTTTAGTCCTTTATTATTGTTTAATTGTTATTTCGTATACGGAAACCAACATCGTTTTCGTACTCACGACCCATAACATCCATCTTCCTGTTTTTATTATTTATGAGTGCATTCGACACGTCTGTAAATTTTACCGAATCATTACCATACAACAAAGTAGTGGTAAGGTGCTTATATTTTTCCGGCAATGAATTTAGCAACAATAATGTTTTATCTTCATCTCCAATCTCTACATCTAAATTTTGCAAATCAACTAAAATTTTATTGTAACTATTGAGATGCTCGTTCAAAGAGATACATTGCTCGTATCCGAAACGGAAAACCTTCTTCTTCATGTACAACCGATTTTCGATATTTTTTGTCATGTACTTGTTGTCTTCAAGTGTCTTCCACAGTACTTGAGCGTCCATCCCTTTCATAACCGAGTATTTGACCGCCTTGGCAAAAACAATATTATCGTCCCACATACCGACTTATTCTTATTCTTCCACTCCTCATCCGTCATCTTTTCGGGCTTGTTCTCAAATAAAAGATTTAGATCTTGCTGATTAAGCACATCTAGAACCTCGCACTTCCACATTCCGAAGTTGTTAGTTCCATCGAACTTCTCCACTTCGAACTTCATGTTTTCGACTATCCTTCCAATCGTAATCGGGCTCTGATACCAATTTGTTGGTCCGTAGGAGTCTAAACCTTAGAGGGGGGGTGAATAAGGTTTTCGTATGTTTTTCGCGGAATTAAAACTATGGGTATTTAACTAAGTTAATTAGTGATATTTATAACCTAAACTCTTTTGTTACCAAATTAACGCTAAAATGATCTAAGCAAGCAATAAATATAAGCGATAAATGAATATGGAAAGTAAAAGTTAAGGGAAAGAAATAACGCAAGATTTATAGAGGTTCGGCAAACCGCGCCTACGTCCTCTCCTCGGTATTTTCACTACCGAGTGTTTCACTAAAAATCTTCGTTTCAAGGTTACACCTTAACGAGCTTAATCAACCGATTACGCTCCCCCTCACTATATGAGTATCCCGAATAAATGACCTAGAGCTTTTAAGCTACACTTGCTTAAAAGCCTCTACCCAATTCACTCGCTCACTAATGAGTTTATAAAATACTCTTTTACAAGTTTGATTTCGAATCGCTCACTAACAAATATTATCTCGATGTTTATAAGATTACTATAAGAATATACTCGAGAATATTTTTGATTACAAGTGAGAAATAAGTAGTATAAGCTTGAAGGATTTTCTTGTAAGAATTGCTTAAAAGTTGTGAATGCTTGGATGAGCTTCTTCAAAGTGTTTTGGGGCTTTTGTAGAGTCACAAAGGTGCAGCAATAAATTTCAGACCGTTGCTAGTTGGTGAGTTCATTCAATGCTGTTTTTGCAGCAGTTCGCCCCATTTTCAGGAATAGCTTAAAAGCTGGATTTTGAAATTCTACAGAAACGATCGGTCGTTTCTGAAAAATGATCGGTCGTTTTTCAATTGGACTTACTGGACAAAATGTGCACTGAAACGATCGGTCGTTTCAGATTAATGATCGGTCGTTTTTGCTGAGTGCTCACTGGAAGAAATCATCAATAAAACGATCGGTCGTTTTATTATGGCGATCGGTCGTTTTTGTCCTATGCTCACTGGAAGGATTTTTCGTATGTATGATCGATCGTTTAGGGTTGATCAGTCGTTTTTTGTTGTTCTGGGTTATTTTCGGTTTGCTCGACAAACTTCGAAACCCCGTAACTAATTCGTTCCAACTCCGATTTAGGTTCCGCTTGAACCAATGGCTTCGTAATTACGCATTCAATCATTTAAACCCTTTAACACACTCGATAAAAGATTAGTACGCAAAACGAGCTTTTATCATGTTTTACAAATATTGTTATCATCAAAATAATCGATTAGAAGAAACTACGTTCAACAATCTCTCCCTTTTTTATGATGACAAAATATTGACTTCAACATACTATAAGCTCTTTTTGTTTAAACAAATATAACGGAAATGTATAGATGATGCTTTACTTAGATAAAAGTTTTTAGAGAAAAAGCAAGTAAATGTCATAACATCCGATTTTAAAACGACGTATAAACAAGCTAAACGATTAGGGATTATGAAGATCTATATGCAAGCGAAAAATTGGCCATAGTTTTGCCTAAAAAAGGTCAATCGCCACAAAAGAAAAACAATATTTATAATCCAATCAACTAGCAAACTATGCGCACTAAATGCAATAATATCAAATAAGGTTCAAACGCATAGTTAAAATCGCAATCATATAAACAAGAGCAAATGTAAGAAGAAACGCATCATAATAATCAAGTAAAACCGTTTCCTACTTATTACATCAAAAACAACTTGTTCAACTCAAAGGAAATAGAAATACAATGCAAAGAGAAAAACAATAGAGAGGTATTTCTCCCCCTTTGACATCATCAAAAACAAAAAAATAATATATCCGCCTAGTCGCGGTGGGAAGTAGCATCATCCTCTTCGTCTTCGTCATTGTTAGGACCGGCAAAGTCGGGAAAATAACCATGGAACCTTGCCCGTTGCTCGTTGCTTAACCTTTCGATTTCGTCCATATCTTCTTGACTAGGATGCATGGAGCGAAACATGCGTCGTTGAAGTCGTGCATTCTGATATTGATCAATATAGAGATCGTTGTAGAATTGTTCGGTGCGTGGAGGAAGAGTCGAAGATCCTACTTTAGCTTTTCCGTGACCTCGAGAGGGACGGGAGGAGGTAGGGATATCGGTGGGAGGGAGAGACTCGGAGGAGAATTCCTCATGAGCGCTTTGAGGTGTCGGTTTAGGGCCGACGTATTCTTCCTCTTCGGGGGAAAGAGGAGTATAGCCGGGGCCGGATACCCGCTTACCGGACCAAGTTATGGACTTGTCGGTATTGTTGAATTTTATGGACATTTGGGAAAGATAGGAAGTGTCCCAAATGTGCTTATCCTTATTTTTGAACAATGTTCCACCGGGAACGAGATTTAAGTCCTTCAAAATGGCCGAAATTAAGGCACCGTAAGGTAACCCATTCTTGGACTTTGTTTTAAGCGAGTCCATCTTAAAGAAAATGAGGGATGCAAAGTCAAGGCGGACTCGGCGATGGATACACCCAAGAAGAAAGATGTACTCATTAGTAACATCCGTAAAGTTGGAGGTGTGTGGGAGTACGATATGAGAGAGAATGTGGTAGGCTAGTTTATTACGGAATAGAAGGCCATGGGCTTTGCTAGAGCGGTTGTTATGGGCCGGATGAAAATTTTCATCTTTAAGATCATTGAAGTTTTCGATCTCTAGAGTTTCACAAATTTCCTTGCTAGACTCATAGAAACCGCCGCTATCTAGACGTAAGAGAGTTCGTAAACGGTCTATACCGTAAACGAATTGTTGTCCGTTAAAGGATGAACGCAAATGGAGTGCGTCATCGGAGTCCCTATCTAGAACTAGATGATAATAGAATTCATAGACATTCTCTTTATAAAAGGGCTCTTTGAGAGTAAGAAGGGTATCAAGTTTGTAAAAGCTTAAGTCTATCATAAGAGCGGAAAACCGTTCACGAAAAAGAGGCATGTCTAGAGTGAAGTTGGTCAATATACCTCTTGTACCCATTTCGGTTGGATAGAGAGGAGGTAGAGGGCCGGAGCGAGAAGCGGAGGAAGAGCCGGTGCGTGGGGCACGAGGAATAGCCGGGCGGCGAGTGGGTGGAGGCACGATCTCGTCGTCATGCTCATCAACGAGGTTGAGTGAGGCTTTCTTTGTGCGAACCATTTGATTGATTGGATAGAAAATTGGGTTTTGTTTGAGATTTTTGGGTGATTGGGAAAGGAGTGGACGAATTTTGAGAGAGAGAAGAGATTAGGGTTTGAAATGAATTGGTTTTGGGGTTTGAAGAATGATTTTAAAAACTGACAAACAGAAAAACGATCGGTCGTTCTGGGATTCGATCGATCGAAATATAGCCAAATTCTTCCAGTGAGTGCAACATAAAAACGATCGGTCGTTTTTAAGGAACGATCGGTCGAATGTAATAAAACGATCGGTCGTTTTTACAGACGATCGATCGACTGTAACAAGGTTACAGACCAGGAATTTTCTGCACTTTACGACACTGATTTGGCAAAGAAAATGTAAAAATACTTAAAAATATATATATAAAGACAATCAAATATATATAAATATATATATATATCACACATCAAACATACCTAACTCTCGGCGAATAAAGCAAAATTGTTCCTCATTAAGGGGTTTTGTGAAAATATCGGCTAATTGCCTATTTGTGCTTATATATTCAAGTGTAATATCCCCTTTTTGGACATGATCCCGTAAAAAGTGATGACGTAAATTAATATGTTTAGTGCGAGAGTGTTGGATCGGATTTTTCGAAAGGTTTATAGCACTAGTATTATCACACAATATAGGTACACTATCAAATGATAATTCAAAGTCGTTTAGTTGTTGACGCATCCAAAGGATTTGTGCGCAACAACTACCCGCGGCGACGTATTCCGCCTCCGCCGTGGAAAGCGCAACCGAGTTTTGTTTCTTACTATGCCAAGAAACTAAAGCGCTTCCTAAGAAATGGCAAGTGCCACTAGTACTCTTTCTATCTAATCGACAACCGGCAAAGTCGGCGTCGGAATAACCAAGCAATTCAAACGAAGTATCATGCGGATAAAACAATCCTAAATTGCAAGTACCTACAAGATATCTAAAAATGCGCTTAACGGCTATAACATGCGATTCCTTAGGGCAAGATTGATACCTAGCACACAAGCAAACACTAAACATGATATCGGGTCTACTTGCGGTTAAATATAAGAGGGATCCAATCATACCTCTATAGAGCTTTTGGTCCACGCTTTTACCCGATTCATCCTTGTCTAGTTTTGTTGCCGGACTCATCGGAGTTCCTAGCGGCTTTGCATCGCTCATGTTGAACCTCTTGAGCAAGTCCCTTGTGTATTTGGCTTGATTGACGAAAATTCCGTCCTTTGTTTGTTTGATTTGCAACCCAAGGAAGTAGGTGAGTTCACCCATCATGCTCATCTCGAATTCACCTTGCATACACTTAGAAAACTCCTCGCACATGCGAGCATTAGTAGCACCGAAAATGATATCATCAACATATATTTGAATTAAAAGCATGTCTTTTCCATCCTTTTTAATAAAAAGAGTAGTGTCTAAAGTACCACGAGAAAAACCCTTTTTAATCAAGAATTTACTAAGTCTTTCATACCAAGCCCGGGGTGCTTGTTTTAAACCATAAAGTGCTTTTCGAAGTTTGTACACATGATTAGGAAACTCGTGATTTTCAAAACCGGGTGGTTGTTTTACATAAACTTCCTCATTAATAAAGCCGTTTAAAAATGCACTTTTAACATCCATTTGAAATAATTTAAAACATTTAAAAGAAGCATAAGCAAGCAACATTCTAATGGCTTCTAATCTTGCTACGGGTGCGTAAGTTTCATCGAAATCGATGCCCTCTTCTTGATTATACCCTTGAGCTACTAGTCTAGCTTTATTTCTAATGACTACCCCGGATTCATCCATCTTATTGCGAAATATCCATTTCGTACCTATAATGGTTTTCTCACGCGGTCTAGGTACTAATGTCCATACGTTGCTACGCTCGAATTGATTTAATTCGTCATGCATAGCTAATACCCAACTCTCATCGAGTTCCGCCTCATGAATGTTCTTGGGCTCTAATTGAGACAAGAATGCAAAATGATTAACTATATTTCTTAATGATGAACGTGTATGCACTCTTTCTCCCGGGTTACCCAAAATTAAATCTTGCGGATGGTGATTGGCAAAACGCCATTCTTGAGGCAAATCCTCATGAATATGTACGCTAGATTCTAAGTCTTTTTGAAGTCTCTCTATAGTGACTTCTTCATCAACGGGTTCAACCTCTATGCAAGGCGTTGACTCTAAGCTAGATGTAACATGATTCGAAAAAGATGCTTTATGAAAAATATCATCATTAATATTATGAACAATTAAAGGCTTATCAATCGTCGGCATATTCTCATCAAACGAGACATGTACCGATTCTTCCACCAATAAAGTTCTTTTATTAAAAATACGATAAGCTTTACTCGATATAGCATATCCAACGAAAATTCCTTCGTCGGACTTAGCATCGAATTTTCCTAGATTATCCTTACCATTATTATGAACATAGCATTTACAACCAAATGCACGTAAATGAGAAATATTTGGTTTTCGCTCATTCCATAATTCGTAAGGTGTCTTTTTTAATATGGGCCTAATTAAGGCTCTATTTAAAATATAACAAGCGGAATTTACGGCTTCGGCCCAAAAATACTTTGGCAAATTATTTTCGCAAAGCATGGTCCGTGCCATTTCCTCTAGGGTTCTATTCTTCCTCTCAACTACCCCATTTTGTTGGGGCGTACGAGGGGCCGAAAAATTATGATCAATACCATTTTCATCACAAAAAGTTTGAAATGGAGTATTCTCAAATTCCTTACCATGATCGGTTCGGATACTTTTGATCATATAACCCTTTCGTGTTTGGAGCTTTTTGCAAATGATAGAGAATTCTCTAAATGCTTCATGCTTATGAGTTAAAAACAAGACCCACGTAAAGCGACTAAAATCGTCAACCATGACGAAAGCATATGCACGCCCGCCAAGACTAAGTGTCCGGGAGGGGCCAACTAAGTCCATATGAATGAGCTCCAAACAACGAGTAGTAGAAATAATATTTTTAGCCTTAAACGAAATCTTTGTTTGTTTGCCTAATTGGCAAGCGTGACAAAGTTTGTCCTTTATATAAGGAGTTTTTGGTAAACCTATTACCAAATCTTTACTAGAAAGTTTAGCAAGTAAATCAAGACTTGCATGACCAAGTCGTCTATGCCACAACCAACCATTGTCGTTGATAGTAACAAGACACTTGACTTCATCATCCACCGAACTATTCAAATCAATCATATAGACATTATTTTGTCTTTGACCCATAAGAATAGTTTTATTATCCGAAATACAATGAATAATGCAATGCGATTTTTCAAAAATGACTTTGTGACCCAAATCACAAAGTTGACTTATACTAAGCAAGTTATGTTTAAGACCATCAACAAGCAAAACATTATCAATAATGACATTAGATGGTTTGGAGATACTACCAATACCGATGATTTTGCCCTTGCTATTATCCCCGAAGGTCACAAAGCCTCCGTCTTTAGGTGCAAGAGTGGTGAATTTTGTTTTGTCTCCCGTCATATGTCTTGAGCATCCACTATCTAAGAACCACTTGTCCTCGTTGATTTTTGATCTCAAGCATACCTACAAGACAAAACGATCATTGGTACCCTAATCCATTTTTGGGTCCTTGAGGGTTAGAGTCTCGACCCTTTGGAATCCAAACCAAATCATTTCTACTTACTTTATACCTATTAGGGCAATATATATAATCCTCATAGTGGTCACTACGGTTGCAAGTCATACATTTTATATGCGAGATAGGTTTAACAAAACGATTATAAACTAAGTTACTTTTATATGAATTGTTCTTACGGGAGTAACTTGGGGTTCTATTTTCATTTTTCTCCACTTGTTTGGTGAATAGATTTTTATGCTTAGACGCTAAGAGAGGGTTGTAACCTACACCGGTTTTATCATATGCGCCTTGTTGAGAAGCTAATATAGTACTTAGCATTTTGCTTCCTTTAGTGAACTTAGAGAGAGTGAGTTCGGCGCTATCCGCCTTAAGTTTACATGACTTAAGGTCATCAACTAACTTATTATTTTCTAGGGCAAGTTCGGTATTTTTAGTTGCGAGTGTGTCATTTTTCATAGCTAAATTTTCAAGTTCGTCTTGTAGAGTAATTAGCAATTTTCTAAAAGATTTGTTCTTACCTCTAGCTTTTTCTAAAGATTCTAACACATCATTAATATCAAGACAATCATCACTAGAAATAGAGGAGTTAGAGGAGTGATAGCTTACTTCCTCGGAATCATCGTCTCTAGCCATGAGACATAGATTTGCGACTTCTTCATTGTCGCTATCGGAGCTATCATCATCGCTCCCCCATGCGGCTAAGAATGCCTTCTTGTTTTCCCTTTTCTTGACAAACTTGTCCTTTTTCTTCAAGGGACATTCGTTTTGCATATGGCCGGGTTTGTGACATTTGTAGCAAATGATTTCGTCCTTTTTGCTAGATTTTTCGGAAGTCTCTTCCTTATATTCCTTTTTCCGAAATCGTTGTCCACCCTTCTTTTTCCAACTTAGGAATTTGTTGTAGCGTTTGGCAAAGAGAGCCATCTCATCATCCTCACTAGATGAATCATTTTCGCTATCGTCATTTGTTGTGCATTTGAAGGCAATGCCTTTCTTCTTTTTCGAGTCATCCTCATGCTTTCGAGTCGTCATGTCGAGTTCATGAGTGCTTAAGGATCCAATGAGGTTGTCGAGAGAGAGAGTGTTCATGTCCTTGGCCTCTTGTATGGCCGTCACTTTTGATTCCCACTTCCTTGGAAGACTTCGAAGGATCTTCGTCACCATCTCCTTGCTAGAGTATACCTTTTCAAGTCTCTTAAGATCATTAGTAATCTTAGTAAAACGAGTGTACATAGAAGCAATAGACTCGTCATCATCGACTTTAAATAATTCATAATCATGAATAAGCATGCTAATTTTAGAGTCCTTAACTTGACTAGTTCCTTCGTGCATAATAGCTAGCTTATCCCACATTTTCTTAGCGGTGTCACAACCGGAAATCTTATCATATTCACTAGGCGAGAGCGCACAAGTGATAGAAGTCATAGCCCTACAATTTAGGGAAAATGCTAGGCGTTCATCGGTGTCTAGTTCCTCTACAAGTTTATCTTCGCCATTTCTTCTAGGCGTTTTATAGCCTTTACTAATACTTATCCATTGGTCTATTTCAAAACCACAAAGGAAATTTTTCATAAGGTCTCTCCAATAGGGATAGTTAGTACCGTCAAAGAAGGGTGGCCTAGTTATGGATTTTGAGTCGGCGTATGAAGACATAGTGGATCTTTAAACTATAAAATCGTTAGATTTTTATGAATAGAATAGCTAAGCTCTGATACCAATTGTTGGTCCGTAGGAGTCTAAACCTTAGAGGGGGGGTGAATAAGGTTTTCGTACGTTTTTCGCGGAATTAAAACTATGGGTATTTAACTAAGTTAATTAGTGATATTTATAACCTAAACTCTTTTGTTACCAAATTAACGCTAAAATGATCTAAGCAAGCAATAAATATAAGCGATAAATGAATATGGAAAGTAAAAGTTAAGGGAAAGAAATAACGCAAGATTTATAGAGGTTCGGCAAACCGCGCCTACGTCCTCTCCTCGGTATTTTCACTACCGAGTGTTTCACTAAAAATCTTCGTTTCAAGGTTACACCTTAACGAGCTTAATCAACCGATTACGCTCCCCCTCACTATATGAGTATCCCGAATAAATGACCTAGAGCTTTTAAGCTACACTTGCTTAAAAGCCTCTACCCAATTCACTCGCTCACTAATGAGTTTATAAAATACTCTTTTACAAGTTTGATTTCGAATCGCTCACTAACAAATATTATCTCGATGTTTATAAGATTACTATAAGAATATACTCGAGAATATTTTTGATTACAAGTGAGAAATAAGTAGTATAAGCTTGAAGGATTTTCTTGTAAGAATTGCTTAAAAGTTGTGAATGCTTGGATGAGCTTCTTCAAAGTGTTTTGGGGCTTTTGTAGAGTCACAAAGGTGCAGCAATAAATTTCAGACCGTTGCTAGTTGGTGAGTTCATTCAATGCTGTTTTTGCAGCAGTTCGCCCCATTTTCAGGAATAGCTTAAAAGCTGGATTTTGAAATTCTACAGAAACGATCGGTCGTTTCTGAAAAACGATCGGTCGTTTTTCAATTGGACTTACTGGACAAAATGTGCACTGAAACGATCGGTCGTTTCAGATTAATGATCGGTCGTTTTTGCTGAGTGCTCACTGGAAGAAATCATCAATAAAACGATCGGTCGTTTTATTATGGCGATCGGTCGTTTTTGTCCTATGCTCACTGGAAGGATTTTTCGTATGTATGATCGATCGTTTAGGGTTGATCAGTCGTTTTTTGTTGTTCTGGGTTATTTTCGGTTTGCTCGACAAACTTCGAAACCCCGTAACTAATTCGTTCCAACTCCGATTTAGGTTCCGCTTGAACCAATGGCTTCGTAATTACGCATTCAATCATTTAAACCCTTTAACACACTCGATAAAAGATTAGTACGCAAAATGAGCTTTTATCATGTTTTACAAATATTGTTATCATCAAAATAATCGATTAGAAGAAACTACGTTCAACACAATTTGTTGTGCGGAAGCTCAAACAAATGGCAGAAAATAATAAATAATAAATAAAGAACACCCAAAAGAAAAACACACACGAATAAGAAAAGAAAAGACAATGGTTTAGCGTGGTCTCATAGGGGTTACGGTATGTAAACCCCTACACTAATCCACGGAGTAAAGAGGAAATATATTACTATAATAGTTGAAGAATTACAAAGATGGTAAAACTCATTGCTATTTGGCATAAGAAATAATGAATTCCAAAGAGTTTATTTATAACTTCTAACTTAGACACATTCCTTAAAATTAACAATGTGAGATAAAGCAATTCTTATTATAACTCTAAAAAAGAGACTTATTCCTACACATAACCAATGTGGGATAAACCCACAATATAAATATCAATTAAAGCCAACTTTCAACATATATATATATATATATATATTTGTAATAATAAATACATAGAATATTATATTAGCTATATGAATTAATAAAACATATATAGTATAAAAATGGTTTATGAGAGAAAACAAAATGTTATATCTTTAATGAAAATAAATTTTTAGTTTCATCTCGTTTCACCTCATTGTCACCCCTATGACCAACAGACCTATCCTTATCTCTCTTTGGTAAATCAAACGACTGGAAATAGTCACATTTATTTCTTTGACTTTTTATATTCGACCTGAGTTCTTTCACTTTTTATGAAGGGTGTTTTATTGCAGAAACAGTGGGTGTTTTGGGAGAGAGTGAGAGTGAGTGAAATATGGGTGTTTTGGTAGGAATATGGGTTGAATAGAAATAGATATGGGAGTTTGTTCTTTTACGTGAGTGGCATCAAATGAGGATAGTAATCTCCACTTTAATTCGCCACATGTTGCTTTTTTTTGTGTCAAATGACATTAGTTTATCGAATGGTTTATTTTAAGAAATTTAGTATGTTTTTTGAGAAAAAAATATAATTAGGTAAGCATTTTGTTAAAAGCATGAAAACAGTAATTACCCCTAGTAATAATTAGTATCAAGGAAGAATTAGATAACGTGATAGAACGAACTACAAAATTTTATGCCCTTTAAACAGTTTCTTCTCTAATTGCAAGTTTGCAACTGACATTGCAACCAAACATACTGCACACATTTTAAAGAAAACTCACTTAAGTATAAAGTCACTTCCTGTTTTCCATTACAATCGACAACAACTAAGATAGATACGCAAGTCTTACAATTTAAAACGTAAAGCATCTAAAGCTTGAGTATGTTTGTGTGTGTTACGGTTCAATCAAAAGTTAAACTGTTTAACTTGCAAATGAAATTTCCTTTACAATTATTTAGATTATACATAAACGGGGATACATGTTTGAGAAGTACTTCAAAGTTTAAAGGGTAATACTCCATTTCCAATCAGTACTTCAAAGTTCAAAATTCCTGAAATTTACAACATTTTTCCTATTGATGTCTAGACTTTAAGGTCTTATATCTATTACCATGCATATATGTGTCTTGTTAACCGTATTATCATACTATTAATATAAGAAAACACAAAAAAGTTTGAGACTGTCCAATTTTACCCATTTTTTTTCTAAAAATGTCACTATTCTAATTTACTAATTAATCAAATAATTTAATGCAATTTAAACAAATAAATAAGTAAATAAATATTTCATTTTTCCACACATATAAATTTATCTCCCAAACAAATCATCATACATGTATTTTTATATTACTATAATAATAAAACATTATATTTTTACGTATTCATTATATTATGTTTGTAAACTTTTTGAAAATGTTAAATTTATTTGTGTCGAATCATATTTATGCAACTACGTGTCACGCACGCAACGCATGTGCTAAGATTACTAGTTCTAATTATAAAGTTATTATCGAAGATTATCTATCCTAAATGAAGCTGAAAGAATATTATTTGGAGTAGCAATAGATTTTAGCTATGAACATTCCCATATAAGTAAGTTTCTCTCTGTTGTCTACTATATATATTGTATATAGTACAAGAGTCCTAATGTTTCAGTTTTACCTATTCATAATTAGTTTTATTTTTGCTTTATTTATTTCACTATATCACCTATACTTCTCAAAATACTTAAATGTTTTATATATACGTAGTACAAAGTCTAATAAGATTTGAAAGCTTATAAAAGAAAATTAAATTATAGCAAGTCGAAGTTGGCTTTTATAAGTTCTGAGAGAGAAACGTTGATTGTGGAGCTCTTAGGCAGCTCGTCAAGAGCATGAAATGAGTACTGTTAGTGATCTGGCAATGCATCAAATTAGAGTCATTTAGAAACTACATATTACAGTTAATTAATATATGCCAATCAAAGACCTTGGCAGTAATGAAAATTGTACAAGCCAGTAAGGCTGAATTTATCAGTTAAAAAATACAACCACCACTGAGTTTATCATTCTTGAACAACAATATCAAACCCGGTAATCACTCTGTTAAGAATTTCCCAGGCTAACAGTTTAGATGATGAAGTATTAATTCCCAGTCTAAATTGTTTTTTTTTTCTTCCACACAGTTTTATGCTTAATATGATGTATCATGCATAAACTTGAATACAAGAACAGTTTAACCTCCTTTCCTGGAATACAACGGAAAAAACTATGACACATGAAAACCGAAAATGTGAAAATATACCTCATTGTACCTATTACAATTTAAGCCGCTAGCCTGTGTGAGATGTCGAGTTTGTATAATGTTAGGTCCTAGATCCAAAATTCTAGTAACACGTTATTTGTCATCGTATTGGTAAAAATAGTTTGAGATATCCATAATAAACTTTCAGTATACACACCCGTATTGTACCGTTTTTATCAATATATGATCAAGTTCATGCGTAAGTTGCAATCTCAGTTACAACTGGAACTGACAGACAAAAACTTGGAGATTAGGATTCGGTTAAATATATTCTAAACGGTCCAAAATCGTGTTGACCAAGATATGGTGATTTGAAGGTTATTCAGAATAAAATAAAGGAAATATAATATTTTTATTATTGAGTCAAATATTTTGAAGAAAATGAAAGAGATTATGGTGGGAAGATCTTGAAGATAAGGAAAGAATATTTGGGAAATCATTACTATTTGATCTTTTGTAAATGTTGTATATAAATTCCATTAGCATTTGATATTTTGTGTGTTTTACAATGTAGATATTATGATTATATAGATCAAACACCCGTTGTATACGAGAGTGAATAAAACAAGAGAGATCATGGCGGGATGCCATTGATAAGAGTGATAGTTGAGAGCTACGAGAAATGCGAGATAGACATATGCACAAGAGAGTCATGATATTGTAAGTATTTAGTCAAACATTGTAATTTTTCTCAATATCACATTAATCTGAGCAACGGCTCCAGAGATGTAGACTTGATCGAACTCCGTTATCAAATGTCTCTTGTTCAGCGTTTTATTTATTAATTTTGCCAGAAACTTTCAGTTACAACTGAACATCGTAACAGCATGCAAAACATCGCACTAAACGTTTTTTCAATTAGTATCAGAGCTTCAAATCAGATATAATTGGTGTGGATCATGTGTTCTGAGAATATGAAGTTAATAAGGCAGAGAGGATATTTATGCAATCCGTGATTGAATTATGCACCATGAAAATATAGATTCATTAAAGCACAAAACGAGCAGAATGAAAAACTATTCTAAAGGGATGAGAAACTCAAATTCAGGGGGAGTTATGGTGATAATTATGGGTTACACGTCTCAACGTTTTTACCAAAATAATGACAAATACGAAGATTGTTAAGTGCTAGATCCGAGATTCTAGTGATACATCGGTTGTCATCATATTGGTAAAAATAGTTTGAGATATCCATAATAAACTCTCAGTATACACACTCGTATTGTGTACCGTTTTTATCAAGATATGATCAAGTACATGTGTAAGTTGTAATCTCAGTTACAACTGGAGCTGACAGACAGAAACTTGAAGATCAAGATTTGGTCAAATATATTCTAAAATGTCCAAAATCGTGTTGACCGATATATAGTGATTTGAAGGTTATTCAGAATAAAGGAAATATAATATTTGTATTATTAAGTCAAATATTTTGAAGAAAATGAAAGAAATTATGGTGGGAAGATCTTGAACATAAGGAAAGAACATTTGAAAAATCTTTACTATTTGATCAATTTAAGATTTTTGTAAATTTTATATATAAAGCCGGTTAGCATTTGATATTTTTTGTGTTTTACAATTTAGATATTCTGATTATATAGATCAAACATCCGTTGTATACGAGAGAGAATAAAACATGACAGAATGCCATTGATAAGAAGGATAGTTGAGAGGTAGGAGTAATGCGAGATAAGCATATACGTAATGGATTCATGTTATTGTAAGTATTGAGTCAAACATTGTAAACTATCTCAACATTACATTAATCTGAGTAAGGGCTCCGGAGATGTAGACTTAATCAAACTCCGTCATCAAACGTCTCGTGTTCAGCGTTTTATTTATTAAATTCGCTAGAAACTTTGCGTTTTATTTATTAAATTCGCTAGAAACTTTCCGTTACAATTAAAACCGCGTAACAACACTCGAAAAATTGGACTAAACGTTTTTTCATAGAACTTGACTGTGCTATACATCACTCCAAAAATATACATTACCGGGACTTCGCACTCTTATCTATCTTTCGGTGTTTATAGTTTGTTGTTTCTTTATTTCGCTTGGTTTCTACATTCAAAATCTCTGTTTTCCTCTATATCTCAGCACCATAGTTGCTATCGTCTTTTATAAAGTTTTATTAGTTAACTACTGTCTCAGCGCGTAAACATTTTACAAATGCAGAAGTTGTTTCTGCTCTTTCTTATCGAAATTGCCCTTCAAATGCCGATTTGCCATGCACAATACAAATTTACAAACGCAAATGAGTGGGATACATGATTGTAACATCTATATGACCACAACTATAGGTTAATAAAGGAGGAATATTAACTTGATCTAACAACCTCAATTGCCTTAACCAGATCATCAAACTTGGCCCCGGTCACTTCTTTAACAACTTTATTATCTTTAAGAATCTTGAATGTTGGAACCACCCTTATTCCTAACTCCTTTGCTAGCGGCTGCAATGGTTAACCGAGATAGAGATGATAGTACAGCATTCAGTTAGTAAATTAATGGCCATGTCACAACTGAAATAATGAATATACGAAAATAATGCTCCAAATGCACAAAAGGCGTTTTATTTATATCCAGTATTCCTCGTATAAATCTTGCTAAATAACAGTTGATGATTTCATCTCCATTCCTTGCCTCCACAAATTCGAAATGTTTCTTAGAAAGCTAATCCTTTTTTAACACATTCGTAAAATTAAAAGCAAGTAATAAGGCTCTCTCAAGGGTAATTTCTATTTTCTAACAACATCTCTGGACTATAATGATATGATACGACTTTGATCAAATTCTCTAAAAGTTACAAGCACAACAAACATAAAATAAGATGGAAGGTGTTGGAAATTTATAAGACAAACCTTGTTGTCCTGGTTACAATCAAGCTTCAAGAAAATTACATCAGCATACTTCTCAGATAGTTCTTGATATTTGGGGGCAATGACCTTACAGGGACCGCACCTGGAAGTCACATGTTCAGAAGCAATAATAGATGCTTAGCATAGAGTATTATCTTAACATAAAAAAAATTGCTTCCTCTAAGTCAATAATATCAGTTTTATTATTTGAATGATCCACATTCATACAGTTGTTTAGACGTCGCTGAGTCATTCAGTAATACACTATGGACGTGGGATCGTTGGGAATACATGCACCAGATTCTTTTGTTATTTTATGCAAGGCCAAAACTCAGATCAGAGTTATGTTACAATATGAAGCTGAAAGTAAAGTGGAAATGTATTATCCGTAAAAGCTTTCACATTCCTCAGAAATTCTCAATGAGAGCAATTATACTGATTGAATTGCTTTACAAATATAGAGAACTTAATAAGTAAATTGTCTCTAAACCCTTGCAATGTTTAAATTAGGTTTCATTCAGTTATTGATCTACCGTGTATTGCCGGATGGAAAATATAACCTAACAAATCCAATAAGTTGCATGTATTCTGGTCTATAAATCTCTTTGCAAGTAAATTCATTTTCACCGCAAAGTATCATTGCCACTGCACTATTTCAGTAAATGTGTGCTAAACTGCTGATCAATATAAATTGAGTAATAAATTGAAAAAATATTAATTTCCCCCTTTTTAGGACAAATATTTAAGAAAAGACCATGGCGAATAATATGAAAGTTCAAATAAACAAAACATGATCCATGTCATGTGCCATGGTAGCCAAACCAGAGATAAGATCGACAAGGTTAACCGCTCCGTAATTTTGCCAGTGACAACCAAAAAGGCAAACTCCATTTGTTTTGTTGTTGTTGTTATTTCTTTATAATGATGAAGTGGAAATACACGTTGTACACCCTCTGTAAACGACACTTAAGTTTCTTTTTTGATGATTGGCACTTAGTTTATTGCATTTGTAAAAAAAAAAAAAAAACAGAAAATCTAAGCTGGATAAATCTCAATTTTTACCTGAATATAGATCTTGTTTTGTTTATCCGCTATTCATTTCCAGGATATGTTTTTGTCAACCTTTTTAGAAAACAGTTCTGGTTCCTCAAGACAAAGCAATCGGTTCCACTGGAAAGTATGTTCAGAAAGTTTGCAATTATATAAATCAATTAGTTATTTTCTCTTGCAAATCTGTATTCCGGTGGCGGACAAACAAAATGCATATGTGCAACATAAATGTGAACAGCAAATCAGAGAAACTAGGAAATCATGCAATTTACACTCTCCAGGAGACCAAAATCAGACCCATAAACAGAGACCACAAATGTAAGCAACACAAACCGTATTGGGAAGCAGTGACGCCGTGTTAGTCTTACACCTACTTTCTAGGTATGGACCTGGTTACGGTTTTAGGTTGAAGTAGACAGATTGTCAATGTCTGGAATGGGTGGTGAGACAACAGCACTTGCAGTTATGCTGAAAATTTGATTTAAATGAAAGTAGTACGTAGCCACTAATTGGTTGGTGAAACAAGGGGGTGATATCGAAAAACTATATTATTATCATAGCCTAAGTTTGTCAATCATAACGGCTTCCCCAAGCCTTCCCACAACATTCCTTGTTTAACCACTAATGAAAAAGTTATGGGTACCCATAAATCGTATACGCATAGGCAGAACTATATTGTGACAAAAGGTTCCCATCACTATCCCACAATTTATTAAAGTGGCCTTTTTATATAAGGCTCTTAAAATAATTCTGGAATGCAATTTAGCCAATCTCTTCCACAAAAGGTTCCCATCACTATCCCACCGCTAGATACCTGGTTAGGTTATTAGGGTAAATTTTGTTTACTCCTAGGTTAAGTACTTAAATTCGGTAAAAGTACGGACAGTTTGATGTAAAACTTATATAAGTCGGGCAAAATGATTCTTTGCTAATTTACAGGTACCCCTTGAAATTAACCATTGTGCTAATTTACAGAGAGATAATATACCATTGAGTGTACATATCGAGAACGACAGTCTTGTCACCAGCGGCATTGACAAGAGGCCAGAAGGTGTCCTTGCTAACCTCCGTTACCTTCCCCACCGTTACCGTCACACCAGCATTTTCCCCAGTGCTCATACACCTCACCATTTTCATTCGTCCCGTCTTTTCAACCTTATTCTCTCCATCTCGCCACGACACCATGTTTGCAACAACCGTTGGCCTGATCGGACACTTCCCCGGCCAAGAAGACGAAGAAGGGCTGCTCAAAGGGGAGGCTTGTAATTGAAGTAGAGCCATTAGTTTTTTTTTTTTTTTTTAACTTTACAGAAAGATAGACTAATGTATTTGGTTTGGAAAATGAGTTCAGTAGTGTGTGTGAGTGGGAAAAATGGAATGTTTTTAATGAAATTACATTTTATGTAATACCATATTAGGCTTATTGGAAATTTATTGAGGTTATTTTTGTCAATTGATATGCTTACCGATAATAACCACCACATATCCAAGTCTTGAACTTGCGCCAATCGCCACACATTTGTATTTGGATTGAATTGCTCTAAAGGCTTTCACAGTTAGATGAAACTCTATTTAGTCCCCCTATATATTCTTAATTAAAATGATGTGGCACGAGAGTGTGATCTTCGAATTTTTGACAAAATGAAAATCTTGACATGGTCAAGGATTCAAGTTTCCACTTTAGAACAAAAGGTAAACATACTATCATTTAAATTAAATACCTATAAATATATCACATGGTTACTTGAAAATCAAAATTATGGACCAATTAATACCCTTAGAGGGTATATAATATTTTAATGGTAGAAGTTGTGGGTACCAAATAGAATTATCTCAACTTCCGGTCCGTTATTGTAATCAACCTCGGTCCTCATCAATACTTGTGAATTCATAAAAGAATTTTCGATTGGAACAAAACATCTTAGAAGAAGAGGAGCTAAGGCCACAAAACATGATTTATGTAGGGTCAAAATTTAAAGCCAATCAAAGCATATACCAGTATATAGGTTTGATCCACTTTCACAAATTGCAAAAAACTATTTTCTTCTTAAGAGAAAAGATATTCGAATTTCAAACAGTGAGCTTGAAATGCCACCATTTGTAAAATGGAATATCCTCATTTAATACATATTGGGGAATTAGTATAAGAATAAAGATGATGTTTGTATATGACGTTCTGGTACACGTTTAATACCACAGAGATGTGGTTTTGAAACACATCCAAAAACTATCAACGTCTGCACATTTGCCCCATATCAGAATCACCAGTTCACATAATTCTACGTTTATACTAGTAATCGTATCTGATAAGAAACCAATTCAACATGAGAGTCCTATTTAAAACATTGCCGATCCACGGATCAGAATATGTTCTTATTATATTACAATAAACTATTAAGCACAACTCGTTTTTGTTCGAGAGACCGACTGCATGAATATACATGGAACATAATTTTTAATATACATACAATATCAGAAAATACTTGGCAGATTTGTGAATTTCTTTCCTTTTCCTACATATTTCTCGATGCTAGAATTCTAAGGCAATAAAGAAAAACTCCTACAAAACAAAAACATAGCTAAAAGGAAAGGTTTAGCAATCCACCTAAAGCACAAAGCCACTCTGCAACTAGCATTGAAATGATTATTTCACATTTGGAGAATCAGAATGGGAGAATCAAATAGTCAGACACTGATGCGGAAACATGAAACTTGTGGACTAAGTTTTCCAAACGCTAAACCAAGCTATATACGAATATATACTGCACAGCTCGAAAACAAGGAAGCTTGAAACTGCATCAACTCAATTTTAATATTTAGAACAAAATCAAGTCTTTTAAAAAAAATGACTAATCCATGACTTCATAAATAGAAGGAAAGTTATGTCGTCAACAAAGGAGTACTACCGGGCCATATTTTAGCTACAACTGCATGCCTTTTTTTTTTGCCGCGTCAACACACTTGGCATATTTCGGTAAAATGGCCAGATACAAAGTATGTTCGGTTGGGAAACCAGGATAATCCCATTGCTGTTTCAAATCAATAATAGTAAAGTTACAATCGCACAACCAACATAAAAAAAAATATGCACACCATGATAAAAACAATGGCCTATCATGATGCACATGAAATGCTCGTCCTTGGTTTTTTAATCATAACAATCTCAATCGCGTTATGAAAAATAACCTCTTAAGCCAAACCATATGGTAGATTGGTCGTTCAAAACCGACATAAATAGAACAAGAGAAAACGCTATTTTTAACAAAAAAAATTAGAAAATAAGAGAACACATAATGACTACCCTCTTATGAAACCAATAAATTCGTTAACTTGTACCATATCTAAACTGCACATGAAAATGCTTAAAAATAGTCTTCTCAAGTGGCTCTGACAATCTCTGCAATACCCAGATTAATCATTTCACTCATATGTATATATGAGTGAGACACAAATACTACGAGCACAATTGTCAATAATCCTCATAAACCCACAGAAGACATCAGATGAATATATTATTACGGACCAATAGGAGGATCTATATATGTACAAATCGAAGATTCGAAATTGATTTCACACTAGACATCTCAATCAAAAAATGTTAAAGCTCTAGTCACCCAATTAACACTCAAAAAGTTGCATCTTCATGTAAAACAGAAGTAAAATCATGTTGTACAGGAAGAACCCCCGTCTATCAATCCATCAATCATTTCCAGAGGAGCATAAACTAAATGAAAACAAGCAGACCCAAACAAAAGTAGCAAGAGGAAGTGAAAAAAAAACCACTGTTAAAAATTACCTATGGTATTAAGAAAGTAATATTTGAATGGTCCAGTAACAGCTTTTTAAACCCGTAGGTTCCGAAATGGCAACACGAGTCTGTAAAATACTAAATTAATCTCCCCGAACTATAAAACCTTATATTTCAGGTAACAAAAAGGAGTAGAAGCTGAAGCTTCCTCAAAAGGAATAATGGAAACAACAACAAAGAAAACCAACACAAGCAAACATACAAAACACATTCACAGCTTACAAGAGATGCAGAAACAATCAGCCAACAGAACTTTTGAAAGAGCCTCACCCCTGTCTTATTACCAAAATCTTTATGATTCTTCCCTCTTTACAGCAATTACCATGGTTAGAAATTTGGTAATCTTGAATGATCAAAATGGCAACGTGAATGATACAGTACAATAATTAACCAATATAGTATCATTTTCAAACCTCTACATAATATAAGTACAAGGGGTAAAAGGAATCTACCAGGACAATTGGTGGCCAGCATACTCAACATCAGGAGAAAAGTGAACTGTGTGGCAATTAACATGGTAAAAATGATAATTTAATGATTTTAACCTCTGCCTGGTTCTTTAATCATTTTTGAAACACGAACAATCCAAAATGGCAATGTGATTGAACAGAATACTAAATTAAAAGTATCTTGCAGCATCAACACCGATTGACCAATAACTTGTTTTAGCATCATCATGGCATAAATGAACAAAACAAAGAAACCCACTAACAAAATTCACACCTACCTAGAACATGAGAAGAGAAGAGACACCTTTAAGGCCAACTTACATAAACAACACTCGAATAATCCAAAGAGCAGTGTGAGTTGGTAAAATTCAAAACACAATATTTTTAATTTACACAAATATGGGTGAAGTAGTAATCTTACCCCCTAAGTTACATCCCGATATTATTATCAACTATTATTCTTGGTATGTTATTTCATTTATCAAGATAACTAATCCTTCAATTTACATAAAATACTAGCACTCCTAGCACGCTAACTAAACACACAGGAATAGCTAGTTTAAATACAAGCTTGAATAATCTATCATGTAGAATGGTTAGGTACATAATTTGTAATACATATACTCCTATAAAGGATTTGGTGATATCAAAACTCACCTAAGAAAATAAATTTGGTGATTTCAAATAGATCGACAGTTAAATTAAGCTACTGTGAAGGTCTAAAAAACAAATTTATTGTGATAATGCAAACCAAAAAAAAAAATATCATAAGCACACATATCAAAAGTTATGCATCAAAACTACTCCACTAAAAAGACCGTATATTATCTTCAAACATGCATAATATTTATGGGGGTAAGCTTCACTTACATAACATTACCAAACAAAAGAAACTCAATAAGTTATCCAAAATGGGCGATTGCTGGCCTGCAGCACCAGCATAAATGGGTATGCAGGGAGTTTTCCCCAAAACATCTACCACAAATACGAATAACCATGCTTAACCAATCTTGAAATTGGAAGGTATTTTAGCATTTTGCTAATCAGCTTAAAAGCTGACTTTCCTGGCCTTTTGCCTGAGGACGCTAGTAAAATATTTATATTGAACATAAAAAATCTATCTTAGTTGCTGAAAAAAAGCTAATCAAGCAAGCCCTAATTATGGTGACAATTCATAACATATTATAACCATGCATAACATCATTCATTTGATTTGCCCATATATCATCTTTAGTTCATCATGCCTACGTAACATTAAAAAAACAAAACATAATAAAATCAAAAGGTAATTGATGAAAATGCATAACAAGTTTAGCAATTATGGTGATACATTACATTTTTCCGTTAATTAACCCCATATATCACCCTCATACCTACATAAGAATCTTTTTTTCTTGCATAGGTCACATCTACATAACATAAGTAAACCAAACAAAGCAAAAAGTTACCCAACTAGGGGATTTGTCGGCCTGCAGCATCAGCAACAAGAGGCAAGTAGGGAGTTTTTCCCAAAATACTCGAAACAAAACTGTAAACGAAGCACATCACCATAAACACAAAAACCGCATTATGACCCCACACCATCAATTTGTATCCAATTCCCCCCCTTGGGTTCCCAAAAATCCGTATCAAGAGCTGTGGAAGAATAAGCCCTACATCAAGCATCAATGCCTGCATCACATTGAATCGTGAAAAGTTTAGGTTTTGTAAAAAAAAATTAACACAAGGACTTTTCTAAAAACTTCTTATGACAAACATCATAAGAGTTTGATTTCGTGAACCAACCTAAAATGTTTTGTGATTCCGCTAGGGTAAGGTTTATGCTCAATTAATACACTCCCTGTATTTTTAGCATATTATTTAGAGTACAAAGGGGATAATTACCAATAGTTAAGTGTAAGTGTACAAAGTGAAAAAGAAGACCTGCATGGTGTTGAAGCGGGAGAGATTAGTATTCCTGGTAATCCCAAGGTAGATACCGAAGAAGGCTACGTAAGAAAAGAAGGGAACGGAGCGGTAGAGGGAGAGTATGGGGAAGAGAGGGGAGAACAACGAGGTGAGGGGAGGGTGTTCAGACTTGAGAGAAGAGGAAGCGGGCGTATGGGATTGAGTTGAGAAATGGGTGTGTCTAGAAACCGGCGGAGATTAGGCTGTCTGTGAAGGCAGAGATAATTGAATGGAAAAGTTCAAAATTTAAAATAAAACAAGAATTCAGTGTACTAATTGGAAAAACTAACAATTTAAGATACAAATCAAGAAACACGAAACAATACAAGGTACAAAATTGCTAAAAACCCTACTAGTTAGTAGTAGTTCATAAAAGACCTGTTTATAATTATTAACAGAGTCGGTCCCTGTAGTAACTAAGGACAGACATAGCAGTACTAGGTAATAGAAAAGTAGCAGAAAACACAACTTATAGAAAAATATAGTAGCAGGAATAGGAAAAAAGACATGTTTAATACTTATTTACACAACAGGTCCCTGTAGTAACAAAGAACAGACATCGCAGTACCAGGTAATAGAAAAGTAGCAGAAAAGACAACTTATTATACCTACATAGCATTGAAGCGGGCGAAGCGGGAGAGATTAGTGTTCCTGGCAACCCCAAGATAAATACCGAAGAAAGCAACCAAGGAAAAAAACGGTATCGAGCGGTAGAGGGAGAGTAATGGGAAGAGAGGGGAGAAAAGCGAGGCAAGGGGAGGGTACTGAGAGAAGAGGAAGCGGGAGTATGGGAGTGTGTAGAATGTAGCGGAGATTAGGCAATTCAGGGTACGAATTGGAAAAAGGTACAAATCTAGAAACAGGCAACAATCCAAGGTACAAAAATGCTAAAAACCTAAGGAAGTAGACTCATATAGGTTAGTGCACAAAACAGTAGTAATCAAAAAGCCAAAAACAATAATAATAATATATATTAAAAAAAAATAGTAGCAGGAGAAGGAAAAAAGACGTGTTTAATACTCATTTACACAACAGGTCCCTGTAGTAACAAAGAACAGACATCGCATTACTAGGTAATAGAAAAGTAGCAAAAAATAGTAGCAGAAGAAGAGCAAAAAAGACCTGTTTAGTACTTATTTACACAGTAAGTCCCTGTAGTAACAAAAAACAGACATCACGCTACTAGGTAATAGAAAAGTAGCAGAAAACACAAGTTATAGAAAAATATATTAACAAGAGAATAAAAAGGAGCTGTTTAATACTTAATTACACAGAAGGTCCCTGTAGTAACAAAGAACAGACATAGCAGTACCAGGTAATAGAAAAGTAGAAAAAAAAAGAGTAGAGAGAGAATAATAAAAAGGACCTGCATGGCGTTGAAGCGTGCAAAGCGGGAGAGATTTTCATTCCTGGCAACCCCAAGGTAGATAGCAAAGAAAACAAGTAAGGAAAACATAGGAACGGAGCGGTAAAGGGAGAGTAATGGGAAGAGAGGGGAGAACAGCGAGGCAAGGGGAGGGTGCTGAGAGAAGAGGAAGCGGGCGTATGGGATTGAGTTTAGGAAAGGGAGTGTGTAGGACGCGGCAGAGATTAGCCGGTCCGTAAAGGGTGTAGGTGAGTATGCGGCGGAGATAGACCGGAGACGGTGGCGGAGGAGAGGGATTGCGGTGGTCGTGGGGCGACGGATGATGGTAGAGGGTGAGAGGAGAGAGAGTCGGAGGAGAGGGATTGTTGTCGACATTTTTGGATTTGCTTTTAATTTCTCCTCTCTTTTTTTTTTAAAGTAGTACTAGAAGATACTCGTACTAGATACTACTCCTATTGCTATTAATATATAATATATTAATTATTAAAAACGAACTCGACATATAATGTTTTTCCGCGTGTCAACACTTATGTGCTAATTCCTACTCCACCAAAATATTATTATTAACTTTTTATATATATGAAATTGGAAAAATAAAAAGTACAAATCACACTTTTTGCTACTATTTTTATTTAAGAATACATGATCATAACAATATAGTGTAGTATGTAGGTATTTATACTAAAATATAGAATGAGAAGTGTGACACATGTCACTTGATACTGAAATATGGTTATAAGATGGAAACATGTGTATATGTGAGTCATCCTCATATTATAACAAGTACAATTTTATTTTTGTTTAGGCTACTCTCGCATTTGGGTTTCTTTCTTTATTTTACATTTTTATTTGTCTAATTGTAATATATTGTGATATAATAAAAACATATAAACATCAACAAACAAACATAAAAAAAAACTATGCCGATATTAGGCGAAGCCTAGATAACTAAACTAGAAGCCTAGTAAATTAGGCGGTATTCTGCAGATTAGGGTGTGATTAAGCAAAATGAGACGGAATTAAGCGCTAAGCAACTAATTTCCACACAAAACCAGCCTTGCGTCTTTTTTGCTTTTTTGACGTTGCTAGTGTATTGGCGTCTGTTTTGCAAATATCTTTTTCTCTCACCTTTTTTAGCTTTTTTTTCAACCTTTTTTAGCTTGGTCAGAAGCAGACTTTTGGGTAAGAAAAGGTATTAAAAAATAGTAAAAAATAACTCTTTAACAGTAGATAATCTAGAAATTTGGAATTTTCTAGCTCTTCACATAAAATTTATTATTAAAATTTTTTAAGTAGGTATTTTCTAATTAAGTCACTTCGTATGTTTCCATTAGCTAAAGTCTAGCTGAAAATATTCGAGCCATAAAAAAAAGCCGCAATCCTAAAAAGAAAGATATAGCAGTGAAACGCCACCATACTCTTTTATCTTCCCATAGAGGACCCGAGACCCGTGGAAGATTACGTTTTTCCCACTTTACTCTATGTAATGTTCAGAACTCTGAATTCTCTACCATTTTTCTGCTACATCATTAGAATTCAGAATTACTACAGCTAAAACGAAGCATATCATTTACCTCGGGTAAAAGAGCTTTATCAAAATTATTAACAGAAGAAGTTATAAGTCGAACAATCTACAAATAATCAACTTGTTTAAACCAGCACATCCTTCCTCGAACATAGCTACTCTATAGATGGTCTAAGGTTATAAACAAGATTAGTTTCTGCAATAGATCACAATCTAATACCCGAAATTGAGAAACCTCTTTGTACAAGATAAAATCTTAAGAAAATGCCAAATATGGAGTATGATACGTTAGGGACATGTTTGATGCCAGGATTTACCATTGGAAATTAAAACAAAAAAGCTGTCTTTGGTGCATATACTTTTAACATGAATTAAAGAACGACAACTCTCTTCTGTTTTAAATTTTTCTACCACGTACAGTCGTGCGAAACAATAACATAAGAAAATAACAAACTTCAATACTCTTTCGCTTTTCTTCTCAATTCATTCAATTCTTTCTCAATTTCCGTGTCTCGGAAAGGGAATGACGAATCCGAACTTGCCATAGAACTTCTTCCCGGTGGAAGCTCTCCTTTCTATATTGCCAACAGGAAAAAACAATAATTAGGGCTTTCACTTTTCTGCTTATTAGTACAATATCTACCGTGCCAAATCAAATAACGAACTTATCAATCTTAATGAAGTAAAAAGCATGGAACAAGTATTAAAGCCGAAGCAGTAGCAGATCCAACCTCTAGACCAACAGTTTCAAGCTTGGTATGGTTCTCGTGTCTAATTGGAAGGACTTACATCTCTATATATTAAATAGAATATAAAAAGCATGCTCTTTGTGAGCCATAATTGACGACCCTTCAAAAAAAACTGTTCTGTGTGTATGCATGCTTTCTTATCTTAGGTCTTCATGTAAACGATTAATGGTCTCTCAAGGCTGTGCATCGTGCATATAGTATTATCTTTGTAAGAGTACACAATGGACTGGGAGTAACAAAGAATAAATACAACCTTCCAGAAGACAAAAGCAATGAAAACAAATAATGAACATCTGAACATACCTTTAGTCCCCTTTTCAATTCTGCAAGGTCTTGGTCAACTGACGAGCTCTCTAGCAGTGCAAACTGTCGTTGACAACAGAAGACATGACAACAAAAAATAATAAATGACATGAAGATACATTAGGACGACATATACACAAGAGTATTCAGCCCAACCAAGCTCAAACATGACTAAGTCAAGAGCAACGTTTTTATGTTGACGTTTTAATTTGATGATGTATAAAATAATCTTCAAATGAGGAACCCATTCGCGATATGAGACTACCTAACAGGGTTGAGACTCGGCATGGTTTTCAATGGCCACATAATTTTCACTGTTGATATTCACAATAAATGCCCAATGAAAAGTAAAAATTTGAGAAAGACGTGAGGACTAACTACCAATGAAGTGATTACAGCCACCCACCCAGTCGGCACTAATTTTAGTACACTTGTTTAACGGAAAGTGAAAACGTATTCTTGTTTGATGTTAAGCTAGTAGAAACTTAAACTGGGATAAGTATATAAAAAAAATGCTAACAAAAAGGTAGGTACTCTAATTCGTACTATGCCGAACAACTTTACTATGTCTGGAACAACTTCTGTCCATCGTTATGAAATATAGGGAAAATGCAATGGTGATACTGAAAAGATAGTTCGTTACAGTTTTACTAGCACAAATTTGATTACATGTGTCACGTTTTTAACTATTTATCTGCCCCAACATCTTCAGTCAAATTTTGACAAAGTACATGCTGATCCAAGTAAGCGATTCAATGATCACGTTAAATCAACAGAGTCGGTGCTCAATAAAAAAGAAGGGGTACCTCACTATCAAGTTTGTCAGTGGATAACTGGTTTAGTGCGTCTGCCGTAGATTCCAGTGCCATAACTATGGCCATAAAAAAATGTAACAGGGATCAGATCGATGTCTGTACAAGTTTCAATACTGCAACAGTTACATACAAGTTTCACTGTAATTTAAGAACCAAGAATCGAAGTCTATACAAGATTGAGTATATTTGCACGTAACTACTCCAGCATTACCAGAATAATACATTTCCCAATATAGATTTAAATGCATCTCAAATGTACAAGGCTCACTCAAACAAGATAGGGAAAACATATCACAAGTTAATTAGCTGGAAAGAAAACACGAAGAAGGTGCCAATACAGGTCTAACAGATTGTGGAAGGGTATTTGTTTTAGCTACTCAAATTAATATCGTTAATCAATTCACACACATTTTTGTTTACTCTTTAAAAAAATTATATAAGAAACCTTGCCTGTGAATGGGTGTATCTTACTCAAGAAAATAATTATTCAACATATCCAGTGCTTGGGCTATGTAACTTTTATCAACAGAAAGGCAGGTTAACAAGCTCATCCTACTGTCCAAGGGTTAAATCAAAAATTTCACATATGTTAAAGAATGTGGTCAAAATGGATAAACCAACAAAGAGGCCAAGTTGACAATCACGCACACACACAAACACAAACCTTTTTCTTCCATCTTCTCAAAAGCTGCAAGGGCACCACTGGTATTCACATTCCCCAACATTTCATTCACTTTGTTAGCAGTCCTGAGAAAAATCAAAAATAAATAACCAATAGTCTTTGTGCGAAAATCTCAAACTAATGTGCAGCCAAAAGAACACTAATGTGTGTGTGAGAGAGAGAGAGAGAGGTCGGTAACAAACTTTGCAGATTGGGCTCGTGCTTTAAGGGTATCTTTCTTCGATTTAGCCTCCTGTATCTTGCTCTCCAAGAGCTGACACGGAAAAAAAAATCATCAGCAATAAAGACCTGTACCAGTTCTATTATGTTCTGCTTCATCGTGTGAGCAGGCAAAGACCTAATAATTCCCTGGCATACTTGAATTCACTAATTAGATCAAATGTATCACTCTAATCGAATAATCCTTTGAAACACGGAAACTATATATGATACAATGGAACAACTTTGATCATTTCGACCGAAAAAACCCGATACAGGTTTAGAATACAGTTCCTCTTACGGCAAATACAATGTGTCAACAAACCCAAACCCTTCATTCCATAGCTAGTATAGAAGGAATTTTTAAAATTGACAGGTACTAAATAAGGAATAATACTCATAAAAGCCAATTTCATTTGTTCAAATTTATCATACAAATGCTACTGAAGGATAATAACTTTTTAAAAATAATTTTAATAGCAACACGGCAGGAAAAGTAGTCAATCGCATCAGCCAATATAAAAAGAGAAAAAAGAACAACCAACCCGTGTATTGGAAATAAGATTGTCAACAATCCCCTTCTGCTGATCGAGTTGAGCTTTCAAAGCATTTGCATTATCCTGCATGGTACAAGCAGAAATTCGCTTACAAAAATTGCAGGTTGAGAGTAGACCAACATGTTTATTTCTATTAAAAGTGGAGAGCAAATATTTTTGTAAGTTCCGGTGTTTATTAGACAAAGATGGTGTACATGTTGCATGTGCAGCATTTAGTGATCATTGTTTTGGGACTCAAACCAAAAATCACGACTTAAAGTAGACCTCAACTGGAAAAAAATCATAAGAAGTAAAAATTCAAGAACATAGAAGCAAGGGGTCCGAGGTAAAATTGAATAAATTACAAGGAAAACCCTTAGACCTCCCCACAACAACTTATTAGTTATTACTTAAGTGTAAGAATTAGGTATCCAAAAATGAACTTGCAATTAAGTTTATCTGTATTGAGGATAAAAAAAGGTCAGATATCTTATTTATTAACATATTGTTGGAACTGTATTCAAGTAAATCAGATGTTTTATATAAAACATCTGGTAGAATCGAGTTACATAATGGTTGAAGAGTTTAAAGCCCACCAAGGACTCGTGAAGTTATCAATTGGAGTTCCTAAATCTTTGGTAAAAAAAATTATGGTAATTTCAACATTAAAATGCTTGATTAGAAGAAGATGAAGAGCAGGAACTTTTTGCATGTAAAGATATAATATTGTTTTTGTGGAAAAAAATGAATTCTATGTGGAATGTGGGAAAAAGAAGAATGAAAAGAGAGCATGTCTTCAATCTATTGCCCATCACTATATCCACCGAAGTGGTACAAACAAGTAAAGGAATGGATTAACAACCACGGGAATGATAAAAACCCACCTGGACATGCAAACAGTTAAAAGAAAAACTGCTTAGACTTCTATAAACCCTAAAAATATCAAAACGGGATTCTTCGAGAAGGTTTATAAAAGAAATACTCACAGCAAAACTTTTACGCCTTTTCAGAGCTTCACGAGCAAGATCGTCATTTCCTTTACTAACAGCAAGTAGTGCTCTTTTATTCCTATCACAAAAGAAGATTAGCAACCAAAACGAACTAAGGATAGCACAAGAGAAGTATCTCACGTAATGCCTCGGATTACCATTCCTCGGAAGACTGTTGTGCAGCTTTATACTTGTTCTCCAACTGCTTTTGAGAAGCAAGAACCTTAAGGTGGAAAAAAGAAACAGATTTAGATTCATCTCCTGCGTCTATAAATATCTAAGAAAAATTCCATATCCCTTAACAGTATGATAAATGCCAATCAGAAGATCGTAAATATTAAAAATATATATTTATATATATTTTTATTATTAAGCCGGCCCCACCCATAGCCAAGTAACGAGATGTCCTAAGGCAAACCACTCCTGGTAAGGAAATACTCAAGCTTACAAAATCTATGATTTTGCTAATAAATTTATGTTTGCAAAAACACGAAACCTCAATAACGTATTAAGAAAGAAATTTCTTAACTTATTTTTTGTACAACAAACTACTACTTGATTTAGCAAGTATAATTTATAAAAGCAATTTAAAACTTTTCCAAAAAAAAAGGAACTGAGGCAAAAGTAAAATACTAGGATCAACTGTGATTTTGGAAACTAAATCCAGGAGCTCGTAATATAGTTTAAGAAAACACGATGGAGATATGTGTTTTTTATCATATTTTTTCTTATTTTTTCTCAAGATTGGTATATTTGAAGCAAAAATCACTACAAGATGTTGATTATTTTTTAGGGAAAATTGCCAAAAAAAATTCATGTTTATCATGTTCTCATTAACCTTTTTTCTTTCTGGATCATTCTCATTAACTTGAAGACATCCAAAAAACAACACCAGCTAAGGCATCTCAATCATTATGGCCGGTCCAGTAAATCTATAACAAGAAGAGTAAGAATGAAAAACAAAAATATCCTTTACCTGCGCTGTAGCTTGGCGCATCTTTGTAAGGTCGTCATTCATTTCCAGTACAGTTTGTTCTAAAATCTTTTCAGGGTCTTCAAAAGAGCTTATAATAGCATTTGCATATGACTGTAACAAACATAAGCAGAAAAATTAAAAGACCTAAGATGTAAGAAGACATAATGTACAAATAATAGAAAAGGTGGTTAACCAGATTTAGAATGCGAAGGAGAAATTTTAATAACTTAAGACACAATGTACAAACATCAGAAAGAGCAGTTAAGCAAGATTTTGAGTGGGAATGGAAAATGTCATAATAACCTTAAAACTCTAGCTTATCGGTCAAAAAGGTTTAGAAGAGTTTAGAACAGCATTGCATATGACTGTAACAAACTTAAGCAATAAATTCAAAAGACCTAAGATGTCAGACGCAATGTTAAAACAATAGAAAAAGTAGTTGGCAAGATTTAGAGTGAGAATGGAGACTGCTGTAATGACCTGAAACAGAATGTACAAACAATAGAAAAAACGGCTAACAAAATTTAGAGTATGGAAAATGTTGTAATAACCTTAATAACTCTAGCAAATCGATCGAAAAGGTTCATCCGAGTACCGAGAGCGCCGCAACGATAATTATTACGCTTTGATTGATTTGAAGTTAGATGTATTCTTGCAACTTTTAAAGCTCCTACACAAGGAAATAAACAGCACTTACAATATAGTTCACTAAAATAAAATAGAAAGTTTTAACTTATAAACAAAATGGAAGAATTATCATAATGTGAGCGGTGACAAAGATAGGCAATATCAAGGTAGAAGTGGTTGTTATCGTTATAAATTCTAGTTTGCACAACATTTCAGATTCAAATCAACTAAGTCCTTGGAAATACATAGAGCCGATTAATATCCCATGATCAAGTGTCTCTAGAAGCTAAATTTGTCATGTTTTTTGTTCTAAATTAACTAGAAGTTAAATTTAGTCTCCTCCGTCTCTTGTATTTCTCGTAAATTACACTGTTGACATTTTTTGCCTAATTGGTGATCTAAATATCTTTGTTTTACAAGAGCATTTTCCGGTTTTCTTCTTATAATCTAACATCTTAAAGATCTGGCCGTTTCTATACATATACTGTAGTTTACGAATCTTCCATACACAGTCTGACGTCAATCCAACAAAGTCAAAAGAGGCAGGGTTAAGTCTTCAACGTCAAATTGAAAGGAAATAGGCCTTGATATGTAACACAGGTGACAGAGTGATAAATAAACGTTACAAAGATCTTCTGTTATTTGGAAGTCCAATCAGATTATTTAGCAACCAAAAGTAAACAACCCCTCAAACCGCTATAAGTGGTATAAAACACACGTACTTTGAAATTTTTCTGCTTAAAAAACTTAAAAAAACGTAAATGTGTATTAAAGGGACAATGTACAGTATTTATTTGTTTACTTCAGAAGTTGGTTAGTCGCTAACAATCCAGTCCTCGACAATGTACCAAATATTAACTGCAGCACAAAGACTTTGTTGGAAAGTGATCCAAAAAAAACAGTAATCAAATTTATCTTCTTTCATACTTTTTCAGTTTTTTTAACTCCAGAAACAACCCAAATCACTAATTATCAAACCCACTCCGATCCATCACTTTTAACTTTAAACCAAAAAGTTCCTAAATGTCGATTAATTGTTGAACTTGATGACTTTTCTAAATTTTGACCTCTCACTAAGAGAGATACTAACTAAAAACAAAAACAAAAAGTAGTTACATCCTCCAAAGTATTTATCCTAATTCAAGAACTAATGTCTATTTTCCATCATCTTTAATTGTACGATTCTACTTTGTCGTCCAACAGTCTGTATCATCCGAGGAATGCCACAATCACTCATGCTACACTTCTCACGTTCCTTACAGGGGAGTTAGGACAAAAACACAAGATGAAAAAAATGGATTTTTGTCCCGACTCCTCTCACAAAGAGTGTAAGGATAAATGTACAAGAAATCAAAGTATCTCTTCTCCTTATCAAACCAACAAAGCAGGTTAAAGCATATGCAAACTCTATCTCTAACATTTAAAAGATACAAGCTCACAAGTGCCTTGATACTTAGGAGTAACTCTGTAAGCACACAAAACCCTCTATTACCCTTTACCATGCATAGAACTAAAAAGTACGAACATGTAACCTAGAATCTGGATGACACACATAGCAAATGCATGATTTAGTAATTCCCAAAACAAATTAAATTACCTAAAAAACAATAGCACAACAATGAAATAAAAGAACTTGATACAACAACCTTAATGGGCCATCTTTTTTCTTAACATAGCATGACAATAAGTTAGCACAAAGTAACTCAATAAGAACTCAAGAGCTTGTTTAGAAGCACGCTTTAAGTTTAATTTATTTAATTTTCCCTAACAAGCTGCATCAAATTAAATTGGCCATCTTGAAAACAGAGATTCTTGATCTTTAGCACGCTAAAACTTATATGATTCACCCAGCCCAACTTTTCTCTCAGCCTCAAAGAAGACAGCTTTTTAGTTACAGTCGCAGCCAAACAAGCCTTGAACTGCGGTGCAGCCAGAAATTACGTGAGAAGAGGGGGGGGGGGGGGGGGGGGGGGGGGGGGGGGGGGGGGAAGGAAGCATGCAAGTCATACATATTTACATCTTTATTAGTACATGATCAAAAGTTATGATAGGAAATGTGAAAATATCAGTTCACTGCCTAGGCCCTGATTAGGCCCCGCATCGCCTCCTTGGCCCATGTAAGGAACTACAACTCACAATAATTAAATGTATTATTGCTTATTTTAACATTGATTTTTTAAGCAAAACGACACTAAACTTGTCCGAAAACATGTTCAGGCAGGGCTCGCAGGGCTCGTGAACAGGCTCAGCTCGAGTTTGTTTTAAAACGAGCCGATCCTGAACAAGATTTTAGGGCTCGTTTAGTAAACGAGCCGAGCTTGAACAGAGCTAGGCTCGACTCGGCTCATATGCATCCCTAGTCCCTAGCTCCGCCACTCTGTCTTGCAACCCCGTAAACTGACATTTTCTATTTAGCATACTAATAAAACCTCATCATGTAACTTAAGTGTAAATTCATAATTAAAACAGTACACAACCAACCCTTTTATAGTTTTATAATAAATAAAAAAAGTGCATTCAGTCCAAATCCTAATTACAGTTTATGCCATAGTCCAAAAAAAAAACCTGATACTAAAAGAAAGGAATAATTAATAAAACAAGAACATTATTAAAAAACAAGGGAAAAAAACAAATAACCTCTGCCGAAGAACGAGGTATTGAGAGACATAGGTGGATTTCTAACAACAGAATATGAAGAAGAAGGCATGCATAACCATCCTGCCAGAATCGGTGCTTTTATTGCCATTATTTAACCTGATTTCGTATATGGAATTTCCCCACTACTTGTCTCCAAATCATAATAACAATTTAGACTCTATATGCAAACCCTAGCTCTGCCACTGTCTTGCAACCCCGTAAAACAACATTTTCTATTTAGCAACCCCGTAAAACAACATTTTCTATTTAACAACCCCGTAAAACAACATTTTCTATTTAGCAACCCCGTAAAACAACATTTTCTATTTAGCAACCCCGTAAAACAACATTTCTATTTAGCAACCCCGTAAAATAACATTTTCTAATTAGCAACCTCGTAAAATAACATTTTCTATTTAGCAACTCCGTAAAATAACATTTTCTATTTAGCAACCTTGTAAAATAACATTTTCTATTTCGCAACCCCGTAAAATAACATCTTCTATTTGGCAACCTTGTTAAATAACTAGGTAAAATAACATTTTCAATTTAGCAACCTTGTTAAATAACATTTTCAATTTAGCAACCTTGTAAAATAACATTTTATTTTTAGCAACCCCGTAAAATAAAATCTTCTCTTTAGCAACCTTGTTAAATAACATTTTCTATTTAGAGAACCGGTAATAGTAATCGCCCCATACTAATAAAAACCTCATCAGGTAACTTAAGTGTAAATTCAGAATTAAAATAATAAGCAACCAACTCTTTTGTAAATTTTAAAAATACATACATAATTTCAGTTTAGGATTTCAGTTCAAATCCTAATTACGTAAATAACATTTTCTATTTAGCAACCCGGTAATAGTAATCCTAATCCTTGAATACTAATAAAAACCTCATCATGTAACTTTAGTGTAAATTCAGAATTAAAACAGTAACCAACTAGCCCATTTATGATAAATAAAGTACATAATTTCAGTCCGAATCCTAATTACAACCAACACCATAGTCCACAACACCTGATACTAAAAGAAAGGAATAATTAATAAAAGGCGAACATTTTCTATTTAGCAACTCGACAATAGTAATCCGCATACTAATAAAAACCCCATCATGTAACTTTAGTGTAAATTCAGAATTAAAACAGTAAGCACCATAATTAAGGAATTTCAGTCCAAATCCTAATTACAATTAACACCATAGTCCAAAAACATGATACTAAAAGAAAGGAGCAATTAATAAAAGACGAACATTTTCCATTTGGCAACCCGATAATAGTAATCCTCGCATACTAATAAAAACCTCATCGTGTAACTTTAGAGTAAATTCAGAATTAAAACAGTAACCAACCAATCCTTTTATAATAAAAAAAAAGTGCATAGTTTCAGTTTAGGATTTTAGTCCAAATCCTAATTATGTAAAATAAAATTTTCTATTTAGCAACCCTGTAATATTAATCCTAGCATACCAATAAAAACCTCACCATGTAACTTTAGGGTAAATTCATAATTTGTACCAAAAAAAAGTGTAAATTCAAAATTAAACAGTAAGTAACCAACCTTTTCAAAATAAAGATATATAATTTCAGTTTAGAATTTTCAGTCCAAATCCTAATTACAATTAACATCATAGTCCAAAATAACCCTGATACTAAAAGAAGGGAACAATTAATAAATAAATAAATAACATTATTCAAAAAAAAAAGGAAAAAAAGAAACAACCTCTGCTGAAAAACGAGGTATTGAGAGACATAGGTGGGTTTCTAACAATGGAATATGAGGAAGAAGACATGCTTAACCCTCCTACTAATATCGGTGCTTTTATTGCCAACCTAATTAAATTTCAGTTTAGGTTTTCAGTCCAAATCCTAATTACATAAAATAACATTTTCAATTTAGCAACCCGGTAATAGTAATCATGTAACTTTAGCGTAATAAATTCATAATTAAAACAGGTAAGCAAGCAACTCTTTTATAAAATTTTAAAAAAAAAAATACAATATTTCAGTTTAGGATTTCAGTCCAAATCCTAATTATGTAAAATAACATTTTCTATTTAGTAATCCTGACATACTAATAATTAGTAAAAACCTAATCTCATGTAACTTTAGTGTAAATTCATAATTAAAACAGTAACTAACCAACCAACCAACCAACCCTTTTTTAATAAATAAATAAAAAGTACATAATTTCAGTTTAGGATTTTCAGTCCAAATCCTAATTACAATTAACAACATAGTCCACAAAACCTGATACTAAAAGAAAGAAATAATTAATAAAAGGCGAACATTTTTCAATTTAGCAACTCGATAATAGTAATCCGCATACTAATAAAAACCTCATCATGTAACTTTAGTCTATATTCAGAATTAAATCACTAAGCAATCTACCCTATTTATAATAATAACACAATTTAGTCCACAAAACCTGATACCAAAAAAAAGGAACAATTAGTAAAAAAAAACATAAACATTATTGGGAAAAAAGAAAGAACCTCTGCCAAAAAACGAGGTATTGAGAGAGATAGGTTGATTCCTAGCAACAGAATATGAAGAAGAAGACATGCTTAACCCTCCTACTAATATCGGTGCTTTTATTGCCATTTTTATTCAACCTGATTTCAATACACACACGTATATATATATATATATAGAGAGAGAGAGAGAGAGAGAGAGAGAGAATAAATAAATTATTATTAATATTATTTTGGAGTATGGAAACAGTTTATTGGTTATGTGGTGGGCAGTGATGAATATGATGATACGATGGACCAGAAAGAGAGAAGAATTATATTAAGGGTAAAGTAACAAATTATTAACCTAATCTATTTTATTTAACTACCCAGCAAATATTTTAGTAAATATTTTAGTAAATATTTACTATGAAAACATTCATACTTCAAGAACTTTTTTTTTTTGTAAATATTTTCATACAGCTCCCAAATAAATCATAAAATATGGGAAAACATGACTGTTTTCAATAAAATGTTTTCCTGAAAATGTTTTTTTTTTATTAAAAAAATAATTTCCAATGAAACAAACATAGCGATAATAGATGACAATGAGAAATAAAATAAAATGTGTAGCATGGTTCTAAAAAAGGTAAAATTATGACAATAAATATAAAAGTGGAATCCAACAATGTGGAAAAAAAAAAAACCTCTTTTTTAATGTGTTATGGGGCCATTGTATTTCGTAAGATTATAGTATGAAATTTATGAACAAGTACTTGGAACTTATAAAAGAAATTGCACTAATGATTTCTTCCAATCACCAAAGCTCTTAACCTAAGCCTACAAAATAAACTTAAATGGTTCGTTTGGTTGCAATATTAGTAGTAACGGGACTATTAATACTTTTTAACTATGACGATATAACAAATAAATGTGAGATTAATAGTACATACATGAAATATCAATGGAGTGTTTGTTTGTTTTTTTATTGGGGTTGGACTATTTTATAAATTTACATTTATATCTATAATAAATAAACTTACAAAATATATATATTGTTGTAAGATTATTGGACTCTTATTGGGCTTTTACTTATTGGGCCCAGATGGGCTTTTAACCCTACCCCTCTATCTATATAAAGAGGGCTAGGGGTCTTGTATTTATTCATTCATTCACATATTCATTCATAATAAAGATCATACTGTTCTCCCCTCTCTCTACTTTTGTCTCCCTAAATACCTAGCTAATAGTGTATTACAACACGTTATCAGCACTGCTCTCGGAGATCGAAGTACGGATTATAGATTCAATAAATCTTGAGGTTTATCCGGATTTTTAATATTTTGCTATATCGACCTTCACCAACATACCGTGCATAAGGTAAATAATTCTAAATCCCGGCTTGACAACTAAATTTGTAATAATACATGTAAAAGTTAATGCATGTTTGTACTATTACTGTACTAAATTTACTAAAGCATGTTTGTACCAGTAGTGTATGTTACAGCCGCATGTTTGTTTCCTGCGTATGTTTACTGCCATAATAATAAGCATGCTACTGCGTATGTTTCCTGTCATGTTTCCTGCGTATGTTTCCTTCATTCATTAATAAGCATGCTACTGCCATACAACAACACGTGAATAGTGTATGCATGTTTACTCAATTGGTAGTGTAGAAAACACACATATACCCGGAAAACATGTATTAATATGTCGGATTAAATCTGTAACAAACTGAAACGTATGTACTGATTGGTAATTCTCTGAAAGCTGTAAAATTACTCAAGGACTAAACTGAAACTTGTCTGAAATTCTGGACTGTATATGTAATAATGCTGTAAATAGATATATAGTTGCTGAAATTACACGCATGGTCCTGTAGTATAATACTTATACGAAAACAGTACATATGGTTGATAAAGATACAATATTTGGTAAATATACACACACATGCATATAATTTTTTTTATTAAAAGGCAAGCGAATAAAAATTGCATGTTAATTGAATTAAATTGATTTGATATGTTAGAATCTTCATGAATTAATCTTAAATAGATTTGATTTGATATGTTAGAATCTTCATGAATTGATTGATAATCATAAATTGATTTGATTTGATATGTTAGAATCTTCATGAATTGATTGATAATCATAAATTGATTTGATTTGATATGTTAGAATCTTCATGAATTAATCTTAAATAGATTTGATTTGATATGTTAGAATCTTCATGAATTGATTGATAATCTTAAATAGATTTGACTTGATATGTTAGAATTTTCATGGATTGATTGATAATCTTAAATTGATTTATTTATAACATCAAATCTACTGCATGATTAGATAGATTCTAAAATATATTTACTGCATGTTTATATATATATGGTTAATCTAGATAGATATTGTCTATTTTATTAATTTTATTGCCATATATAAAAGCGAAAATCGTATATATTCACATTTAAGTTGGAAAAATTATGAATCTTCCCCAAATAGGCTCACCTATTTGGATACGATGTCTAGGAAAGATAAAGGCGGAAGTCGTTCTCCTAATGAGGTCGGTTTTTAAGAGGCATTCGTGCCCACCCCCCTCACCGTCTTTCCTGGTCGTGTTCAAATAGAGCTACCGAAAGGGGTTGAGTAAATAATAATTTCCCCGAATGTGTCTATATAGATATGTATTCGCCGAATTGGTGTCTCAGGATCGACCTGTCGTTCGATCAAAGAGAACCTCTTCACTTAAAAGCAAAACTTGTTTTTCGAACCTGTCGTTTCGAAATAAAGTTTGTGCTTATACAAACCATAAACATATAAACCCGTTGTTTTATATGATGACTAATCCAGTCTTTATTTTCTTTTCTCCTGTTGTAGAAAAATGTCAATCAAGCTTGACTTTCCAATTTTGGATGCTGCCGGCAAGAACTACTTGGATTGGAGTCAGGATATCCAAAACCATTTAGATGCCCAAGGCTTATTGGATGTCATATATGATGAGGAGGAGCGTGAAATGGAAGTAACGCGTGAAATGAGTGCTCGGGCGATGATTCTGTTTCGCCGCCACTTATCAATCGCCATGAAATCTGAGTTCATAGCGACCACCTCACCAAAGACATTGTGGGACTCTCTGAAAGAGCGTTTCGACCACCAAAAGACCATTTGGCTTCCTGAAGCCCGCCGTGATTGGCTGAATCTGCGATTTCAGGACTTCGAAAGCGTTGAAAAATATAACGCTGAAGTATGCAGAATTCGTGCTACTCTCCAATACTGTGGTGAAACGCTCACCGACAGTGACTTATTGGAGAAAACGTACACCACATTTCCTAGTTCTGACATCTTGCTCCAAAAGCAATATCGTCAGTCTAAATTCACCAAATTTCCCGAGCTTATCACCCAGTTGTTATTGGACGAGAAGAATAGTCTCATTTTAATGATGAACAGTAATTCTCGTCCTGCTGGTTCAAAGGCAATTCCAATGCCTGATGCTAATGCTGTTCGTGGACCTCGTCCACGATATGGGAAACGAGAAAAGGGCCTGTCGTCCCGTCAGCCAAGGAATAGGGGTGAGCGTAATGCTCATCCAGCCAAGCGAGGTTTGGACAATCGTCCGAACCGAGGACCTGTGGCTCCTCCTAGGCAGTCTCGTGGTGGTAGGAACAATCGGGCCAGTCGTCCCAAAGCAAGAGATCCGGCCGCTATGCCAACTCTGTGCTATAAATGTGGTGGAAATGGTCATATGCAAAGGACTTGTAGGGCAACTCCCCAAGAAGTCGAAAACTACCACAAGGGTAGAAGGGTCGAAACCAACATGATTGAAGTTAGTGCAAAAGAAACTCTTGAGACCCCTGACTTTGAGGCTCACATGGAAGAATAAAGTTTTTTTTCTTCGTTTCTTTTAATAATTGAGCTGTTTTGCTCCTGGATTATGTTATTTCAATTCCATTTCGGATTATGTTTTTTTTCATTTGGATATTGTTCATTTCTTTTGGATTATGGTTTGTTTTATGGATAATGTTTTGAACATTTCTCGTATAATTTAAAGTTATTTCATTGAGCAATTCCTTTTATTCGTGTGACCGACTTTAAATTATTTTACATTTAGGCATGTATTGTGGGACAGTTGATTGTCTGGTTGATAGTGGCACTACACATACTATCTTAAAAGATAAATCGTTTTTTATCAATTTTACGCCTAAAGTAACCTCAGTGACAACAATTTCGGGCCCGTCGACCCTTGTTGAAGGCTTTGGTAAAGCTAAATTCACGTTGTCAAATGGTACTCCTGTTGAAGTATCTGAGGCCTTATATTCTCCGAGGTCCAGTCGTACCTTGTTGAGCTTTAAGGATATACGAGAAAATAAGTTTCATCTTGAAACTGCTCGTGAAAATGGTATTGAATACCTTCACATTACCTCCACTCAATACGACCAAAAGCGTATTCTGGAGAAGTTGAGATGTCTTTCAAGTGGTTTGTATGTTACTACAATCCAAAACTTTGAAAGCAATCTAATCATTCGGCGGGCGCCGATTGATGAGAGCACTTTTATGCTATGGCATGACCGGCTGGGACACCCGGGTCAAAATACGATGCTTCGAACGATGAACGCATCTCATGGGCATCCTCTTGGAGGAAAGAATTTCGTGATTAATCCGAAAAGCCTATGCCAAGCATGCTCGATTGGAAAGACTAATCTCAAACCAATTCGTGTGAAACCTACGAAATTGGTTTCCCAATTCCTTGAAAGAATTCAAGGAGATATTTGTGGACCTATCCAACCAACTTGCGGACCATTTAAATATTTCATGGTTTTGGTTGATGCATCGACAAGATGGTCACACGTAGCTTTGTTGTCCACAAGAAACGCAGCGTTTCCAAAACTCCTAGCCCAGATCATTAAATTGAGGGCTCATCATCCGGATTATCCGATAAAGTCTATTAGACTTGATAATGCCGCGGAGTTTACATCGAAAACTTTCGATGACTATTGCATGACTTTGGGAATTAATCTTGAACACCCAGTTGCGTATGTTCATACCCAAAACGGCCTTGCAGAAGCTTTCATTAAGCGATTGCAAATGATTGCTAGGACTTTGGTTATGCGCACCAAACTTCCTATTTCTGCGTGGGGCTATGCCATTTTGCATGCTGCTGCGTTGGTCCGTCTGAGGCCCATGGCCACCCAACCACTATCTGCGTACCAGTTGGTAACTGGATATGAGCCCGATGTCTCACATTTACGCGTGTTTGGGTGTTTAGTCAATGTTCCAATTGAGCCGCCTAAGCGTTCCAAATTTGGACCTCAGAAACGACGGGGCATATATGTCGGTTATGAATCCCCGTCCATAATACGCTATTTAGAGCCCTTGACAGGCGATCTCTTTACCGCTAGACATGCGGATTGTGACTTTGATGAGACACTCTTCCCGTCGTTAGGGGGAGAAATGCACGTTAACGTTGATAAGGAACGACGTGAATTAACGTGGCATGTACCCACTATGTCCCATCTAGATCCCCCAACTGCACATAGTGATAAGGAAGTGCAGAGAATCCTAGGTCTGCAAAATGTTGCAAATCAAATGCCAGACGCATTTAATGACCTAGCGAATGTCACGAGATCACATATACCTGCTGCAAATGTGCCTGCAAGGATAGACGTCCCTGTGAGACGCCGTGTTCCGGTTGAACACGTTGCTCCGGTTGTACCCACCGAGCAAAGAACGCTGCCGTCGGCCGTTCAGTCCGCCGCCCTTCCGAAAAAAAGAGGAAGGCCGTCCGGTTCCAAGGATGTTCTGCCTCGAAAGAGGAGAAATCCTGTCGCATCTGTTTTGCCACACGAGATCATTAAGGATCACGGTGACGTATTAGAGAAGCGTGTTCCAGATGAAACACCAGTTCCTAATCATCATGATAACCTCGAAATATCTGTCGATTATACTAGTTTAGACGATATTTTGAAGCGAAACGAGACTGTCATCGATGATGTGTTCATATACGCAATGGCCACTGACATTATGAACAATGATGACATGGAACCTCGTACCGTTGCTGAGTGTCAGCGAAGAACGGACTGGCCTCAATGGAAACAAGCAATCCAGGCTGAATTGGATTCCTTAACGAAACGAAGGGTGTTTGGACCTGTCGCTCCAACACCGCCCAATGTTAGACCAGTTGGTCATAAATGGGTTTTCGTAAGGAAGCGTGATGAGAATAATGAGATTGTTAGATACAAAGCTCGCCTTGTGGCGCAAGGTTTCTCTCAACGCCCTGGAATTGATTACGATGAGACGTATTCTCCCGTAATGGACGTTATAACGTTCCGCTACTTAATCAGTTTAGTAGTTTCCGAAAAACTGAATATGCAGCTCATGGATGTGGTCACAGCGTATCTCTACGGGGATCTGGACACAGAGATTTACATGAGAGTCCCTGATGGACTTAAGTTGCCTGAATCAAGTAGTTCCCATCCACGGAACACGTTCTCGATTAGACTGAGACGATCACTATATGGATTGAAACAATCCGGACGGATGTGGTATAACCGTCTAAGTGAATACTTGATCGGCGTGGGATATGTTAATAATGAACTATGCCCATGCGTGTTCATAAAGAAATCCACTTCAGGATATGCGATTATCGCAGTCTATGTAGATGATATGAATCTCATAGGAACCTCGAAAGAGTTGTTCGAAACTGCTGAAATCCTGAAGAAGGAGTTCGAGATGAAAGATCTTGGGAAGACACGGTATTGCCTCGGCCTGCAGATCGAGCACCGTACAGATGGAATTTTAGTCCATCAAGAAAACTACACCCAAAAGGTGTTGAGGCGCTTTAGTCATAGTGATGCTAAGCCGTCCTCTACTCCCATGGTCGTCCGCTCTCTAGACATTAATAAGGACCCTTTCCGTCCAAAGGAGGACGATGAAGAGATATTGAGCCCTGAGTGTTCATATCTGGGTGCAATAGGCGCACTATTGTACTTGGCCCAATGTACTAGACCGGACATCTCCTTTGCTGTGAATTGTCTAGCTCGACACAGCACTGCGCCAACACGCCGCCACTGGACTGGCATAAAAGACATTTTCCGTTACCTTAGAGGTACTACGGACATGGGCTTATTCTATCCCTTTGCGTCGAGTGGATCTAGCTCCATTGATCCTCGAAATAACGCAACCCTTGTTGGCTATGCCGATGCTGGTTTCTTATCAGACCCGCACAAGGGACGTTCCCAATCTGGTTATGTCTTTACCATTGGGAACACGGCGATATCCTGGAGGTCTCGTAAACAGACTCTAGTGGCCACTTCGACTAACCACTCTGAGCTACTCGCGCTCTATGAGGCGACTAGAGAGTGTGTCTGGCTTCGAGCAGTTATTGGCCATATTCGAAGCACCTGTGATCTAGCTTACGATCATGATGAACCAGTTGTTATTTATGAGGACAACACCGCTGTGATTGATCAAGCGAAACATGGTTACATCAAAGGTGATGCCACTAAGCATATCGCGCCAAAGTTGTTCTTCACACATGAACAACAAACGCTTCAAAAGATTGAAGTGAAGCATATTGGTTCAGAGAATAACCACGCTGACTTGTTCACCAAGTCACTGCCAAAGCATTCTTTTCAGAAGCACGTACGGGCGATTGGCCTACGTAGGCTATCTGAGCTACCTTAGAGCGACATTTTATGTCGGAGTCGAAATCCTCGCACCCTGTCGTGTGCAAGTGAGGGGGAGCATCCTGTTGTATGCATGTGTACTCTTTTTGTCCTTAGTACAAGGTTTTTCCCACTGGGTTTTCCTTGACAAGGTTTTTAGCGAGACACGTTCCCTGTTATACCTCACTAAGGATTGCCTAAATCAGGGGGAGTATCCTGTCGTATACTTCTTACCACTGTGTACTCTTTTGTCCTTCGACCAGAGTTTTTTCCCACTGGGTTTACTCTGGCAAGGTTTTGATGAGGCACCTGTTTTGTGGTTGATCCCCTACTACTACCACTGTTGCACTCTTTTTCCTTCGATCAGAGATTTTCCCATTGGGTTTGCTCTGGCAAGGTTTTGATGAGGCTCACTGTTTTGTGGTTAGTTACTTACATGATATTTCGGCATATATCATTCGGCTACACAAATTCTCTTAGGTACCGGTTTTGTCCCACACCGGGTTTTCCGGCCCTAAGGTTTTTATGTGTTTAGCACTGCGAATGAACTCGACTCAGATCGACTGCATGAAGACGAAGAATTCAAGACGTCCAAAGGGGGAGTGTTGTAAGATTATTGGATTCTTATTGGGCTTTTACTTATTGGGCCCAGATGGGCTTTTAACCCTACCCCTCTATCTATATAAAGAGGGCTAGGGGTCTTGTATTTATTCATTCATTCACATATTCATTCATAATAAAGATCATACTGTTCTCCCCTCTCTCTACTTTTGTCTCCCTAAATACCTAGCTAATAGTGTATTACAACATATATATATATATATATGATTTTAATATATATATACTACACTCATTTTACTCCAAATACCCATATTTTCTAATATCATACCCCATATTACTTCAAATAACTCAATTTCTCATCCTTTATAATCTCAATCACCGATTCTGACCTCACTAGTGCACCAAACGAGTCACTTGTGGGGCAACAGGATACCATGTGCAATCCCGCTGGGATAATGCAGTAAACAAACAAGCCCTACGGGGTTATTATATTTTAGTGTCCTCAGATTCAATTGCAAGTATAACTAGGGCTGGGTTAGGGTCGGTATCCGACTCATAAACGCTCAACCCGTATCATTACCTGACTTTTTCGGGACCCGAATTTTCGGGATCCCGTAAGGTCGAAATAGGTTTATCCCGAATCTCCCGACATATTTTTTTATTTTACGACGACGTCATTTTTTATTAACAATTTTCATTTGAAAAGTATAAACATGTTATTGACACGAAACATAATCCTACTTTAAAAATAACATTACTAATAAATGAAAAAAAATTTAACATGTAGCAGAAACAACAATGTGAAACTACAAATAATAGAGTAGATAAAAAAATTGATACGTTTTTTTTATCAAATTCTTTTAGTATTTAGTTTTATTCACACAAGCAACAATTATCATAATAAATAAGATACATTATCATTATAATTTTTATAATCGGAAAATAATAATAATTTATCTTTCTTAAAAATAATAATATAATTTTTTAATTTAAGTATATTTTTTATTTTAATAGTTTTATATATTCAAAACTATAAATCTATATTATACTTATATAATTATAACTAATATATAAAACAAAAAAGATTGTAACTCATATGGTAGAGTGTTTACATTGTATGCTAGTGGTACAAAGTTCAATTCTCATCATTTGCATTTGATATAAATTAATTTATATTTTTATATAAAATATAAATTAATTAAAAAATCGGATCAGGTCGAGTCGGAACACCCGACAAAATCAAAATTGTTATCCGATCCCGATCCCGAAGTTTGTTGGGTCGGTACAAAACATGACATTTTCGGGTCGGCTCGGGTCGGGATTTCGGGATTTTTTCTCAACCCCTAAGTATAACAATACAACAACTTAAGTACTTTTGTTTAAGGTTTCAAACAGAACAAACGGGGGTTATTATATTTTAGTAACTTAAGTATTGTCATTTTTCGTAGTATCACAAACAATGGACTTTTTTTTAGTACGGTGAACTTTGATTTTTTTTTTCTTCAGTTTAGTACAATTCCGCCAATTTCAACTAGGATGGAATCCGTTAAAATAAGTGGTACTTCGGTAATTTCATTTTTTTTTTCAGTTTAGTAAAATTTCACCAATTTTAACTACTTTTTGGATGGAATCCGTTAAAATAAGGGGTACTTTGGTAATTTCATTGCAATTGTTTCAATAAGATAACATTTCGTACAAAAATAATGGACGGAATGGTAAAAAAAACTAACATTCAATAGTTTAGGGTACTATATGAAAAAATCCATAGTTTATGGTACTAAACAAAAAAAATGACCATATTTAAAGACGTGTATGAACAAACTGGTGGTGCTAGTTTAAACAAATACCTTTTAGTCTGTTCAGTTTCAATTGTAAAGGATTTTAGCAGGTGCCCAAATTCGGTACAGATTTTTTAATTATATAGATTTCTGAGCAGACTGATGAATGATGGCTATATATTTCATTGTGCTGTCCAAACTAGTATATAGAGAGATCTTAGCATCAACAGATGAGATATGAGAGTACTCTCTTAGCATTCAAGTTTTGTCAATCACTACTGTATGGTAGTAGTCTTGTACATAGTTGCCAGGGAAGCGAAAACGGAAGGCAAAACAAACAAGTGTAAATACTAAAATCTCACATTTCTAGGTTTATTATTCTTACTGCATGGTAGTAGTCTTGCAACTATGCATATAGTTGCTAGGAAGTGAGAAGCGAAATGGAAAATAGAGCTAGAGAAGTTCTAATATTTATTCGTGAAACAATAGGAAATGAGAAACGAAAGCCGGGAAGCATGATTTGTGATTTATGAAAGAGGGGACGAGTAGTTTTGCATTTTGATAGTCTGACTGTTACCTAGATAATATATATGGATACCGCCACTGGGCAAGTTTGTTTTTGTTTTTTTGGGGGACGCCCAGGACACAATTTCCTATTCCTTTTATTATTATTATCCACGGACCGGGTGTTTCTATTCAATATGGTGAAGATAGCGCCTCCTCTAAAAAGAATAAAACCCTGCAATAATAAAAATCCTCAGCATTTTATCACACAAGTACAGGAACCATCATCCCATGATCTTAAAATAGCCAAACATCTTAGGAACAATCTTCTCTGTGAAAGAACATAACTTGTGTCTCCACACCCTACCATCATCCCATGATCTTAAAAATAGCCAAACATCTTAGAACAATCTTCTCTGTGAAAGAACATAACTTGTGTAGTTCTAGCCTATCAAACAAAGATGATAATATTAAATTCTGACATTGCTTCTTTTAGGTGAGCTACACCGTTAGTAACGATCATTACGCCTGCAGAAAAAACAAGTCAACTATTAGCATTTGAAACTAACACAGAATTTTTTTTTTGTTGGATATAACAATATTAATATGGGATAGAAATATTAAGATATACCAAACTCGATCTAATACCAGATGTTGGAGAATAGTTTACACTTTATTAAAAACCAGGTAATCTTAGTGCATAATAGATTGGTCAGCAGATTTATACAACAGTACTGTACAGAATAAGGAACTGAAAAAACTCTACCTGTGGCGATCATAGTCGCGCGTACGCTCCCTTGAGCGTGATCTATGGCGACTCCTGGAGTCATAGCCGCGAGACCTCTCTCTATCTCTATCACGCTCTCGTTCTCTCTCTCTATCAGACCCATGGTCACGATCTCTGCTCCTGCGATCTGAGTCCCTGCCACGGTCACGATTATCTCGACCATCTCGATCTTTGCTAACTTCACGTTCACGACTTCTTCGATCTTTGGATCTGTAAGATATATAAGAGTAGGTGTAAAAGTACAGTCACGGCTCATAGAAAACAGGCATAAGAACCAGAAACACACTTAAGAGAGTTACCTTCTCTCATCGTCATAGGATTTCCTTTTGACGTTCCTCGACTCCTGGCAGATTCATTAAATATAGCGTACATGAATAATGACTAAATAAAAAAATTGTGACAAAGTATAACAAATGACAACATACGCCTTCCAGCCTTGAACAACATAAGCATACAAGTCTGCATGTGTGCATTATACTTTTAATCCAAAACACTTAAACTATGCAACCGAACGTACAAGCTCAAGTTACAATGCTTGTCAATGAGCTTACTATGATTAGTTGTGAAAAGCATTTGCTCTTTCCAACATAAGTACAAGCTCAGTTCATGAAGTCTACGAATTTTTATTGCTTTTGAACAGTTCCTTAATTACTTGCAGAATTCAACAAAGGATCCAGCCATCAGTGAGACTTTACCTCTCTTTTCAAGTGAGCCCTAGACATCAGTTGATATATTATATACAGAGAATGTAGGAAAATGCTCTTTTACAAGTTAAGAAAACTCACAGATGCATAATAAACTGAGAACCTTTAAGGAAGTAAGTCACACATTTATAGGAGCACCTGAGCCAACATATTCAGAGTACCAACTTAAGTATCCAGAAAAACAAAAAGCAGATAAAACTAGCAGCTAAACTCTTTAGAAACAGCACTATTGCACAAAGTTGGTGTTTGCCATTAACTGTGCAGATGAAAGTTATGATCTAAGGGGTAAATTCGAATAACAAACATGCCAAAAATAAAGAAGAATAACAAATTGTAGAGCTCCCACCACAGCTATGTATGTAACTATTAAAAGTACGATGGATATTTTCAGTAGGATAAATAACCTTAAATTATGAAAAGCGTATTCTAAGATGACGGCATAGATAATATTACCTGGATATCGGCTAATTTCTCTCGGATCTGCATATAACCCAGATGAAGCTTTCCCCCAAAATGATCAGCTAAACGTCGATCGCTGAAAGCCAATATCAAATCATAATGAAATCACATTGCATTATAATGGAATTAAGGTATTTCAAACTGATAACAGTACAGTTGCCCTTAAGTTTCTAGCTAGCAATAGCATGATCATTAAACATAACAAACAGAAAAGACGCACATTCTTTAGCTGCAAAAGTTTATCCACGAAAAACTGGGCCCAAAAGCCTGTCGGTGACAAGGAGGTTAATCGCGAGGTATGCCTGAAGTACTTAAACCCACAAACTAGTTCTTTGACGTCCTTTTAACGATAATCACCACATTTTTACAAGAGCAAGGATATGAATTTACCTGTCATAAACACTAAGAAATGCCCCACAAATGTCGCATACACGGAGCTTTTGATCCGTCTGTTCAATATTAAGATAGCAAGACAAGGATTAGTAAAATAAAACAGTAACATCTCAACTAGCATTTTAAAAAGGAACAGAATAATCTAAACAATATGCATGACAGAGCAGCAACGACCACGTAAAGGCAGCATGCATACATAAGTCAAGTCTCTCATAAAATAACCCGACCCAAATTGAGCAGCCTAGTTTGAACTAAGTCAGGTCTCTCATAAAACAACCCGACCCAAATTGAGCAGCCTAGTTTGAACCACCCCATAACACATTTAGTCGGCCCGTCTTTTTCGTTTCTCAATATATCAAGTAAACAATGTGTTTGAGATTTTATGTACCAGTCTTTGCTAGACAATTTCACATTAGACCTTTTTCAAAATATACAGAATAAAAGATTTCAAGGAATTATAAGCGGCAAGTACAACTTAATTGTTCATGTTTATTTACACGTGTTTTGTATATGATAGTCTAGATTTTCGTAAGCGTTTTCGTGCAATCTTAAACTATTTAATATTAGTATACTATCAATTATAATTTTTCATACAAATGTCTATTCTAAATTTACTGTTGATTTAATTTCCGTGTATATAAACTAATTTAATTTTTGTATGCATTTTCACTCTTTTAAAAAAGGTGTTTATCTAAGGGTGATTCCAGGATTCCAGGATTCCAGGAGAGAAACTAACATACAAAACCTAGAAAGGAGTGGACTACAAATTAGTTACTAATTACTATCGTTACCGTGGAAGGATGAGGGTTTAGTTTATAAATTCAACTAGAGAAAAATGAGGATAAATCAGTATTGACTTTTTTCATAATAAGTTGTACTAAATCAAAATTTTCCCCAATAACCAGCCTGCATTTTGTCACAAACTATGAAAATCAGCTAAAAGCATTGACACATAAATGTAATTAAGCATTAGTTATAAGCGGCTAATGGTAAGCCTAAAAATTCAAGATGCTCTACCAATACAAAATGAAATGGAAAAGCAAGTTAGAGTGCTCACAATGCGGACATCAACAGCAGTGTACTTGGAGGAATCCGTAACTGGTTCAGGTCTAGGGGCCAGCTAGAGTTGCAAAATAAATTGTGAGAAACAAATCAAATGCCACCTACACCATCGATATATAATAGAAGAAATACAAACTATACATATACTAAGGAAACATGACTTAAGAGCGTATTCTGATCATATGCACTGCCCTAAAATTGGATGTCATTATCATATACATACGTAGTTCTGACATAACAGACTTTCTTTACAAGCTCTTCGGCTTTTACGTTTAAATACATCCTTCTATATTGTCTAATTTTTTGCTTTTCGTGTGCAGGCTTCTCTTTCAATTACTGACAAAACCCAGAAGATTATAAGCCTTTCAACTCTTTCCTAGGGGTACAAAGTGCTTTTAAGTTTTAATCGCATGGAGGGTTATCATCGATAGTGTTCTAAAGGTCGTTTTGGCCAAACGACTAGTCGCTGGTTACCGGTCAAACGACTCGACTAAAGGTAGTCGGCTGCTATTAGTCGTAAGTTGTAAAGAAACCCAAATTTTTTTTTTTGGGGGGGGAGAGGGGGTTAATCAGGTCAGTTGGGGGTAAAAAGATGAAACCGAGGCTTGAATTAAAGTCTGGAGGGTGGAATTGATAATCGGAGAAGCAAAATTTAAATCCCCTCTGCCCTCATTCAATTAGGGTTTACAAAAATCTCTGTCAAGTTATTCATGCATTTTCTAAAGCAAAATTACACCAACATCCCTGTTCAGTCTATTTGCCACCTTCAACTCTGTATAGAGAATAAAAACTACACCTAAAACAATATCTTTAATCAAATTGATTTCAGCCCAGATTTAGATTCAATCAACAACGGCATTAATTAGAAGAGGGTGAAAAAAAACGCTACCCTCTTTAGTGCTTCAGCTTCTTCCAAGGCTTTCTGTGCTTCATCAACCATTCCTTGCTCACCTAAAATATATAAAACATTAATAACACGCCGTTAATTGGAGATAAAGCACCAAGGAAATAAATAAAAGAACTGTTTTGATAATTCATCACCAATTTCTAAAAGAGAAATATTTCATAAAATGAAGCACCCTGATAACCGAGTTTTGCACAAATTTCACTCAACAAATAAGGGGCTGCCCTTAGAACTAAAAGCCATTCAATCATGCAAACTATATACACAAGTAAAACCTGCGAACACACTTTGCCTGTATACATAACACATATTCATAGACATATGGGTGTGTATGAAGTCAACTCACACTGCCCTATTATCAGAAGGCTGTTTCTAGATATCAGACATATGACCCAGGGTCACATAAGAAAAAAATAATCATGAACTAATTGTACTTCCCAAAAATACTCAGATACCCTTGCCTTAGTTTAAAAGAAAAGCCCCTGATCGTTAAACCCTCGTCTCAAATACAGCTTCAGTATAAATTAGAAGCTGCAAAGTTATGACTGAATAGGATACTGCCTAAATATATACTACATCGTTTCAAATTTTAAAATCTCTTTTAGTAAAGGGTGAGGCGCTTCAAGCATGTTAATTGATTGTTATTTGTCAAGCAAAAATTGGAAATAAAGTCTAAACAGATTTCTAATTTTAACAAAAAATGACTTTATAGTATAGTGGTGGAACTCAACATCAAAATAGGAGAGAATATAGCAAGTATAAAATAGCATAAGAATGATCGCAAAGACTAATAATTTGTAGACTAAAGAATGATGCAACAGGATTAATGACCAATTGCAGCAGTATCTGGAAAATTTTACTTAACGAGTTAAAAGTGTGTGGGCATAAAAAGAAGCATCAACACCACTTACCAAGATCTTCCGCTTTTTTCAACTTCTCATTAATCAGTTCTTGTGTACGAGCATCTGGAGCAGGCAAGGGTGTGAGTGGTGGAGGATTTGAAAGCGGCTGAGGCAATGAAGCTCTGTCTTTGTTGAAAGCTTCAAGTAAAAGTGTTGACTGTCACATGGAAATAACAGTTAGCAACATATAAGGAAAAAAAGTCGTTCACTAGCCGATCCTACAAGCTTTTAACAATTTAGTACCCCACATATAATACTTTTCCATTTTGGTACCCAACTTAACAAAGCTCGGCCAATCAAGGTACTCCTGCTTGTTGCAGGTTTTTAACTAATTGAAAAAAAAAAAACTGTTAGTACCTCCTATCAACTTTTACTAATTTGGTACTCAATTTACAATACACGTAACCAACCTAACACCATGTCTTACCAACTTTCAGCAATTTAGTACCCAACCCATAATGCTTAATTGGACAAGGGTGCCTTGATTGGATGTTAAACACAAAGCTCGAATACTTAATTCATTAATTGAAATAGCAGGTAGGCTAGATACTAAATCGTGAAAAGCTAAAAGGATAGGGTGGTAAATAGCTTTTTCATCATAAAAATAATACTAAATAATAAATTAACATTCACAAAGAAATGTCCAATGAGAAACAACAGTGTCAGAAGTGTTCTTTGAGAAATCATGCACCTGTTTATCTGCTCGTGTTGTTCTAAGCTCATCCAATATTTCCAAAGCACGAATTTTCATATCCGTCTTGCCTTCAAGATCTACAAAGTACAAAAATTGCAGACATTAGTGATCTAACAATTATATATCACACCACTACATGTACATCATCTTAGAGATCAGACTCCACATCAGAGTTTATTTTAATTGAAAGTTTCTTCTAACAAAGTAAAAGAAGACGGAGGGGCCGGGAAACCTTTGCACAATAATTATCAGTAGAAAACGTAAACTAAACAATCGAAGAGAATGATAGTCTTTAATTGAAGAAAACAGAGGGGAAATGATACTGTACATTTCCAAGCTCAGAATTTTCTTTTTACGTAAACCACACAAAATCAAAAGATATTTATAAACACGCCATATTAGAAACACGCCATAGAGAAACTCAGAAACATAACTCTTAACTTTCCAAAGAGGTTAGCCAACAAGGAACTTACCACACTGATCAACTTCAATCAACTTCTCCTTGATTTGTTTCGACAACTCGATAATTTCAGGACTCTGGACGAAAAGAATCAAAACAACATTGATAAGAGAGGGGGAGAGAGAGAGAAAATGTAACTGCAAGTCATGACTGTTAAGGGAAGTGAGTAAGGGGGACTGAGTCACCTGTGTTACTTCAGACACGGATATAGCTATAGCAGCTTTAGCATCTTCATCTTCCAGACGTTTAAGAGCCCTCGAAATTTTCCTATCACAGTCGATAATAAGCCGGTCTATGATATCTTCCAAGTCCCTATCATAGTTATCTTGACCCTTAGCTTTTGCTTCCTCATAGCTACGAAAAGTTAAGAGAAAATGCAAAATACAAAATCCAAAAGCAAATCGTGTTCACAGTATAGTATCTTAAGTCTCACGTTAAGAGTATAGTACCTCCAGAAACGAAATTATGTATAATCCTTTGCGTTGTCTTTAAATTAAATTTAAACAAAGAAAAAACTCAAAAAGATACCTATAAAAGATTCGAAGATGATGACATATGTAATTAACACATCAAGAAAAACAAGCAGGATGCCCGTTATCTTGTCAGATTAATATATAAACACACATTTTTTTGAGTGAAACTGACCCCTTTAGTACTGAAACATAAGTAGTATTCACAAGGAAACAAGCCTTCGATGTGTGTATATATAATATACACAAATTAGATTACCCGTCAACAATTAAAAAAAGCAAACAATAAAACAGATGTAAAAAGGATACTCTTTTCTCAGCTGCAACGAATGCACCTTCGAGCATGGTCCCAAATCCATTTTCTAAAAGAAAAACCAACATGAAAGTGTGTAAATACAAACACTGGGCAAATAGAAAGTACTGCAATGAGAGAATTGAATAAAAGATAATTTTGTAAGCTGACTTACGAATATACTTATAAATAAAGATTTAAACTAATGGTATCTTACAAAAAGAATTAGAACTTAACAAAGACATCTCAAACTTTATTATCATCTAAATTATAGTAAATTAATAATAAAAAAACATACTAAAAGACTTGAGCAAGAAGTTTACACATGTAATTCAGTATTTCAGTCGAAGTCCATAAAAAGCTAATGAATACTCAAGGCATCTTCATAACTTCGAAAGTGGCAAAACAAAAGGTATAAGAAGAAAGCAAATGAATAAAAAGTAAACCATACGTCATATCTTGCATCCCGGTAAATGATTATTGCTTTACCACGACAATTAATCTTTAATACAGAACTCGATGCTGATTTACCAACAAATACAAGAGAAGGTGCTTGTTTAGCAAACTATATTACAAGGGTTAAAGTGTCTCGACCAAAGGTTTATAGTTTAAATGGTCAATACAGATAATTCTCCTGTCAAAAACCCTTATAACAAAGAGGAGTAGAATATTTGTCACACCCGTATAAATCCATTGACTGATGTTAACTGCACGGTGAAACAAAGCTTGGTCCCACAAAACTAATACAGAGTTCAACTTCCACGCGGAGATAAAATGTTAAATTCTACTATAAACTCCGCACCGACACACATTTCTGATTCTTACCAAATATCTTATAGCTTACAATCAATGAAAACTGAATAGGTCAATTCCAGGTCAAATTAATTAGATAATTTGTTTAGCACTCCAATAACACACCAGACTAATTTTTTCTGTTAAGCTTCTAAGCTAAGTAGTTAAATATTCAAAATAGCATCTCCAATACACATACATATATAAATCCACTGACAAAAAAAGACCAATTTATCAGGAAGAATCTTTAAAGGTCCAAATTTATTAATTTTTTGTTTCAACCTAACGCATTTTTTTGGCTATTTTTTAGATCTGACTAAAAGCAGTAACGGGGTGAAGTTCAATCCCTAATAATCCGGAGACCAAATTCCGTTAGCATTATCGAATCGTAATAAAACTACTTCAGAAACTAGCCCATGTTGAAATTTATCATAAAAAGAAAACACGTTTGTTTGGCTGCATCATTAGAAAAATCGAAATTGGACAATTAATCCTATCGGGACCACAAATGATGTGTTTGGTAGCGTAAAGTGCAACCGGACTATTAGTGCGGAACGGACTACACATGATGCGATTCTGTTACATCTTTGTTTGCGGTGTAAGGGGGGTAAAATATTATTGTAATGTGGACCCACCCTATATCATGTATTCAAGTTTGTTTACTTACTTTGTAATTGGTACAAAACAAGGTATAATACTAATTGTACTACATTTTATGCTAATACGGGGTGGTATAACTAAAACTGACAGAATTAGTCATGTACATCAAAATATACTACAGTACACCAATTTATAAAAGATTACAATATAGTCCAGAGTTTATATAAAGTTACACATTAGTCCAGAAACTACATTATACTTGATACTAATCCGACCTTAATTTTAATTCCCACTCACAATCCGTACGGGATTAGTAGTCCCGGCACAAAGACACGCATACACAGACTTATAACATGTAAATATGAATATAGATATATATGTATAGGGAAAAAGCTGTTTCCTGTACTATTTGCTTTTGTACTATTGGGTTTTACCAGATTGGTACCCAAATTTTAAGTTTTACCAAATTTGACCCAACCTATCAATTTTTGTTTAATTAAGGGTCCGACAACATAAATTCACAAAATTGCATTCACTATATCTCACATTTGGAGATCTATTTTTTGTGGATGTTGACGTAGTTACACTCACTATGTGAGAGAACGTAACTACAATTTCATCATTTTGTGATAGGATAAGACCCAAATTGGTAAAATCTAAAGGTTGGGTACTAAATAGGTAAAAGCCAATAGTACATGATACTAAACAGCTTTTTCCCCAATATATATAGATATAGAGAGAGAAGGATAATATTACGGTGAGTTGAAAGAGCTCGTGATGACAAAGACCAACGAGGTAGAGACGACAAACGTCATGATCGTAGTACTTTCTGTTAACTTCTGTTACGTCGCCGTTACGGTTTGCCCCCATCAGCACGTCTAGCTGCTTCTTTATTGCAACCATCTCTCTCTATCTCTCTCCCCCTCTCTAGAAAGTTTACTAGTTCTGAAAAGCTCATCTAGGGTTTTGTTTTATTTGGGGGAACATAAGATACGAGCTAAATTAGACACTGTGAAAGTTGCTACTTCTGTTGGGTAATATATATTTTTTCCCAAATTAAGAAACCCTAAATTCCCAAAATAACAAACCCTAAAACAAAATGAATTCAAATAGACAGATTTTCCCAAAAACCCCAAAAAAATAGCTTAATTTCTCCCAAATTAATAAACCCTACAAAATAGCTTATTTGTCCTCATATTAAGAAACTCTTAAGAACGGTTCTAAAGATAAAAAAAAACCTCGCAAATTACTCTGCTTTAGAGATTTTTTTTTGCTTTTTCGACAGAAAAGCTACATTTCTAAAAGCAAAAAAATCCAAAACCCCAAAAGCAGGATTTCTGACAACTAATCTGTTGCCAAACAGCCCCATAATATCAGCAATTAAACCAAAATAAAGGGGTAAAATAATAGAGCGTGAGGGAGAGAGAGAGAGAGAGAGAGAGAAAGAAGGGCATATTACTCCTAAACTAAATTTATTGATTAAATGATAACTGCTTTTAACTACGCTAGCCATTATACTTTCAACTAATTACAGTTTTAACTCCTCAATGACCAGAAACAGAACATCAAAGTAAAACTAATACATATAAAGAGAGAGAGTGAGAGGGAGAGGGAGAGAGAAGGGAATATTACTCCTAAAACTAAATCCAATTATCCAATGTTAGCAATGAAACTTAAATAAATAAAAGAGTAAACGAATAAAGTGGGATATATATATATATATATAGATAGATATAGAGAGAGAAGGATAATATTACGGTGAGTTGGAAGAGTTCGTGAGGACAAAGACCAACAAGGTAGAGACGACAAACGTCACGATCGTAGTACTTTCTATTAACTTCTGTGACGTCACCGTTACGGTTTGCTCCCATCAGCACGTCTAGCTGCTTCCTTATTGCATCCATCTCTCTCTCTCTCTCTCTCTCTAAAAAGTCTTTGAGAGTTTTGAAAAGCTAATCTAGGGTTTTTATTTTATTTGGGGGAAATAAGATATACATATACTGTGCTGGGGTGTAGAAATTGCAATACTGACTACTTTTTCATATAATTGCACAAATACTACCTACTCCACCCAATCCGTGTTTGCCTCCACAATATAGGTCGGGCTTCATTGTCATTGTCAAACTCATTTTCTATTAAAAAATTGCGTTTATCGTTTTGGGTATACATGTCATAAATCTTCGATCCCCTATCATCGCTGGCTTATTTTCACTCAAATTTTAAATTTTCACAACTTATACCGCAACTTTATAAACTTTTATATTATATTGTATTCAAATTTTAAAACATTTGAATATAATATTGTTTTAGATAATTTTTTTAATATTCAATGTTTAATTTACACTAATTTATACATTTATTCCAAAATAATTTTTATGTGAATTTTCTTTTAAAAATAATTATTGGAATGTATTGATACATGTATTATAGTAATTATACAATTTTTTTCAAATTTTTTAGAATTTTTTTGAATAAAATAAGCAAAGGGGCATAAAAGAGGATAGAGAACTTGGATAGAAAATTTGGAGCGATACCAAGGGGTATAATTTGTACCGTATTTCATTCAGCTTGGAATTGGTGCCTATATGGTATATTACTAATTGTACTGTATTTTATTCTACCAGAGAGGCATAACTAGGATTTTATTGGGAGACTAGAAATTGCAATTTTGACTCTGTTTTTCCATATAATCACACATATACCTTTAGCTCATTTTTGTTTGTACTAAAAAAGGTATTTCAGGTAGTGTGTGTTCAGGTTGATATCGGTTCGATACCGAACTTTTTGATTACATATCGATACCGTACCAAACTATTCGGTTGGTTCGGTTCGATTTTGGTTTTATACCAAACTTTAGAGTTTACAAGTGATAATAGAAAAATGGTGCGATTTGGGAAAAAAACATAGTATAAAGTTTTAAAAATAGTAGATTAAAAATATATATTTATTTATATTATGGTTACATTTCTTATTTCTTGTTTCTTTGCATAAAATAGTAAATACTACTAACATTTCTAGTAAAATTTATAAATAAATAAAAATATTATAAATATTCACTAGAAAAAGTAATATAAGTATATTATAACAACGTTAATAATTAAGTGTATATAAGTGTTTTAATTTATTTGTCTATATAGTATATTTTAATATTTCGGTTTGAATCGGTACCATACCGAACTTACCAAACGAATACCAAAACCGAACCGACTTTCAAAGATCGGTTCGGTTGCACCGTACCGTAATGTCGGTATACCAAACTTTTGATATCGATTTGATTGGTTCGGCTCTAAAAGCGATCGGTTGGTACAAGTCGGTAAAAAATGCCACCCCTAGTGTGATCCCACTTATATATTGTTGTTTACACAATTTTAAATTGGTATCAAACAAGCAATATATATTACTAGATGTACTATGTTTTATGTTAGGGGTATACAACTAATAACACTTATATGGTGTTATCATAAGTGTTATTATTATTACCACTCATAATAATTAGTTACAAATTATATCTCGGTATACTATATTGTAAACGGGGCAATTAACATAAACATACCCTGCCACTATTATGTTAACAAAAACATACACTAATAATTTAAATTATCAAAAATATACCTATATATACTTATTATTTCTCTAATTCTAATCAGACAATAATCTAAACTCTCTCTCTAATCTAACCTCTTTTTCTAACCGCAACTCTCTCTCTAATCGCACCTCTCTCTCTGTGAGCTTATTTAATGAGTTATTTAGCGAGTGTTTAATAATTATTTCATTTAGGCTTTGTTTAGCACGTGCCGCCACACGTGTTATTCAGCCGTGTGATACCCCCGGGTCTGGGTTGAGAGTTTATTTTATTAGAGTTTTATTTACTAGAAAGACCGTATTTTGAATTTTGTAGACGTTGTGGAGTTGTTGAGGTAGAAGCATGTCATCTTTGTTTACTTTATTGTCTTTTATTCAATTAGATATTATATACAGGCGGTTACTTGATTTGATGTTCTTACATGTTGGTCATTTTCTGAAGTTATGGATTGTGAAGTTGTTATGGGTTGTGAACCCTGTGTATTTTATTTCTTGAATTATGACACGAATTGTACGTTTAAATTCTTATGGTCTTATTTATAAAAGTTTATCATTTTTGGGTATAGTTCTTTAGAGAGGAAAATTTCGGGACGAAATTCTTTTAAGGAGAGTTAGTTGTAACATCCCGTATTTTTATAAATGGTTTTATTTATGATTTAATTTATCCAAAAACGTTTTATACAAATTTTACCAAAAACCGAAACTCTTCCGAAAAACTTTATTTTAAAAACCTGTTACTAATTTTACTAATAAAAAGGATCCAATAGGCTTGTTTCTAAATATTTGTTATTTTTGGGTAGTAAAACTATATTTTTGGATTAAGAGTTAACTTTTAGAACTTTGGGGACCAAATAGTTCGCTTCTACAAACTTTCTCAAAACAGTTTATTTTATTCATTTAATTGTTCCATTAGCTCGCAAATGTTTTATTTTAAAAATTTCAATTTCGTACCAACAAGTTCTCTTTTCTTTTGTTTAAAAAGGTCATGCATCGATATCTGTGTTTCCGGATTTTGGGGTGTGACACTCTCTCTAACACACGATAATCGTATATCTTTCTAGCACACGCTAATCACCCATATCTCTATCTATAAATGATTAAAAACTTACAAAATATTCATATGCTAATTATAAAACGTCGTACCCTAATTTTAAAAGTTCATACCCTAAATGTTCTGGATCACAATCAAATATCTAAAAAAGAGTTTATACCCTAATTTTAAAACTTTACACCATAATTTCAAAACTTCATACCCTAATTTTAAAACTTCATACCCTAATTTCAAAAGTTTATACCCTAATTTTAAAACTTCATACCCTAATTTCAAAACTTCATACCCTACATATGGATTTCTCTCAATAATGTACATATAGACTCTCCCCTTTCAACTTGAAAGCCACAAGGTTTACAATAGTCTCAAAGCTCAATAAATAGAAAACAATTTCACCAATTCCATATATTTTTCATATATTACGGGGTATCAACGAGTGTAATATTTGTGTATTACGTATGTATATATGTGTATTTATATGTATGTGGATGTCTATATAATCTAGATGGTGTTTGGTAGTCAGTGACGGATTTTCGTGGTGGAGGAGGAGAGAGAGATGGAGTGGGGTATGAAAGAAAGATACAGAGAAGAATGGAGGAGAGAGAGAGTAAGATGAAAGAGATAGAAAGAATAGAATAAATATCATTAAAATTGTTTGGTATGTTTTTGATAATGAAAAATTTTTGACTAGGTTTTTATTAATTTAGTTTAAAAAGTAGTATGTTTTGTTAATTTATCCTAACGTAAACAAACATGGCTAAGTTATACTATTATGTTGTTAGGTAAAAAAAATTGTTTCGACACGTTACCTTAATAGATGGGTTGTAATGTCTTAGGATGATAACAGAGTAGGTATAAAATTTTGCCTTTTATTTTTTATTGAACTCATTTGTTTTTCAATCATTCAGTTTAGTAAGTCAGTTTGTAACATGTTATTCGTAGTGGTGAAAAGATCTTACAACATATTGATTGACTCATAATCAAAAGAAATTAATGAGATTGTTGATGACGATGGTATGAAAGGATATGCAATAATACGAGTAAAACATGGAAGAAATATAGCATTTTTTAGGACTTGTCATATTGAAAAACGAATATAATATGACATAACATTGATGTGATACATATCGAAAAGAATGTTATCATGAACGTGTTCAACACTGTTATAGTTATTGATAGAAAAAACAAAAGATAACACAAAGGCTAGAGAAGATATGAAATTATTATATCGTTGAAAAAAAAATGTATAATTTAATTCGAAAACGCAAAAGTACTGAAAATCCATGTACAAATTTAAGAAAGAATGGAAATAAGCCGTATGTAAATGGACTTGAGATTTCATGACAGTTATATGTATCTAACATAGGTCGGTGTGTAGATATGAAAGAACATAAGTTAAATGGTTTTATGAACAGTCATGACTATCATGTGTTTATGCAAATACTTATCACAATCGCATCTCGTGAACTTTTTCACAATAATGTGTAGAAAGTATCAACATAACTAGTTATATTTTTTAAATACGTTGGCATGTACTACTATCAAAGTAGAAGATATTGATAAACTTATTTCATAAATTTCAATCATCATGCGCAAGTTAGACATGATTTCCCCCCATAAATTTTGGGAATCGATGAACATCTTATGGTTCACTTGGCTTACTAAGCGCGTGTAGCTTTTCTAGTACAAGGTTGATTGATGTATTATTTTGAAAGAATCACAGGGCACTTTAAGAAAATAAAAGGAATTATGTTAAAGTTGAAGGATCATTATACAACGCGTACTTAAATAAATAACCAACAAGTTTTTGCTCGGTTATATCGAGACACATATACCCACAAGGCATAGAAAAGTGCCCCAAAATAATGCTGGTATGCAAGAGGAAATTCTTTTAAGGGAATATATCAATTTTTTCTTAAATTGGCCAAAAATATGAAAATTCCAAGAAAATACCATTTGATGATTTAAAAGAGTATGCCGCGGCTTATAATTACATTTTTCTCAATTACTTGGAGATTCAAGAATATGTGGTTTTAGTAGTTTTTTTTTTCAATTTATATATTTTACTATGTTGTGTTTATAAATTCATATATCATGGTTTTTTTTTCCTCATGAAGTATCATCATTACGAAACACCATTTACAGAATCAATGACGAAGAGGTTGATATTGCATGTGAAAATGAGTTCCGTCCTCCTTTGAGCGTAACATTCCAGACACAATTTGGGAGTAACACGGCCGAATAACATGTGTGGCGGTACGTGGTAAACAAAGGCTAACTTTAAAATGTTAATAAATTACTCCTTAAATATACTCAAATTGCTATCTAACCTTTATTAAATAACACCTCGAAATATAGGTTCCTTACACCGTAATTTAACAAACTTATAAACTACAAAGAAAATCGAATCGCATCGGAAAAATACTAAACACAACTCCTATAAGGTCTGTCAGGTCTGGTTCCCAATTGACTCGATTTCAACTATAATAAACTTCTTGCTTACCTGAAAACATTTAAAATGGGAGGGGTGAGATAAACGAGCTCAATGAGTGACAAGTCAATAATAGTTTGAGTCTAAAATAGGTTTTCGTTTCTTTTCTTTGTTTAAAAACAGATATTTGATTTATATAAAACTTCCCATCATATAATAAGGTAAAATTCTTTAAACAACGGCAAGAAACATGATAATCTCTTTCCTTTCTTATTATAATAAAAGCAAGTATGATAGTATTTATATCTTAGGGTACCAAGCCCGATTGACTTACTCAATCTCTTTACCATCGATCTATCTTTTTCTCAGGTGTATAAACCATACGTGCACTACGTAATTAAGGTCACCGCAGCATGACAGCCGAGTCTATTCCTTAAAACGTTCCGGTTAACGAAACTATGTACAATCGTTAACTTAAACGTTGAGAACTAAACTCATTCGTTTAGTTGCCAACGTCACCCACTTCTCCTTATTAGGGGATTCTCTGTTGAACTTTTACTCATGGTCCAAATACAATTCATAAGATAAAATACTCTTCAAAACTTTATACAGAACCTCTATATAATCATTTATTTTCTCCTTTTTGTTTGCACAGCTGATATAAAAACATTTTTTTACACATATATTTAATACTGAAATAATGGCAAAGGCCTGAAACTTTTTGTCAAATACATGGTGTGATTTTATAATAGTAAGACAAGACCACTCACCTGACTCAGGTTGAAAAACCCGAAACACTTCTATAACAGAACCATTAAAGAAAGACCTGCAAATATGTTACGATAACTATCCATAAACAATTTTATCAAAGCCAACTTAACGACTCAAATATGAACTACCATCCAAACATTCCTAGAAACTCATTTAATGAATTATATTTGACATGTAGTAATACAACTTAAGTCTGCCAACTAAATAACTTTAATTCTTAAGTTTGAGAAATGTATAACTAGAACCCAACTACTAATTTGCAATAACAGACTCCTATTCAAAAAGTACTTTAAGTTAAACTTAAATAACCCAACTCCGGAACTAAGATTACTTAAAATAATCCATAAGGTAACTACATGATTTAACACATCAGGTTACAACACAAAACTATAAGCAAAATAATAATGATAATTTGTTGAATACGTGCTCCTAGTATATCATATCATTCAATCTATGGCCCTAACTCACTTAACTTTCACAACTACCAGTAACTATAAGAACACATGTATAGCTATGAATAAATGTATCTAAATAGCCACAATAATCCATCAAGGCTCTTATACTACTACTCATGTAACTAAATTCCTAGAAACACTCTGGAAGTCAAGACATCCAACATGATGTATAATAATATGTGCATGCTTCTGGTGTATAAATTTTATTGTCAAATCCTATATTATCCTTAAACCGATTACATAACTTTATTATCCTAACATGAAGCTATAACATAGATGCACTACAACAATTATGGTATATAATGACCAACTTATTTGATGTGATCACTAAATGTGTGTCTTTTTAGTGATAAAAGTTATTTTAGGTCACTAATTAATATGTTTATGATATAGTTGCAAGGTTTTTAGTTTTACTAATTAATATGGACACAATTAAGGTCCGTGTGAATTTAGTTATTCTCCCTATTATTATTATTAGAAATTGTCATAATTAAAACTTAAAAATTTACACGAGCGAGCGTAGTCGTACTTATTTAAACATTCCTCTTTCTCTCCTCAGAGCTTATCTCTCCTCCCGAAGCTCCACATTTAAGATCGTCAGAGATCCACCGTGAAGACGACGGAGATCCACAATACACGGTCATCGTGTGTGTTATCTTTATAATCTCGATCCTCATCCACATCTACAGAAACCCTAGCTCGATTGGTATGTAATTTATATTTCGTTTTATCTTTAATAATGTAAATTCATCTTCAATAATGTTAATTATTGCTTGTTTATGTGTTTTTGTAATGAATTTTGTTATTAATTGGTGTTTATGTATTAGATTCTATGTCAAACTTGGTTATATATATAGTGTATGATGTATATTAAGCTCATTTTGGTAAATATGAAGCTCAATCTCTGCCCATGTGCCTAACTTATGTCAAATTTGGTTACATACTTAGTTTGTTAATTAGCTCAAATCATTAATTAATATTATTTTCATTGATGAATCTATTCATCTAATTGTAGAATATTTTGATTTCGTTTGTATACCATCACATGATTAATTATTGCATTAACAACTTATTAGAAGTAAATAATTAGAATGTTTGATTTGCAACTTTTAAGCTTTGTTTTTAAGTTTGTTACCAGCATAAAAATTGGATTGTATTAAGAGCTTATAAGCTGAAATTTGTGGCTTAAAATGGTTAGAAACTTGCAAAACTGAACCATTTTGTTATAACTATAATAAAATTCACCATCACTTCAGATTGATATACTCATTATAATAACCTTATTTGTTATATATAACATCACATTAAACATTCTATAATACGAATGTCATTGAAATTATCATTTTTAATCGAATAAAGAAATCTTATTCCTCATTTCTATGTCCTTGAAATTCCACAATGTTAAAACACCACAATTTTTTTTGGGAAAGAGACACCACCTTGATACCAAAATTTATACATCAAAAAGTAGGAATACTTTATGTTGGAGGAATATTACCTTCAAACGGAATTTGGAGTTTCGTGTTATTTTTCTTTGTAAACCGAAGTGATTTGGTTATCCTTAAACATTAGTAGTTTATGGTGGAAGAACTTGTTATTTTCTTATTCTTATATAATAAGATACTTGTATTTAAACTAAAACGCCTAAATAAAGTCAAAAGGTGTTATAGGATGTGTAGGTTAATATACTTAGTTAGTGAATAGTGCTATCTATTCGTGTTTGATTACAAAAATAACAACTCCATGTTTCCATTTATATATTAGTATGATATTTGCGACATAATATGTAGCTGGATTACTGTGTGCATATGTATTTATATATTGATGAATAGTATGAACACATATTTTAAATGTCAACATCCCTCAGTATTATTTGTACGAGTTAATCTTCATTCTTATGATACACAAAATAGTAGGGCAAAAGGTGACCCTCTGCATAGTTTTCCGATTTCCATCTCCGCTGACATTCTTGGTAGTAGTGATAGTTACAATATTTGAATTTTATATTTGCTTGAAACTGATGTTTTTCATTAATGTTTTGTGTACTTTTTGTTTCGTATTTACATTTTCTTTTCATTATATGAAATTCTCGTACTTTTTAGGCCACTGTGCAGCCTCTTGTAGGTTTTAGAGATGGTTTCGCCAAATATAAAGCATGGTAAATCCGAGAAGATTATATCAAAAGTCACCCGACGAGTTTGTGAGATGAGAAGTTATCGAGAATCTGGTAACAAATTCTGGTTTCAACCTTGAATAATTTATTTCATTATATCTTGAGTTGTCTCTTGTTTCTTTTGTCAAAAAAATTTAAATTGTTGCAAAACTAAGAAACAAAACCATAAGTTAAGAATTTTGTTAACAAAAAATGTGATAACATAATACTTTTGAAGCAGGTAACGAAAAGGCTTAGCCTCCTATGATGAGAAGCAAACAAAGGGTAGGGGAAAATATTGAATGAAATGCTTCTGTCTCGAGGCCTAGGAAGGTAGGCGAGATTTCAACTTCAAAAAACTTTATAGGTGAAACTGGTAATGAGAGAGATCAATTTTATGTGATGAGAAGTAATCAATGGACTGGTAAGAGCTTGCTTAACAACTTGTATTAATCATCAATGTCATGTTTATGTGTCCCCTGTGACGATTCTTACCCCACGTAACATATTTGGAGGCTATCCAACATTGTCCTGGTCGAAGTATTGAAGTGAATGGTATTGTCCCTGGGCCTAGGAAGGTCGGCCAGGTTTCAACTTTGAAAAATAGCGTTGCTCAAATTGATAATAAAAGAGATCAACTTCCCAATATGAAAAGTAATCAAGGGACATGTTAGAGCATGTTTTTTGATGTGTAATGTTTAATGTTGTCATGTTGTATGTCATGTTTTATAAGTTAGTTAATCATTGGACAGGGTTGGAGGCTATCCATCAATCAAACGAAAATAATACACCTCTCTCTATACCTATGAAGGTCGATTTTAATTTATGTAATGTTTTATAAAACTGCATATATGTTCTATTAATTGAAATACACTCCTTGCAGAACGTGCAAGATATGTGGTATCGTCGTAACAACTTGTTTTCCGATCGAGCAGCTACATTAAACAACGTACATGGTATTGAACTTTAATTGATAGCTTATTTCTTACCGTCTTGTATGGTATCTTATTTCCTATTGTATGTTGCTTTTAATTTATTAATCTGATGTATAAATGTCATATTTGATAAGTTAATTACCCATTTGACATGGTTTGAGTCTGACTATCATGATCTTAGTCAAAATATTGAAGATAACATTCTTCGCTCTAGGCCTATGAAGGTTAGTTTTCACTCATAGTAAAGTTCTGTAAAACTGCATTTATATAAGTTACGTATTGGAATTACTACTTGCAGCACAAGCAAGATATACGGGATTGTCGTGACAACTTTTTTTTCGATCGAGCTGCTACATAAAAAAAACATATATGGTATTGAACTACAACGATAGCTTATTTCTTATTATTGTTGATGATATATTATTTCATGCTATAAGTACTAATAATTTATTAGTGTGGTGTATTAGTGTCATGTTTGGTAAATTTATTCACTATTCGTCAGGCTTTGAAGCTACCTATCATGATCCTAGTCAAAATATGGAAAACAATTCTCTTCTCCCTAGCCTTAAGAAGGTCAGTTTCACTCCTAGTGGTCTTATGTAAATTTGTAAATGTCGTGTCATGTACTGAAATTACTTCTTACAGGATTTGCACGATATGAGGGGTTGCCATGAAAGCTTGTTTTCTGTTCAAGTTGAAACATCAAAGAATGCAAATGGTTGTAGTGCTATGATAGTTTATTTCCTATTATTTTAATTGATATATGGTTTTTTATCAAAAAGTTCTAATATAGAAGAGTTTTGTTTTAGGCTTTTGCGGATCCACAAACACTCAAATTTCTCCACTTCCTGATGTTGGTATTATTGGTAAGTGATTCGACTTTTGCTCTTGACATTTTGTATAAAAAAGTATTTTCAATCATATTTTCTTTCTTATTTCTAATATATGGCGTAACACTCTTTTTAGGATGTTCCAAACCCAGGAAAAAGCGTGGAAAGACTAAAGGCATTGAGTTAGCTAAGACACTCGAACGTGGGAACAAGTTTGAGATCCTATTTCCAAGACATGTCAATAGAGCAGTCGGTGAGCACTCCAACATGTTTACCACTGAAATTGGAGTTCTTGTTCGACAAATTGCGCCACTTCAAGCAGTTTATTGGGTTTCTATTAGTCATGAGATAAAGGATACCATAATGAGCCGGCTTCGTGTAAGTAGTTGATCTATGCATTCTTGGCTATACTAAATTTATTTATTAGGTAGCTTTTCTTTGCACATTGTGTGATGGTATGCCATTGTGGAATATAGTAACATGCATCTCAAAGTGGTAGCCAACGAATACAGTAACAAAAAAAACTTTATTCATTAGCTTCATCAATATGAATGTTATGTTTTTTTTATCAGGACAAGTTTCTATTCAGTGAAGAGGACAGAGTTATTGAATCCGTCAAGCATTCGATGGCAAGACGGTATAATACTTGGCGCTTTAATCTGCATGATAAATTCTTGGAGTATCGAACCATCGTTTCAGCACTTTCAAATCCACCTGAGGGTATAAAAAGGCAGATTGGATGTATATTTGCCATTTGTTCACCACTCCAAAGTTTAAGGTACCAATGAGTAGCTTTGGTTATTACTATGTTTTAAATTTATTTTGCTTTATTTTACTAAACCCGTGTTATATTAGGATAGAAGTGAAATAAACAAGAAGAACAGAGCAAAACTAAGAAATCCACATATAGCCGGAACAAAGGCTTTTTCAAAGATCAGACACGATAAGGTAAAACTTGTTAGCAATTAAGGGTTTAAACGTTATTTTGGGTCATTTGAAAGGTCAACATTACAAAGATATTTTGTACTCATTTCGAATTAATTTTTGTTTGATTTTTCAGCGAAATTGTGACACACAAAAGGAACTTGAATTTGATGAGCTTTATCAGAGCACTCATCAAAGGGATGATGGTACTTGGGTGACTGAAACTGCTAAGGATTTTCATGTAAGATTGTACTTTTTTTTTTCTTTATTTATGGCCAACTACATGGTGATTGTTTATATCTTAAAACTTTGTGGTCATTGTAGGAGAACTTAAAGAAGCATAAGACTAATGCAGCTTCGGAAGGGATTATCCTCACAGATGAGGAGTTGTCTATGCTGACATTTGGAAGAAAAACTAGGTATGTTTGTGGCCTAGGACACGGACCAAAGACTACAACCTCGATCAAAGGTAAATGTACTCATGTAGATTTAGAAAGAGAAGCTCATGAGGCAGTTAAACGAGCTGAAGTGGCTGAAAGAAAGAATGCAGCGATGGCTGAAAGGTTGGAATTGATGGAAGCTCAACAAGCGGATTTTTCAGCAAAGTTAAGAGAAAAATGAATTCCCCACTTTCTTCCATTCGGCAGGAGCTATTGGGGAGAGTAAGTACATGATTCAATAGCGCTATGATTTAGAAGTGATTTTGTTATGCTGATTTGGCGTTGCTATTTTATAATCCAAATGCGTGTTTGTATCCTTCATGTGAAAAGCGTGGTGTAAGTCTAGCTGGTAAATGGCAACCATGATTGTATCTTAACTTTTGGTGCATAAAGTGATGGTGAGCAAGTTAATTATAGGTGAGCGGGTCTTGTTTACATTATATAAGTATGAAGTTACCTTTTGATGAGGGTGGGAATATAAATGCTTTTAAGTGGTACTTATAATATTTTACATGTTTTATAACAACGCAAGGTGTTAACCTGTTTTACGGTTAGAAGTAATCTCGGAAGATAACTTTATGCCTGATTAAATAGGTGATATCATATAGCTTTTAGGAAGAATATGAATGGATGTACTTAACATGGTATATTAATGTACCTGGTTAGTGGAAAATGTAAGTCAATGTAAATCAGAAATATAATGAAACATAAAATGGGCTGCTGATTTACTAGGTATATATTCATTTTTGCTGAATTTATGTTTCCTTTGTTAAACATGTGGGCAGGTTTAGAAGAGTAGCTGGTATAGCAAATCAAATGTTTAGTTTGTGCTGAAGTCGAAATGGATTGAAAAAGAAGTGTTGATCATGATTATCATGCAACAAAGTTGTTGCCAGGGTTGATGATACACTTATATTCTCATTTTGCTATTAATAAGCGATGTACTCATGAATTCTTGTAATAACACTGATTTGGTGATTTTGCTATTAACATGGTTGATGGTAATGTTGAATTCGGAAATATAATAGCCATTGTATGTTCATTATGGTAATAATGAATTCTGAAATATAATAGCCATTGTATCTTCATTATGGTAATGTTGAATTCTGAAATATGACATGTTTGTAAAATTCAAACGTTGGCATGATGGTTTGTTCTTTCGGTTTAATTATCCAATATTAGTTATTTTGTTATAATAAAACAGATATGTGAAGTATTGTTTGGACCACCAACTGAGATTGTTTTGTGTTCGGAAAAATAGTCCGACAGTGTCCGAATTTGACTGTTTAGTGACGAGGTTTTTCTGTTAGTAAAGATTAATGGTTAGTGATGAACTCATTTGTCGTCACTAAAATGGTTTTAGTGTCCACAATTTAGTGACGGTGCTATGACGAGAATTTGTCGTCACTAAAATGGTTTTAGTGTCCACAATTTAGTGACGGTGCTGTGACGGGAATATGTCGTCATTGTAGACACTTTAAGTGACCAAATCTTGTCTTTTGTGACTACTTTTTTCGTCACTAAACAACCTAACTGTTGTAGTGATGATATGAATTGGTGGTTACCTAGATGAAGGGAAAAGGACCCGGAATGATATTTAGCCTTCTCTCTCTCTGATTGTATATACTCTCTTTGCACTTCTTCCTCTTCTTGTACGTAGATATATGTATATATAGAGTTAATAAACCAATGCTAGAACTATGTCTAAACCTTCTCTGTATATGCTTGTATATAAAGGAATGGTACTGAATGATAGTAAGGTGGATACGTTATAAAATTAAAGGCAGACTTTTAAGTTTCTACTGTTTCTTTCCTCAGACTCTTCAATTCCATATATAACCTAAATTACTTAAAATAATTAAGGCTCCTTATTACTAGTTGCTAACAATATTTATGTAACATCCCGGATTTTTATAAATGGTTTTATTTACGATTAAATTTATCCAAAAACGTTTTATAAAACTTTTACCAAAAACCGGCCACTCTACTAATTTTTAGCCAAAAACCGAAACTCTTCCGAAAAACTTTATTTTTAAAACCTTTTACTAATTTTATAAATAAGAAGGACCCAATAGCTTTGTTTATAAAGATTTGTTATTTTAGAGCAGTAAAATAATAGTTTTGTTTATGAGTTAACTTTTAGAACTTTGGAAATCAAATAGTTCGCTTCCCCAAACTCTCTCAAAACAGTTTCACGTAAAACACTTTTCATCCCACTTTTCAAAACAGAAAACCAAAAAGAGAGAAAAGAGAGGTTCCAAAGCTTAGGAAGAAGAAGAAGAAACCACCATTAGCGAGTTTTTACCGGAAGCATCTCCTCTACGAACTAAGTTAACGGGGGTTATCCATTGCGACTGGACGGAGGTGTACGTTAGGGTTAGATCTTACGTTTTTAAAATTTGGGGGTTTTTCTTTTATCTCAATTATATTCTATTAAATTGTTAATTGGGTTTTATGTGTTTCTCTTTTGGTTCACTTAATTGAATTTGAGAATTGGGAATTTAGACATATGAATTTCGAATTAATGAGAATATAGATAAGTTTGTGTGTTTTTATGAGTTGTTATATGTTATTATAGTTGTTGATGAAATTGGGTAAATTTATGTTGAATAAAGATGAGTTGTAGTTTATGCATATAAGGTGTTTGTTAAAATGCCTGAATGAGATTTTATGTTGTTGGACTTGTTTGGCTAGTTGTGATTCTATTACCTATGCTTATGTGTTTTGTTGAATTGCGATAATGTGACATTTGGGAATGCTAGTATTTTGAGAATGTGATTTTATTGGGAATTGTGATAATTGAATAGTATAATATTATTGGCCGAGGCCTTGAGTTTTATTTATTAGCAATGGTCTATGTCTCTCCCTATACCGGGGACATAAGACGAGCCGAGGGGTATAGGGAATGACTAGTCTTACGGACTGGGGCGAGTGGCGTGAGAGGTCCAAGTGTGCACTTTAAATATTTATATGTTGGCAATGGGCTATGTCTCTCCCTATACCGGGGACATAAGACGAGCCGAGGGGTATATGGAATGACTCGTCTTACAGACTGGGGCGAGTGGCGTGAGAGGTCCAAGTGTGCACTTTAAATATTTATATGTTGGCAATGGTCTATGTCTCTCCCTATACCGGGGGCATAAGACGAGCCAAGGGGTATAGGGAATGGCCTACCTTACGGACTGGGGTAGGTGGCATGAGAGGTCCATGCGTGTTATAGATGTGTGTGGAGTTACTTAATTTATTTCGTTGTATGATGCTATTACATTTCTTTTGATACGTTGTTATTGTAGTTGTTGTCTGTGAGTTCTTGCATTTATTGGATGGAGTGACGGTATCCTGTGTGGTGCCGCCCCGTCTATGTATGTGCGTGGGACTCACCGTTACAGTTTTGTCTTTCAGGTACAACTTAGGTTGAGATATTTGGATAGGAGCTTTAGCGACGTATCGCATGGGTTCGGGGGTTCTTTCAGACGCTTTCTTTTTTACTTAGACCATTTTTGAGGTTGTAGCCTACGGGCAAATTACATTCGTTTGATATTCTTTTTTTATAATTCTGTTAAAACCATCTTGTCTTGTAGCCGCGTTTGGCAAATATTTCTATTTCATTCGTTTAATTGTTCCTTTAGCTCGCAAGTTGTTTTCCTTTAAAAGTTAAATTTTGTACCAACAGGTTCATTTTCCTTTTGTTCAAAAGGTCACACATTGATGTCCGTTTTTTTTTTATTTATTTCGGGGCGTGATAAGTTGGTATCAGAGCTAACCAGGTTCTTGTATACTTTGGGACGACGGGAAGATGGGTATCCATTGGACCAAGATCCATCGTATCATTTTCACAAAACTTTTCCAAAAACTCAAACTTTTTCTAAAACGGGAGGTTGCATTTAGCTTAGGACATATAGTTAGAATTTAGTGGTAGTTGATGAAAGGAAAGTCCACATGTGAGGCAAGTTGAGGACAATGAGGACGCTTGTTGATCCCGACTCGCCAAACTAGTGGGTGGACCTCTCATCGATAGGTGTGAAGGAATACCTTAGCGATGTGGAGTTCTAGAGTATGCGAGGACGCTCAGGTGATTTAGGATAACGCATCGTGAGGGGTTGTCCCTTGCACTTTTGTGTTCTTTGCATGTGTGTGAAGATTGATAAAGTGTGTATGAAGTATAAGTTTACAATAGCAAGTAATAGCGAAGTATTAGAGTGCGAGAATTGTGAAGTTGATGGTCTTATGTAATGTGTTTTCAAAATTATTAACTTGTGTGTGAATGAATATTATATGCGAATGGATGTTGATCGTAAAAATGTTGTGGGCTAGAATGATGAAGTTGTGTGATATGTGCCATGTAAGGAATTTACAAGTGTTGATGAATTTTACGTTTTTGTATCATTATTTTTCTGCAGAAAAACGATTGGTCGTTTTTTTTTTAATTTTTATTTCGATCGGTCGTCTTTTTTTGACCTCTCGGGTCAGATTTGGACCAAAACGACCGGTCGTTTTGTCCAAAACGATTGGTCGTTTTCTGGCAATTTTGCGGTTTTCTCGCTAAACTTCAAACGCTCGTAACTCCTTCGTTTTTACTCTGAATTTGGTTCTGCTTGAACTGTTGGCTTCGTATTTCAGTAATCTATAATTCTGAAGCTTAGAAAGCTTGATAAAATAATTATCATGCAAAACGAGCTTTTATCATGTTTTGCATATTTTGTTGTTATCAAAACAATCAACTAGAAGAACATCGTTCAATAAAGTAGATTGAAATGTTATATGCATGTAGCATGTCGAAAAAGGAAGGTATTGTTATTCATGATGTAAGGCGGTAATTCGTGTTAACTTGTGGCGTGTGAAATAACGTAAGTCTAAGAGTTAGTAGGAATTGAGAATTTAAATTTTATCGAATTACGACTAGAGAGATTTAATGGAATGTGAAATTGCGATTGTGAACTTAGTAATGTGTGGAATGTTGTATTGTATGATTAACGGAATTTGAAATTTTTGGTGGAATGTGGATTTTATTAAGTGTTGGGAGTCAATTGAGTCTTTGTCGTTAGAAATTGGGGTTCTGGAGAACCCGATTGTTGTAGAGACTCCTGTTGGGAGTCGAGTTGTGTTGGACCGAGTGTGTCAGTCTTCTGAGATGGTGGACGCGGACCACATGTTTATGTTTGATTTAGTTGTTATAGAGATGTCGGGGTTCAACGTGATAGTTGGAATGGACTGGTTGGTTCATTTCAACTCTTTCATCGATTGTGTTCGACGAAAAGTTTTCCTTACAACTTCATCCGGAGATGAGGTGTTCTTTCGTGGGGAAAGGGACGCTACCCTTTCTTCTATTCCTTATTATTCCAAGCGGGTTGTGGGCAACATGTCTTATCTTTTGGCTAGTCTCTCGATAGTGGATAATGATGAGGAAGTGGAAATGTGGCCAAATGTAGTGGACGATTTTAGAGATGTGTTTCCGAAGGTTCTACCGGGGTTAACATCGAAGAGAGGGTTAGATTTTTTTATCGACTTGGTATCGGGAACGGCACCCATAGCCATTTCCCCATACTGTTTGGCACCGGCAGAGTTAAAAGAGTTAAGTAAGCAGTTAGAGGAACTATTGGAGAGGGGGTTTATTAGGCGGAGTACGTCACCGTGGGCAGCACCGACCTTATTTATGCAAAAGAAGGATGGATCGATGAGGATGTGCATTGACTATCAGAAGCTAAATAGGGTGACTATTAAGAATAAGTACCCACTACCTCGAATTGATGATTTGTTTGACCAACTGAAGGGAGCAACGTTCTTTTCAAAAACTGACTTGCGATCAGACTATCACCAATTAAGGGTGAAGGATGAGGACATTTCAAAAACGGCCTTTAGGACCCGATATGGCCACTATGAGTTTGTGGTCATGCCATTCGGGTTAACTAATGCGCCAGCGACATTTATGGAGTTAATGAACCGGATCTTTAAGGAGTATCTCGACAAGTTCGTGGTGGTCTTCGTCGACGATATCTTGATTTACTCGAGTTCAAGAGAGAAACACGAGGAGCATCTCCGTTTAGCGTTGTTCACGTTGAGAGAGAACCAACTTTACGGAAAATTTAGCAAATGTGAGTTTTGGCTAAATGAGGTGAAATTTCTTGGACATGTGATCTCGGAAGAAGGGGTTAAGGTGGACGCGACGAAAATTGAGGCGGTTTCGAAATGGGCACAACCGAAAAATGTGTTCGAGGTTCGGAGTTTCTTGGGTTTAGCAGGATATTATCGACGGTTCGTCAAGGATTTTTCGAAGTTAGCGACTCCAATGACTCACCTAACCAAGAAAGGGGTGAAGTTCGTGTGGAATGAGACTTGCGAAGAAGCTTTCCTAGAGTTCAAGAAGCGGTTGACTAGTTCCCCCATACTTGTTATTCCCGAGCAGGGGAAGGGTTACCAATTGTATTGCGATGCTTCGAAGGAAGGTTTGGGTTGCGTCTTGATGCAAGACGGAAAGGTTATCGCATATGCTTCGTGACAACTAAAGGTTCACGAAAAGAACTATCCGACACATGACCTAGAGCTAGCGGCAATAGTTCATGCGTTGAAGATGTGGAGGCATTATCTGTTCGGGGAAAGGTTCGAAGTGTTCTCGGATCACAAGAGCTTAGGGTATATTTTTACCCAACGGGATCTAAATATGCGACAACGATGATGGATGGAATATTTGGAACAGTACGACTACGACTTGCACTATCACCCGAAAAAGGCCAATGTAGTGGCGGATGCTTTGAGTCGAAAGTCCCATGCGACCTTAGCGCACGTGGCGATCGAGGAATGGATGATGATGGGAAAAGTGAACGAGTTCAACTTGGAGTTGAGGCATGTTAATGTGGGGACCTTGTACACAATAGTGGTACAACCGAAACTTGTGAATAGGGTTTTGGAAGCACAAGATGGGGACGAGAAAGTGGAGAACTATGAGAAACAGATGAGTTTGACCGAAGGATTACATGGTTGGACGAAAGGAACCGATGGAGGACTACGATTTAAGGGAAGGACTTACGTGACGGAAAACATGAGAAACGAGGTATTAAGGGAGTTTCACCACTCCCAATTAGCCATTCATCCCGGCGGGACGAAAATGTATCACGATGCGAAGAGACAATTTTGGTGGCCCGGAATGAAACGAGATGTAGCTTCATAAGTTAGCAGGTGCCTAACTTGCCAGCAAGTGAAAGCGGAACACCAAAGGCCGACGGGTATGCTCCAACCCTTACCGGTGGCGGAATGGAAGTGGGAAATGATAGCAATGGATTTTGTGACGAACTTACCTAAATCTGTAAGTGGGAATGATGCTGTGTGGGTTGTGATCGACCGTTTGACCAAATCCGCACACTTCATTGCAATTAAGATGACGAACTCGGTGGAAATTTTGGGACGAAAGTATGTGAATGAAATTGTTAGACTTCATGGGGTACCGATTTCGATAATATTGGATCGAGACGCGAGGTTTGTATCGAGGTATCTGATAAAGAATAAATTACTGAATCAATCATATACACAAAATTGAGAATAAATCTATCCAATTAAAATATTAACTTAAAACCCCCATATTTAGTTGTTTAAATAATCATAAAAAATCTCATGAGTTATAGCCCCATATGAATAAACCGGATCTATTTTTGTTGTCCTACATTTTTTAGGTTAGACTATCCTAATTTTTTTGGGTCATTCAATCAAAATCAATCTCATCCAATATTCAATAAAAATTATGTAAATATTACTGTGTAGAATTGCCTACAGACACTCCTCGGTAACACGGGTAGTTAAAAAAAAAGTTCTCAATGCGATTACGATACATTATTTTATATTTTATAGTAACACTACCGTAAACCCGGTAAATGGGTGTCACCCACTAAAACCCAGCACCTATTAATGAACTCAAAATAACTACTAACCTAAAATTAATTTAAAATTAATTAAAACTAAAATATTCTATTGGTTAACACACCCTAAATTATAGTGCACCGTATGAAGAAAAAAAAATCAAATTTATCAACCGTACCGAAAAATTATCGGATGCATTTCAAATACGTTACGTAAAAAATCAAAATCAAATTTATCCATCGTACCTAAAAAGTATCGGATATGTAATCGTGTCAACCTTTTTTTACTTATCTTTTTTTCATAGTTTTTGTTGACCATTGTATTGTTTTTGATCCAATGACCCATAAAAAACTAAGGTAGGCTAGCTTAAAAAAATTAAGTACTTTTGTTACGCTTTGTGAGAGACAGAGACTGTAATGTATTTTTTTTTTTTGGGAATAAAACTTGGATTTTTTTTGTGACCAGTTGTATATTAGTAATAAAATAAAATGGTATAATTTATTAATGGTATATTAGTAATTTCATATATATATGAAAAAAAATGGTCACCTATAATTTTGATGGCCCCAGTTTTGTGCTGTCAAAACTGGGCTCTACAGCCGTTCCTGGTGGTGGCGAACGTTTGTCGCAAGCTCCAGGGTTAATAACCGGATATCCGAGGCTGTTACAAGATAACAGTATTTGTGGTTACTACCCAAATTTTGAAACGATGATGCCAGACCAAGTGTCACACCCCATACAATAGCCACACCCATGCCGATATTTTCTTAATCTTACACAATTGTCACATTATTATGAAAGAGGTAAGATAGTGTCGTCGTCATTAACCTTTTATTCTTGAGGATGAGCAAGAAGATGAATAAGTACGTAGAAAGAAATGACAAAGTTGATATTATTTCTTTAGCGTCTCAAGAAGAAAGTCATGCTCCAGTTGTTTGATGTGTGGTGTGGTAAAGGGTGACGCCTCGATACGAGAAAACATTGTTGATGTGTAAGTATTTCAATTTTACTTTGCAAGTTTCATTAGGTTAGAGCCATTAGACGACTGTTAGGTGGATCACTGTTAAATTTGAGAAAGTCACGAGAAAGAGTTTTTGACTTGTGATTTTGTGTCCCTTGAAAAAACCCCGATGAGTTCATACTTCATAGTGTGTATATTTATTAAATTTTGTTTTTTAATTTATGAATTAGCATTCTGGTATTGAAATTTTAATTAACTATATTGGAAATTAAACTATTATTTAAATTTGTCATTTAGTGTTGAACTTTCTTGTTTAAAGTCAGAGGTGAAGAATGGTGTTGAGCAACTACAAATTTGCAACTTTGAAATTTTAACTTAAATTTGAGGGAATATTTTGTAACCTAGGATATAATATTTCGTAATTTTGCATCTTCAATTTTTTTCATTTTCAATATAAGAAGAAAGAAAAACTGGATTCTTAGAGCAAGCACTATAAAAGCCCTATTTGAATCACGTATATTATCAGAAACAAGACCACTTTTTTAACAAAAAAACATCACACCAGCTTCCCTTAATAAGCCCAAAATTTACATGTAGTCAAAATGTTTATTAAGATGCTGTTTGGTAATCAAGTGCTGGTTTAAAAAGTGCTGTCTGGAAAAGTGCTGTTGAAAAGTGACTTATATAAAAAGTACTTTAGAAAAAATTAGCGTCTGGTGGAAAAGTGATTTTGATTTTTATAAGTTTTATCTGCGTTTGTTATGTATAAGTTCGAAATGACTTAATACCACAATAATTCATATACTACGAAAAACACATAAAAATATACTAATAAATTCTGTATCACTTTAAAAACCAAATATTTATAAACAATTACAAAAATAAAAAAACATCGATAATATACATATTTTATCTTTCTATAAACCCAAAAAAAATAGTTTTAAATTACAACAAAATAAAAAAAAATAAAAAAATTATAAAAATCACAAAAATCATAAAAAATCATAAAAAATTATAAAAATAACAAAAAATCAAAAAAATTATAATTTTTATATTTTTATAATATTTTGTGATTTTTTTCATTTTTTTCATCTTTTATAAAAATTTTTTTATTTATTTTTTATTTTTTTAAAATTTTGTGATTTTTTGTGATTTTTTCATTTTTTATAATTTTTTTGTGATTTTTTTTTTATATTTTTTATATTTTTATAATATTTTGTGATTTTTTTTATTTTTTATAATTTTATGTGATTTTTTTTGTTTTATATAATATTTTGTGATTTTTTTATTTTTTTTGTGATTTTTTTTTATTTTTTTAAATTTTTTTGTGATTTTTATTGATTTTTTTAATAAAAATACATTTTTTTTTTTAATTTTTACAATTTTTTGTGATTTTTTGTGATTTTTTTTGAGATTTTTTCCATTTTATATAATTTTATGTGTTTTTTTCCATTTTTTATGAAATATGTGTATGGTGTTTTGGTAAATAAAGTAAATAATAAAAATTGGTACGTATAGGAAATATGAAATTATGGAGGTAGATAGCAGTAATATAATTTCAAAAGTGGTACCTATTGGTTATTATTTATTTTTTATTTTGACTTTGTGAGGAAGTCTATTTTCAGAAGTGTCAAAAAACAACTTCTCCCAAATGGGCTTCTAATTAATGCTCCGAACTTTTTGGGAAGTGGGTTGCTTTTACTTAACAAACACTCAAAATTTTGCTAGATGGGCTTCTGGACCTAGGAAGTGCTTCCAATCTGTCCGCCAAACACACCCTAAATCTAAAAAACCAAAAGTGTTCCTTATAAATAAATAAATAAATATCAAATACTTTTGAAGATGTAAGGAAAATTATAAGCAAGCCGCTGTTTTGTAAATGGAAAAAGTGAAATAAAAAACTTAAAAGATGATAGTTTTTTCCTTAATATGAGGAATATTATGAGACACTATTTGTAGTGCTTGCTCTTAGCCTGTTCAAATAGACGGAAATCGACACTAATTAATCATATTGCTAGTGGCTACCATATCACTAGACTTGTAAATGAGATGGCATGTTTGTGAAATCGTTCGTGTTCGGCTCGGTTCATGTTCGGTTCATGTTCGTTCATTTATAAACGAACATGATAATGAACAAGAATATAATGTTTGTATATTAAATGAACTGAACATGAAGAAGACTCTGTTTGGTTCGTCTAAACTCGTGTTCGTGTAACTATATATAAAATTTGATAAAATAAAAAAATTAAACTTATTAATGATGTAACAAAACTAGTATCACTACAAATTAATAAACTTATTTATGATATAATAATATTAATGATATATTTGTATTATTTCAAACTTGTTAATATAATTTATATCATTGCACTATAAATACAGTCATCGATTTTACTGTTAATTGCTCGACTCGTGAAAGTAATCAATTACACGTATGTAAAAAATAATTTCTAATTTATTAGAATATATAAACTTAAAAGCTAAGACAAATTTGTGTTATAATGTCAAATAAATTAATTAGCTAATGATTTATTTATCTGTTGACAAGTTTATCATAGTAAACACTATAATAATAAATGATAAAATTAAAATATATTTTAACAGAAAGAAAAAAAATACTATATTTTTTTAATTATTGAATGTTTTGAATGAAATTAGATGTTTACGAACAACTCGTGTTCGGCTCGTCAAACCTTCGGTTCATGTTCGTTAAATTTCGTTCGTATTTAAATGAACATGAACTGAACATGGACATGACCATGAACATGAACAAATGTTTTAGTTCATGAACATGAACATGAACATACTCATGTTCGGTTCGTTTCATTTACAGCCCTACATATCACAGTTATGTGTTTTAGTTGTAATTGCAACAGTGCTAAAAAAAAGTTGTGGTTGCAATAAGTAAAAGATAAATGACCATTTAGCAACTCTCATTCTTCAAACCACTAATGAAACTAAATTAAACTCAAACTCTTCCTTCCCATCCACCATGTACAGTTGAGTTTAATATTAGTTAGAAAATATCCTTGTTAAATTTATATTATATTATAGTATTCATTTAGATAAAAAAATCGCCAATTTTTTTTTTGAAAACGTCCAAAAAAGTGTAAAACCCCCCCGAAAAGGCACAATTCTATAAAAATCGAAAAAACCCCAAATTACAAAAATTCATTCATAGGAATGTAGGATAGAGCGGATATAAGATCACACATGATCGCACGTACACATGACCACACAAGATCCTAAGGATGATATATATAAATATTAATTAACACAACTTTATTTTTAGGGCTTTCTTAGAAGAACATTATTTGAGGAACCAATATTTTGGCACTTAAAGATATTTTTCCCATTCTTTTTGGTACTTAAGGAACCTTTTTTTTTTAAAATGTAAATTAGATCTTTGTTGGTTCCTTAAAATATTTAGATCTAGGATCTTGTCATTTGTGTTTGATATGATTTTAGGAAGAGCATCCACACAAAAAAATCAAATTATAAATCTCCATCAGAAGAATTACAACAAGGAATGAATTTAGGGATAAATGTTGAAATCACAACGGTGGATAAAAAATCAAAAAATTAGTCGGCAGATACGCGGAAAACGGGTTAATATCAATTTAGTGGCCTGTGTTTTATACCAAAACTGATTTTGTAGCATAACTTTTAAAAATCTTAATTTAATGACCCGTGTTGTACGCTTTTAATGATTTTGTGACCCGCCATTAATTTTTTGGACGAAAAACGTTAAACTTAACTTTAGAAGTTTAAAACATTTACAGTAAGTCCTCGTAGATTAGAAATTAACAATTAAGCTAGAAAATTGATGAAAATAACCAAATTAACCCATTTTCAGAAAGCAAATAATTTTATTTTTGTTGGGAAAAGACACATTTTCAATTTAGCAACTTTTCTCAAAAAAAAAAAAAATGCATTTTTTCAAGAAAATACGAGTTTTTTTTTAAAAAGGTTTAGTTTATGATTTTAAAATTTATACTAAAATTGTTTCTCTTTTAACAATATAATGACTACTTAAGCATTTTCTTTTGAATTATTTACTAAATAAAAAAACGACTTTAGAAAGAACTCAGTTTTTTTGGAAATTTTGTTCTTTAGATAAAGCAACATTTTCTAAGAACTATATTTATTTTGGAAAAAAATTTATATATTAAACAAATTTTTTGAAGAATAAAGCCTTACTTCAAAAATCGATATTAGTTCTTAGTTCTCTTCTTTTTGAAAAAAATATATTAATATAATTTCTTACTTTCGAAGTAGTTTTTAAAAAAAATTATAAGAAGCATGATTATTTTACACAATTATGAAAAAGTAAAAAATAAAATACATTTTTACAAGCTTTTAAATTTTAGAGATTTTTTTTATTGCGTTATAAAAAATTAAACCCGAGTATTATAATTTAACTTTTTTCAAACAGAAATTTTCATTTATAATTTTGAGGTTATACTATAAAGTTCCAAAAAAGTCGAGGGAGGTCATCACTAAATCATTAAAAATGCATAGCACAGGTCACTAAATCAAAAAATTTGAAACTCAGGTCAACAAATCAATTTTGGTCCAAAACACAGGTCATTAAACTGATTTTAACCTCTCGAAAAAGTGACTACAAGATAAACTATAAGTGTATCTTAGTTTGTAATAAAAAAATTGCCATAACACAATGCACAATCAAAATCTGAAACACAAATGCATATCGAAAGAACAACTCTATAATAAAATTTGAAACCAAACAGGTAGATGTAAACCCATATCCCAAGAGCGAAAAGTGACCAAAATTAATTATTTTACAATAATAATTCTTGATCACAATTCAATTCTAAGTGAAGAGTTTGCGGAGTAGGGAATTGACTAAAATTATAGCATTAGGAAGGGGCATTCCTAATTTACATGAGATTCGGAAGATGAACTTCTTTGAATGTATCGAATCAAGTAGGCTTTCTTCCCGGTGGGTTGCTTGCTTGGAGTTACACAGAAAACGTGTCATCAGAGTAAATACCAATTACACATATGATGACTGAAATCAAACCGGAGGACTTTTTCAAAGACCTATGTCTCCTTAAAATTAGTAGTATTAATTAGGGGCGAGCTACGAACCTTGAATGGGTGCCGAATTTGAAAAACTGATGTTAAGTGAAAGAATAAATAATTGGGAGGTGTCAAAATATTTTTTTTTTAACAAACTGTGATTAGCGATAAACCCAACAAATCAATCTTCAGTTCACATAACTCACAGAGACAACTTAGTTGCCATAAAGATCGAGGAAGGGAATCTTAGTTTTTACTTGAAAACTAGGAAATGCATAAAAAATCTTATTAATTCGTTAGATATTTTGAAAAGGGTTTGGTTGAATTTGAAAATATGTACTAATGTTTCAATTTTTTTATTCAGTGTACTCATTTTAGCAAATAAACTTGATTTCGTATTCAACTCTCAACTTTAACTCGTACTCTAAATCAAGTTTAACTGTTAAACTCGGCAAACCAAATCAAGTTTTAACTGTTAAACTCGGCAAACCAAACCAAATCAAGTATGACGTGTTCTGATTTAATTAATAAACTCGGTATACTAAATCAAGTTTTATTCGTTTCTGCTGACTAATCTTCTGATTTTTTTTTTCACCATTGCTATTTCAACGGTTGTCCCTAGATTTATTCCTTGTTTCAATTCTTCTAATCGAGATCTATAATTTAATTTTTTTTTCTGGATGCTCTTCTTAAGATCATATCAAACACAATTGACAAGATCCCAGATCTAAATTTTTTAAGGAACCAACATAGAGCTAAATTACATAAAAAAATATATAAAATTGGTTCTTTAAGTACCAAAAAAATGGGAAAATATTTTAAATGCCAAAATATTGGTTCCTCAAATAGCGTTCTTCTAAGAAAGCCCTAAAAATAAAAACGTGTTAATTAATATTTATATCGTCGCTCTCGTGTGGTCACGTGTATGTGAGATCATGTGTGATCTTGTGTCCGTCATGTCCTACATTCTTATGAATGAATTTTTCTAATTTGATTTTTTTTTGGTTTTTATAGCATTTTGCCTATTATGAGGGGTTTTAAACTTGTTCAGATGTTTTCAAAAATAATTGGTGATATTTTTATCTAAATTAATACTATAATATAATTTTATAATGATATTTTTTTAACTAGTATATTAAACTCAACTTTACAAATATAAATAACATCGTAAATTTTTATTTTCATTTAAAACATTGGGTTTCATGTGTAAACAAAATACCCTTTCCCCCGTATCGTGACGAGTGTCCTCGGAATGTCAATCGTGGTCAACGAGATGAATTTTCGCATATCAGATAGATGTTTTTCCGTGTCTCACCTCTCCATGTTTTGCACGTGTTGGACACTGTAATTGATTGTTGGTTATGATTTTTTGATTCGAAAAAAAATATTACGGTTCGGATTAGTTTCTTTATTTGGGGAAAGTTTGATCTGAGTTAGTATTATGGATATTTAATTTAAAAAAATTGTTTAAAGTTATTTTTTACAGTATTTACTATGAAAAATTCGATATGTCGTTTTCTTTGATGTTTTTTAAAATTTATACACCATTTGGTTTGCACATGATGATTACTATGCCGTTCAAAAAGATAATAATGTTTTTTTTTTTTTAAAATTGGATTTTTTGAAAAATATATAAATTAATATGCATTGTTAAATGTTCACACCAATTGGTTCTTATGTTTAAGTTTGTTTATGCACTTTTAGAAGTATATACCACACGGTATGCAGGGGCATTCCTTATGCACATTTTAAAAAAATCTTACGTATTGTTATGAAAAGAAAAAGGAATATTTTTAAGTGTAAAAAATCGAGCTTTGAAAGGTATAAATTGTTGGTTGGTATACACCTTTTGAAGTGCATACCTGATACCAATAGATATGCATTTTTTCAAGCTCATATCTATAGAAATGCACTTTTCAATCGCATACCAATAGGTATGCAGGTATGCCGCTGCACATTTTTGAGCTATATCATGGTTATGTGCTTTTCATCTTTGAAATATATTAAGTAGAAGACTCCGGTTGTCCAGTTCCCTTTTTTTTGGGTTAATTAAAGCATTAACGAAACTCCGATTAGCCCAACACTGCGTTGCGGAGCCCGTTATACCGTCGGGTAGCTCACTTAAGCTTTGGCCAACTCACCAAGGCATTGAACATCTCCCCAGAGCTTCGGGCAGCCCGTTAGGGATATATCGGAGTTTGTTAGAGCCTTGCTGGAGCTCTTGGCATCCCGCATGAGCTCTGAACAGTGTTAGGAGCTCCGAAAACCTTGTCCGAGTTGTGGGCAGCGGTACAAAGCCTTGTTAAAGCTTTCCGGAGCTCCGGTAAACTCGTCAAAGCCTTGTGGGGACTCTCGGCAGCCAGCCGGAGCACATACAAATTTTTAGGAGCTCCGTAGACCACGACAAAACTGTGGACAACAGTACGTTGCCTTGTCCAGAGCTCTGATAAGCTCGCCAGAGCTTTGTTAGAGCACTGGTGTGAGTGGGTAGATGGTTGTTGGTGATGGTGGTAGGTAGCGATGAAGTTGTGTGTTGGAGTGGGGTTTTGAATTATTTGTTGGATAGTTGTACCTTTATGGAAGAAATTTTTAGTTATGTAAATTTTGACTAATAAGATTTTAGTCGTTATATGTTTTGAAAATGATGTAAGTATTGATCTTTTCTCCTAATAAAATTCTATTTTTGTCTCTTGTTTGTCTGGGTGATTTAATCACTTTTCTATTCCAGTTCTCGAGAATATACCCGTAATCATTAGTTTACAACAAAAAAATACAACATAAAGAAAGATTGTACAAGTCTTAGCATATCCCACCTTACTATGTCGTTTGAACCCCACCATACGCCTGTGGTCGTCTTTTACAGAAATTACATGAATAACTATCCGTATATACAGTCTAAATAACATTTAGTGTCATCATACACTTTCTTGATTCCTTCAAATTTTCTTCATTTTTATTAGGCTGTTCAAGAATAGACATCAATATCCTAGTTCTTAGAGAATTTTTTCCCAAAAATTCTGTAGAAATCCAACGATTGGGTCGCCTAATTTTTCAAAAGTGTTTTAACATAATACTATGTACTATTTAAAGTATACACAACATATGGCTAGCGTGATAAATATCAACCTTACTCATCATATATTATATATGTATGTAGTGAATAGTAATATACAGAAAGGATGTATCTTACAAAGTGCACAGTCCCAGATAGGATTACAATATATAGCAATAAACAATGATACATTAAATAAAGATATACTAAATTGATAAAGATATACTAAATTGATCCCTGAATATAAATGATACATTAAATAGCATTCAGGCTTACCCTTTTTAATACTAACATTTATTAAAAAGTAAAACAATGTGACATAATATAGAGTAATGATACGTTGAACAATTGCGACACTAATTAATGAACGCACTTATAGGCGTCCGAACGAAAGTAAAACAAGATCATTAACATTTGATTTTGTTTGGTGTGTGGTCATGAGTACCGTATGAGTTTGTGAGCTTAATTATCATGGTGCTGGACGATAAAATTTTCAATATGCTATCTTTTATAAGTTTGCTTTATTAGCTAATTTGTTATGGAGACTTATCATATGTTCCCATAGTGAACAACTAATAAAAAAGTGATAAAAGGAACTTGCCATTTAGTACACCAATATGCACTCGTAGATTACACAAAATGATAAGAAATAATTTTGTGAAGGATTTCTTTTCTTTTGGAAGATATGGGCAAAGGAGATTTCTTTATTAATTTTTATGTTTAGCAAAAATTCTTCATGTATGTTATTATAAAAGGTTTTGTAGTAATGAACATTTTTAATCAACTTTTGGAAGAAAAAAAAATCAGTTAAGATCTGTTAATTAACTGCATTTTAATGAAATGTATTGGTGAAATCAATCTTGTTCAGAATTTATTACCTTTCCGAAGATATGGGATTTTTTTTTTTTTTTTTTTTAAATTTTGATGATTTGGTTGAAATCAATCTTTTGTAGGGTTGTTACCGTTGTAAGAGAGACCGTTAAACAGATCCGGACCTCATGATCAAAGATCGGATTGGTCCGGATTCGAACATTGGACTTGGACTCGAAATATAAAAATCGCTCATCACAGATAGAACTCAAACTCGAACTCAATATCTCAAATACAATCCGAGCCTTCCAAGCCATTCCACCTACATGGTAATCCAATAAAAAATTGTAAACCGAATGACAAACAACGATCAGACATTTATGGTCAAAATTGTAAAACCTTTGGATATATCAAATTAAACAATTTTTTTCGGGCTTCAAGGTTGTCGAGACTAGTGGAACAGCCATTTGAGACATAATACATGACAGTTTGTGACACCGCAATTAGATCTACAATTTGATTAGATCAGGATTCTAACCAATGGCGTAACAATAGCTTCTCCAACTCATCCACACAAAATTACTTATGCAAGTGCGGGAGCAAAATAAAAAAAAAAAATCATGCAGCCATCCAGGGGTGAATACTGAACATTAACTTTGGTGTTTCCAATTTTTTTTTATCGGTTCTAAGTTTCCTCCTTTTAGTGCGGACTGAAAATTTTCACTTTTACAAAAAAAACCCACCTCTCTTGTATAAGAAAATAAAAAATAATTTTTTTTTCAGACCGTTACTAAGCCAGCTGACTTTTTTGGCTAAGCTAAAGAGCTTTAACTTAAGTTTTTTTACAAAAGGAGCCAAATTTATATTTAATACTCAAATTCCCAAAATATCTAGTAAATAAATTTATAACATTTTTTTATTTCCTTTTTAAATTTGCTCAAATTGTTAAATTTTTTGAAGAAATATTTATAAATTTAAAATTTATTGAGAAATTTCATAATTTATGGACAACATGTTGATCAAAATATAGAATTTTTTGATTTATAACATTATTGTTTTCTCTAAATTTAAATATGCATGATTTCTTTACATATGAATTTTTACAATAAATAGGAAAACATTTAATCTTAATTTTTATAATTGTTTTGTAATTATGGTAATAATAGTTTGACTAGGTAGATATTAGGGCTTAGAATATGTTACATTGAAAAAGATAAAAAACATCGGAACTATAGTGTATGTGGTTAGTTGGTATTGTAACTAAAGTTACTACAATCTCTTCTGAATTTTGTTTTCTCTTTCTTTGTTTATAGTTTTGGTATTTTATTTCTTTACTTAACCTTTAGAATTTAGAATTATTAATCTTTATGTAATATCATTACACAAATGTTATGTAATTAAAAAGACAATATATAATTTTGAATGAGGTTGCATGAAATAAATTTAATTGGTTGCTGAAATGCTCTATTTACAAATACATCTGAAAAACACTAAAAAAAATTAATCAAATTATTAAAAATTGTGAGCTTGTCGTGTCGAGCCTTGGTCATATATTGTAGTAAATAACCGGTAAACTACCCAAATTATTGAATCGAGGGACGGTATTGGTCTTAGATTAAATAGTGTTTACGTTGTGTTTCTATTTCTCTTTATTTCCACCAATATATTTCTACTAACTAGACCCATTAACCTAAATAAGATACGGAGGTCGTCAATCCTAACACTTTTATATCGAGCAAATTACGGCTATGTTTTCGATTAGGGAGTTTTCCTAACAATTTATACTATGCAATATAGAAGTCGTCAATTCCTAACATGCAAAAATATATATAGTTGTACTATCTATAATAATAGTCAAATAGATAATAAAAATCTGCAACAAGTAATAAAAATGATAGCTAAGTTCATAAAAAGAACTTATCTTGCAAGAGTTAATTATTGAATTGACAAACTATCCCAAAATATATGTAAAAGTGGAAATATTTAGAGAGAGATGTGTTATGAGACTCAAATGAGTTCTGAAAAAGTGAATAATGAATGATATATGGAGGCCAGATGATATATATATGTGTCTCAAACCCTATAAAAATTAAAAGCCCGTGGCCTAACTGTTTAGGCCCAACAAGTTAGCATCTTTTTTAGGTTGGGCTTCATTGTGGTCCATTTTTGACTTCTTTAGGAGTTGATTTAGATCATCTATCTTCCGATTTCTTTATTTATTGGCTTTCCTTGGGTCTTCTTTCATCTTTATCTCGTTTCGTGCTAATTATGCGTTTCTTTCTGCAAAAAAAAAAAAAAAAAGTACAAATAAAGCAGGAAAAATGCATAATTCACTAAATATCGCTTAATCAAGCTAGTAACAAAACAACACGAATAACTATCTTTTTACCCCCATGAAAACTAACATTTCTTGGTCCAATTAGTTACCCTCCACACCTCTAATACATGGACAACAAGGATCACAAGATCCTCACAATTACCTCAATTTATACACAAGCCGTACAATCGAAAAGTCTAATATCAACTGATGGGGGTAAAATTTTGGGGTTCTTATTCCCTTATTAATTAATATGACCCTGACATCATTATACTCCCTCCGTTCCGAAATTTTTGTCCATCATTTAGAAAGTAAATTTTCTATAGACATGCAATTATTGTTTTGTCTAATAACTCAAATACTCATTATACCCTCATGCATTACATTAAAATTTGACATCAAAGACATAACTAAGGCTTAAATGGAAACATTTGTGAAACTTTTAGTTGAATTTACAAAATGGACAAACAATATGTATGTTTCTAAAAAGGAAAGATGGGCAAACATTTGAGAACAGATGGAGTAGCATATAATATTAGGGTTTACTACGATTGTTCAAAATAACCTAATAAATCAATAAAAGAGCATTTATGGCGAGATTAATGCTATATTGAAGAGATATACATAATAACTACCTTAGGGCAAAATATATAATATATTCGTGGTTATTTATAATATATGTAGGATTGCCACAATTAATCCATGATCTATCCAAAGATATAAAGAGATATGAGTAATTTCACTCTTATGAGAGTGGAAGATATGTTTGTATATGCAGATGATATATGTTTATATATGCGCCGGAAATAAGATAGAAAAAGAAAATACTTCTCCTCCAAGAAAGGAGAGATATAATATTATTAATAAGAAAGTAAGGGCTAAAAGATCTATGAAAATATGGCAATATTGGACCGAGATTCTCCTTACTTCAGCTTATGTAAAGGAAGTAATACTCATCAATGAGCTACACACA